>CM048745.1:541666757-543059257 GCA_026315105.1 Locusta migratoria | reverse complement strand
TTGTTGGTAGGAGATTTCCTGTTTCTCTTTTTATACGTGTAATTACGAAGCCCCTAATTGATTTCTGTACTTAGTTTAGTAAACATGTTATATTGTGGTGCCAGGCTTCCACAGCGTTGGTCGTCTGGTGGCGCGGTTTGTAGGAATTTCACAGTTGGATAGGGTTATCTTAATTTTCCAACCATCTACCTACAAAGTAGTCAAAGTATTTCCAGCCAGCCACCCGTAGAAACGCCGGCGCCGCACGCATGCGAATTCGTTGTAACACTTCTTCGTTTTCTTTGTATTCGTATGTAAGTCATAGAACTTGCATTTTTCTCTAGCGAGACCTTTTTTTATGTGGAAATAACATCCACGCAGTTCGACAGCAGGTAGTACAATTTTAATAGCAGAAATCTTTACGTTTTGGAAATTTACAGTACCGTCTGCAGGTTTCAGTTCTAGAATATTTTCCATTAAATTTCCGAAAATACGGATGTTTGGATATAGTGTAAAGGTAACTGAATGGATGTTTGTCTCATTATCTGTGCTTCAAAAGTTGAAGAAAATGTTACATATACATGAAAAATGTTTGCTACACCAATTGAATGAATCATTAAAAAAAGAAAAGTGTCTGCTTACTTCTTACATTAGAGCCTGTTTCCCCGTTCGTCCGCTAAAAACTTGTATCATTTCTCCTAAAGAAAATTGCTGCCATTATTGATAAAATGTCTGCTTTGGGGTCAATTTCTTCTCTTGTCTGCGGATATTTTCAATTACCTTGTCCGCTGGCAAAATAAACTTTTCTTCATTGATTGCTGTTCAGGCTTTCGAGTAACAAAATCATATCTTCGATTATGGAGGAAACCCGACTCCTCGAGCTCTCTTCATTTTTCTTTTCCCTTACTCCCAACAGAGCATTATCCGGAGCTCCACATTAATGCCACATTGAAAAAAAGAGCAATGGAATCCTTGGTTTTCAAATGACTGGAAAGCTTATGGGACTTAACTGCGGGGTCATCAGTCCCTAAACTTACAAACTACCTATGAAATAACTAACTTGTACTAAAGACATTACAAACATCCAAGCCGGAAGGAGGATTCGAACCTCCAACGCGATCCGTAACATGGCGCCTCAAACCGCTCGGCTACTCCCGCGCGACAATCCTTGGTTTTAAGCAAAGAACTTGTAAAAATGACTAGACTCCCTGACGGCGCTGCTGTGGCGGGATAATTTGAACCTTCGCCCGGCCGCCATGGTAATGCCAAGTGTCTCATAAATACGAGTGTTGTTAGCAGGTTAATAGTGTATTAAGTAGCTACTGAATGATATATACACAATTGATAATCACGACTGAATTGTTTTACTATTGCAGTGTACATGAAGTACAATGGTGAATAGCTGCTCAGCGCTTAAATACAAAAAAAAAAAAAAAGATCAGTGTAAGAAAGGAATAAAAAGCTGGAATACTGTATTCCCATTTATATTTCTCAGGAATACAAGTAGCCCTACTACCTGTGTTCAGAGATAGTTACTCTTGCCTAACAGACCGTTAGTCAAGACAATATAGGATTGAATGAAATAAATAACAGGGTTTTATAATACTGGTACCTCTTAAAAGGAGCTACTTTAGACAGTACTGGTAGACAGGAAGTTCATAAAGTTTCATTTTATTATTATGTAAAATAACAATTGGGGTCACGAAAGTAGTTGTCTTACTGCAGTTCGAATTTTTGTTAATGAGATTGTAACGCAGAATTTAAAGGTAATGAGTTGTACATATAGGTATAACAACTGAAAGGGATTTGCAGAACTGTGTAGAGTTCCATATATGAATGACACATAGTCACACTGTATGCACATTGTTAAGTTTAACCCTGTGACGATAGTTGCTGACTTTTGAGCAGTTCACTCTGCTGTAAGGTATTTGTCTTACAGCATTGAAAATGCTAATTTTCTTGCTAGATACCCTAATGTTAATGTTAGATGCCTTAGTTAAGAAACGTTATGGCATACTTCGAGTTCTTAAAAGAATTTGGTAGTGGCTGGTTGCTGTATTCACAACATAAGAAGCTATTTTTCAGTGAGGAACTGATGGCATATTTCACTTTCACAATAGATTTTTAACATTAGCTGTTTCAGGCAGCCCTGTTTGATTTTTTGATGCTATGAAATATCTAAATATTGGAGAATACAGCACTAAAGCAAAGACGTAAAGTGTGAAACTCTTCCGAAATTAATGTTTGTACAAAAGTTTCACAATTGTATACTGAGAAAGTGCCAAAAATCATGTTGACGATAGATTCCGTTCATATGCTGCACTTAGAACGCTAAAAAACTACATGTTTAAGTTGGGGTTTCGTTGGGATGAGGAATCGCTGTTGGCCAATTTCCACACCGTATGTGTAATAAATTTACACACAACCGACAGTTTCTGTATATTCAAGAAGTCTGAAGCTGTTTTGTAGTTATAAATTTTAATTAGACATAGTTTTCGCGCCCTAACTGTAGTTAATACTCCGTCTAATCAAAAGGATCTTACGCACATTTAAAGCTGTCGCGTAAGTTTGGCACCACAATGGCCGCCGAGGCGCTCTTCAATTTGACCGCTGATCGCAGTGGCCGCTTACACGATTGTGGGCTTGGTTTTAAGCAGTCCTCGGCAGTGGTTTGCTTTCCGCCTTCAACAGCGCTACATCAGTTCCGCCTTCCTTTGGTCTCTTTCCTACATAAGGAAAACTTTCGTAGTGGTAACTTAGCTTACTTCCATTTTGGAGCTTTTGTGACAGTAATACACAGATCGCACATTGTGAACTTCACGAAAACTAGAGCAGTACTAGTGCTTGTAGTTCTGACAGTCGGCTACTGCGGTAGAGAAGGTTTACGGGAGTGCAGCTCTTTTTTGTCTGAAGAGCAAGTAGTTACGAGTTTTTAGAATGGCCCGGCCGCAGCTAAGCCTTGCCACAAATGGAGCAGGCATTGCCGCAGGTATCACACATTTCGAGTTTGGCACAAATTTCATAGATTCGTCAAAAAGATACATGGATGAAAACATTAGCAAAAGAAAGCGGAGGTAGTGGTATGAGGAAGAGAGATGATTGGATGCAAATAGGAGCGTGGTGAGGGGGGGGGGAGTCTGGATCCTCAAGACCGGCGAATCGTAACAATAACAATGGTTTTCACTTGTCCACATTCCACTTAACCACAAGTTAAAGTTTCTCGGTCTAGGATTTTAAAGCATGTCCAATCCATCTTCAAAACATATGTGGAGTGGACAAAATGGTTCATGAGTAGGAAGCAAAATGTGAGAAAAAGAGAAAAGAATATCAAACAATAAATCAATGTCCAGAGACATAATTTGCCTCTATATACAGCAAAGATGTTAAAATGAAGAAAAGAAATTGAATTAAAAATTAGACCGCCCCAGGATCGAATCTAGGACCTCCTGGTTACGAGGCAAGTACTAAAGCCGTCGGCACACGGAGCATGTGTCTGTACGTGTGTAGTTAACGTGCCGAGTCCAACGTGCGGTTGAACGCTCGGAGACGGCGGGACGGGACGGAACGTGTCCCTCAACGAGCTACACGCGACCGCAGCCCGCTCCAGCGACAGTTGTCGGCGGCATCAAGTTCTGGAATCACACTGTTTACGAAAGAGTTGATTTCCTGTTTTATCTCTTTTAAATCGCTTATTTCCGCGCTTGTGCATATGCTCGTTATGTTCTGTGATGTAGGCCTACATAAGTAACAGCAAAATATCTGTTAACGTAAGACTCTTAAAAGTTGCATGTTATGTCAGTAAGTGCAGCGAATTATAAAAGTTTCATGACAAACTGTGCGATATAAAATTAGAAAAGGCTTCCACGTGAGGCGAATATTATTGCAACAGTGCCGCTTTTTAGTAAAACTTAGTCATTCTTCCACGGTAAATGTTACTATACAGCAGAAAGCTAAGAATGTGTAAAATGCAATACGTGGAACAATAAAGTGTGTATTTTACTCTAAGTAAGGTGCAAACTGTCCTCTTCATAAACCGAACTCAACAAAGTCACTCGTCAGAGGATGCGCACTTATGTTTGATTTGATTTGATTTGATTTTTCCAGGGAATCCAAAACAGTCTTGGTCCAACCAGCCACTGCCCGCACCGAAACTAAGTTTATTGTGCGGTATCGCTCCCTGTATATCTAGTAAAGCCAACCAATGCCCTTGAACAGTGCAAGGAGTCCCTTTACCAGTTCTTTATTAGAAACAATTTCTTCGTGTCTGGTTGTCCCAAATGTTCTGCGCCTTTTACTCTCCAATGCAATGCATTCGAAGATTAGATGTGATGCAGTTTCATCACCGTCATCACAGATCCTACATTTAGGGTCCTCTTCTGTTATTCCCATTGTATGTAGGTGTTTTATGAAATTCCCATGGCCTGTCAGCAATCCAAGCATGAGTCTAATCTCTCTCCTGTTCAGACCCAGGATTGCAGAGCTTCTTTTAAAACATGGTTTTGGCATCATTACAAGGCCATGTTTTTTTTTGGTAGACTTTGGTCCAATATTCTACGTGCTGTCTTCTGAGCCAGTTACGTAGCTCCAATTTGATCATTGCCTTGGTGATTGTCAGGACAGGTTCCGGTCCAATAAATGGAGTCTCTGCCCCCATCCTGGCTAATCTGTCGGCATGTTCGTTGCCACTGATCCCCGAGTAGCCAGGGACCCACAATAGGTTTACTCTATTGCTTTTCTCTAGCTCTACCAGAACCCTGTGACATTCTGCAACAATTTTAGACCTTGTTGCAGGAGCTGCCAGTGATCTCAGGGCTGCCTGGCTGTCTGAATAGATGTAGATGCTACGATCTTTGTAGCACCTACGCAAATTCTCATCCACACATGCCCTGGTGGCAGTGATTTCGGCCTGGAATACTGAGGCCAGTTTCCCTAGAGAGATGACGTCCTCCAGTCTTGGCTGCACCCCGTATACCCCGGCCGCACTTATGTTTACTTAAAGTCACCCGAGTTGTTTAATGTCGCCTTGTATTCTGTTTGTCGTTTCACGACAGTTGCGGTTATTTTCATGGGGCAGTTGCTTATATACTGATCCCTAACGTGTTGTGGGTCTCTACCCGTTTATCCCATTGTATGTTAAATTATGCTCGTATCCTGTAAGACTTAAAATTTTGCTCTTGTGTGATTAACCTTTGCTCCTGATCCTCTCGCAGAATACCTACTTCTTCTTCGTTTCTTGTCACAACACCAACGTCATCTGCGTACGCCCTTGCGGTCAGGGTTTGTCCGGAAATTGTTACTCCCGTTAGTCTCTGACTGAGTCGTCTTAGTAATGGTTCCAATAACAGAACATATAAGAGCATTGATAAAGGCCTCCCTTGTGGAACGCTTCTTTGAAGGTAACTTTTGTTGCCTGCCGTTTACGAAAGCTTTTGCTGTTATACCTGTCATCATGTGGTGAAGAACATTATCATTAAATCCCGTTTGTTTCACTGCTGACTCCACATATCTGTAGCTGACATGGTCAAAGCCTTTGTAGAAGTCTATTAAAAATAAGTCCCTTAAGCTTGACAACATTGCCTTGTAGTCATAGTTCATTTTTACCTTTATTTCTAGGGATTAAGACAATATTCCCTTCATTGAGTTCTGCTGGATTCTTACCGCCTTTAATGATTTTATTAATTACCTCTGTGAATGTGGGGCCAGTTAGGTACCAAAAGTTTTGGTAAAATTCTTTTGGCAATTCATCAGGGCCTGCTGTTTTATGAGGAAGTACTTTTTTACAAGGTCAAAAATGTCGTCTTCTCTAAATCCAGTAAACAGGAAGTTGTTTTCTTCCGTGGTAAACGAATTGGTTAAAGAATTCAGTATTTCAGTACTCGCCTCCTCGTCGATAGTGTCTTCTGTGTAAACTATAGGTGGATGTCACACAGTATATCAGATTGATTCCTTATTATCCTCCAGTCTTCTATTGTTATTTCATCAATAAAAGTACATTTCCGATTGGCCTGATGTTTCATCAAATAATACATTGAAGCTGTTTTTTTCTGTATGTATGATTTAGCTTTTGATTTTTAGACCATCTAACTGTAGCCGTGTAATACTTAATAATTCGGCTTTAATTTTTTTAAATGTTTTTCTAGATTAACGGTCACTGAAAGAGCGCAGTGGTCAGAGCAAAACGTTTGGTTGATTTTAGCGTCCAGCACTTGGCCTCTGATGTTATCCGATAAATAAATCATATCGATCCGATTACATGACGTAGACATGGAAAACGTAAATTTGACTAGTGCCGGGAATTTGACTTTCCAGGCATATTTGTACTTCATGTTCTTAATTAATCCATGTAGTTCATTGCAATAATTGAAATTGGGTGATCTTTTTTTATTGACAACACAATTAAAATCTCCACCAATAATTACGTTCGCAGGGATTTTCCTTAATAGGTAAAAGATATCTCCCTTGAAGAATTTAGATCTCTCTGATTTGTTAATGTTACGCTACGGAGACTAATGTACGCAGGTAGTATCAACAAAGGTATTAGCCATATTGTAAAGCTATTTGATATATATCGCTTGCTGACACGTAATTACAACAAATGATGGAAAGAACAATTGTGTTGATAGATCTTAAGTCCGCCTTGTCTTGAAACGGCAGATTACTTTAATACGGACATTTTTTAACCACGTATAAGACGTTTCTATTTATCCCAACAATAGCGGTTTTCGAGATATGCTCAGTTTACTCATTTATTTTTTATTTCTTTTGAAATGTCACACATTAATAAGACCTAAGTTATATACATAAACCCATGAAATACGACGGCCAATATGGCGTCTTCATTCATCTACCGAAAAGATTTGCCATCCTTCCCCGGATATCCATGTGGTGTTACGCCGGTGGCTTTCTCCCACCTTAATGGTGATCGTTCAGACGCACGTTGAGAATATGCTTGATACTGCCCGTCACGTTGAGAAAGCCTCGCCAACGTACGGTTCGCAGGTTGTGACGTCAGAAACTCGCCACGTTGGTCACACTCGTTCAGATACACGTTCCGTGTGCCGACGGCTGGCCACCGCGACCTAATGCATATTGCTATTGCGTGAACTGTCTTACAATACTTCTCTCTCCACAACACAACCTACAACTCTGCCTCGAGTTTCCCTATATAAGATACAAGACAGAACCAGTCCCATTAACGTTCATTGCTTGGGTGCTATGACTCTATTGGAATCCTCGGCAAAGTTCATACGTATTTGTATTAGGGGAAATGAAACAGAATTTAAGTTTGTGTTGTGGAGGGAAACGTCCTTTAAAACAGCCCATGAAATCGCAGCCCATGGATACGATTCCCGGCTGTGGCATAAATTTTACTTCAATGCCTCTCTTTCAGTTTTAATCAGATAAAATGTTTGTAAAGGTAAGGAACAAGAAAAATTGCCGAGGCCATCGGTTTCTAAATTTACAAAGTACTTAAACTAACTTACAATAAGGACAACACAAACATGCATGTCCGAGGGAGGACTCAAACTTCCGTCGGAGTGATCGCGAGTTCCGCGACATGTTGCTTCAGACAGCACAGCCATTTACTCGCGCCGATGAGACAAGCTGTGGCAATGTAAGAGGCAATGGAAAAAAACACAGTGGCAAATATCGAGGCGTAGCGTTGCAGAGCGTTATGAAATAGAACGGATATCTAAGGACAGTTGTGAGTAAGGCGGACAGCCGACTTCGCTTTATTGGGAGAATTTTGGGAAGATGTAATTCACCTGTAAAGGAGACCGGGTATAAAACGCTTGTACGACCACGTCTTGAGTATTGCTCAAGTGTTTGGGACCTGCAGCAGATCAGTTTAAAGGAAGACATAGAGGCAGTTCAGAGGCGAGCAGCTAGGTTTGTTACTGGTAGGTTTGACTAATGCACGAGTGTCACGGAAATGCTCCGGCAACTCAATTGGGGATCGCTGGAGGAAAGAGACGTTATTTTCGTGAATTTATGTTGAGGCAAATTAGAGGGCCGGAATTTGAAGCTGAGTGTAGTACGATCTTGCTGCCGCCTACTTACATTTCGCGTGGTGATCACAAAGAGAAAATAAGAGAAATTAGGGCTCGTACGGAGGCATATAGGCATTCTTTTTTTTCCTCGTTGTATTTAGGAGTGGAATAGGAAAGGAAATGCCTATTAGTGGTACAGTATACCCTCCGCCACGCACCTTACGGTGAATTGTGGAGTATATATGTAGATTTAGAACTACTAAAGACAGTGGTAAGAACGATCAAGAAATAGGGATGAAGACGTTGGGAAAGCCAGTGAATAGAAAGTTCAAATAGGAGAAATAGGAGACAGTGGGAGAGAAAAATATGTAGATAGTGAAAGTGGAAGCGCGTTTTCTGTATCTTTCAAATGGGAACATATATGCATTTTTTGTGCTCCAAAAGGAGCATTTTTAGCTGGTCTAAATCTGTAGTTTGGTGTACGCTTCAACCAACAAAAAAGAATCATTACTAGCATATAAGAAAAGAACTATGACGTCCGAATCCGGTTTTAAAAAATAAAAATAGAAACCTTCTTGGAATGCCGACCGAGTTATTCTAGAAAATTGTAAATCTTAAACACTCTGTCGGCTGGACAGTGTACGTTATCAGTAAACGGACTTGTGTAATGTTGAAAGCTTTCGAAGTTATCAGTAAGGAAAAAAGTTTGTTTAACTTTGTTTATGAATCCCCCCCTTTTTTCAGGAAATATGTTATCAGTAAGGTATGTTTTATCTTGTTTTCAAGGCTTCTGTTTACACGTTCTGTCGTTTTGAGAGCAGTTAATTTATTAAATTAGTTTCCTTGTAAGATTATCTCGTAAATGATAATATACACGGAGTTTTACAACTATTGCTAATGTAGCAGTACAGGCGCAAATAAATATGTATAACGTAACAGTAAGCATTATGGTTTCAAAATTATGTTCAGGTGACTTCACTGTTTTATACGGCACATGGGATATCTATACTGATTTGGGCAATCAGCTGGTAGTTCCTATTCCTGTCGTATATTAACTAATTATCCTAAAGCAACGTCGCGCCATTTTAATGTTTGGTTAAATGTTCAATAAACATTGTACTTAAATATTCATTATTAATCACATTTATTTATGTGATGTTTCTCTTCATGAATTTATTTTAATACCGTGTTTAAATTAAATTGAATCACATTCTGAAGATATTAGCGAATTGTTCCGTAGCGCCCAGAGTGTGGCTCATTTGTGCCAACGTTGTGTCTCAATGATTCTGTAAATGTATTTATGCTCTTTTTTTCGGATGTAGGCTGGACCAAAAATTTAAGTTCAATGAACGTGATAGTCTTTAATACGTGCCTGTCTATGGTTAACCGATCGTCTTTACTAAGAATTGCTACATATCCTCATATTACTAAAATTGTGTTCACTTCGGTATTGTGGTTTCCCAACTGAGACTTTAATTAAAAACTGTTATTATATGCATATAACGTACATTGAACAATTTTTTGTATAAGTAGTTGCATTGACCTGTGTCAACAAGGACTTGCATGTGTAAATACTACTCTATAGATTATTCTTTGTTGTCGACACGGCATGAATGACGAGCACATTTTTATCACAAAAATAAAGAAAATGAGAACTGGACTATATATTGAATTTTCAGCCATTGTTTTAGATCACTTTTGTTTCTCTTTTGCATGACTTGTGATCGAAAACTGATTTTATAATCCAAGTTGTTTGATTTTATTTCAATAATTTGCTTATATGGCCGTGCTTCGCAAGATTTGTTAAGGAGGGACCTCTGTATATCATAGTATTTTAGGGTTCCGGACCTAGGTCAACAGAAACAAAATCCTAGTTGGATCGCTCTGTCATTGAACTCAGTTCTCCTAGCCAAGATGTCAATTTTAAGTAGAAATCATTGTCGAAAACGATGGATGTTTATGAAGTTTTTCATACAAAAAGTTAAATTAATTTAAGCCTGTACTCCGGAACGATGTAAATTTGTGTCCATTAAGTGAGACTACGGTGTAATTGTCTGTTTGGCGTAAACTTCTGAAAACACATCTTCGTTGAAAAATAGTAATAATAATAACAGCGCCATGTATTGGTTGTATGGTGTAGTACTAAACTGTTTATCGCTCACAGTAAGTTTACACTGAAGTATTAGTATGTTGCAGTGTTGCACTGGGGATAATGTAGTTATTCTGTATGCAGTTCATCCTATTATCGAAAACTCCACGAATGCTGAAAGTCTAGTAATTCAATCAACAGAGCAGTTCACTTGTAGTTAAATAAGACGTCATGGTGGCGTCAATGTGCAATAAAGTAAGTCTGGGTAAACGTCGAAGGAATGGCGTCAGCTGATCGTCTGTATAGAACATTTCATTAAATCTAGTATTTCCAGTGAATTGTTTTGACTGTGTTAGCAGCATTGGCCAATATTTCAGCTAATATATGTTCAAAACGACCTTGTGTAATAGAACTAAATATTCAGAAGTTGGATTATAGCTCTAAGTACAATTGTTTCTGAAAATAAGACGTCTTTCTGTATCTTAATGTAGTCCGCACCAAAACTAAGTAATTACAAATTGTCTTCACAATATTGTCATCACAATTATGAAAGCAGAGATGTTTCTGATGAGTTTGTCGCTCGCGTGAGTATATTATCTAAAGGCAGGCACAGAGCAGAAATGTCTCTGGAGTGAGCATTCATATGCGCAGAACATATTTTGTGTCCTCAACATTAAGATGGAAATGTCACGTGATATTTACAAAAACTACTAATCGCTAACTTTATCTTGGTCCTTTTTAGATCGGTTAAGACGGATGATTATGTGTAAATGGCCGTCTTCCTCAACTTTCTTGTTGCTTCCGTGGCACATTCATTTAGATATTATTTCATGTTTTGTGATTGTTCAGCGAAAAGGAAGTAGGGGCATTTTTGCAGCCATTGCGGTACAAATCAATCGTAAGAGCAAATAAATGTGTGGAAAGAGTGGGTTTATCTCAGTATCACGTGGTTATTCCAGCTTAATGTTGAGAAAATGCGCAGAACGTCTCACTCCAGTGACGGAGATCTCTATAAAACCTGGTACTCAAGATCTAATAAGTATGCAGCGAAATCAAAAAGGAAACTATATAAATTCGATTTTCCCCGCAAAGAATTCGTATGTAAATTACAGCATTCATAGACGTGAAGGAATGTCATTATGTTTTAAATTAAAATGTTTCCTGAAAAAAAAGCAAAGAAATGTCATTAAGCTGTGAATATACAAAGTGCAATCAGCAAATTGCTGTTCTATGTTAGTTTGTATTTGCAGAGATCAGATTCATACTCTTAATTCAAAATGTTTGTTACTGAGGAATTACATGATCATGTACTGTTTCTTTGCAGCACTACAAAACCAACAGCACCTCCAGTGGTTCATTGCTGTTCTATGGCATAACCATCGAAAAAAAAAAACAATAAAAAAGAATAAATAAATGTAGCAGCGCCAACTATTACTTATTTGGTGGACAGACATCTATTTGTTCTGTACTGTACTACACGGTTTTATAGGCATTCATAAACAGGATGGCTTCTAGATGTAAAGTACGCACCGAAATCAGAAAGGAAACTACATAAATTCGTCTTTCCTTACAAAGAATTCCTAGAAAATCAAAACATCGCTAACGTTGCGAAGAAACGTGGTTATGTTTTAAATTCAAATGAACCTGCGGAAAGACACACTTCATTTCTTTCCATGGTATTGCAAGGCGTGTGGTACACAGCTAGAAATTATTTATTTTGTGTCGTACCTGGGTTAAATTTTACTTGCAGTGGCAGCGTTTTAGTATATTAACGTTGGCAAAGAAATATTCACTTTAGGGAGATCATTAATTTACTGATCGGAACAAGAATTATTACGCTCATTGATTTTCCAAAAAGGATTCAAACGCCGTTTCCAGCATCAATACACTACACTGTAGCCGTAAGGAAAATAGTAGCCCTTGTTTCAGTGTATGACACCTTATTTATGAGAATAAAAAACGCAGCATCGCCATTATTAGCTATTTGGTATACTACGTAAGTAACAGCGCCTCTATCGGATCTTTGCTATACTACATTGCAATTCAAGCACAACGTACACCAGAAACTACAAATTAAGATATATTTTCTTTCCCTGATCTGATTTTGATGAAATGAAGCTGATGTGTTGTCCCAAGGTACTCTCAGTTGACCAATGAAACCCCATGAAACTTCGTATAGTACTCTTGCAGGTTTGGTGTACTACTTTGCAGTACGACATATTGAGGATAGCTGTTTATTTTTTCTCAGTGCTACCGGTTTCCGTCAATTTACCATTATCAAGCGTTAGCAGAGATTAGCTAATAGCTTAACACCTCGTAACACAAAAATTCAAAATTGTAACATAAGTATTTGTTGTCACTGCTCTAATCATTGATATTACCACAGTTGTTGACTGCCACAGACTACAACATAATTATAAGCATAGTGTACACATAAAACTTCAAATTACGATAGCTTTTCTTCCTCTGATCCGATTTTCATAAAATGAATATGTTACTCTCCAAATTATTCTCAATTTACCTGTGGAAACCTATGAAAGTGCGTGTAGTACTTTTGGAGATTATCCTCACCGAGTAGACATACACGATGGCTTTTAAACAAATGATTAAAATATGTTATCTTTATTTTCTCTGATCCGATTTTAATTATTGAATCCTTTATGTAACAGCACGATATGCTCAAGTTAGGTGTGAAAACCCCATGAAAATTTGTCAAGTAGTTTTGCAGTAGTGTTGAAAGAATCAGACAGACATGACGGTCGTAGATAAAAACATTCATATTACAATATTCTTTTTTTTCCGTGATCCGATTTTTATGAAACGAATTCTATATTTTGTCCAGATTTACGCTCAAGTTACATGTGAAAACCCCGTCCGAATTCGTGAAGTAGTTTTCGAGTAGGTTTTTAATAGTTGAACAGACACGAAGGTTACTGAAAACACTTAAATTTACGATATCTTTATTTATTTATTTTTCGTGATCCTATTTTGATAAAATTATGCCTATATGTTGACCCAAACTTTTTTCATGTTTCCTGTGAAAATCGCTTGAAAAGTCGTCTGGTAGTTTTGAACATTGAAGTGAACAGCGAAAGATCTACATTTACAGATTTACTATCAGTAAGTATAGATTACCAGTCAATGACAACAATGTGTACTTTTTTTACAGCAACCTTCCTAAAATCCCGACATATCCAATTTTAATATTTTTTGTGATTTATATGTACTTGCACTGTACGCTCATTATGAGAACTAGCATTATCTTTTTTCCTTCAACATTAATCCGATGCCTTTTAAATAAATATTTTATGAAATTCACCGTCTTCAAACAGTGTAAAATTAACAATAATCGATATCGAGCAACAGTCATATCGACTCAAAATATTTTTACTCTGGTTTCCCGTATCTGCTACTAAAATATTTCACAGGTATGTACGCTGAGGTAATATTAATTTAAAATCTTGCCTTTAAATAATTAATTTCTTGTGCAGTAGTTATAATCAGACTGAAGATTATTTTTTGGTATTCCCGATCCATTCTGTATTCAGTGAAAAGCAACAACATTACTCTTTTGGTGTACAGTTTATAGTAATAAGCTTAAAAGCTTTTCTCACTGAAATGTATACCAAAGTTTAATTATTTAGGTAATTCAGTGTAATATTTGTACAAGATTATTTAAAAATGATATGGAAAAATATCGTTTGTCTTAAATTTCTTTATCAAAGTACTGACAAGTGAAAGAAGTTGAGCTGTGCTGTGTAATTCTCGTTGCATCTAATGTTCACTGTCCTAGTTGTTTGGCCGATGTATGACATGTGGAGGGTGTATGTTACATTCCTGGTTTTTGTGATGCCAGTTCGTCTTTCACAACAGCCGTCTAATTTTGCTGGGAAGACAAAACACACACGCATCTTTTTGTGCTTCCTGGGGATTTTGATGGAAAAAAATCCTGCATAGAGAAGATAAGCCACAGTCCTCCTGATCTTTTCGATCATGTGACAGAGCAGCTGTCTGAAGTGGCTCCTGAATCTGTTTGGCCATCTATCCTTTCTTAGAGAACTCTGATAGTAATTTTTCCATTTCAACTGCGAAAGTATCCGTGTCTGACAATTTACTTGCTGTCTGCACCCATTTCTTCAGAACTCCAGTCTTCTGTGCTGGATGGTGACAGCTGCTGGCTTGCAGGTATAGATCAGTGTATGTGGGCTGTCGATGCACAATGTCGCCAAAGAACCCATCTAGATTCATTTGAGAGTACATCCAGAAATGACAATGGTAATTCTTCTGCAGTTCCGTTGCGAACCAAATATTTGGGCTGTGATTCTTCAAGTATCTCATGAAGCTATTCGCTACGATGAGGCCACTTCAGAGATGTCTAATCCAGATATCAGAAGAAACGTGTGGGCTTATGCTTAGCCAATCTCTAATGCTGTCTTTTAAATTTCTCCATTAACATACTGGATGGTGACCCTACAAGGCGGTCAAGAAGACTAGGGATCTCTTGAAGGAAAGGTGTTACCTCACAACTATAATCAAGGCCATACTAAATGAGCTACTGACAATACATAACAAATGGTGGCCTCTACGCCCAATTATAAGAAACACTGGTGCATCAACGTATCCAATAGCCATGTGCTTGTAGGAATTGCTCCACCCATATTTAGGGAAATATACTCACCACATCCACAACTCAGGGGACTTCTTGCAACGTCTCAAGCAGCTGTATATCACTGAATTGAAATACTGGTCAAGTTTGAATATTTTCCCCACTTATTCGGATGCCACTGAAAGACTCACTGGTACTGATTGCTGAGAAACGACACTCTGTTAAAGCTTCTCTGAATGTGAGGATCAATATCACGAGCAGGTTGAAAGTGTAGAAATGGGCACCCCTCATTTGTCCAGAGCTTGCCTATATGTCCATGAAGAAATTTAATGGGGAAGTATTAGAAATGGCCAGATATATACATCCTTCTTCAGGTACGTGGATGACACATTTGTTATCTGACCTCGATGGGGAATTTATGATCTATAGATCAGAATTTTTACATATCGATTACGCATAAAATTAAAATAATTCAAAAAATTGGAATATTTGTACATTAATGTCACACATGTATCTGTACAAGGGAATTCTCAGTTTTTCATTTTTATTACATTTTAAAATGTTAACACTGTTTTTGTCTTCTTATCCAAGCACAATCAAATCTTCAGTCCTCTCCTAAAATAGTAGTTACAGCACCAAAATCTTTACTGATGTGATTTTTATGAAACTTAACATAGGTTTAATATTTACAACTGTGACGAAGTTGCTGTATAACTGTGTACGTTACTAAAGATAACGAATATTTCATCCAATACTGGGAGAAACGAATAACTTGAATTGAAAGAGAATGCCGAAAGGCAAAATGGGAAGCAATGAAAAAGAAAGACGAAAGAAGTGTGTATTCTATGGTAGCAGCACACATCAAAACTGCAGTCAAGTTACCGATTTCAACATCGTATTTGTTGCGGTCGGGCAAACCAAACATAGCGAAATTATGACATGCGACTTGCAATGAGATGTCCAAGAACGAACGTGACCCTCAACTGAGAGAGGACGTAAAATTTTTCCAGCTTCTTAACTGTACACCGTCAAGGATGTACGAGAAATACAAAAGCAACAGAAATGTGATAATTCCCGCTCTGTGTTTCCGTGCAATGTTAAATCTGTATACAATAACTTCTTGCGGCTCATAGCCTGATGGAAGCCTTTTTATTGGCTGCCACTATGGCTTCTAAAGAGTCTCTAGCCTATTCCGTTTATCCAATCGGGGTAAGAGATGGTCCTCAAAATTAAACTTCGATTTCGAACCACTTGTTGTTTCAGATTAACCCTCACATCGTTGAGAGGGCAGTAAAAGATAGACTGAAGAACCGTAGTTGTCTGTTTCCAGGAATGCACCTTATTGCTAATCCACCGGATACGTAATAGCTTATCTAGTCTGCATGTGAATTGCGTACACCAGCTTCCACTTCATTATGTTGACATGTGGTATGCGGACCGAGGCGGCTTATCGGCTTATCGTCTAATCCGATAATCGCCCCTCAACTCTCTCTGTCGGAACTTATGATCTGTGGAGAGTCATTTACCCCCGTTCGAGAGCACGTCTATCTCCGCACCCAGTCTTCACTTTCATTTGCTCGCGTTAATTTTTCGTACAGCAGGTTTTTCAAAATACAAATGCTACCATTAACAAATATTCAAATGTTTGTAATTCTATGGGACTTAACTGCTTGGTTATTAGTCCCTAGATTAAAAACTACTTAAACTAAGTTAAACTAGCCTAAGGACGACTCACACATCCATACCCGTAGGAGGATTCGAACCTCCGACGCGGGAGGCCGCGCGACCCACAACGTGGCGCTCAAGACCGCTCGGCTACTCTATGGGAAACAATCAGCAAACGTCGTAGTGGTGTCTACCAGGTGATGCCGCCTGGCAGGCTAACCTTCTCTCAGCAGTTTATAGTCCTCAAATTACCCCTGTCTTCAGTTCACATAATTAAGGAAGGGCTGTGTTTATCTATTGGTTTAGATGAGCGAATCTGCAATACACACGATTTAAAAGACCGTACCTTTTGATCACACTAAGTTAGAAGCTTAAAGTTTTGTTTGAGATAAGGAGCAATATACCGTGGTTTCATAGAAATTTATGAAAGAACGGCTCGTAACCGTTTGACTGACAGACAAAGATACGGACAATAAAGCCATACTGTAAGGCAGGCATGGACAACCTTAACATCCACACCTCACACTGACGATCGAAGAAACTCGGTTTATCTTTGATTGTCTGTTAAAATGAGTAAGTCTGCTACAATTTATGGATACGCATTTTAAACTACTTTCGTAATAGTGTCTACATGAATGCGTTGCTATATCAAACAACTGCATTGTTGCTGCAGTAGTGTCACGATGTACATATTGTGGAAGGGTGATCTCTAACGAATTCAGAAAATAATTTGTTCCAAGTGTGCCCAGTAACAATGAGTAACAGATTTTAATATACAGGGTGGTCCATTGTTAGGGGCCGGGCGAAATATCTCACGAAATAAGCATCAAACGAAAAAACTACAAAGAACAAAATTGTTCTACTTTGAAGGGGAAAAACAGATGCTGCTATGGTTGGCCCGCTAGATGGCGCTGGTCATAGGTCAAACGGATATCAAATGCATTTTTTTTTTAAAAATAGGTACCAGCATTTTAATTACATATTCGTCGAGTACGTAAATAAATATGAATGTTTTATTTGGAATAATTTTTCGCTTTCTGATAGATGGCGCTGTAACAGTGGCGTAACTATAGGACTATGGGGGGGGGGGGTGAGGGGGACAGAACCCCCCACCCCCCAGTCCAAAAAAAAAAAAAAAATAAATAAATAAAATAAAATAAAAAAGTATAACAGCAATGTGGTAGAGGTAAAAACTGGAAACTTGGGGTGTTTTACCGTAAGCTTTCATTGGATGGGAGTGATTTAGTTTCTTAAACGGAAGTGGTAGATGGTAGTCTGTCTGGACACTGACTAACATTTTGCTCGTCAAGCAGATCTATCCCCCCCCCCCCCCCCCCCACCAAAGCCAAGTCCTAGTTACGCCACTGCGCTGTTATATTCACAAACAGGGTTATGAATCCCTTTATGAGATCTTTATTTGCCTTAGATCGCTTATTGATTCTACATTGATGCCTAGTTTCGACTCGTTAAAGAGTCATTATCAAATCTTAATTGTCCAGGCAGGGTACGAAATATGCTTCAGATGAACCAGCATCATAATGGCAAGTTATAAATGGTTTCACATCATGAATCAAATATGCCTTTGGGTCATGTTCTTCAAGACCCTGTGCTGTACTGTCCCATAAGTCCAGGTAGTGATGACACAAAACACTCTATGTCAAAACGTCCTGTAAAAAGCAGAATAGTCCGGCTTATTATTTTCCTTTATACATTCAACATTCATGTTGATAATATACATGATACTGAAAGGTGGCATGTGTCAAATTTATAGATACCCGATGTTACTAATTGCTACAAATAAATAAAGTAAATAAAGTAAAGTAGGACATCCTATTGCGTTCTACACATTCAACTATAAAAAACTAAACTTAACAAATACAGAATATTACTTACAAATATCCTGTGTTGATTATTGCTGTAACAATAAAAAACATTACAACAAACTATACAGTTATTTATAACTACCAATATACTGAGGAGAGTCCAATGTAATATAGTGTCTAGTCCACAGCTCTTCATATTTTACTGAGTCCAGTGTACCTCTCTGTGACGTGCTAGGTTATTCAAATAGCGTGTGAGGTGCGAGGGTTAAGTTGTCTGCAGATCGGATCACCTACTTCACCGTGCTAGTACTAGAGGTGTGTGAAGCCCACAAACAACCAGGTGGTCGCATACTGCCTTCGCCCTCTTTTGCTTTGTATCAGCCAAAACTTCGTTCGTACTGAAATGTAGGTTAGATAACCCATAGGTTATTTTTATGTTCACTCCATCTTCAAATTAATTTTGTGTCGTGACATTGATCCTTTACTTAAGGACACTTTACGGTAGCTTTCTTGAAAAACAATGCACTGGCTTGTTTTACGAACCATTTTAGGTATTCCTGTAGTTTTTGCAAATATTTTTAAAAACAATAATAAAAAACATTATTAAAGTAAATATGTCAAAAATAATAATGTAATGCATATGTTGTTGTTGTGGCTTCAGTTCGCAGACTGGTTCGATGCAACTCTCCAGACTACCCTGTCCTGTGTGCAAGTCTCCTCATCTTAAAATACGTTCGGCAACCTACATCCTTTTGAATCTGCTTACTATATTCGTCCCTTGGTCTCCCTCTACGATTTTTACCCAACACGCTTCCTTCTAATGCTAAGTTGACAATTCCTTGATGTCTCAGAATGTGTCCAACCAATTTATCTCTTCTCTTAGTCAGTATATGCCAGAAATTCCTTTTCTCCCCGATTCGGTTAAGCACCTCCTCATTAGTTACGTGATCTACCCATCTAATTTTCATCATTCATCTGTAGCACCACATTTCAATATCTTCTATTGTCATTTTGTCTGAACTCCTTATTGTCCACGCTTCACTTCCATACAATGTTACACTCCAGACAAATGCCTTCAGAAAGGACTTCCTAACATTTAAATTAATATTGGATGTTAACAAGTTTCGCTTCTTTAGAAACGCTTTTATTTCCATAGCCATTCTGCTTTTTATATCTTATATCTTCTTTACTTCGGCCAGCAGAAGTTATCTTGCTACCCAAATAACAAAATTCATCTACACTTTCATTGTCTCATTACCTAATCTAATTCCTTCAGCATCGCCTGAATTACTGACATTGCATTCCATTACGTTAGTTTTACTCTTGTTAATGTTCATCTTATATCTTCCTTTCAAGATAGTGTCCATTCCATTCAATTGCTGGCCTAGATCCTTTGCAGTCTCTGACAAAATTAGTATGTCATCAGCAGACTGCAAAATTTTACTTCCATTCGTCTGTAATGCATAATCTTAATAAAATAATACAAGATAAGATATACAATAATAATATATTTATACATTATTTATTACTATTACTTTTATTACTTACATCTTCATTATTTTTTGTTCGAAATAGTTGCAAAAGTTGGTTGTAAAACAGGCCAGTGAGGTATTTTAAACATATTTTTATTTAGTGAAAGCTATTTTCATGAGATAAATTCATCAGTGTAGAAACTTTCAACCTCAAACCGTTCTTCGAACCTCAATTAAGTGACTTAACAGTAAAAGAATATGTTGGTAGGGCAATGTGAAGAATTATATATTTATACGTGTGTATCAACTTTTAGAGACAAAATATCGAAAACATTTTCAATCAGAATTTGCTGGGTATTACATGATGAATAACGTTTAATTGAAATTTTTTCACTAGCGGCCAACAATTCTGTAAAATTTGATACCGATAGGATCAACGTCGACATATAAAAAGTGGGATCACGTCACAGACTGCGTCACATCGCAGCTGTTTTGCAAATATCTCTGAGACGGTGGTAGGTACGAAACAAAGAAACATAAGAGGGCAATATTGTAGACAATTATCTCCTCTACAAGTCCGTTTATTCACTTTTCCTCTGAGATGAACGGCGTTATTTGCAATTAAGTGTCGAGCTACGAAACGTTCATCGCAGTTTTACTGCTACTAACCTAAAGTGAGTCAATAACGTAGCAAAATTCTGCAGTGCCGTTAGAAAAAATGCCAATGTTCACGATGTTACATAGACCTGACATCTAGCAACATCAATATTAAAAAATAAACATCAATCCTCGTATGTCGCTGAATCCATTACAGAAATTATTTGACAAAGTTTGTAAGACTACAACATATTCGTCAAACTAATAGCTAAATGTCTTCGTTTGTAACTAGTGCATTTAATTCTCCAACTTCAGGCGATATTGAGGCGCTATGCCCCGATGCGCAAGGCCGTTCCCCGTCGGAGGTTCGAATCCTCCTTCTCGCATGGATGTTCGTGTTGTCTTTAGTATAAGGTAGTTTATAAATAGTGTGTGAGTTTAGGGACTGACAACACCACAGTTAAGTCCCATAATCTTAACAAACATTTGCACAGGCGATTTTTCGTTTATCCGTCAGCCAGTGACCGCTGGTGCTTGATATGACTACTGGTGGTTCACTTCTTTGAGTGCCAGATCTTGACACTGACAACCCATCCCCGTCTCCGTGGGTCGATGTTCGGTCGAAAGGGACAATTTGACACACCTCTGCGAGTGGCGCCGGAGAATACCGCCCCCGTTTTCCCTCCCCCTCCCCCCTTTACATACATTTTAGAATGTCTTACCTCGGCTTCTTTGCGCTTGCTTCAACTCGATCAGAGGCATCGACCTGCCAATCTTTTTCATTAAACACTTTTCTTCCAAACTTAAAGCTGAGAAATTTGTTTCTAAAAGATACTGAAAGTCGTTCATTTTTCTTTATAAATGAACAGCAAAAACTTATGCGCATGAACAGTAAAACACAGTACGTAACTGATTACACTGTTAAGTGACTGTAACAAAATGAATCCGTTACGATGAAGAGACAAGCTACCCTCGAGTCACATGACACTGTAATGAGCATCCCCTCCTAACCTTACGCATGTGCATAGGTTGCTCTCTCCACATCTTTTCAAACAGTTAAATATTTGTTACAATGAAGAATATAAATGTCATTTTCCCCTCAAAATCGCGACACATTTGCCATAACGTCCAAAGTATATATAGCAAGTAACAATGCAAAAGTCATTATTGTTCCAGTATCTGGTAAAAAGAAGACTGTTTTTTTAAAAAAAAAAAAAAATCACCCACTACCTTCGACAGCGATGCGGCTATTCTTGCTATCTGAAGACTAGTGACTTCATTATTATTCATGATCGGATCTCTGCGTCTTTAATTGATGCTTATATTTCAACAAATATGACATTTTTATGAATCTTCAATGCACAAAAAACAAATATGAAGGGCGAATTTGCCTTCACGGAGGATTTGCGCATGTGCAAGGCGAGGTGCGCAGTAGCTCCATTGTCTTTCTTCGGGATCATTCATGGCGTAACCGCCAGAGCTCGAGTAGCTAGGAGCTGGCATCTCTATCAGCTCCAACGACAATGTCAAAAGCGGCGTTTCCCCTCGCCCCTCACTGCAGTGGGAGCGCCCATATGCTGTCTCCAGGGGGTTCAGAAAGGAATTTGAACCTCAGCCGCTCACGCGCATTTCAACGGTGCGGCCACTGTCATCTGTATTAAGCGGCCGCGCTGTTTCCTCGACATAAAAAATTTGTCATGCGATAAAAATACTTTGAATGTGCACGTAAAACGATTTGATAGAAGAACGAACCGAAGACTGATAGTTTAAAAACACTTTTTATTTTCAGAATGAAACTTCACTCTGCAGCGGAGTGTGCGCTGATATGAAACTTCCTGGCAGATTAAAAATGTGTTCCGGAACCGGGACTCGAACCTGGGACCTTTGCCTTTCGCGGGCAATCGCACTACCGACTGTGCTATCCCGACACGACTCACGATGCCGCATCACAACTTTACTTCCGCCAGTACCTCGTCTCCTAATTTCCAAACTTCACAGAAGCTCTCCTGCAAACACGCAAGACTAGCACTCCTGGAAGAAAGGATATGGTGGAGACATGGCTTAGCCACAGCCTAAGGGATGTTTCCATAATGAAACTTCACTCTGCAGCGGAGTGTTCGCTGATAAGTTGTGAGGCGGCATCGTGAGTCGTGTCGGGATAGCACAGTCGGTAGTGCGCTTGCCCGCGAAAGGCAAAGGTCCCACGTTCGAGTCCCGGTTCCGGCACACAATTTTAATCTGCCAGTAAGTTTCACTTTTTATTTTATTTATTTACTTTGTTTTCACGACAGGCTTCTTTCCAGGGTTTCAAAGAACAAGTGAAGACATAGGAAGCGCCGCCACTGGCGTCATCTGACCTCTTTGTATTATTTCGTCCCAAAGTTTCGCTTTGGCGGAATCTTCTGGGAAGAGTTCGCGCAAGAAGTCGTGGCCCATGCGCAGAAAAGAATTCTCGAGTTGTGCGCAGTTCCATTCCTTTGTTACTGAGGGGCGGCTGCCCCAGTTTGCTGTTACCTGCTGAGCCGTTTGTTGTTGTCAACTGCACCCTGCGTCCAGTAGCATTCTGAGGTGGCAGCCACTCCAAACCAAAGGAATGGACTCGCCAGCGCGTAAGTGGACACAGCAGGGCCATGGCTTAAGACTTCTTGCACGAGCTCTATCTTTGGCCATTCTCCTACATCGCTACCTTCAATAAATGTCGTGCCGTATTACCAACATGGACGATATAGACAGGAAGAGGGAAGTGTGATGGAAATGCTATTTTGTAAAGGAAAAATTCCCCTTAAACACATAATACAGCCAGTGAAGCAAAAGCCACATGGTATTAGCAAGCAAGAATACACGAAGCGTACCGACAGTATTGCTTCAGTTATATTGTTGGAAATTTAGTGTATTCATATACACATACAATCTTAACAGTCAGTATCTAAAAAGGTTTTGTTGGCCACATTTTCATGGGTTGTTCCACTAACTTAAGCCATAATTTTAAAGCCTTTGAAGTAAATTACTTGAAAGCAGCGTTCCTATTATAACTTCCAATCGACAGACAGATTATAATCGTCATTAACCGCTCCATACTTTTCTAACACTGAAGATTTCTGGTAGGAATCTATCATTAAGTCATTATTTCTTGTATTGCCGAGATGACATTACTCTCACTCAGAATCTTGTTATAATAACGGATCGACAGTGCTATGTCGATCGAGTAGACAAAATCCACTATGATACACAACCTAATATCCTAGAAATATCTCCAAAGTCAGCAGCCACGTAAGTCTTTACACAGGGGACGAAATATCAGCCATTGCATTACGCAGTTAATGGACTTTGGTCTCAAATCATTTCCTGTCGGTAATCTCAAGATATGAAGATAAAAGATAATTACTGTAACTAGTTGACAGTAAGTGAGTGATTATCGCAAGATGGTATCATCTAACCTAATCTAGAATGCGTTATCTTCTCCACTTGTTAACTCATCGTTTGACTAATTATTAAGCAGACCTGAATGATAATTTGCCGCCCTTTAAAGATACAGCAATGCACTGCCAAATACGAACATATAAGGGTGCAATAACGTAAGTTTAGGTATTTATCAGTGACATCGTCACACAGTGTACCAGTTAAAGAAGTGCATAAAATTCTTGGTGATATAAATATATATTATAAAAATGTACACCACATCCTAGACATTGAAAAAGTTTGTACAGAAAAAGTGGTCTAGCTATACCCTACTTCCCCTATACATTTCAAATGTATTATCGGCTTACTATAAAAGAAGGTGTAATTAGTATATTAAATTTCGGGAAATCCACGTCTTCCACTGATATTTCGATCGCGTACCGTCCCGGGAGCCATCTTCAGAGTGAGTCCAAGACTGCCGACGAGGTTTCTTTTTTTATTTTATTTATTTATTTATTTATATTTTTTAAATTTTTTTATTGAATTTTAATGCCCTAATACAGGCAGGCTGACAGCAGCCGATGATGCTGCTCTACAGCCGAGCGAATGGATACAATGGACAAACAGAATATAAAATTAATGATGATAAAATGGCGCTTTTATAATTACAAGATGAAAATATGGTAGAATGTTAAAAGAAACGTGACAGCGGAGAGACATACATGGTTGTTAAAACAAGACATTGCCACGGTGGCTAAAAAACACTCACTGCAGACGACGAGACATAACGTGACGGTGACCTTGAGGTAAAAAACACTGAACACTGGTGGTTTCCCTCAGGCGTGTACGCAACGTTAAAAAAACATTGGGCGACGAAACACTATACACACGAAGCACTGAACACTGTTAAAAACACAAGCACTGCAGGGGGAGGATGGAGAAAGCGCGGAGGAAGGGGAAAGGAGGTGAGGGAGGGGAGAAGGGGGGAAACCGGAAGGACTCCCAGGGAAGCGGAGAAAGGAGGGGGTGAGCCAAGCGGGGGACGGGAGTGGGAGGGGAGGGGGAGGGAGGAGGGGGCGATAATCTACAGAGAGGGGTTAAATTTGGAAGGAGGGATTGATGTCGGGACGGTTGTGGAGAACTTCGTCTGGGAGAGGTTCCGACGAGGTGCCGAGCGCTGCCTTATAAATCCTGATCACGGCAGTAATACGCGTGCGCGTCACAGATGCTGGTTTACTGCATATCGTAATACCCGATTGCGTGCGCCCCCCGTGGCGGATGCGCTCCTGGTTCACTTATGGATATATGCTCGACGGCAGCAACTCCTTGACGCCTTCTCTGCAATTTCAGTACTCTAAGTGCAGGGTTCCAAGCTTTGCCTAAATTAAAAACTTTCCGTTCATAAAGTTGTCGGCCAGTCTAATTTCAACACCTTCCTTAAATTTAGCATCCCAAAACTAAGACATAGGTGTCAAAATCTTCACACCACTATAGTTTCTATGCAATGTTCATTCACAGCTGACTTGTCTGGCTGTAATAGGCGAATATACGCATCTCCCGTGGACATTGCATGTTGTCTGGCCTATGTATGGATTATCGCAATTTCCGCACGGGATCTGGTACACACTTGACTTGCAAAGTAACAAGTTATCCTTTACTCACACGAGTAAGGCAGCAAACTTCACAGTTGGCCGGAAGATAACAACACGATGTTTGTCGAGTTTGCGACTTATCATTGAAGAAAGAGTGCCCAAGTAAGGTAAGAAAGCTCTTGATCTGTAAATATTATTTTCGTCTTCTTCTTCCACGTTTCGTACTTGCATTTTTGGATTCACATGGAATGCTCTGTGAACCTGGTTGCAGTGAATATCCATTCGCTTTTAAAATGAGCTTCAGGTGTGTGAGCTCTTCCTGCGAGTTCTCATCGTCATATGTACAATGTGCTCTCTGCAACAATGTCTTAAGGACCCCTAAGTTACGGTTTGCGAAGGGTGTTGGCAGCTACGGAGATGTAAATAGAAATTCGTACGGGTTGGTTTTCGATATACTGCATGTCCTAATGTGCCATCAGCTTTTCGACGAACGAGTACATAAAAAAATTAGAGGTAGCCATCTTTCTCTACTTTCATAGTAAATTTGATATTAGCGTGGATGGAGTTCAGATGGTCAAGAAATCGATGTACCTCATCCTTTCCGTGAGGCCATACTACAAACGTGTCATCCAAGTGCCTTCAGAAGACCGTTGGTTTAAAACTTCCGAGTCCAGAAGCTTGTCTCAAAGTCTTCCATGAAGTTGTTCGCTACGAGACGGAATAGGGGGCTTCCCATAGCAACTATGTCAATCTGCTCATGAAAGTCACCATTAAATTGGAAATCAGATGACGTCAGTACATCTGTACTATTAATCCTGAGGTGGCTTAATTTTGCCACCACTCCAAAGACTGTTGAGAGCTATTTCCTTCGGCCACAAATGCCAAAATTTATATTTAGACTTAATTATGATCACAGTTTCAAGGCGATAGTAGAATACTTTTCATTATTTCAGCCTGATAAGAGACTTTTGTATGGAATTATGAAGAGCTGTTTGCAAAAATTTAAATTACTGGAAGATAATAGATGAATGAGTAAGAACATTTTCCTCTATCCATTATAAATTTGCATTTACACGAAGCATCTGAAGGCATTGTTCAAATTACTGTGGTCATTGGTCTCTAGACTTACCGACTACTTAAGCTAACAAATTTAATCAATGAAAGGAGAAAATATAAAAATGCAGTAAATGAAACAGGCAAAAATGGGGTACAGACGACTAAGAAATGAGATTGGCAGGAAGTGCAAAATGGCTAAGCAGGAGTGGCTGAAGGCAAATGCAAGTATGTAGAAGAATGTATAAATAGGGGAAAAATAGATACAGCCTACAGGAAAATAAAAGAAACATTTGGAGATAAGAAAAACAGCTCTATGAATGTCAAGGACACTGATGGAAAACCAGTTCTCAGCAAAGAAGGGAAAGCTGAAAGGTGGAAAGAGTATATAGAGGGGCTCTACAAAGGAAATGAACTTCGAGACAATATTGTAGGAAGGGAAGGGGATGTAAATGAAGATGAAATAGGAGACACTGTACTGAGAAAAGAATTTGACAGAGCCCTGAAAGACCTAAGCCGAAACAAGGCCCCTGGAGTAGATGATATTCCCTCAGAGCTACTGAAGTCTCTGGGAGAACCAGCCGTGACAAAACTGTTTCACCTGGTGTGTAAGATGTATGAGACAGGTGAAATACCCTCAATCTTTAAGATTGAGAAAGCAGGTGCAGACAGGTGTGAAAACTACAGAACCATCAGTTTAATAAGTCATGGTTGCAAAATATTAACGAGAATTATATACAGAAGGATGGAATAGCTGGTAGAAGCCGACCTCGGAGAAGATCAGTTTGGGTTCAGAAGAAATGTAGGAACACGGGAGGCAATACTCACTTTACGGCTTATTCTAGAAGATAGATTAAGTAAAGGCAAACCTACATTTCTAGCTTTTGGAGATTTGGAGATGGCTTTTGACAATGTTGATTGGAATAAACTATTTCAAGTTCTGAAGCAAGCAGGAGTAAAATATAGGGAACGTAAGGTTATTTACAACTTGTACAAAAACCAGACAGTGGTTGTCAGAGTTGAAGGGCATGAAAGGGATGCAGTGGTTGGAAAAGGAGTAAGACAGGGTTGTAGTCTTTCACCTTTGTTGTTCAATTTGTACATTGAGCAAGCTATAAAGGAAAGCAAGGAGAAATTTGGTGAAGAAATTAATGTTCAGGGGGAAGAATTAAAAACATTGCGTTTTGCCGACGACATAGTAACTCTGTCAGATACAGCAAAGGACCTGGAAGAGCAATTGAACGGAATGGACAGTGTGGTGAAAGGTGCATATAAGATGAACATTAACAAAAGAAAAACTAGGGTAATGGAGTGCAGTGTAAGAAAATCAGGTGATGCTGAAGGAATTAGATTGGGAAACGAAGCAAAAAAGGAGGTAGATGAGTTTTGTTACTTGGGCAGTAAAATAACAAATGATGGTCGCAGTACAGAGGATATAAAATGCAGAATGGCAATGGGTAGAAAAGCGTTCTTGAAAAAGAGAAATTTGTTAACATCGAATATAGATTTAAACCTAAGGATGTCCTTTCTGAAGGCATTTGTATGGAGTGTTGCGTTGTATGGGAGTGAGACATGGACGATAAACAGTGCGGACAGGAAGAGGATAGAGGCTTTTGAAATGTGGTGCTACAGAAGAATGCTGAAGATTAGGTGGGTGGATCGCGTTACTAATGAGGAGGTACTGAACAGAATTGGGGAGAAAAGGAATTTCTGGCATACCTTGACTAAAAGAAGGGATAGATTGGTGGGACACATTCTTAGACATCAAGGAATTGTGAATTTAGCGTTGGAGGGAAGTGTATGGGGAAAAAATCGGAGGGGAAGACCATGAGATGGAAACAGTAAGCAGATTCAGACAGATGTAGGTTGCCGTTCTTATGTGGAGATGAAGAGGCTTGCTCAGGATAGGGTATTGTGGAGAGCTGCATCAAACCAGTCTCCGGACTGATGACCACAACAACAACAAAAACAACACTAACGACAGCATATTACCCCATGTCCGAGGGAGGACTGGAATTTCCGGTAGGAGGGATCGCGCATTCCTTGACATGGCGCCTAGTACCCCACGGTTATTCCCTAGACACAGAAGTGGTTATCATTTTCGACTAAGTAACTACCTGATATCACATATGTCAATTCATCCTGTCTATCAGAAATTCCGTTTTAGCTCCCTAGAGTGTCATTCTGCTAGCGGTAGTGGTTGGGAACTAACGAGTGACTCGCTGATTTCTATTTTTTGCATCCATCCTCTGAAACGGTCATCAGTCCCTATTCGTCAGTGGTCAGACCTGCTCGGCCCCACTTTGTCTGTGGGAAAAGTATTTCCCACTTCACAAATAGAATATTGAGTATCGCCATCTTTAAAAGGGTTTAAGAGTCCCAGATGGATCTGTTACTCAGGTGACACCCAGAGATTGCATTACGTTCACTGATCTCTCCTAAGCGAACCAATCAGGCGTTTTCTCTGTTGGCAACACCATACTCTGCACCTCATGCTGATTTTCATATATCATGACGTGTAGTGGTGAATTTTAGATACCGATGTACGGATACATTTTATCACATTACACGACGGTCATTTTTAAAGACAGAACCTGAAGTGCATCGTGTCCACGCAACCTGTTATTTTACACCCATTGGCTACTCTTGGCTTTGCCGCCATTATGTTTCCCGGTTCTCCCGGTGTTGGCTGTATGGTTATACTGCTTCATTTGTCGGTATGTCAATCAGTAATCTCAACAACTGGAAAGTGTGCTCCGTTATTCGGGTCTTAAATGCAAGGTAAGTTTGTCCTGGTGAAATTCAGCTACAGCTTTTCGAAAAGTTTCGATGTAAGTGTAATGGATGATGAAAATGTGAGTAAATGGTACCGACTGTTTAATGAAGGAACGAGAGATGTTTATGATGAAGAACGATCTGGACGGCTTACGGCCTATTATCATAAAATAATGAAAACTTGAAACTAGAAGTTGATGTCTCACTTTGCCAAAACAGGAGTTTCACAGTCGGTGAGGTGCATCAGAAATTTTCACAACTTTCACCACATTGCTGCAGACATGTTGAAATGGTTACTAACTGATTTAACGCTTAAGCGGCAGAGTTCTTTCATAATACGATACAAAAGCTGGTCCCACAACTTGACGGTAGTTTGAATGTTCATGTCGATTATGTTGAAAATATTTAAAATATAATAGTAGTTTGGAATAAAATTACATTCATAAATAATGTTTCTCTTAGACCATAAAAATTGCTCTTATTTTCAAAATAACTCTTGTAATACCTGACGCCAAGAATCTGTGTTGAACTTGATGTATTACTATCCATTATGTAAAGATGGTTGGTTAGCAAACTCTCTTTCTGCATAATTAAATAAAAATTACAGTAATTTTCATGATTCCATTCTTTACACTTCGTATTTTAACGTGTCTTTGAAGGACAGATTGTGAAGTCCTTCGTCATCTTATCCATATGTAGGGTAACATCTACATCTACATCTACATAGATACTTTGCAAATCACATTTAAGTGCCTGGCAGAGGGTTCATTAACCACTTTCATAACTTTTCTCTACCGTTCCACTCTCTAATAGCGCGCGGGAAGAAAGAACACCTAAATCGTTCCGTTTTCGATCTTATTTCTCTTATTTTATTGGGATGGTCATGTCTCCCTAAGTAGGTGGGTGCAAGCAAAATATTTTCACATTCATAAGTAAAAGTCGGTGATTGAAACTTCGCAAACAGATCACGCCGCAATGAATAACGTCTTTCTTTTAATGATTTCCACCCCAATTCGTGCAACATTTCCGTGACGCTTTCCCTCCCCATAACGTGATAAAACAAAACGAGCTGCCCTTCTCTGAACCTTCTCAATATCTTCCGTCAGTCCCACCTGGTGAGGGTCCCACAAGGGGCAACAGTACTCCAGGAGAGGACGCACAAGTGTGATGTAGGCAGTCTCTTTGGTGGAACTTGTGCATCTTCGAAGCGTTCTGCCAATGAAACGTAACCTTTGATTCGCCTTCCCCACAATATTTTCTATGTGTTCTCTCCAGTCAAAGTTGTTCGTAATTGTAACTACTAGGTATTTGGCAGAATCTACGACCTTAAGATTTGACTGATTTATCGCGTAATTAAAGTTCAGCGGATTTCTTTTAGTGGTCATGTGTATTACTTCACACTTTTCTTTATTTAGTGTCAATTGACAATTTTCGCACCAAGTAGAAATTTTGTCTAAATCGCTTTGTAGTTGCTTTTGATCCTCTGTTGACTTCACTAACCGATAAACGACAGCATCATCCGCGAACAGTCTAAGGAAGCTATTCAGATTGTCTCCTAAATCGTTTATAAACACGAGGAAGAGTAGGGGACCTATAACGCGTCCCTGTGGAACGCCAGATATCATTTCTGTTTTACTCAATGACTTACCGTCAATTACAACGAACTGTGTCCTTTCCGATAGGAAATCGTGAATCCAATCGCACAAATGGGAAGATATTCCATAAGCACGCAATTTCATTAGAAGCCGCTTGTGGGGTACAGTATCAAAAGCCTTCCGGAAATCCAGAAATATGGAATCGATTTGAGATCCCTTGTCGATGGCACTTAACACTTCATGTGAATAAAGGGCAAGCTGTGTTTCGCAAGAGCGATACTTTCTGAATCCGTGTTGACTATTGGTTAATAGGTCGTTCTCTTCGAGGTAGTTCATAATATTCGAACAAAGTATATGTTCCAAAATCCTACTGCAAATCGACGTCAATGAGATAGGCCTGTAATTTTGGGGATCACTCCTATTGCCTTTCTAGAATATTGGAGTAACTTGGGCAACTTTCCTGTCTTTGGGTACAGATCTTTCGCTGAGTGATCGGCTGCAAATTATAGCTAAGTACGGAGCAATTGCATCAGCATACTCTGAGAGGAATCTAGTTGGTGTACAATCAGGCTCGGAAGATTTGTTTTTGTTTAGTGACTTAAGTTGTTTTACTACTCCAGGAACATCTACTTCTAAGTTTCGCATGCTGGCATCTGTTCTTGGATTGAATACTGGAGTGTTCACTTCGTCTTCTTTGGTGAACGAATTTCGGAAAGCTGTGTTTAGTAATTCTGCCTTAGCAGTACTGTCGTCGGTAGTATTACCATTGCTATCGCGTAGTGAAGGTATTGTTTGTGTTTTGCCGCTAGTGTACTTCACATATGACCAGAATTTCTTTGGGTTTTCTGCAAGATTATGAGACAGGATTTCGTTGTGGTAACTACTATAGGCTTCTCGCATTGATGTCCGCGGTAGGTTTCGTGTTTCAGCAAAAGATTGCCAGTCTTGTGGATTCTGTGTCTTTTTAAATTTTGCATGAGTTTTTCTTTGTTTCTGCAACAGTGATCTGACCTGTTTTATGTACCACGCGGGGTCGGCCCCCTCTTTTATTAATTTATTTGGTATAAATCTCTCGATTGCTACTGATATTATGTCTTTGAAAGTAAGCCACAACTGATCTACACTCGCATTTTTAGTTTTGAAAGACTGGAGACTATCACTCAGGAAAGAGTGAAGCGAATTTTTATCTGCTTTATTGAATAGATATATTTTTCGTTTATTTTTTGTGCATTTGGGAATTTCGACATTTAGTCTCGCTACTACAACTCGATGTTCGCTAATCCCTGTATTTGTTTTGATGCTCTTTACTATCTCCGGATTATTTGTTGCTAGGAGATCAAGGGTATTTTCGCAACCACTTACTATTCTAGTTGGTTCATGAACTAACTGTTCGAAGTAGTTTTCAGAAAAAGCATTCAGAACTAGTTCGGACGATGTTTTATATTTGCCGCCGGTTTTGAATACGTAATTATGCCAACATATCGAGGGTAAATTAAAGTCGCCACCGATTATAACAGTATGCTTCGGATAACTATTTGAAATGTGATTCAAGCTTTCTTTGAACATTTCGGCAACCGCATCGTCTGAGTCAGGGGGCCGATAAAAAGATCCAATTATTAATTTATTCCGGTTGTCAGGTATAACCTCTACCCAGACCAACTCACAGGAAGTATCTGTCTCAATTTCGCTGCAGGATAAACCGTTTGTAACAGCAATAAACACACCACCCCCTTTTTTATTTATTCTATCCTTTCTGAAGACCATTTGGCCCTTTGAAAAATTTCGGTCGAACTTATCTCAGGCGTCAGCCATCTTTCAGAACCTATAACGGTATGTGCCTCAGTACTTTCTATCAGCTCTGGAACTTTCCCGATACAGCTACGACAATTTACAATTGTTATACCAATGGTTTCTAGATCTGCTTTCTTCCTGTGTCTGACCTGCCCACTTTGAGACTGAAACCCATTTTGTGTATTCCCGAGGCCCTCTAACCTAAAAAAACAGCCCATCCTCCAGATGTCCTTTTTAGCGTTTTGTCCGGCGGATTTTTATATCATCCCACGTTTTCACAAAATTGAGAGTAATAAATTTAAATTTACCATTAGTCCAGTTCTATTGTCCTTTTCATAGATACTTTATTAATAGGTACTGCATTCGTAATATATACGTGGGAAGGTGGTAGCAGATGCGTCGTTATTATTATAGATCGATTATTTAAAATTTACGCTCCGTATCTTCAGTCCCGAATCCACATTGTGTCGTCTTGGCTTGTCAGTTGGCATTATAGACTTCATCTCGTGCATCTGTCACCTGTGTGTTGCTCTTTATTGTAATCGAGTGAGTTTCAAAAAATATCAGACAATTTCTGAAACATAATTATAATGATCCCGAAATTGCTGGGTTACCTTGAAGCAATAAATGGGCAAAAAATTTGTTTTTGAAAGTAAGTATGTTGATTGTCATTCAGAATTGTTAAAACTTCGGGAAAAATTTTTCAGTCTATCAGGTCACAATGCAAATGCCGAAAGAATATTTTTACTTGTTACCACACATTAGACTATTGACAGGAATAGTTTGAATCTTGTATATGGGAAAGAAATGTTGATGGTCCAACGTAATTCAAAAGAATTTGCGTGTGTATCTTTTTAATAAAAATTGGCAGTATCTGAGCAGTATCAAAAATTGCTAGCCGGCTTTACAAACATTTGATTTTCGAAATGTGATGGCTGCTTCTTAGAAGCCGGCCGCGCTGGCCGCGGTGACTGAGGCGCTCCAGTCACGGTCTGCACGGCCACTACGGTCGGGGGTTCGAATCCCCCCTCGGGCATGGATATTTGTGCCGTCCTAGTTCGTAAGTAGTTCATAAGTATTTTGTAAGTTTAGGGACTGATGACCCCGTAGTTAAGTCCCATAAGCTTAACAAACATTTGAACATTTGAATTGCTAAGGAATGTATGTTCTGACTATTAATAACACATTCATTCATTAAATTTGAACGTTATGTTTTTTTCTTAGTTTGTCCTACTTTTTGCAGCCGTTTGTCCTCTTTTTTCCTCTACTGCGTCTGGTCACCCTATCCACAGTGAGTTTATTGATTGGGGGTGATAAAAGAGACCACAGCCATAATTTATATGCAGCGTAGCGCGATTCCGGTGGGGATACTTACGGTTATGTGGACAAGGGTTTAGTGTAGCATCTGTGTCTGTGTGAGTTGCGTGTGGTTAACTAGGGTGATATTATTAGATGGGACCAGACAGGACCAATGTGCTGTTATTGTTCTGTTAAATTCGAAATTTTCAAACATATCAACCGTTTCAGGCCATTCAGCGACGAAGACAAAAATTTACGCTGGGCCAGGTCTCGAACCCGGCTACCAGCAGCCACTTTAGCGAATTAATCAATCCTGGTACACTTTCCTTCCTGCCAAAATTCTCATCTTACAGCACGCTACAATGGTAGTGCCCTTCACCCATTAGTTCCTCTTGCTCGCAGCGTGTTCTGGATTCCCCTAATGGATCGAGCATTGTTGTGCATCCGCACAGAAATAGTTCAGTACCTGTTGGGACATATATACAGGGTGAGTCATCTAACATTACCGCTGGATATATTTCGTAAACCACATCAAATACAGACCAACCGATTCCACAGACCGTACGTGCAGAGAGGGGCTAGTGTAATTACACCCTGCAGGCTTCAGCTGCATTTTGTTGACACTCACCATATATATCATCTTCACCTTTTCAGAGTTCGAATACACCATGGTCACAGTTCCTGCAACACTACACTATCACAAACGTCTGGTAACACAGTGTACTACAGTTAGTCTGCATGCAAAGACGAATGCAGAATAACAATAGCAGCAAGCGCTACATGAGGACACTGCGACAGCTAGACCAAACCACAACAGTGCACTATAGCCACACTCGTAAACACGGTCGCTCTCCATAAACATGTCCCTGCAGATGCTGCTCACCGTCCGTGGCCCGTGTTTGTTACAACACGGAGGATTCAAGCATCATTCAAGCATCTCCGGATGTAATTAAAATTTTACAATGCAACAATCGGCACTGATTACGTATTTGTTTATATGTTCAGATGTCGTAACAAAACTAACGGGGTTCCATAAAACATACTTCCGTGCATTTTTTTATGGTTTGTATTAACCAAATACACTAGCCCCTCTCCTCACGTTCGGTCTGTGGAATCGGTTACTCAGTATTTGATGTGGTTTACGAAATATATCCAGCGGTAATGTTAGGTGACTTGCCCTGTATAACATTTAATTCGGTGTATGTTCTTTTGCGTTTGTTGAAGGGCAAACTGTGGGAGGCAGTATGTCTATAAAAAGCCTTAGGTACGTTTAAAAAGATGACAGCTGTCAGAAGAGGATATGCAGCTGGCAATGACGGACTACTTCCCGCAGTAGGACACGTCTATATTCAACATCGTGTGACGGTTGGATGATTACCTCAATGCTTACGGCGTTTTTGCCTAATTTCCATACTGATTATAGACTGCACGACCTTCGCATTTGAACCTTTTGATCACACCTTGTATTTTATCACTCATGGTGTCGGAACAAAGTCACTCAAAGATTAACATAAACTGAAAGAATCTGACGAAATGAGTGATTACCATGATGAGAAGAGAAAATGTTTAATGGCAGTGCCTTCGTATCAGCCACAAACTAGTTACAAGGTATCATGCTGTAGCAACACTGAGTTTGTTTCTGTCACGACTACGAATGACTCAGTGATGAACTGCACACCGTCCTGTGACGATTTGTTACGTAACATACAAACATAGAACTTTCTTAAAAAAGCTGTCTCTTTGCTGGATAGCCCAATCGTCTATATGCCTCTGAATGATGTCAGATGTGTTCCATCGCTACCTATCCAAGAGAAACAGACAACCATGGCAATCACAATATTCATCCCGACGCTACACTTAATGTAATTACATACCTGTCCCAACCTAAGAAACGGCGACAAAAAGGTAAATCTCGAAGAAAATTGTCCAGAACTGATAATCATATCTATTCATGAATTATATTGTGCACATTTTGAAACGTTTCTCATTTAGGGAGGTCAGTTTTTCTGGACCTTGTTATGATGAAATACGGTTTATCTTAAGGCGGCCAACCGACCCGGATTCTGGGATAATTACTGAAAATGTCCCTCAAAATGTTAAAAGCGTCCCGCATTCCAGTAATTTTAAAATTGTTCGTCTAAGAGCACAAGCCGAAACTATATGTGCACAGCATGCTATGTCATACTACTTGCGAGTCAATTTCGCAATGCATCATCTACGCATAAATGACAGTCCTCTTACATTAAATACAAAAGGGAAAAAATACACTTCATCTGACTGTTTCAAAATGAAAAATTCGCTAGCAGTGGAAGATTTTTTGTTGTAAAATGTAAACTTTCGCGACTGGAATGGTCTAAATTACTAAAAATATCCGGGCTATTATGCCGTGGTCTAGTGGATTTATTGTCGATCGTGGCACTTTGAATGTCCGAAACTCACCCTGGCTAACTGGTACTGCTGTTAGTGATAGGATGACTAATGAAAAAATTCTATGTTTAGCATATTTTCTGTGCCTTCCTAAGTACGTCGCAATAAGTGTGATGGAATATTTTTCGGTGCTCAATGCAGCAAACATGTAAAATTATCAGTCTGCATAAACAAATTTAAAATCTGACATGCAAATGCAATATTAGCATTCATCTTACTTCCTTCAGGAATAAAAAGGTGGTGAAATTCCGAAAATGGAACAACGGAAGTGAGTGAGCATTGCAAGTAGTAAAGCACTATTAAATACTGAACTTCACCGAAAGAACTTCTATAACAGAGTAGTTCAAAAGGTTTTAAAAAGTAGTTTTTTACACATTCAAGATTATTGCAAAACATAATTCTTTGGGTGAAGTAAGCTACTTATCAAAATGTGGAGCTCGATGCTGCAAGAGCTGAAACAAAAGTAGTACAGACAACGAAAGTGATCGGAAAAACGTAACGGAGAAAATATATATAAAAATTGTCAGACTTCAAAATTCAAAATAGGGACTTAAGAAAATATTTATGAACTATAAATAAAGATTAAAAATTAAGAATAAAATGTCAATCATCTAAGATATGTTACTTGTAGGTTGGCCGCCTTAGTTTATCTTATTTTTGTTACAGCCATGTCAGTAGTGAGTAATCATACATGAGCAATGACCGCCAGTGACCCTCGTCCCACTCGTCAATTGCTCTGTTTTGCGAACTAAAGATACCGCCATGGATGACTGACAGCTAACATGAAATTGCACTTAGGTACAAATAACATCTAAAACTATGTCACACTCCACCTCCACCCCTCCCTCCGCCTCTAGTTTGTGACGCTTGACGGAATGACACTTGCCCGGAGAGGGATGCCGGCCGCGGTGGCCGAGAGGACTGCGGCGCGCCAATCACGGTCTGCACGGCCACTACGGTCGGGGGTTCGAATCCCCCTCGGGCATGGATATTTGTGCCGTCCTTAGTATAAGGTAGTTCATAAGTAGTTTGTAAGTTTAGGGATTGATGCCATAAGCTGCACAATCATTTGAACATTTTTAGGGATTGATGCCATAAGCTGCACAATCATTTGAACATTTTTAGGGATTGATGCCATAAGCTGCACAATCATTTGAACATCGGAGAGGGAATGTGTTGCCGGCCGCGGTGGCCGAGGGGACTGAGGCGCTTCAGTCACGGTCTGCACGGCCACTACGGTCGGGGGTTGAATCCCCTTTGGGCATGGATATTTGTGCCGTGCTAGTTCGTAAGGTTTGTAAGTATAGGGACTGAGGACCCCGTAGTTAAGTCCCATAGATTATACAAACAAACATTTGGAACGGTACTATGGCATTACACAGCACAGCACTGTCGATTGTAAGCGCAGGACAAGTAAAAGCAATGTGCTGTCTTCAGGCGATTCAGTCAAAATTATATTCCGCGTGGACTTATATACAGTATATACGGCGAAATGTTTAAGGTGGACTCCACTCAAAAATATAACTCTTCTACCACTTTTGCAACAGCAGTCAAATTTTACAGTGGTGTCTACTGTAGAAATATGTTTCAATAACCAAGAATTTGAAACCATAACCTATTGTTTTACGAACTGTTAATTTTTATTCTGCTCATAATGGTATTCTCGGAAACCAACATTTGGTAATCACATCACAATTTTCACATGGCAGATTCACAAGACAGTTCAATGACTCTGTGTTTTCATCTTATGAGAAATATTACACTTTTATCTTCTGCATTTGTTTAATATTTCAGCCAATTGTACAAATGTTTGTAAATCTATAGGACGTAACTACTCTGGTTATCAGTCCCTAGGCTTACAAACTACTTAAACTAACTTCTTTTAAGTACAACGAATACACCTATGCTTGAGGGAGGACTGGAACCTCCGACGGCGAGCAGCGGCGCGCTCCGCAACTTGGCGCCTTGGAACGCTAGGCCACTCCACCGAGGCTTTCAGCCTCAAATTGGTACTTGAATGTGACAATAAAATACACACTATTACACGCTATATATAACTACCTATTGCAAAAGTTTATTGAAGATTAGTGAACACTGATCATAAAATGTCTTGTAATTTCTATATCAGCTTAGCATTTTTTTTAATAGAAACTTACACACTTATAGAGGAGGAGCAGTGGTACGAATATCTGATTGAAAGCCACTGTTTATTTCTTTCGAGCTTCTTCATTGTACTGAACAGAAGTTCAATGTATACCATAACATATATTTACACAATCATTTCAAATATTTCTTAGACATTTTTGTAACTAGCTCAAACCCCAGCGTTGCCCGGGTTTTTATTTATTTATTTATTGACGCCTTGATTTAGTAATTCTCCTAGCCATTTTCTCTTTGACCATCTCCTGTTTTCTAAAAACATGTTATATTTATGGGAGAATATATAAGAAATAAGACCGTCTTGCGTAATGTACAGAATTGTAAGTGCAGTATCCAAACAAAGGAATGTATTAATCAAAATTCAAATGATATGTAACATTCGTGCAATTCAAAACTTAACTGTAAACAATATTTCTTGAGATTCGCCCAGAATCTAATACGAATATATATTTTGGTTCCCCACCCCTGAGGAAGCGTCATAAAGTTATCCCTGTGAAGATGATGGAGAGATCAAATCCGGTACACAATTTTTATAGATTGCCCTGTGATTTATTAATAATAATACAAAATTGAATCCTAAATGGAAACTGCAGTCTCTTGAAGTTAAAAGAACAGTCGGAAATAATGGATACTCGATGGATGTACGCAGTTTCTTTCTCTTCCCTTCTAAGTAACTCTGTGATTGTTGTGGTCTTCAGTCCGGAGACTGGTTTGATGCAGCTCTCCACAATACCCCATCCTGAGCAGACCTCTTCATCTCCACATACGAACGGCAACCTACATCTGTCTGAATCTGCTTACTGTATCCATCTCTTGGTCTTGATGTCTAAGAATGTGTCCTACCAATCGATCCCTTCTTTTAGTCAAGGTATGCCAGAAATTTCTTTTCTCCCCAATTCTGTTCAGTACCTCCTCATTAGTTACGCGATCCACCCACCTAATCTTCAGCATTATTCTGTAGCACCACATTTCAAAAGCCTCTATCCTCTTCCTGTCCGCACTGTTTATCGTCTATGTTTCACTCCCATACACGGCAACATTCCACACAAATGCCTTCAGAAAGGACTTCCTTACACTGAAATTAATATTTGATGTTAACAAATTTCTGTTTTTCAAAAACGCTTTTCTTCACACGCTTTGCTTTCTCTTTCATTCTTTTTGCCCAGACCATATTCACTTACTATCTTCCCTTCCCTTCCCCTCCTTGTCGTAATACCGATTTCCAGTCTTCCATAACCATTAACTTTTCCTCTTCCTTAATTGTCTGAATAATTTCCTTTAGCTCCTCATATATTTCTTCTATCTCTATAGAAGTCTATTGCTTTTGCCTGCAGCCATGTGCTCTTCACAGTTCAAAGTTGTCAACAAGTTTCTGAAATTTCCTTAAGCTGACTGGAATACACAAGTGTCTTAGTAGTAAAATTTAGTAAAATGTATTGTTTGATGTGACAGGTTTATACCCATTGCAGTATATACATGATCTCATATTTATCGAATTATATGCAGTACAATTGCATAATTTTGCAATTATATATTCATTTGTATAAGTCCTGTATTCTATAAAATCCATTGCAAATACAGTTGACAGTAAAGAAGTAATAGATTAAAACCCGGTACGTGACGGGGCGGGTTTCTATGAACGTTACTGTTTATGTCCCCATATCTCATGAACTACGTGTCGTAGATGCAGCTGTATGTGTGTATAATGTCTGTAAAATTTCCTGAGAGTACAATTTGTAGTATATAAATTATAAATTGCAACGTCATACAGATCGCCTAGTTTTAATCCACGAACTACGGAATATTAGCCCTACAGTGTCATCTCACGGTAAGGAATACGTGTACTCAATTTGGTTGAAATTTGTCCAGAGGTTTAGGAGGAAATGTGCGGCATTATCGCCTGGTGCAGCAGTTTATCGCTCATCTCAATGTTTATGACGTCATATGTCCTGAAATACGTATTGAACTTGACTCGTATACTTACAGCGATCATCCTCTTGGTTTGAAAGTTAAGTGTGCATAATTTCATAACGATCTGCCACTGATCTTTTCATCATCAAAATATTTTAAAATTATGAATATCATTTCCTGTTGTCATTGTGCTGAATTTCAGTGTCATTTCTCGTTACCACAACGAATAAATAAATCTGTCACGAAAAGCGTTAATGAGCCACCTTCAAGCGATACATGGTTGCGTACTGCTGTTACATGAGCGCCAGCCAGATAGAAGGAGCGGCTGTGCCGAAGTGCTGGACTAGTCAGTGTGGCTGTACGGGTGAAAAGCCGGTTAGACCGGCAAGAGACCCGGGCTCCGTGCAAGTGTCTCTCCGTGTAAATGTCACTCCCTGCAAGTGTTCCAACCCCCGCTGCCGCCCCATCACCGCTCTCACTAAATTCTCCCACCGCCGCCACATGGCATGGCACGCGTGTTTTTGTAAATGCGTATACAGGGTGTCCCAGCTATCTTATCCATCCAAAATGTCTCTGGAACAATAACAGCTATTGGAAAACGATTTTCACCGGTATCAATGTACGGCTGGGGCCTATGAATTTACATATTTGGAAACATTCTAAAACGAAAGCAAAAGTGTGTTTTAACACAAAATTACGTTTTTTTTAATTTTTTCTTCAGAAATCCATAGCATGACAAATCACATAAACAATGGCGTTGATTGCATCGCAATATTCCAATTACATCCCGAGATAATGCGATGCGAAGTTGACGCTTGAAATACGCGAAACGCGCGGCTAGCTCACGTCCTGAGACTCAGGCGAGAACCCCATGCTGCGCAGGACGAGCGCTAGCCGCGCGTTTCGCGTATTTCAAGCGTCAACTTCGCGTCGCATTACCTCGGGATGTAATTGGAATATTGCGATGCAGTCAACGTCATTGTTTATGTGATTTGTCATGCTATGGATTGCTGAAGAAAAAATAAAAAAAACATAAGTTTGTGTTAAAAAACACATTTGCTTTCGTTTTAGAATGTTTCCAAATATGTACATTCATGGGCCCCAGCCGTACATTGATACCGGTGAAAATCGTTTTCCAATAGCTGTTATTGTTCCAGAGATATTTTGGGTGGACAAGATAGCTGGGACACCCTGTACAAGATCACCTTCAACTCGCTATTGTATTAGTATCCAGAACCATCTGATACCTGGTTAACATTTATTATTCTGATTCATCTCTGTTATTCTGTAATAATTACAAATCTCCCACATCTCCCCTCCTGAGTACATCGATTAACTAAATAATTTCTCACCCCCTAATTTGAAACGAGGGACTGATGATCTAGATGTTTAGTACCCTCAAAACCACAACAACAACAACATAATCTGAAACGAACATACTGCTTTGTTTTAGAAACACATTATTAGCCATTTAACCCCTCATTATGATAGCTGAAACTTTATATTTCGCGATTAAGATCACGTTCGACTCGATACGGCTTCCCTGCAAACTATCTTTTGGCTGCGTCACATTTATTTTTCAGGTTCACGTAATTCTGTGAATATTACTAAGCTGACACATTTCCCTCACCAATAGATCCAAACAAATTATTTAGCCATTCAACTCCCTGCATGGATTCAAACTTCATTTGCTGTAGCTAAAGGTGAGAATGATATACTTGCAGCGAACAAGATATACCGCCACACGCTGAACACCGAATATTCTATGGACTTTCTAGCCCCATAGCCAAATATAAGGCAACTTTATTCGGCTGCGTGTAGCGGGAAAACTTGCCTCGACGTGTTTGTTTCTCGTTCGTGTGTTCTCAATTGTATCTACCTCAGGGTGACGAAATTATTTCAGGAGAAAACGTGTACCACATTCTGCGTAACTGCGCTTGACATGTCCCTCTTTTTCAATATTAATGGTTTGTTAATACGTTTTGTTAACTCGATGGTAACATTATCCTTTTACTGTTATCGAGATGTTAAAAAGACTGATTGATACCAACAAAGCAGTTACATACAGAAGACGCTTCGTAATCCTTTTTGTTAGTTACAATTACTTCCTCTGAAATTGCAGGTATATTTCGGGACTGCAATTTCATAGCTCAATGATAAAAATACGATTAAAATTGGAAACCGCCTGCAAATCTGCAGCTCGTCTGACACGATATCAACACCTACACTATTTTGATAATGGCTGTGTTAAATTTTGCGACAATCGGACGGTTCTAATAGCTCTGCTACTCAGCTACTCTCCAGCAGGCTCGGCGCAAGACGAACTCCCGCCCCGTGCGAGATGCAAAATTGTCGACTCTGGTTTGATGCAGTCAGCAAACATTTTTGTATGAATGTTCAGATGTCAACATGTTGTGGTAAAAAAAAAAAATAAAAAAAAAATAAAAAAAAATAAAAATAAATAAATAAGAAAGATAAAAATAAGGTAAAAACTCGCCAAAGTCATTTTTTTCATCTTGCTTCCTAAAACGTTTTCACACACTCTTGTTAATTGAACCAAGTTTCTGTGTTGTTCAAAGGCAGCAGCGCTTTGTTTGAAATGTGCCTTTTTCCTATTTTTGTGAATTTATCATTAAATACATACCAAGGAATTCCAAACTTAGACTTTTTTATCCCATACACACAAAGTGGGTAAATACTTAAAAATGACTGTAGTAAATGAGGTAATGATAGTAGTAACTTTGTGTATAGATTGAGTACTAGAGCTTTGTGGTTTTCAGTATTATCATACTTATTCCGATTGTTCGATTGTTATTTTAGCTGTAAAAGATAAGTTAGACACATTTTGAAATAGAATATTTGCTCTTTATTTGAGAGCAGAACAAAGTAACGTGAACAAAATCATATCTTAACTACAGAAAAGGTAATACAATTTACCTTAAAAGAGTCCATAGCAACTATGCCAAAGAAAAACATTTTAGCAGATGCATTGATTATAATGAATAACTTTCAACATATTCGATAAATAGTGAATTATTAGCTGAAAAACCGGCGTTGAGTGGGTATTTATTTATTACTGCCATATTTCAGGTATATATTAATTTGTATAAGGGCTGTATGTCTGTAAAATCTTTTGGGAATACAATTAGTCGTAAATAAGTAATAGATTAAAACATGGTGCGTGATAGGGCGGTTTTTCATGAACGTTACTGTTTATATGCTCATAACTCGTGAAGTATGTATCGTACTGTGATACAATTTGGAAGGTACAATCAACTATATGCGTGTATACTGTCTGTAAAATTTCCTGCGGCTACAATTTGTAGTTCACATTTATAAATTTTAACGTCATACTGAATGCCGTAGTTTTAATACATGAACAGCGGAACGTTACTGTTTATGTTCTGGTATCTCATGAACTACAGGTCGTACTGTGATACAATTTCGAAGGTATATTCAACTGTATTTGTGTATACTATGTGTAAAATTTTCTGCGGCTACAATTTATAGCGTAGAAATTATAAATTGTAACGTCATACCGAATGCCGCAGTTGTACTCCATGAACAGGGGAAAGGTAGTAAGCGAAAAACTTTTTACCTTTCATCATTTTGCTATGGTTGTCAGTGAGAAAAAGTTTTATAAAGGTTTGAAATTATTTTTAAAGTTTGTTCCAAGATGCTAAATACTTTTATTCTTATATAGCGTATTTATAAAGCCTCGTCGCATTATGTGGCAGTTTTCTGCGATTCCTATTATTTATGACGCCATATCTACTGAACCATGTGCCGTATGTGATTCTTAACCCTGCAGCAATTGTTACCTCACGGTAAGGAATGTTTGTACCAAATTTGGTTGAAATCGGTCCAGTGGTTTAGGAGAAAATGAGCAGCATTTTCGCTAAATGCAGCAGTTTTTCGCGCATCTCGACGTGACGTCATATCTTGTGAACTGTACATAGTACGTGATTATTATGGCGACCGTCCTCATGGATTAAGGCTTACGTCAACAAACTTTTATAAAGATTGGAACAAAATTGTAGATTTGTATGCAACACGTACACAAAACCACACAAACACAGAAACATATGGACACTCTGCTTTATATATTAGAAGACTAGCAGAAACACGGCGTTGCCCGGGTGTATATTTATTTATTCCTGCCATTTTTCAGGTATATATTCATTTGTTTAAGTGCTGTATGTCTGTAAAATCTCTTGGGGACACAATTAGTAGTAAAGAAGTAATACATTAAAACTTGGTGCGTGATGGGGCGGTTTTCCATAAACGTTACTATGTGCCCATATCTCATGAACTAAATGTTGTACTGTGATACAATTTGGACGGTACACTGAACTATATGCGTGTATACTGTCTGTAAAATTTCCTGCGGCTACTATTTGTAGTTTACGTCATACTGAATGCCGTACTTTTAGTACATGAACAGTGGAACGTTACTGTTTATGTGCTGGTATCTTATGAACTACAGGTCGTACTGTGATACAATTTCGAAGGTATATTCAGCTGTATTTGTGTATACTATGTGTAAAATTTCCTGCGGCTACAGTTTGTAGTGTGGAAATTCTAAATTGTAACGTCATGCCGAATGCGGTAGTTTTTCTTCATAAACAGCGGAAAAGTAGTAAGCGAGAAACTTTTTCCCATTCATCATTTTACTATGGTTGTTGGCGAGAAAAAGTTTAATAAAGGTTTGAAATAATGTTTAAATTTGTTGCTAGTCGCTAAGTACTCTCATTCTCGTATAGCGTATTTATAAAGCCTCGTCGCATTATGTGGCAGTTTTCTGCGATTCCTATTGTTTATGACGCCATATCTTCTGAACAATGTGTCGTACGTGATTCTTAACCGCGCAGCAATTGTTGTCTCACGGTAGGAAATCTATATACCAAATTTGGTCGAAATCGGTCGATTGGGTTAGGAGAAAATGTGCAGCATTGTCGTTAAATGTAGCAGTTTTTCGCGCATCTCAATCTTTACGACGTCACATATCGTGAATTATGTATCGTACGTGATTCTTACACATACGGCGACCGTCCTCATGGATTGAAGCTTACGTGAGCAAAATTTGAAAACGATTGGATCTAAACTGTAGCTTTGTGTGCAAGACGTACACCCAAACAAACATCCGGACACTCTGCTTTATGTATTAGATTGCTTAGAAAAGAAAAGAAACAACGTAATTTGTTGCAATGTATACACTTCCCTTTCGTTTCATTAAGAAACGACAGTTGTCACAGAAATCTAGGACTCCATTTATATGTAAAACTACCAGTATAAGCCCGTTGTTTAGATTACTCATTATTACAGTATCCTCCCAGTTGATGTGCAAATGCTTCAGAAGAACATTTTTTCAGTTCATTGATACATATTTCACTACATGCTCACGAAATAGAACAAACCCATATTTTAGAAGCAGCACTCTTACATCTGCAAAACTCTAAACATTGTAGAACAAAACTCTGCAATCAAAGGAGTGCCCGAAACCCTTTTAGGAGTCAAGGCGAAAAAAAAAAGAAATATGGTGGCGGGTTTTGTTAATTCTTCAGTACGCCATTGCTTTGAAATGATAACGCGTAAGACAATCATAAAATACAGAAAGCAAGGTGGAATATGAAAGAGAGAGAGAGCTGGTAGTGGAGTGTCACGTGACATTTTCGAAAGCCTCATTTACGTAAAATTAAGGTACGGTGTCAAATCGCCGTTATTTTTGCAAAAAACTTTCTCCTCTACAAATTCATTTGTCAGTTTTCGTGTAAGACGAACGGTTAAGCCGTTATTTTTATTTACATTTCGAGCTGTCAAAAGGCGATCGCAAAGGCCCACTTTTAGTGTTACTACCGTTACCGAAAGTGTGTCAACTAGTAGGAGATCACATTCTTAATGAAGACATAAATAAAATTAATTATATAATAATAATGAACTGTGAAGTATTGTCGGGACTCATTTCATACCAGGTACAACTTTAAAAATGTATTTTAACAGTCTTGTTGTGACTATTTGACAGTAGTGTAATAAATCTTTAACAATTTCGACAAACATTAAAAAACAAGAAGCAAACAACTCATTTTGTAAGCAGAAATTGTAATTACAGTGAACTTCGATTACGTATATTTTGTATTATGCAGTATAACTGATGCGACTTGCATTACGGTATGTGCTCATGTGGTCATCTGAAGGGTCGTATCGGTCTTGTGAACAGTTAGGTTAATGAAGTTGGTAATTAAATGAGCTGGCATGTGTAACTTTCGTTGGCATGAAACGTTTCCGAGAGGCACGCCAACGTGTACACAGGACTCCGTATCGGTGGATGACCAGTCTCTTCTTGCGTAATTCCCAGATCTGTCAATATTTGGTGAAATACGGGGGTCGGAACTCATCTGTTACATACTCGAGAAGAAACAGTGTCTTCGGCTAGTATTTTTACGTTATTAGTACGACGCATATTCGGCAGCGTCTTTCGAAGGCAAACTCTGACTACATTTAGCTGCGCTCCAACGAATTTTCCAACGGAATGCAGATGGTCAGAACCTGTTGGTTTATGACCCGCGGTGGCCGAGGAGACTGAGGCGCTCCAGTCACGGTCTGCACGGCTACTACGGTCGGGGGTTCGAATCCCCCATCGGGCATGGATATTTGTGCCGTCCTAGTTCGTAAGTAGTTCATAAGTAGTTTGTAAGTTTAGGGACTGATGACCCCGTAGTTAGGTCCCATAGACTATACAAACATTTGAACATTTGTTTATGACCCCAGATCGGAAACCATCCCATGAAACAAGAAGACGTACAAATAATTTCGATTTCGACGCGTAACAAATGCTGAATTTGTCCACCTGCTTATGGTCAAAGAATTCGGGCAAACAAGTATTACCTGTTACTGAATGAAAGGATTTTGATCATGAAATTTATTCATGAAGAAAAGGAACAGAAAGAAAATTCATGGAAATGTTTGAATTAAACAGACCAAAAAACTGCACTATCAAAGGACATTGCTCCAAATATCTCTACAGAGAAAAGTGGTTCCGATACTTGCCAAAGACAATTTTTCTGGAACATAATTATTATACATTTGTTTGTGGCGATTGTCGACAGCAATAAACTTGAGGAAATTCATTTTACATTTAGCCGTCATGTAAGATTTATTTATTATGCAACTAGTTTCGGAAATATCCCATCATCACGGCATTTAAAATTACATAAACAGTTCCGGTTCATACATTTCCTGAATCAATTAAAGATGTCGTCTTATCCATAAAAATTGATTATGAAATGTATGTAATGTATGTGTTTATGTAATTTTAAATGCCATGATGGGATATTCCCGAAACTATTTGCATAATAAATAAATCTTACATGACAGCTAAGTGTAAAATGCATTTCCTCACAATAACTAGTCTCAACCATGGTGTAGAAGAGTTAAAACTTGAGTGCGTACCAAGAAAGCATGTAAGGAGAAGTGTTAAAAGGGGGAAAAATACACATTCGTTATCACATACCTTGAATTTATCGCTGACAGAAGCGACCGTCCGAATAGTGCATCAGAAGACATTACATCGAACTATGGTCTTCACATCCTTCGGAAAGGTTGTGGGCTTCCAAGCCGTAGAGACATCCGCCAAAATCGTGATGTTAGCAATGCAACACTGTCATATCCTACAGCTACCACAGTATCCATACAAGACGGTTTATAAGCCGTGAAGTAGTAACATGAGATACTCCCCAGCGATTTTGCACTCGAGAGACGGCATCTAAATGCACGGCTCGTCACTCCCGCGAGAGGACCACTTGAGGTCATGGTCTTCACCAATAAAGTAGTTTCTGCCTGCCAGCAAGTGATGGTTGTTTGTACACAGGGCACAGACCTAGTGAACGCGTAGCGTGCATTCGTCCTAGACTCACTGGCCGCTCCCAGGCCTTTAGCGTACGACAATCTACAACCCTGATTCACCATTGGTGTTTTTGGAGGGAGCGCTGATCAGCGCTCAGTACGTGCAGAATGTTGTAAGACCCATTCTTTTATCAGTATTGCAACAGGAAGATGATGTATTTTTCCAACAGGACAATACGCGCAAATCTCAGTACCTATCCTGACGAGCACGATATCCAGACTTGTCTCTAGTTGAGCACATATGGGATATGATAGGAAGACAACTGACAGGTGCAACTCGTCAAGCCACAATTCTTGCAGAACCATGTGAACAGGTAGAGCAGACGTGGTATGATGTCACCCTAAAGACTAATCACTATATGTATTATCGAATGGGTAAAAAGTAAGCGCATATAATACCATCCGTGATGGCTACACCACGCACTAATATGGAAATGTCAACAAAGACTGAAACCTAGTAGCGTAATACCACGTGAGCTATTCATATTCAAATGTTTGTAAAACCTGAAAGCTTGATGAAAGTTTGTTAAGTGAAAGTTTCCTATTCTTATTAAGTCTTTATATTTAAATCGAGGAGTTTCTCTAATCATATGTGCGCAACGGATTTCATAAATGTTTGTATAGTCTATGAGACTTAACTACGGGGTCATCAGTCCCTAAACTTACAAACTACTTATGAACTACTTACGAACTAGGCACAAATATCCATGCCCGAGGGGGGATTCGAACTCCCGACCGTAGTGGCCGTGCAGACCGTGACTGGAGCGCCTTAGTCCCCTCGGCCACCGCGGCCGGCGCAACGGATTTAACAAACAAAATTAGGCCCTGTAAATAAAACAATCTGTACTTCTGTGAACATTACTTATGACAGTCAAATTCAGTGGCATGTAAGGACTGATTACTTTACTGGTACGTGAACATTTACATTTAAAAGGAAATCTTTTTCTCAAAAAACTCAACACGTACCATACAACAAAATCAAAAATGCCACAATCAGTAAAATGAGGGACGAGGTTGAGCTGAAATAAGAAAAATTAGTAATCATTAAGTTATTTATTGAATTAAAGAAACATACTTTTGTCGAGTCTTCAATATAATACAATGGTTTTATACAATTCCGTTCCATACAAATATTCTCTTCCTCTTGATACAGAATCCACCGTCCAATATAATACGTTTGTATTTATAGAGTGAAATAAATCAAACTCAATACAATCATTGCTGACCAATTCAACCTTAGTAAACAACACAGTTGCCATACGTATGTCAGCTAGCCTAGCCCACAATCGACTCTTCTGCTCAACAGCTCACTCTCTACTACCCGCCTCAGCAGTCAAATAGGCTGCTGTAGCGCAGATGCTACATCGCAGTTGCAAAGACATTATAATGTGCAGTAGCTACAAACATGGACTGAAATTATCGATCATGGATGACTTTCACATAAAAAATAAAGCTATAAGGCGGATAGACGTTCAGATTCACAGAAATATAGCTAAAAATCCATAAATAATGATCTTCAGCATATGGCTGCCTACTTTCAAGCCAAGGGGCTTGTTTGGTTGTCGCTAGGTTGACAAATTAACCTAAGGATAATACACACACACACACACACACACACATACACACACACACATACACACCCATGCCCAGGGGAGGACTAGAATCTCCAACGGTGAGCAACCGCGCGCTATGCAGCGGGGGGCTTTAGAACGCTCGGCCACTTCACCGCTGCCAAGCTATGGTTCTATAACACACTGTTTTAAAACTAGATCTTGGTTGAACGGAAAAACTCTAAGAAGATGTACTTCGTTCCTTCTCTCTCTCTTTTTTGTCAGTATAACATTTTCATTGTAGTGTACCAGCTATTGACTCCGTAAAACAGCTGAGCCAACCATTCAACAAACAACCACGAACGAACTAAACGAACGACTGCGAACCATAGACCTACCAGGTGGAAAAAAAAGTAGCTCAATGGCACCGTGGTTCAGCGCGCCCGGTCAGGAGGTTATACGCCCTCTGTAATAAAAAAGCTGAGCCAAGAACGCAACGAACAAAAACGAACAAACATGAACAGAGTCCGTAACGAGCAGAACTACCTACAGAAAAAGAAAAAAAAATGGTAGAGTGCCAGACTACAAATCTAAAGGTCGTGCGTTCGATTCCCGCCATGTCCTAGGATTTTTATCTGTAACTTTCCACTTTTTTCACCTCTGGCAGTGTTGCTGATGTGAAAAATACCGAGTATCACCGTGCTTCTGAACCCACTCTAAACTTTACGTCCCCCTACAAGTGGCTGGGTAAGTCTGTTCGAAAGCCGGAGGAAGGCAACGGCATACCTCCTCCAAACAGGACCATGCCTAGTAAAGCACTGTCTTGTTCAAACCAATCTTCGGATTGTTGACTGCTTTACCTTTTTACCAGCCATCACTGAAGGAAGCATTCAGTAATAGGACCACTACCCGAAAGAAAATTTACAGCGTAGGATGAAGCTAAGAAATGAAGATTAGCAGAGAGCATTTGGGCGAGGTGCATTGCTTGCACTTTCTACGGCAGAGCTAACATTCGGGGAAGTGATATCTGTCTGATAATGGAGCCGCGGTCGGTTATCTCGCCCACGCTGGGCGCGTCTCGCTTGGCGCTGGGCCAGACGGGCAGCAGCAGCAGCAGCAGCAGCAGCAGGCATGGCGCGAGTTGGAGCGGCGGTGACGGTGACTATCCCGCAGGGCACGCTGAGGGGCCGCAAGGCCAAGACGCCCGCCGGCCGGCCCTACTGCGCCTTCCAGGGCGTCCCGTACGCACAGCCGCCCATCGGACCACTCAGGTTCAAGGTGAGCCCTCATCACACAGGTATGGTAATGTTGTTGTTGTGGTCTTCAGTCCGGAGACTGGTTTGATGCAGCTCTCCACAATACCCGATCCTGAGCAAGCCTCTTCATCTCCACATAAGAACGGCAACCTACATCTGTCTGAATCTGCTTACTGTATCCACTCTTGGTCTTCCTCTGCGATTTTTTCCCCACGCACTTCCATCCAATGCTAAATTCACAATTCTTTTATGTCTAAGAATGTGTCCTACCAATCTATCCCTTCTTTTAGTCAAGGTATGCCAGAAATTTCTTTTCTCCCCAATTCTGTTCAGTACCTCCTCATTAGTTACGCGATCCACCCACCTAATCTTCAGCACTCTTCTGTAGCACCATATTTCAAAAGCCTCAATCCTCTTCCTATCCGCACTGTTTATCGTCCATGTCTCACTCCCATACAAGGCAACACTCCATACAAATGACTTCAGAAAAGACTTCCTTAGGCTTAAATCAATATTCGAACAAATTTCTCTTTTTCAAGAACGCTTTTCTACCCATTGCCATTCTGCATTTTATATCCTCTGTACTGCGACCATCATTTGTTATTTTACTGCCCAAATAACAAAATTCATCTACCTCCTTTATTGCTTCGTTTCCCAATCTAATTCCTTCAGCATCACCTGATTTCCTTACACTGCACTCCATTACCCTAGTTTTGGTTTTGTTAATGTTCATCTTATATGTACCTTTCAGCACACTGTCCATTCCCTTCAACTGCTCTTCCAGGTCTTTTGCTGTCTCTGAGATTATTACAATGTCATCGGCAAAACGCAATGTTTTTAATTCTTCACCTTGAACTTTAATTCCTTCTCCAAATTTCTCCTTGCTTTCCTTTATAGCTTGCTCAATGTACAAATTGAATAACAATGGAGAAAGACTACAACCCTGTCTTACTCCCTTTCCAACCACTGCATCCCTTTCATGCCCTTCAACTCTGATAACCCCTGTATGGTTTTTGTACAAGTTGTAAATAACCTTACGTTCCCTATATTTTACTCCTGCTTGCTTCAGAACTTGAAAGAGTTTATTCCAATCAACATTGTCAAAAGCCTTCTCCAAATCTACAAAAGATAGAAATGTAGGTTTGCCTTTTCTTAATCTATCTTCTAGGATAAGCCGTAAAGTGAGTATTGCCTCCCGTGTTCCTACATTTCTCCTGAACCCAAACTGATCCTCCCCGAGGTCGGCTTCTACCACCTTTTCCATCCTTCTGTATATAATTCGTGTTAATATTTTGCAACCATGACTTATTAGACTGATGGTTCTATAGTTTTCACACCTGTCTGCACCTGCTTTCTTTGGAATGGGGATTATAACATTTTTCTTAAAGTCTGAGGGTACTTCTCCTGTCTCATACATCTTACGCACCAGGTGAAACAGGTTTGTGGTATGGTAATAAGGTACGGTAATAATAATCTCTATATTTAAAAGGAAGTGTCCCGATTGACTGACTGATTGACTGACTGACTGACTCATCATCGCCCAGCCCAAACCACTGAAGATAGAAACTTGAAATTTGTGGAGGGTGTTGACCTTACTTTGTAGGCGTCATTTAAGAAGCGATTTTTCGCTATTCCGTACGTAAGGGGGTGAAATAGGGGATGAAACGTTTTTTTAAAAAAATACGTAGCTATTTAGGCAATTTTGAAGCTAGAACTACAAAATTTCGGAATTTAATTCAGGGTTCGAATTTAAAAGACACGTGTTTCGGCATTTTTTGAAATTCGACAAATAAGGGGGTAAAATAGGCGACGCAAAAAATTGATTTTAAAAAATATGTTGCTGTTAACTCAAGTTTTAAGCTACAACTACGAAACTTCGGATATGGAATCTTGGTCAGGATTAAAAATCCATGATTTTTAGTATTTTTGGGAATTTATGAAGTAAGAGAGTTAAATGGAGGATCAAAAATTCTTTTTGAAAACACGTTGCTATTGATACAATTTTGAAGCTAGAGCTGCAAAAATTGATATTTGTATACGTGTTTCGGTATTTATTGGTTCAACCATCAACAGGGTTAAATTGGAGAGGGGCTGTTTTTCGAAAATATGTTGCTATTTAGGCAATTTTGAAGCAAGAACTACAAAATTTCGGATTTTGATTCGGGTTTCGAATTTAAAAGACACGTGTTTCGGCATTTTTTGAAATTCAGCCAATAAGGGGGTAAAATAGAGGACGCAAAAAATTGATTTTCAAAAATATGTTGCTGTTAACTCAAATTTCAAGCTATAACTACGAAACTTAGGATATGGACCCTTGATGAGGATTAAAAAGGGGGTAAAAGAGGGGATCAAAAATTCTTTTCGAAAACACTTTGTAGTCAAGACAATTTTGAATTTATACTGCAAAAATTGGTATTTGTATTGTTCGTTATGATTTAAAAAATACGTGTTTTGGTGTTTTTGGAAATTCAACCATCAAGGGGCTTAATTGGAGAGGGGATGTTTTTCAAAAAATCTGTTGCTATTTAGGCAATTTTGAAGTTAGAACTACAAATTTTCGGATTTGGATTCGGGGTTCGAATTTAAAAGACACGTATTTCGGTATTTTTGGAAATTAGACGAATAAGGGGGTGAAATACAAGAGGCAAAAATTGATTTTAAAAAATATGGTGCTGTTAACTCAAATTTCAAGTTATATCTACGAAACTTAAGATATGGATTCTTCATCAGGATTAAAAAGAAACAACTGGTGCAGACCAACCAGCCTACACATGCGAAGCAACGGGGGTTCAGCTAGTCACTTATATAAGGAACTCATAGTTCGATGGGGCGATCTATAATTGTTTAACACTTAGAGTGCCGCGCCCGTAATATTACGTTCTCTATGTCTTTGCGAGAACTGCCGTGCCCGTAATATTACGGACGGCTGTTCTGAAACGAATTCTAGCTTTCGCGCGCATCATTATCGGTACGGCAGTTATCAGAAGGGAGGCAAACCCTTGTAGTAGACATCTCTGCCACTAGGAGGCGCCACAAAACTGTTCACTTTACGAAACAAGGGTTTGTGTCAGTTGACTGTGAGACATCAGGGAGAGCGTTAGACGCAACATGGCAAGCAGTAGGCCTTTGAGCGACGCCGAGATTCGCCGCATTCTTGATGAATCGGAAGATGATCTGAGTGATGTTTTTGACGGCGATGACTTGGATGAAGATCCAACTTATGCTGAATCAGGATCAGGTAAAATAATTGCTTTCACGACTGGATGGAACACATTTCCTGGAAAGAATACCCATTCCACCAGGGAAGAAGAAGGCACAAAAGACTTGTAAAAAGACTTGTAGAGTGTGTTCAGAGAGGGGCAATAAAGAAGCAGTAGTCGCCAGAGGGAAGGATACTTCATTCCAGTGTGCAGTATGCAAAGTGGGGTTTTGTGTCCAGCCCTGCTTCCAGTTATACCACGCAAAAAAGAACTATTTGCACTAAAAGCCGTTTGCTGATGTTTAATATTCATGATATTTGCATGTAATCACATCAAAATTGCCACGCATATTAATAAATAGTTGATAATACGAAAAAACAATTTTTTACCTACCCGAAAACAGCGTTTCTTGTTTTGATTATTGTGATGAAGGCTTACAAAGCAGGGAAATGTACGGGGCAAGTATTTGAAGAGGAAATAATAAGGTTTATTCCTGACCAAGAAAAATATATTAATGATTATTCCTGAATCTGTAGCAACAGGACGAAATACTGTAAAAATGGCCGGCACTGGGGAAAGTCGGTTCGCATATATGGCTGTCACTCAAAGTGTTAATAATGATTTTGCAGCCAAGATCGCATTTTTCATTTATTAAGTTACCGGTTTCGGCGTGCTCGACGCCATCTTCAGACCTGTCGTAATTTACATAACTTCACGACATTTTTTTATATACTAAAAGACTACATCCAGGTTCAGGCATCACCAAACATAAAATTGTAATTTTTTGTTTGGTGATGCCGCAACCTGGATGTACTCTTTTAGTATATAAAAAATTTCGTGAAGTTATGTAAATTACGACAGGTCTGAAGATGGCGTCGAGCACCCCGAAACCGGTTACTTAATAAATGAAAAATGCGATCTTGCCTGCAAAATCATTATTAAATACTCAATTAATCAAATTGCGTGGTTACGGTATATCGCCCCAAATTTGCGATTGGATAGGGGATTTCCTGTCAGAGAGGACACTGTTCGTAGTAATCGATAGTAAGGCATCGACTAAAACAGAGGTGATATCGGGCGTTCCGCAGGATAGTGTTATTGGTCCTCTGCTGTTCCTTATTTACATTAACGATTTAGGGTTGTTTGCAGATGACGCCGTCATTTACCGTCTAGTAAAATCACATGAAGGTGAAAATCAACTGCAGAACCATTTGAATAATATATCAGTATGGTGTAAAAATTGGCAGTTGACTCTAAATAATGAGAAGTGTGAAATTGTCCACTTTAGTACGAATAGAAATCCGTTAAACTTTGTTTACATGACAAATCAACCAAATGTGAAGGCCTTAAATTCCACAAAATACCTAGGAATTGCTATTACTTCAGACTTAAACTGGAAAGAACACGTGTCGTGGGAAAGGCGAACCAGAGACTGCGTTTTATTCGCAGAACCCTTAAAAGATGCAACAGAACTACAAAAGAAACTGCATACACTACGCTTGTCCGTCCTTTTATGGAGTATTGCTGCCCAGTGTGGGATCCTTATCAGGTGGGTTTGACGGAGGACATCGAAAGAGTCCAAAGAAGGGCAGCTCGTTTCGTATTGTCACGATACAAGGGAGACAGCGTTACGGAAATGATACAGGATCTGGGATGGGAATCATTACAGCAACGGCGCTTATCGCTGCGGCGTGGGCTATTTACGAAACTACAATCGCCAACGTTCTCCTCCGAATGCGAAAATATATTGTTGACTCCCACTTACGTAGGTAGAAATGATCATCAGTATAAAAATACGTGAAATCAGAGCCCGAACGGAGAGATTCATGTGTTCATTCTTCCCGCGCGCTATTCGAGAATGGAATGGGAGATAAAATAGTATAATGGTAGTTCGATGAACCCTCTGCGAGGCACTTAAATGTGATTTGCAGAGTATCCCATGTAAACGTAGATGTAGATGAATCCATTAAAGCAAGCAGTGTTCTTGCGATACACTGTCACTTCCTCTCGGATACCGTCCAATTCAAATCCGAACAGAACATTCATCGTTTCCAATAATTATTGACACGGTGTCTGTTCTTTTTTGACATGTCCGACAGAAAAGACACCATTTGTTGACCTTAACGGTCAAAATTTTACGACTTAGAATTATTTAAATGTTTAAACCATTTCAAGACATTGAAATAATGACCATGAGGCAGGGGGCACTGACATTATAGTGGGCTATAAGTTGATAATTTGAGATAGAAGAAAAGCGTGCATGGATAGTCTAATTGGTTAAGACGACTGCTGGCTGAAAGCAGGAAATTCGGTTTCGAATCCCGGTCTAGAACAAATTTTCAACTTTATTTCAGTGCCCTGAAATGGTAGAACTGTTTAAATATTTCGAGTTCTGAATAATTTCTTTATATTCGTATTACCGTCTTCTCAAAAAGTCTTTACTCTCCGCAACACCCTTCAGTACAACCGATCTTATTCTCTGACGTAACGCATCTCTTATTATACTGTATCCTACATCTACATCTACATACTCCACAATCCACCGTAAGATGCGTAGATGCGTAGCGGAGGCATTTCCCTTCCTATTCCACTCGCAAATAGAACGCGGAAATAATGAATGCCTATATGCCTCCGTACGAGCCCTATGTTTTCTTATCTTGTCATTGTGATCACATCGCGAAATGTAAGTAGGTGGCAGCAAGTTCGTGCTGCACTCAGCTCCGGCCCTCTATGTTCCTTCAACAGAAATTCACGAAAAGAACGTCGTCTTTCCTCCAGCGCTCCCCAACTGAGTTGCCGGAGCTTTTCCGTGACATTCGCGCATTGGTCGAATCTACCAGTAACAAACCTAGCTGCTCGCCTCTGAACTGCTTCTATGTCTTCCTATAAAATGATCTACTGCGGGTCCCAAACACTTGAGCAATACTCAAGACGTGGACGTACGAGCGTTTTATACGCAGTCTCCTTTACAGATGAAGTACATCTTCCCGAAATTCTCACAATAAACCGAAGTCGGCTGTCCGCCTTACAACTGTCCTTATGTTCGTTCCATTTCATATCACTGCAATGTTACGCCTAGATATTTGAAGGACGCGACTGCATCAAGAAGCTCACTACTAATGCTGTATTCAAACATTATGGGATTGTTTTTCCTACTCATGCGCATCACCTTACATTTTTCTACATTGAGAGCTAGCTGCCATTCTTCGCACCAACTAGAAATTTTGTCTAAGTCATCCTGTATGCTGTTACAGTCAGTTAAAGACCACATCCTCCCGTACACCACAGCATCATCAGCAAACAGCCGCAAATTACAAGTTAGTCTGTCCATGAGATCATTTATGTAGATAGAAAATATTAGCGGTCGTATCACACTCCCCTGGGGCACGCCTGACGATACACTCGTCTCTCATGAACATTCGCCGTCGAGAACAGCGTACTGCGTTCTATTACTTAGGAAGTCTTCCAGCCAGTCACAAATCTGTGAACCTATTCCATAAGCTCGTATCTTCCTTAGCAGTCTGCAGTGTGGCACCGCGTCAAACGCCTTTTTGAAGTCGAGAAATACACAATCCGCCTGTTGCCCTTCATCCATGGCTCGCAAGATGTCATGTGAGAAAAGCTCAAGCTGAGTTTCACATGAACGATGTTTCCTGAACCCGTGCTGGATCGTAGAAAGACGGTTTTACGTCTCAAGGAAATTTACTTTATTCGAACTCAGAATATGATCCAAAATTCAACAGAGAACTGATGTCAACGATATTGGCCTGTAATTATGTGGGTCAGTTCTCTTTCCTTTCTTATAAACGGGAGTCACCTGTGCTTTTTTCCAATCACTAGGAACTTGGCGCTGAATTAAAGATTCGCGTTAAATGCAAGCTAAGTAAGGGGCCAATGCCGCAAATACTCTTTGTAAAACCGAACTGGTATTTCATCCGGACCAGCAGACTTTTTCGTATTTAGCTCTCTCAGCTGCTTCTCTACACCGGAAATACCTATTACTATGTGCTCCATTTCGGAATTAGTACGTTGATCAAATGATGGTACATTTGTGCTGACCTCCTGCGTGAAAGATTTCTTAAATCTTAAATTTAGAACTTTAGCTTTCCGTTTGCTTTCTTCTATTACTGCTCCGGAATAATCAATAAGTGACTGGATAGTGCACTGTGACCCGCTTATCGATTTTACATAGGAACTAGTGTTTCCAAAATGTTTCTGTCTTCAGACATTCTGTGCTGAATCTCCTCATATATTAACCGACAATGAGCTTAACATTTGTATGGTTAAATTTAATACGATACTGGAATACCCGAGCTTATACTGGTGTACAGTATATTTGTATGTAACCGGGTTATTGGATCGACGATGGAAGGAAAGCTTGGAGTTTAAACGTCCCGTCGACAGCGTGGTCGTTAAAGACGGAGCTTACGCTCGGAGTGTTTGGGTAAGGATGTGGAAGGAAATCCGCAGTGTCCTTTCAAAGGAACCATCCCGGCATTTGCCTGAAGCGATTTAGGGAAATCACGGCAAACGTAAATGTGGATGGCCGGAAGTGGATTTGAACCACCGTCCTTCCGACGGCGGGTCCAGTGTCTTACCACTGCGCCACCTCGCTCGATAGGATCGACGATATTTCTACCGGCGGACAACCAGCCTTTTTAGGAAACTGCAGAAATGGAGCACTGTACAAGCATATTTAATACCTACTATCGATACTTCTGACGTTTACCGTCTTTGGTTGTGTGGTATCTATCCTATTGTCATTTGAAACCTTGGTTAAATGTATTTGCACAGTGTTTCCTATCTATGGTTGCCTTGAAAATGGCTGGGTATGCTCCATTCGGAATATCGGCTGTTATCTAGGATGTCACCAGGTTGCATACCCGTAAGTGCTTTTAATACTGTGCGATACTATATATCACTGAATGAGCGAATAAAGCCATATCTACATTTTTAGTATTTGTAGATCATCTTCTGAATTTTAAACGGGAACAAGGATTAAATAAAAGGAGACGAAAGGTTCTTCTACAACCTTTACAAGGACTGTAGTTGTTACACTGGAAGGACATGAAAGGAAAACTACTCTATGTCGAGCAGAATAGCGCTGTGACTGCTCAAACATACAGAGACGTTATCCTTCGCCCTACAGTGGTGCCATAGGAGATGGGTTCCTTTCTGGTGGACGAAAACGCTCATGCTTGAAGCTGTGGGGATTGAACCGGAACAGAAGAGTATTGAGGTGTCTGAGATGTAATACTAAGGAGAAATATTAAACATTCAATACACTGATAAGGTAGCGGCCGGCCGCGGTGGGCGAGGGGACTGAGGCGCTCCAGTCATGGTCTGCACGGCCACTGCGGTCGGGGGTTCGAATCCTCCCTGGGGCATGGGTACTTGTGCCGTCCTTAGTCTTAGGTAGTTTATAAGTAGTTTGTAAGCTTAGGGACTGATGACCCCGTAGTTAAGTCCCATAAGTTCTACAAACATTTGAACATTTAATAAGGTAGCGAATGAGGAAGTTGACTGCAGAATTGGGAAAGGAAGGAACATATGGAATACAGTGACCAGAAAAAGAGGTAGAATTATGTGCCGCGTGTGAAGACATAACCTGCTTAGTATCAGAGCGAGTTGTAGAGAAAAAATGTAGGGGAAGACAACGATTCGATAATATCCAACAAGTATGTAAAGTAGTTTGCACAGGATGGAACAGTCTTCGAACAAGAGCACACACCACCTTAATCAACGTCCAAGATCATTGCAATCTTATCTTGGCAGTTTAGCTCTCACGAATTTCCCACTTTGAAGTATTAAAATGCCAAGATATAAATTAATTTATTTATTTTTCTGACGTCCGGTTCCGATACACTTAGGGTACCATCATCTTGTCATTTGTGTCCTATGCTTTCGTTTCGTGAAGGCACATGACACGAAACGAAAACATAGGACAGAAGTGACCACATGATGGCACCCTAGGTCGTAGGAAAAATAATTAATTGAGATCTTGGCATTTTAATACTTCAGAGTAAGGAGATAGCCGTCCTACTACCGAAAAACTAAATGAATTTCTCACTGTGCCTGTACGGATTTATATCTGTATCTATTATAGATATCACATGAATGATTCATACGTTTAAATTCGATTTATAGTGACAGTATTAATTTACAAACTGTTTTTCCTTGTACCGCCAGCATCTGTTCTTTCAGTAGATATTCAGACGAAAGTAATAGCTTTATATCAAACCATGCCATTATTATTAATTTTTGCTCACTTATAGAATGATTTTAGTCCTATGTCTCTTTTTATAATTTTATCAAAAGGTAAAAAAATTCTCTATATCAAACACGTTTTCTCAATCTTCTCAAAACTAAATTTATAATTATCTGTCACTTACGTTTTATCAAACGGTGTACTTTCTACGGCGAAATTCGCTTCGTGGCTGCGTTATCTAAAAAGAAATTGGTTTCCCATTTCTTCGTTTTTTTTTCTGAAATTAACGAGTAAACGTTTGCACTAACTGATCAAGAATGCCGAAGGAAGTGAATAGTATCTTGATGTTACGATAGAAGTGTTGTCCTGAGCAACAAATACATGTTTTCAGACTCGTTTCACAGGAATGTACTTTCCGTTCGATACTAACCCAGTTCTTATCGTTATTACATTTATGGTGACAATATCGTTTCTTGCAATGAACCTGTCACGTAGTCTTACGATATCTTATCAATTCACCTGTTAGATAACAAGTAAGTGTTTCCTCTCAAGTTTTCTCGAGACAGTAAATCGATACCTTTCAACCTGCCGCTTCTAATTTTCTTGATCGTCACATTTCTCGAAGGTCTGCATATCATGGTGGGTGATCAGAATCAAATAAATGAGACCACTTTGGCACAGTTAACTAAAGGGAAGAGTTCGTAGTCCTTCAGTTATATAAAAATTGAGGTGTTTGTGCTTATATTTCACTCTGCAGCCAAAACTACATATCGCAAACGAATAGTGTTTGTATGTGGTATTAGGTATCATTCTCCCATTGTGGACTATGGTGGTAGAAGGTTGATAACGATAAGGGTGTGGAAGATATGGGAGTTGAAAGTTACCGACTTATATAAAATTCTACGTGTGGGCGTCAGTATTTTGCTCTTCAATAAAAACTACACAATGGAGACGAACGAGCTCTCTGTGTTGTTGTAGTACAAAGTCTCCCGTTTTACACCATAGCAGGTCTGTGTCGATAGCTATAAGAGGGTGGAAGATATAGTGGTTGAAAGTCGTCAGCTTATATAAAATTAGGACTGAAAACCAGCGATGACTTTTGAAACTATAATAGTAAAGAGGTTATATACAGCGAAACGTGATGCACATTCTTTAGTTGTTTTCCTGCAACAAGCGTACGAATAAAGAAAAATAAGTCCATATTACAATTGGAAAAGTAAAACTACCAAGAAAGATGCGAAAATGTTAAGAAAGAAATTTCGCGTTTTCGATCCGTATCTAAAAGACAGAAAAGGGCGGTGAAAAGTAAATCTACAGACGATAGAAACTTGAAATTTGTAGACATTTTTTATCTTACACTGTAGGCATCAGCGATTTTTCGATATTCCCATCCCTAAGGGGGTGAAATAGGGGATCAATGGGTTTTTGAAAATATGCTGCTCTTCAGGCTATTTCGAAGAAAGAAATACCAAACTTTGGATTTAGATTTTTGATTGGAATTTTAACAACACTTGTTTCGATACTTTTGGAAATTAAACCATTAAGCGGGTGAAAAAACGTAAAAATCTTTCAAGGGTGCTACTAAGACTGTTTTAATGCTAGAAATGCGAAAATTTGGATTTGGAACCACGGTTAGAATTAAAAAAATGTGTTTCGGGATGTTTTGAATACTGCTCTCAATGATGCAATAGAGAGTGGCAAGTTTATAAAAATACTTGATTAGGAAAGCATTTTTAAAGCTAACTCTACGAAAATGTATATTTAGGAGTAGAAACAACCAATGCAGATCATCCAGTTTACGCATGCGAAGCAGCGGGAATTAAACCAGGGTGGGGGGGGGGGGGAGTGTAAAAATTCGATAACATCGGAAAAACTCTCAATAGGGAGTATTTCAGAAGCACTGCATGGCGCTATGCATTTTCCCCTTGTAAGTAAGATAATCATGACTATTAGTGTCTTTAGTTTCCAATTGCTACCACGATTATGGAAGCCAGGGGATAAGCAACTGCCTCGCTCAACTTTTGCCTTACCTGCAGCTCCATTATGAGTTTATCCAAGCGAAACTTGGAATAGGGTAACACAAGTTCCTTGCACGTCACATATCATTGAGGATTGCATATTTTGTTACTTTGATTAACACTGATCATTGTTCACATTTAAACAAGGATGGTGAACTAGGTAACTTGGTTGTAGAGTTCAGCTTCAATTGGACATTTCAAGAATGTGGCAGCATTGGTTTGACATTTATATAACTTGAATTGTTTGTTCAATTGTTATTTACAGAAACTACTGATGGTCCTGAACTAGAGATTACACAGCAGTGGGGAAGGAAGTATGCGGATTGAGCCCGTGAGGTTAATAAGAGGTCCGTCCAAAAATTCCGTTGTTCACAAATTTTTCTACCTGAACATTTTACTTACTGTCATGATCTCCTTTGTTACACCGGTCCTTTTCTACACCGGTCTCAAAGCGGCTTCCGCTTCCCGAAGCAGGCATCGTAAGCCTCTTGCTACAACGCGTCAAACGTTGCCTGCGAATTTTCTTTTATTTCTGCTATTGTTGTAAATCTTCATCTTTCGAAGGACGTTTCAAACTTTGGGCGTCAGAAAAAGTACACAGGGTCCAGGTGTAGGAAGTTCGGAGGATAAAGCAGAACGAATATTTCGTTTCGGATGCAACAGGCACGCATCAAGAGCGATGAATTTGGCCGCGCGGGTTATAGCCGTGCGGTTCTAGGCGCCATGTCAGGAACTACACGACAGCTCCCTCCGGAACTTCGAGTCCTCTCTCTCGGGCATAGGTGTGTGAGTTGTTCATAGCGAAATTTAGAGTAAATAGTTTGTAAGCCTACGAACCGATGACTTTTGAGTTTGGTCCCTTAAATTAACAAACAATGGAACAAATTTTTGGTTGGAGGTGCCGGTGTGTTATCGCGATGCAAGAGCTTTTACTTGTCGCGCCAGACCGCTTTCTGCTCACATTTAATCGTAGTCGTCGCAAAGCACCCTGTTAGTCCGTAGATTAATAAATTAAACTATTCAAACGTTTGTAAATCTATTGGACTAAACTACTGCGGTTATCAGTCCCTTGGTTCACAAACTACTTAAAATAAGTTAAGCTAACCTAAAGACAACACACACATCCATGTCCAAGGCGGGACTCGAACCTCTGAAGCCGACAAGGCCACATAGAGCGCTCGGCCACTCTACCGCGGACTGTCCATTAACAGTGTGCCTTGTGGTATAAATTCATTATGAACTAGTGCTTCAAACTATCAGCATGGCTTCAACATTTGAGCTGACCTGACAAGAGTTTTTGGTCTTGCAGAACTTTGGTCTCTACATCATATCAGTAACACACGTCGCATCACCAGTTATGTTAAGAAACGTTTAGTTCTGCAAACGTTATCCACAGATTGTGAGCCGATGGTCTTCCTGGTCTTGACTCGCGAGCTGTGTAACGGTTTTGGCGACAAAGCGATGCATTCCAACATGCTGAGTGTGGATTTCAGGAAGAGATCTTACTGAAATATCACATTCTTCTGAAATCTCTCGTATAGTCTGTCTTAGACTGCCACGCAATATTTCGTTGAGATTCCTCACATCAACATCGTCAGTACACCTTCAAGTCCGTCCTGAACGATGATCATCTTTGGCCGGCCGCGGTGGCCGAGGGGACTGAGGATCTCCAGTCACGGTCTGCACGGCCACTACGGTCGGGGGTTCGAATCACCCCTTGGGCATGGATATTTGTGCCGTCCTTAGTATTAGTTCATAAGTAGTTTGTAAGTTTAGGGACTGATGACCCAGTAGTTAAGTCCCATAAGCTCTACAAACATTTGAACTTGATCATCTTTAAGTTCATTCTGGCTATTTTTAAACCGATTGTTCTATAAAATCCTTGTGCAGCTGAAGCTCTCATCGTAGGTTTTGTTCATTTATTAGTGTGTCTCTCTAAAGTTTTCTTTGAGTTTCACGCGAAATCTCCAAACTGGCAACGCCCCGGGGCTCTCGTTTTGGGGGCCTCCAAATACCTCGAAAGCTATTTATTTGACTGTCGGGGGTTCGAATCCCCCTCGGGCATGGATATTTGTGCCGTCCTTAGTGTTAGCTAGTTCATAAGTAGTTTGTCAGTTTAGGGACTGATGACCCCGTAGTTAAGTCCCAAAGCTATACAAACATTTGATTTTGTTTGTATCTCACGCTGGTATCAACATTCCCTATTACAGGGAACACGCAGACTGCTCTCACACAAATGGGAAACTACGCTTTCTATTGGTGGAAACCGTTATCAGTACACTTACACTGCTCAAAACAATTAGCGGCTCATCATGTGAGATATCATAGACAATATACATACAGTATCGTATTATATTCAAATATTGCTACATTTGTAATTTGTGTGTGGTACAGTACGATACTTTGCAGTCTCAAGTCTTTACTTGAGGTGTAAATGGCTTTTATTTAGAGAGAGGGACCATGGTGCTACCATAATAGTGAAAAAGATGTTGCCCTCTAGTATGCTGTGTGATCACCTCAGACGGCCAGTTAAGTTGCACTTTTGCATGTAGTGGTCACTACGAGGTTATCAATCATCTCTTGAGGGATATTTGTCCGTTCTTCAACGAGTGCAACATCTAAATTTGCAACCATTGTGGGAGGTGCTGGTCTGGATAAAATGCGTCTGCCATTGCATTTCAGACATGCTCAGTGGAATTTAAGTCTGGTGAACAAGTTGGCCACTCCATTCGTTCAATTCCCTCAGCTTCATTCACCTTATGCATAAGTGAAGCTGGGTGGGACAAGCGTTAACATCCACCAGAAGGAAACCATCTGTTATGGCAACAGCTTAGGGCACAACAAAACGTCGAAGGACCTACTCTCTATATCACTGAACAGTGAAAACGCTATTCTGAACGACATAGAGGTCCCTACGTCCGCCAATACTGACTCCTGCCCACACCATTTATCCACCACCATAATATAGTGATGATTTTCTGCACATAAGCAGGATTGTTGCAAATTCCACGTTCTCTCGAGATGAAGGACCTTGACTCACCTGTGAACAGAATGCGGCGCCATTCGTTACGTCTCCAATCTTGGCCCAGTTTCTGCGGAATTTTAATGTGACACACACACACACAAAACATAGGCCTCTTTTCGCAGAGGCCCCATTTTCGTATGCGATTTCGAATTGTTTTTGTTGATATTGCGCGTCCTGTTGCTGCCTGGAGGGTGAGTGGCAGCTGAATTCATCTTCCTGTTTCGAGGGCGTGTTAACCGGAGGTGACAGTCATCTCTTGCTGATGATAACCCGTGGACGACCTTGGTCTTGCCTTCTTTTAACGGTTCTTGTTTTCTGGAATTGCGTGCAGGCCCTGGAAATTACAATCTGGGACACTCCAATAGCTGCAGCCTCGTCCTTCGTGTGAATCCCGCTTCCAACCTTCCTATGGCTTTCCATGCCATAACTTCGGCAAAATCACTTGCTTGTTGCTTTGAAGTACCTGCTCTCTACACTATCTGAACGCAAATGCTTGTGTAATTCGTTTGTGGAGTAAACACAAGTCAACACCAATCCCCTCTGCATCAGTTTTTTGTTATTAACACAATCTCAGTTGCCGTGATGTAGTCGCCTCCACTCCATATAACGAACAGAGACACGTCAAACCATTTAGTTCATTCCTTTGATAAATATACTTCTGGATATCTGAACTTATCCCGTAATTGTTTTGACCAGTGTATTACGCCCCATGTTGCACATGCTGTCTTTGGATCAATATCGGCTTAGACTTTACTGGTATACATTTTTTTCATTCTTTTTCCAGAAGTGTATGTATAATTTGTGTGTCGACAGGAAAAAAAAATCACAAAATTTCAGTAGTTTATGAATGCTAGACTCTATCTCTTTGCGGGAATTGGCTAACCATTGATGCAGTAAATGAAAATAATGGGTAATGGGAACTACGATAGCAGTTTAAGTTATGAATTTAGATTTTGGCTGAGAGCGTGTCAGAGTAGTTCCTGCAGCTGCGATATACCTCAAGTCAAGGTGGCTTAATGCAGCGCGGTGACTCACCGCGTTTGATGAGAGGACTGGCTCCTCCCTCTGATGAAAAAGAAAGAAGAATCAACAATCAATATACAACAATCAAAGAACCGAGCTACCTGAGGAACAAAAAGGAAAACGGAAAAAAAAGATGGATGGGGCGTCTGCCTAGTAATCAGCGGATCTAGGTTCGACATGCAGCCCGGGTACACCTTTTCAACCACCTCAATGAATTTAACTCCCACAACAAGAAACTAACACATCTCACGTGCCTTTGAGATTAAAAAGATAAACGATTTGTTTTAATGGTAAGAGGGTTTATTATACGTCTAATCTAACGGAAATTTGCGTTTAATCTTATCCTACTTTAGTTTTCATGTACAAATAATAGTCGTTTGCTGGAAAGTTTTATTACTCAAATCAAATGTTTGTACAACTTATGGGACTTAACTACGGGGTCATCAGTCCCTAAGCTTACAAACTACTTATGAACTAGCTAATACTAAAGACGGCACAAATATCCATGCCCGAGGGGGGATTCGAACCTCCACCGTAGTGGCCGTGCTGACCGTGACTGGAGCGCCTCAGTCACCTCGGCCACCGCGGCCGGCGTTTTATTACTTTAAGTACTTTTAAGAAAAGAGCTATTTAAACACTTTATGGCCTTCTTCCTTACTCCAATATAACCGCAATGCCCCTATATATATATATATATATATTGAAGTGCAAATTGCGCTCCTCAGTCAGCATTACGTAGTATTTCATTGAATTTCCTTAGGTAACCTGATAAAGTGCACTGAGATAGATTTGCTGACTACTTTCGGCAATCGGCCAATGAGTTAACGGGATAGAATTGTTATAAGTTTCGTATTTTTTCATGATAGTGAACTTATGGTAACGTATGGACTAAAACGGCGATTTAAGCCGCTTCCAAGTGATCGCAATCCTTTTTGTAGCTGTAAAATGAGCTTATAACCTCTTTAACATGCATGAGTCTGTTTTATGAACCCAGTATGCACCTAACTAAGTGTTCTAAAGGCGGAAACGGAACGGAGCGTCCCGTCTTTAACGACCATGCGGTTGACGGGACGCCAAGCCCTCAGCTTCCTTCCCTGCTTCTGCGGTCTGCCATTGAACGCTGCTAAATGCCGGGTTCTCCCGAACAGCAGCCCATGCGTCCAGACAGACTGTCGGAACACACAAGCACTACTGAATTTCGTAAACCGTTTTTCGCTTTCGTGTTTACATGTTATAGACTGAAGCGGAACTTCTAGCACACTCATTGTGGCGATTGAGAAACTGCTCTCTCAGTTCGTTATTTAGTAATCTCAATTGCTATTTTTCTTTACTTAAATAAATAGGTTCATGCTCACTCTTAATTTTTATACCTCTCTTTCACGGTATAAAATGTCCATATGAGCCTAAACTTCTTAACAAGAAAACGCATTCTGACAAGCCAAAAACGTTTAAAAACTATTTCGATTTGAAATTCGAAAACCACTTACTGAAGCGGATTTCCATAATCAAAGTTTGGAAAGTAGGAGGCGAGGTACTGGCGGAAGTAAAGTTGTGAGGCGGCATCATGAGTCGGGATAGCGCAAAAGGCAAAGGCAAAGGTTCCAGGTTTGACTCCCGGTTCCGGCACAAAATTTTTTATCTGCCAGGAAAAATTTTGGAGGTGTTCACATGACCAGTCAAAAGCGGAAATGGCAACTAGGTTTACGAAATCCGGTTTTGGGTGCCCATGTAAGCGATGTCAAAATTCTCATAGACCGCTACAAAGAAACCTCCAATTCTGCGCATTTGTGTACACTCACCCTCCCCTTGCTTCTGTCAAAATAGATCGGCATACAGCCGCTTTGCCGCGGTTGAATGGCCGTGTGCTCTAAGGCGCCTTGATGAGGAACGCGCAGTTGCTTTCCTTCAGATTTTCGAGTCCTTCCTCAGGCATGTATGTATGTGTGTGTCTCCTTAGCTTAGGATAATTAAGTCTCATATATTTTCAAAGAACTGAACTGGCAACCACTCAGTCGCGACTGTCGTTCAGTTTTACGTCCTTCTTATGAAGCACAATATCCTTTAGTCTTAGACATCATGCGTTTCTATTTAGCATAACAATGGGGACTGCGCCAATATGATCATACGTATATAGGAACATCAGCGGAACATGAAACAATTTAGACTGCCATCAATAACTCACGCAGGTCAGTGTTTATTACACAAAAAGCAGAAGTGTGAATAATTAATCAGAGAGCGATTTTAACAAAGCAACTATTTAACATTAAAAGCTGATAAAAAATCATTGATGGCACAGAAAAGGTAAGATGGAAGCACTCCTTCGTCTTTATCCTGAATAAAGAAATCTGACAACAATTAAACCATAGCTGACACTACCTGTGAACTTCACTACACGTTGGCACAAAATACTAGCATTTCAGCTGCGACAGCTGACGGCTGACGGCTGACGGCTGACAGCTCGTCATTGATGGTAAAACAACTCCGGATTGCAATCACTCTGTCGGAGCTACAAGTATATCACTTAAATATGAAGCAAAGAACTGGAGCGGAACTGCGTTTAGTCTATCACTGGGTACCTGAATATATAAATGCTACCTCTAATTTTAGCAACTTGAATCATATTATTTATAAATTGTCTAGGAAAAGTAATAAATAAATTGTAGGCCAATGCAAATATGAACTTGCACTGCAAATGCTAAAAATATATTATTATCTTTCAGTCTCCAGAACCACCAGAAAAATGGAGTGGGATTCGAAATGCGACAATTGAGCCCAATGTTGCACCGCAGATTGACATTTTTCTTACAAATAAGTACAAAGGGGACGAAGACTGCTTGTACCTCAACATCTACACTCCCAAGGTAAGTTTCACTGATATTCGAAATTCGCTGAAATATGTGCAAACTATTTTGTAAGGCCTTACTTTCGAACGGAATGATGAGCTTTTGCCAACTATATCGTACATTTAATACAAATACCAAATACATCTTTAAACACACTTAACACAAAATAAACGTGGAATTGATTATCATAATTAATATTTCATTTCATTACATCTCATTTCTTCAATGGAGTGATTAAATACAAATTAATTACTTAAAGAAATAAAACATGTGTAAGTAGATTTGATCAATGTCATTTTATGGTATAGTTATTTTATAATACAACACCTATGAACAAATACTGCCATGCTGGTTGTGTATCTGTCTTGTACTTTATGTTATTAATAAATTTATACAATGGTATTAGTAAATTAGGTTTTCTGTGATCAATATTATCTTATGTCGACTGCAAGCATATCAGATGATGCACCTTGTTGAGACTTTTTATGTGAGCTCTCGCTCACCTCTGTAACTTAAATGGTTTTCACATTATGAATTTTTAACTAAACACTAAATATATACACATTTTCAGCTTTGCCCAGTCGCAGTTGATGTCATATATTCAGTTAATATTAAAAGAATAACAACTGCAGGATCAGAAGTGACGTCTGTTCTTTCGGAACAGACGCCACATGTATATATATAATATGCCGGTGACGGGCAATGATCCCACCGTTAGTGGGGAGGGGTGGGCAAGTTTGAAGCCCTTACTCTTACGGAAATGAGTTTCATAGCTACGAGTTTGAGTACTGTGGGCAGGGTGAAGCTGGGAATTTGTATCTGACGGGAGGCGAGCATAGGTAGTCCTTGCAGGGGCGTGATTACTGTGTCCCCAGTGGTGTAGGGTCAGCGCAACTGCCTAGAAAGCAGGAGACCCGGGTTCGAATCCCGGTTGGGTACATATTTTCAGCTTTGCCCAATCGCAGTTGATGTCATATATTCAGTGAATATTAAACACTAAATTTCCGTATATTTGTTCTATTAAAACTTTTTATATGTACTTGATAGGAGGGACGCCTGTGCGTTACTAGACATGTCATATGCAACCCTTTCGGAAACTATGTCGCACTTCTCTGCCTTGTGTTTCATTTTTTAAATGTAACTTTATCATACTCTATACACTGTCGCCTCACTCGTGCGGTGGATTTCCTCTGACGTCACGACCTTTCCAGGAGAGCGCTAAGCTCATTTCCTGGCCGGCCATACACACACCTGCTCTCCGCTCTCCGCTGCCCAGCCATGAGTCCGAGCTTCACGGCTATTTAACCCGATTTTTCCAAATTACAGATTTATACAGATATGGCATCTCCATCAACATCACCTGTATACATAGTTATAATGCAACTGAATTAAAAAAAGAAAAGAGTGTAACAATTTTGTGCATTGGCAAGGTCAGGGTTTGCGGTGCAAGAAAATTTATTAAGATAGTTCTCTCCAAACATAATGATTGAGTGCTACTCGTCGGGCGGTACTGTCACAGGATATTGGAACATCAGTCATGTTGTTGTTGTGGTCTTCAGTCCGCAGACTGACTTGATGCAGCTCTCCAGGCTACCCTGTCCTGTGCAAGTCTCTTCATCTGAGAATACATTCGGCAACCTACATCCCTTTGAATCTGCTTACTGTATTAGTCCTTCGGTCTTCCTCTACGATTTTTACCCCACACACTTCCTTCTAATGCTATGTTGACGATTCCTTGATGTCTCAGGATGTGTCCAACCAATCTTTCCCTTCTCTTAGTCAGAATACGCCAGAAATTCCTTTTCTCCCCATTTATGTTGAGTACCTCCTCATTAGTTACGTGATCTACTCATCTAATTTTCATCATTCGTCTGTAGCACCACATTTCAAAAGCTTCTATCATCTTTTTTTTCTGAACTCCTTATTGCCCACGCTTCACTTCCATACAATGCTCCACTCCAGACAAATGCCTTCACAAAGGACTTCCTAACATTTAAAGTAATTTTGGACGTCAACAAGTTTTTTCAGAAACGCTTTTTTCCCATGGCCATTTTGCATTTTATATCTTCTTTACTTCGGCCATCAGAAGTTATCTTGCTAAGCAAGTAACAAAACTAGTCTACTAATTTTATTGCCTCATTACCCAATTTAATTCCTTCAGCATCGCCTGATTTTTTGACGCTGCATTCCATTATCCTTGTTTTACTCTTGTTGATTTTCATCTTATAACCTCTTTTCAAAACATTGTCCATTCCATTCAATTGCTCTTCCAGATCCTTTGCGGTCTCATCGGCAAACCGCAAAGTTTTTATTTCTTATCCCTGAACTTTAATTCCCTCTCCAATTGTCTCCTTGCATTCCTTCACTGCTTGCTCTATGTACAGTTGAACAACAATGGCGAAGGACTACAACCCTGTCTTACTCCATTCCCAACCTCTGCGTCCCTTTCATACCCTTCGGCTCTAATAACCGCTGTTTGGTTTTTGTATAACTTGAGTATAACTCTCCGCTCCCTATATTTTACCCCTGCTACCTTCAGAATTTGAAACAGCGTATTCCAGTCGACATTGTCAATACCTTTCTCCAAATCTACAATCGCTAAAACGTACGTTTGCCTTTTCTTAGCCTATCTTCTAAAATAAGTCGTAAAGTGAGTATTGCCTACCGTGTTCCAACATTTCTCCTAAATCAAAACTGATCTTCCCCAAGGTCGGATTCCACCAGTTTTTCCATTCGTCTGTAAATTATTCGTGTCAGTATTTTGCAACCATGACTTATTAAACTGATAGTAATGTAGTTTCCATAATGTAGCTATTTTACAGTAATTTGTTTCCATATTGGAGATTATGCCAGCACACCATAATAATGCAATAAAAAAGAAGTTTCAGCTTGGTGAGCGATATGAAATATTTATTTTACAAGAATTTACATATTCCGTTCCCATGATGGAACATCATCAGCGCTGTAAAACCAAGTTTCTTGAGTCAGTCATTAAAAATAACATAAAAATGTACACTCCAAGAATGTTACAATAGTTTAACGAAATTACATCCCAGATTGTAAGTCAGGATGACCTATGTATTCTGCATAAAACATTTAATGGTAAGACCCATAAAATTACTAAAAATGTCTTCCTGGTAAATGATACAAGTTTGAAAAAAGGCAGCGGCTTACATTCATCTACGCAGCTTAACCTGCAGGCATTTGGTGCCTGGTGCACTCTTTATTTGAAAATTTCATTAAATTGTAGCATTTTTTTAAAAAGAGAAATAATATGAAATGCACAAAAAGATGTACACGACAATACATGGTGGAGTTTAAAAATTGACAAGTATATAGATTAAGCAGCATTTCCTAGAAATATAACTGACAGTAATAGTTTTCAGCATCCTCGGGCGAGTTTCTATTAAAATATATCTTAAAACATCACAATTTGCCTACTTTGACTATTAATATTTAAGGTTTACAGTGTGGCAGGTACAAAATTGGTGAGCTTTTATGATTCTCTTAATTCACTTTTTAAAAGAAATAATTTTGTACCTGACATACTGTAAACATTAAATTTTAATAGTAAAAGTAGGCAAATTTCGCTTTTTTATAATATGTTTTAATAGACACTCGCTTGAGGGCGCTGAAAACTGTTCATTTCAGTTATATTTTTAAGAAATATTGCTCATTTTAAACTTTTTACATGTGCCAGGAAGACCTTTTCAGTTATTTTATGCATCTGAGCATTAAATGTTTTATGCAGAGTACATGAGTCATTCATCATGATTTACAATCTGGTATGTAATTTCGTTATACAATTTAACAATCTTGGTGAGTATATTTTCATATTGTTTTAATGCCTGAATCAAGGACCTTGATTTTACAACACTGATAATGTTCCATCGAGCGAAATAGATATGTAAATTTTTGTAAAACAAGTATTTCATATCGCCCACCAAGCTGAAACTTGTTATTCTATGTTAAAATATACAATCAAAATTTGAGCGACAAACCAGACCAGGCACCTAGGGAATTTATGAGAATGGATTCATTTCTTTTGCGAAGGATGTCGATTGGATTGAAATTGATGCTAAGAGAACCAATATTTATGTGCAGTGTTTCAATTTTATTTGGAGTTTACGTGCAAATGCCTTTTTCCTTTGTGTGCCAGTCTAAGGCGCCTCGATGCGGAACGCGCGGTTTCTCGCCGTCAGATCTTCGAGTCCTCCCCGGGGCATAGGTGTGTGTGTGTGTTTTGTCCTTCGTTTACCTAGGTTTAAGTAGTTTGTAAGCTACAGGCTGATGACCATGCAGTTTGGTCCAATAGATTTACAAACATGTGCCTTTGTGTGCTGTTTTAAAGTGCGTGACTTCAATCAACACCAGCTAAAGACAAGGCCCTCACGCTATTGCGTTATGTCACACAGAGTATCCCTGAGGTCAACGAGAAAGACAGGCCGTGGCGCGCCCGTCATGTCACGTAAGCAAGGTAGTCCTGAGCCGGCGCGATCGCTAGCTGAGTGGCCGGCCTCTATGAGACAGTGGGCTGTGCCCCAGCGACCGACCAATCAGCTAGCGATCGCGTCAGCTCAGGACTATCTTGCTTACATGACGTGACTTGCGCGCCGCGGCCTGTTTTGCTCGATGGCCTTGGTACCCAGGCATCGCGCAGCTGACATGCTGGCCGGTAGGACACAGCTCTCTGCCCCATAGCCGCCAGCCAAACAGTTACGCAAGCGTGCGCAACTCTGTGTGACGTGACAAGCCAGTGCTCAGGCCTTTTATTTAGGTGGCGTTGCTTCTACTTTTAAAACATGTTCGAATCGGTTCACACTTTGCAGGGAGGTAGATAAGTCACTGTTCCTTCAATAAGTAGTATTATTTATGAACAGTATGTAAATTCCAGCTAAATCTAGTATGTGCTCAGACTCATTGGACATCCAGACAGGGGTGGACATAATAGTTGACACACTAGACTTTCGTTAATCCGGCAAATCATTGCACTTATGAATGGCAGATTACCAGAAGCGTTGGTTTATTGAGGACTTGGAAACAAAATACCATTCTGTATAAAATATACGTCTGAAGAAACTTGCTCCCTTGTAGCAGCAGTGGACTTGAATATGTGGTAGAGTGGAGCTTTAATACATTTTTTTAATTATTTTTTCTACGAGGATCATGGGATGGGTTGTATCTCTGACGCCTTTGTCCGATGTCACGTCGCATTTTGATTGTTATGTCGGCAGTTTGGAACTCTATTGAACGCCTGCCAGTATGAAGAATAAGAAAGCATTTATTTAGGCGTCTAGGTACCTACTGGTTTCTAGGTCTCGTTTACAGACAAAGTGAGCTGCGTTTGATGCAATCCTTTTCTTCAGAATCCACTGTCATTCTTGTACATTTAATTATATTTTTTTAGTTTCTCGAAATGTCATAATACTCTAGCATTATGATACATAACGTGTTTCTTTTATAAGGTATGATACAGAACTACAGATAGAGTCTCAATTAGGAAATACGGTTTTTATAGAATTGCTTAAGCATAACAACAATGTTGAGCACGATAATTCGGTGTTGTGTGCGTCTTTTTGGGTGTGCGCCGGATTACTAAGAGGACGGACTAGTGAAGGCTGCATTAGGGAGGTTATTTCTGTCAATTATTGCAGCAAGTTTTAATTAATTACAATAAAATAACCGTCAACAAGGCGTTTATTTTATTTTCGTGATGAAATATTTAAGGACATTTCATTCAAAGCCCTTGTTGACCGACTCAGTTATAAACTGTGAGAGATGATGGGTGCCAGACTGAATCGTACTCCAATGAGAACAATTCTAATAGTACACAAAAAGGTGGATATTTCCTGGCCAGGGACAAATAATTAAAAGAGGAGAATTAGTTTCTCGACATATATGACAAGTTAAAAAACATTCATATCGAAACATTTTGTCACACTCGTTTATTTTCGTACGAGTAATCTGTAATTTCACATCGCAGCTCTTGAGACGGGGGATACCGCATTGCACATTAGAAAGCAATTTTCGGTAATATTATGCCATACTATCAGACATAACAGGAATCATGTTATTTTGCATATGCGTGAATCATTTACAGTTGTTTTGAAGCTGAACCAAGATTAGTCGAGAAGGTAGTGCTCATCTTTTATATCTTTGACGCAGCACATATTCGCCTCGTATGGTGCTGCGATTCCATGTAGATTTCAATCAACTCCCAGTAATATCCAGCGTTGGCCACCTAGCACCCTACATCTAAAGAGACATTCATTTAGATTCTGTCTGCATGCTCTGTCAACCCTACCAGTTGGTTATTTTCACCGTTACTGATTAGCAACAGACATCTCAGTGCGTCTCATGGTTTGTTAAACTGACTAACAGGTGCCTTCTGTTGCATAGATGAGTAAAATTCATCACCTCTCTTTTTGGTTAATATGGAATTGTAAATACGTTATACGTAGAGACGTGCATTTTGCTTCTGAGGTGTTTCACACTTGCTTCAAATACGCAGATGTTTGTAAATCTATTGGACCAAACTGTTTTGGTCATCAGCCGCTAGACTCACAAACTACCTAAACTAACTTGCACTATGGACAACAGACACACCCATGCCTGAGGGAGGACTAGAAACTCCGACGGGAAGTAGACGGACAATCCGCAACGGCCACTCCCGCGAGACACACTTGTATTGTATTTCGTGCTTTTCAGCTTCCGACAGGAGCAGGTGCCAAATTGATTCCAGTAATGGTGTGGATTCATGGAGGAGCGTTTGTGGCAGGGTCTGGAAACACGGATTTATACGGACCTGAGCACCTGCTGGAACATGACGTTGTGCTGGTCACAATCAATTATCGTCTTGGTGTACTAGGTAAGACAAGTGCGTTCTCCTACGCAGATAGTACAGTATTTGTTACGACTCTCTTCGACCAGTCTGTCTACAAAACACTGTGGTACAACCTAGTTGTCTTTCAGGTTTCCTGTCTACTGGAGACGAGGTAGTTCCTGGGAACGCTGGTCTCAAAGATCAAGTTATGGCTCTCAAATGGGTCAAGAATAACATCGCCAACTTTGGAGGAGACCCACAAAATGTCACAATATTCGGCGAAAGCGCTGGAAGCATGTCTTGCCACTTGCTACAGCTCTCTCCTGCGGCTCGAGGTACTTAGCTCTGTCGCTTTGTCGTGCAGAAGCTTTAAAACTTTCTTAATATGTATTTAGTATTTCTATGCTACATGAGGTGAAAAGCACTACGCGAGATGGTCCTGTTAGAAGACTTCAGTTAGTTAGGAAGAAGTTCCTATCTCTGTGACACCAAAAAAATATTTTTGAGTGGGCTGAGGTGTGATAGAATATTGACTGATTTCTTTCTCCTTTCATTTATTATGTGTCACAAACCTTTTGGGTCAAAATGAAACAAGTAGTAGTTGGTCAACAACCAAATAAATTGAGACTAGGTACCAATGGTACTTGTTGTGTTAAGAACATAGCGTGCAAACAACCGCGTGTCTGACGTCAGCAGCAGGACACATCAGGCAAGAGATAGAGCCTGGTTGCCGATTTCCCCACTACTACCAGCAGCTGCACCGAGAGTAGCAGGAAAGTAGCGATTGAGGGGTAGCGGCAAACGTATATATCGGGTGCCGAAAGGAGCAGCATGGCATTCATCAGGTTCCAACTGAAGATGGCAGCGTGTACGATTTCCGATATATCGTGGAAGAATTAGGATGAAAAGGTAGGTTACCCGATTCAACAAGACCAACACTGAATCTTCCTCGCAGACTAAAATTGTGTGCCAGAATCAGGTCTCGAAACTGGGACCTTTGCATTTCGCGGGCAAGCGCACTACCGACTCTGCTATCCCGACACGACTCACGATGCAGCCTGACAACTTCACTTCCGCCAGTACCTCGCCTCCTACTTTCCAAACTTCACAGAAGCTCTCCTGCGAACCATGCAAGACTAGCACACCTGGAAGAAAGGATATGGTGGAGACATGGCTTAGCCACAGCCAATTTTGGCCGAAGTAAAGTTGTGAGGCAGCATCGTGAGTCGTGTCGGGATAGCACACTCGGTAGTGCGCTTGCCCGCGAATGGCAAAGGTCCCAGGTTCGAGTCCCGGTTCCCGCACACAATTTTAATCTGCCAGGAAGTTTCATATCAGCGCACACTCAGCTGCAGAGTGAAAGTTTCATTTCGGAAGACCAACACTGTTACGAAGCACCAGGTAATGAAAACCAAAACACGTCTAATTTCGAAGGAAAAAAAGGGTTTGTACATCCTGATAGGTCAGTCTCTGCCGCGGTAGAGTGGCCAAGCGGTCTAAAGCGTCTCGCTTCTGAGCGTGCGGTTCGAGTCCTCCCTGGGGCATGGGTGTGTGTGTGTTGTCCTTAGGTTGGTTTACCTAGGTTTAAGTAGTTTGTAAGCTACGGACTGATGACCACGCAGTTTGGTCCGATAGAATTACAAACATTTGAACATTTTGGTCAGTCTCTTCTGAAAATAATCCACGATCTAATAGAAGATCTTTGTCAACAAACTATCAGAGGGTTCAGATGAAAAGGATCGAAACAACATAGTGGGTTTAACTGAAGCCTTGATTAAAAAGTAACCACCACTATTCCACTTTTTAACGAGCCGAAGATTTCCCTGTTGCCAGAATTCCCGTGGCTGTGACAAGAGCCACTCCTCTACGAGGACCTTTCAGTCCGAGCTTAAGCGCTTCTCTTTGAGATGTTGAAGCGGACAAAACAGGTGGAAGGCACAGGGTGACATTTCCAGGCTGTAGGATGGATTTTAAAGCTTCTCCCACTTGAACCTGGCCAGGCCACTTTGTGTGAGTCTTTCTCTAGACTTGTAAATGCGCGTTATCATGGAGTACAATTATTCTCTCCGTGAACAGCCAAGGCAGTTTGCTCTTGTTGGACTTGCATAGACTACAGAGTGTCTCACAGTACACATCACTGTTAATAGTTTTTCCGTGTTGAGGAATTCGATGAGTATCGGACCTCGGACATGTAAAATACGCTATCACCTTGCCTGCTAAGGGCAAAGCCCTGAATTTTTTAAGGGGAGGAGACGAAGTATGCTTCGCGTCCCAAAATATTGCACTTCGTTATCCCGAAGAGACATATTCAAATTACAACTCGCTTGCTTGTTAGACGTTTCGTACCTTACCATTTTTATAACCCTCCAAGAGTGGGGACACAAAAAAAATGTCATAACACCATGGAAAATATTCATTCCAAATGAATATGTTTCGCAACTATTGTACTGTGTTCCCACAAATTTCCAACTTCAGATCCTATAAAAGTGCTGATCACCAACTACATCCGAGAGGGCCGTGGGCCGACGGCAGTTACATGTAGGACATAGTTTGACGAGTCTCAGCTTCATCCTCGCACATAGTTTAACGATGAGGATTTTTCAGCCCATGCTTCGGAAACGTTCGTTCTCCTTTTTTCAACGGATAGTTCTACTTTCGTAGCTGGGTGACATCTTCGTCATAAAGAAGTGGTAATATTGCATGGAACGGTTGGTACCTGGTTTTCCAGTTCTGAACTGATGGGAGATAATGCTGCAGTACGATGCGTCTGTCCAATATTACAGCCCATGAGTCATTGTTATCATGTTTATAAACATGTGATTCCCCAAGGGACATCTATTACTCGTCTGTTCTTGTAACAACATTGGCAAAATTTGAGAATATAACATCCTCTTTCTGCGTATTGCTATCTTGAGCAATATTATTAACAATATTATCATGTATATCCATATCAGGTTTCCAAACATTCGTTGGGAATTTCATATCTTCAGTCATATCTATCATCTGACACGCATTAAGTTCTGAAGAAAAGAGTATTCGCTCTTAAACGGAGTGTATGCTACCTCTAATGCCAGGTAACACAATACCGACTGACTCTTCGTGTTATGGTGTTATTTGCAAGTCATAGAAAGTTGACAGATTCTGGAGTCCCATATAGATATTCACTGTTTTGCAAATTATTTACAGATTTTTACTTGGTCTACCATTCCTATCATATGCGACTTCATGTAGTGCCTCACTGGAGAGGGGAGCACAGATATTTGTGATTATTTTTTATACTTGAATAAAGTTTACACTTTGTTTATGGTGTGATCAGTAATATCAACTGTACATCGTGGTTTTACGGCCAATTGCGACCTTGTCTCAGTAGTTATGCTTAGTTTAGTATGGAATGCTTGTTGTTTCATTCAGGGTAAAGCTACAAATAGAGATGAGGGTTGTCTGTGGAATGGGCTTGGTATTGTCCTGGATACCATGAATGACCAGATCACAGTCATTGTCGGCGCATTTTAGGCCGTCATCGCCAAGGGGTGGCGTGGCGAATGAATTCTAAGGACATTCATTACTTAAAGCTTCCGGGCTGAGATACCGTGGTACATACATAAAACTTTCCCCTGACGTTTCGCCCTCATCTTCGGAAGGCATCCTCGGAAGTAAAGCGGCGTACTGCAACAAGAGCGCAAGTAAGCGTCGTATATATAGGCGAAACAGAGGGCGCCGCTGTCAGTCACGTGGTGTCGGCTGTGCTGTGGTCTCTGCTATTGCCAACCTCCTCGACTGAAATTAATCGATTGTCATGCTGTTGCTGCAGTGTTGACATCCATATCTTATCAAGTTTGAGACCTTCCTCTTTTTTGTTAAAATTATTTCCATGTTTAAAAATCTCAATGGCCTCTCTGTACAAACGCGCATAATAATGCGACATCTTTGGTATGACGGACGTCTCGTTAAATTTTATTTCGTGATCACGTTCTTGATACGGCATCTCAGCCCGAAGCTTTAAGTAATGATCATACCTGCCGTGAAAGTCTTCATTGTATGATCTAAGGACATTGTCCAATGTCATGAGTAAGCGATATTATCTCCAGGAAGACATTAACAGCATTTGCCGACCAGTTCGGAGAAACTACTAACTTTCATGAGGGACTAGCCAGCACAGACGCTTGTTGGGAATATGTTAAATGGCCTGACAACAAGAACGACTGTCAATGCCCACGCGTTTTGCTACAACACGAAAATTAGTCGTGTACAATATTATGGTGCTGACTCCTGCTTGACTGGCATTCTTGTTGGTCGCTCGGTTTCACTAGGAAGACATCGTTCGTACGTAAGGTGGGGCACGCCAGTTTTGGTGCGGCCGATAGCCGCACAGCGCATCAACTACTTTAGGCTGCTGTTACGCCACATTTAAAGTCATTCAACCACTTTGGAAGGCGGTACTACCGCAACTGATCTTCTTACTACTGTGCTTTAGTAGTCGTACTACCGCAGGCAGTGTCACATTGGTGTATGTCGATTGAGCCATAGTTTTTATTCAGCATACGAAAGTAGAACAAGGTAGCATTATCTCTTGCACATTCCCTTTTGCCATACTCTAGCTCACCACTGAGAAAAAGAGACTACATTTATGTTTTCATGTTGTCTAGGTGAGTAGATCTCTCTGAGGTTGATTATTTTGTTTTTATGCTATGTTATTTTATTTTTGTATTTATATACAGGGTGTTTCACTAAGTGTGTTTGCCTCTGTAAGTTATAAAATAATATGTGACAGGAAATTTTAATGCGGTAGGTCGACACAAGAAATGTTACACTTTCTGCGGAGTTTATTGTATCATTTCCCAAAGAGTTACAGCACAAAGATATAATTTTTTAAATGGAACAATAGTTTTTTCTATCTTGCATTGGATTCGTTGAAACCAGCTACGTCCAAATCAATTTAAACTACATTCCTATCACTGTTAGTTTGGAAGCTACAACTCTTCAAAGTTTAGAGGGCGGAGGCTGCGACAGCGTAGCTGACTGGCTGGTGGTCATGAGACAGTGGGCCGTGTCCCAGGGGATAGCCACTCGGCCAGTTAGCTACGCTATCGCAGCCTCCGCCCCTGGAACTTTGAAGGGTTGTAGCTCCCAAACTAACAGTGATAGGAATGTAGTTTAAATTGATTTGGGCGCAGCTGGTTCAAACGAATCCAATACACGATATAAAAAACTATTGTTCTGGTTTAAAAAACTATATCTTTGTGGTCAGAGCCGGCGCAAGGCACGTGCGAAACGTGCGGCCGCTCAGGGTGGCACTTCCCTTTTTTAGAACATACTCAACATTGCCCAAGAGGGGATTCGAAACCAAACCTCGGAGGGAGCGGCTTGGGGAACTGTGACATGGCGTCTCGACTACCTGCCGGCCGCCCCTGTTGAACAGGGGAAGGGAGGAGGACTGATTCCTTCCTTGCCACTCCTGTAGCACCGTCGTGTTTACGTCGATGGAACAGAGAGGGGAGAGCAGTCTGGCGCACAAGCTAGCATTCTTTTGAGTGGAGCCTGTTACGCACCATGCGTTTACTCACAACTAATTTTGCAGAAGACGAAATCTAATTTGGATATTTGAATGCAATGTTCGATACTGCGATTACGTGTTAAGCCTGAAGCAATTTTACTAAGCCCTTCAATGGCAGTTTCCGACAATTTTATTCTTCCCGCTTTATGCAGTAGCTGGAAGTATTCCGAATGGGTAAATATGCTGCGAGTAATTTATAAGAGATAAAGACATTGGTAGTAAGCGTGGCATAAGTAGGGGTTCGATGTATTTTTCAAAATTTTTGCTAACCGTTTCTGAGTGATAGTCGGACGTTTTGGTTTTTGAGCTATGAAACACCTGTCTGCGCCTGCATGCACAACAATTAAACTCTGACTGACACTTTTGTTTGACAATACTACTCGCACATTGTCACTTTGCCAAAATTTATTTACTGTATTGTTTTCCGTTGAATACATTATCTGTTCACAACCACTAAAAATGTTTATTTACGTTAACTATAAGTTCTTGCCGCGCGGGATTAGCTGAGTGGTCTAAGGCGCTGGAGTCATGGACTGTGCGGCTGGTCCCGGCGGAGGTTCGAGTCCTCCCTCGGGCATGGGTGTGTGTGTTTGTGTGTGTGTGTGTGTGTGTGTGTGTGTGTGTTTGTGTGTGTGTTTGTCCTGAGAATAATTTAGGTTGAGTAGTGTGTAAGCTTAGGGACTGATGACGTTAGTAGTTAAGTCCCATTAGATTTTACACACATATTTGAACATTTTTGTAAATTTAAAAGGCTTATTGAAATCAGTTAGATTTCTTCAATCAGGTTTGAGATGGTGCCCAGGGACTGTTTTGTACAAATCTGCAGAGAATGTCAGTCGCAATTTTTGTTTTTTATTTTCTTTATTTACATAGATTCAAAATGTTCAAATGTTTGTTAAGCTTAATTAGGGTTACCACATGTCCGTCTTCAGAAAAGAGGACATTTCTAGATTCATAAAAACTCTCTCTCTCTCTCTCTCTCTAGTACTGACAACTCAAGTACTAGTGATGTCTCTACTGTATTATCAGAGTCTTGTTTGTAATACATCTTACGCGTCTTACGAAATTTCTTCATCTTCTTTCAAATTAAGAAGCAGGAAATGTTGAGACACGTAGAACGAATTACATGACTACATAGCAGTGAAGCCCTAATATTTCATCACTTCACCACGTGTAATTATCGTCTTAAGTGCTGAACATTTTTTCCCAACTTATAAGACACCTCAAATTTTTAACGATGCTTCATTTACGGAAACCATAGTACTGTTGGCTGTAAAATCGTCACAAATAAAGTAACTGTAAAAATTATGGAAGAGTTCCTTGATATAGCTATACTCCCATTTTGGATCAGACCGACATGACTATATACATGATTAGCATCTAGATTCTAGACAGTGAATGGAATGTGTAAGCCCTACGCGAAAAAAGCAATAAATAAAATAAACTTTTTATTTGCCGTACAGAGTCTCGAAATTAATTATTAAAAACCACTCAGTTTTTTAGAACAAAACCTTTAAATCGATTTTTTCAATACACTGTTTATGTAATTACATCTCTTTGGTCCTAAACAGGCGATTGGTGAAACGGCCTTGATGACTGTGGCACCTGACCTTATTTATATGAAGTTTTGAACAAGGTTTTAACTTTTTTATAACGAACATTGCACTAGCTTTTGATCTTAAAGTCATAAATGTGGTTGACAGACAACACACAGAACTGCCGAGTCCCAACATGACAGACTGAACTTATTTTTGGGTGTCACAACACTCCGACCAGAGACAGGGGGGGGGGGGGAGATTTTCATATTATACTATGTGTATTGAACTGTCTTGCATTGTTGCAGACGAATGTTTATAATTAGCCGCCACGAACCTCGTATTCCGCGACAATTGCCACGCCAGTTGTTTCAGTTGTTCCGAAGTACCTTGACCTCAGAGCAGCGGCGGCACAGAAACGAGAAAATTAAAAATATCACATTGTTTCAAGAAACGTTAAATTCTCTAGAGTTAGTGATTGTGACAGTTGAGAGAGTTGTATTTACGCACTTTCAGGCTGAAGCAGTTGCACAACGCAAAAAAGAGGACATTTCCCCATTTTCTTAAAAACCCGGCTGGGCCATTTTCAGGGTCCAAAAAAGAGGACATGTCCGGGTAAAAGAGGACGTCTGGTAACCCTAAGCTTAAGGGACTTACCCGCGGGGTCATCAGTCCCTAAACTTACCAACTACTTATGAACTACCTTATACTAAAGACAACACAAACATCTGTGCCCGAGGGGGGATTCTAACCCCCGACCGTAGCGGCCGTGCAGACTGTGACTAGCGCGTCGCAGATCGCTTGGTCACTGCGGCTGGATTCATAGTTTTCGGGCATAGTGTGGCTATTCTCATAACGGTTCCTAGGTAGATCTGAAAAGTAAAAAGAGAAACTGCGATTGATTGCAGACGTTTCCTACAGATTTGTTTAAATAAAATTCTACAAACGTTATGTAAAAAAAAGGGGGGGGCGGCAATTTAGCAGCTCGCACGGGGCGGCACTTGGGCTTGCGCCGGCCCTGTTTGTGGTATAACTCTTTGGAAAATGATACAATAAACTATGTTCATAGCTCCGCAGAAAGTGTAACATTTCTTGTGTTGACCTACAGCTTTAAAATTTCCCGTCACCTATTACTTTATAAGTTACAGAGGCGAACACACATACTGAAACACCCTATATATTAGGGACAACACATTAACACCTACTAAATGTGGAGGCTGTGTGCCTCGAACCATGGCTACTCTTTGAACCATTGAACAAGTTATCAGTGTCGCTGCTTAGAGGATGTCGTTACTGCAGCAAGTTTTATAACAGGACAGGAATGTATGATAGGCAAACCCACGCAAATGAAACACACAGCATCTCTCCGACAACTATTTCGTACTTTAAATACACTGTAAAGTAAAGTTATTCGGTTATGTTTCTTTTCGTTTTGCAGGTTACTTCCACAAGGTTATCTGCCAAAGCGGTGTTGCGTCGAAAGAAATTGTGTCGGCTCACATTAAGGACAGAACATTTCGCCTGGCAAAGTCGCTCGGCTTCACGGGAACCAGTTCGGAAGAACTACTGGCTTTCCTGAGGGACCAGCCAGCGCAGACGCTTGTCGAGAATATGGCAAATTCCCTGACAAAGGAGGTAGGACAGATGTGACCACAGTTCATTTGATATATGAAATGAAGTATTATACGTTCGAATATTACTCAAATACTGTACGTTTCTGTCAATTAGGAAAAGCAGAAAATGCAATCGTTGATTCCTTTTGGACCAACCATTGAACCGGACAGCGTGAAGGACGCAATCATCACACAGGATCCCATGGAAATCTTGAAGAGTGGCAAGTTGAACAAGGTGCCCACCATCTTAGGAGTCTGTTCTCGTGAGGGAATTCTTTTCATTCGAGGTACGTATACACGGTACCAGAAGAGACTTACTGAATGTTGTGACTTGATTCTAATTTAGCATCTGAAAAGTGAGTTAATCCAGAAGACAAAAATGAAGAACTCTTATCTTTGTAATATACAAATTCGCTACGTTGGTGGGTATATAATTTTAAGCATCTGGGAAAAGGACGCGTACCGATATGAAATGCAGGAAATTCTAAGTATTATTTGTCAATGTATTAAAAGTATTTTCTGTAGTCTTTTTACAGTGCTTTAGAACTTTTTGAAAACGTGCAGATCGAAACTTGGTAATTCGTAAGATTCCCGAGTCAACCAGGATGTAAACGTTACATTAACCTGTCGAATGCTATAAATAAAGTGATTGAAAATGTGAATGTGGCCTTTCGTACATAGGACAGACGACACGTACAGTGCAGGAAAGATGCACGGAACACAAGAGATATACCCGTCTTTTACAACCAAATAAATCGGCAGTGGCAGAGCACTGTCTTGATACTGGACACTCCATGACGTACGAAAACGTCAAAATTTTAGCTTCCACTTCATCTTTCTGGGACTCAGTAGTGAAAGAAGCAATAGAAATTCGCTTGGGGACGAATTTTATTAACAGGGACAGTGGCTTCAGTTTAGATAAATCATGGAATCCGGCACTTTCTTTAATAAATTTACAAAGAGCCCGCCACAGCACAGATCATAATACATCGATTTCTCCGCAGTAATCGACCATGCAGCCACAGACATAATTTACATATACGTGTACTTCCTTGCCGCCGAGTAACGCTTTGGCGCCTTGTTGTATCTGTGGCCGCATGCGCTGTAGCGCTGTAGCGCGGCCCGCGCGTTTATAAGCACGAAGCGTGTGCTGGAGCGTCAGTCTTCGACTCGTCTCTGAAGATGGCTGAACGTTTCTCAACCGAAATATTAGAAGAAGAAAACTTTATGCGGCTGCACGCCCGAAACTTCTTTGAATAGTCATTGCGCCGCGAAAACATGAAGATGCACATCAAGTACCTCTTCGGGGTGGAGATGGTTTTAAGTGTTCTACGATTGGACAAGTTAAGAGACTTGAGAGCGAGATTACTGAGCTCTTTAGCCTTTTTATTGAGGTGCCGTGACCATGGCATTATTCCAAAGTTTGCCAGGTTACTACATTTTATAAAATCGACTTCCATGAACAAGATTTTAAGAAGTGCTGCCATTGTTAAAGAGAGGATCCGTTTTACTCGACGACAGTTAGATCTTGTTTCTGAAGAACTTTATCGTCTCCACCTGAAGATAGCTGTGGATTTGCCATGCCATTCATGGTACTGGATTGATGGTATAACGTGGGGTAAAGCCGATTGGATTCACGAGGTGTCTACATCAAGACAGACTGCAAAGTTTGACCGGCTTGAGACCCCTTCGCAACAAGATACTGTTATTCGACGCTCCGTTGTTAATATGACGGGTAGAGATTTGGACGATGCTACGATGTTGGTCTTAGGCAAACGACTGAACTTTGCACCCACGCCAAAGGTTTTACCAATACCTTCGTTTATCAGTGCCGTTGAAGAAGCTGTTCGACCACTCTCCACGGATTCAGCAGATGAAATAAGACGTGAAACCTGCCGTGCTGTAATGAAGGCTCGCCCTCAAAGAAGTAATATTTCTGTGGCAGAGAGGGATGCACTACGTAAACTTCGCCAGGATACCGAGACAGTAGTTCTTCCAGCTGACAAAGGAAATGCCACTGTTTTAATGACTCGAGAAGACGACCATGATAAAATGTATAGTTTACTGACTGACATTACATACCGAAAGCTTACCAAAGACCCCACAAATCAGGTAGTGAGGAAGACTACATCACTTCTGAACGCCTCCACCTTGCCTCCAGAGGTTGTGAGAAAATTAAAACCAAGTGGTGCGGTTCCTTCAAGACTCTATGGACTTCCAAAGATCCACAAAAAGGATGTCCCATTGCGTCCTATAGTGAGCAACATTAGCTCTCCTAACTATGACTGTGCCAAAAATTTAGCGTTGTTATTAAGGCCATTGGTGGGAAAATGTGCTCATCACATACGTAACTCCGCTGACTTCATTGCCAAACTAAAAGCTTTGAAATTGGACAGCTCTGACTTGTTAGTCAGTTTTGATGTTGTGTCCTTATTTACCAAGGTTCCTCTTTCAGACTCATTATCTCTTATTGGCAAGAACTTTGACAAAGAGATTTCAGCTTTGTTTAAACATGTCATGACCTCGACATACTTTTTATTCAATAACGAGTTCTTTGAACAAACTGACGGTGTCGCCCTTGGTAGTCCCTTGTCCCCCTTGGTGGCCAATATGTTTATGGAGGACTTCGAGGAAAAGGTGCTGGAATCTGCCAGATTGAAGCCCACAGTGTTCTGAAGGTATGTTGATGACACATTTCTTGTGTGGCCTCACGGTGAAGACAAGTTACAAGAATTTTTAAACCACCTGAATTCCATCCATAACCAAATCCAGTTTACAATGGAAGTCGAAAAAGGTGGATGCCTTCCATTTCTGGATGTGATGGTACGACGTAAAGACGATGGCACCTTAGGACATTCAGTATATAGAAAACCGACGCATACTGATTTATACTTACATGCAAATAGCTGCCATCATTCATCCAAGACGATGAGTGTTCTTAGAACACTGGTCCATAGAGCACACGTCATTGCTAATGAGAGCAGTCTGCAGGACGAGCTTCTACACATGAAGAGAGTCTTTGAAGCAAACGGGTACTCTCCACAGCAGATACATAAGGCCCTACGAACGAAGCCAACGGTACTTGCAAAGAATACGGAAGATGATGCAAAAAGTTTTAAATCTATGGCTTTCTTCCCTATGTTGGGAGCCTGTCGTCGAAAATCGGACGGATTATGAACAAACACGATGTTAAAGTAATTTTTCGACCCCCACCAAAGACAGAAGCACTTTTGGGTTCTATCAAGAATGATTTGGAGCTCCGGAAGGCCGGGGTTTACAAGATCTCATGTGAATGTGGCCTTTCGTACATAGGACAGACGACATGTACAGTGCAGGAAAGATGCACGGAACACAAGAGATATACCCGTCTTTTACAACCAAATAAATCGGCAGTGGCAGAGCACTGTCTTGATACTGGACACTCCATGGCGTACGAAAACGTCAAAATTTTAGCTTCCACTTCCAGCTTTCTGGGACTCTGTAGTGAAAGAAGCAATAGAAATTCGCTTGGGGACGAATTTAATTAACAGGGACAGTGGCTTCAGTTTAGATAAATCATGGAATCCGGCACTTTCTTTAATAAATTTACAAAGACGCCGCCACAGTACAGATCATAATACATCGATTTCTCCGCAGTAATCGACCATGCAGCCACAGACATAATTTACATGTACGTGTACTTCCTTGCCGCCGAGTAACGTCTTTGGCGCCTTGTTGTATCTGTGGCCGCATGCGCTGTAGCGCTGTAGCGCGGCCCGCGCGTTTATAAGCAGGAAGCATGTGCTGGAGCGTCAGTCTTCGACTCGTCTCTGAAGATGGTTGAACGTTTCTCAGCCGAAATATTAGAAGAAAAAAACTTTATGCGGCTGCAAGCCCGAAACTTCTTTGAACAGTAATTGCGCCGCGAAAACATGAAGATGCACAACAAGTGATTGAAAATCGTTTAAACAGTTAATTGCAAAGCTCATGGAAGAATGAATTGACTTATTTTATTCGTCATCAAAGGTGTGTGAAACAAGGAATGGTCTCTTGTGATTGGAAATACCTGTACCAGATTACAATGAAGACCAAGGATGTTAGAACAGGTTATGACAAACGCTATTGCCTTACACTGTTGGCCGTTAGTCCACAAACAGTGGATAAAATAAATAACGTATCAGAGATTTGGAAATGAATTTCATTCAGATGAATGGAAAGGAGGTTAAAGTCAGTTTGATACGTAATGGACAAAGATCAGACAATTAACAGTACACATTTTAAAATTACAATACGTCTCGAGGCTTCTATGCGTAAAATTTTAGCAGGAACAAGGTTCCAAAACGTTGGCCATTCGTTTTGAGAATCTGTCATCTGCATAAATATCGTAACATAGTAACTCTAGGACGACAAAATTGTCGATACAGTCTCTAAGTTTCGGTTGAATTAACACTAGTTAAAGCCAGAAAACAGGATGCGGCTTAAAATTTTATGAAGAAAGACTGGAGGGAACAAGTCGGGTCGGTTGATTTTAAGAAATAAAAGTGCGCAATTAATTTTTAATCCTTATAATTACTAACTTTAAATTTGAATTAATAGGCACTAAAATGTCTCCAAGAAATGAAGATAGCACAAGAACGGTAGACCAGAACTGAATCGCTCTAACAATTGGAAATTTAAATGGTAAACAATGCTCCGTTGACAACAGAAGCAACAGCATAAACTCCATTACAGAACGCTGGACATTATGGGTTTGGTAACAAAACGTGATACTTCACAATGGGAATAAGAAGTGATAAATAGTTAATGGTAGCAAAATGACTTAATGACAGTATATTTAAAATTCTTAAGGATAATTAAGGTACTTTAAAAGTATAAGTGTGAACTCGACATACATACGTCTGGAAATCCTTACACACTAATAAATCTTACGAAAATCCATCTTATGAGTGACTGGAGCACATTTTGATACTTTAAAAGAGAACAGGATTTACTAACGTCTGGGTTACTCATCATTGCAAAATAGCACTCGATCTCGCTACATTGGATAAGGACAACATATCATTACTATTAACACATCATAGCACATTATAAGTACCTCTCTTGGAGTACTGGATACAAATTATTTACACATCAACTTAGGCTGTCTCTGGCCGTAACAACTGGAAATAACTTCTCATAATTCTGATGTGCGTTGTGTTTCACGTACATTTATTGCCACGATACTGACACAGGAAACATAATGGACCCCCTCAGGGGCTCAGCATTAATTTGCTGAGTACGGGCTTGGCGAACCCGGGGTCCTGAGCCGTGGGCTGTGTCGCGCCAACAGTCCGCTACACCGTAAGCTCTGTGCGTACCTCAACGACCATCGTTCGGCGCGACGGTGGAACGTTGTACGTTTCAGAGCCCGGGGATCTTGGCTTAATCGCCCGGGTCGATTGGACGGTACAAACCTCTATAAAAAAAACGTCAATCTCAAGGTGTGCTACGTGCCGAGGAGATGCATGGCTGTTGAGGTTGAACAGCCGCTAGCGAGCAACCTCTGAGGAACCTGCCGCACCTCAGTTGTATAAGGCTTACCCAGGCAAGTAGGGCTCTGCCTGGGTGGACCTTTAGTTCCCTAGCTGCTCGTGGGACGACAATGAAACGAGCAAATAAAAGCGTGGGCGGCCGCGAAAACGGCGTCTCAAAGCGTGGAAGAGTTGCTTATAATGCAGCGACATATGATCCCCGAACGTTCCCTTCCCTGGCCAACCCATGAGAGGAACGGCGGGCTAAAGAAAGGGATGAGGCATACTCACCTAAGTATCTTGTTTGTAGTCGAACAGATGGGGAAACTTTTATGTCGACGAAGCCACTTTTCTTCGTTGAACAACTTGAGAATAAGTTTGGTGAAGTCTCAGGCATGTCAAAGATGAGAAGCGGTTCGGTACTGATCGAAACAGCGTCATCTGCCCAATCAAAAGCATTACTTGCTTGCGATAAGCTGGGTGACGTTCCGGTCAGTATAACACCTCATAAATCGCTTAACATGATCCAGGGCCTGATCTATCACAGAGACCTTCTCTTACAGTCGGATGACGAGCTACGCGTCAACCTAGAGCGACGGGGTGTCCACTTCGTCCGGCGCGTGCATAGGGGTTCGAAGGATAATAGGGTAGCCACCGGTGCTTGCATCTTGGCCTTTGACGGCGATACATTGCCGAAAAGGTCAATGTCATGGTCTACCGGTGTGACGTAAAACCTTACATCCCTCTCCCTATGCGCTGTTTCAAATGCTGGAAATTTGGACATATGTCCTCCAGATGTAGTTCCAGCCCCACATGTAGGGAATGCGGGCGTCCATCACACCCGGACGCTCCGTGTACTCCTCCACCTATCTGTGTCAACTGTGGGCAGCAACATCCACCCTGTTCTACAGACTGTACCATGCTCCGTAAGGAGCGAAAGATAATGGAATACAAGACCCTGGATCGCCTGACATATACAGAAGCACGTAAGAAATATGAACGGCTTCACCCAGTTTCCATGACGACATCTTTCGCTGCAGTTACGTCATCACCACCACCACTGCCGCGGTGGAGTAGCCGAGCGGTCTAACGCGTCTCGCTGCGGAGCGCGAGGTTGCTCGCCGTGGAGGTTCGAGTCCTCCCTGGGGCATGGGTGTGTGTGTTTGTTCTTAGGTTAGTTTACCCTAGTTTAAGTAGTTTGTAAGCTACGGACTGATGACCACGCAGTTTGGTCCAATAGATTTACAAACATTTGAACATTTGAATTTCACCACCACTTCTGATCAGACCTACCGTGCAACTACCTTCTGTGGGCCCAAAGGGCCGTCAAAGCTCGTCAGCCTCCATCAAGTTCGGGGGCACTCCTCACACTGCCCCCCCCACTACCACCAGCGGGGGCACCTCCATCCCCACCACCGGGGACACCAGTCCCCACCTCCCAGCCAGAGGAAGAGCAGCAGCCTCCTCCGGCTCCCCTCGTTCGGAAGGGGCCCCTCGGGGCACTCCCTTCTGAGGCTTCTCCTAGTGCTCCAGCAGATCCCAGCCAATGGCTGAAGGATCCAAAACCTGTGGGTGGAAGGGCTTCCCGCTCTTCTTCTACCCCTGGTGTCACTACAGAGAAGCCCTCCCGGCCCTGCAAACCTAAGGGCCAGCGAGAGGGACGGAAAAAGAAGACAAAAGAGTCTTTGGTGGTTCTCAGGCCACCCGCTGCCTCATCTTCTGCATCAGACGATGAGATGCAGATCCTCGCGTCACGTGAAGATCTGTCTGTCACTGAATCCCCAGAACGACTTGTCCTGGACTCCGTAGGTTCTCAATCGGCTGCAGCAGATGAACTTATGGAGTAACGTTTTTAATATTTTATATTTTACCTTTTTATCATGGCTTTTAACGTCACTAACCACCACATCCTCCAGTGGAATTGCGGCGGTTTCTTCCACCATCTGGCTGAGCTGCAACAGCTATTGAGCACCTTCCATGTTATCTGCATAGCGATACAGGAAACGTGGTTTCCTGTGCAGAGGACTCCAGCCCTGCGTGGCTACCGGGGCTATTTCAAAAATCGCCCCTTTTGCGACAGGGTCTCTGGAGGTGTGTGCCTCTATGTCCTTGCCACTGTCCCCTGTGCAGCTGTGCCACTCACCACGAATCTCGAGGCAGTGGCTGTAAGGATAAGAGTCAGGCAGGAACTAACAATCTGTTCCCTCTACCTTCCTCCAGATGAGGTTATTTCTCTTGCTGACCTTGATGCCTTGATCGCTCAACTCCCCCCGCCGTTTCTCCTTCTGGGGGATTTTAACGCCCACCACCCTATGTGGGGTGGGACACAGACCTCAGCTCGTGGTAAGGATGTGGAGATGCTCTTGACACGGCGAAACCTTTGCCTTCTTAATACGGGCGCTGTGACGCACTTCAGCGTAGCTCACGGGACGTATTCGGCCATCGACCTATCTGTAGCCCGAGTCTCCTCCCTCGTCTGAACTGGAGCGTCCATGATGATCTCTGTGGCAGCGACCATTTTCCCATCTTTCTGTCGCTCCCAGAGACTCAGGCCGCAAACCGGCTACTTCATTGGTCGCTCCATAGGGCTGACTGGCCGGCATATGCTTCAGCTGCAGTGGTACCGACTACGCTTCCAGCCGGCATTGAAGTGGCTGTCCAGCTAGTCACGAAGGCCATAGTTTCCGCTGCTGAGAACACTGTCCCGACCGTGTCTACGTCACTTCGACGTAAGTCGGTCCCTTGGTGGACGCAGGAAATCGCTGAGGCCATCCGGGAACGTCGGCGCGCACTTCAGCGGCACCGGCGACACCCTTCTCTAGACAATCTAATCGCCTTTAAGAGGCTCCGCGCACGAGCTCGGCGATTGATTCGTCAGAGTAAGAAGGATTCCTGGGAGAGGTTTGTAGCCTCTATCGGCTCTCGCGCCTCTCCTTCTCGGGTCTGGACCCAAGTGCGGCGCCTCTTTGGATATCGCCCAACGGCAGGAATTCCATTGCTCACTATTCAGGGTGCACTCTGCACTGACCCGCAAGCCATAGCTGAGTACATGGCGGATTACTATGCACGTTGCTCAGCAACTGAAACGTATAGTGCAGACTTCCGCACCTTCAAAGAGAGGGTCGAGCGGAAGCAGTTATCATTCCGCACACGCCGCCAGGAACCTTACAATGCCCCATTTAGCGAGTGGGAGTTTGAAACTGCTCTGGCTGCATGCCCCAATACTTCTCCAGGACCTGATCGGATACATAGCCAGTTCCTCCGTCACCTTTCGGCTGAGTTTCAACACCGACTCCTCTCCCTGTTTAACCGTATCTGGGCAGATGGGGTCTTTCCACCACAGTGGCGGGAAAGCACCGTCATCCCGGTTGAAACTTGGAGCAGATCCATTGGTGGCTGACAGTTACCGCCCAATCAGCCTTACCAATGTGCTCTGCAAGCTGCTTGAACGAATTGTGAGTCGGCGGCTGATGTGGCTCCTTGAAGACCGCGAACTTCTTGCCCCACAACAAGGGGGATTCCGTTAAGGTCGTTCCGCCATGACAACCTTGTCTCGCTGGAATCGGCTATTCGCACTGCCTTCACCAGGCGCGAACATCTCGTTGCGGTCTGTTTTGATCTCCGTAAGGCGTACGATACAACCTGGTGCCACCATATTCTGGCTACACTGCATGGTTGGGGTCTGGGGGGGCTCCCTTCCAATTTTTATACGGAACTTTTTATCGACCCGCTCTTTTCAAGTTCGTGTAGGCACCTGTCTAAGCTCTCCCCATATCCAGGAGAATGGTGTCCCACAGGGCTCTGTTCTCAGTGTTCCCCTCTTCCTGATTGCCATCAATGGTCTCGCAGCAGTGGTGGGGTCCTCAGTTTCGTCCTCCCTGTTTGCAGACGATTTTTGTATCTACTTCAGCTCCGCTACCATTGGTGTCGCCGAACGGCGGCTGCAGGGAGCCATTAGAAAGGCAGAGTCATGGGCCTCAGCCCACGGTTTCCACTTCTCGGGTTCTAAGACCCGAGTAATGCACTTTTGTCGTCGTCGGGCACTTCACCTCGATCCAGAGCTGTACCTAGATAACGAACTCCTTAGAGTTGAAGAAACACACCGCTTCCTCGGTATGGTTTTCGATGCCCGGCTGACTTGGCAGCCACACCTCCGTCAGCTGCGACAGAAATGCTGGAAACACCTTAATATCCTTCGCTGTCTCGACCACACGGATTGGGGAGCATCACGCCCAACGCTTCTGCAGCTCTATAAGGCTCTCATACAATCGCGCCTGGACTACGGAAGTATCGTATATGACTCTGCAGCACCGTCAGCACTACAGGTATTGGACCCGGTCCTCCATAGTGGTGTCCGTTTGGCGACAGGGGCTTTTCGCACAAGTCCAGTGACAAGTCTGCTAGCTGAAGCAGGGGTTCCACCCCTGCGTTTCCGCCGGCAGCGCTTACTCGCTTCCTATGCTGCCCATGTACATGCCTTACCCCACCATCCAAACTACAGGCTTCTCTTTCCGGATGTTGTCCTTCCTTCCCCACGACGGCGGCCAAGGTCGGGTCTCCCGATCGCGGTCCGTGTTCGTTCCCTTCTCTCTTCACTTGAATCCCTTCCTATTCCTCCTGCTTTTCACTACCCTTCCCATGTTCCTCCTTGGTCTGTACCGCGTCTGCAGTTTCGGCTGGACTTGTCACGTGACTCTAAAGCCTCTGTTGCACCGATGACTCTCCGCCGCCAGTTTCAGGCGGTACTTCGTTCGTTCCATGGCGCGGAAATTGTCTAGATGATGGCCGTTGTGGGTATGCCTACACCCACGATGAGCATACCGAACTACACGCCTTACCCTGTGGGTGTACTATCTTCACTGCAGAGCTGATAGCTATCCATCGAGCACTGGAGCACCTTATAGCCTGTCCCGGGGAGTCGTATGTTATCTGCAGCGACTCCCTGAGCGGCTTGCAAGCCCTTGACCAGTGCTTTCCAAAACACCCACTGGTGCGGTCAATCCAGGAATCTCTTGAACTTCTCGTTCAGTCTGGCCGCACTGTGGTTTTCGTTTGGATCTCGGCACACATAGGAATCCCGGGGAACGAACGCTTGGATCGTCTGGCTAGGCAGGCGATTACTGCAAGCCCTTTAGAAATTGGTATTCAGGAGAGGGACCACCAATTAGAGTTACAAAAGAAGGTGCTAGGGCTTTGGAACACTGGGTGGGTTGACTCACCTACCCCAACCAAGCTCCAAGCAGTGAAGCTTTCTACAGCTCCATGGAAGTCCTCCCTGAGGGCCTCTCGGAAGGAGTCAGTTGTCCTTTGTCGTCTGCGTATTGGCCACACATGGATGACACATGGCCATCTACTTCGACGGGAGGATCCTCCACAGTGTCACTGTGGCACTTTATTGACAGCGGTCCACATCCTTGTGGACTGTCCCCTTTTAGCTGCCTTACGACAGTCATTTGACCTGCCAGCTGCACTTCCTTTTATTCTCGGTGACGATGCTGCTGCAGCTGATTGTGTTTTACGTTTTATCCGTGCAGCTGTGTTTTATCATTTGATCTAAAGGTGGGTAATTTAGTCTGATCTCTCAGGCACCCATCTTTCACAAATTTTTACTCTTCTTCTTTTGTGCTGTCTCCCTGCTTTTACTCGTATGTTTTAGAATGTGCAGAGTGGCTGGCTCATCCTTTATTATCCTCGCGATCAGCCAGCCACACTTTTCTGCTGTAACCTTTTAGTACAGTTATGTTTCTTTCCTCTTTCAGTTTTCTTCTTTCTACGTTTCTTTCCTCTTTAGGATTTCTTCTTTGAGTGTCCTGAACTCATTTCCCCTCATTACGTGCCCATTATGAGTTTTTCTGATGTGTGAGTCACGCATTGTTTTGCAGGATGCATTACGCCGTATTGACTTAGCTCGCAACAGGGGACTGATGACCACGCAGTCTAGTCCCCTCTAAACAACAACAACAACAACAACATAATGGACCCTGTTAAGGAAGTTTCGGAATCGGACAAAGAAAATGCGTGTATGACATAAATCAGGAGGTATATAGAAGCAGAATGGCAATAATAGAAATAAGGAAAAAGTGATTTTTCTTGGTCTTGTGCAACAGTTATCTTATTTATACGCCTCTTACGGATATTACGCTCACAGGAGGTACTCTTGACTCACCATGTGACAACTACATATAGGCTCCTTTACATCGGCTAAAACATTACTCAACTTTAGCTGCCCTCTGGAGGGTAACAGCTTGAAAAGCTTTTACTTGTGCGTCACTTACGGTGCAGTAGGGATTCGGGTATCTCTCAAAGGCTATCTTATCACATCTCAACCAGGCTTCTCTCCGGTAAAACATTTTGGAATCAACAAGATTCACATTTCTTGCCCTGAAGCACACTGTCGTCACATGCTTTGGTAACCAGCTTGCGAAACTACCACTTTTACGGAAGGAAAAGCTCATACAGAAAGAAATACGTAGGAGGAAAAAGAGAAACATACAGAGAGTAGAGGAGGAAGGGGCGAAAGTTTAATTCTTGGGTTTACAATGTGGTGGATCAACACAGCGTTCTAACAGTTCCAACAGTTTCAGACGCTAGTCGTGTGTACGACTGTTTGTGCGGCTGCGGACTTCAGTCTAAACTCGTCAGCAAATCTGGTAGTCACAACCACGTTTGAAAACTTTTTGTTTGTGGTTTTTCTTTTAAGACCTCAACGCTGGTATTGCGTCGGTGTTTGATCTTAAAACAAAAGCACACATCCTTCAAGATTGAGAATTTCACACTTCTCCCTTGTACCAATGATTTTTCAATTCCTGCCAGACGCGGCTCGGAGGGGGAATGCCTTGCTTCAACCCATCACGTCTGTGGATGGCGGAAATTTATTTTCATTTACGGCACGGAAAAGATAGGAAAGATCAAGGAAAGAGAGATCGTGACACTAAGTGGAAGAAATATCATAATAATTCTCTCACTGTAGACGCCAGGCTACATATTACTAGGTTTTGTGGAAAACTTTGTCAAAAATTCTAAACCTGTGTGATTACACAAGCTACAAATTAATTAAAAAATGAAACTTCCATACTTCCGGCAACCAGAGTATTTTTTAACATAACTGCAACATTAGCTAATGCAGTCACTCTGGGGACTTAGCCTAGGGAAAGTTAATATCTTAATTACTCTATTAGTTCGAGACACCTCGGAACAAAAGGAAATAACAAATCATGTTCTCAGTCTGTACTTATCCGTCGGGGCGTGGTTTGGCACGGTGCAGAACGACGGTGGTACGGTGCACAGCAGGCGGGGGCGGCAGGTGGACGGCGGCCGATGCGCGGTCGCACGACGCGAGCGTGGCTGCGGCGTGGGTGGCGGGGGCGGTGAGTGGTCCGTGCTGCTTGGGGTTGCTGCGAGTGGTTCGGCCGCGGTAAGGAGCCATCTTCTTCTCCCTGGCCGGACCGGGAGAAGACGTGGGGCGGCGCCTCATCCGCACAGCAGTTACGGACGAGCGGCGCCGGTAGGCGACGTATGTGGGCGGCGGCAGCTGGGCCGCGCCAATCGGAGTATGGCACTTACGTGCCTTCGGTGGGCAGAAACAGTAGCACGAATGCGGCGCGTAACTTTTTACGCCTCGTGCGCGCAGGTTTGCTGCACACGTGTAGTAGTGCACAGCCGAGTCGGCGGTCAACTGCGGCAGGTCGCGCGTCACGCACACAGCGCACACGTGCGCTGCGGCAGGCAGGCGCGCGGCGTTGGACTTGGCACCCCGCACGGAATGTGCAGATGCAGCGGCGGCTAGGATGTCACGGCGGCGGTGCCGTGGCTCGGCGGGATAGCGGCTGTCTACCAGCCACACAACATAATGTGAACCAAATTTTGCGGCCACCCTAAGGGCCGAAAGGTGGGTTATCGATCGCACTTCGGACGCCAAATTGTACAGGACTTGATCTTTATCCCACGGATAATAGGAAAATTATACAACCCCTCCCAGTGCTGCATAAATAAAATGGGTTGGAAGCGTTGTCAGGCTGGAAGGCGGAGCGGTGAAGGCTTGTGAGCGCCCTAGGAAGGATGGCTGACTGGCAAATAAAAGATAGAATTCAAGTTAATATTTGGTATATTCTGAAATACGGGATACATGGCGGGACTCGCCCTGGGGACGGATGTAACGAATGAGTGCCAGTCTAAACGGATTAGAAAACGGAAAAAGGTAATGGTTACAGTAATGGTTATGGTTCACATAGTTGGTGGCTGATGCCGAACAGCCGCTAGGCGGGAGTGGACGGCATGCGGCCGTTCGCCCCGCACAGACGCTGAGCCTCTTGAGTTCGTCTGTTCTGTAGGAGAACTCAAACTGAAGAGAGCGAAGGAACTGATGCTCGCACCTCAGAGTCCTCCAGCAGTAGCACACGTGATCAAACGTGGGCGTCTGCTATTGGCTGCACGGTAGCATGGAAACGTCAGTAGTTTCAGCACGGACGCCAGAAGAGTGGCGTGATTTTAGAATCAGCATTCAATACTGGTTCTGGCCGGCTCTGTCCTGCAAGGTGGACAGGCTTGTTCACGTTGTCAAGGCGTATGTCGCAGTGGAAGAACACTTGTAAAACTGAGGCGAAATTTTGAAATAATTTTTTTTGAATTATTTCTCGAAACTATTTTAGACTGGCTGGTCATCCTGTACAACAGCATGAGGTTTGTCTTGTAAACAATTTGTACGTTTCCAGAATGAAACTTCACTCTGCAGCGGAGTGTGCGCTGATATGAAACTTCCTGGCAGATTAAAATTGTGTGCCGGAACCGGGACTCGAACCTGGGACCTTTGCCTTTCGCGGGCAAGCGCACTACCGACTGTGCTATCCCGACACGACTCACGATGCCGCGTCACAACTTTACTTCCGCCAGTACCTCGTCGCCTACTTTCCAAACTTCACAGAAGCTCTCCTGCAAACACGCAAGACTAGCACTCCTGGAAGAAAGGACATGGTGGAGACATGGGATGTTTCCAGAATGAAACTTCACTCTGCAGCGGAGTGTGCGCTGATATGAAACTTCCTGGCAGATTAAAATTGTGTGCCAGAACCGGGACTCGAACCTCGGACCTTTGCCTTTCGTGGGTAAGCGCACTACCGACTGTGCTATCCCGACACGACTCACGATGCCGCCTCACAACTTTACTTCCGCCAGTACCTCGTCTCCTACTTTCCAAACTTCACAGAAGCTCTCCTGCAAACACGCAAGACTAGCACTCCTGGAAGAAAGGACATGGTGGAGACATGGGATGTTTCCAGAATGAAACTTCACTCTGCAGCGGAGTGTGCGCTGATATGAAACTTCCTGGCAGATTAAAATTGTGTGCCGGAACCGGGACTCGAACCTGGGACCTTTGCCTTTCGCGGGCAAGTCACTACCGACTGTTCTATCCCGACACGACTCACGATGCCGCCTTCGGTAGTGCGCTTGCCCGCGAAAGGCAAAGGTCCCAGGTTCGAGTCCCGGTTCCGGCACACAATTTTAATCTGCCAGGAAGTTTCAATTTGTATGTTTACTACAGTTGTAGCATAATATGACGAATATGACAGAAATTAAGGGATATCTGAGGATACATAGTGCAAATTGGTATGTGAGAGGTTGTACTGATCTGGGCCTATTGACAGGCGGAAATATTAATTGTTAGTCATGAAACGGATATGATTTAACGCTAATGCATGAGAAAAGAGTGGTTGTATCATTGACAGAGATTTACTAATTATTAAATTACAAACGTGGGCCAGATAAATCCCAAAAATTTATCCCAAAGATTTGTATGTAAAGAGGAAATAGGCATTACAGGACAAAATTAAGCACACATTAAAGTAGTGGTACTGGCACAAGAAATGAATACCAAATAAAACACACAAAAGGGGCTGCCGAAGCTTTCTGACATGGATATATGTGACAAAGATAACCACTTCTTGACAAATTCATTGAAAGAACGTAAAATTTCAATATACACTACTGGCCATAAAATTGCTACAAGAAGAAGAAATGCACGTGATAAACGGGTATTCATTGAACAAATATATTATATTAGAACTGACACGTAAATTCATTTTCACACAATTTGAGTGCATAGATCCTGAGAAATCAGTACCCAGAACCACCACCTCTGGCCGTAATGACGGCCTTTATACGCCTTAGCATGAAGCCAAACAGAGAAAATGTTCAAATGTTTGTAAAGCTTATGGGACTTAACTACGGGGTCATCAGTCCCTAAACTTACAAACTACTTATGAACTACTTACGAACTAGGACGGCACAAATATCCATGCCCGAGGGGGGATTCGAACCCCCGAACGTAGTGGCCGTGCAGACCGTGACTGAAGCGCCTCAGTCTCCTCGGCCACCGCGGCCGGCGAAGTCAAACAGAGCTTGGATGGCGTATACAGGTACAGATGCCCATGGAGCTTCAACACGATACCATAGATCGTCAAGGGTAGTGACTGGCGTATTGTGACGAGCCAGTTGCTCGGCCGCCTTTGACCAGACGTTTTCAATCGGTGAGAGATCTGGAGAATGTGGTGCCCAGGGCAGCAGTCGAACATTTTCCGTATACAGAAAGGGACGTACAGGACCTGCAATACGCAGTCGTGCATTATCCTGCTGAAATGTAGAGTTTCACAGGGATCGAATGAACGATAGAGCCACGGGTCACAACATATCTGAAATGTAACGGCCTCTGTTCAAAGTGCCGTCGATGCGAACAAGAGTTGAGCGAGACGTGTAATCATTGGCACCCCATACCATCAGGCCGGATGAGACGCCTGTATGGCGATGACGAATTCACGCTTCCAATGTGCGTCACCGCGATGTCGCCATACACGGATGCGACCATCATGATGTTGTAAACAGAACCTGGATTCATCCAAAAATGACGTTTTGCCATTCGTGCACCCAGGTTCATCGTTGCGTACACCATAACAGGCGCTCCTGTCTGTGATGCAGCGTCAAGGGTAACCGCAGCCATGGTCTCCGAGCTGATAGCCCATGCTGCTGCAAACTACGTCCAATTGTTCGTGCAGATGGCTGTTGTCTTGGAAACGTCCCCATCTGTTGACTCAGGGATCGAGAAGTGGCTGCACGATCCGTTACAGCCATGCGGATAAGATGCCTGTCATCTTGACAGCTAGTGATACGAGGTCGTTGGCATCCAGCACGGCGTTCCTTAGTGCCCTCCTGAACCCACCGATTACATATTCTTTAAACAGTCATTGGATAGCGATACGATAAACCGCAACCGCGATAGGCTACAATCCGACCTTTATCAAAGTCGGAAACGTGATGGTACGCGTTTCAACTCCTTACACGAGGCATCACAACAATGTTTCACCAAGAAACGCCGCTCAACTGCTGTTTGTGTATGAGAAATCGGTTGGAAACTTTCCTCATGTCAGCACGTTGTAGGTGTCGCCACCGGTGCCAACCTTATTTGAATGCTCTGAAAAGCTAATGTTTCGCATATCACAGCATCATCTTCCTGTCGGTTAAATTTCGCGTTTGTAGCACTTCCTCTTCGTGGTGTAGTAATTTTAATGGCCAGAAGTAAAATTTATCTGTGCAGCATGTCTGTAGAGTCAGTAACTTTTATACAGCTTAAATCACGCAATTTTTTACCATGGTTGGAAGGTCCACTTGACAGCAAAAAAAGTGGATCACTCCTGAATTCCTAAGCGGAGACCGCACCTGACACTATGCAACCACCGTTGCACAGATGCGTCACAGGTCGTCAAATCATTGCACAGTACAGATATTACCTACGCACAATAGGTACTAAGTATGTCTCCTATTTCTCCTTATGGCATTCAGGCAAGATACAAACCAATACTTTCGTACAACAAATATTAGAATAAACGTCATTAGAGATGAGACAGTTGTTGTTGTTGTTCTTATGGTCATCAGTCCAGAGACTGGTTTGATGCAGCTCTCCACCCTACTCTATCCTGAGCAAGCCTTTTCATCTCCTCATAAGAACGGCAACCCACATCCACTTGAATCTGCTTACTATACGCGTCTCTTGGCCTCCCTCTGCGATTTTTACCCCACACACTTCCCTCCAATGCTAAATTTACGATTCCCCGATGTCTAAGAATGTGTCCAACCAAGCGATCCCTTCTTTTAGTTAGAGTATGCCAAAAATTTCCTTTCTCGCCAATTCTGTTCAGTACCTCTTCATTAGTTAAATGATCTACCCACCTAATCTTCAGCATTCTTCTGTAGCACCACATTTCAAAAGCCTCTATTCTCTTCCTGTCCGCACTGCTTATCGTCCTTGTTTCACTCCCGTACAAGGCAACACTCCACACAAATGCCTTCAGAAAAGACTTCCTTACACTTAAGTTAATATTCGATGTTTGCAAATATCTCTTTTAAAAAAATGCTTTTCTTCCCATTGCCATTCTGCATTTTATATCCTCTGTACTGCGACCATCGCATGTTATTTTACTACCCCAATAACAAAACTCATCTACCACCTTAACTGTTTCGTTACCTAATCTAATTCCTTCAGCATCGCCAGATTTTCTAAGACCGCATTCCATTATTTTTGTTTTGCTCTTGTTAATGTTCATTTTATACGCTCTCTTCATCACACTGTCCATTCCATTCAACTGCTCTTCCAGGTCGTTCGCTGTCTCTGACAGAATTACAATGTTTTCATTTCTTCCCCCTGAACTTTAATCCCTATTCCAAAATTTTCCTTGCTTTCCTTCACCGCCTGCTCAACGTACAAATTGAATAACATCGGAGAAGGACTACAACCCTGTTTTACTCCCTTCCCAACTGATGCTTCCCTTTCATGCCTTTCGAGTCTAATAACTGCGGTCTGGCTTTTGTACAAGTTGTAAATAACTCTCCTTTCCATGTATTTTACCCATGCTGACTTCAGAATTTGAAAGAGTGTAGTCCAGTCAATATTGTCAAACGCTTTCTCCAAATCTACAAAGGCTAAATATGTAGGTTTGCCTTTCCTTAATCTATCTTCTAAGATAAGACGTAAGGTGAGTATTGCCTCCCGGGTTCCTACGTTCCTCCTGAATCCAAACTGATCTTCCCCTAGGTCAGCTTCTACCAGGTTTTCCATTCTCCTGAAGATAATTCCTGTTAAAATTTTGCAACCATGACTTATGAAACTGATGGTTCTGTAATTTTCACACCTGTCTGCACCTGATTTCTTTGGAATGGGTATTATTACATTTTTCTTAAAGTCTGAGGGTATTTCGCCTGTCTCATACATCCTACACACCAGTTCAAGTAGTCTTGTCATGGCTGGCTCTCCCAGAGACTTTAGTAGCTCTTAGGGTATGTCATCTACTCCTGGGGCCTTGTTTCGACCTAGGTCTTTCAGGGCTCTGTCAAATTCTTCTCTCAGTATAATATCTCCTACTTCATCTTCATCTATTTCCTCTTCCCTTCTTAGGATATTGTCTGTAAGTTCATTTCCTTTGTAGAGCTGCTCTATGTACTCTTTCAACCTTTCAGCTTTCCCTTCTTTGCTGAGAACTGGTTTCCCATCTGAGTTCTTGATATTCGTAGAATTGCTTTTCTTGTCCCCAAATGTCTCTTTTATTTTCCTGTAGGCGGTATCTACTTTTCCCCTTCTTATACATTCTTCTACAGATTTGCATTTGCCTTCTAGCCACTCCTGCTTAGACATTTTGCACTTCCTATCAATCTCATTTCTTACTCGTCTGTACTCCATTTTGCCTGTTTCATTTACTGCGTTTTTATATTTTCTCCTTTCATCAATTAAATTTAGTATTTCCTGTGTTATCCAAGGATTTTTTTAGGTCTTGCCTTTCTACCTATTTTGTCCTCTGATGCCTTCAATATTTCATCTCTCAATGCTACCCATTCCTCTTCTACTGTTTTATTTCCCCCTGTTTCTGTCAATTGTTGCCTAAATCTCCCTCTGAAATTCACCAGAACTTCACGTTCCTTCAATTTATCTAGGTCCCATCGCCTTATTTTCCTACCTTTCTGCAATTTTTTTCAGTTTCAGCCTACAGTTCATGACTAACAAGTTATGGTCAGAGTCTATATCTGCCCCTGCGTATGTCTTGCAGTTTATAACCTGCTTCCGGAATCTATGTTTTACCATTATAACATCTATCTGATAACTTCCGGTGTCTCCTGGTCTCTTCCAAGTATACAACCTTCTTTTGTGATTCTTAAACCATGTGTTTGTTATGATTAAATTATGTTCCGTGCAAAATTCTACCAGGCGACTTCCTCTTTCATTCCTTCTGCCCAGTCCATATTCACCTACTATTTTTCCTTCTCTTCCTTTTCCTAATACCGAATTCCAATCAATGTTTTTGTTCATGATCTGAATCTGAACGCACTGTTAAGCAAAAAACAGTTGTATGCCTGATCGAGATGCGATTACAGGCCACGCACTTTTTCGTGGCCCCTCTCTGATCGGCGGAAGTCGGCTGAGCTCGTGTGTCAACGGAATGTTTATGCTGTCTATCAACCTTACCTCGTAACAGTATTGTACACCGTAGACCTCGTCAATGTATTGTTGATTTGTGCTTCGTATTGATTATTGTCTTCCACTTTCATATTTTATAAAATACGTCCACATACCCCGACGACTTTTTTGTATTTATAGTGAGGGAGACGAATGGAATGTTGCACAAATATATATAGAAAATAAAAGTAATCTACTGAGTTACAGATCCATTGTATTGATATCGACATATAGCAGGACGTTTGAACAAATACTTTTTCCAGCGTTATGAAATATCTAGAAAAATTAACATCAAACCGGCAAAGGTTTCTAAATCTTTACTCTTGTGAGACTTTGGCGATACTATATTTTCATGATCTACTGAGTACTCTCAAACTAATTTCATATTTATAGAGTGCCAAAACGATTTTTGGTATCTTCAACGCCGCAGTGGAGTGGCCAAGCGCATTGAGGTGCTATGCTCCGATGCGCGAAGCCGCTCCTCGTCGGGGGTTCTAATCCCCCCCCCCCTCGGGCATGGATGTTTGTGTCGTCTTTAGTATAAGGTAGTTCATAAGTAGTTCGTAAGTTTAGGGACTGATGACCCCGCAGTCAAGTCCCTTAAGCTCAAAAAAACTTATGTTCAGCCATAAACAACTTCGAACCATATCGCTTTCCTAATTTGTGCGACTGGACTCGTGATCTCCTATCTGCAAGGTAATAGTTTGCAGTAACAGACGAGGAGTCACCTAGTGTAAAGGATGTGGCGGATATAATTCTTCCAGCAAAGTGAAGTAGACTTCTCCTGATTCAAATATATATTCGAAATATTTAGAGAGCAATCAGAATATTGCTCTTACATTTAAGGCAGTTAATGGTGCCCACTACTACACTACTAAACTCAGAAAAGCAAAGTCAGTTGCGAAGTGAATTTGAATTTGTATCTTCACGGAGCAAATGGCGACAATTGACCTTAAATATCAATATGCATTTGGCTCTGAACATAAGTACTCAGAGTTTCGTCGGCATTCTAGATATCGATAAGCAAAACAAATTTGAAGGTTATACATATAACGAAATTCCTGGGAGTGCAATTAAAAACAACGTTAACTGTAAATAACACATGTTTTGGCGAAGGTGAAACAAGCGGTCTTTATTGACACTACCATTAGGAGATTTACACGTCTCCTAAGGAGACTGCCAACTCTACTATTGTTCCTCCTCTGATGCAGTACTGCTGAGTAGTGTGCGATTATTAGCTGATGGAATAGAGGGAGGAAGTCGAGAAAGTTGAAATAATATATCAGATTACAACTCGCACATATGCTATTTGGCACTTGTATTTATTATTATTAGTAGTAGTAGTATTAGTAGTAGTAGTAGTAGTAGTATTTCGATCTTAGTATAAGCATGGAACAGTCGAGAAACTGAAGCGATTATATGAACCCATTACGAAACACTTCACTGTGAATAATAGAACAATCGTGTAAATGAAGAGCCCCAGCAGAAGGTAATTTCCGTTGTTTAGCACTTATTGTTTACAGACACATTGAAAACACTTTATAAGTACACAAAACGTGAATGATATACATGTATACATTTGTGTTGTTGCCACCAGAACTGTTTAATTTTACAACATTCTTACATTTCTAAGATAACTACATATTTCATTACGTGTAGATCTAATGCAGAGCGCTGAAAAGAGAGAATAATTTTCTGTGTTATATGATTGCTATCTATGTGAAACATTATGTGGTACTACGTTTATCATGATTATATTCTTTCACTTCTTTAAATATTTGAATGAAGTGTCAAAAGAAAACGTGACTGCTCATTTTATAGCAAAATCGCTCTAGGTGTGGTAGTTTATAATACACGTTAGGGTAGGTTTGCGGAAACTTTTCATACTTCAAGGGTTGGGTCTCGCTATATTAGCCGTGGCTTGCGAGCTACGGGCAGGCCGGTCAACCACAGCTGGTGCCGAGGCGAGGCTTGGCGGAAACCAGCCAGCGGGCGGTCGAGGTGGCGGGCAACAGCCCCCAGCACGGCACAAAGCGGGGCTCTGGCGTAAATACAGAATGTTTACTTCCTGGCGTCATAGTGAGAGCGGAAAGCAGAAATACAAATCAGGCCGTCTCACTGTGAGCAATCTACTCGAGATAGAGTCGTCGCATTTGCTGAAGAGAAACTGGTCCGATAGAGTTATAGATTATGTGCTGAGATGCATAACGAAAGAAACAAATAATGAGGGATTCTGAATAAATTATTAGTCCTTCAAATGTTTTTAATCTCATCTCTATTTTCATATTTCGTAAGTGAGAGACTGTGGAAGATCTCTTGACAACAGAAATAAAATATGTGTTTATTTTTCCTTTGAGCTACCTTTATATTGAAGTTTTCTTAAATACACAGTTCCTTTATTATCCTATTTTTATTATAAATTTATATACCTAGTGACAGTTTTCCGTGTCAATATTCAAAGACATTGAGTGAAAGGAAAAGTATTGAATTAAAGTAAGTATGAAAGTCTGGGTTCGATTCACGCCCATGGCACAATTTTTATTTCAACAGTTTTCCGTATCAATATGTCCAAGACATTGAGTGAAGGGAGAAGCATTGAATTAAAGTAAGTATGGAGTGCTGGGTTCGATTCCTCCCTGTGGTAAAAATTTTAATTCAGTGCTTCTCCTTTCACTCAATATCCTATTTTTATTACATTTATACCCCGCCTCCATGCAATCATAGTAATCCGTTTATATGGACGCTGTCAAAGTAATTTTTGTTATTTCAGATACATCTCTCTCCTCCCCTCCATCCATTAATACACCCTCTGTCCTTCTTGCATTTATTAATAGTTAATTTCTCTTCTGTTCTCTCTCTCTCTCTCACTCGCTGTCGCCGTCTTGCATCATAACCTCAGTTACCCTTCTGGTCGGTTCCCTCTCAATACAGTGATAAAATCTATTGGTTTCCGTTGACAGCATGCACTCTCTTTTAATTTATGCTTTCGTTACTGTATATCAGTCCCCTCTATGAGACCGTATAATAGTTCTAATTGTAATGGTGTGTAATGTGTTGTCGTAATGTACACAGACACATTAATAGAACCAGTTTGTTTTTTTGCCAGCAGTGTGCACTTCTATTGTAGGCTGAAAGAAGAAAGAAAGTTTATAGGATGATTTGTAAACAATTTTTGAAAGATATTCGTCGCCGTTCGTGGATCTCTTCGTTCAGCGCCACACAGACACACTGCTGACGAGGTCTTCTGTAACTTGCTTCAATCTGATTAGTAAATAAGAGTATCCAGATCACTGGATTATATCTCACCTTCATCAAATTCTTGAAGTGGTCGTTTGAAGTTGTTTGTATACTTTATATAAAAAAAATGACTTCGCAGACTCTCATCAATTTCAGGTTAATATTCTTTTATTGTTGCTTCGTAAATAATAATAATAGTTTTCGATTAACCAAACGTACATTCAGTTTTAGAACATGCCACAACATATCTTCGTAAACTACAACCCTAGAACAAACAAAAATCTGACAAAGAGTCTTAAGCTCCACAGTACACAAATATAAAACAATCTCTGACAAAGTATCTTAAGCTCCACCGTTCACAGGACTACAGAAATATGTTAAGGAATATCTCTGGCACAATATATTCGAAATCACTGTCACATGAATTACTAAATTTACTAAATGTACTACTACAACCGTGTCTTTTCATACCCCCTTACCTATAACAAATTCTTCGTTCTGTGAAATACAGAGCTCAGGTGTTTCGATTGACCTCCTCTGCTTTCATCCCAACAGACTATACCGTTACACATGGTATATATTTCCCGTTTTAGAAACCATTTTCTAATGCGTAAACGACGCTCCTTGCTACTTTTAAGATGCGTAATATTTCATTTATTATGGTAAGAGCTATGTTACATTCTTGAGCGCCGCGTAGAGTAGCTGCGCGGTTTAAGGCATGATGTCTTGAATTGGGCTTCTGCTCGCGTCGGTGGTTCGAGTCCTTCCTCGGTCTTGGGGGTCTGTGTTGTCTTTATATTAAAATAGTTTAAAGAAAGTGTGCAGACTGATAACGTTAGCAGTTAAGTCCAATTAGATTTCACACAAATTTTTCATACAAACTTGAGCGAAACGAGACTGTAGTTAAATAAACATACAGCAACATGTCACACAAAATCACCACAGAGTATGCTCAAACGCAATGCTACATAATTCTACATACTGTATATAACTTTTTTGTTATAGTCCTAATGGACAAATCACCTGAGGTCATTAGTCCCTACCTAGCCTTACATGCTACTTTAATTAATTTACGCAAAGGAAAACACGCAAACACACACACACACACACACAACTACAGATGCCCGAGGAAGGAGTCGAACCTCTGGCTGGAGCGACCGCAACTCCGCGACAAGATGCCTCAGACCGCGAGGCGAAGAAATTACTGTTACGTAGACAGATACCGCCGAACTATTTTACTTCTCAGACCATGTGTTCTACACTCCATTCTGACGAAAAACATTATACTACCAGATCTGAAAATCGGTAGTTGATCGGGCTGATGCCATCTTGTAATGGCTAAGATATGGTTTGATTCCTGCTGGGGAAACAGTTTTTAACAATCGCAAACATCCCCCTCTCCACCTCCAATAGCGGCAAGTGAGGAATTTAGGACTGTGGCGTCTTTCAAATCACATTACACATGTCCATTCGCTACTGACTAGAACAAAGTTGGATTAGTTTTCGTTGTTTCTTCAAAATGACAAACCCCTCCTGGTCTCTACGAACGGCGTGTTCCTAATTACTAGTAAACGAGATTCGGAGAGTTGTTACCTAGTTACAAAATGTTTGTAAATCTATCGGACTCAACTGCTTGGTTATTAGTCCGTAGCTTACAAACTACTTAAACTAAGGTAAACTAACCTAAGGATAACACAAACACCTGCCCGTAGGGGGGACTCGAACCCCCGACGGCGAACAACCGCGCGCACGGCAGCATGGCGCTCCAGTGCGCACGGCTAATCCGCCGAGGTTTGTGCTACTTCTAGCCGAACATCTGCACATCCCGCTAATGGTGAGAACAGTAACTATTTCATCTCTTTGCGTATATATAATAAATAGCGAATAGAGCCAGAGTTGGGTCCCTGCCGGGAAAGAAGTCAATTGTATCGTATTTCAAGTTCAATTATAGCACTATCTGTGAGTTTATTTAATATCTGACGTGTGATCGTGCTTCGTTAACGATTCATATACGTACTGCGTTCTACTCCACAATTTTATGACGTTTGACACCTGTGAGTTGCACTGTATTATATACCTTTAGTGGTTACCTCTCAGAAACAATTTGAACTTCATGCCATTCCTGGTGCAATGCTAAAGTTAACCGGGTTCGGACATTGGCCTTGTAAACCGATACCAATGAAAACGTCAATGTCTTACGTCTCTTCATGCCTAATCTAGTCTCGATCAGAAACGCAAGCTTTTTTTTGGTCGACAGTGCTTTCAAATTCAGAGCACGAACAAAAACTCATTGTGTCATTGAATGAGTTTGACAAGGTATCCGATTTGTCACTTATTGTAATTAAATTGAGTTGCTTTGCTCTCTCAACTCTAATAACTGGTATTCTAATGTTTTTTGTATGACGGTATTGAATTACATGTGGACCGACTGCCATAAGGAGCAATGGTCTCCACTGCTTCTTTGGTATCCATTGTGAATAGTCTAAGGACTGTACTCTACAGGGGTTTTGAATGTGGAGTACCCGCAACACAGCTACGTTAGTTGGGTTGCATTCAGTAGTGATCCACTTTTTTTGCTGTCAAGTGTACATACGAGGCGACTGCTAACGTTTATTTGAAAGCCGCCAGAAAAATGATGTGCGAATTCTAGCTCCTAAGAAGTGTGTTGTTGCCACTACCACTCCTTCTCGAATCAAATATGGCTTCTGAATGCTGTCGTTGCTAGGAATGCTCCTACCAGAACCAATATGTATAAAACATGTCTACCAATTCATTGATATCCTGTCACTTTAAGTTATGATTTTCTTTATTCGATGATAAATCGTAACGCGTGGACAGTGTATCCTATTGTGACAGGTCATGAAATTCTCTATATCTCTCTCTCAGGTGGACTCGAGCAATATCGTCTGCAAATCTTGTAACAGCTTTCCGTTCATCATGGAATTTGTTCCACTTTTGAAAACTTTTACGTGAGGCATTTTTCCGCGATGCGTAGATTGATCAATAGATCATATTCACTCCATCGCTGTCTCATGCCCTTTCCAATCTGAGTATTCTTATGGTTCCTTTTGGATCATGTACTAATGTAAATTACCCTTCATTTGTCTTATTCCCATTTTCTCGGAATTTCAAACATTTGCCACTATTATACTTTCTCAAACTGTTACTGTAGTTCAAGTCATGTTCGTGTTAGTGTGTTTCTCCAGTCTTGAATCCTTTGTCTAGCTCTACTCTAGAACAGCCTGTCTCGTGTCTCTCTTGTCAAAAGCTAAACTGGCCGACATCTAACAGCTCCTCAGATTTTCCTTCCCATTACTCTGTACATTATTCTTTTCAGAAACTTTAGCTATAGATGTTACAATATTTTTGTACTTACCTGTCATTGGTGTCTTCGTGTTTGTGTGGACGATATTTCTCTGAATATCTGATAACACACAACCAGTCTCATTTGATTATGACCACCAATTTCGATGGTCGTTTAGTTGTCACTTCTACCCATAAGTTTAGAAATTTTGGAGATTTACCTACTGCTTAGGGCTTATTTTAAAACAATCTTCCAAACTTCTCAGACGCTAACATTACATCCCCTATGTATTTATTTCGAGTTCCATTTCTTTTAATGTCATATCGGACAAGTTCTTCACAGAGGCCTCGGAGTAGTGTTTTCCTTTATTCTCTCTTTCTGATCTGTAAATAACAGTAGAATTCCCGTAACACGCTTCATTTTACCTCCCTTGTTTTAATTGCATGTCACTTTATTTTACCTTTCTGCACGCTAAATCAGCCATGTCATCATTAATTTCTACCTCTTTTTTTCTTCATTCCTTCTTCCTCGGTCTCTCTGCTCTTTCTGTTATACTATTCATCAAGTGGTTCTTCTTTCTTTGTCTTACTTACCCTTTTTAAAATATACCTGACACTTTACCTAGGACTTAAATGAGAAATCGCACATTGTTGGGACAACGTTTCCAATGGTAACGTATTATAAGTGGAGACAACGGTACCTGTCATGGACGAGGCTGACAGAAGTTTTGTGGCGCTTTGTTAAATGTTCGTCGACATCTAATTATAGTCTATGCTTTCCTGAAAAAGTCTGCTTGAGACAGCGATCTATAGAGGTTTATTCAACCTTTATTTTACAACTGTTGGTTGTGCCTGTCATTTCGTATTTACTACTAAGATATCTACATTTATGTATTCTTCTCCTTGCCTTGGGTTTTTTGTACTTCTTTCTTTCGGTTTACCTAAGGATTCTCCCAAGTAGCCTTCCCTACCCATGTTTGTTTTTCCGCTGTTTGTCATTACTCTTTTTCAGAGTTGTCCACTACAACTGAATCGCCTAATCGGGTACTCTATATCACTAAGTCCATTTCCTCATCGAGCTTCTATCACATCTCGTCCTTGTCCAATTAGTATCTGCTAGTTTCTAAACCAGAGGTCGGCAAGTAATCTTGGATGGGATCCGGATACTTTTGAAAATTTGTATCGAGACCAAGAAGTACAACCACATATTCCTTATAAATTATTTATTTTAATTTTTAGTCTCAGACTAATATGAAATACAAAAGATGCGAAGTAGAAATGTATAATAATCCAAGCGAAACTTATATTTTTTGCTGTATATTTGTTTTTATTTTCACTCACAAAAAGTACGAAATAAAATGTGTACTCAAACTTCTATTGAAAACCAGTAATGCGTCATACATTAAACATAATATTTTTTGTTTAATTTTCACTAAAAAAGTATGAAATACAATGAACTATGCGTATTTTTGTTGAAAAAAATCGATGCAAAAAATTACATTTGTGGGTTTTAGCCAGTTTCTTAAAGTTAGGTTCACAAGAGGAGTAACTTATGCGAATAGTGTTTTCAAGGTGGGCGGCCGTTAATCTGGATCTGGACCGCGGTACGCCAGTTGCCGACCGCTGTTCTAAACTACTTGTGCCAGAAAGTTCTCTTCGACATACTATTCATTCTAGTCTTCACCAATTTTGATCGATATTCTCCTTGCACGCCTTACATCCTAATATCTGACTTCCTACTCCCTCTTTGCCTAGTTAATTTAGAATCATGTTTTGTTTCTGGTATTTTTTTTTCAAGTATAACTCGTGCTCTCTCTCCTTGTTATATTCAGTAAATGAAGTTTACTTTTTTCAACAGAACTGATGGAGAACAAGGGAATCATGCGGGAACTGAATACCAACTTCCAGAGGTTGTTGCCAGCCAGCATTCCTGTTACGAGGGAAGAACGCATTACCATTGCTCGTGACATCAAGAGGTTCTACTTTGAAAATCAGCCTCTGGAAGATACGACAGTCGAAATGTATGGTGATGTAAGTCCAAAGATGAAATTGTTAATATACTACATTCTCTGTTAGGGCGGTTATATATTAATGTATAAATTTGTGTACTGTAAACAAACACTGTCAATATATATATATATATATATATATATATATATATATATATATATATATATATATATATATAGTACTAAAGTTTACATAGGAATCGGCAACTTAATTTTCCTAGAAATTGTCATTATCATCATAATGCCTTTCAGCGTTCAGTCTGGAGCATAGTACCTCTAATAAAATTCCTCCATGATCCCCTATTTAATGCTAACATTGATGCCTCGTCTGATTTTATGCCTTTTACTTCAAAATCATTCTGCACCGAATCTAAGTACTTTCTTCTTGGTCTACCTCGACTCCTCTTACCCTCCGCTGCCGATCTCATGAGTCTCTTAGGTAACCTTGCTTCCCCCATGCGTGTAACATGACCCCACTATCTCAGTCTGTTCGCTCTAACTGATCTATGGTGTTCATTCCCAGTTTATTCCTTGATTTTCTCATTATGGACACCCGCCTGCCATTGTTCCCATCTATTAGTGCCTGCAATCATTCTTGCTACTTTCATATCTGTAACCTCTACATTATTAATAAGGTAACCTGTATCCACCCAACTTTCACTCCCATACAACAAAGTTGGTAGAAAGATAGAGCGGTGCACCGTTAACTTAGTCTTGGTACTTACTTCCTTCTTGCAGAAAAGGGTAGATCTTATCTGAGCACTCACTGCATTAGCTTTGCTGCACCTCGATTCCAGATCTTTCACTATGTTGCCATCCTGTGAGAAAATACATCCTAGGTACTTGAAACTGTCTACCTGCTCTAACTTTGTTCCTTCTATTTGTCAGTCAATCTGCTTAAATCTCTTTCCCACTGACATTACTTTCGTTTTGGAGATGCTGATCTTCATAACATAATCCTTGCACCTCTGATCGAGCTCTGAAATATTAGTTTGCAACCTTTCAATTGAATCGGCCATTACAACTAAGTCGTCCGCATATGCGAGACTGCTTATTTTGTTTTCACCTATATTATATGTTTTCAACATATGATCCATTAATAGTATGAACAGCAGTGGTGACAGGTTACAGCGTTGTCTTACCCCTGAAACTACCCTGAACCATGAGCTTAATTTGCCATCTACTCTAACTGCTGCCTGACAGTCTACGTAAAGCCCTTTAATTGCCTGCAGAAGTTTGCCTCCTATATCATAATCTTATAGAACTGACAGTAGCTTCCTCCTAGGGACACGGTCATAAGCCTTTTCTAGATCTATGAAACATCGATACAATTGCCTGTTCCACTCGTAGCACTTTTCCATTACCTGCCGTAAGCTAAAGATCTGGTCCTGACAGCCTCTAAGAGGCCTAAACCCACACTGATTTTCATCTAACTTGTCCTTAATTAATACTCGCAATTTCCTTTCAACAATACCTGAGACTATTTTGCCTACAACGCTAATTAAATAGATACCTCGATAGTTGTTACAATCTTTTCTGTTTCCATGTTTGAAAATTGGCGGGATTACCGCTTTCGTCCAGTCAGACGGAACCTGTTCCGATTCCCACGCCTTCTCAATTATCCTGTATAACCATTTGAGACCTGATATTCCACTGTATTTGACGAGTTCCGGCTTAATTTCGTCCACCCCAGCCGCTTTATTGCACTGTAATCTACTGACCATTTTCTCCACTTCCTCAAATGAGATCCTGTTTCCATCGTCGTTCCTATCCCATTCTACCTGAAAATCTGACATATCATTGAACGTTTCACCTACATTGAGCAATTCTTCCATCTGCTCAAGGCATCCACAGGATTGACTAGTAGCTTTCCTGACCTGTCCAAAACACTTGTTAATTTCTTCTTCCCTCCCTTTCGAAGATTGCTAATTACGCTCCAAAAAGGTTTTCCCGCGGCTTGACCCAGAGTTTCTAGCTTATTTCCAAAGTATTCGCATGATTCCTGCTTGGAGTTGCAATTATCCGTTTGGCTTTGTTTCTTTCTTCAACATAACTTTCTCTGTCTGCCTGATTTCTAGTATGGAGCCATTTTTGAAATGCCTTCTTTTTCTTTTTACAGGCTGCCTTGACTGTGTCATTCCACCAGGCTGTCTACTTCTTCCTACCTTTACACACTACTGTTCCAAGACATTCTCTGGCTGCTTCCAGTAAAGTGTCCCTGTACCTTGACCATTCCTCCTACAGTGACTGTAAATCATTACATTCAACTAACTGGTACCTTTCCGAGATCATTGCTATGTATTTTTGCCTAATTTCCTTGTCTTGAAGCTTCTCCACTCTTATCCTTCTACACGAGGACTTGACTTTCTGTTCTTTTGACCTCACAAAACCAATTTCACTGCAGATTAAATAATGATCAGTATCATCAAAGAACCCCCTGAAAACACGTGTGTCCTTACTGTCTTCCTGAATTCCTGGTCTGTTATTATATAGTCAATGACAGATCTGGTTCCCCTTCCTTTCCAAGTATAGCGGTTAATGTCCTTATGCTTAAAGAAGGAGTTTGTGATAACTGTTTTCCGTGCCTGTTGGCCTCCATATCCTCTCCAAACTTATCCATAACCTTCTCATAACCTTCTGTTCGATTTCCTATCCTAGCTTTGAAATCACCCATGAGTAAAACACTATCCTTATCCTTCACTCTAACAACTACATCACTAAGTGCATTGTAAAATCTGTCCATCTCATCTTGATCTGTCCCTTCACAGGGTGAATATACTGCCACAATCCTAATTTTCATTTGCTGGAGATGGCCAAATCTATCCACATCAGTCGTTCATTTACATACCTTATTGCATTTATGCTGGGTTCGATTGCTTTCCTGATGTAAAACCCTACTTCCCACTGTGCTCTTCCTACTTTGACTCCTGACAGGTAGACCTTGTATTCTCCGACTTCGTCCTCTTTCTCTCCCCTTACTCTAACGTCACTAACAGCTAAGACATCTAACCCCATCTTACTTGAAGCCTCCGCCAGCTCTACATTCTTCCCATTGTAATCCCCATTGATATTAATAGCTCCCCATCTCACTCCAGATCGTTTGCCAAGTCGTATCGGAGGAGTCCCTGGTCTGTCAATTAGAGGTGGGACTCCATCACCTCCAAAGGTCCGAGGCACTTTGATTGTTGCCAGCATGATTTTGAAGTACCTGGGAAGCAGGTTGCTAGCCTTACTTGCCTATGGCCCCACTGGGTTTTACTCCTAACGGTTGAGGGACTAACCGGTGGATTTGGTAGTCTTTGCCGTCTGAGCACAAAGGTGGCCACGACTCAGAATATGTCCGAGATGCCCAACCTTATTCCAAAGTAACTGGTATCCCAACTGTCAGGACCACTTACTTGGCCACTCATACGTTGCCCGTGGTTCATGTTTTCCAGTTAAATAACTATCAGCTGTACTGACCCCTGTGAGGTTTATCTGTTCTATCATATTCAGTAACTTTCATTATAATTATTCTTGAATGCAGTCGCTACCTCAATAAATAATAACTCAATCTAGATTTGTAGCTAATTTGCCAAATTAAAATGTTGCGTTTGTTTCTGTTTCGCTTTTGAGTTAAAAGCCTCGTACAGGTTTGAAGTCAGTTTCGTCTCTGGTGTTTATTTCTTCGTCTGTGTTTAAGTGCCACACACATTGACTGTTTTTCATACAGTCATCCCTCTAGTGTTCCTTCACTTACATAAAGTTGTAGCGATTAGTCCCTCGTTCTTATCAAAGAACTTTATAAACTGTATCTTACAGCACTTATTTATTTCGTGCATTATGTATAATCGTAATGTTTAACATATTTGATAGCGAAACTTTTCAGCTCCAATTGTTCAACCGAGCGAGGTGGCGCAGTGGCAGCACACTGGACTCGCATTTGGAAGGGCGGTGGTTCAAATCCACCTCCGGCCATCAAGATTTAGGTTTTCCGTGATTTCTCCTAAATCACTCCAGGCAAAAGCCGGGATGGTTCCTTTGAAAGGGCACGGTCGATTTCCTTCTATATCCTTACCCAAACATCCGAGCGTAAGCTCCGTCTCTAATGACCACGCTGTCAATGGGACGTTAAACTCCAAGCTTCCTTCCTTCCTTTCCAATTGTTCAATCAACCACTCCTAAGGCGAAGGCCTGAACACAGTCGTGTCAGTCCATACAGAATAGGCCGCGTTCGTATCGTAGCACGGCGGCTACCCATTGTCAGTATGAGACATTGGAATGTGCCCCAGCATCCAGCTAGTCTGCTGCGCCATTGTGGCCAACTCCGAGCCCGACAAGAAAGACAGACTGCGGCGCTCACGTCACGTCACGTGATTAAGATAGGCCTGAGACATCAAGATCGCTAGTTGACTGGCTGGCCTTTATGAGACAGTGGGTTGTGCCCAGCAGCCAGCCAATCATCTAGCGATCACGATGGCTCAGTCCTATCTCGATCAAGTGACATGACGTGCGGGCAGCGGCCTGTCATTCTCGTTGGCTTCGTACCAACTCTATGTGACCTAAAACGACAGCAGTCATGCCTTCTCCGTAAAAGGTGTTACTTCTGTTCATTTCAATACTTCAAAGTATTTCCACTAAGTGCAGCTTTCTTTACTTACTCCAATTTGTTTTGTTGTATTTATTGCATAGGACGTCCTGTATAACTCAGCACATACAACGCCTACAAATAGGCAGTTTTCTAATTAGAGAAATAATACTGTCCTTTTATACAATATACTTCTGAAACGTTCCGTGAATGGTCTCACGAAATATAGGAAAGAAGACTTACAAACAAAATACCTTTACTGGCGTTCAAAGTAAGCGCCACTGGCCACAATGCACTTTTGACATCGGTTGTACAGCTGTTGGAAACTGTCAGCAAACGCCTCTTGTGGAATCGGTCGAAACATTGAGGTTACACTTTCATGGAGCTCCGCAACCGTTTTGAAGCGTAAGCCTTTCAGGGCCAATTAGTCTGGGAAACAGAGAGGTCTCCTGGTGCCATATCTGGTGAATAATGAAGGTGTGGAAGTACAGTGACCTTGCGTCTAGCGAGAAAGTTGTACGCGCGGATCGAAGTGCGCGGACAGGCATTGTCGTGCAGGAAATTTCACTGCCCACTCCTGTACAGTTCTGGCCGAACTCTCCCGATGCTTTGCAGCAGCCTCTTTAAATCTCCCTCGTAAACTTACACATTGACGATATCACTCTCGGGTACACTTTCATGATGAGCCAAGCTTTTGCTATTGAAAACGCCCATGCACATCGTCTTCCTCTTGCATTTTGTCAGCCTACTTTTTTGTGAGACGTGGAAGACCACCATGCCACTGGTCTCCGGATCATACTTAACAGCTACATACAACCGCCTCTCATTGAAGGAGCTGAACCAAAAGATTGGAAAGTTGCACATGTCACACCTATATTCAAGAAATGCAGTAGGAGTAACCCACTAAACTACAGGCCTATTTCATTGACGTCAAATTGCAGCAGGGTTTTGGAACATATCCTTTATTCAAATATTATGAATTATCTCGAGCAGAACGGTCTATTGACCCAAGGTCAACGCGGATTTAGAAAATATCGTTCATGCGAAATACAAATAACTCTTTGTTCCCACGAAGTGATGGGTGCTATCGACAAAGGTTCACAAATCGATTCCGTATTTCTTGATTTCCAGAAGGCTTTTGACACCGTACCTCACAAACGGCTTTTAATCAATTGGCGTAGTTATGGTATATCGCCCTAAATTTGCGATTGGATAGGGGGTTTCCTGTCATAGAGGACACAGTTCGTAGCAATCGATGGTAAGGCATCGACGAAAACAGAGGTGACATCGGGCGTTCCACAGGGTAGTGTTATTGGTCCTCTGATGTTCCTTATTTATATAAACAATTTAGAGGAAAATCTAAGTAGCTCTCTTAGGTTGTATGCAGATGACGCCGTCATTTATCGTCTAGTAATATCATCTGAAGATCAAAACCAACTGCAAAACGATCTGAATAAGATATCAGTATGGTGTAAAAATTGGCAATTGACTCTAAATAATGAGAAGTGTGAAGTCGTCCACATGAGTACGAAAAGAAATCCGTTAAACTTTGTTTACAAGATAAATCAATCAAAAGTGAAGGCCGTAAACTTCACAAAATACATAGGAATTACTATTACATCAGACTTAAATAGGAAAGAACACGTAGATAATGTCGTGGGAAAGGCGAACCAGAGACTGCGTTTTATTGGCAGAACCCTTAAAACATGCAAAAGAACTACAAAAGAAACTCCATACACTCCGCTTGTCCGTCCATTTTTGGAGTATTGCAAACCAGTGTGAGTGGGGTTTGACAGAGGACATAGAAATAGTCCAAAGAAGGGCAGCTCGTTTCATATTTTCACGATAGAGGGGAGACAGCCTTATGGAAATGATACAGGATCTGGGATGGGAATCATTACAACAGCGGTGCTTATCGCTGGGTCGTGGGTTACTTACGAAACTCCAATCACCAACATTCTCCTCCGAATGCGAAAATATATTGTTGACTCCCACTTACATAGGTAGAAATGAACGTGGCTCGTCATCGACACCTTCCTTTCCGTCTCTAAAGCGTTTAAACCATTCAAGCAAACACTTTTTATACTGCTTCAACAATATCTACTTTCATTGACATCCTATAGGCCTCTGTCGCCAATTTGCCTAATTTGAAACAATATTCCGTGTTCACAGGTTGCTACATTTTGCACTCCATGATGCAATGATACGAGTTCTCACACTGTCTCTGTTAGCTGGGTCGCAGCATGTACCACCGCTTCACTGCAGTGCTTTGCACGTTAGGGAGCACTGTTTGATATATCCTTCCATGTTTTTACTTGAGCACCTCATCCTCGCAGTGCAGTGTGTTACTTATTGGCCCATTCACTAAATCGTTAGTCACAAACAAATGTATATGTAAAGTTGATTCCTCAGATGCTGGCCATCCCAAACTCAACAAAGCGAAAGCCAGTGGATATCACAGAAAAATGTGATTGATTTTGTGAATATCACATAATTGAAAATAGAACTCCATGTGAAGCCAGGAATATGATGAAATGTGGCCGCTTTTGTTGACTATAACCATTATTAAACATCTGGTTTTGAATAAAAGACACGTTGTTGGGTTCAGTAGCCTATGCTGCTTCCACATATTGTAAAAGTTGATCTGGTGTAGCTACAGGTGTTATATTGGTGTATCATGGACTAGTCGTTGAGGAATCGTCGACGTTATCTTTTCGTTAGTCGAGAGATTGACAGGGAGGCCAAGGCATGACTGCAATCCGATTACCCTAACACTGAATGTAGCAGCCGCAATCACCCAATCAATTGTGCGATCTTTGTGCACATCACAAATAGGATAACATGAGCAAGTGAATTTAGACACAATATCCAGTCAAGAAATGCAGAAGATAACTTAATCAGTAATGCAGACAGGAAACAGATTAACAGTAACAAAGTCTGATGGTTAATGAAATACAGCAAAATATCAGGACTTATCGTTAAATGGAGTGAAGCACCTCCGACGGGGAGTAACCGCGCACTCGCAGCGAAGCTCCTTAGAGCGCTCGGCTAGTATTTAATGTTTTTGGAAACCTAATACGAAAACATCGCCAGTTGGGTTACTTTCCTGGTGGCACACCCAATTTTGAAAAATGAAATAAGTGTGTTGCTGTGTTACTTTAATAATTCAGCACCATTTTAAGCGTAAAATTCCATATTAGTTTAAAGGATTAACAAGTAAAATTTTGTTGTCTGTTTTGTTTCTTTTTTTCTTTTTGTTTTACAATTTCGCGCCAATCCAGCTCAATTTCGCTGATGTACAAATGTGGTAACTTGTTTGTGGTTTCAGCTTCGCGCGGACCTGCTGTTCGTGTACCCCGCTTTGCTGGCGGCGCGCGTGCAGTCGTCAGTGGCCGCAGCACAGCCCGTCTACTTCTACCACTTCGACGCCGTCACAAATCTCAACGTGTTTAAGAAGATGTTCGCCAAAGAAGACGTTCAAGGTAAATTTACGAATTCGGACAAGAATATGACCTTGATATTTTTCTAGTGAAATTACGAAACAATGAAATCCCGGGCTTACCCGATATACTGCTTTGTAACAAAATTAAAAAGTTACATTTGTACATTGAGCAAGCTATAAAGGAAAGTAAGGAGAAATTGGGTGAAGGAATTAAAGTTCAGGGGGAAGAATTAAAAACATTGCGTTTTGCCGACGACATAGTAATTCTATCAGATACAGCAAAGGACCTGGAAGAGCAATTGAACGGAATGGACAGTGTGCTGAAAGGTGCATACAAGATGAACATTAACAAGAGCAAAACTAGGGTAATGGAGTGCAGTGTAAGAAAATCAGGTGATGCTGAAGGAATTAGATTGGGAAACGAAGCAATAAAGGAGGTAGATGAGTTTTGTTACTTGGGCAGTAAAATAACAAATGATGGTCGCAGTACAGAGGATATAAAATGCAGAATGGCAATGGGTAGAAAAGCGTTCTTGAAAAATAAAAATTTGTTAACATCGAATATTGATTTAAGCCTAAGGAATCCTTTCTGAAGGCATTTGTATGGAGTGTTGCCTTGTATGGGAGTGAGACATGGACGATAAACAGTGCGGACAGGAAGAGGATTGAGGCTTTTTAAATATGGTGCTACAGAAGAATGCTGAATATTAGGTGGGTGGATCGCGTAACTAATGAGGAGGTACTGAACAGAATTGGGGAGAAAAGAAATTTCTGGCATACCTTGACTAAAAGAAGAGATATATTGGTAGGACACATTCTTAGACATCAAGGAATTGTGAATTTAGCATTGGAGGGAAGTGTGTGGGGTAAAAATCGCAGAGGAAGACCAACAGATGGATACAGTAAGCAGATTCAGACAGATGTAGGTTGCCGTTCTTACGTGGAAATGAAGAGGCTTGCTCAGGATAGGGTATTGTGGAGAGCTGCATCAAACCAGTCTCCGGACTGAAGACCACAACAACAACAACATTTCAAAATCTCCATGTTGAAAAATAACATAGACCAAATTCCAAAGAAATTAAAGTGCTAAAATTAGACAACTATTAGTTTAATAAAGCATGGCTGCAAACTACTAACACTAATTACTTACAGACGAATGGAAAAGCTGGTAGAATTCGAACTCTGGGTAGATCAGTTTGAACTTAGGAGAAAAGTAGTAATACGAGAGGTAATACATTACAACATATCTCGGAAGATAAATTAAGAAAGGCAAATCTACATTTTTAGCATTTGTGGTTTGGATAAAACTTTTGACAATTTTAAATGGAATACACTTTTTAAAATTCTGAAGGTGGCAGTGGTAAAATATAGCGAACTAAAAGTTATAATGAAATTGTATAAGAAGTATGCAGCAGTTAAAGCGTTGAAGGAAATCATAGAGACACGTTGCGTGGGAAAGGAGTAAGAGGGGTGGTAACGGTTTACCAATGTTATGCAATCTGTACATTGAGAAAACTGTGAATGGATCAAGGGAAAATTTGGAGAAGTAATTAAAGTTCAAGGAGAAGAAATCGAATTCTGTCAGAGGCAGGAAAGGATTTGAAAGATCAGTTGAACAGAATGCGAAAGTCTTGAAAGAGCAACATAAGATTTGCTTCCAAATGTGACATGATTAACGTCACATTAATTTCTGAGCTCTTGCTTTGTTTTTGTATGCACCTTTGAGGAAAACGTCATACTCATGTATCACTATGGGAGACAACTACGAGGATTCTGAAATAGTTATTATTAATTTTTTCTTTTTGTTGAGAGCATAAATATGTAACATTCTTTATTGAACCTATTAATATTGTCCAAATTACGTAACATACTTTATAATATACCCCTTATTCATAGACGCCTATATGTACAGGTGCGTCTCATGGCGATGACATAGCCTACTTGTTCTCCGGAGAAATGTTCAAAGACATACCAAAAGGACCGGAAACGGCAGAAGGGAAAGCTATCGCACGTATGACGCGTATGTGGACGAACTTCGCCACTAAGGGGTAAGTACTGTAGTTTTAAATCTCTTTTGGTAGACTCTAACTGTAGCACTGTTCTTCATTTTTTTAAGTTCTCTGTAAGTGACATAAAAACAAATTTATCTCATTAAGAAGTTCAAAATATTTTTAATTCCGATAAGAGAACAAAATAGTTAGAGCACTGTAGTTGGTAGAGTTTGGTACTGGTGAAGCCGTACTAAATAGTGTGCTTCATTAAAGATAACAGCCATGGTAATCACTTGATTTCTCGGAATTATTTTGTGCTTCACTAAATATTAACTTTAACTGAGAGAGACAATTGTGTATTTTATTTCATGTCTATTTACGTTCACACTTCCCTTCCTTATATCTGTCTGTCTATGTGTGTGTGTGTGTGTGTGTGTGTGTGTGTGTGTGTGTGTGTGTGTTTGTGTGTGTGTGTATATATATGTGTGACCACAGATGGACTATCACTTAGGAGGTGTAGGAAGGCGAATCTTCGGTTCGGTGTTGAAATTCGCTTTTCAAAGCCCCTAATATTCAATTAGTGTTTCGAACCAGGTACAATGAAATTATGACTCGTCGCCGGTAGAAAAAACGAATATGATGATCCAGGTGTGTATAAAATTACATGCAGTGGCTTTAATAACTTTTATATTGGCCAGGCTGGAACAAATTTTAACTTGAAATATAAATAATTTTAGAAAAAGCGAGAATAATCAATCGTAATTTTTTCTGTGTCTCAAAAAACATGAGTTTGCTGATACAATGCAAAACTAGCTTCAAATTCTGTGCAGAATGACAAAAGGTCTTTCTTTGGACATTCTTGAGGCATATACAAAGTGATTATAATTAAACCTTCAAAACTCTGTAAAAAATAACACCACTGGTCAGAATTACGCCAAATTGCAAATGAATATTATCGGAAAAGAGGGAAAACGAATGGCAGAAGAAATATAAATAGTGTGAAAACTGATCAATAGATGGCGCTGTAAGCATAATTTAATAGTGATCGACTACAAATGACAAATGAGTCATACAACAATACCTAACGTATAAGTTACATTCAGTGTGGATAGGTGCCAGATATGATACTGTAAGCTACGTAACCGAATCCCTACGGCAAGTTCATATAAGAGCGGTTGGAAAAATGATTTTTTATTGTTATAAGGACAGAAACCGCATAAAAATTACATGGGTTTTTAATTGTCCTGAGACAAAAAAACCGCATAAAGATCATCAATCAAAATCAAATTGGATTTTTTACAACCATTTGACTGGCACAAAACATGTTAAAGATGCTGTCCACCGTTTTACGCAGCAAGCTGAAAACGACAAACAAGTTCCACAAATGATCGAAGTATTTACGGGATCACGTACAGACTGTGCTGCCCAACGCATTAACAGTGAACACAACATTTTTCAGATAGCTCAACAGCAAGGAGTCACACGTGTTAAGAACAGGTGATCGGGACAGCCAGGTCGTAGGGGAATGGCGGCTCACTACGGTCGGGGGTTCGAATCCCCCCTCGGGCATGGATATTTGTGCCGTCCTAGTTCGTAAGTAGTTCATAAGTAGTTTGTAAGTTTAGGGACTGATGACCCCGTAGTTAAGTCCCATAAGCTTAACAAACATTTGAACATTTGAATGGCGGCTGATAAACCCAGCATTTCCGAAATGGCGGTTCATCAGCTGCTTCACTGGCTTTTCATGTGCGGATGTGCGCCATCTTGCATAAAAATAATCCCATCCACATATTAAAGTTGTTGGAGAGCGGGAAAGACGTGGTTGCTCAACAGACTCATAGCGCTTACCAGTGACGGTACAGGTAACAGAACCGGAAGCACCTGTCTGTTCGAAAAAATATCGCCCTGTGATAAATGATGCCCTAAACCCGCATCAGACAGTGACCTCAGGATGAAGCGGTACTGGTTGATTTGCGAGTGGATTTTCTGTTGCCCATATTGGATAATTCTGTGTACTGACATATCCTGTCAGATGGAAGTGGGTTTCGTCTGTCCACACAATCTTCCACGGCCATTCATCGTCATCTTACATGGGAGCAAGAAATTCTAGAGCAAAAATCTCTCTTCTTGGTAGTTCAACAGGAAGCAATTCGTGCGGGTAATTTTGAATGGATATTTCGTAAGATCTTATGCACCGTGTTCACAGGTTTGTCAAATGTTAGGACAATGCTCCCAGCACTACACGTTGCACACTAGAGGAACCCGTCTTTTCGAATTTGCGAATGATTTTCTTCGTAGCCACGGCAGCCATCGGACCAATACCTCTTTTCTTCCTCCCAAAATCCTTTGGTGGCCTGAAATTACGTAGAGCGACTCGTGCACAAACATCCTTCTCGTAAAACAGCTTTACAAGTAGAGCGCGAACCTACATCAAGACCGCCATGGTGAACGTCTCAGACCACCAAATATGAAAAAGCGGCGTGTTTATACCAACTTGAATGGGTCGTGCGCTTGACAGGTGTTTTCATTTACATTTTCTGACATACATTGTCTCCTTTCTACGATAATATTCCGTTGCAATTTGACGTTATTCTCACCAGTGCTCTTATTTTTTCAGCGTTTTGAAAGTTTAACTTTAATTATAATCACCCTGTACATAGAAGCTAAAAACTCATTATTTATTCCAGTCTTAGGTTAGTCCACCTTTCGTTCTCTTTTCTCTCTTTCTCCCTTTCCTCCTCTCTCTCTGTCCATTTCCTGGTCTTCCATCTCTCCCTTCCCCCCCTCTCCGTTCATTTCTTCATTTCCCGTCTCTGAGTGCATCTTTTCCAACCCCTCTCTCTCGTACATATGTATATGTATGTACGAGAAAGTCCCCAGAACAAATATTAAATGAACATACAGACTTTAAACACAAACACCTTCGAAAATTTTATTGAACTTTTAGAACACAAATCATACATTGCTACCAAAGCTAATCGCGACAAAATTGTAAAATAATATCAGTGTCTTAGTATAATCTCTCTAAACAAATAACGTCGTAAAACTAAAACTGATATATTAATTTAAATAGAACGACATATATCGTCATAACACTGACAGCTACACACAGTTCATCCTTGACGTAAGTGAAATATGGAGAAATTTATAACTGATATTCAAATCCACTGTCATCACACAACGCTTCGCGGAAAATGTATTCGCAGGTACTAGAAAATGGCAGTAAATGTAAAAACATTTTGACGTCAATAACAATTTTTATAGCCAGCTTCTTTGGTGCTATTTCCTAATGATATTGCCGTTATTTGACATGTATTATGCTTTTGGCCCCATAGAAGAAAAATTTATTTTAACTTTTTTGTGGGTTCAGTGTATCCCTTTCTTGTACATTAACTTTTCTCGAAACAGCTATATCCCTTCTAGGGGAGGGCATCAATTTTGCACCGGCACCCAAACCTTAACCAATCGTTGATTTTTTTTTCCGTTGCACACACGATTTGGAAACTACCTCCGGTTGACCAAGTTGCAACTCCCTCGCTGATTTGTATCTAATAACGCCTTCGGTTAAGACTTAAGGGCAATTCTGTGAAGGGCCACACCACAAACCTTTAGATAATAATTTGATAAAAACAATTACCCAATATATTGTTTTTATATCACAATAAATTATTTAACCCTATAACATCTCACATAAAGTGAGGGATCTTGGCATGACAATGTACTTATATTTCCATCTACTCTTACTCAAATTAACTGACATATCACGCATTTGAGATAGTAACATTAAATGAAAATTTTATTAATGTAAATAGGTTCTCGTGAACATAATATTAAGAATTATCGGGATACCTTGGGTCGATCACAGGTAATGCGTTTGAATGATTGATTAAGGTTTGATGAATTTCTCTCTTCAATTATATTTCTCTGTCTGATTGGTTGTAGTGAATTGAGATTAGGTTTGATGACGTATTATGGAACCTATTTCGTCGTGTGTTGACTTCCATTTATTTTTATCCCATTACCATCGCTATGAACTGACATACTGTGAGCTTACAACTCTCCGATTTCCTATCAGTTGCCACCCTGTTCCAGGTATAAAAATATGTTAAAGCAGATCTTAGTGCCCTGATTAAATAAATGACGCGCAACGGAAATTCGCCTTACGGAAGCTATGGCAACTAATTGGATAGCGGTGGCAGTAGCTTACTTCAAGGGATGTGCCTAACATGATTTCTTATCTGAATATTATGCATACAAATAAGGACGGGGGATAAGTATAAAGAAGGCAGCTTCCCTTTTAACAAATTTATATTTATTTACAGATCTTGTCGTTACTCAGTTAAACAAGAAATATTATGGGCCATTTCAGTTGAAACATTTAGAATACGATTAGTATTTCGTGGAGGAATTAAGAAAGGGACCAAAAGCTGTCACACTCTTTGTCTACTGGCTGGATTCCACAATCGTAGTGCCGTGATGTACTACCCACGTGGCATCACACACGTAAATTCAAAGTGCCATGAAGAAAATCCCCACAAAATAACGGATCACACAGAATCTTATGTTACGGATATCTACTGCTCACTAGCTAACTGTTGCAGTTACTTCAAATCCGATTAAGAGGGTTTTCCGTCCACTTTTCTTTGTGTATCTTGGCCCACCATGTCGCATGGTCACCAGCACGTGAATCTAAGGGACGACACAACGATAAACGAAGCCACACGAGATTTCATTGATAAATTTCCTCCGCGCACACAGTAGAATCTCAAATCGACAAAGCGAACATCGTTCCACTTCCCACCCTAACTATATTGAAATAATCCAACTTGGTACACAAGAGATCCCTACAAGAAACGGCCTAATCCGCAAAGAACAGAACTCGTCCTAATTCCGTGAAAACGCTCCCAAAAATTTAGAAAATGGATTTCTCCTAACATTGTGCATTTACTGAACCATTTCCCTGCTAATCTGTTCCAAAATTGTCACAAATCACACAAACTTCCAAATACATTACCCTCGGAGACCAACATACTCACGTCCGTCCTCAGCCAGCCCACGAAAAATTCTGCCCAAAAATGGCTGCCCTCTAGCCTAACTGCCCTTCCTGTTCATCTTGGCGGGAGCCGTCCTGAAAATGGCCAGTCACCTAACGGGACCATTCTGCTAACTTGCAAATCGTGGAGGAATCGCAAATTACAGACACCTGTCGACCACGTCCCTCTCTCCCACCCCAGGAGACCTCCCTGTCCAATACACAAATAAAGTTGGCTAACCTAACTATGAGCATCATCTCTGCCTTCCCAGCTGCAGCCTCACACACACAAAGACACACACACACACACACACACACACACACACACTCACAGTTGGTACGATGGGGAGATGGGTGTTGTGGAGCAAAGCTTCTTATGTGAGCGGGACTCTATTATTATGCCTGTAATTAGAATAGCAATAATAATCATCATGCATTCTTGTCTCCACTGCTCCTAGCACTAGCCCCGAAATGAATGATTGAGGTGGCACGAAAGGTCAAACACAAAAATAAAATTAGAAGGTAATGTGCACACAACACTGTGGCTTGCATGAAACACGTGTAAATTCAAGTATGACAAATGGAATGATACTACAGTATCGTTCCAATACGAACTTACAGTGGGAAGCCTGTTGTCACTATTGCTAGTCTATTTACTGAAGACACGTGCAGCGTCACTTAGAAACAGTGTCAGTGAAATCTGTGTTTAATTATATTATTACCACTTTAGATATGTAAACAATACTTTTTTGCCTCAGGTTAGTAAAAATTTCAACATTTGAATTTGACTCTCTGAATTCATTTAACCAGGTTAGTTGTTTGACAGTGGAGCTGAAAATATGGCTGCCTCTCCTTTTTTGATGTGATAGGAGGTAGGTTGATGGTACATGGGAAATGTCATTTATAGCACACCTGCTCACAGCGGCTTGTGACGAAATGACGGTAGTCACCATGTGATTCAGCGTGAAGGGGTACTTGGTTCAAATCGCCAATGCCATCGCACACGCGAGAAGAAACTGAGAAGCCGCTCCTGAGAATGGTTACCATGAAAACCAGATCACTCGTGCTTTACACCAGTGACCAACTGTGCAGCCAACTAGGATATTTTGTGCAGACCATCCGGACTATCGTGGACTGGCGTAATAAACATAACCGAGCGCTTGTCCTATTCCTTCATTTGTTTTGACAAACTGTATCCTATGGAATACACTGCCAAAAACAGTTAGGTGATCAGGTGAGATATCATACACAATATACAGGTGGTAACATATTTTATTCAGGTATTGATTACAATTATCATTTGTATGTGATGCAGTACGATATTTTGCTGTCTTAATCCTTTCCTTCAGGCGTTTACATAAAGCGCAGCACCATGGGGCTAGCATAGGGCTAGCGTAATAATGAAAAAGGCATTGTCCACCAGTGCAGTTCTTTGGAGACGAAAGCTATCGTCCATCAGAAGGAACCCATCTTCTATTGCACAAGCGTAAAGCACAACAAAATGTCAAAGGATCTCGTCTCTACACCTCTTAGTAGTTAATGCGCCATTCTTAACGACATAGAGTTCAGTATGTCCGTCAGTACTGACTGCTGCCCACAATACTGAGTCCTGCACGTAAATACGATTGTTCCGAGTTGAAGGTTTTCTCCAGATGAGCACGATTGTCAGGCTGATCACAAAATTCACATTCGTAGCGACTCTAATCATGATGTTCCTCCACCCAGTTCCTGCGGGCAAAACGGTGTTGTTGTTTTAAAGGGACCCACACAATGAGCCTCCGTGCTTAGAGGCCACAAACTGCAAAGGCGATTTCGGACTCTTCGTGTTGATATTGAGCTTCCTGTTACTGCCTGGATTGTGCATCTGAGTTGCATTCAGCCTCCTGTGTCGACGTGCTGTTAATCAGAGCTAACGGCCATCTTTTGTTGAAGTTAGCGGTGGGCGACATTGGCCTTGCCTTCTTTTAACGGTTTCTGTTGCCTGAATCGGTCCACGTCCTGGAAATTACAGTTTGAGACACTCCAGTAGCTGCAGCCACATACCTCTGACAAGGAAAGTACTTGGGCTCGAACAAACATATCTGTATGAACGTTTGGTTACAGCATCTCTACGTACACCTCAATGTGCTGGTGGGTATCGTTTTTATGCAAAACTTTGCAATCATGCTCTAGATAGCACTGTAGATGTAATTGTAGACGCCATAAGTAATGCAGATATCTGAACTATAACTTACATAATAATCGTCGTACATGTTCTCTAGCGTATTGTCATCAAAAGCCGTGATGATAGTTGCAATTTTAACCTTCTTCTCGGAAGACTGTTGGTATTCACTGCCACTGCTTCCATGGCCTCTTCCCGCACTTACCGTAGCACTATCGCTAGCAATGAGTTCTTCGTCATTATCATCCCTATTATCATCATTATGTGTTAGTGTTACAACAGTATCTAACTTATGCTCATATTTCTATACCATAATAGATACGAGAAAACATGCGAATGATTCATCTTCTACACTAATACCATCTTCACGAAGAATGGTTCTTCGTAACTTCATCTCAACCAGTCGCAATACCTTAGCAGCATTGATCATCAATCGCCGCTCCATCTGGCGCTTCACCCTACAAATGTCACGTCAGAAAACGCAACTTCGGAGGCACACTGCACCGTCCCTACTGGCGAACCGACAGGTCAAAGTGCAATGTGGCAAGGCACACGCAGAGGCCTCTAACGGACGACTGCAGAGTTTTGCAGATGCGGGAGTGTCACTAGTGCAATAAGTGATCTTTACATTATCTCTCGTACGATTTTGATGTATATATGTTTGTTCGAGCCCAAGTACTTTCCTTGTGAGTCCCGCTTCCAACTTTCCTATAGCCCTGCATGCCATGGAGTTGGGTAAATCACGTTGTTGTTGCATTTAAGTACATGGTCACTACGTTATGTCAACCCAACTGTTTGTGTAACTCGTTTAGTGTAGTAAATACACCACCACCCCCTCTACATCAACATTCTGTTATTGCCACAGTCACAGTCGCCGTAATATTGTTTTCTGAACTCCATAGAACCGACAGAAAGACGTCGAACCATTTTAATTCATTCTGCTGATGACAATGCACCTCCTGCTAAATGTGTATTGTTGCTAAGAACGTAGCTGATTTAATTAGCGAGTCATCTTATAAATAGCGACAAAGGTCTATCCTCAAATGCAGTTTAGAATCCTGCTCTTTCCTTTGGAAAAAAAGAGGCATTGATTTATCTCTTTTGTTAATTAATGTGATATATTAATTACATCTGCAATCACAATAGTACACCATTTCGCTTCATTTCAGTGCATATTTCCTTATCAGTAACTCTGAACGTCATTATTATCGTAATTTTCAGGAACCCGACACCAGATCCCGATGATGCACTTCTGACCGTCACTTGGACTCCATTCAAGAAAGACAATCGCTGCTACCTGAACATCACAAAGGACGGACTGAGCGTCGAGAAGGACCTCAACAAGGAGAGGATGGATTTCTGGGATAGGCTCTACCGAGTCAAGGCTTGATTCCGCTAACAGCAAGCAGCGCGTGTTGCTATTTATTATCGTGTTACCTTGTAGATGCAATGGCAACGTAACTAATTTAGATACAGCTGTATTAAATGTTTGTTGTAATAAATAAAGTTCCTACTCCAAAAATCCATGATAAAAAAAACTGAAAAAAAAGAAATAAAATGTTTGTACACCAATGGGACCAAACTGTTGAAATCATCGGTCCCAAGACTTACAAACTACTTAAGCCAACTTCAACTAAGGACAACACAAACAAACATACCCGATGGAGGAACCTCCGTCGCGAATTGCTGCGCAAAACGTAACATGTCGATCCAGACCGCAAGGCCATCCTAACAGAAAAAATAGGATACAGAAAACGGTACTAGTAAAGCAAACGAATATTTCACATTACTTAATGAAGGCATTATCGAAGCTAAAAAAAAAAAAAAAATAATAAATAAATAAATAAATAAATAAAAAATAAAAATAATTGTTCTGATTAATTTTGATTCTCCTAGTAATGTTTTTTCTGTGATGAAAGGTGTGTGCAAAATAAGTTATGCCTTCCTAGTGACATGTTAAAATATCGTGTAATGCTGCAATCCTCGGTCTTTGAATAGATTGCATATTGCTCTTTCTGGAATATTTTGTGGCTTAACATTAACAGCGCTGATGAAATGAAATGTTCGTAAGATTTTTTTGGTCGGGTGTACCTATCTGGGCTTGTTCGGCCTCCTAGCCCTTTCCACCCGAACCCACACGATCGTGCAGGTTCAGTTTTTTTTTTTTTTTTTTTTTTTTTTTACGACAAAGTGAATCTCTTCCCTTGCTTCCAATCTACCAACAACAATCGTGCGAGTTCAGTTTTTATTTTTTTACGACGAACCTGAATCTCTTCCCTTGCTTGTAACCTATGTTGCCATTCGACTGCAACAGATTGCAGTACATGTTGCTTAATTTGATCTAGAAATGGGCATTATACCGGCGCCAGGTTAGTGTTGTTGTTGTTGTTGTGGTCTTCAGTCCGGAGACTGGTTTGATGCAGCTCTCCACACTACCCTATCCTGAGCAAGCCTCTTCATCTCCACATAAGAACGACAACCTACATCTGTCTGAATCTGCTTACTGTATCCATCTCTCGGTCTTCCCCTGCGGTTTTTACCCCACACACTTCCCTCCAACGCTAAATTCACAATTCCTTGATGTCTAAGAATGTGTCCTACCAATCTATCCCTTCTTTTAGGCAAGGTATGCAAGACATTCCTTTTCTCCCCAATTCTGTTCAGTACCTCCTCATTAGTTACGCGATCCACCCACCTAATCTTCAGCATTCTTCTGTAGCACCATATTTCAAAAGCCTCAATCCTCTTCCTGTCCGCACTGTTTAACGTCCATGTCTCACTCCCATACAAGCAACACTCCATACAAATGCCTTCAGAAAGGACTTCCTTAAGTTTAAATCAATATTCGATGTTAACAAATTTTTCTTTTTCAAGAATACTTTCCTACCCATTGCCATTCTGCATTTTATGTCCTCCGTACTGCGACCATCATTTGTTATTTTACTGCCCAAGTAACAAAACTCATCTACCTCCTTTATTGCTTCGATTCCCAATCTAATTCCTTCAGCATCGCCTGATTTTCTTACACTGCACTCGATTACCCTAGTTTTGCTCTTGTTAATGTTCATCTTATATGCACCTTTCAGCACCCTGTCCATTCCGTTCAATTGCTCTTCCAGGTCCTTTGCTGTATTTGACAGAATTACTATGTCGTCGGCAAAACGCAATGTTTTTAATTCTTCACCCTGATCTCTAATTCCTTCTCCAAATTTCTCCTTGCTTTCCTTTATAGCTTACTCAATGTACAAATTGAATAGCAATGGAGAAAGACTACAACCCTGTCTTACTCCCTTTCCAACCGCTGCATCCCTTTCATGCCCTTCAACTCTGACAACCGCTGTCTGGTTTTCGTACAAGTTGTAAATAACCTTACGCTCCCTATGTTTTACTCCTGCTTGCTTTAGAACTTGAAAGAGTTTATTCCAATCAACATTGTCAAAAGCCTTCTCCAAATCTACAAAAGCTAGAAATGTAGGTTTGCCTTTTCTTAATCTATCTTCTAGGATAAGCCGTAAAGTGAGTATTGCCTCCCGTGTTCCTACATTTCTTCTGAACCCAAACTGATCTTCCCCGAGATCGGCTTCTACCAGCTCTTCCATCCTTCTGTATATAATTCGCGTTAATATTTTGCAGCCATGACTTATTAAACTGATGGTTCTGTAGTTTTCACACCTGTCTGCACCTGCTTTCTTAGGGATGGGGATTATAACATTTTTCTTAAAGTCTGAGGGTACTTCACCTGTCTCATACATCTTACACACCAGGTGAAACAATTTTGTCATGGCTGGTTCTCCCAGAGACTTCAGTAGCTCTGAGGGAATATCATCTACTCCAGGTGCCTTGTTTCGGCTTAGGTCTTTCAGGGCTCTGTCAAATTCTTCCCTCAGTACAGTATCTCCTATTTCATCTTCATCTACATCTACATCCTCTTCCCTTCCCACAATATTGTCTCGAAGTTCATTTCCTTTGTAGAGCCCCTCTATATACTCTTTCCACCTTTCAACTTTCCCTTCTTTGCTGAGAACTGGTTTCCATCAGTGTCCTTGATATTCATAGAGCTGTTTTTCTGATCTCCAAATGTTTCTTTTATTTTCCTGTAGGCTGTATCTATTTTTCCCCTATTTATACATTCTTCTACATCCTTGCATTTGCCTTCTAGCCACTCCTACTTAGCAATTTTGCACTTCATTTCTTAGTCGTCTGTACTCCATTTTGCCTATTTCATTTACTGCATTTTCACATTTTCTCCTTTCAACGATTAAATTTAGTATCTCCTGCGATATCCAAGGATTTTTTGTAGGTCTTTCCTTCCTACCTATTTTGTCCTCTGCTACCTTCACTATTTCATCTCTCAGTTTTACCCATTCTTCCTCTACTGTTTTATTTTCCCCTGTTTCTGTCAATTGTTGCCTAAAGCTCCCTCTGAAATTCTTAAGAACCTCAGGTTCCTTCAATTTATCCAGGTCCCATCTCCTTATTTTCCTACCTTTTCGTAGTTTCTTTAGTTTCAGCCTACAGTTCATAACCAACAAGTTATGGTCAGAGTCTATATCTGCCCCTGGGTAGTCTTACACTGTAGAACCTGGTTCCGAAATCTATGTCTTACCATTATAAAATATATCTGGTATATTCCGGTGTGTCCTGGTCTCTTCCACGTATACAACCTTCTTTTGTGATTCTTGAACCAGGTGTTTGTTATAAGTAAATTATGTTCTGTGCAAAATTCTACCAGGCGGCTTCCTCTTTCATTCCTTTTCCCCAGACCATATTCACCTACTATCTTCCCTTCCCTTCCTTGTCCTACTACCGAATTCCAGTCTCCCATAACAATTAAGTTTTCCCCTCCCTTAATGGTCTGAATAATTTCCTTTAGCTCCTCATATATTTCTTCGATTTCCTCATCATCGGCAGAGCTAGTTGACATATAAACCTGTACTACTGTTGTCGGTGTTGGCTTCGTATCTATCTTGACAATGATAATGCGATCACTGTGCTGGTCATAGTAGTTTACCCGCATTCCTACTTTCTTATTTATTATCAATCCTACTCCTGTGATACCCCCAATTGATTTTGTATTTATAATCCTGTACTCACCTGACCAGAAATCCTGTTCATCCTAACACCGAACTTCACTAATCCCCACTATATCTAACTTCAACCTATCCATTTCCCTTTTTAAATTTTCTAATTTTCCTACTCAATTAAGGGATCTAACATTCCACGCTCCGACCCGTAGAATGCCAGTATTGTCTTTCCTGATGATCACATCCTCCTGAGTAGTCCCCGCCCGGAGATCCGAATGGGGGACTATTTTACCTCCGGAATATTTTACCCGAGAGGATGCCATCATCATATGTTCATACAGTAGAGCTGCATGTCCTCGGGAAAGGAAACGGCTGTAGTTTCCCCTTGCTTTCAGCCGTTCGCAGTAGCTGTGTGGCAAAGCCACATTAGCTGATGTTACAAGGCCAGCTCAGTCAATCATCCAGGCTGTTGCCCCTGTAACTACTGAAAAGGCTGCTGCACCTCTTCAGGAACCACATGTTTGTCTGGCCTCTCCACAGAGGCCAGGTTAGTAGCACATAATTAAGATAAACTAAATTGTTTCGACGATTTACTGGATCTGGTTATTTATAATAGGGTGCACAACGTATTTATATTGATAATTATTAGTAACTTCATATCATTGCACGGCAATTGTGCGTTTAATCTATACTAGCACGATTGTGCGGGTTAGGTGTTGACTGGGTGTTGTTGCCTACGTCATTGGCCTCCCTTACTGCTTTTCATACATACCTGAATGGGAAAGTTTTTATGAACATTCCAGTTATTGTATGCAGGTTTTTCAGACAATCAAATTCTTTCTCTATTAGAGGATTGGGATTTGAATGGCATTTCTCCAGATAAAGACGAGTTTTATTCTTCTCCTTCAAATAGCAGACAGACAACTCGTCTGATGATCTGAGTGCCGAAGAAGTTCCTGAAGAGCACAGGCGTTCACACAGTGTCACAGAAAGTGTCAGACCACTGAGTGTTTGGAGATCGAATTTTGTTCAGTAGTTTCATTCAACAAAAATTAATTACAGTGCTGTTGAGCACTGTAGTGAAAACCAGACTGCCAAAAAGAACATTGTAGCTCTGTTGATATTTAGAATATCTGTAGTTGAGGCTCTTTTGACATGTCCTGACAGAAAGAGGAGAGCTGAAGAGTTTGAAGCACCGTAAGATGACACCTTCAGTACTTCCACAAAGCCAAAAGTTTACTAACCACATCCAAAACCAGGTTCGGACAAGCGATATGATGGGTATAATCACTGGCCTACAGTGGATGATATTTGGTCACCACGAACGTGTTAGTATAAGCACTGCAGTTCCAGAACAAAGACGAAGTGCATAAAATGCAATCAGTACTAATGTCTTGTAAAAGAAAAGGATTGTTTCAAATTCTTTCACGAAAAATGAAGCAGTCTGCACCTGACTTTGTGCTACAAAAGAAATAAAAGTTTTGTGCTAATTAAATTTTCTGCCACAGAGTATGAATTGCAATCTATGTAACATTTTTTTATAATAACTAATAAATAAATGTAATGTAAGAATAATTCCTTATTCATAACTGTTCCTCGGGTAATTTATAATATCAAACAAATAGCAGGAAGTCAGAGAATAATTCTAGTGAAATAAAATCTGAATCTCACGATTGTGCTAGTTATTTTCCCGCTACATTCTTTATGGAGGAATTTTTTAAATTATTTTTCTCAGTGTCTACTATGCCTAAGTATACAGAAAATTCAACTTTATTCACAATTTTCAAATAGGTGTTCAGAATGGAAAGGGCTAGTGCAAGTGTTTTTATTTTTATTTTTTATTATTATCATTATTATTTTTTTCTTATTTGGCAGCACATGGGCGACTTTCAAGCCTCTGAACATGATAATGTGGCTAAAGGCGGCACCACACAAATATTTGGTGAAACCCGAGTAGTGTAGTTCGATCGCTGGCTGTTTGCCAAGTACCAATCTACCAGTGTTCACCGTTTCCGCCTCGTGTCGGTATGTCTGCACACGTCAAAGGAGGCGAACATTAGGTCACAGTTGCATTTATGTTGTTGTAAGTGTTCGTGTTTGGGTGACTGTGTAGCATTTGTAAACATATGTAATTGAATTTGCGATTACGTTATATCTAAAGTCTTTCAGTAACTGTACTTATTTTCTGATAATATTGCATGTGACATGTAAACAGGTATGACTAATTAGAATTTCATACTTACGTTTCGTACAGACCTATTGGTTTTCTTAGTATCATTTTGCCAAGGTATTTTGCCGATTTATTATTATTTCTTCGCCATAGTAAACATGTTTAGGGGATAATGTTTTTCTTGTTTATGTCACCACGCGTCGTGAACGACATTTAACAAATTTTGTAAACATCATATAAGTGGATTCATTGTGTTTTTAAAATCTGTGATAGTAAGTCACATTCCATCTCCTGACGGGTGGCAATTCTTGATACAATCACATAAGAACTGCATTTTGTAGGAAAATAAAATGTATTGTATCTAAGTCGATGGTAACCTCACTAGCAATTTCGCGAGTATCAAATTAAGTCATTGTCATCTTCACAAAAACACGAAATTAACAGTACATATTTATTTACAGTTGGGGTTACTTCACTAAACTTACGTTTCTCTTCTTTGGTGTAGGGACATCATCCACCAGCGTCGTGTTCTCGATGTTTATATATATGTTGTTGTATGGTCTTCAGTCCGGAGACTGGTTTGATGCAGCTCTCCACCCTACTCTATCCTGAGCAAGCTTTTTCATCTCCTCATAAGACGGGCAACTCACATCCACTTGAATCTGCTTACTATGTGTGTCTCTTGGTCTCCCTCTGAGATTTGTACCCCGCACACTTCCCTCCAATGCTAAATTTACGATTCCTCGATGTCTAAGAATGTGTCCTACCAAGCGGTCCCTTCTTTTAGTCAGGGTATGCCAAAAATTCCTTTTCTCACCAATTCTGTTCAGTACTTCTTCATTGGTTATGCGATCTACCCACCTAATCTTCAGCATTCTTCTGTAACACCACATTTCAAAAGCCTCTATTCTCTTCCTGTCCGCACTGCTTATCGTCCATGTTTCACTCCTGTACAAGGCAACACTCCACACAAATGCCTTCAGAAAAGAATTCCTTACACTTAAATTAATATTCGATGTTAGCAAATTTCTCTTTTTCAAAAATGCTTTTCTTCCCATTGCCATTCTGCATTTTATGTCCTCTGTACTGCGACCATCGCATGTTATTTTACTACGCAAGTAACAAAACTCATCTACCACCTTCATTGTTTCGTTACCTAATCTAATTCCTTCAGCATCGCCTGATTTTCTAAGACCGCATTCCATTATTTTTGTTTTGCTCTTGTTAATGTTCATTTTATACGCTCTCTTCAACACACTGTCCATTCCATTCAACTGCTCTTCCAGGCCCTTTGCTGTCTCTGACAGAATTACAATGTCATCAGTAAAACGCAAGGTTTTTATTTCATCCCCCTGTACTTTAATCCCTATTCCAAATTTGTCGTTGCTTTCCTTCACCACCTGCTCGATGTACAAATTGAATAACATCGGAGAAAGGCTACAACCCTGTCTTACTCCCTTCCCAACTGATGCTTTCCTTTCATGCCCTTCGAGTCTAATAACTGCGGTCTGGCTTTTGTACAAGTTATAAATAACTCTCCTTTCCCTATATTTTACCCCTTCTGACTTCAGAATTTGAAAGAGTGTATTCCAGTCAACACTGTCAAATGCTTTCTCCAAATCTACAAAAGCTAAAAATGTAGGTTTGCCTTTCCTTAATCTATCTTCTAAGATAAGACGTAAAGTGAGTATTGCCTCCCGGGTTCCTACGTTCCTCCTGAATCAAAACTGATCTTCCCCGAGGTCAGCTTCTACTAGCTTTTCCATTCTCCTGTAGATAATTCGTGTTAAAAATTTGCAACCATGACTTATGAAACTGATGGATCTGTAATTTTCACACCTGTCTGCGCCTGATTTCTTTGGAATGGGGATTATTACAGTCTGAGGGTATTTCGCCTGTCTCATAAATCCTACACACCAGTTCAAATAGTCTTGTCATGGCTGGTTCTCCCAGAGACTTTAGTAGCTCTGAGGGTATGTCATCTACTCCTGGGGCCTTGTTCCGACCTAGGTCTTTCAGGGCTCTGTCAAATTCATCTCTCAGTATAGCATCTCCTATTTCATCTTGATCTACTTCCTCTTCCTTTGCTACAACATCGTCTCTAAGTTCGTTTCCTTTGTAGAGCTGTTCTATATATTCTTTCCACCTTTCAGCTTTCCCTTCTTTGCCGAGAACTGGTTTCCCATCCGAGTTCTTGATATTCGTAGAGTTGCTTTTCGTATCCCCAAATGTCTCTTTTATTTTCCTGTAGGCGGTATCTACTTTTCCCCTTCTTATACATTCTTCTACCGATTGGCATTTGACTTCTAGCCACTCCTCTTTAGCCATTTTGCACTTCCTGTCAATCACATTTTTTAGTCGTCTGTACTCCATTTTGCCTGTTTCATTTACCGCATTTTTATATTTTCTCCTTTCATCAATTAAATCTAGTATTTCCTGTGATATCCAAGGATTTTTTGTAGGTCTTGCCTTTCTACCTATTTTGTCCTCTGCTGCCTTGACTATTTCATCTCTCAATGCTACCCATTCCTCTTCTACTGTTTTATTTCTCCCTGTTTCTGTCAATTGTTGCCTAAATCTCCCTCTGAAATTCTCTAGAACTTCACTTTCCTTCAATTTATCTAAGTCCCATCTCCTTATTTTCCTACCTTTCTGCAGTTTTTTTCAGTTTCAGCCTACAGTTCATGACTAATAAGTTATGGTCAGAGTCTATATCTGCCCCTGGGTAGGTCTTGCAGTTTATAACCTGGTTCCGGAATCTATGTCTTACCATTATAAAATCTATCTGATACCTTCCGGTGTCTCCTTCTTTTGTGATTCTTAAACCAGGTGTTTGCTTCGATTAAATCATGTTCCGTGCAAAATTCTACCAGGCGACTTCCTCTTTCATTCCTCCTGCCCAGTCCATATTCACCTACTATTTTCCTTCTCTTCCTTTTCCTACTACCAAATTCCAGTCTCCCATCACAGTTAAATTTTCTTCTCCCTTAACTGTCTGAATAATTTCCTTTAGCTCCTCATATATTTCTTCGATCTCCTCATCATCAGCAGAGCTAGTTGGCATATAAACCTGTACTACTTTTGTCGGTGTTGGCTTCGTATCTATCTTGACAATGATAATGCGATCACTGTGCTGGTCATAGTAGTTTACCCGCATTCCTATTTTCTTATTTCTGATTTTATATTTATAATCCTGTACTCGCCTGACCAGAAATCCTGTTCATCCTGCCACCGAACTTCACTAATCGTACTATATCTAACTTCAACCTAACCATTTCCCTTTTTAAATTTTCTAATTTTCCTACCCGATTAAGGGATCTAACATTCCACGCTCCGATCCGTAGAATGCCAGTATTGTCTTTCCTGATGACAACTTCCTCCTGAGTAGTCCCCGCCCGGAGATCCGAATGGGGGACTATTTTACCTCCGGAATATTTTACCCGAGAGGATGCCATCATCATATGTTCATACAGAAGAGCTGCATGTCCTCGGGAAAAGTAACGGCTGTAGTTTCCCCTTGCTTTCAGCCGTTCGCAGTGACTGTGTGGCAAAGCCACATTAGCTGATGTTACAAGGCCAGCTCAGTCAATCATCCAGACTGTTGCCCCTGTAACTACTGAAAAGGCTGCTGCCCCTCTTCAGGAACCACACGTTTGTCCGGCCTCTCCACAGATACCCCTCCGCTGTGGTTGCACCTACGGTACGGCTATCTGCATCGTTGAGGCACGCAAGTCACCCCACCTCAACAATGTCTGTGGTTCATGGGGGATATATATATTTTTTTCTTTTTATCAGTAGACTGCCGTAAGCCAAGACCAAAAATAAGTAGATTCACTATTAACAGCAATTTCCGTATCACTGCCCATCTTTATCCAATCATCCGATAAACAGAAAAACAATGCGATTCCAACAGATGCCAAAAGCGAGTACAGTAGCGATCGCTCAGTATAATTCCATACTGTAGCTTGTCGAATATTCGTTGTTTCCGTTTATGCTCGCTGTTCGGCAGAAAGTGCATATGTGGTATAACGTGCTCGCCGTTACGCAAATACTCTCTGAACGGCACAACCAGCATGCTTGCTCGGTGTTCGTTGCTCGGTATTCGGCAAATACCACACGTCTGGTGTCCCCGGTCGGTAATCCAACACTTCATGTTTGTCAGAGGTCATGTCTATAGGGCTACGGAGGCGGGAAACAATGAAGATAAATAAGAGATAGAACGCTGTAAAACAGTAGTTTCTTGGAATTAAACGTATGTAGAACAATTTATGCCATGTTGTTCGGAAACAATGGAGATCAGAAACTCACAGACATCGGATGCTTTATTTATACCCAAGCAGTTAATCATTTATCGATTATTAAAAACAGAAGATTATCCTCTATGTATTCCCTCAATATGCAGCGTAACAAACCGTTAAGTTCATTCTCTGAATAAATAGAGCAGTTAGTATTAATGTTTAGAATTTCCGACCTTTCGTTCTCTCTATGCACAACGTCAACAATTTATTATTAGCGTCGTCTAATTACTCTCCTAATCAGCACTGCGTTTTATAAGCACTGACCGTGCGGACGAGACAATTTGTGCGCTACAATGAAGCAGTGATAGCATAGCCACTGAGAGTTGCAGCGTAGTCGGAAACGTAGCCAAATAAACTGTGGCACACAAAGGCCTGTCTTCAATATTCTGCCATTCCAAGATATGTATTCGCAATTGCGAATATGATTCAGCATCAGCTGTCTGATTCAGTGGTGACAGATGAACATTTCTGCTGGACCTTTTTCCCGCTTTTCGCAAGAGGTCGCGATACCATTATGTGCACGTCTCCCAGACCGAACCAGGTTTTATTATACACCTTCTGCCCATGAATGCTCGTACATTATATGCTGTAATTCTCGCGCAGGGAGAGACGTTTACTTCATTTCTAGAAAGCCTTACTCTGGCAGATTTAAATACGATATGCATGCATGTCTTAAGGACATTGGCTTAGTTCTGCAGAGAAATTTTCCTTTTATGGATCTTAACTCAACGGCTGCAATGGTTAAAACTGTAATATTTACGACGGCTTAGAAACCAGCTAAGGGTGTCTTCATCAGAATCTTAAAAGTACATGTAAAAAGAATGTCATATTAAAGCGACAACACTGTAACCACGAGTAGTGACCGTTTGATAAACAACAGGACTTCTGTGCAAACAAAAATAACTAAGGCATAGTATAGAGAACAGAATTTTCACCAATGAAAATCCCAAATGGAACTGGAAGAAAAATCTTTTAATGTATTGAAAATGTCAAAGTTTTTACTACATGTACTTCAGCTTATATTATAAATCTTGTTTTAAATTTGTTGATACATTTGTTAGTTATCATTATCGTACTTTTGTGCAGAATTATAAAACCCAGTTTTTGCACCACCAAACGCAATTATTTGCAAAACTAACCACAGAAAATATCGGATATATTGACAGTATATTCTGTGAGATTTATTTAGAATCAATATTCTCCTGTTTCAAATGTTCAAACGTTTGTAGAGTCTATGGGACTTAACTACTGGGTCATCAGTCCCTAAACTTACAAACTACTTATGAACTAGGTAATACTAAGGACGGCACAAATATCCATGCCCGAGGGGGGATTCGAACCCCCGACCGCAGTGGCCGTGCAGACCGTAACTGAAGCGCCTCAGTCCCATCGGCCACCGCGGCCGGCATTCTCCTGTTTTCGGAAATCTTTATCCGTTATGAAGATATACTCGACAAACCATGATGTTTGGGTACCAAAAGCGCCAATTGGAGTAAATTAGATTTTTGGATATCTTACAGTGAGGTAACCTCGCCCTCCAAAGGGTTCACTTTATTTTTGTTATCCATTACAGTTAGCGTGTTAACCCGTTACGTTAAGTATTGCAATATGCTTTAAAGATTTTTCAGAGGTAAACTCATATTGCGTCGACTTTGAGCAGGGTTGAATTTAGGTCATTCATAGCAGAATATTATATCCAGCGGAGATTTCGAAATTATATTTCAAATTGACGGCATAACAATATCTCGTTGTGTTCTCGAGATACTGGGTTCACATACGGCGGGAAAATCCGCAGGGTTTGCTCACTTCCCTCCAAGCGGACGGGGCGGTCATTTGGATATAGTAATCGTACCCTTTTTAAGAAAATTATTCTGTGAAGAAATTTAATTTTGGACATTGTACTGGTTAATATCTTCTCTCGATAGATGACATTTTATTTTTGTTATTCCTCATACGCTGTATATAGCTTTGCAGAATCATTTAAGGAATAAAATATTTAAAGCTCCACGATAGACTCGCAAATGGGGAGAGTCTGGCCATCCAGATTTAGATTTTTCCCTGAGTTTCCTAAATCGTACCAGGAAAATTCTGGGAGGGTTTCTTTCGAAGAATCCATCAAATCCATAGGCCCTTCTTAGCAACACAATCCTACCTTGCGCTTCGTCTATAAAATGATAATGTTCTCGACGGGACGTAAATTATTATCGTTGTTTCTCCTTTCCTTCTTTACAGATTTGTCGAATCTGTCTTTTGTAAGTTTCACATCCTCCTGTACAAAGGAAAAGTGGGGAACCAACTGAAAATTGCTGATGTCGGAACACACAAAAGACAAATATGTTCCTTTTAAACTCTAGCAGAAACGTGATGCCAGCTGGCCTAATCCCCAATGCCCCCTTCTTCACCAAACTTTGGCATGCGAACATAGTAGATCTTTTTTGTGTCGAAAGATAATAGCAGAAAATTACAGTGGAAGAGAGAGGAAACCATGGAAGAAAACAGGAAGAGCGCAGAGTCACGGTGGGGGAAACGAAGTGGAATTAAAAAAGGGTATCGTAATAGCGGCGCCCAGAGAATTTTTCGCTTAGTGAAATATGAGCCCAGAAAGGGCTGTTGGAAGCTTCGGCATCGTTGTTACGTATTTGTATAGGGGAACATGAAGCAGAATTGTGGCAGGAGGCATCCGTGAAATCGCCGTAACTGTTAGGTCGAGGTGGCTTAATAGTAATAGTAAGCGGTCATGGATCCGAATCCTCAATTCAATGCCTCTCCTCCAGTTTTATAGAGAAAAAATGTTTGTAAGGAGGAAGGGCCCACTCGTTCACTTGCCCGGCAGACTTAAGAGACGAGCGACGCCACCTCGAGGTTTCCAAGCTAGCATTATCAAGTAATCGTTGGGAGAGAGAGACCACTATTTTATCAGTTATTTCGTTGATATAAATGTTCAAATGTTTGTAAATCTGTGGGACTCGACTACTCTGGTATTCCGTCTCTAGTTTTACGCACTAATGACACTAATGCTGAGGAGAACAAATACACACATGCTGAGGGAGAGCTAGAAACTCCGACGGCGAGCAGGAGTGCGCTCCACAGCAAGGCGACTTGGAACGCTCTGCCACTTGTGAGATTACCGCCTAATAGAAATACCGGTAATCAATAGCATTTGATAATTAAACAGTATGAAGTTCACTGCAAACATTGACCATGCCAATGCACTAAATGTTACACAATTTTAGTCTTATTAATTATGGTGACAATGTATGTACACAGTTGGGGGACAACATTTATAGTTAGGCCATAGGTAGAAATTCTCCACGTTGAGAATTGCTGTGTGCTTGTAGCTGACGGGAGGCCAGCGAGCAGGCCGACGTTGGTGGCTTGTTCCAACTTAGGATTTTCCAGTTCGTTTCCGGTGAGGGGAGAGAGGGACAATGGCGAGTGCCAGGCACAGTGCAATGCACAAATATTGTAATACTACTGGCATTTGAAGTAATACGATGCAGTTAGGAAACTTTAAGGCCCTCATTACAAAATAGCCTGTTGATGAATAAACAATACATTAGCTGATATAGTCACATCTAACGTAATATGTTTAATTGACAATAAAAAGTAATAAATTACCAACGAAGACAAGACAGTTACACAACTAGAATGGCAATGTTTGTTTATAAAAATAATATATTAACTATTTCTCATTTTATTTTCAATTAATCTTTTGTATTTTATCTTGAAGTATTCAGTTAAATCACTTATCTGTGGTATAAGAAATTGCACGATTATGATAAACAGTACATAGGATGTTTATACTAATATAAAAACGTAAGTAAATATTTGTTTAATGTGTAGTGTAATTATTTTGATTTTAAGTAAAGTTTTAGAAATGTATTGGCTGAGCGCTGTACGTTGGCAAATCGGTTACAACAGCTCACGTGGGGAAGTTGATGACGTAGGGGAAAAAACCCCGGCAGTTGACCTTTTGGCACGCGAGGGCAGGAAGTGACGAGACGCGAGCACGTGGTGTAGCTGGCCGGGCGGCGTTGCTCGGCATTCAGTCGGCATGTGGATCTCGAGGTGGTGACTTTAGATTTGTGTGTGGCAATCGCCACGTGTGGTTGCTCGTCGTAGACTGCACCAAGTTAAATCGAGTGCTACTGTGTGTTTGTGAATATTTAGCCGGTAGAACAAGGTGTGCATCGCATTGAATTAAAGTGACTGTGATTTGTTAATGTAACACGTGTCGTCGCATAGGCATGAACATAAACGGTGTTTGAGACAGCCACGTGGTGTGAAAACAATTCGCGACAAATATTCATTTTGTCTGGGGGCTCACGAGCTATAACTTCATTTGGTAAATGTACTGACGTACAGACGCGACAGCCACAGGGTTAAAATATTGTCAAATAAACAACATAAATTGAACTTTCACGTGTTTTCAAAAATAGTAGTTAGTACACCCTTTTCTCTCATGAACTTGATTTTATTATGAATTTGTTTTGTTAATCATATGCAGAGAAGGAAAGCTGCGAACGTGTGATATCATCCCCTAGAAAACCAGTCAAACAGTCGCAATCACAGTTCCAGTGTTTTTCCATGTTTAGGAATTTGGTTCGCAGCTGATGGTTGTGAGTTTTCAAAATTAAACTTTCTCTATTTTAAACTCTCACCCCGACCTTCACGCTCGCGTTTGGGGGCTCGTCTGGGATAAGTTCACGTTGGACTTGCTTGGACGGAGAGATTAGGGTGTGTATAGGACAGTGAACAGTTACGAACAGTTGCAAACAAGTGCGCTGACGCGACGGACAATTTCAAGTGTGTGTGGCGGCTGGCAGCAGAGAGCGGGATAAATTCACACTGGTCGTGCTCGGACAGAGAGGTAGGGTGTGCTTAGGACAGTGATAGTGGACAAAACAGCATAATCGGAAGATACGCAATCGCGTCGCGCGGTTAAAGACGGTTGGTGACGCAGAGTTCTGGCGCGGGCATCCGTAACCAGCGATCGACGGCGCTTCGGACCGGCAGCAGTGATCGGCGGCGCGCGGGTTCAACGCACTCAAATTTCATCTTCTGCAATGGACGGCAGTGATCGTGGGGACTTCGCAAGTCGCCAACGGAGCGTCGGTTCCCAGCAGCTTCGATTCTACAAAGGATAAGGGATGCAGTGAGAACGTATTCCAGCCACAGCTGTTACAACAGACGGCAGCGAGCGTTGGGGATGTCGCAGCTCGTTGCAGCAACGTCTGGATTAAAAGATAAGTAAAGCAGCTGGCGCTATAAATTCTTGTGTGTTAATCAAGCTTTCTTGTGGCACACAAAATGGAGCAGATTTTTAAAAAATCGCCAAGCGACGTAGATTCAGAGGGTAGCATACCAGAAAGTCCAGAGAGGGTAAATACTGGGGGAATGTTGTTGACACCGGAGATGTTCGCAGCCATGTTAGCGAGTTTTAGCTCAAATTTAGAATCAAAAATAGAAAATTCAAACTCAAATTTAGCATCAACTTCAGAATCAAAAATATAAAACTCACACTCAAATTTAGAATCAAAAATAGAAAATTCAAACTCAAATTTAGAATCAAAAATAGAAAATACAAACTCAAATTTAAAATCAGAAATAGGAACTGTAAAATCAGAATTGAAAGCAGACTTTAAGGCAGACATTGGGGCACTGTAAAATTCAATGTTTGCATTAAAGGCAGAAATAATCACAGACATTGACAAAAAGATATGAAGTCTAACAGAACGGTTTGATAATAGGGAAAAGGAGATACATGCCAGAATTGGTGCTATTGAGACTGAGGTAGGAGGCAAGTTAGATGCTGTGAAACAAATATGAGATCACAGAAATGAGGGCACTATGCAAGCGTTGGCTGAGGTTGACAAGAGGATGGTGGCAGGTATTGAGGAAACAAAAACTTTGTTGTCAGGAAAATTAGAGAATACAGAATGTAACTTTAGGAAAAAGATAGAACAAGTAGTGACAGTAAACAATACTGTGATTGAGAAGGTGAACACTAGAATAAATAATCTAGAATTGGGTACTGCATCAGGAAACACTAATTGGTCCATGGTGCAGAAACCTAACGGCAAAAAGTTTTCAGGAGTGGGTAATTATCATCCAGTAGATTTTTTGGCTGCATGCAAGGACCAATTTGTGCCTGGTATGTCAGACCAGTGTAAAGTGAAGTTAGCAAAGAGAATGCTTGACTGTTCTGCTCAAACTTGGGCAAATCAGTGTGCTGATAAATTTGTTACTTTTGAGGCGTTTGAAAAATTGTTTTTAAATAAGTATTGGGGGGAGGCCAAGCAAGCTAAGATACAAAATGGTTTCTTGAATGGGCCAAACTATGTGAAAGGGAAACAGAGCATGAAGGAATTTTGTCAGGAGGAACTTGAGAAACTAGTGCATTTAGGTACACCTTTGAGTCTTTTAGCAGTAATTTCCACTTTGTGTAGGAGGTTACCTGCAGATTTGCATTGGCAGTTAATTCACCATCCCACAGATTCAGCTGAGAATTTCATTGAATTTGTAGAAAAGATAGACCAGGGTTTAGTTATGGAACGGCAGCTCAGGGGAACACAGCATGTGAACCACAATGAAAACAGAGGCAGTAGAAATGTGGGTCATAACCAGGGAAACCACAATAGAGTGAGGAATTTAAATGAAAATTGGAGAGGTAACAATAACAGAGGAGACAACTGGGATAATAGAAGCCAGAGGGAAACATGGGAAAATGATAGGAGAAATCAAAGGCAGGAAGGTGGAAATAGGAATGGGGATAACAGTAGGAGAGAAAAATCTGAGACAAAATCAGGGAAACTAAGATTTGTTCCAAATGAGGTCCGTTTTGGGACAAGGAGCTATTCTAATAACAGGACCAGAAGATGGGATAGCAGGGGATCAAATGACCATAATTACAGTAGGAATAGAGATGGGGAGATAAGGGAGGAAATACTATGTCACATGGACAGAGATAATGATAGGAAGGAGGAAGTAGGAGTTCACAAGGGCAAGGATAAAGAAAAGAGGGAAGAAAACATAAATAGAGTAAACAAGGAAAGGGAGAAAAGAGAGGAAAGTATGCTGTTATAGGTAGTGAGGAAATTTTTGGGGATTGGTTTAGGCAACATGACTAAAGAAAGGCAAACAGGAGGAGGAATGATAGAAACAAGGACAATAAATGAGAGTATAATGTGAGAAATTTATTTCATAATAACATTAAAGAAGATAAAAACAGTGTTGGGTTAGCCTTAGTTTTGGATAGGTCAGAGGCACAAGTGTTGACTGAATGTGAAAGTGAGAATGTAAATATTGATGGTACTGGAGCCAGCATAGATGGTGTTGAGTGTGTAAATGAGAATGAATGGAGTTCTGAATTAAAAAAAATTAAATGTGATCCAGTAAAAACATTAAATGGCACTGGGTCTAGTATGAATAATGAAAGAAGTGTGAATGTGTCTGAAGTAGGTGAAATTGTCAATGCTAATGTACACCCACCTGTAACTGATGATGTGTTGGGACAGGACAGAGGTATTATTGAGAAGATAAAGTGGATTAGAAAGTGGGCACCAGATGATTGGCTATTACACAAATATGAGTATTTGGACCGACTTGGGAAGCAATGTAATAGGGATCAAAGTTACTATAGCCTGGTAAAAGACTTAGTGAGTGGGGAGAATGAATACAATGAATTAAGGAGACTAGGCATGTGTGCTGTAGACCAAAATGAAGTAGATGAAGGATTTGGTGTATTACAGGAGGGGATAGATAATAATAAGGAGAGTGTACAAACTTTTGTATTATACAACAATGAAAATTGTAAGGAAATGGATTGTGATGGTGTAGGAGCAGGGTGGATTGATGAAGAAGTAAGTGAATATGGTCCAGATGATTGGGTCCATTTCCTTGGACATTTAAAATCAGTGGAGCCGGTGACATGGATAGAAGAGAAATATGGGTATGCAAGGAAACGTGGGGAGTTGAGTGCAATAAACCCAGAATTTGGGAAAGCATTCAGTGAAATATTTGAAAATGATGAGGAAATACAACCATATTGTTATGTAGGGGAAATAAATACTATGGTTAAGAACTGTATGCAAGAAATTGAGGAGGATTTGTTCGCAGAAAATGAACTTGAGGAGATGTTATTGAAAATGTACAGCCCATTATAAATGTTAAGGTAGAAGAGGTCAGTGAAACTGCATTGATTGATACTGGAAGTACAATTAGTGGTATTTCAGAGGATTTCTACAATCAAATCAAGAGTACAGGGACAGTAGAGTTTCCAGTTACTGGGGTACGGATAAAAAATGCTACTGGCAGTTATAGCAAACAAGTGAATAAGGAAGTAGTGTTAGACTTGATGATTGAGGATGAATTATTTAGTCAAGGTTTACTTGTCATAAAGGGACTTTGCTTAAATTTAGTGTTGGGAAATGATTTTTTGTGGAAATATGGGGCACAGCTAGACTATAAGGACAAGGCTATAAAATTGAATGTAGGGGGTCATATGAAGAAGATCAAATTTAAGAACTCTGTTGATAAAAAGAATCTGTTGGCATGCATACAGATAGCACAATGTGTTGTGAATGAAGCTGAAGTTGAGGAAGAAATACGGAAGAAGGTAGATGAGACAAAGGGGATAAGTGAAAGTCAAAAGGGGGAATTGTATTATTTATTGTCTGGGTATAAGAATGTGTTTTTCCTGAAAAGCCAGGAAAAATCTTAGATTTTGAATATGAAATTAGGGTAAAACCACATGAACCAGTTAAAGCTAAGCCTTATGCTATAGCCATATATGAAAGGGAATCAGTCAGAACTGAATTACAACGGATGCTGGACTGGGCCATAATTGAAAGATGTAGAAGCGAGTACAGCATTCCCATGGTAGTGGTAAAAAAAAGGACAAATCTGTGCGGTTAGTGTTAGACGCCAGAAAATTAAACAAAATTATAGTTCCTGAAACAGATCATCCAGAGAACATGGATGAACTGATTCAAGGGTTCCATAATGTGAAACTTATGACCAGCATGGATCTGACTGCCGGATTTTGGCAGGTGCCGCTGGCTGTTGAGAGCAGGAAATACACGGCTTTCTTATTTGAAGGCAGGGCCTATCAATATAAGGTTGTTCCTTTTGGTTTGTGTATTTCTGTTGCTGTTTTCATTAGAGCTTTGAGTTATGTGTTGGGAAATGAACTGATGAGAAGGCTTACAATTTATGTGGATGACATATTGGTTGCTACAGCTACTTGGAAGGAGCATTACCGTTTATTGCAGGATGTTTTTACAGCTTTACTTGCAGGGGGTATGACACTCAATCTTAAAAAGTGTGAATTTGTGAAAGCAGAAATAAACTTTTTAGGTCATGTGTTATCTTCAGAAGGATTTATGCCTAATGGGGATAAGATTAAGGCAATAGCAGAATGTGCAAAACCTAAGAACCGGAAGCAGTTAAAATCGTTTCTCGGCATGGCTAGTTTCTACAGAAAATACATAAGTAATCAAAGCCTAAATTCTCCAAATTTGTCACAGTTATTGAAGAAAAATGTGTCCTGGGTGTGGTCTGATGAATATGATAGGGATTTTGAAAGAATCAAAACCAGTCTGTGCAATAGCAAACTCTTACATTACCCAGACATGTCTCTTCCATTTTACTTAGCCACAGACAGCTCAGACTATGGAATAGGAGTTGCTCTCTTTCAAAGAAAAGAAGTGAATGGTGAGATTGAACACAGAAGTATAACATTTGCAAGCAGGGCCCTATCAAAACATGAGCGGAGATATGGTATTTCGGGGAAAGGAACTTTTGGCTATAGTTTGGGGTTTTCTTAAATTCAGAATTTACGTGCAAGGTCATGAGACAATTGTTATGACTGACCATAAGGCATTGAGCTATTTGCAGGATTGTAAGTTACTAAATCAAAGGCTGGCACGTTGGGCACTAATACTCCAACAATTCCAGTATAAGATAGAATACATAAAGGGCACTGAAAAGTAGTTGCTGACAGCCTGTCCCGTTTGCCTATTAAACTTGAGGGTGAAGGCACTGAATTCCACATGATGTACATGAAAGGTGTTGATGGGAAAAAACATATTAGGGACATATGTAAGGACATGAGACGGATACAGAACACTGATCCGATTCTCAAACTGATCAAAACAAACATGAGTACAAAAGGGCACAAAAAATTATATACATATTACAAGATCTATAAGGGGGTATTGTTTAGGAGAAAGAATGTTGACAAAGAAGAATGGCGGGTATGTTGGCCAGAGGAACATGTCCAGTCATTGATAGAATATATACATTTGTCACATGGTCATTATGGATCACAAAAGTGTTTGGAAATATTACAGTATTATGTTATTTTCAACAATATGGATAGAAGTGTTAGGAAACAGTTAGGTGCCTGTGATAAATGCCAGCGTGTGAAGCATAGCACTGTGGCTAGCCAAAGTGAAATGCAAAGCATTTTACCTAAGGGTGTGGGTGAGTTGTTGGCAATTGACCTTTTTGGACCATTACCAGCAAGTAGGGGTGGACAAAAATATGTCATACTTACAGTTGATGTGTTTTCAAAATATGTAAGGCTATACAGTATCAAGAAGGCTACCAGCAAAACAATAATCCGTAAGCTAGAGCTAGATTATTTCAAAAATCATGGAAAACCTAAAGTATTGCTGTCAGACAATGGTTCCCAGTTTACATCTAAGGCATGGGAAGATTTTATGCAACAGTCAGATGTGAAACATATAAAAATTTCAGTTTACCATCCGGCGAGCAATCCTGCCGAGCGATACATGCGCGAGTTGGGACGGCTATGCCGAACATACTGCAGTAATAACCACAAATCATGGGCAGAGTACATTGTTTCCTTTGAGGATGTCATGAACAGTGTTAAAAGTAAAGCAACAGGATATACACCATATGAGATAATGATGGGCAAAAAGGCACCGAATCTAATAGGTGAGATTGTAGATTTCCCACCAGGGGATCAGGTGACACCACAGGAACGGATAAAGCTGGCGACCGAGCAGATGGCTAAGGCAGCAGCTCAGAGGAAAAAGAGACATGACAGTAGGTACAAGCCAACTAAGTACAAAGTCAATGACCTAGTACTAGTGAAAACTAAAGAAAAGTCTAGTGACATTGATGGAGAAATAAAGAAACTTTTTGAGTTATATCATGGGCCATTCCAGGTAGCAGTATGTCCGTACCCAAATGTTTACCGGTTGGCATACCCCAAGTCTGGAAAACCGTTGGGGTTAAGAAATATTACTGAGTTGAGGCTATATAAGCAACTGGATTAAGCCAGTTTGCAGCCTCATGTGAATATTAGGTTTAGGATCTGTATGTATTTTTTGTGACTTATGTATGTCTAGATTTAAGAGTTTTTATGGAGTAACTTGACAATTTTATAATTATTTTGACTTGGTTTATTCTCTATTTTTGCCTTGCTTTATTTTTGTTGTTTATGTATATGTGCTGGTGAAAGTTGCGATTGTTGCCAGGACTCATTCCTAAAACAGCAGCTGAGAGGGATATTGTGTTTATTGTGTCATCATAATTTATGTATGAGTAGTGAAACTATTTAGTTAGGTAATTCTATGAATGATAATTAAATTGTTTTTATTTTTTGTTGATGCATACTAATCTGAAATCAGGACTAGAGGACGTATATATATTGTATTCAATTGATGTTCACAGGCTGCAGGAGTTGTAGTTACTGTGAAGTATAGACGTGCTAGGATTAACTTAGGATAGTATGGGCCAATTAAATCTCACACAAGCAAAAATAATTTTTTTTGGTGCGAGGGGGTAGGAATTGCATTTATGTTTGTAGGTGTCATTATGATGGAAGAGAAAATTCTCTATGATAACATTCTTTTGGTAGTATTATTTGAGCCTTAAGATATATTTGACATAGGCATGTTGTTTTTATTTTTTTTATTTTTGGAGTAATACTCCAAGTAGGCCACATATTCTCTTGTCTGTTTCATCTGAAGTTATGGCTGATGAGAGTGCAGGCATGGTGGTTTGGGTTAATCTGATAATGACTAACACCAGCCACTTTCAGTTCTTAATTCTGTTGATTTACATGTTACTGTACATGTCTCAATGCTTGGTTTCAATTGCACCAAGTCTGGATGGCAGGGGGGTGGGATACAAATCCAATCGAATCCTGGTGTCCAGACAAACTTTTGTCTATGTTGACTCATGAGTGCCTTCTGCTCTTCCTGTTCCATGTAGGGTGCATATGACGTGTGTGAACCAGAACGCTTGATCCAGTGCCATGAATCTAAGCTGCAACAGCATGTTGGTTGAAATGACGGAGACATAGGACCGTACACCGTGGACCAGAGTTGCTGCAACGATGACTCTGGGGTTCTCAGTGTCAAAGTGGTGAGAGATATCCTTTAAACAAGTGGAGTGTACACCGTCAAATGTTTTTATAGTGATAATTCTAGTTTTTCCATGTAGGACAAGGTTCTCTAAAGACTAAAGTTTAATAATATTATAAATTTGGTGCCAATTCTGTATATAAACAACAGGCACACTTAAATTTAATGGATGTAATTATTTGTAAGGATTCTTTTCTTAAAAATATGCACACACTATAAGTGGTCTTAATGGTACAAATATTGGGAAATTTTCTCACTGCCCTGTTTATTTTTTATTTATCTATTAATTTAGTTTTTGCATTAGTTGAGGTCATAATTGGCATAGTGTTTGAGCCAATCCGATTCAATAATTTTGTAATTTAAAAATTTTGCTCATTTGAATGTATTAATTTTGGTGCTACTTGCGCCATCCTGCACATGGGTTGGATGCCGCAAGTGGGGGTATTGTGAGATTACTGCCTAATAGAAATACCGGTAATCAATAGCATTTGATAATTAAACAGTATGAAGTTCACTGCAAACATTGACCATGCCAATGCACTAAATGTTACACAATTTTAGTCTTATTAATTATGGTGACAATGTATGTACACAGTTGGGGGACAACATTTATAGTTAGGCCATAGGTAGAAATTCTCCACGTTGAGAATTGCTGTGTGCTTGTAGCTGACGGGAGGCCAGCGAGCAGGCCGACGTTGGTGGCTTGTTCCAACTTAGGATTTTCCAGTTCGTTTCCGGTGAGGGGAGAGAGGGACAATGGCGAGTGCCAGGCACAGTGCAATGCACAAATATTGTAATACTACTGGCATTTGAAGTAATACGATGCAGTTAGGAACCTTTAAGGCCCTCATTACAAAATAGCCTGTTGATAAATAAACAATACATTAGCTGATATAGTCACATCTAACGTAATATGTTTAATTGACAATGAAAAGTAATAAATTACCAACGAAGACAAGACAGTTACAACTATCATGGCAATGTTTGTTTATAAAAATAATATATTAACTATTTCTCATTTTATTTTAAATTAATCTTTTGTATTTTATCTTGGAGTATTCAGTTAAATCACTTATCTGTGGTATAAGAAATTGCACGATTATGATAAACAGTACAAAGGATGTTTATACTAATATAAAAACGTAAGAAAATATTTGTTTAATGTGTAGTGTAATTATTTTGATTTTAAGTAAAGTTTTAGAAATGTATTGGCTGAGCGCTGTACGTTGGCAAATCGGTTACAACAGCTCACATGGGGAAGTTGATGACTTAGGGGAGAAAACCCTGGCAGTTGAGTTTTGGCGCGCGCACGCGCGAGTGCAGGAAGTGACGAGACGCGAGCACGTGGTGTAGCTGGCCGGGCGGCGTTGCTCGGCATTCAGTCTGCATGTGGATCTCGAGGTGGTGACTTTAGATTTGTGTGTGGCAAACGCCACGTGTGGTTGCTCGTCGTAGACTGCACCAATTTAAATCGAGTGCTACTGTGTGTTTGTGAATATTTAGCCGGTAGAACAAGGTGTGCATCGCATTGAATTAAAGTGACTGTGATTTGTTAATGTAACACGTGTCGTCGCATAGGCATGAACATAAACGGTGTTTGAGACAGCCACGTGGTGTGAAAACAATTCGTGACAAATATTCATTTTGTCTGGGGGCTCACGAACTATAACTTCATTTGGTAAATGTACTGACGTACAGACGCGACAGCCACAGGGTTCAAATATTGTGAAATAAACAACATAAAGTGAACTTTCACGTGTTTTCAAAAATAGTAGTTAGTACACCCTTTTCTCTCATGAACTTGATTTTATTATGAATTTGTTTTGTTAATCATATGCAGGGAAGGAAAGCTGCGAATGTGTGATATCATCCCCTAGAAAACGAGTCAAACAGTCGCAATCAGAGTTTCAGTGTTTAGGAATTTGGTTCGCAGCTGGTGGTTGTGAGTTTTCAAAATTAAACTTTCTCTATTTTAAACTCTCCCCCCGACCTTCACGCTCGCACACTCCACCGCGGCTGATACCAATGAGCAATTGTTTTCATTGACTAAGATTTAAAATTTGCCTAAATTTATCGATTTCAGAGGAGAGATAGTTTAGAATACATTCACAAATATAAGTGCCAGTACCCAAGTGGAGCACAAATGCTGAAAACAATAAATGAAAACTGATGTAAAGATTCTTAAGGTCCCGTTGCTGAGGGTTTAGTGTTGAAAATTTTTAAACTTTCTACGTCAAGATCAAAGATGATGAAACAACATGTTGTAAAATTATTTCAGTCCAACAGTGAATTATTCTATTACCAAAAGACTGACCGAGTTAATGAAAATGAAAGTTATGTTAGAGAGGTGATTATCGATGAAACTGAGTAGCTTAAAAATTTTGAAACTCTTGTAAGTAATCGTAATGTAATCTAAAGTGCATCTGATGGCAACGTACGAGAAGAAGACTTCAAATTAAGAAGGATGCACCGAAAGTAATAACAGTATTTTATTTTTAACTCAGAGGTGTGACTTCAACCTGTTTCTGAAAATTGAAGATCAGTTATTAAAATAGTGAGTGACAAATTTCAAAAGAGGAAAGATTTATGTCTGTTAACAGGCAAGGAGTAAATGAGATAAGAAGTGACAAACAACATTTGACGGGTAACTAAATGAAATCAAATGTTTGTAAATCTGTTGGACTTCTTTGGTTATCAGTTTCTAGGTTTATAAACTACTTAAACTAACCTAAGGACAACTCTCTCTCTCACACACACACAGACACACACACACACACACACACACACATGCCCGAGGGAGGACTAGAACCTCCGACGGCGCCCAACCCCGCGCTCCGCAGTAAGGCGCCTTAGAGCGCTCGACCACTCCACCGAGGCGACGCCTAACTACTACATCCACCAGGCAATAGGAAACTATGTTTTTAGAACTTCACACAACAATAACTCATTGATTTATACTGCCTTTGTTGTACCTCCTTTAGCACAGAGACCAGTTTGAACAATTTATGTAAATTTGATAATGATTTCAAAGTATTGACAAAACTTTCAACTGTAAGACCTTAAGAACAAGCCTGTCAACATAAATACTGTATTAACTACATTACTGTAGCAACTGAAACTAAGCTAACCAATCCACCTACAAAAACATATCTATACTCCGTTCTCCGAAACGAGAGACCGACTGTAAACACAGCGAGGCGCGTGACCGCTGGACAAAACAAGGGCACTCGCTCAATATCGCCGTATGCGTTTAAGGGGTAAATCGTTTGTGTGTGTTATGAGGGGTGATATTAGAGGCTGGCTAGAAATTTCACCTTAAAGGACCAGTTGCTGAATAGCAGCATGAGTATTAAGCTTTCATATTCTCATTTTCTCTTTCTAGTCTGTATCACGCAAGTGTAAACTCATTATGTCATCCTACATTTTGAATCCACGCAAGAAGCGATCAAAGATGAATTCATTAAGTTCTTAATGTGTATGAAACGGAGCTGTTGTGTCCAGAACAATAAATGATAGATACTGTTATAAAAACAGTTGCATCTATGGGTGTTTGTCGTTCCTAAGTTTATCATGTGGTAATTGATTACAAGGCCACACATACTATTCGAAGTCTCCAAAAGAAAAAAAAAAAAAAAAAAAAAAAAAAATCACGACAGAAGCTTACAGAAAGTGTTGATGACTGTCACAGAAATGTGATACGAACGAAATTAAATGATTTGTTGAAATAACTCTTATTGTCATAAACGAAAATGCAGATTAGGGGCAATTTTAAGAGATTCTATGAATTATTAAAGGAAATGAATTTTGAATATCTGTAGAGTCTAATATCACTGCTATATAGCAAAACACACAACCGCTATACATCTGATACAGAGGTTTTAATACCAAATTATTAACTTATCCACTAATGGCCATAAAGTTTATGTTGTTTCATTTAACGACCGGTTTTGGTATTCCATCATCTTCAGGCCCTACACAAATTAAGTTGTTGCAAATCATTGTTGTATCCATAACACCATGCTGTATGTATGTCAGACAAAATATATAAAGAATTAATATAATACCGAAACCGCTCATTAAATAAAAAAAAAAAAAAAAAAAAAAAAAATATAAAAAAAAAAACACATAATCTTTACGGCTGTTGGTGGATAAGTTAATAATGTGGACTTAAAAGTCGACTAACGGCCGCAGTCCCTATTCCATTGAAACATGGAACCAGATCGATTGATACATAGGTAGCGACACTGAGCGAGCGCCCCGTTTTGTCCACCCCTGGTTACGTGCTACGGTCTGTTTACAGTTTGTGTCTCATTTCGGTGAACGGAGTATAGAGTGGAGTAAAAGGTGACTGAATAGGAAGCTTCCTGTAAGAAAGGGAGAAAATAATATCAAATAATAAATCTATGTCCAGAGATTTGATTTGCCTCAACATACATCAAAGATATTAAATTGAAAGAGAACAATTGAATTAAAACTTATGTCCACACGGGGAAGGAACCTAGGACCTCCTGCTTACAAGGCAAGCACTAAGCCACTGCGACATAATGCGATTGCATTTGTAAGCAGTCAAGATTTTCTGACTTCCTTCCATGACAATTTCATGTAAAATTCTACTCGTCATTCCGATTCATTTGATACCTCACACGTCATTTTTGTATTGGTCATGAGTGTAATGAGTAATTACACATGAGTTTGTCAATTGCGTTTAATGTTTAACGAGAGGATTCCGCACGCAGACAAGGGACACTTCACAGCGTAGCTGGAGCGAGGCAACGACGGTGAGTCAGGTGGAAAGAGAGGGCCCATGGCAAACACACACAAAGGAAACGCCTTTTAGCAGGCGGACCGCGTCTAATGAGCTTTTACGCGGACGAAGGAATGAAAGTAAGGAGGGGGAGGTTGGCGCTGCATAACTTTATGAGAGCGACGCGTTCGAGAGCAAAACAAAAACTTTACAGAAAGGCCTAAACTGTATGTAACACGCGCTGTTATTGGTGAATGCTGGCGGAAGGCGTGTTGTTACGATGATACTGATTGGCTGCTGAGGACAGATACGTGGTAGGAAAGATTTGGTAGCTACTGCCGAAGTAAATTGTCGACGGCCACTTAGGCATCTTCTCCCATCTTGTGTAGGCGAAGGGAACACGCGCTCTGTGAATTTGAAAGCGACTTGCTGTGTTTACGCCTGATTGCGTGTACTGCGGAGATTGCGATACCAAGTGTTGAGCTACATGCGTAACATGTAACTACGGTACGATCACAGAGCAGTGGACATTTTTCCAGTCCATAATTTTCATATTTAACATCTGCAGACGAGTTTGAGTGGCATTTTCTGGTGGGCTAATTTGCTTAATTAACGTACGCAGTTAATATTAGTTTCACTAGGGGAAAATAGCGAGCCTTGGCTTCAACAAGTGCAATAGGAAGTTTTTGTCTGATTTATCCCAGCTATCGATTTAATCAGCTAGATTTCTACAGGTTTCAGAGAAGCAGTCACTGTCAGCATCGACGCAGTATACGGTATTTGTGCGCATACACAACACAAATGAATGACGATATTTGAGTAGTGTAGGTTCCGTGCAACGCCACAGACACCACCACAGTATTATTCCTGACATTACGGCGACATCCTCTCGTCCAGTATTATAGCTTATTAACAAAAGAGTTACGCGTAATTGCAACACCTCAGTCATTCTTAAAAAATATATTTCAGTGATATTGTTTATGGCAGAACCTTATCTTGATTTACTTCTTTTGATAACTTATTAAATTTATTTGATTATTTCATAATTCATAATTTGAATTTCAAGTTTAATTTTTTTTAAATAATAAATAATAAATTACGTTATTACCTCTCAGTTTAGTTAATTTTTTATTTACTGACAAATTGCCAATACCACATTCCCGTACCCCGTGAGGTCACTTAACAGAAATTATTCATATTTTTCAACTTACAGGAGTGGTAGTTCGGATCTTTTTGAGTATGGTTAACGACCACTTATCTGTCTTGAACTGAAATGAGCACTACTCTCTGATGTCGAAGCCTAGGATTCACGTCAGATTTGCTACGCCTGCAGAGCCAAACGTTTAAGGGTACAAAAATATTACAGATCAGTCCTTGCGCGATTTACAAGGTGGAATAAGTTTATTGTCCAATTGAAGAAACAGAACGTGTTGAGTAGAGCTTTAGACATTTCTGCATCATGTTCCCCTATATAAGATACAATGCATTCACGTGCAGGTGTTATGGGGAGCTGGGGTGCTATGACGCTATTGGAAGGTTCAGCAACGTTGATACGTATTTGTATAGGGAAACATGAGACACAATTGTGGAGGGAGACGTCCGTGAAATCGCCGTATCCGTTAGGTCGAGGTGGCTTAGTGGTAATAGTAAGCAATCATGGGTTCGAACCCTGGCTGTGTCACAAATTTTAATTCAATGCCTCACCTCCAGTTTAATAGACAAAAAATGATTGTAAAAGTAACGAACAATACAAATTGCTGAGGTCATCGGTTCGTAGTTTTACAAACTCCTTTAACTAAATTACGCTAAGGAGAACACATCTACCCATGTTGGAGGGAGGACCTCAACCTCCGTCGGGAGCGACCGCAAGATCCGCAACATTATGCTTCAGATCGTACAGCCATTTCCGCGTGGCAAAGAGAGAGACTGTGGCAATGAAAGAGAAAATGGCAAAAAGACAATAAAACTAGTAAAGACAGTGGCAAGATCAATACATAGGGAAGAAGACGTTGGGAAAGGCAATCAGGAGAAAGTACAAATAGGAGAAGTAGGAGACAGTGGGAGAGACAAATATGTATGTATGTATATATATTCTTCCCTGTTATTTGATTACATCGGTGAGTTGTCTGGTATACTCCCCGACATTAGCATCAAGTTCATATAATAATTCGAAGACGTAACTCTTTATCTTCTTCAGGTGCTGTCTGAGGCTGTTCCTAGAGTGGAACTGGGTCAGTCTTAACACCTGCGGCCTTCCACCTCCATGTTCGGTTCCAGCTGCTCTCTCTGTGGTCCGCCCCCACTGCGTTCTCAGCCCTTCCATATTTCGTCTACCGCACCTGCTGGCCTGAACGACTTCGTTTGTTTTATGTTTTCCACCTTATTATGTTTTCCACGTTCGGTCTGGTGCCCAGTGTCGTGGTCCATGAGGTTCGACTCTCTTATAACACTGTTCCAGTATCTCTGCTCGGTCGCTGAAGTATATCCCAAAATTTGAATGGGTATGCTCGGCATACCTCACTGAAAAGTTTGGTATTATTTTGTCTTTACGTTATATTCCTTGACTGTAATTAAAATCGACTCTCTAATCCCATTGATGGGCGGCTGGCTTTTGTAATACAACACTGTAAAAAGATATCTTAAAACAAACAGCTAATTGAATTCGTGGGCATTAAAACCCACGTTGATATATGAGTGAAGTGATCGTTTTATAACTAGTCCGAATGTTAATGGAATGCCTTTGTTACGTCAATATTCTAAACTGAAGGGGACAGCCTTAAATTGTTGTATTAAATAACTGGAAATGAAGTTGGTTTGGTACGGTGCGATGAAAATGTTTATATTACTAATTAAAGTTTTCTAAATTAAAGTGTATTTAGAAAATAAATTTGCTGAAGAATGACGCCAGGAAGACGATCCGATGTGTCCGCGATAGTGAGCACAGTATTTAGAATACAATTATCTGATATGCATAACTCAGAAGACGAAAACTCTGAAAATGTTTTTAGTAGTTACTACAATGGGAAACACAGGTTAAAATGCTCGCAAAATCCGCTTTGTAATTCTAGAACGTGACATTGAAGTTAATGGCTGTTAATTTCTTTACTGTGTATTAAAAATATATTTTTCTCCTTTTAGGTGAAGCAAAAAAGAAGAAATACTACTAAAACAAAACAAAACAAAATATTACCGTACTTTAACCTTACCTATGTATTTCGAATTGGAAAAATGTAGACATTAAAATAAAGATGCTTCGTAAGAGGTTTTATTTTATTTTATTTTTTTTTTTTTTTTTACCTCGGGAAGGGGGGGGGGAGCAGGAGGCCGGCACCGCATCCCCCCTTCGTGAAAAGAGCACTGAGCATACTCCAAGGTTTTCAAAAGTCGGCGCCTTTGCTTCCAGGTAGTTTGTTACCATAGTCGGATGCGCCTCTAAATACTTCTTGCTTCTAATGTCCACTCTCCTGGCTGTTTGGCCAATGTATGATATGCCACATTTGCAGGGCGTATGGTACATTCCTGGTTTTTGTAGTGCCAGGGCGTCTTTCACAACAGTCCTCTAATTTTGATGGCCGGACAAAACACACACTTCATTGTGTGCTTCCTGGGAATCCAGCTGATTTTGTTGCAAAAAGATCCTGCATAGGGACGCATAAACCAGTCAAGAAGGCTAGGAGCGTGTTTTTGTTGGGAAGAGCCGACAAGCAAATGTTACGATCGCACTTAGAAAATGAATGGGCATCGTTTAATTCTGGGACTATGGATGTAGAGGAATTGTGGACTAAATTTAAGTGCATTGTTAATAAAGGGTTAGAGAAATATGTGCCAGTAAAGACGATTAAGGATGGAAAAGATCCACCGTGGTATAATAATAATGTTAGAAAGCTGCTGAGAAAGCAAAGGCTGTTGCACTCTCGATTCAAAAAAGAACACGCAAATGATGACAGGCAAAAGTTAGTAGAGATTCGTGCGTCTATAAAAAGATCGATGCGTGAAGCATACAATAATTATCACAGCCATACCTTAGCAAAAGATCTTTCCGAGAACCCGAAAAAATTCTGGTCCTATGTAAAATCGATAAGCGGGTCAAAGCCCACTGTCCAGTCAGTCACTGATCATTCCGGGGCAGGAATAGAAGAAAGCAAACGGAAAGCTGAAGTTCTAAATTTAACCTTTAAGAAACCTTTCACGCAGGAGGACCGCACAAATATACCATCCTTTGATCAACGTACTAATTCCGAAATGGGGGACATAGCAATAGGTATTTCCGGTGTAGAGAAGCAGCTGAGAGAGCTAAATACGAAAAAGTCCGCTGGTCCGGATGGAATACCAGTTCGGTTTTATAAAGACTATTCTGCGGCATTGGCCCCCTACTTAGCTTGCATTTATAGGGAATCTTTAATTCAGCGCAAAGTTCCTAGTGATTGGAAAAAGGCGCAGGTGACTCCCGTGTATAAAAAAGGAAAGAGAACTGACCCATACAATTACAGGCCAATATCGTTGACATCGGTTTCATGCAGAATTTTGGAGCATATTCTCAGTTCGAATATAGTAAATTTCCTTGAAACGGAAAAGCTTCTTTCCATGAATCAGCACGGATTTAGGAAACATCGTTCATGTGAAACTCAGCTTGCCCTTTTCTCATATGACATCTTGCGAGCCATGGACGAAGGGCAACAGGTGGATTGTGTTTTTCTCGACTTCAAAAAGGCGTTCGACGCGGTGCCACACTGCAGACTGCTAACGAAGATACGAGCTTATGGAATAGGTTCACAGATTTGTGACTGGCTGGAAGACTTCCTAAGTAATAGAACGCAGTACGTTGTTCTCGACGGCGAGTGTTCATCAGAGACGAGTGTATCGTCAGGCGTGCCCCAGGGGAGTGTGATAGGACCACTATTATTTTCTATCTATATAAATGATCTGATGGACAGAGTAAGTTGTAATTTGCGGCTGTTTGCTGATGATGCTGTGGTGTATGGGAGGGTGTCGTCTGTAACTGACTGTAATAGCATACAGGTTGACTTAGACAAAATTTCTAGTTGGTGCGAAGAATGGCAGCTAGCTCTCAATGTAGAAAAATGTAAGGTGCTGCGCATGAGTAGAAAAAACAATCCTATAATGTTCGAATGTACAGCATTAGTAGTGAGCTTCTTGATGCTGTCGCGTCGTTCAAATATCTAGGCGTAACATTGCAGAGCGATATGAAATGGAACGAGCATGTAAGGACAGTTGTAAGGCAGACAGCCGACTTCGGTTTATTGGGAGAATTTTGGGAAGATGTACTTTACCTGTAAAGGAGACCGCGTATAAAACGCTTGTACGACCACGTCTTGAGTATTGCTCAAGTATTTGGGACCCGCAGCAGATCGGTTTGAAGGAAGACATAGAGGCGGTTCAGAGGCGAGCAGCTAGATTTGTTACCGGTAGGTACGACCAATGCGAGAGTGTCACGGAAATGCTCCGGCAACTCAATTGGGGATCGCTGGAAGAAAGACGACGTTCTTTTCGTGAATTTCTGTTAAGTAAATTTAGAGGGCCGGAATTTGAAGCTGAGTGTAGTACGATCTTGCTGCCGCCTACATACATTTCGCGTAAAGATCACAAGATAAGAGAAATTAGTGCTCGTACGGAGGCATATAGGCATTCTTTCTTTCCTCGTTCAATTTGGGAGTGAAATAGGAAAGGAAATGCCTAGTAGTGGTACAGTGTACCCTCCGCCACGCACCTTACGGTGAATTGCGGAGTATGTATGTATATGTAGATGTACTCCCCAGTCCTCCTGATCTTCTTTTCGATCATGTGACGAATCAGCTGGCTGAAGTGCCTCCTGAAGCTCTTTGGAGATGTATCCTTTCTTCACTGACAGCAGCAAAAGTATCTGACAATTTCTGTGCTCTGTATACCAATATCTTTAGAACCTCATTCTTTTGTGCCGGATGGTGACAGCTGCTAGCTTGTACTTATAGATCTGTGTATGTGGGTACTCGATACACACTGTGGCCAAATATCCCATCTACATTCGTTTGATGAGAAATGACAACTGGTAATCCTTCTGCAATTCCGTTGTGAACCTAATATTTGAGTGATGCGAGTTTTCAAGTAAGTCATAAGCTATTCCCTACCATGAGACCACAGCACTGATATATCATCCATTATCGGAAGAAACGTGTGGGCTTAACCAATCTCTAATGCTTTCTTCTCAAATTTTTCCATGGACATACTGGAGGGTGACCCTACAAGGTGGACAAGGAGATGAGGTTTCTCTTGAAGCAAAGGGGGTGCCTGACAACTATAATCAAGAGCATATTATATGGGCTACCGAAAGTGCATAACTAAAGGGGCTCTACACGCCTAATTGTAAGAAACATTGGTGCATCAACGTATCCAGAAGCCATGTACTTGAAGAAACTGTTGCACCCATATTTAGGGAAGTGTACTCACCACGTTCACAACTAAAAGGACTTCTTGCAACATCTCAAGCAATTATCACAGAATTTAAGTAATGGTCAGTTTTCCATATTCACCAGTGTGCCATTGACACATTGACACCGGTACTGATTGACGAGAAACGACACTCTGTTAGAACTACTCTAAATGAGGCCCAATATCACAAGCAGGTTGAAAATGTGGCAATGGGCAGTCCACTTTCTCTATTGGTTGCCAATATGTCCGTGGAGAAATGTGATGAGAATCTATTAGAGATGACCAGATATAATCTCAAATATTTCTTTAGGTACGTGGATGACACATTTGTGATCTGACCTCATGATGGGAAAAGGCTTAATGAGCTTCTTGAACAGTTGTACACATGCCACCAAAATGTTACGTTCACAACGAAAATGCAGAAAGATGGTCAGTTCCCATTTCTGTATATGCTCATTATACAGAAAGCAGATGGATCATTTAGCAGCGGTATGTATCAAAAATCCACATACAGAGATCTGTACCTGCGCACCAGCTATTTTCCCCATCCAGCGTAGAAGAATGGAACTGTAAAGACATTGATCTACAGAACAAACAAACAGTGAGACGCAGATTAGCAGCTGAAATACAGCACTTACGACCAGTGTTCTATGAGAAAGGCTACGTGGTGAAACAGATTAAGGAGGCACTTCAACCAGACGCTCTGCTACATGATCGAAAAAAAGATCAAGATGAATCTAAGATTGTGTCGTATCTTCTCGATGCATGATGTGTTTCCCTATAACCAACAGGATACACAGGAATCACAAATTGAGTGTGTTAGAAATATGTCAGATTACCTGGGACCATGAGGACCAAAAAAATATCAAATATCTTGCAAATGTTTAATGGCATACACTGGACAAATGGCCAAGACACTGGGCATTACATGAAAGGAATATTAGCGGTACACCTCACTTCGACAGGCAACTAAATCACCCAATCCTGAGCACTGTCTGGACCTCAATGATTCCATAAATCACAACGAAACCAGGTTTCTGCTGCAACCTCGAGATACTGGGACAGTGTTATAACAGAATTGAGAGGTAAAGGTGGTGGAAAACTTTATCGTGACACGGTACTAACACAGTAAAGCCTGGTATTCCACATAGGTATTGTTAAAAACGCAACGTGGGAAGCAGAAGCACTCCACAAGAACCAGAACTGGAACTGTAGACATGGAAAATGTATTTCAGACAGTGTTCCACCAGTACTAGACCGAAAATGTTACACCTAAGATCGAGGAAGCACCCAGAATCGCAAAGGACCCTAATTGAACCCCAGCAGGTGCATTATATTTAAAATGGTACACCTAAGAAAGCATCCAGTCGGCGTGGGCCGCAGAAAGATCGCCTGAAATCGTCCATCGAGGTGTATGGTAACAGGAGTAAGTAACTGATACGTTCCACGGTAGGAGTAGTGTCATTTACCACCAGAAGAAGGTAACGAGTTATGTTATCGAAATATCGTGCGAGATCGACGATGATATCCGGAAGATTACTCGACACGTCAACTATGTGAAATGTGTGGTTGTGGAAAACTTTTATTATGCTAATTTACAGAAAGCTACGTTTGCTTTGTTGTTCTTCTGCTATACTACATTTTTATGTTCTTGTATGTAGTATTCGGGTCTTGTATAATTGTATTTTGTTTTTAGTTTCATTTGCAACAGATATTAAGTCATCCATGTGTAACCTTACGGTAGGTAACACTACCAATCACCCTAAACCCTGTATACGCCTATAATACGATGAATCACATTTTTATCTATTTCAGTGATACTGTTGAAATTTGCACCTGAGGAAAATGATAGAAAGCTGTGCTATACTACTGAACTTAAGCAATTCGTAAAACTTGATTACAGCAAACGTTCTGACACTGAAATATTCTTTAGTTACTTGCTTATTTTTGTTATCATTTCATTATTTCACTCTATATTATCGTAAAATATTTTGAACTAACACTGGGGCCAAAAGCAATAGTTACGCCAGTTTTAATTTAACTGTTACAAACAAAGTGCCCTGAATTATTAATTTGTTCTAACAAGTACTTTTGTTCATCGTTTACTCTCCACATAGGATACTCGGATATTTGAACACTAGGTTAGGACCCTGACAAGGTAAGCTCGTAGCATAAATATTACGGTGCAAATAAAAATCGTCCAAGTTAATGATTATTTGAAAGAACTGCAGTACTTCTTGACTGGTCCATCCGCATTACAAAGTATGTAACCTTGCTAAGTATCCCGTACTGTGGACGAGCAGTTGCATAATTTCACACAAGACGTCGCTTTTGGTATATGGCACAAAATTTTCTTATTTGCGTCGTCAGCTATTTACTATGTACACAATATGTAATAACAAAATGGAATGGCCAGCCGCACTGCATCTATCAATGCCCCTACATGCGCGCCAAACCTTGGCGCCTTCCATATCGGCAACAGTGAATGGCAGATGGTTTTACACTTCACGTATCTTAACATATACCGTGCGTTTGGTCAAGACTGCAGTTGCTTACATTCCCAACAAGCATAGGAGGAAACTGGTTTACAACCATGAAACATGTAATCTTTTTTAACAAATAGAACTGTTAAGTAACAACAATAATATGCAGACTACGGATCACAAAAATAATTTATAATCGATAAATCAGAATCTTTACATATCAATTACATATAAAAGTAAACAGCAGATACTTCGAAAAACCTGGAATATTTGTGCATTAGTATTACACATGTATCTGTACAAGGAAATGAAGTCTGAGCTTTTCATTATATTTTCAAATATTAACACCGTTTTTGTCTTCTTATACGAGCACAATCCAATCCTCACTCCTCTCCTAAAATAGGAGTTACAGCTTCAAAAATGTAGACAGATGTGATTTTCATGAAAGTTAAAACCAGTTTATTTTCACAACTGTCACAAAGTTGCTGTATAATTGTGTACGTTCCTAACATAACGAATATTTCACCGAATACTGCGAGAGTCTAACAAGTAACTTGCTGTTGATAGAGAATGCAGAGAGACAAAATGGGAAGTAATGTAAAAGAAAGACAACAATGTATTCTGCGGTAGCAGCACAAAGGAAAACTGCAGCTAACTTACCAATTTCAACATCGTACTTTTGGCTGTCAGGGAGAGTATGAGACGCGACTTGCAATGAGATGTCCAAGGACGAACACGAGCCCATCTGAGAAGACGCATGAAGGTTTCCAGATTCGTAACTCCACACTATCAATAATGACGAGAAAAAAAATTGCAGCACAAGTTTGAATGATTCCCGCCCTGAGTTTTCGTAGAAAGTTATTTTTTCATCTATGACATAATACCTTCGTGCGGCTCATAGGTCTGGTGCAAGTCCTTTTATTGGACGTCACTAAGGCGACTAGTTAGTTCCTAATATAAGCCGTTTATCCAATCATGTTTACGTCGATTTCGTACCACTTGTTGTTTCTGATGACTCCCCGCATCGTTGAGAGGAGAATAAAACATAGACTGAATAACGGCAGTTACCTGTTCCACCTTATTGCTAAATCACGTGTCCCGATGCGTAATAGTTTATCTAGGCTGCTCCGGGTTCCATTTCATTATGTTGGCATGTGAAATGCGGGCCGAGCTGGCTTATCGTCTAATCCGATAATTGTCTCTCGACTCTCGTTGTCGGTACTTATGATCTGTGGAGAGTCATTTACTCCTATTTCTTGAAGCACGTCGATCTGTCCACACACTTCACTTTATTTCTTCACTTTATTTTTCGTACAGCACGATTTTCAAAATACAAATACTAACATTAAAGTTAATACCTACATGTAGATAATAATGTCTATTTAAATAATAATAATCTATATTGTGGAAGTAACTTTGAATAATATGTAACGTGCTCGTGTAGGTAATTCGCATTGCTTCCTATTCACAGAGTGATCTCATTGTTTTATTTTGCCCATCCACCTGTTTACCGTCTTGCAGAGATTGTGCTTGTGGTAAAAGCATACGCATGAGCTCACATATGCGCACACAGGTGAGACTAAGGTGTGTAACAGTGCCAAGATACTCCCCCCCCCCCCTCGAACGAAAATACTGTTCGAAAGAAATTATTCTTAGTGGAGCAGAAGTAAGACCTTAAAATATGAGGATTTTTGACGAATTGATATCTGTAAGTTGATTTTTTGGTTGTAATGTTATTCAGGTGCGTCTACATTCCAGTGACGAACAGGAAGACAATAAACAAACGTCCTAGTGGTGTCTACTGGGTAATGCTGCCTGGCAGGCTAACCTTCTCACAGCAGTTCATAGTTCTCAGATTGCTCCTGTCTTAAGTTTACGTAATTAAGAAAGGGTTGTGTTCATGTATTGGTTTAGATGAGCGAGCTGCAATACAGGCGACTTAAATGACCATATCTTTTGATTACACTAATTTAGAAACTTAAAGTTTTGGTTGCGACAAGGGGGATCGTAACCGTTTGACCGTTTGACTGACAGACAAAGAAACTGACAATAAAGCCATACTGTAAGGCGGGCATTGGCAGCCTTAGCATCCACACCTCACACGGATCATCCAAGAAATTCTGTTTATTTTGATTGCATATTAAAATGAATAAGTTTTCTACAATTTTTGGAAACCTACGGTAAATTGTGTTGATAATAGTGTCTACAAAAATGTGATGTTATTTCAAACAGTTAAATTGTTGTCGCAGTAGTGTCAAGATGTACATGTTGTGGAAGAGTGTTCTCTGATGAACATTAATGCCTAATTTGTTCTAAGTACGCCCAGTAGCAATACAATGAGTGACTGAGTTGAATATATATTAGTTTCGCGGTTTTTTGAATTTTTGCACAAATATACTATAATTGTAACTAATTTTGTAAACGCCGTATGTCAAAACCTCCCATAAAAGCAGAATAGGCAACATATTATGTTACTTGGTAAATCAAATTCAGAATAATGTTGTATATATACATGATGCTGAAGTGTGAAATGTAACAAAGTTGCAAACAGCCTATGTGCCTCATTGTTACAAATAAATATAAAAAGCTAAACTTTAAAAATACAGAACATTAGTTATAAACACTACTAACCACATTGATAAAATACTCTATGTTGATTATTGTTGTAATAATAAAAACATTACAAGAAAATATATATTTCCAGAAAGAAACTTTCGCTCTGCAGCGGAGTGTGCGCTGATAAGAAACTTCCTGGCAGATCAAAACTGTGTGCTGGAGCCGGGACTCGAACCTGGGACCTTTGCCTTTCAAGGGTAAGAACTCTACCACTGAGCTATCCCGACACGACTCGCGCCTCCGCCCCACAACATCAATTCTGCCAGTACCTCACTTCCTAGTTTCCAAACTTCACAGAAATTCTCCTGCAAAACTTGCAGGACTAGCACTCCTGGAAGAAAGGATGTGGTGGAGACATGGCTTACCCACAGCCTAAGGAAAGTTTGCAGAATGAAACTTTTACTCTGCAGCGGAGTGTGCGCTGATATGAAATTTCCTGGCAGATTAAGTCTATGTGCCGGAACCAGGACTCGATTGTGCCATGTCTCTGAGTTGATAGCCCGTGCTGCTGCAAACGTCATCGAACTGTTCGTGCAGATGATTGTTGTCTTGCAAACGTGCCCATCTGTTGACTCAGAAATCGAGACGTGGCTGCACGATCCGTTACAGCCATGCGGATGAGATGCCTGTCATCTCGACTGCTAGTGATACAAGGCCGTTGGGATCCAGCACGGCGTTCCGTATTGCACTCCTGAACCCACCGATTCCATATTCTGCCAAAAGTCATTGGATCGCGAGCAACGCGAGCAGTAATGTCGGGATACGAAAAAACCGCAAGCGCGATCTGCTACAATCCGACCTTTATCAAAGTCGGAAAGGTGATGGTACTCATTTCTCCTCCAACACGAGACATCACAACGTTCCACCAGGCAACGCCGGTCAACTGCTGTTTGTGTATGAGAAATCGGTTGGAAACTTTCCTTATGTCAGTACGTTGTAGGTGTCGCCACCGGGGCAAACCTTGTGTGAATGCTCTGAATAGCTAATCATTTACATATCACAGCATCATCTTCCTGTCGGTTAAATTTCACGTCTGTAGCACGTCATCTTCGTTATGTAGCAATTTTAATGGCCAGTGGTGTATGTTTTACTAAATCAGCCTCAGATCGATGTAAATCGCTCAGCTCAATACATTATTAGATTATTTAACAAAGCTTTTAAGACGACAACATATTCGTGAAACTCATAGCTAAATGTCTTCATTTATAAGAGGTTAAGGAGGTTGAAATAAGGGGTGCTGGCGTTATATGAAAAGCTCATCTGTCAATTGAAGCCAGTCCGCCATCTTGTGGAGTCAACGAAATATGATTCTGATTAAAGCACTGTGTGGTTCTTGCCCTATTACCTTTCACACATTTAAACGACTGTCATTTCTGGTACATGTTTGATATGGTAAACTTCTGTGTACAAATACAGACCTTCCTGTTAGGTGAACTGTGATTTATTATCACAAAATTATTGGCTCCACAATATGGGGACATGGCTTCACTTCTGTAGCGTTAAGGGCATCTTCCCCTATTCTAACATCCTTGGCAAACACGCGCGCTCCAGTGCTCGCTTAACCCATTTGCCCTCCCGTGCTCCAACTCTTGAACTACGGGCGATATTAGGTGTCAGGTGACCTCTTTCCATAGCTTTGTCCTCAAGTTTCCACTTGGTGGAACTTTCTAAGTATCTTTGGCCGTTCTACTACATCCTATCTTCAACAAACATCGTTCCATCGCATCCACATAGACGATATAGTCAGGAAAAGGGAACTGTGATATATTAAAATAAAAATAATAACAAACATATTGGTCCGTTGTATTATCGAATGGCTATTTTATAAAGTAAAATTTGAAATACACCTCGTTAAAATTGTGTAAGCTTGGGGGGGGGGGGCTATTGTGATGGTAAGAGGAAGCAGGACAATAAAATTATAATCCCTGAGTCGTGGCTTGGTAACACAGGAGGTGTATTCCCTATTAAAACTGAGCTCATTTAAGGTGGCAGATGGCCAACAGCTTCTTGCTAAAACGAGATGCACACAAAAGAAAACAAACATGTAAATCTCAGGCCGAACTTATTTATTAACAGAAACAAAATGGGTACAGAATTCAGAATAATTGTACGTGCTGACAGACCAGCATTTAGCCTAGAGATAATAATCATAATAATAATAATAAAACGGGGTGCTTACACTAACATCAAACAAAAAGAATGAACACTACAGGCGATCCATTTGACAAAGCTTCTACATTGTTGGGGTACGCAATACTCTCACTCTGAACTAGAAGGCGTATAAAACTGGAGAGTGATACTGCTGGACGATAAATGGTTATGTTAAATCGGCCTATATCGGTATGAAGGGAAACAGCCAACAAAATGGTTACAATGCCGGTGCGTAAATGTACGTTACCATACGCCGTGCCGAGTTCAGTGTGTGGCCGTTTCTTTGGGCTGCCGTCGGTTGCTAAAACAAGTCTCGAAGTATGTTGTCGAGTCTCGCGTGCACCGCTATCGGTGATATCTAACTAGTGAGAGTTCCTGATGTCACTTGCCAAGAGATCAGCCAGTGTCTGTGCTCTTCTAGAGGCACTGACGTACAGGTCGTTGAATAAGCGGTTGATCAACAAGGAAGCTACGCACCGCTTGTTCCCTTACACTGTGGACGAGTGAATTAAGAGTCTCGATTGTCGGTACAGACGATTCTCCTATTATCCCTCCACACAATGTACAACTACATGAGGGCGGAATTAAGTAACTGTTCAAGGGAACAAAACACAAAAGCCTACTACACTGACTGAGCACTTACTCAGCGCGAACTGCTCTAAAAATCTAACTAGTCGCGAAACGGTAAGAAGCATTCAGCTTCGCCTGCACGTCGACGGATCTTGATATAAATTAGAACAGAGAATTTCTGAACACTTTCTGAATTTACTACCAGGATCGAAATCCACAGACAAAAACGGAACACTACCCAAGAAAAAAATCTTCAAACTGGAGACTGATCAAGGAGTTAGTCAAAAGGCTGCTCTCGCCAGTGGTTCTCCAGCACTAGCTACCTAGAAAAGAACTAAATTCCCTCTAAAACTGTCTGCGCGCCTATCACCGACAGTCATTTCTAAAAAAAAAGCCTATCGGTGACAGTGGGCGCTCCCTCCACGTCTTGCGCGGAGTGCTACAAGAAAGCGGCACTATATGGCCTACCACAGCCCACAAAAAAGAGCTCCTGAGGATCATGCTCTGTGTCAGATGGTTCACATGTTTCACTAACGGTTAGCGGGGCGCCCGTGTTTGCGAAAGCAGCTCACCCTCGCGTCACCGAAACCCTTTGCGTGGAGTGCCTATTGTACGAATGCCCGAGCGACCTTCCGCAGGCATCTTCCGGAAGGACGCCCACAGCCAGACCGGATTCGCAGAAAGCGTACATCCCGTACTCACCCTCGCTCCACATTCAAAGCCAAGCCAAGCGAATATTCCCTTTAATGATATCCCGGCGAAATTGCCGTCCAGCAATGACTATCAGAGTTTAATTACTTCAGCAGTTGGAAAGGGGTGAGTGCTCGCTCGGAATAGGTAGGCACCTCACAAATTCTCGTTGACAACATAATGCAGTCAGGGAAGCGAGAGTCACATGAAATCAGCAAGCAAGAATAAATGAAGCCTACAGAGAGCTACACAGATTAAACACACTACCACTAGACAAACACAAATACAACAAGGAGCTGGACATAATAATTCAGATAGCAAAGAGTAATGGATACCAAGAAACCCTCATTACAAAATTGAATAAAAGAATCCAAAACAAAATAAAGAAACAAAATACCCAAAACCAAGGGCTCATAACACTCATAACTAACCACCAAAACAACAACACAAATGAAAGACATAACACAGAAACTCAACAAACTGGTACACACTTACTTACAGAAAGAAACTGACACACAGAATTTGAAACATCCTCAAGAAACAAGGTATCAAAATAGCATATCAAAGCCATAGCTCATTACAGAAATGCCTAATAAAAACAGAAAGCACTGACATCTACCAGAAATCTGGTATTTACCAGTTCAAATGTAACAGTTGTGATGGTCTATACTTAGGACAGACCAGCAGGACATTTAAAACACGATATAAAGATCACAAACGATCATGTAAATATGGCAACAGCCATTCAACATTTGCAGAACACCTTAGGCAAGAAAACCACTATCCCACCACCATAGAAACCGACATGCAAATAGATTTAGCAATAAGAAACACCTCCCGACCCTCCAAGAGAATTTCCAAATTCAAAAAGCATTAATAGTAAAGAAACACACATTAACTGACCAAGTTAGCATCAGCAACCAAACATTATTTAAACTAATAGAACACACAGTAGACGAAAACAAACCTCCCCCATAGAACAACAACAACGACAACAACAACAAATCCATACCCACACATACAAACCTGCAGAAAATCATAATCTCTCTCTCTCTCTCTCTCACACACACACACACACAGCACGAACCAACGAACTCGAAAGCAAAGAACACACACATACAATGAACAGAAACAAAACAAGAGCCGGCCAGGCAACAGAAATGGCTATTTTTCAAAAACTTTTTGTAAGATGGGTTACTGTAAAAAGTGTAAATATAAATAGTGACAGCATGTGACAATGTGCTACAAATCACACATAAAGAGGAAAACATAAAAATTCGTGAGTAATATTAGTAGTCCAATTTATTCAGAATAAAAACAATCCAATTGCATGAGAACTGATACCGATCGAATTTAGTAAAAAATCAAACAAATAATGTAATACAAACAATTTCTTGTACAGCTGACCACTGAAGTTGCTTTAGAATAAAGCGAAACGCGTCTGGTCTAAAGTAGACTAATTTACAGTTGCATAAGACGGTCCCATAACCTATACAAATTGTCTACAGAGAGTATTGCTTCAATTCTAGTGTTGGAAATTTAGTGTATTAAATATACAAACACATTATTAATACTCAGTTGCCTAAAACACTTTTGTTGACTGATCACTTTTGCATGGGTTGTTTTTGTAGCAGTAACTTAAGCCATAATTACAGCGGTGGATTAGCCGTACGCATTGGAGCGGCCGTTCGCCATCGGGGGTTCGAGCACCCCGTCAGGCATACGTGTTTGTGTTGTCCTTAGGTTAGTTTAACTTAGTTTAAGTAGCTTGTAAGCTACGGACTAATAACTCACCAGTAGAGTACGATAGATTTACAATCATTTTTAAGCGATAATTTTAAAGCTTTTGAAGTAAATCACTTGAAAATTAGCGTTTGTATTACAACTTCCACTCGAAAGACCGATTATAATCGTCTTTTACCACCACAAACTTTTGTAATTTTGAAGATTTCTTGTCGTAAACTATCGTTTAGCTATTATTTCTAGTATCGCCAAGAAGACATTACTATCACTCAGAATCTTGTTATAATAACGTATCAACAGTATCATGTCGATCGAGTAGACAAAATCCAGTAGGTTATACAGCCAAACATTTTAGAAGTACCTACAAACACAACGGCCAAGTAAGTATTTACACACTGGACGAAATATAGGCCATTGCATTACTAAATTGATGGACTTGCGACTCAAAACATTTCCCGCCTGTAATCTTAAGGTATGAAGATAAAATATAATTTAACTAGTTGACAGTAAGTGAGTGACGGTCGCAAGATGGTATCATCTTACATTATCTAGAATGTGTTATCTTCTCGACTTGTTAACTCGTCGTCTGACTAATCATTACGAAGACCTGAGTGACCATTTGCCGCTCTTTAAAGATACAGCTTGACTACCAAATACAGACATGTACATGCACAATAAGAAAGTAAGTTTAGGTACTTAACAACACAAAAAGGCAACATAGTCACATGAGAAACTTTATTGGCTAGAGGTACAGCTGTGTTTCAGTTACCTTTCGACATAGTCACCAAAATAACTGAAATAATTATCGTGTGAGGGGTTCAACTTCTGTATTTTTGTGCCGTAGAAGCCTACCACCTGTCAATGGAACCAAAGTGTTACAGCCGTCTTCAGCTCTTAATCTGAAGCAAAATGGAAACTTGTATGTACAAGAGGCACGGAATGTATACTACAAGTGTTGTGGTGCTTCCTGGCAGACCTCGTCCACATATGGCTCACGGTTAGCAACTGTTTGGCAGAGGTACGGATGGGATGTGTTTCATCATCCAGCAAACAGTTCTTATATTGTGTCCAGCCTCTTCGATCTTTTCTTGCCCCCTTTCTGTTCCCAGGCTAACTTTTGAAAATGACGAAGAGATGGAGACCACTGCCACACAGTAGTTACAGTCCCAAACGCAGACTTCTACAGCAAAGAAATACAAAAGTACGTTCGTGATCCCACTATATGACAAGTGTTTCATTTCTTTTCGTGTGGAAAACAGCTACAACAATGGTGTTAATTTTCCAATAAATTTTTTAAAGCAACTATTTTTGGTGTTGTTGTGGTCTGAAGACTGGTGTGAAGCAGCTCTTCCCCCTACGCCATCCTGAGAGTCGCTTCATCAACCCACATCCATCTGAATCAGCTTAGTATATTCAAGAAATGTGTAACGCACGATCTAAACATCCTTCAATTGTTTTTTTTTTTTAAATTCACCTAAAATTTACGCATTGTAGGAATCGAACACAGTCCAACGGCGGTGCTGGTTGTGCGCTATGTTGCGGAAATGAGATCGCTGTGTGCCGCGGTGGAGTAGCCGAGCGGTCTAATGCGTCTCGCTGCGGAGCGCGCGGTTGCTCGCCGTGGAGGTTCGAGTCCTCCCTGGGGCATGGGTGTGTGTGTTTGTCCTTAGGTTAGTTTACCTTAGGTGAAGTAGTTTGTAAGCTACGGACTGATGACCACGCAGTTTGGTCCGATAGAATTACAAACATTTGAACATTTGAGATCGTTGTGTACCATTGTAATCGAGGAGCCGTTGGGCATGGTTTCTATTACGGAGGTCTGAGCCACGAGGGTACCGTAGTCATCTGTTGCTAAATGTCACACCCAATGGTACGATCGTCTCTTGTAAATTCTCTAGTAATTTTCTGATCAAATGTTGGCAAACGTATTGGACCAAATTACTATAATCATGTCCCTGGATTTACAAACTACTGTAATTTACACTAAAGACAACACAGACAGACGCACACGAACACACACACACACACACACACACACACACACACACACACACACACACACACACACAAGTGCCCGAGGGGGGACTCGAAACTCCGGCGGGAGCGGCCGCGCAGTACGTAGCATGGTGCCTTAGATCACACTGCTACAACCGCGCGGCTGTAATTTTCTCCGAGTGGCGTAGTGCGCGGTAACTCTTGCATGTTGTCTTCATGGATTACTAAAAGTATACTACATCTGAAGAAAATTCGTGATCAGAACAACGTGGCCTACCGTTGTCAGTGTTGACTCCGACATGGTGTCCTGTCAGGGTCTCTCTTGTAAAATTTCTCACCCTCTCATTTCTTCCTCTACCCGTTTTCGTCATTATTAAACTGCTTCTTTGAATATTCATCTCGCATGCCTGTATCCTACTCGTCTGCCTCTTCTTCATAAACGAAGTTGCTGATACATATGTGAGTACGGGGACATATATGCCGGATACATGATCTGTTGATTTTATGCGGTACGTCAGTATGCCATACTAATCTTCTTACGCACTAAAATAATACGCGAGAATGTGTTCCACTTTGTGTAATTACCAATGCATTGGTGTAAATAAACTTATCCACAGTTATTGCGTTGTTACACAAAACTTTTTTTTGTTTTTGTTATCCTGGCTGGATTTCTGGTTGTTGTTGTTGTTATGGTGGTGGTCTTCAGTCCGGAGACTGGTTTGATGTAGTTCTCCACCCTACTCTATCCTGAGCAAGCCTCTTCATCTACTCATAAGAACGGCAACCTACATCCATTTGAATCTCCTTACTGTATTTATCTCTTGGTCTCCCTCTGCGATTTTTACCCCATACACTTCCCTCCAACGCTAAATTCACGATTCCTTAATGTCGAAGTATGTGTCCTACCAATAGATTCCTTCTTTTAGTCAAGGTATGCCAGAAATTCCTTTTCTCTCCAAGTCTGTTCAGCACCTCATCATTTGTTACACGATCCACGCACCTAATCTTCAGCATTCTTCTGTAGTACTACATTTCGAAAACCTCTATCCTCTTCCTGTCGACACTGTTTATTGTCCATGTTTCACATACAAGGTAACACTCCACAAAAATGCATTAAGAAAGGACTTCCTTACAATTAAATTAATAATCGATGTTAACAAATTTCCTCCCATTGTTATTCTGCATTTTATATCCTCTGGACTGCGACCGTAGCATGTTATTTTACTACCCAAATAACAAAACTCATCTACCACCTTTATTGATCCTTCAGCATCCCCTGATTTTCTAAGACATTCTATTATCCTTGTTTTGCTCTTGTTAATGTTCATCTTATATGTTCCTTTAAACACACTATCCATTCCGTTCAATTCCTTATTCTCCAGCTCCTTTGCTGTCTCTGACAGAATTGCAATGTCATCAGCAAAACGCAATGTTTTTATTTCCTCGCCCTCAACTTTAATTCCTTCTCCAAATTTATCCTTGCTTTCCTTTATAGCTTGGTCAGTGTACAAATTGAACAATATTGGAGAAAGGCTACAGCCCTGTCTTACACCCTTCCCAACCTTTGCATCCGTTAATGCCCTTCGACTCTGTTAACTGCTGTCTGGTCTTTGCACAATTTTTAAATAATCTTCCGTTCCCTATATTTTACTCCTGCTGAATAGGGAATTTGAAAGAGTGTATTTCAATCAACATTGTCAAAAGCTTTTAGTCCTCCGGATGACTAACGGCTGTAGTTTCCCCTTGCTTTCAGCCGTTCGCAGTAGCTGTGTGGCAAAGCCACATTAGCTGATGTTACAAGGCCAGGTCAGTCAATCATCCAGACTGTTGCCTCTATAACTACTGAAAAGGCTGCTGCCCCTCTTCAGGGACCACACGTTTGTCTGGTCTCTCCACAGGTACCTGTGCCTCGACAATGTCTGTGGTTCATGGAAGTGGGGGTTTCGGGTTATGAGCCCATTTTCTAGTACGTTATTCATTCCAAAGTACATGAGTAAGACAAACCATTACATTTCTAAGGTACTCTGTTTTTCGACTTCAACACTGGTATTAATGTTTAATAAATAATTTAGGAATCTATTGCGTTTGTTTTTTACTTCAAGTGAAATACCTTTTATAAGTACTGACGTCTAAAAATATCCATATTATATGTTTTAGTGCTGAAATTGTCTGGTGACAACTAATTACTGTACCTCGAGATTTTATCTCATTGCTTCTCTACAGATGATAGCCTCAGGTTTCAAATACCGTTGTTTCCTTCTATGTAGAAGTTACTAGTAATCTAGAAGAAGGAAATAATTGTATTCTGTCTGTTAGTTCAGCAGCAGATTCTGGGATGTTCGCTTCTTAATTTTCAGTATTTTTAATAGGGCCAATCTGTATATTAACGTATAGGAAATAGGAGCCATTAATTAAAAATTTACTGGAAAGACACCTTTACTGATACCTTCATACCGGCTTCCTCTCTATAGTAAACTGACTGCAAACATGCTGCATTCCACCACACAAAACACAGATTCCAGAAAGAAGATGATTGTGCCCAAACATTCAGCACATTAAAAGGTATAGCAACAAATAATGGATTCCGATCCACCATGATTGACAATATTCTTAAAAAGGAAAGGAAGAAATAACAAAGCGCCCTACTCTACCTATTAAACACTACAGAAGGATCAAAAAGGTAAAATTTCCAATTGGATTCGTAGCATTATGTAGGAATTTTCGTATTTTTCTAAGTCGCTCATAACTTTAAGTGAAGGTGTCTTAAACTAAGAGGAAAAACAGAGACCGTCATAAACAATGGGGTGTATGAAATCATGGTGTCAGTCCTGCCATATAGAACAGACAGGTCGGTCAATCTCTACTTGGCTCAGAAAACACCACAGGATCTGGTAAAAAAAAAACATTGCTGAACATTCTTTAGACAAGGAGCACAAATATGCAACAGAGGAGGAAGTCTGGCATATAGAAAATAAACATGCAAAAGTGACCCCACTAGAAATTTGGAAACAGGTACGATCAACCCGAAATTGCTACTTTACGAGCAGTTAGAATTCAATTATTCCCCTGTTTTATATTACTATTAAAAGTCGAACACTGTACGAAACAAGAGCTTTGTTTTGTCACTAAAATTAGCAAATGAGGTCCGTGTGAACTACCGGTTACTCCCTGCTACAAAACCTTGTTCCCTGGCCCAAACTGAGAACTGGCTCGTTTCAAATTATTTCAATAATAGGAAGTTAATACTACAGTGGTCAATATAAATATCAGCTCACACGTTATTACACACAGACATTAATAAGCAAGCCACAACAATTAAAGTTATCTTAGAAAGGTGGCTAAGAAAACATTTATGGCGCAACGGAATTTAGACATAAGAAAAATTGCATCTGAACTTGTACTCAGCACTTGTGAAGAACAATATTAAAAGAGGGAATGTGCTATAAAACTACAATTTAATGGCAACTTACGAATTATGCTGATCTTAGACTTGTTTATTCAAATAGAAAACAAGCAAAATGGGGAACCAATTTTGTTAATACAATAAAAATGCATCTCTTACATGGATTAATGCGGACGGTACCCAGCCTAAATTATACATGATTTAACGCTACTGGGGGGAAGCATTCACAAACAACACTCATTCTCTCACACACATGCAATGCCACAGCGAAACTCACCAAAATCAGCGTGCTGAGACGATGTGGAAGCAGGCGCCGCTATCGTAGGCGAAATTCAGCAAGTTGGAGGTAGCTCGAAACACAATATACAAAAACACTTTGATGCTGGCTCTGATCTGTCGTGCCCGTTTTGAGATGGTGCGTGCTTATAGCTAAGTTGAATTACATCTGAATTGGACCGCGAGCAAACACGTTAATGGCGACACGGCTACGTTACATGAATTAAGAATTACAGCATATAACCCATAGAAATGTTTAGAATTACATAAAGAAGCTATTGAAGGAGGTTGTACAAGGCTAAAAGAGAATTACTGACAAAAACAGAGTGCGTACTACGAGTCGCAGAAGAAACAGCAAAATTAAAATAGGCGGGGAGAGAAGATCGAGAAATATTAGTGAAAATCAGAAGGATACCTGCATAGTTACTTGCCTGTTGTGCATTGAAGAAACAAGAGTGGAAGCTGAAGGCTTTGTTCTATGAACCAACCACATAGAACACATATCACTCACCGAAGGATGAGAAGAATTTTACATGCACTGTACAGAAATGAACATATCACCTATTAGAAATCGGGCCCCGCAAAGCTAGAAAGTATTTACACAGGGTTCATACACTGCCACATGATCACAAAAGGTTTTAACATACCAGGCCGTTATCAAACTGCAACTAGAATCACACACACCGCGTTTATCTATGGGAAATCACTGAACTGAACTGAACTGAAAAACGAGAACACATTTCCGCACACGATTGGAGAAAATATTGAAAAAAAAAATTATTCTAAATTCGCGAATCTAAGTTAAACGTGCTAGACAATGAAACGCTACCATCTCCAAACACAAGAGCAGAACCAACCTTACCTCACCAGAAGACCAGCACAGAATGGCCAGACAGAGGGGCCATGAGATGTGGGAAGCCACCAGAAGCCGGAAAATCCAAGATAGGGCGGTGGTGTGGATGTAGAGGGAAGGCTCGCCAACTAGCTCGCAACCAAAGTGTGTGGAAACTTCTTTGGTAGTATCAGCAGCTATCGACACAGCCAGAGAGAACGATGTAAGCGAGCTATCACTCCCCACATTCAGGCAGCCATAGATTCTCGCACCCACTTAAAAGTAAAACAACTGCACATTCTCACAGGGACAGTGGCGTAGCGGAGAAGCCGTACTTATGCCACATTCATTAATATAATAACAAATTATTAACGTAACAAAATAAGAAAAACCTAGCAATATTAACTAATATTTTAACACATGAAATAAAAATGCTATTTCTCAAGCCTTGAAAAGAGTGGGGTTCAAGTTTTAACAAAATGATAATCTAGTGACATTAAATAAATTATAACTTTACAGAAATATACAAAAAATACATGGAAGACAAAAGACGGTCGTCCTTCACTATTAACATTTGCACAGAAGATAATAACAGGACTTCGAACGTGAGGCTGTCATCGGCAGAGAAACAATGACATAAATTCTCGAGGTACAACAATTAGTTAGCTGTCACTACACAAACACAGCAAGTAGTCAGCATAAAAATACATACTACAAGAAGTTTGTTATAAACATCTATAATTATAAATGGTATAACTACGAATTTTAAACACAAATGTTATTGTATCTTAAATTACTCATTTAAGAACAATACCTGTGGCAGGAGGGTGACAACTGGTGGCCTGCTTAGAACGTCGGTCCACAGGGCATGTGTCATAACAGACTCGGACAGCCTGTCTGATGAGTTACGCCACCTCCGTACCACTTTCTTAAAGAACGGATACACTGAACGGCAGATTCGCCGTGCCTTACACCCGGCGCATGTCAGACAGAGTGAGGAGCAGGAACAAACCGAAGACCAAAGAGGAATGGCCATCTAGTCATATGTCGGCGGTATATCTTCAAAAATATGAAGAAACGGGATGTTAAATGTGCCTTCCTCCCGCCAACGAAACTACGAGCTCTTCTAAGATCTGTAAAGGACTATCTTGGTCTGAGAGGTCCGGTGTCTACAAGATTCCCTGTAGCTGCGGGGAATTCTATATCGGACAAATGTGTCGCACCGCGGAGGACAGATGCGTTGAACATCGGCGACACACGCGTCTGGACCAGCCAGAGAAATCTGTAGTGGCTGAACACTGCCTCCGTACAGGGCACAGTATGTATTACGAAAACACCAAAATTATTTCGTCGACGTGCTCGTACTGGGACAGTGTTATTAAAGAGGCGGTGCAAATTGCTCTTCAAATCTGCTCAACAGGGACACCGGCTACCAACTCAGCACAGCTTGGGATCCTGCACTGAATCTTTTAACACCACGAAGACCACTGTGGGAAACGACTGCTTGTGCAGATGAAGAGGCATCGGTAACGACACACAGTATGCGGCTACCAACAGTGGGCGCTGGGACAGTCGGCGGCGGCGCCTAGCTTGTGGACAGTTCTGCGCTAGTGTCCAAATGTTTACCTCACAGTCCAACAGGTGGCGCAGCTCGCTCATTCGTTTATGGATGCAGTACAAAAAATCTGCAATATTATTACCATCAGATATAGAATAATAAATAAAATGAACATTAATAAGACGCTTTTAAACCTGCTAATAACATAAATAAATAAATAAATATCGCAACTGTTCATCGTAAACGAAACTTCCTTGTGTTCTGTTGGCCACCGTTTATGGAGCGTCACGCATGCGTATTACCTTCTTTGAATGCTCTAAATAGGAATTCGTCGGTCAAGGCCCAGCAGTGTGTCCATCGCACCTGAAGATGTCAGCCAGGTGTGTTGTCGAAATATTGTGCAGTTTTGACAATAATATCCAACGTCTCGCACGAGAACCATATTTAGGAGAAATCCGTTGGAAAAGCATGAAGCAACAAAGTCTCGTAACTATTTGACAATACGGTAATTAATATATAATGACTTTGAAAAACAAGAAGAAAACTACTCGTTTTGTAAGAATGCTATTTTCCGTATTTCTGTGTTAAGCCAAGAAACTATGTCGGCTTCATGCATTACCTAATCTTTGAATACTTCGTTTCGCATGCTAGAACAGCAGTCAGTCCCACGAGAAATGAAGTCATCTACACGAGATTATTTGCTGAAAAAAAGAATAAATAAATAAACAAAATTTTTAATAAGCAGACCTCTGCAGGCAGAAAAAAATTGAATTCAATAATGGATGTATTTGCTGAATATGCGCGTTAACGGTGTTTACAGATTATCGCATTCTAGAAATGTAATTACCACAAACCTTGATTACACATATTTTCTATTATGCAGGATAATTGATGGGACTTCCACTACGGTATGCTCTCATGTGGTCATCTGTAGGTTCTATGAGTCTTGTGATCAGATAGGTTAATGAAGTTCGTGATTAAATGAGCTGGCAGGTGTAACTTTCGTTGGCATGAAATGTTTCCGATAGGCACGCTATCGTGCACACTGGACTACATTTCAGTGGAGGCCCAGTCTCTTCTTGCGTCATTTCCTGATTATCTTACTGATCTGTCAATATTTTGAGAGTCCAGAAGAAACAGTTCCTTCGCCTAGTATTTTAGTGCAACGCTTATTCGGCAGCATCTTTCGTGGACAAACTCTGACTGTATGTAGCTGCACAAGTGATATCCTCAACGTTTACGGCATTCTTATGCTGTAGTGAATGACATTAATGGCTCAACGATTTGTCAATACAACACTTTATTTACAATACCACAGAACATGTAAAACAAAAGGACTTTACAAAACATAGAAAATCATTTTCCAACATCCTCCCCACCCTGGCCAACCTCCAAGTGGGTGACCAGCTGAACTGGCTGTGCTCTCTGCTGTCCTGACGTGCGCAGTATTATCGTCCTTATTTTGTGTTCTCTTCCATTTATACATTTTCCCTTTCTTCCACATACGTCTCAATGTACTCGGAAATTATGTAGAAAAATGGAGCTAAGATTTATCTTTAATGTCTCATTCTACTTCTTTCTTTCATACACAATTCTGACCACAGACGACAGGTGAAACGTAACTTCGATGTCCCCCTCTTATGTACGAGGAGCGTCCAGAAAGTAAGTTCCGTTTGGTAATAAAATGAAATTGTACAGAGATACAGAAGATATTTTTATTGCATAAAATTCTACAACTCTTAAACTACTTTTCCACATAACTGCCGAAATTTTGCAGGCATTTGTCATAGCGTGGCACCAGGTTTTGTATACCTTCTTCATAGAAATCTGCCGCCTGTGTCTTCAACCAGTTGGAAACAGTTTCTTTCAGCTCGTCGTCATTGGTGAAGTGATGACCGCCAAGGAAAGACTTGAGATGTCCTGGATTTTGTCATCAATCGCGTGAACCAATTCATCTGTAACCAAAGGTGGACGCCCACTTTGTTCTTCATCCTGACATCAGTACGCCCGCCACTGAACTGTCGGACCCATCTTCTCACTATCGAATCACTCACCGCATTTGGTCCCTTAATCATCGCAAATTTGCCGATAAATTTCACTTGATTTCACTTTCCTCGCATTCAGAAACCGAATCACCGACCTGATTTCACAGGCGGCGGGATTTTCAATCAACGCCGACATTTCAAACAAGCACAACAAAGCGTACGTAACTGACAGCGATCTCCAAATGGCGCACTTTCTTCTCCTTGATACAAATCGTCTACAGCGCATGTGCGGAACTGCAATCGCATCACTGCAGCGGAGATAAATTGAAACGGAACTTACTTTATGGACGCGCCTCGTAGATGAAGTCGCTAGTTTACTTGTAGTTTACCAGCTGGCACTGAAGGCAGTATTCAGAAATAGAACCACTGCCGGGAGAAAATCTATCGTGTAGGATGGAAGCTGAAAATGAAGATTATAGAGAGCAATTGGACGAGGTGCATTGCTTGCACTTTCTGCTCCAGCGCTAACCTTCGGAGAACCGATATCTGTCTGATAAGGGAAGCGACGATCGGTTATCTCGCCCACACTCGGCGCGGCTAATCGGCCACTGGCCAGACGGGCAGCAGCGGCAGTCATGGCGCGAGTAGGAGCGGCGGTGACGGTGACCATCCCGCAGGGCACGCTGAGGGGCCGCAAGGCCAAGACGCCCGCCGGCCGGCCCTACTGCGCCTTCCAGGGCGTCCCGTACGCACAGCCGCCCATCGGACCGCTCAGGTTCAAGGTGAGCCCTCATCAAATACACTGCTCAGACAATTACGGGATCAGGTGAGCTATCATACACATTACAGACATGGTAACTTATTTCATTCAGATATTGGTTATAATTGTGATATGCGTGTGATACAGTACGATACTTTGCTGTCTCAACTCTTTACATGATGTTTACATGGTGTTTACTTAGAGTGAGATACTGTTGGCTAGAGGGAAAAAGTAATTCTGGTTTCCCTCTAATATTGTGTCACCTCAGCTAGTACAGTTTCACACGTGCATAGCAAGAACAGTATGAAGTAATCAATCATCTCTTAGGAATATTTGGCCATTTTTCCATGGGTCTGTCTGTCCAGCTCTGCAGCCGTTTTTGGGAGGTGCTAGTTTCGTTGAAATTCCTCTGTTAAGTGCCTCCCAATTGGATTTAAGTGTGGTCAACATGCAGGTCACTCCATTCGTTCAATTCCCTCGGCTTCAAGCTACTTACGAAACTCCAATCGCCAACATTCTCCTCCGAATGCAAAAATATATTGTTGAGTCCCACTTACATAGTAGAAATGACCATCAGAATAAAATACGAGAAATCATTCTCTAATCGAGAATGGAATAGGAGATAAGTAGTATAATGGTGGTTCGATGAACCCTCTGCCAGGCACTTAAATGTGATTTGCAGAGTATCCCATGTAGATGTAGATGCATATGTCAGAACACACGTTATCGTCCACCAGAAGGAACCCATCTCCTATGGCACCAGCGTAGGGCACAACGAAAGTCGAAGGATGTCATCTCTATACCTCTGAGGAGCCAAAGCGTCATTGTGGTCATAGATGTGCGTACATCCACCACTACTGACTCCTGACCACACCATTCATCCACCACGATGATATGATGAGGTTTCCTGCACATAAGCAGAACTGATCCGAATTCTACATCTACATGCGATACTTTGAAAATCACGTTTAAATGCCTGGCAGAGAGTTCATCCAGCCTACTTTATACTATTTATCATCCATTCCATTCTCGAATAACATGCAGGGAGAAAGAACACCTGACTCTCTCCATTAGAGCTCTTATTTCTCGTATTTTATTCTGATGATCATTCTACCTATGTAAAATTGGAGTCAACAACATATTTTCGCATTCGCAGGAGAATGATGGCGATCATTTCCATGACGCTGTTTTCCCTGTATCGTGGCAATACAAAATACAACTACAAATTGAGTTGCCCTTCTTTGGACTCTGTCTATGTCGTCCGTCAAACCCACCTGATAAGGATAAAATACTAGAAAAATGTAGTGTATGCAGTTTCTTTAGTACTTCTGTTGCATCATTTAAGGATTCTGCCAATAAAACGCAATCTCTGGTTGCCCTTTCCTACGACATTATCTACGTGTTCTTTCCAGTTCAAGTCTGAAGTGATGGTAATTCCTAGGTATTTAGTGGAGTTTACAGCCTTCACCTTTGATTGATTTAGCTTGTAAACAGAGTTTAACGGATTTCTTTTCGTACTCATGTGACGACCTCACATAGAGGCCGTCAAAGGCGGCCTCGGTCCCGCCCGTTCCCGCCAGCGAGAGCGCCTGTCGAGACCGCCGCATCCGGGAGTCGGCCGTGCTGGTAACACATTCTCGGGAGCGAGGCGACTCGGTACTACCGGCAGGCATGTAGAACAGCCGACAGAATTGCGCATGCGGACGGCCAGCCCACCTCACCCCACCGTAACTATTGCGCCCGTCTGGCACACGTCTACATTAAGGCTTTAGTCGCACTGCCGGCTGGGCCGAGAAGAAAACAAGGGGGGAAATTCAGTTCCGATTTTCACGATGAAAAAAATGTTTACGGTATATAAGACCAATACACAATGTTTTATCAATCAAGTTTTTCCTTGCAAGCTTTGCGTTGTCTGTAAATAAAAGCCAAATAAAAAATTAAAAAAAATAAATAAATAAAAATAGTCTACTTTTCATTCTGCCTGACTTTTTAGTTTTGTAACGCTCCTCACTCGATTTTGATGAAAGCATGCCACTAAAAATCGGATTTTTGCTCATAATAGTACGTCACCTTAGCTTTCGAATAAATCAGTCACCTTTTTATAATTCATAACAGTCATTTTCAAATTATGCTGTTTGTCAAGTGTGTGCACTTGATTTACAAATCGCGTATTAAAAAAGATCCATAGCGAGCAGCTTAATGTTATATGCACTTTATACCATAGATTACAGCGAGTGAAATTGAGCTAAAAGAACAGAGAAGTTTTGGAAATGGTAGTCGCATTGATATCTACCTCCTTTCACAAGTAATTGCAAGTTATCTGAGCAGCGTCATGCCCTGACCGCAAGCCTGTGAACTCGGCGTGTGTTGAGCGTAGCATAAAGCACTGCAGCGCCGAAAATATTATTTCCTGGCCACGTATGTTGGTCTCTCGTGGTGTGTTGATAATCCATAATCAGAAAATAACTACACACTAATTTTTCTTGGGAGGCAACCGATTACAATGGACAACGATTTGCTGTAGTTTTACGTAATGTAATACTTCCCTTAATAAAAAGTATACAACTAGTTCGCTGTGCAGATCGTAAAATTGATGGAATACATATTTCGTGTTTCGAAGTACAAGAGATGTATGAATTAATGTAAACTGCGAATTTGCTGTTTATGGACTGAAATAAAATTTTCTGAAAATCCACTTAATGATTTTCTAGTTGGAGATGACAAACGGAAGAAGCCCAAAAATAGATTTACATTTATTGATGCATCTACACCTAAGATGACTATTACACTTTTTAGCCTTCTTTTAATTTTCGCTTTTGTAGCTCCCGGAAAATGTTTTGCCACATGGTGAAACAATTTGTATACAGTGTCTCACATAAAAGTGCTGTCCTTCATGCCCGACACTAAAGCAGAAATCAACTAAGTAAAACGGAATACTGAACAGTAAAATTAGACATTTAGTTACCTCCTTATAAGGGATACTGCAAGTTATAGCCAATGGGATACGTGAGGATATCTACTTCAACGTTACTCATTCTGGCCTCTGTTTATAATTCGAACCCTGGAATATTGGTTTCGTCTTCTTTCGTGAATGATTTTCGAAAAACTGTGTATATTAACTCTGCTTTAGTAATGCTATCATCGGCAGGATCGCCATCACTACCACGTAGTGAGGGTATTGTTTGTGTTTTGCCCCCAGTATATTTAACATATGACCAAAATCTCTTTGGGTTTTCACTCAAATTTCGAGAAAGAGTGTCGTGAAAAGTACTGCAGGCATCTCGCATTGAAGTCCTCGCTAAATTTCGAGCTTCTGTGTATCATCGCCAATCCTGGGAATTTTGTGTTCGTTTAAATTTAGCATGCTTTTCCGTTGTTTTTGTAAGTGTTCAAATGTTTGTAGAGCTTATGGGACTTAACTACGGGGTCATCAGTCCGTAAACTTACAAACTACTTACGAACTAGCTAATACCAAGGACCGCACAAATATCAATGCCCGAGGGGGGATTCGAATACCCGACCGCAGTGGCCATGCAGAACGTGACTGGCGCACCGCAGACCGCTTGGCCACCGCGGTCGGGGATGACCACCTTCTTTTATTAATTTATTTGGTGTAAAACTACCAATTGCTGTCGGTAATAGGACTTGGAGCCACATCTGGTCTACACTTAAGTTTAGTGTTTGGAATGAGTGGAAACTGTCTTGCAAGAAGCAATGTATTTTATTTCTATCGACTTTACGGAACAAATGTCCTTTTCATTATTTTTGGTAGCTTTGGGACTTTCGATATTCAATCTCGCTACGACAGCTCTCTGTTCACTAATACCTGTATCCGTTTTGATACTCGCTATGAGCTTAGGATTATGTGTTGCGAAGATATCAAGTGTGTTTCGACATCCATTTACAATTCTAGTTGGCTCATGAACTAATTGTTCGAAGTAATTCTCATAGAATGCGTTGAGTACAATTTCGCACGACGTTTTATGCGTACCTCCTGATTTGAAAATATAATTTCGCCAACGGATTGAGGGTAAATTAAAATCACCTCCTACTGAGGTACATGTTTGCAATTTGACACAGGTTTTCTTTGAACCTTTCTGCTATTGTATCGTCAGAGTCGGAAGGCCTGTAAAAGGAACCAATTATTGATTTTTTACGATTTTCGAGTACAACCTCTACAACTTCACTACATGGTAGTGAGGGGGACAAACACGCGACAACCTACTTTGTTTAATCTATCCTCTCTGAACACAGTTAGATCTTTTGCAAACCCTTCTGCTTAAATTATTTCCGGCTTAAGCCAACTTTCGCTGCCTTTGGTGGTATGTGTTTCAGTGCTTTCTATTGACGCTTGTAGTTATGGTACTTTCCTACACAGTTACGACAATTTACAACTGTTATACCGATAGTTCCCATATCTATGTTTCTCCTGTGATCGACCTGCACCCTTTGAGTCAGCCCATTTAGTGTCTGATTCTCTGATTCAGGTCATCTACCCGGCTCTCTACCAGAAGTCCACAGTTGGTCCTGTCAGCTTTGCTCTTGATGGTAAGCTCTACTTTCAAGCAAGACTGGAAGTCCTTATCACTTCAAATAGCCGCTCATATCCGGGGAGAATCTCTTCAGATCCAAAGCAACACACATCATTGCTACCGACGTGAGCCACCATCTGCAGGTGGCTGTACCCCGTACTCTGCATTATATCCAGAAGGACCCGTTCGACATCAATGGCTCTGGAATGACTTCCCTTCCATAGCAGCCATATCCCTTAGGGGTTCCATTACCCGACTAACGTAGAAGCTCCCTACTACAAGGAACCAGCCTTTTTCTAAAGTCCAGATCTTGCAAGCTGGGAGGTGACGTCAGGATAAGCGACACCATCCAGCTCAGGAATATTGTCTGTTACGATAAAACCTCGAACCTGTTGGAAAGACGTACCGGAGAGGACTCACTCTCGGTCCCCCAGGAAGTCTTTCGCTTCCTGCCACACATGGGAGCCACCTCTCACGCGAATACAGAAGGGGTTTCTGCCCCATTGCAAGCAGTAACAGGGCTTGTCGCTGCCGCAGGCTGATCGGTGGACACGCCGGATGCGACAAGTTTCCGTTTGTCACTCAGCATCTATCAGCAGTGTTGTAGATGACAGAAGAACAATGTCATCGACCAATTTCATGTTGTAAATATCTTATTACCTTTTGATACTTTCATTTCATTTTATATATTAGTTGTTCAATACACACACTGCATAAATCTGAACATTGGAGAAGGCTCACTCTCTCATGCAGTACAGTTTCCGCTTCATGTTCCCAGAAAGGCAAAACTGCAGTCTTATTTATGTAAAAGTTGTAGAAAGACCTTCCATTTTCTTTTATTTACTTCTTGGTAATGTTTAAAATTATTTAAATTTGGCTTTGTTTGCACATTCAGGGATAAAATGTATCGTACAGTAATCAAAACTGACGGGTATTCAGCAGGGTGCAGGAGTGATGAGCAGTACTGTTTCGATGGAGAAGACCCAGCCATTTTAAAGGCAACTGTAGAAAGTGAGCCATGCGCATAGACATGTGAAATACTCGTTTTTTTTTTCTTTTTGACAGTAGGAAAGATGCCATACAGCTAAGAACAACAACGCCATCATAAAACAGAAGATGATAACTGTCACAAACATCGTTAGTGGGCATTAAATGTTCATGCACAGTGTTCCATTCCTGCAGTTACCTTGAAGATGGTTGGTTGTCCTCCAATCGTCTATCATCGATCCTGTCACCTGGCAGCATACCCGTGTTTTGAATATCCTGTATAACGGGAGAAGCTCGGGTTTTAGAGTATCGGACAAAATTTAAGCAGAGAAATGTTAATCTCGTGGACTGTTAAGGTGTAAGGAGATACAATGCAGAATGTGAGAAGAAATTAACATTTTGGAAACAAAGAAGATACAGGATAATATGAGGTGCTTTACGACAGGGAAAAACATCGGTGCTACTAGAAAGAGGTGCTGTGGAGAGTAAAGACTTTTGGGGTAAACAGGAATATATTCACGAAATCAGTGATGACGTAGAATGTAAGTTCTGTTCCGGTTTCAAGAGGATGTTATGGGAGGACGTCATAATGAGGTGAAACAAACAATACAGAGTATTGATGACTCAGACAAATTGCTTTAATGAATTACTATTGGCAACACTAACTACTCTGGTCAAAACAATTAGGGGATCAGTTGAGACATCTAGGTACTGAAGTACTGTCATCGGCAGAATGAACTAAAATGGTTCAACGTCTTTCTATGAAGACAACAACAGTATGACAACTGAGATATCGATAATAACAGAGAGTTGCTGCAGAAGGGGTTGTATTAATGATTACCAAACTAATTACAAAAACAGCTGGGTACAGAAATTGTTCTCATCAGTAGTGTAATGCAACATCAACGTAGCTTAGCCAAATCTACGGCATGGAGAGCCATAGGAGGCGTGAAAGCGGGACAGACCCAGAAGGAGGTGGATGTAACTATCATAATGTCATAAAGTGTGATTTGCAGGATCTGAACGTGATTTCAAACAGGAATTGTTAAAAGAAGCAAGGCCAAGGTCTTCCATGGGTAACATCAGCAAGAGATGACTGCTATGTTCGGTTAACAGCCCGTCGGGACAGGAGGATGAATTCGGGGCTCAGAGGTTTCTGCGACCGCGTGGGCTGCAGATTCCTCGATTGTGCCATCGGGTGGTAGGGTTCCGAGCTCCGCTGAATAGGTCAGGAGTCCACTATACGCAGGGAGCGGCGACACGGGTACGGGGGCGGTGTTGCGTGGACTGGGCGGTTGGTTATGGTAGAGGGCTTTTGGCAAACACTAAATGGATTAATTGCAAAACGACAAATTGACCATAGCTGTTTATTTCTTATCTCTATGCTATCGGTTTCGGTTAGTTTACCATTATCAAGCGTTAGCAGAGTTTAACTAATAGCTTAACATGTCGTAACACAAAAAATTCACAATTATAAAATAAGTATTTGTTGCCACTACTGTACTACTTATCGATATTACCATAGTGGCTGCCTGCTACACTCATCAACAACAAATACTTATTTTACAATTTTGAATTTTTGTGTTACGACATGTTCAGCTATTAGCTAAAATCTGCTAACGCTTGATAATGGTAAACTAACCGAAACCGGTAGCATAGAGATAAAAAATAAACAGTTATGGTCAATATGTCGTTTTGCAATTATGTCAAAGCTGTTAAGCCCCACCTGGTCACCTATCTACATATACTACATAGGCTGTCTCAAAGAGTGCAGGTCGATCACAGGAGAAACATAGATATGAGATCGGTATAACAGTTGTAAATTGTCGTAGGTGTGTCGGGAAAGTACAGAACTCCAAGCGTTAATAGAAAGCACTGAAAAACGTATCACAAAAGGTAGCGAAAGTTGACTTAAACCGGAAATAATTTCAGCAGAAGTGTTTGCAAAAGATCTGTGTTCAGAGAGAATAGATTAAACAAAGTAGGTGGAGGCGTTTTGTCTACCGTGTATTAAAGCTGATAGTATCTGTGAGTTATTATGAGTAGAGGTTGTACTTGAAAATCGTAAAAAATTAATAATTGGTTCCCTTTACCGGCCTCCCGACTGTGACCGTACAATAGCAGAAAGGTTCAAAGAAAACCTGTGTCAAATTGCAAACAAGTACTCGACTCTAACAAAAATAGTAGGCTGTGTTTTTAATTTACTCTCAGTCTGTTGAAATTATTTTTTCAAATCAGGAGGTACGAATAAACGTCGTGCGAAATTGTACTCAACGCTATATCTGAGAATTACTTAGAACAATTAGTTCATGAGGCATCTAGAATGTACGTAGAAAATAGAATAAGAAATATTAAATGGCACAACAACTAACAACAACAAAGCAACTCTTAGAATATTAATAAAACACGTGTAATAAAAAATAATTTTAAACAAAATAGAATAGAGTAAATGTACATATAAAGTAGAATAAAAATAATATTAAAAAGTACAAAAATTAATAGAAAACTGCGACCGTCTAGGCTGCAGATTTCTCGACTTGCGCCATCGAATAGCGGGATTCCGGGTTCCGCTTAACAGGTCATGAGGCCACACAAGAAGCAGTTACATGGGGGGAGCTGTGTGGCGTGGACTGTAGGATTTTGTAGGTTAGAGGGATTCGGGAACATACAGAAATGGTTTCAGTCTCAGAGGGTACAGGTCAAAGATAGGATGGACATAGATCTAAAAATCATTGGTCTGTTATAAATTGTCGTAACTGTGTTGGAAAAGCAGCAGAGTTCCAAGAGCTAGTAGAAAGTACTACTCTAATTATAGTTACCGAAAGCTGGCTAAACCCGAATTTCATCAGATATTTTTACGAAGAGGCAACTGGTGTTCAGAATGAACTATTCATTGCTGGCACAAGCGGCTTGTAACGTAGTTGAAGTAGATCGTTCCTTTAAGTTGGTGTCATTAGAGGTTACACCTGACACCCTGAATAAATTAATAATTGGCTGTTTTTACCGACCACCTGACTAAGACCGTTCGATTGCAGAAATGTTCAAGGAAAGGTTGGATCAAATTTCAAAACGTTCCCAAATCATCATATTATTTTAATTGGTGGCGTCTTTAACTTACCCTCGATAAGTTGGTAAAAATAAACGTTTAAAATCGGAGGGAAGCACAAACATCGTGCGAAATCGTCCTGAAAGCATTCTCCGAAAATTATCCCGAGCAATCATTTCATGAACGCACTAGAATAGTAAATGGCTGTGAAAACATATTTGGTCTCTTAGCAACCAATAGTCCGGAGCTAATAAAGATAATTAAAACAGAAGCAGGGATTAGAAAACACGGCGTTGTCGTAGCGAGAATGAATATCGGATTTCTCAAACCTACCAAAAATAAACGAAAACTATGAATAAGCAGATAAAAACGTCGATTATCGCTTTTCTGAGAATCTCCAGTCTTTCGATACTAGCAATGTGAGTGTAGATCAGGTGTGGCTTCCATTCAAAGAAATATCGACATTCGCTGACAGATTTGTATCAAACAACAGAAGAGGGATCAGACCAGCCGTTTTACACAAAGAGATTATATCACTATTGCAAAAGCAAAGAACAAAAACATGCCAAATTTAAAGGGACACAAAATCCCCAAAACTGGCGGTCTTTTACAGAAATTAGCAATTACGTTCGATCTTCAGTGCGAGAAGCTTTTAAGTTTTCACAACGGAACCCTATCACGCAACTTGATAGAATCTCCGAAGAAATTGTGGTCTTATGTAAAGAATGCTATCGGCAAAACACAATCAATATCTTCTCTATGCAATAGCAAATGTTATGCTACTGATGACAGTTCTGCTAAAGCAGAATTTCTTGATACTGCTTTCTGAAATTCCTTCACTAAAAAAGAAGATGCGAATACTCCAGAATTCTTATCAAGAACAACTGACATCATGCGTAATTTAGAAGTTAATACCCATGGATATTAAAGCAACTTAAAGAATAAAAGTAAGTCTCCCGGTCGCGATTGTATACCAGTTAGATTCCTTTTAGAGTATTCTCATACAAAAGCTCCATACCTTGTTATCATATTCGTGAAAGATCCCTGTCCAAAGACTGGAAAGTTGCACAGATCAGTACAGTAATCAACAAAGGCAACAGGAGTGATCCGCAAAATTACAGGCCTACATCATTAACTGTTTTCAGCAGGATTTTATAATAACCGGACATCACCAGTTGGGATTTTTTTGTGATCTCTCAAAAGCTTTTGATTGTGTAAATCATGGGATTCTTCTAGATAAGCTTAAGTATTGTGGTAAGTGTGGGACAGTGCACAAATGGTTTACATCATACTAAACTGGAAGAGAGCAGAAAGATAAAATAAGCAGTTCACTTGAAATAGAAGAAACAATTAATTCCTCTACCTGGAGAGTTATCAAAAATGGGGTCGCACAACGTTCGGTCTTGGGACCTTTGCTGTTGTTAATATATATTAATGACTTGCTTTTCTACTGACGAACAGGAATTAACTGATGAAATTGTAAATGATATCTTTCGGAAAATTATTAAGTGGTTCTCTACAAATGGACTCTCATTAAACTTTGATAAAACCTAGTAGATACAATTTCATACAGTAAATGGCATGGCACCATTAATAAATTTAGACTTTGAACAGGAATATGTAGCTAAGGTAGAATATTAAAAATTTTTAGGTGTTTACGTTGACGAGTGATTGAATTGGAAGAAACACATTGTAGATCTGCTGAAACGTTTGAATTCAGCTTCTTACGCAATTCAGCTTCTTGCAAAGTTTGATGATATACATCTCAGTAAATTAGCTTACTATGCCTATTTTCATTCACTGCTTTCATACGGCATCATATTCTGGGGCAATTCAACATTGAGTAAAAAAGTATTCATTGCACAAAAGCGTGTAATCAGAATAATTGCTGGAGCCCACCCAAGATCATCCTGTAGACATTTATTTAGGGATCTAGGGATCTTCACAATATATATATTCACTCATGTGTTATTAACATTCCGACCCAATTCAGCAGTGTACATAGTACAACACTAGGAGAAAGGGTGATATTCACTATTCAAGGTTAAATCTAACTTTGGCACAGAAAGGGGTGAATTATGCTGCCACAAACGTCTTCGGTTACTTACCAAGTAGCATAAAAAGTCTGACAGATAGCCAACTAGTATTTAAAAAGAAATTAAAGGAATTTCAAAATGGCAACTCCTTCTACACTATAAATGAATTCTTAGATAGAATTTGAAAAAAAAACGTAAATAAAAAATCCTTTAAATACTGATTTCATGTGTAGACAACATTTACTAAACTGACCCGTTCCACATCATTACGAAATGTCGTATATGTGATCTATGGAACAAGTATTAATCTAATCTAATCTAATGGACTTTCCTCAAATATTATTAACTACCTAGAAGAAATCGACCTATTAACCCATAATCAACACGGATTCAGAAAGTATCGTTCTGTGATACACAGCTCGTAAAGATGTGATGAGCGCCACGCAGGTGTGAAACTGTACTGGCTGTCCAAGGTGCTCACCGATATTAGAGAGCAACGAAAATGATTTTTTCACCATTATGGTAGTTCCGTGATGCCGCGCTCTGAATAAACGCAATGTAAACCCCAAGTAAAGAATTGAAACAGGAAAATATCGTACAGTATCACACACAAATAATAATTGTAACCAATATCTGACTAAAATATGTTACAATATGTATCATGCGTGTGCAACCCCTTAACGTTATGATCAGTGTAAATTTCACAGATGGTACAGATATCCTAGTAAACAAGAATTAGACGATCTGACTTAAGGTAGTCTGATTACTACAGAAAATGAAAAGACAAATGGCATTATGTAGGGTAGAAATGAAAATAGCGACATGGAGAAAATCTATTAGGTTGGAAACAAAGTAACGCACGAAGGACGCAGCAATGAGGACATAAAAAAAGTAGAATTGCACAGGCAAACGGAATACATGGCCATGCAGCTTAGTGGCGTCATGCATTGTCATTAAAATAGGAAAGAAATGTCTGTCGATGATGTTTGGAGCACAGCCTTTTAACCCAGATAGAGCGGAACTATTTTTGGTTTAAATTTCATTTCAGAAGCTATTAATCACCTTCATATGACTGCACATGATCTTATAAGTGATTTTTTTTTTCACAATCACGCCATTAGATTTGGTATACCGTCCTTCTTTCTAGAAGGGCGTCAAAATGAATGTTGTAGAATTTTAATCTGGTGAATAATAATCAACATATAAATGTCACAAAAAATTAAAGAATGTTCAAGAAAAACAAACCCAACACCGAGGACGTCTTCAGTATCTTCTGTAAGGATCTCAGCTTCGAAGCCGTATCCAACCACTTTGCAATCAACAATGAAGCTAAAATTGATCTGAAATTCGAGCAGACTGCTCAGAGATAAAAAAAAAAAAAAAAAAAAAAAAAAAAAAAAAAAAAAAAAAAAAAAAGACGCCGTATATGAATTCTTAAATAGAAGAATGAAAAATAAGTTGCTATTCTCATCCTTATGGAAGGACGTGACCCTATCTGGGTTTGGAAGTGAACAATGGTAAACAGTGGTAAACTGGAATGGATAGTATTGAAGCGTTTGACAATGTTGAAAAGTAGCGAATGAGGACGTTCACCGCTCAATCAGCGAAGAAAGAAACGTATGCAATACAATGACAAGATGTGAAATGTGTTAAGACATTAGGAAATAAACCGCATGAAATTAGGGCGAGTTGTAGATGTTAATAACTGTACTATTATTATTATTATTATTATAGTTAGGTCATTCAACGATATTACGCCTACGTCTCTTTTAATAACATTGTTAACACTTAAAAATAAATATCTAAATCAAACACGTCCGTTTTATAACTATAATTTTCTATCACTTACTTTCTATCAACTCTTGAACGTTCTACGGTTAAGTTCGCATCAAGGCTGCGTTAACTAACAAAAATTTCTGTTTCACATTTCTTGATTTTTTTTTCTGAAAATAACGACTATACATGTGCACCTGACAGGTCAAGAATGTTGATGGAAGTGGTGTCTTGATGTTACGATAGAAGTGCTGTCCTGAGAAACACATGCATGTTTTCAGGCACGTCTCCGAGGAATTATTTTGTTAATCACTAAGTTCTTATCGTTATTAAATTTACGGAGATTATATAGTTTCTTGTAATGGAATTTTCACACAGACTCACGATATCTTATCAATTTACGTTTTAGATAACAGGTGAGCGTTTCCTCTCACGTTTTGTCGTGACGGTAAATCGATGTCTTTCAACCTGCCCCTTTTAATTTTCTTGATCGCTACATTTCTCCAAGGTCTGCATATCATGAAGGGCGATCAGCTTCAAATAAATGGTACAACTGCGTCACGGTTAAGTAAAACGAAGAGAGTTCGTTGTTTTTGCAGTTAACAAAACATTTGAAGTTGCAACAGGAAAAAAAATAAAAGGAGTGTAAAATTTGATATCACTGAGAAAATTCTAAATAGGATAGTAGTACAGAAAGACTGCATTGCGCGAGACGTTTTTACCTTGTCATTAATATAATCATGACAATTTGTATCCTTAGTTTTCAATTGCCACCAGGCTTATGGGAGCCATGGGAAGTGCAATTGTGTGCTGGGTCAGTCGTTGTACTTTTCCACTAACAGCAGCTCTATAATGACTTTAGTCAGGCGAGCATCAGCAATCATATGACATCCAATATATAGCAGAATTATAATTAATAAATTAAACTAAAATGAGAGATTGTCTGAAAATAAAATTCTCAACTACGTAGAAAGTACAGTGACTAAGATGATTACTAAATATTTAAAACCACCAAGTGATAGGGCAGCATTAATTATGTGTCGTTTTCCATCTCGAGGAATTAAAATCTTGAACATGTGCTCTTAAAATTGTGGAAACTAAAAATAATATCTGCTAGCTTCCACAGTTAAATAATGAAATACGTATCCACGACACGACCGCTAAAATTGGCACACACAGAGCGACTGGGTGGAAAAGACCTTGAGCTATTGCAGCGCGAACTAACAAATGGGACGTCAGGTGAAACTAATCGTGCTTATGAGTTGTTGCAAAAATCTTTATAATGCCCATCATTAAACTGAACATTGACCTCTTTACAACGAATCCCACCTTTCTCTGCTCGTCACTTTCCGAAACAAAGTGCTTTAGCATACATGATGGCCTAGATGTTTAGTTCCCTCAAAACGACAACAACGACAACAATACATAGTGAGTATTAACAAGAAAACAACGACTACTAATTTGGATTACGGCCAGTTCATTTGGTGGCTTGTTTTAATTTAGTAATAATTGATTTTACTCATAAACATCTTACGTATCCAAACAATCACAGATTTTGAAGAAAATGTAAAATGCTTTTTTCACGTCATAAATCATTGTGGATTACATATTTTTTTACTTGAATTAACGATAATCAGTATTAAAATTCAAGTAACTTAATGAACTAGGTCTGTCTTTGTCTGTTTTACAGTTCGGCTGCAGTCTGACATACTTCATGTATGTGGCAGTATAGATTTGCCATTTGTATAATTCAAATTGTTTATTCAATTAATATGGACAGAAATCACTGTTAGCCCTGCACTAGTGTTTTCACAGCACCGTTAAATGTGGATTGATCCCATTATGTCAATAAGAAGTTTGTTCCAAAAATTCCGAAACTTTGTTCAGAACATTTTTCACCTTTACATTTCACGTACTAGGCATAGTCTGCTTCGAAACACTCTTCTCCGCAATTGCTACACCGCTCCTGATGCTGCTTCCACTTCCCGAAGCAAGCTTGGTAAGCCCCGTGCTATATCGAGTGTGGAACATTGTCTGCCGGCCGCGGTGGCCGAGGGGAATGAGGCGCTCCAGTCACGGTCTGCACGGCCACTACGGTCGGTGGTTGGAATCCCCCCTCGGGCATGGATATTTGTGTCGTCTTTAGTATAAGGTAGTTTATAAGTAATTTGTAAGTTTAGGGACTGCTGACCCCGTAGTTAAGTCCCAGAAGCTATACAAACATTTGATTGAACATTGTCTGCGAATTTTCTTTTATCTCGTCTATCGTTGCATATCTTCCTCCTTTGAAGGAGGTTTCAAACTTTGGACATACGAAAAAGTCCACAGGGGCCATGTATAGAGAGTTCGGAGGATAAGGCAGAACACATTTCGTTTCCTTTGCACTAGACGCGCACCAACAGGGATAAATTTGGTCGCGCGGGAATAGTCGTGTGGTTCTAGATGCCGTGTCAGGGACTGCATGGCCGTTTCCCGCCAGACGTTCGATCCGTTCCTTGGGCATGTGTGTGTGTGTGTGTTTCTTAACGTAAGTTATTCTAAGTAGTTTGCAAGTCTAGGGACCAATGACCTAAGCAGTTTGATTCCTCAGATTAACAAACATTTGAACATGTTTTGGATGAACGTGAGGGGGCGTTATCGTGACGCAAGAGCCATGAATTGTCTCGCCACACATCATACCGGTTTCTGTTTACGTTATATTGCAGTCGTCGCAACACGCATATACTGTGCGCGGGTCTTTTTTGATGCATATCTCACGGTGCACAGCTGACGTGCGGTGGATGTGTCAGAGAGATTAACAGTGCAGCGAAGTGGACGGCGTAAAATGTCATGCAGAAAGGCACATATCCAGTGACAATTAAAAATAGCTGTTGATAAAAAGCAAATTAATGTTTGTTAGTTACAGAAAAGCTTCACAAAGAAAGTCGATGTGTAAGCGACGTTTCCAATAGATGGACATTATTATTGTGAATATGGTGTTTAAACAGAGGCTGTTGTGAAAAGCAACATTCTGTTTACGTCTCTTTATTTTAAACACTTTTAAAATAATAAATCAAGTTAATTATTACAAGAAGATCCCTTGACTGCAGAAGCTTGGATTATATCGAAGTCTAAGATGCCTAAATGTTGCACGGTTACAAAGTTTCTAAGGAAGATTTAACATTTAATACAGCGATCAAGTGATAAAGTTACGTCTACTTTAAAAGCAGTGGACATAAATTAAATTGTTTTATACATCCCATCTCATAACATTTATAACTTCAAATTTGGAGTGTTATCGAGTTACGACTAGTCGAGTAGTAAAACAATTAAAACGGAAACATTCCACCAGTCAACTGACGTAGGTCCTGTGTCGCATGAACAAAATGCCTCACATTGGAAAAAGAACGAATATGTACCCAGTTACAAAGAAAAATCAGCACCTCTGAATACATAAGCTAGAATTGCTGCATTATTTGTTCAAAGTGATGTAGGTCAATAAAAGTGTGGACAAAGTTCAGTGATGAAAGAACAAACAAAAATAGATAGGCTCAGTGCAGCTAGCGTTATTAACGGGTAATCGTGAGCCTACGTCTGCTGTGGTAGTTTTCGTGTATGTACAAGAATACTGTCGTCAAGCCCGGTGTGCTACTTACATTAACCCTTTCAGACCTGGTGTACAATATATATTGGACACCGAATTTATATTAATTTTAGAACGCTATACTATTTCGCTTTACATTGAGACCCAGTGACCTGCTTACTGGACATCTGTGTGTTTCTTGCTGCCATCTGTCACCAGAATGGTGTGTTACAATGGAAACCCATTCACGTGGCGGACCCATTGCGGAGTGCACCATACATGATACCAGTAGTTGAAACTATTTTATGTATTAATTTATGAATTCTGCACAAATTCCATTTTGCTATATAAATTCCACAATAAATGTGGACTGACATAACTTTGTAACTTTCGACGACTTATTCCAAAATCTTAACTGCCTTCCAGACCCGGTGTCGAATTTATTTGACACTTTTATTTTGGAAACAAAGTATGTACATTCTTTTTATTTTGCTCAAGTATACAGTAGATAATGTTTTATAGACATGACAAAATAATTCATGGCCGAAGGGGATAAGAGATTGTGTATTACTGTTCAGTGAATATTTTTATCTGCCATCAGACAGTATAACCTTCTAATCAAGAAATTACAATTTATTGAAATAAAAAAATTGTAGTATAAGATTTGAAGAAAATCAGTTGTACAACAACCAATCTGATTTTCTTCAAATGTAACACTGCATGTTTTTGTTTCCATAAGTTGTAATTTGATGAATGGAAGGTTATACTGTCTGATAGCAGATACAACTATTGACAAACAAGAAAACTGGTCCGAATATGATTCAGAAATGAGTTGCAACCGGTCATCTTTGTTAATAATTTTTTCGGTCAAGACTATAGACGTCTACTTAATCGAAAATATTTAGACCGCCTCCCTGACAACATGTCAAATCACATGCCTGATGCCGGCCGCGGTGGCCGAGGGGACTGAGGCGCTCCAGTCGCGGTCTGCACGGCCACTACGGTCGGGAGTTAGAATCCCCCCTCGGGCATGGATATTTGTGCCGTCCTTAGGATTAGCTAGTTCATAAGTAGTTCGTAAGTTTAGGGTCTGATGTCCCCGTAGTTAAGTCCCATAAGCTATACAAACATTTGAACATTTGATTTGAACATGCCTGATTTTGTTTTATCAATTTTTAACCCAGTATGCACTTTAATCAGTGTTCTAAAGGCGGCCATGGGGTGGTGTGCCCTGTCTCTATCGATCATGCGGTCGACGGGACGTTAAGTCGTAGGCTTCCTTCCCTGCCCTTGCGGTACGCCATTGACCGCTGCCTAACGCTGGGTTCTTCCGAACATTAACCCATGCCTCAAGGCAGTGTGTCAGAACACACAGTCACTACGTTTACATGCAACAAATCTTCCGGAAGACTTCTCGCTGTTCTTGTTTACATAGTATAGCCTCAAGCGGAAACCCTATCCCACTCAAATCAGCGGCTAAAAAGCAGTTGTTTGAGTTCTTGATTTAGACATCACAATCTCTATTTCTTCTTTCCTTAAATATACAGATTCAGGCTCACTCTAATTTTAAGACGTATTTCACTGCAGAAAATGTCAATGTGTTCGATATGGCCCGAAAATTCTAAACAACAAGACGCAATCTGACAAGTCAAGAACATTTTAGTAAAGGTTGTGGAATTGGAAAGCCGCTTTACAGAAGCGTGTTTCCACAATAAATTTTGGAGTGTTTACATGACCAAACAAAAGCGGAATTGGGAAATCGGTTTACGAAATCCGATTTTGAGAGCCCATGTAAACGAGGAGAATAGTCTCATACGCTAGTACAAAGAAAGCGCCATCTGTGGGCAGATGTGTGAAGTCACCCACCCCTGCTTCTGCCAAAACAAATCGGCATACAGTCGCTTTGACTGTCAAAACAGCAACACCACTGTTCAAATGTTTGTAGAGCTTATGGGACTTAACAACGGGGTCATCAGTCCCTAAACTTACAAACTACTTATGAACTAGCTAAGGACTGCACAAATATCCATGGCCGACCGTAGTGACCGTGCAGACTGTGACTGGCGCGCCGCAGTCCCCTCGGCCACCGCGGCCGGCCCACACTACTGTCTCAGTCAACCACTCAGTCGCGACTGTGGCGTTCAGTTGTACGTCCTTTCTTTTTTTTCTAATCAAACGCGATAGTATGTAGTCTTACAGTCATATGTGTCTATTTACCAGAACATTTGGGACTGACCCAGTAATATCGTACGTATCTTGCGACACCATAGGAACTTGAAATTGCCGGCCGCGGTGGCCGCGGGGACTGAGGCGCTCCAGTCACGGTCTGCACGGCCACTACGGTCGGGGGTTCGAATCCCCCCTCGGGCATGGATGTTTGTGCCGTCCTTAGTATAAGGGAGTTCGTAAGTAGTTTGTAAGTTTAGACCCCGTAGTTAAGTCCCATAAGCTTAACAAACATTTGAACATTTTTGAACTTGAAATTGAAACAAATTTGATCGCCACAGATCAGTAAAATATTGGGTTAAGTTGTTTGGTTGGGATAGGGGGAATAAACAGGGTTGTCAGTGCCCCGTTGGGGAGGAGAAGGAGTGTGGATAGGAAAGGAGGGGAGAGGGAAGGGAAATGCAGTACTGGATTAAAAAAGGAAGGAAGACTGCATTAGCTCGGAGCACCGCGATGGTCACGTACGTACTCACGAAAGAACATTTATCCTCCTGGGAGGAGTAAAATATTTATTACAATATAAGCAGCAGTTTGAATGATTAATAAGAAGGACTGTTAACAGAGCAATTATTTAACATAAAAAATAGATATAAAATATCCTTCGTCTTTATCTTCAATAAAGACATCTGGCAACAATTAAAATATAGCTGTCACTTCCTGCGTACTTAACTATACGTTAGCACAAAACTTATCAGCTGCGACAGCTGACGGAAATATCTCGTTATTGGTGGCTAAACAACTCCTGATTGTATTCACTCTGCAGGAGGTACGATTATGTCACTCAAATACGAAGTAAATAACAGGAGTAAAACTGCTTACGGTCTCTCACTGATACCTAATTTTTGGCAACTTTAATCACATCAGTTACAAACTATGTAGGAAATGTAATAAATAAATTGTAGGGCAATAGAATTATGAATTTACACTACAAATACTATGTATATTGTTATGTTTCAGTCTCCAGAACCACCAGAAAAATGGAGTGGAATTCGAAATGGAACAATTGAGGCCAATGTTGCACCGCAGATTCATTTTATTAGTAATAAGTACATAGGGGACGAAGACTGCTTGTACCTCAACGTATACACTCCCAAGGTAAGTCACACTGACATTTGAAATTCGCTTAAATATCTGCAAACTGTTTTCTAAGGCGTTAGTTCGAGCCGGAATGCTTAGCTGGTCTTCACTATGTAGATTGTTTCAGCTATAAATATCGCAGCCACGCGGGAACAGCCGTGCGCTCTAAGGCTCCTTGCTATGTAATGCACGGCCGTTATCCGTCGGAGGTTCGAGTCCTCTCTCGAGCTTCGGTGTACGTTCTTCTTAGCATAAGTTACCTGATGTAGTCTGCAAGTTTAGACCACTGCAGTTAAATCGCATAGCTCTACAAACATTTGAAAATCTTAAATGTCATATTAATTAATATACAAATATCAACTTTTAATTTATTATGACTGTGTAAATGTTGGAAATACCACCTGCTAAGAATAATATACTGAGATATACTAGCTGGGCAGTAACTTGTAGAGACGAGACGATGAAGTTGCAGCAGGGAAATGCGTCTGAAAAGTGGGACTTTTAAGTGTTGTGTTCAGCGTCATTGCTGTGCATTACTCAGATCCTCCAGAGCAACAATCTTCTTCTGTTTAACACGTAGGTTACTAGTGATTCAGTCGCAATAGTCTTCCAACTGAATTAATGTCCAAAAGCAAACGCGTATTCATTCGACCTGCTATTTGGAAATAATGGATGATATTTACTACGAGTTTTAATTTCCTGCATTTTACTTCATTCGCCTATGGAATGAGGAGGAAATGTAGCTAATTTGTTACTTATACCAGGAGTAACGTTCCTTACCTTAAGTCACATGAAAAGTATATGGGGGAGACAGTAGAATCATTGGAGTCTCGACATATACTGTAAGCTGGAAAATGGTCTGTTCATTTATCACCCACCCCCATGAACCACAGACATTGCCGAGGTGGGGTGGCTTGCGTGCCTCAACGATGCAGATAGCCGTACCGTAGGTGCAACCATAGCGGAGGGGTATCTGTGGAGAGGCCAGACAAACGTGTGGTTCCTGAAGAGGGGCAGCAGCCTTTTCAGTAGTTATAGGGGCAACAGTCTGGATGATTGACTGAGCTGGCCTTGTAACATCAACTAATGTGGCTCTGCCACACAGCTACTGCGAACGGCTGAAAGCAAGGGGAAACTACGGTCGTTACTTTTCCCGAGGACATGCAGCTCTACTGTATGGAAATATGATGATGGCTCCTCTCGGGTAAAATATTCCGGAGGTAAAATAGTCCCCCATTCGGATCTCCGGGCGGGGACTACTCAGGAGGATGTTAGGAAAGACAATACTGGCATTCTACGGATCGGAGCGTGGAATGTTAGATCCCTTAATCGCGTAGGAAAATTAGAAAATTTAAAAAGGGAAGTTAGATATAGTGGGGATTAGTGAAATTCGGTGGCAGGATGAACAGGATTTCTGGTCAGGTGAGTACAGGATTATAAATACAAAATCAGTTGGCGGTATTACAGGAGTAGGTCTGATAATGAATAAGAAAATAGGAATGCAGGTAAACTACTATGAGCAGCACAGTGATCGCATTATCATTGTCAAGATAGATACGAAGCCAACATCGACAACAGTAGTACAGGTTTATATGCCAACTAGCTCTGCCGATGATGAGGAGATCGAAGAAATATATGAGGAGCTAAAGGAAATTATTCAGACAGTTAAGGGAGAGGAAAACTTAATTGTGATGGGAGACTGGAATTCGGTAGTAGGAAAAGGAAGAGAAGGAAAAATAATAGGTGAATATGGACTGGGCAGGAGGAATGAAAGAGGAAGTCGCCTGGTAGAATTTTGCACGGAACATGATTTAATCGTAACAAATACGTGGTTTAAGAATCACAAAAGAAGGTTGTATACGTGGAAGAGACTAGGAGACACCGGAAGGTATCAGATAGATTTTATAATGGTAAGACATAGGTACCGGAACCAGGTTATAAACTGCAGGACATACCCAGGGGCAGATATAGACTCTGACCATAACTGGTTAGTCATGAACTGTAGGCTGAAGCTGAAAAAACTGCAGAAAGGTAGGAAAATAAGGAGATGGGACTTAGATAAATTGAAGGAAAGTAAAGTTCTGGAGAATTTCAGAGGGAGATTTAGGCAAGAATTGACAGAAACATGGCGAAATAAAACAGTAGAAGAGGAATGGGTAGCATTGAGAGATGAAATAGTGAAGGCAGCAGAGGACGAAATAGGTAGAATGGCAAGACCTACAAAAAATCCTTGGGTATCACAGGAAATATTAAATTTAATTGATGAAAGGGGAAAATATAAAAATGCAGTTAATGAAACAGGCAAAATGGAGTACAGACGACTAAAAAATGAGATTGACAGGAAGTGCAAAATGGCTAAGCAGGAGTGGCTAGAAGCCAAATGCAAATCTGTAGAAGAATGTATAACAAGGGAAAAGGTAGATACCGCCTACAGGAAAATAAAAGATACATTTGGGGACAAGAAAAGCAACTCTACGAATATCAAGAACTCAGATGGGAAACCAGTTCTCAGCAAAGAAGGGAAAGCTGAAAGGAAATGAACTTAGAGACAATGTTGTAGGAAGGGAAGAGGAAGTAGATCAAGATGAAATAGGAGATACTGTACTGAGAGACGAATTTGACAGAGCCTTGAAAGACCTAGGTCGGAACAAGGCCCCAGGAGTAGATGACATACCCTCAGAGCTACCAAAATCTCTGGGAGAACCAGCCATGACAAGACTATTTGAACTGGTGTGTAGGATGTATGAGACAGACGAAATGCCCTCAGACTTTAAGAAAAATGTAATAATCCCCATTCCAAAGGAATCAGGTGCAGACAGGTGTGAAAATTACAAAACCATCAGTTTGATAAGTCATGGTTGCAAAATTTTAACACGAATTATCTACAGGAGAATGGATAAGCTGGTAGAAGCTGACCTCGGGGAAGATCAGTTTGGATTCAGGAGGACCGTAGGAACCCGGGAGGCAATACTCACTTTACGTCTTATCTTAGAAGATAGATTAAGGAAAGGCAAACCTACATTTTTAGCTTTTGTGGATTTGGAGAAAGCATTTGACAATGTTGACTGGAATACACTCTTTCAAATTCTGAAGTCAGCAGGGGTAAAATACAGGGAAAGGAGAGTTATTTACAACTTGTACAAAAGCCAGACGGCAGTTATTAGACTCGAAGGTCATGAAAGGTAAGCATCAGTTGGGAAGGGAGTAAGACAGGGTTGTATCCTTTCTCCGATATTATTCAATTTTTACATCGAGCAGGCGGTGAAGCAAAGCAAGGAAAAATTTGGAATAGGCATTAAAGTTCAGGGGGAAGAAATATAAACATTGCGTTTTGCTGATGATATTGTAATTCTGTCAGAGACAGCAAAGGACCTGGAAGAGCAGTTGAACGGAATGGACAGTGTGTTGAAGAGAGCGTATAAAATGAACATTAACAAGAGCAAAAAAAAAAAAAAATTATGGAATGCGGTTTTAGAAAATCAGGCGATGCTGAAGGAATTAGATTAGGTAACGAAACAATGAAGGTAGTAGATGAGTTTTGTTACTTGGGTAGTAAAATAAAATGCGATGGTCGCAGTACAGAGGATATAAAATGCAGAATGGCAATGGGAAGAAAAGCATTTTTGAAAAAGAGAAATTTGCTAACATCGAATATTAATTTAAGGGTAAGGAAGTCTTTTCTGAAGGCATTTGTGTGGAGTGTTGCCTTGTACGGGAGTGAAACATGGACGATAAGCAGTGCGGACAGGAAGAGAATAGAGGCTTTTGAAATGTGGTGCTACAGAAGAATGGTGAAGATTATGTGGATACATCGCATAACTAATGAAGAGGTACTGAACAGAATTGGTGAGAAAAGGAATTTTTGGCATACCCTGACTAAAAGAAGGGATCGCTTGGTAGGACACATTCTTAGACATCGGGGAATCGTAAATTTAGCATTGGAGGGGTAAAAATCGCAGAGGGAGACCAAGAGACGCGTATAGTAAGCAAATTAAAGTGGATGTGGGTTGCCGTTCTTATGAGGAGATGAAAAGACTTGCTCAGGATAGAGTAGGGTGGAGAGCTGCATCAAACCAGTCTCCGGAATGAAGACCATAACAACAACAACATTTATCACTGTAGTCTACCATTTTTCCATAAGACCCTTTCTTCGCCGAATAATCAAAGAACCTTCTTATTTAATTTTAATTTTCAGTATTCTTCTGCTCCACCCTATCCTACATGCCAAGATTCTCTTCCGGTTTTCCAATTGTTCATAATTCACTACTGTACAATGCTGTGTTCCAAATTATTTCTCAAAATTTCTTCCTTAAATTAAGTTCCATGTTTTATACTACTAGACTTCTGTTCACCATTAATGGTCTCTTTGTTTGCCGTAGACCGTTTTTATACTCTTTACTTCATTCATCATAAGATAATTTGCCTCCAGTGTATCTCATTTATTTAATTTCGTCTACCTCGTAATCACCAGCTTTAATGATATGCTTCTTACTACTTTAATTCCTGTTACTTCACATTACATTTTTTTCCTAACTCTCAGTCCATGTTGTTTACATATGCGTTCTGTCAATGCAACTGATCCTGTAATAGTCTAACAGTCCTTCACATTCACTCAGGAAACAATGTCATCAGCGAATCTAATAACTAGTGTCCTTTTATCTTGATACTTTATTGTTCTTTGTTTTGTTTCCATTGCTTCTTAGATGTGTGGACTTAACACCCTATTAATCCAAGCACTCTGTTCTTGGTCTGTCAGTTGGTTCATGTACATACCGTACGTTATCCTTCTCACTACGCGTATGACTCCAGTGTTTGTCAGAATTTCGGATTTGTGGCACCGTTTTACACACTAATTTTTGTTTTGATTTCTTCACATTCTTGTAACCATTTCGCATTTGCTTCCTTGCACTTCATATTTATTTCATTTCTAAGCAACTTGCATTTCTGTATCCGCCATTTTGTACTTCTCTCGCCCATCAGCTATAGTATTTCTTCCGTTCCTCTTCTATCCTTCGCAACTACCATTCTTGTACTTATCTTTTTATTTCTAAAATTTATAATTCCAGTTTTCACTCCTCTTAACCTCAACTCTAAGTCTAGTATTTTTTTTTTCCATATCGTTTGCGAACTTCAAAAGGGTCTCATCGTTCCTCCGTACTATATCTAGGTTGAGCCATTGCGTTTATTTTGTTCTTGGGTTTTCTGTCTATCTCTCAATGTTCAAACGTCTGACATTTCTGATCTGCATGGTATTCTTTCCCTTGGCAGCCCCCTTCTCGGAAATCCGAACGAGGAACTGTTCCAAAATATTTTTTCAATGTAGAGATCACCATGACGTGTTTTCAGTTATCGGCCACTGGCCCTGCAGGACCTTATGTATTTTAATGCACTTTTAATGCACTTCCTTAAGCGTTTCAGGGACAGTTTCACGTCACAGGGGAAAGAAACAGCCCTGAAGGTACGTACGACACATGGTTCAGGAGGTATAACGTCATAAAAACTGCCACATCATGCGACGAGACTTTATTAATATACTATATGAGAATGGGAGTACTTAACAACTTACAACAGACTTCAAACTTTATTTCAAACATTTATATCCTTTCTCTCACTGTCAACCGCTTCAAAATAATGAAAGGACAAAAGAGTCTCGCTTATTACTTTTTCGCTATTCATGGAGTAAAACTACGGCATTCGGAATAACGTTACAATTTATAACTTTTACACTACAAATTGTACTCACAGGAAATTTTATAGACAGTATACACATACACAGCTGAATATATGTTCGAAACTGTAACACGCTACTACACGTAGTTCGTGAGATATTAGGACGTGAATAGTAAGGCTTTAATCTATTACCTCGTTATGTGTACCAGCAAAATTATAAAATTGTAAAACACATAATGCAATAAATATGTGATCATAATATATCCTGCGAGGGGTAAAAAACTATCACATAATGAACTACGTCCTAATGCATTTATTTTAACTACTAAGACACTCCTGTGTTCTAGTCAGCTTAGGTGCATTCCTTAAAGATGACAGTGCTGTTGGCAACTTTGAACTGTGGACTGCACACGGTTGAAGGAGACAGCAATAGGCTTCTACAGCGATACTGGATAAGGAAGAGAATGAAAGAATGTAAATCCACCGAATACCCATTTTTCCCGACAGATCGACCTTTTAGCTTCAAGAAACTACATTTTCCATTGAGACTTGTATTTTATATTACGATTGACAAACCACAGGGCAATATATTAATTAATACTGCAGAGTGGATTTCACGCTTCCGTATTTCTCACAATGACAATTTTATGTCGGTTGCTCAGGGGTGGGATCACCAAGAATTTATTCTTATTAGATCCTGTTCATAGTCAGTTTTGAATTAAATGAAAGTTACATGTCATTTGTATTATGACCCCTACCTTTCGTTATTTGGGTACTACACTTACAATATTGTGGTGTTTCTTATATATTCTCCCAGAAATATGTTTTTAGAACAAATGAAATCGTCAGAGAGAAAGAAATAGGTCAGGTACTAACTGAAGGCTAGTGAAATATATGTTTGAAGAAACGTGCCCCCATCTAGCAGCAGTCCACTTTGGTCCATGGTAGAGTGAAGCATTATTAAAGATCAAGAGCCGGCCGCGGTGGCCGAGGGGGCCGGCCGCGGTGGCCGAGGTGACTGAGGCGCTCCAGTCAAGGTCAGCACGGCCACTACGGTCGGGGGTTCGAATCCCCCCTCGGGCATGGATATTTGTGCCGTCCTAGTTCGTAAGTAGTTCATAAGTAGTTTGTAAGTTTAGGGACTGATGACCCCGTAGTTAAGTCCCATAAGCTTAACAAACATTTGAACATTTTTTGGCCGAGGGGACTGCGGCGCGCCAGTCACGGTCTGCACGGCCACTACGGTCGGGGGTTCGAAACGCTCCACGGGCATGGATATTTGTGCCGTCCTTAGTGTTAGATAGTTCGTAAGTAGTTTGTAAGTTTAGGGACTGATGACCCCGTAGCTAAGCCCCGTAAGCTATACAAACATTTGAACATTTTGAAAGATCAAGAAAACAAAAATTTAAATATGAAATAAAAACACACACACAAAAATAGTTCATTTAGGTTTCCAAGGAGGATCATGGAACAGATGGGCTGTATCTCTGACGACGCTGTCCGATGTACGATCGCCTTATAACGGCAGTGCGTAACTTGTTCAACGCGTGCCATTATGAAGAATACGACAACATTTACCTAGGCGTTATCGTATCTACTGGTCTCTAGGTCTCGTTTACGAACAGAGTGAGCTGCGTTTGACACGACCCTTGTTTTCAGAATCCAGTGTCATTATTATATCTAACGTTTTCCCTTCCCAGGGGGGATCACGGTTCTTTCGTGAATATGTGCGTGGCGAACGCGGGCCCTCCAGCTAGTGCAGTCTTTCTTCCTTCTTTCCTCTCAGGACTGCTTTTCCTTTCCCTTCTCCTCCTTTCCTAACGTCACCCCTTCCTTTCCCCACCGGGGGACTGATGGCTTAGGCAAACCCAAACCAACAACCAGCCACCATTTTCCGTGTCTAGAAACGTCATAATATGCGAGCATTATGATACAAAACGTGTTTCCCAAAACAAAAAAACAAAAAAACAAAAAACAAAAAACACGATGCAGAACTCAAATCTGAAATACGGTTTATATAGAATTGCTTCACTAAGCATATCAAAAATGTTGTGCACGATATTCACTCTTGTGTGCGTCTTTTCGGATGTGAGCCGGATACTGAGAGGCGGGAATAGTGAGGGCCGGTTTGGCGAGGATATGTCAGTCAAATATCGGTTCGTAGTTCATAAGCAAAGTGCTACAAACCTTTAATTAATTACAGCATAATAATCGTAAAGATGTAATTTATTTAATTTTTCGTGATGAAATTTTTAACTTTTTATAGGGCAGTGCTATTAAAGACCAAAATTGGTCTCTAAATACTTTTATTTCATATCCATGACAAGAGGTTAGTTGTATGTAACATGTTTATTATCTTGATTTTTCTGAATTCATGGTGTCCTATGTGGTGGTAACAATACTTTTGTGATACTGGATTCCATATAATGTTCTTAGATAATTATTCTTACTTTTTATTTATTATACAATTATTATGAACTAATTGAGGATTAATACCATATTACCAATATTTTCTTTCTTAAATATAGCAATAAATGGTACAATATTTGATTCACACACAAAACTGTAATACAACTAAACTGGAATAAATATATACATCATGAACCAACGTCTTTATACAGTTGTTGTTGTTGTGGTCTTCAGTCCGGAGACTGGTTTGATGCAGCTCTCCACAATACCCTATCCTGAGCAAGCCTCTTCTTTTCCACATAAAACGGCAACCTACATTTGTCTAAATCTGCTTACTGTATCCATCTCTTGTCTTCCTCTGCGGTTTTTACCCCACACACTTCCCTCCAACGCTAAATTCACAATTCCTTGATGTCTAAGAATGTGTCCTACCAATCTATCCCTTCTTTTAGTCAAGGTATGCCAGAAATTTCTTCTCTCCCCAATTCTGTTCAGTACCTCCTCATTAGTTACGCGATCCACCCACCTAATCTTCAGCATTCTTCTGTAGCACCATATTTCAAAAGCCTCTATCCTCTTCCTGTCCGCACTGTTTATCGTCCATGTCTCACTCCCATACAAGGCAACACTCCATACAAATGCCTTCAGAAAGGACTTCCTTAGGCTTAAATCAATATTCGATGTTAATAAATTTCTCTTTTTCATGAACGCTTTTCTATCCATTGCCATTCTGCATTTTATATCCTCTGTACTGCGACCATCATTTGTTATTTTACTGCCCAAGTAACAAAACTCATCTACCTCCTTTATTGCTTCGTTACCCAATCTAATTCCTTCAGCATCACTTGATTTTCTTACACTGCACTCCATTACCCTAGTTTCGCTCTTGTTAATCTTCATCTTATATGCACCTTTCAGCACACTGTCCATTCCGTTTAACTGCTCTTCCAGGTCCTTTTCTGTCTCTGACAGAATTACTATGTCGTCGGCAAAACGCAACGTTTTTAATTCTTCACCCTGAACTTTAACTCCTTCTCCAAATTTCTCCTTGCTTTCCTTTAAAGCTTGCTCAATGTACAAATGGAATAACATTGGAGAAAGGCTACAACGCTGTCTTACTCCCTTCCCAACCACTGCATTCCTCTCATGCCCTTCAACTCTGACAACCTCTGTCTGGTTTTTGTACAAGTTGTAAATAACCTACGCCCCCTATATTTTACTCCTGCTTGCTTCATAATTTGAAAGAGTTTATTCCAATCAACATTGTCAAAAGCCTTCTCCAAATCTACAAAAGCTAGAAATGTAGGTTTGCCTTTTCTTAATCTATTTTCTAGGATAAGCCGTAAAGTGAGTATTGCCTCCCGTGTTCCTACATTTCTCCTGAACCCAAACTGATCTTCCCCGAGGTCGGCTTCTACCAGCTTTTCCAACCTTCTGTATATAATTCGTGTTATTTTATACAGTATTTATTAGCAAATGAAGAGTCATGGGAGAATAACATTGTTGTTAAAATTATAGACTTACTGTAAGGGAAAAACAGAAGAAATAAACTGAATATTTTCTTAGCACATTTTTCATCATTACAATATTTAAAAAAGTATTGTCAAAGAACAAGCATAAATCCAGTCCTTCACAAGGAACTGAAAGTTTTTCAATGAAACATTCCCCTAAGGGCTTGTTACTGCAGGGTTTTGCCTCCCTCATATTTCCCCTCATACAATGACACTCAACAATAAGAATGCTTAGCACCTTCTCTATATACTATATTTATAGTATGTGGTGAGGCAGGAATTCAAAAAGTGGTAACTATTTGTGCCAGAGATTGTTGAAGGAAATGATTTCTTATAATGAAGATCTGCGTAAACGCATCTTTCTGTATAAAGAAACGGATGGTAAGTATATTTACCAGTAGCCTATAAAGAGTTAAACTATCTAATTCAAATCCTCTGTTCACCGACACAGCTATAAACTGTGGCAGAAGTTGGGAACCAGAATGAAACGTACTACTATCAGGACACAAAAAAGGTGGATAGGTCCTGATCACAGTCAAATAAGTAAAAGAGGAAAATTAGTTTTTCGACTTATTGACAGGTTAAAAAACATTCATATCGAAAAAACCTTGTAATATTCATTCTGTCGTAGGTGTTATCCTTAAATTTAACATCGAAGCACTCGAGAAGAAGGGGGGGGGGGTGCCACATTCCACATCAGAAAGCAATTGTGGGTGACATTATGTCATATGTCACGTTATCAGAAATAACGTGAGTCGTAATACTTTGCATATTCGTGAATCATTTAATTGTTTTCTAAGCTACCAGATTACTCGAGAAGGTAGTTCTCATCTTTGACTCAAGATGTATTAGCCTTTTATTGCACTGCAATAGGTTAATTTTTCATTTTATTTAGATTTCCGTGAACTCTCAGTAATGTCATTACTGGCCAGCTTCCAACCTACGGCTACTCGTCTAATGTGACATGCATTTCGATTTGGTATGAATTCCCTATCAGATCTATCGATATCTGTATCTATATTTTCTTATTGTCATCAACACTGAATTGTAACGGATACCTGAGAGGCAACTCAGTGCTTCTCATGGCTCTATTTGTTACACTGGGTAACGGGTGCACAAACGAATTAAATTCTTAAATCATTTTTATATGTGGAATTGTAAATACGATATAAGTAGACACGTGAGCATCCTGCTTCTTAGACCTGTCATACTTGCTTCAATTGATATGTGTTATATTTCGTGCTTTTCAGCTTCCCACAGGGGCGGGTGCCAAATTGATTCCAGTAATGGTGTGGATTCATGGAGGAGCGTTTAAGTCAGGGTCCGGAAACACGGATTTATACGGACCTGAACACCTACTGGAACACGATGTTGTGCTGGTCACAATTAATTATCGTCTCGGTGTACTAGGTAAGGCAACTGCGTTCTCCTGTGCTACGACTATCGTGTACCAGTCTGTCCAGAAAACACTGCGGTCCTACCTGTTCGTCTTGCAGGTTTCCTATCAACTGGAGACGAGGTAATTCCAGGGAATTTTGGTCTCAAAGATCAAGTGATGGCTTTGAAATGGGTCAAGAACAACATCGCAAACTTTGGAGGAGACCCACAAAACGTCACAATTTTCGGCGAGAGTGCCGGAAGCATGTGTTGCCACATGTTACAGGTCTCTCCGGCAGCTCGGGGTACGTACGTAGCTTTATCGTGTCGGAGCTTTCAAACTTTCTTGATATGTTTTTGGTATTCCTGTTCTGCTTCAGCTTAAGTGCACTACGCAAGACGGTGCTGCCAGAAGGCTGCAATTTGTGAGGAAGAAGGTCTAACCTCTGTGTCGCCAAAGACATTTCTCTCAGTGGGTTGGATAGAACACTGACTACTTTCTCCATTCATTTGTATACTGCGTGCATCAAACCTTTCGGATCTAAAGGTCCACAACCGATTATATTGAGACTAGCCGCCATTGGTAGGAAATGCAAATTTGTTGTGTTACGGAGTGTACATGGTATAACAACCACATTGTTAACAGTAATTGATCAAAGTGATTACCGTTAGTCTGTATTGCATGTCAGGTGTGCGGAAAATCTGCACGCCACCTACATCAGTGACAATCAACAACAACAACATCAACAAAATGGCACATATAAAACTAAATGTCAGATGGATACAAAAGCGACTGATATAGCTCAAAAGAGGAAATGCCGCTTGATATGATGGGATACCGTAGGTATCGAGAGAAAGAAGGGTAATAATGATTGGAAAAAGCGCAATTCACTTCCGTTTTAAGGAAGAAACGTCGATCGCCTATATCCCTGACGTCGGTAAGTTGCAGAATTTTGGGTCACTTTCTCTGTTCGAGTATTACGACGTCTCCAAAGACCGGATATATCCTCTGCAGGTATGTACACGGTTTCCTAAATAAACGATCAAGTGAAACTCAGGTCGCACTAATCATCCACGAGACCCTGAGCGGGAGGGAGGGGATGGGGGGAGCGGCCACAGTAGATACAGGCTACAACAAGATTCCGTGTTTCTTGACTTCGCCTGTGAATGGAGTGCGAAAATATGGAATAAAAAACCAACTGTGTAGTGGATTGAAGAGTGCCGCGGTGGAGTAGCCGAGCGGTCTAAGACGCCTCGCTGCAGAGCGCTCGGTTGCTTGCCGTCGGAGGTTCGAGTCCTCCCTGGGACGTGTCTGTGTGTGTGTGTGTGTGTGTGTGTGTGTGTGTGTGTGTGTGTGTATGTGTGTGTGTGTGTATGCGTGTGTGTGTTTCTCCTTAGGTTAGTTTCACTTAGTTTAAGTAGTTCGTAAGCTACGGACTGATGACCACGCAGTTTGGTCCGATAGATTTACAAACATTTGAATGTTTTATTGAAGAGTTACGGGCTACTGTCTAAGCTCCTAGAGCACCCACTTCTGCAGGAATCTACGAGTATATTGCTTCTCGCGAAAAGATCATAGGGATAAAATTAGAGCTTAGAGCTTTCACTGAGGCATAGCGACGACTGTTTTTCCCTGACTGGAGTAATAGAAGAGACAATGGCACATAAAATACCTTCTGTCACACACCGTGAAGTGACTTGCGAAGTAGGGATGTACATGTACGTAAGGGTGGCCACTGTCCACCATCATCTGCTGCTTCTACATTTGACTGGTCCAAATTATCTGCTATACCTGGCGAGATATTCTATCTTGGAGACTGTACCCTTTGTTGAGCACGAAAGGATGTTGCTCCAACACGACGGTACATCTGCTAACTTAAATTTTAATGTCCGCAAGCACCTGAACGACACGTACCCTTATTGCACGACTGGAAGGTGAAGTACTATGCCATTACCGAAAATATCGCCGGATGTCACACCTCTTTTCTCTGGGTATTACACGATACACCTGAGGCGTACACCTACGCAGCAACGCCACAAGCGTGATTATCTGGAACTACGTGCTGCTTCACGTAGGCCTATTAACACGATGCACGGCAGATATTCCTTGGTGAGAATCCGCGCCTGCGCAATGAGCAGCAATAACGTGCTCGAAATGCGATGAAAATTGAGCTCCTATTATCGTTTATTCATACCGCACAAGAACCCGAGTGGAACTGATTTCTTGGAACGTCATTCAAATTATTTCTGTGAGCTCAAGGTTCCTATTTTATGCGAATTTTAAATTTTTATATTTTTTATTAACTCGCCACTACAATAAATGAATCGTCTATTTGCAAAATGCTGCATAAATGTAAATTTAAATGTACATACATTGTGCAACCAAGTGTCGGAATATACAACGACCGCGCGGTCTGAGGCTGCATATCATGAATTGCGCGGCCGCTCCCGCCGGAAGGTTTTGTCTTGTGTAGTTGGCACAAAACTGAGTCGCTACTGCTGTGAATTACAGACTCAACAAATTCGTTTTAAAATTCAAAGTTTGTATAACTAAGAGTGAAAATGCTTATGTCATCGGTCCCTAGACTTAATTTATTCTAAGGACAAAATGTACACAAATGCCTGAGGGAGGACTCAAATTTCCGGCGGGAGTGGCCGCGCAAATTCATGATATGCAGCCTCATACCGCGAGGTCGTTGTATATTGGTTGCACTGTGTATATATATCTACATTTTTGCAGCATTTTGCAAAGAGACGATTCATTTTTTGGAGCGGTGACGTTGGTTTAGACTATGGCGGGAAAGAAGGAAAGCAGGGAAATAACGCCAACTCACAGATAATAAAATAACTGAGTTCCATAGATCCGCGAGAATTTCGGAACTTCGTGTGGAAGGCCTTAGTCTCTTTTGAAGAGCTGCGGTCTGTAAAGTTGTATCCATATTACTGAGGAACAAACGATTGCTGACATAACTGTGCATGATGTATTGTGGTTTATACAAACACCTTTCCTCCCTGTACACCTGAATGTACATATAAGTATGAAGTAACCAATATAAAAACTCCTTTTCGTAAACACCTAGTATAGAAGTATGTTGGCAAATAAATATTTTTTTGTTTGTTTTGTTACAGAATTAATGAAAATCTACTAACTGAAAAAAAATCAACAAAATCCGCAGCACGGAAGTCTGAAATGTCTTAACCACGAATGTCACACACAAAGAACAAGTAGAAAGTCTCCTGCCACAGCCGCCTTCACGCATGCGAATTCACGGGAGCGAATCGCAGGTGCTCCGATAGATTTATAAACATTTGAACAAACATTTTGAAATGTTAGCGTCGTTATCGTCGACGTCATTCTTTTGTAAATCTGCACCGTACGTCAACCCGATATTTTCTTCTATATCCAGCACGTCTTCATCAATGCAGTTGTCTATGATATCTGCAACGCAGTTGAAAGATATAAGCATAAAGAAAACGCCATGTATTTTCTTTTACCGTGAATAGTACGTCTAACAACTGGAAATGATTATGCTAACCGGTGACGACTGTAAAGAGCTCTAATTCTTTGACATTTAATCGTCGCAGATAAGTTATCATTCCATACCGCGGCTGGAGATGTCGCACGACAGTCTGTGGGTTAATTTACATCAAGAACACAAACTTCTTACTAGACTCTGCTCATAGTACTCGACGTTAGGGCATTAAGTGGCCGCAGTGAAGCGGGCCGAGTGAGGACAAACCCGAGTGCGCGAATGTTTAAAAGCTGGACTTTGAGGAGGCCGTAACTGCATAGTATCTGAATAATGACCCAAATTTTCAAGTGATGTCGATTGCTGGGGTTGATATCTGGCTCACGTATTTTTTTTTTCTCAAGAAAATATGAGGTCGAGTTGATTATATTCCCTTGTAAGTCCTATACTCATATGAATAGAAGTCCCACAAATTCTGGTTAATTTTTCTTTCATAAAAAGTTTTTCGTTAAGATCGCTTTTCGTTTTGCAGGTTTGTTCCACAAGGTTATCTGCCAAAGCGGTGTTGCGTCAACAGAAACTGTGTCGGCTCCCATTAAGGACAGAACGTTTCGCCTGGCACAGTCGCTCGGCTTTACGGGAACCAGTTCGGAAGAACTACTGGCTTTCCTGAGGGACCAGCCAGCGCAGACGCTTGTCGAGAATATGTTAAATTCCCTGACAAAAGAGGTATGTGGATGTGACCACAATCCGTGAGATATATTAAATGAAGTAATTTAAGGTCTCCTTTTACTAGTGTACGTTTCTGTCAATTAGGAAAAGCAGAGAATGCAGTCAATGACTCCTTTTGTGCCAACCATTGAACCGAACAGCGTGAAGGACGCTATCATCACACAGGATCCCATGGAAATCTTGAAGAGTGGCAAGTTCAACAAGGTGCCCACAATCTTTGGAGTCTGTTCTCGCGAGGGAATAATTTTCATTGAAGGTATGTATACGCGGCACCACAAAGAGACTTACTACATACTGCAGCTTGAGTCTAATTTAGCGCCGCGGTGGAATTTCCGAGCACTTTAAGGCGCATCTGCCGCGGAGAGCGCCGTTGCTCCAGGTCGCAGGTTCGAATATTCCCTCTGGCATGGGTGTTTGTGTTGTCCTTAGATTACTGTAAGTTAGTCTAAGTAATTTGTAAGCGTAGGAACTGATAAGCACAGTAGTTAAGTCCCATAGATTTACATACTTTTTTCAAAAATTGACAATTACAGCCACTAAATAATGAGAGCTGTGTTTCTTTCTTGCCTTCAGTCGAGATTTTTTTCCCCCACAATTATTTGGGTAAAGGACGCAAACTGATTTGAAACTGGGGAAATATTAAGAATCGATTGAAAATGTACTGAAAGTATTTTCTGAAATCTGTTCAGAGTGCTTTTGGGCCTGTTGTTTACATACAGATCCAAACTTGGTGATTCCTAGGACTCAACTAGGACAACCGGGTTGTCATTCTTACATTAATCATTGTCGAACAATATGTAGGAACATGTTGAAGCTGTCGAATATTAAAAATAAAATGATTGAAAACCGTTTAAACAGCCAGTACCAAAGCTCTTGATTTGACTTATTTTATTGGTCATCAAAAGCGACCGAAATAACGATGGGTCTCATGTGAACGGAAGTATATGTAGGATGTTAGTCACGACCAATCATGTCAGAGCACGTTGTGGCAAACGCTATTGATTTACACTGTCGGCTGTTAATATTAACAGCATGAGTAGGCCTATGTCTTGTAAACAATTTTTACGTTTTCTATGGTTGTAGCATAGTATGACGAATATGACTGAAATCGTAGGCTATGTGGGGACACTAGTGAAAATTGGTATGTGGAAAATTGAACTGATCTGGGCCTTTTCACGAGCGGAAATATTGTTAGTCATGCATGGATATGATTTAACGATAATGCACGTAAAAATAGTGGTTCTAGCACTGACAGGAATTTACCAATTTTTAAATTAAAACCATGGCCCAGATAAATTCCAAAGTTTATTACAAAGAATGTTACGCAAAGATTCAAAATGACATTATAGGACGAAACTAAGGTAATGGAATGATATGAATATAATAATAATAATAATAATAATAATAATAATAATAAAACACACAAAGTAGGCTAACAAAGTTTTCTGACAAGAACATATTGGACAAAGATAACGACATCTTGTCAAATTCATTGGACTAACGTAAATTTTAAGTACAAACTATCTATGCAAGATGCCTCTACAGTGTGTTACTTCAATACAACTTAGTCACGCATGCGTGTGACTGATTTTACCATGGTTGGAAGGTGTATACGAGATGACTGCAACGTATACATGAAATCCGTCAGAATAATCATGTGCGACTTCCAGTTCCTAAGAAGTGTGTTGGTGCTACCAGCGCTGATTGTCGAATCGCAATTGGCTCATGAATGTTGTCGCTGCTAGAAATGCTCCTACCAGAACCACGACGTATTAAATGTTGAAATACGTCCACTGAATGAGTGGCCGTGTTCCATTTTGATTTATTCGTTAACCTAAGTGTTTCTGTACCATTAATGTTATCTGTTTGTTAATTATTTTATTCTGTTTATTAATGATCAATGCCCAATGTTTATATAAGTTTGCCCCATATTTATAAATGTTTCCACCCGTGTGATTGAACTTGTGTGTTCATGTGAATGTGAATGTGTGCGCTTAATATTGACTGACCGCCGCGCAATGGCTTACAGTCGTTGCATCCCGCCTCGTTTTTATGTAGTTAAAAACGATGGCTTCGTTTGTCGTCTGTGCTGGCGTCTGCTGGAAGGCCAGAGACAATCTTACTTAGGAAGGTGGCGAGGTGGCAGTGTTTTTAGTGTTGCACCAACCGAATCTTGGATGAAAGAGGTGACAGGAGACCTCTCTGCCGGCCGCGGTGGCCGAGGTGACTGAGGCGCTCCAGTCACGGTCCGCACGGCCACTACGGTCGGGGGTTCCAATCCCCCCTCGGGCATGGATATTTGTGGCTAGTTCAAAAGTAGTTTGTAAGCTTAGTGACTGATGACCCCATAGTTAAGTCCCATAAGTTGTACAAACATTTTTTGAGACCTCTCTGGAAGCGGTTGTAGAGGGAATTGTCTTGGCCAGGTAGCAAGGGTTGGTAAACACTAGTCTATGAACGCACTCTGCGTCGCTTTTACCCGCTGTACATCCGGTGTATGGCGGACTCAACTACAGGGTCATCATAATAAGGTAATAAGGTAGCAAGGGTTGGTAAACACTAGTCTCTGAACGCACTCTGCGTCGCTTTTACCCGCTGTACATCCGGTGTATGGCGGACTCAACTACAGGGTCATCATAATAAGGTAATAAGGTAGCAGGGGTTGGTAAACACTAGTCTCTGAACGCACTCTGCGTCGCTTTTACCCGCTGTACATCCGGTGTATGGCGGACTCAACTACAGGGTCATCATAATAAGGTAATAAGGTAGCAGGGGTTGGTAAACACTAGTCTCTGAACGCACTCTGCGTCGCTTTTACCCGCTGTACATCCGGTGTATGGCGGACTCAACTACAGGGTCATCATAATAAGGTAATAAGGTAGCAAGGGTTGGTAAACACTAGTCTCTGAACGCACTCTGCGTCGCTTTTACCCGCTGTACATCCGGTGTATGGCGGACTCAACTACAGGGTCATCATAATAAGGTAATAAGGTAGCAGGGGTTGGTAAACACTAGTCTCTGAACGCACTCTGCGTCGCTTTTACCCGCTGTACATCCGGTGTATGGCGGACTCAACTACAGGGTCATCATAATAAGGTAATAAGGTAGCAAGGGTTGGTAAACACTAGTCTCTGAACGCACTCTGCGTCGCTTTTACCCGCTGTACATCCGGTGTATGGCGGACTCAACTACAGGGTCATCATAATAAGGTAATAAGGTAGCAGGGGTTGGTAAACACTAGTCTCTGAACGCACTCTGCGTCGCTTTTACCCGCTGTACATCCGGTGTATGGCGGACTCAACTACAGGGTCATCATAATAAGGTAATAAGGTAGCAAGGGTTGGTAAACACTAGTCTCTGAACGCACTCTGCGTCGCTTTTACCCGCTGTACATCCGGTGTATGGCGGACTCAACTACAGGGTCATCATAATAAGGTAATAAGGTAGCAAGGGTTGGTAAACACTAGTCTCTGAACGCACTCTGCGTCGCTTTTACCCGCTGTACATCCGGTGTATGGCGGACTCAACTACAGGGTCATCATAATAAGGTAATAAGGTAGCAAGGGTTGGTAAACACTAGTCTCTGAACGCACTCTGCGTCGCTTTTACCCGCTGTACATCCGGTGTATGGCGGACTCAACTACAGGGTCATCATAATAAGGTAATAAGGTAGCAGGGGTTGGTAAACACTAGTCTCTGAACGCACTCTGCGTCGCTTTTACCCGCTGTACATCCGGTGTATGGCGGACTCAACTACAGGGTCATCATAATAAGGTAATAAGGTAGCAGGGGTTGGTAAACACTAGTCTCTGAACGCACTCTGCGTCGCTTTTACCCGCTGTACATCCGGTGTATGGCGGACTCAACTACAGGGTCATCATAATAAGGTAATAAGGTAGCAAGGGTTGGTAAACACTAGTCTCTGAACGCACTCTGCGTCGCTTTTACCCGCTGTACATCCGGTGTATGGCGGACTCAACTACAGGGTCATCATAATAAGGTAATAAGGTAGCAAGGGTTGGTAAACACTAGTCTCTGAACGCACTCTGCGTCGCTTTTACCCGCTGTACATCCGGTGTATGGCGGACTCAACTACAGGGTCATCATAATAAGGTAATAAGGTAGCAGGGGTTGGTAAACACTAGTCTCTGAACGCACTCTGCGTCGCTTTTACCCGCTGTACATCCGGTGTATGGCGGACTCAACTACAGGGTCATCATAATAAGGTAATAAGGTAGCAAGGGTTGGTAAACACTAGTCTCTGAACGCACTCTGCGTCGCTTTTACCCGCTGTACATCCGGTGTATGGCGGACTCAACTACAGGGTCATCATAATAAGGTAATAAGGTAGCAAGGGTTGGTAAACACTAGTCTCTGAACGCACTCTGCGTCGCTTTTACCCGCTGTACATCCGGTGTATGGCGGACTCAACTACAGGGTCATCATAATAAGGTAATAAGGTAGCAGGGGTTGGTAAACACTAGTCTCTGAACGCACTCTGCGTCGCTTTTACCCGCTGTACATCCGGTGTATGGCGGACTCAACTACAGGGTCATCATAATAAGGTAATAAGGTAGCAAGGGTTGGTAAACACTAGTCTCTGAACGCACTCTGCGTCGCTTTTACCCGCTGTACATCCGGTGTATGGCGGACTCAACTACAGGGTCATCATAATAAGGTAATAAGGTAGCAAGGGTTGGTAAACACTAGTCTCTGAACGCACTCTGCGTCGCTTTTACCCGCTGTACATCCGGTGTATGGCGGACTCAACTACAGGGTCATCATAATAAGGTAATAAGGTAGCAAGGGTTGGTAAACACTAGTCTCTGAACGCACTCTGCGTCGCTTTTACCCGCTGTACATCCGGTGTATGGCGGACTCAACTACAGGGTCATCATAATAAGGTAATAAGGTAGCAGGGGTTGGTAAACACTAGTCTCTGAACGCACTCTGCGTCGCTTTTACCCGCTGTACATCCGGTGTATGGCGGACTCAACTACAGGGTCATCATAATAAGGTAATAAGGTAGCAGGGGTTGGTAAACACTAGTCTCTGAACGCACTCTGCGTCGCTTTTACCCGCTGTACATCCGGTGTATGGCGGACTCAACTACAGGGTCATCATAATAAGGTAATAAGGTAGCAAGGGTTGGTAAACACTAGTCTCTGAACGCACTCTGCGTCGCTTTTACCCGCTGTACATCCGGTGTATGGCGGACTCAACTACAGGGTCATCATAATAAGGTAATAAGGTAGCAGGGGTTGGTAAACACTAGTCTCTGAACGCACTCTGCGTCGCTTTTACCCGCTGTACATCCGGTGTATGGCGGACTCAACTACAGGGTCATCATAATAAGGTAATAAGGTAGCAGGGGTTGGTAAACACTAGTCTCTGAACGCACTCTGCGTCGCTTTTACCCGCTGTACATCCGGTGTATGGCGGACTCAACTACAGGGTCATCATAATAAGGTAATAAGGTAGCAAGGGTTGGTAAACACTAGTCTCTGAACGCACTCTGCGTCGCTTTTACCCGCTGTACATCCGGTGTATGGCGGACTCAACTACAGGGTCATCAGTCCCTAAACTTACAAACTACTTATCAACTAGCTTACCCTAAGGACGGCACAAATATCCATTCCCGAGGGGGGATTCGAACTCCCGACCGTAGTGGCCGTGCGGACCGTGACTGAAGCACCTCAGTCCCCTCGGCCACCGCGGCCGGCTCATGCTAAGGGGAAGGAGTGCTGTCAGGACTTATTTATTTGTGATCAGGTGGTCTTGGTTGTCAGTGATAGTTCTTTTGAGTAATTCTTTCACTATGAGAGGAGAAGTGTTTCTTAATTTATAGAACTTGAGTAACTTGATTGTACATTTATTATTTGCATTTTCATTCCAGTGATGATTGTGGGTCCGGTTATGCTAAAGGTAGAATACACGTGTGTGGCCTTCAGCCATTGTGTAAACCTAGTACATTTGAATTTCCTTCGTGTTTTTCACTAACGTTTTCACATCGTTTCTGTCTCCATGAGTATGCTAAATATTTGTCAGATTTTCTGATTTAATTCCATCTTTCCTGTCTTGTATGACCGATTGCACCACATGCTTTCCTAACAGTCATTACTTCGGCCTTCAGCCATGCCTTTGCTAATACTAGCCTCCTTCAATATGAATTTCGCATGTGCTTTACTCGCTTATTTTAAATTAATTTCTTTTCGTAAATCGTATGAAATTCGGTGTGGTTGCACACCACATGGTACTTGACAATACTGACCCACTGCCTTCACAAACATAAGTTCTTTTAGTGCACAGTGTACTTAAAATTAGTGATCAAGACACCTGCCATGTCGTCAAGACGCCACCGACACCTCGTTTCACTGCTGCTTTCAAATGTTCCTAGAGAGTAATGTACTGTCATGCATTGTGTGTGCGTCTGTGAATGAATGAATGTGTTTTCAGCTACCCATTGTGTGTTTACAACTTTCCTCCCACGTTACCTCTATTTTCATAAAGGGCAGAAACAATTTCATTACAGGAAGTAATTTTATGATCTAATTCACTTTTGTACTAGGTGTGTGCTTAATTTGGTCTCCCCACATTTATTTTCCTGATTATTTTACTAAATATATTATGATTTTAAAGTATCAAACCTCTGCTTTATGATTTCATGCTCCCTGCCCCATGTTTAATTATCTATTCATTAATTTTTTTACATTGATTTTGTGTTTGTTAAAATGTTGGCTGCTTCCCTAAGGACTGAGCAGTTAGATAAATTTCCATTGTGCATGTACCGTGCCCACTCGTAAAGTAATTTAGAGCAGCAGTGAGCGTTTTAACTTACATTTGCAGATCTCAGCTGCCCAAGATCTCACTAATTTTAATAACAGACTACCTTCAACATGTCTACCAATTCAGTGACTTCCTGCCACTTACGAATTTTGGGGCTGTTGGCATGATTAAACCATCGATTTTCGTTATCCAATGGTAAGTCGTAATGTGTGGACAGTGTATCAAATTGTGACCAGTCATGAACTTTCTGCCTATATTTCTGTCTACATACGTTCTTATCCCTCCCTCCCCCCCCTCTCACCCTCTCTCCACAGCAATATCATCTGAAAATCTTGAAACAGATCTCCGTTCATCATGAATTTGTTCCCTTCTGAAAACTTCAACAAGAGAAATTTTTCTGCAATGTGTAGATTGATCTAATCTGAGCAGTCTAAAGGTTCACTCTATGATTTTGTACTAATGTAAATCACCCTTCCATTTGCTCGATTCCCATTTTCTAGGAATTTCAAATATTTGGCACTCTTATACTTTCTCGTCTGTTATTCTAGTTCAACTGATCTTCGTGTTTGGATATTTCTTCACTTCTCAATCATTTGTCTAGCAGAACAGCCTATCACATTTCTCTCTTGTGAGAAGCCACACACACCGTCACCTAACAGCTCCTCAGATTTCCTTTTCCATTACTCTGCACTTTATTCTTTTCAGAAAGAGTAGCTATTGATGTTGCTATATTCTCATACATAGTTGCCATTCTGCCATTGGTGTCTTCGCGTTTCTGTGGCTAATATTTTTCTTAATATCTGATGGCATATAAGCAGTCTCATTGATTATGCTTACCAATTTCAATAGTCATTTGTTGTCACTTCTTCCTATAAGTTTAAGAGCTTTACCTACTATTTAGGGATTATTTTAAACCATATCTTGCAAACTTCTCGAATGCTGATATTAGATCCCGTAATATTTCGAGTGCCATTTCTTTTAATATCACAGCAGACAAGTCCTGTCCTGTACAGAGAGCTTCAGTGTAGCGTTTCCCTTTATTCCGATCTGTATATAACAGTAGAATTCCCATAGCACGCTGCATGTTACCTACTTTGTTTTAACTGCTTGTAAGATTTTTTTTCTATATGCTAAATCAGTCATTTCATCTATAATTTCTTTTTCATTTCTTTTTCCAATATCTTCATTTTTGGTCTCCCTGCACTTCCTAATTGTTATATTGATCAAGTGGCTTTTCTTTTTTTTCTTCGTTTTTCTTGCCTTTTTGAAGTATACTTGACACTTTACCCATGCCTTTAATGACACAACGGACGTTATGGGTAGCACTTTTTTAATATTTAAGTACATTAACTGAAAACACTGATACTTGTCACGGATGAGGCTATGACAGGAGTTTTGTGGCCCTTTGTTGCGATGTTCGTCGACATCTAATTAGAGTCTATGACTTCCTGAAGAAGACAGCTTTACACAATGGTCTATAGAGGTTTATGCAACCTGTATTTTGCAACTGTTGGCTATTTCTGTCATTTCATACTCAGTGCTAAGATATCTACATTTACATTTTTCTGTCTTTCCCTCAGGTTTGTTGTAGTTCCTTCTTTCGATTAGAAAATAAAGGATTTCGTCATTACCTAAGATTTCTCTGCAGTAGTCTTCCCTGTATCTATGTTTGTCCAGTGTTTGTGATTGTCTTTTTCAACTGAATTGCATAGCCTTGTATTTCATATCACCGAATCCATTTCCTCGTCTAATTTCTAACATATTCCGTCCTTGTCCAATTATTCAATATCGTACTACTTTATAAACCGTGCCAGACTTTGCTGTTCAGTTTATTCTTTACCGGCAGTTAGCTGACACGTCTTACAATGTAATATCTATTTTCCTAATCTCTCTCTCCCGTTGCTAATTCGAGTTCGAATCATCGCCAGTTCCCGGTATTTTTTCAGGTACAACTCCTCCTTTCCTTGTGACATTTAGTAAACAAAGAATTTTAACCTGTTTCCAACAGAACTGATGCAGAACAAGGGTGCTATGCGGGAACTAAATACCAATTTCCAGAGGTTGTTGCCAGCCAGCATCCCCATTAAGAGGGAGGAACGCATTACCATTGCTCGTGACATCAAGAGGTTCTACTTTGAAAATCAGCCTCTGGAAGATACGACAGTCGACATGTATGTTGATGTAAGTGCCACGGATATTTTTTAATATTATTGTAATAACTTCTAGCGTATTCAATTACTTTCATTTTAATTATAATTTTTTATTGCAATCACGACCTCAATAAGTAATTGCTTTCTTATCGTCTGTTTTTGTAGCTAATTTGTCAAATTAAATGTTGCATATATTCCGTTTTTGCTTTTGAGTTATAAGCCTCGCACAGTTTACAATTCAACGTACATCTTGTCTCTGATGTTCATTTCTTCGTCTATGCTGAAGTACAGCACACAACGCCGGTTTCTCGCACAATCTTTCCTCGAGTATTTCTTCACTTACGTAATGCTGGAAGCTGTAGTAATTTGTCCCTCCTACTTTTTAGAATTTTTAAACTGTAAATTATAGCACTTCTTTATTTCGTGCCCTACGTATCGACGTGATGTTTTACATATTTAATTTGCGAAAATTTTCAAATCCTATTCTTCAATCAACCACTGCTAAAGAGACGGCCTGAGCGCTGTTGTGTTACGTCACACAAAGTAGGCCGTGACCGCGTAGCTTAACACGAGCATGCTCACAGGGATTAAATGAAACTATTACAGTTTTAAGTGATAGCCGTGCTTTGAAGAATTATTAGGGCAACATTTCTTTTCATGCCTTTTATTGATTTGGCATGTACTTTCATTATACTGAAAACAGCGCATTTCGCCCAAATTATCACATTCTTCCAATTTCACCTTAAACGCCCAGAAGGGACATGTTGACCTCTTTAAAAACAAAAATAACTTTGTTTATTGTCGTGCTTTACCATCATCTTATGCATTCTGAAGTGTCGGCGACTTTATTTTGTGGTGCAAAAATTTACTTTCGTTCAAAATATGACATATCGTAATATATAAATCCAAGCTTGCTGCTAACAATATTTATTCAGCTTGTGCAAATTGACTAGAATTTTTAAAAAAGTTTCGATGTTTTCAGCTGTGTGATTTTGGCTTTTTAAGTGTAAGTAAACATCGAAACTGCTTTAAAAATTCTACACACATTTCCTAAAGGCCATATTATATATATTTTGGAACAACTAGAAATTTTCACACACACGAAAAAATACCCGTTTGATATTCTCAATGAACAAACAGATGTAAAGGATAAATATTATTTAGAGAACTTTATTGAAATTTTGGAAAAGGAAAACGGATAAGAAATATCACACAAGGAAAAGAAACGATGTTTCTCTGCTATTGTATAATCCATTACACACGAGTACACCCTCTGACTGGCACAGATATATTTTACTGTAAACATAAAGCATCAACAGAGTAAACAGTGTCTATATCTGTCAAATATAAAAAGTAATGAGATAAAAATCAGCACACTGTCCAGTCACTAGTTGATAATTCCGGGGCAGGAATAGAAGAAAGCAAACGGAAAGCTGAAGTTCTAAATTTAACCTTTAAGAAATCTTTCACGCAGGAGGACCGCACAAATATACCATCATTTGATCAACGTACTAATTCCGAAATGGGGGACATAGCAATAGGTATCTCCGGTGTAGAGAAGCAGCTGAGAGAGTTAAATACGAAAAAGTCTGCTGGTCCGGATGGAATACCAGTTCGGTTTTACAAAGACTATTCTGCGGCGTTGGCTCCCTACTTAGCTTGCATTTATAGCGAATATTTAATTCAGCGCAAAGTTCCTAGTAATTGGAAAAAAGCGCAGGTGACTCCCGTGCATAAGAAAGGAAAGAGAACTGACCCATACAATTACAGGCCAATATCGTTGACATCGGTTTCATGTAGAATTTTGGAGCATATTCTCAGTTCGAATATAGTAAATTTCCTTGAAACGGAAAATCTTCTTTCCATGAATCAGCACGGGTATAGGAAACATCGTTCATGTGAAACTCAGCTTGCCCTTTTCTCACATGACATCTTGCGAGCCATGGACGAAGGACAAAAGGCGGATTGTGTTTTTCTCGACTTCAAAAAGGCGTTCGACGCGGTGCCCCAATGCAGACTGCTAACGAAGATACGAACTTATGGAATAGGTTCACAGATTTGTGACTGGCTGGAAGACTTCCTAAGTAATAGAACACAGTACGTTGTTCTCGACGGCGAGTGTTCATCAGAGACGAGTGTATCGTCAGTCGTGCCCCAGGTGAGTGTGATAGGACCGCTATTATTTTCTATCTATATAAATGATCTGATGGACAGAGTAAGTTGTAATTTGCGGCTGTTTGCTGATGATGCTGTGGTGTATGGCAGGGTGTCGTCTGTAACTGACTGTAATAGCATACAGGTTGACTTAGACAAAATTTCTAGTTGGTGCGAAGAATGGCAGCTAGCTCTCAATGTAGAAAAATGTAAGGTGATGCGCATGAGTAGAAAAAACAATCCTATAATGTTCGAATACAGCATTATTAGTGAGCTTCTTGATGCTGTCGCGTCGTTCAAATATCTAGGCGTAACATTGCAGAGCGATATGAAATGGAACGAGCATGTAAGGACAGTTGTGAGAAAGGCGACAGCCGACCTTCGGTTTATTGGGAGGATTTTGGGAAGATGTACTTCACCTGTAAAGGAGACCGCGTATAAAACGCTTGTACGACCACGTCTTGAGTATGGCTCAAGTATTTGGGAACCGCAGCAGATCGGTTTGAAGGAAGGCATAGAGGCGGTTCAGAGGCGAGCAGCTAGATTTGTTACCGGTAGGTTCGACCAATGCGCGAGTGTCACGGAAATGCTCCGGCAACTAAATTGGGTATCGCTGGAAGAAAGACGACGTTCTTTTCGTGAATTTCTGTTAAGTAAATTTAGAGGGCCGGAATTTGAAGCTGAGTGTAGTACGATCTTGCTGCCGCCTACTTACATTTCGCGTAAAGATCACAAATACAAGATACGAGAAATTAGGGCTCGTACGGAGGCATATAGGCATTCTTTTTTTCCTCGTTCAATTTGGGAGTGGAATAGGAAAGGAAATGCCTAGTAGTGGTACAGTGTACCCTCCGCCACGCACCTTACGGTGAATTGCGGAGTATGTATGTAGATGTAGATGTAGAAAACGTGACCTTACCATCTTGTCACAAAAAGACACTTACTCTAATATGCTTTATGGACGTCAGTCAAACTTAAACGTAAGTGAATTTGTAATGGAATAACGTTTAAATTTTTTTATAAAAATTGTATATTGTAAACGTAGGTAATTTTTTATTATACATCACCAGGTCCATTTGAAAATGGCATAAGCCGAAACAAGCTTGTAGTGGAGTCAATTTGCACAAGCTGAATAAATTTTGTTAGCAGCAAACTTGGATTTATATATTACGATATGTCATATTTTGACCTTGTATATGCTGCGAGCCCAGTAGAGAAAAAACTATATACTTTCGTTCATATTATTCTGGTGTGATTGACACAAATGGAATCAGTTCGACATTGTTCGTCATTCCATTGTGAGAATCAGTATTTCAAAAGAGAAATTAATTGCAAACAGTATTTACATTATGAAGAGATTATTGCAGAATTACAAAGAGTTATGGATTCAGATGCTGGCAAAAGTTTTTCTGAAAATTCTAAGGATTAGTTTGTATCGCAGGGAGTAACATAACAATATATATAATGAGCAACTAATACCAAGTAAAACTAGGTGCATGGCTTCAAATCCTGACACGTAAGGGCAAAAGCACTGGTTAGCTGTAGATGTTGAAAGCAAATATATGCACCGTGGTTTTCCTTATCTTGGTGAAGATACTGCACGAACCCAAGACGAAAGGGTTTCACATTAAGTAGTGATGCTTCTTATGGAACCATTTCTGGGCAAAGGCAGAAATGTTACTACACACAATTACCTCAATTCACTGAAACTAGACAAAAAAAGGAGGAACAGTAAATAGAGCAAGAACAGAAATGCCACATACTCTGAAGTCCTTGAAGTCTATCAAAGAAAGAGAGCAAAAAATGTGCTAGTAATGCATTTCCCTTTCTTCCTAGTGGTACAGTAACTACAAATGAGTGACAACTCGAGAAACTGTAAGTTATTTTGGGTTGACATGGTACACAAAATGGCCAGGCGGTACTCATTCAAGGCTTCCTCAAAGCGATGGCCAGTGCACTCCTATAGCATTGACCTCGGAGTAATATATGAATGTATATACTATTCAGTGCTGTTACGGGGAAGAATATCAAAAGAAGAAATTTTATTCAGCAGTTTGCAGTGCCACATTTTATTTAATAGGCAGTGTTGCATTTTAAAGTTTATTCAAGTTATTTTAATTCATCGTAATTATCGTGGAAATCGGTTGTTACCTGGTTCTTAGGATGGTTCGTTTGCTTGTTATAGGTTTGATAATTACTGTAAAGTAGAAACTAGTCACCCCTTTGTAAGATTTGAAGTTCTTATGCAGTTTAGGTCTTTTTTTTTAAGAAAAATAACAATAATATTTTTAAAAAAAACTTTTAACCTTTAATACTATTGATAAATTGAAATGTGGTAACTTGTATGTGGTTTCAGCTTCGCGCGGACCTGCTGTTCGTGTACCCTGCCCTGCTGGCGGCGCGGGTGCAGTCGTCAGTGGCCGCAGCACAGCCCGTGTACTTCTACCACTTTGACGCCGTCACAAATCTCAACGTGTTTAAGAAGATATTCACTAAACTAGAACTTCAGGGTAAATACACAATTTCGGACAAGAATATGTCCTAGTGCAAGTTACGAATTAATGAAGTCCCATACTTAGCTGAAAGTTACTGTGTTTCTAAGTTACAAGTTCACAGTTCGGAATCTCCGTTATTGTCTTCTATTATAATACAGAAGTTTGAAATTTGGCTCAAGACACGCTTACAACATTCCTTTGTAATGATGTAAGAGCGTGGTGCCCTGCCACCTCACCATTGGTCTCGGCAACCCATCAGAGAAAGCAACGAGATCGTACTAAAGAATAAAAGCCAGAAGTCTGCATTTTGCGTAACGTTTATAGCTACTGAAATCTATAGAGGGACTATACAAGGGAAATGAACGTCTAGGGAGCATTGTAGATATGGAAGTTGCAAGGGGGTTTCTAGATTTCTATTTCCATCTTTGAAATGTTCGTTAAGCTTATGGGACTTAACTACGGGGTTATCAGTCCCTAAACTTACAAATTACTTATCAACTACCTTATACTAAAGACGGCACAAATATCCATGCCCGAGGGGGGATTCGAACCCCCGACCGTAGTGGCCGTGCAGAACGTGACTGGAGCGCCTCAGTCTCCTCGGCCACCGCGGCCGGCTTTCCAACTTTCCTTTTCTGTGAGTGAATGATGCGTATCATATATATATATATATATATATATATATATATATATATATATATATATATATATATATATACTTCTTTTTGTAACACCCTATACATAGGTATACAGGGTGTTACAAAAACGTACGGTCAAACTTTCAGGAAACATTCCTCACACACAAAGAAAGAAAATATGTTATGTGGGACATGTCTCCGGAAACGTTTAACTTCCATGTTAGAACTCATTTTAGTATTTCTCTTTAAATGTAAATTGAAATAATTCGTACAGAAAGTTGTCAAAATACCCAATTGTTTAGTTAATATGTACTGTACTTCTTCGATTTACCTAATTTGTAAATATTTCACTGACTGCAAAGCCACGTTCGTGATGAACACTAACCAGTTGATGCTACGTACTGATGCACTTGATGCAATGAGAGCAATGAGTCGCATGTCAACACAAGCACTGAAGTCAACATTACCTTCCTTCAATTGGGCCAACTGGCAGTGAATCGAGGAAGTACAGTACATACTAACGAAACGACAATTGTCTGCACGAATTATTTCAATTTACATTTAAAGAGAAATACTAAAATGAGCTCTAACATGGAAATTAATCGTTTCCGGACACATGTCCACATAATATATTTTCTTTCTTTGTGAGTGAGGAATGTTTCCTGAAAGTTTGGCCCTACCTTCTTGTAATACCCTGTAGGGAAGTTATGGCTGACCCCGAAAACCAATACAAATACCACTTGTCACGTAATTCTTGAGCTTAATGTTTGCAAAGAGACAAATAACATTGAAAATGTTTTCTTAATTAAAGCAAGCTGATAAACCACCACAATAAATGACAAGTTGTTAAAGGAGACTATCTACCACGGAAATATGTAAGTAGAATCAAACAATTAATTTATTAACAAAATATGGTCCAACATATAACACGAAATGAAATCAGTATGTATAAAAGAAACATGTCTACAAGAACAAATGCAGCTTTTGAACTAGGAATCCTACCGTGGGAGCAATGATATAAATGGGGAAGATTTAGAGTAAGCGGAAACTATTACGAGAATCCGCATTCAGTAGGTTTTTCTATGAAATACTGAGGAAGCAAGATCGGCATGCATTACTACGTTTTGGAAATGAGTGCAGACAGACTGCTCGTCTTTTACTACCCTTCCATCGCTGCTCGCTGGCGAGATGTGGTTGGCGAGGTGTGACCTGTGGCTACAGATCACAGTGGTCAGCATCGTTGTACGATCTAAAACGTGCCTAAATGCAGGGGTCAACATCTGTCGGCCGAAGGAGCGCTACCGGGGCGTCAGCGCGGCGCCGCGTTTCTTTGTACTGGGGTACCATTACTTTACTACCGGCTGGCGCTTCCCTGAAGCTCGCCTCTCGCAGAGTTAAACGTTTCAGACCGAAACTGAGCCTTCCCATTTCTAGATTGCTTAAACTATTTTCCAATAAGCAGTGTTAGTGAATGAATTACTACTGTAATAATTAAAGATGTTAGACGAGAAGGAGGCTACATATTCTACACTTCTTTACATTATCCATTACGGATGTTTCAGAACCCGTGACTTATTTTCAATATGATATAAGAAAACTCCTTCAGTCACTTATTCTTGAAATGATGTTTGCCGGCCGCGGTGGCCGAGGGGGCTGAGGCGCTCCAGTCACGGTCTGCACGGCCACTACGTTCGGGGGTTCGAATCCCCCCTCGGGCATGGATATTTGTCCCGTCCTAGTTCGTAAGTAGGGACTGATGATCCCGTAGTTAAGTCCCATAAGCTTAACAAACATTTGAACATTTTTTTTAATGTTTATTCCATGAACCGATTTTCAAACCTTTTCACGTTCATCATCAGATGGATCATGTTACAACATAAGTTTAAGCGTCATGTTGGATGCTGGCTCTGTAGTGGGAAGAAGGAAATATATTTTAAGAACTCGAATTACACGTTGTTTAGGTCGTGTTTTGTATTTGTAAGATTCCGTGAAATTTGTTGATTTACTTACAGCGACTGTATGGCCGGATTTTTGCGTCTCCAAGACGCAAGAAATGGAAATTAACCACAAAAATGTGGTTATACAGTTGCAGTAAGTAAATCAACAAATTTCACGGAATTTTACAAATAAAAAACATGACCTAAACAACGTGCAATTCGAGATTTTAAAATATATTTCCTTCTTCCCACCACATCATGCATGACGCTTAAAATGATATTGTAACATGATCCATCTGATGATGAACCTGAAAATTTTTGAAAACCGGTTCATGGAATATACATCATTTCAAGAAAAAGTGACTAAGGCTGTTTTCTTAAATCATTCTACATTTCTAATTACTGAATGCAAATATGCACAGAGACATGATTAATTAATAAAATGAGAATTAATTAAGTGGAAGTATTAGAGAATTGAAGCATGAAAGCGTCACTTACATGCGCGACGTCTTTCAAACTAAATGAATACGACATGGGAGATACGTTAACTTGAGAAGAATTTGACACGGCACTAAAATATTTGAGTCAATAAAGGACCCTGGAATATATGTTGTTCCATCTGAACCTCTGATATCGTTGGGAGAGCCAGTCATGACGAAAGTATTTCAACCCGTGGAAAATACATGAGAAAGTGGAAGTAGCCCAGACTGCAACTAGAATATACTAATTAACATTCAAAACAGAGAAATATCATATAAATGTGAAAATAGGCGATTATCAGTTTAATAAGGCATGGCTGTAAAATACTAAAATGTATTACATACAGACGAATGGAAAAGCTGCTACAATTCGACCTAAGGGGAGCTCAGCTGGGGTTTAAGAGAAATGTAGGAAGATGTGAGGCAATACATTAGAATGTATCTAAGAAGATAAGTTATGGAAAGGCAAATTTACGTTTTTAGCATTTGTAGATTTGGGTAAAACTCTTGGCAAAGTTGACTGGAATGCACTCTTTCAAATTCTAGAAGCAGTAAGGGTATAACTTAGAAAAACAATAGCTATATTGAAATTGTAGAAAAAGAATAAAACAAAGTGTCGAAGAGCTTCAGAAGGACATGGTGGTTAGAAAGAGAGTAAGAGAGTTTGTAGTCTTTTCCCAATGTTACTAAATAAATACTTTGAGGAAGCTGTGAAAGAAGCAAAGACAAATTTGGAGTAGTAATTAAAGTACAGGGAGAAGAAATTGTAATTCTGCCAGAGGCAGAACCTGCAACAGCAATTGAACTGAATAGACAAAGGCTTGAAAGGGTAGCATAAGATGAAAATTAACAAGATAAAAGTAGGATAATGGAGTGTACTCTAAGAAAACGAGGTGATGCTGAAGTAATTAGTTTAGGTAATGAGACAATAAAAGTAGATGAGTCTTGTTATTTGAGTAGCAAAATAACTCTGACGGCCGAAGTAAAGGAGAATGGCTATGAAGACAAAATCACTTTTGAAGAAAAGGAATGTGTTGATTTTCAAATTTAAATGTTACGAAGAACTTTCCCAAAATATTTGTCAGACTGTACAGTTGTGAAAAGTGAAAGATAAGGAGTTCAGACAAAATTGTGGTAGAAGTTTTAGAAAGGTGGTGCTAGAGACGAATGATGAAGATCAGAATGGTAGATCGCGTAAATAATGACGAGTTAGTGATCAGAAATGGGAAGAAAAAAATTCTAGCAGATCTTCACGAATTATGAATTAATTTGTGGGGTGCATTCTGCGACATGAAGAAATCGTCAGTTTAACATTCGTGGGTTGTCTGTGGGGTAAAAATTGCAGAAGGAGAGACGAATAAAATTCAAAAGGATGTATGTTCCCGTTCTTATTCAGAGGGCAAGGGGACTGCACACGAGAGGGTAGCGGGGAGGGCTGCATCAAATCAATCCTTGGACTGAAGACCACATCACACACACACGCACACACACATTGATGTCACATTGGCACTAAATTTCACCTCACTTCTTCCAAATGCCACCGTGCTTTTGTCGCATGATGGAAGGTCGTTACATCGACACTTACATCAACTTCACCGCTTCCTTTGGCACATTAGTTGGGGCGCTGAGAACCGCGAAGTACAGGGGTAAAATCTCACTGCATTTAATAGCTCAGCAAAGAAAATATTTCACACGCATCGCTCTTCAGAATCGACACGAAAAGGCGTGAGGAAGCAGCAAAAATAGCGCCATTAAAACTACCCCTTATCATGGTGCGTTGATTGCCACATATTTTACAGTCCGCAGTGCAATGAGCAAAGTTCCACACAGAGCAGAGGTCGTACACAGTTATCTTTTCGCTGCAAACGTAATTAATTTTCAACCCCACTGAACGATTTATTGCATTAAGCTGAAGGTTTCGGTGCCCCAATAGCACCTTTCTCAGGCCTCACAAATGAACTCAAGTTCCATATTAATAATCGTAATTAAATAGGAAAAACAGTGGTAACCGTCTAGCATCGAAATCATCAATAATAATATGGTACCTACTTGCATAAAACGACAACTAAATGAAGTAGTTTTGTAGTGATAGTTGTAGTTAGATGCAAGGAGATACCACATGCTTATTGAAGATTTCGACGGTAGCCGCTTATTACAGTGGGTCCTATTAATAACACCATTGTTCACCCGCCGTGGAATGGCAAAGTGCTCTAAGGCGTCTTGCTGCGGAGCGCGCGGTTACGCCCCGTCGGATATTCGAGTCCTCCCTTCGACATGTGTGTGTGTGTGTGTGTGTGTGTGTGTGTGTGTGTGTTTTGTCCTTAGGTTAACTTAAGTAGTTTGTAAGCCTATGAAATGAAAACCACAGTAGTCAACTCCCATAGATTTACAAGCATATGAACATTTGAACGACTGTTAATCTGGAACTATTAGTTCGTGTGTGGGGCCTGGAGTTTGTGCTACTGGAGCACCGAAACCGGTATCAAGTGATGCAATAAATCTTAAAATACAGTTAATGTTGTTCTTAGGTGGCAGTCTACAGCCGAAAAAAATTAAAAAAATAAAAAAACTTATTGCAGCAATTGCCGAAACTGGTCCAGCATAGCAAATAAAACTATTTTACATCTCTGGCCCCAGGAATTATTTTTTCAAAACTTAAAACACAGCTTAGAACACTTGGTTATTATTCCACAATCTCACCAGCTGGGCACGCACCTTTCATCGTAACGATGGAGTCAACTTTCAGAGTGTAGTGCCACTAATTGTTCTTTATGATACATGGTGAAACCATTTAACACTGTCCAAATAAATTCGACGGGAAATAGCCATGACTCAAAGTAGTAATGGGTTTATATGCTTCTTTACTATTCTTGCTTCGCGCCTTCCTGTGGGGATGATCAAACACACACACACACATACAGAGGGAGAGAGAGAGAGAGAGAGAGAGAGAGAGAGAAGAAGGGGGGCAGTACAACAACGACACATAAGTGGTGAAACGACCTACAATACCTCCAAGAGCGCAATGTTTGGCAACGTGTATGGACCTTTGTTGTGTACCAGTGATTACACCAATCATTCGACTGAGTAGCACTCGTTTACTGGTGAAGCTGCTTTTAAGCTAGCGATATATAAAGGTGCTGAATGAGCTGTCTGTCCTCAGGCACTAGAGTTGGGATGAAGCGTTACACAGCTGAATGGCTGTGGAGATCAGTGTGCTGAAATTGCTCGACACCTGTGCGTGGTAGAATTGAAGATGCAAATTGGGTGGGCTGAGGGGCGGTGAAGGGTCTTAGAGGGGGACCGTTTGCCTATTTATTCACTAATTCACGCAGCCATAATCATACCACAGGAGGGTGCCAAACAGTAGAACTCAAAAGACATCCTTTGCTTATTAGGATTCGCACATATTCGTCGAATTGTTTCTAACATTCTCTTATTGTCCCAGCTCGCATATGCCGTTTCACTACACCCAAAAGGGTTCCTTTAAAGTTAATCGTAGTTGTAACTCTTCATGAAGTTGAATTGCCCAGCGTGTGCGGACAGTGTCTAAAATTATCATAAACGTCTTACTATCGCTATTGCCGTGAGGAATGTAGTTTTAGACTGCGAAGTGTGTGAAAATCAATTTTCTGAAATTAAATATGTTTGTCGTTTGAAATATTTATATATTTTTAGGGGCTAAGCTCTAAATATCTGATTTGTTTTCCTCGGTTACCCATATAAATAATTGTGATATTATCGTTGGGCGCCGTGGTTTTCATCTCTATTGCGAAGATGTGACGAAGGGATTATACGTGAGTGACGGGGTCACCATGTGACATATATGGGGAAAATTTGCCAAAAACATGACATCATTCATCTCACATTAATTTCTGAGCTCTTGCTTTTATTTATTTATTTTTGTTTCAAGTGTCGACTTCTTGCAACTTGCGCTATACTCTTCTCTCATTTCTGACGTAGCTTGTGGGCACCTTTGAGCAAAATTTCGAACTCTTGTGTCACGTTCGATTACAATTTATTTTATTTTATTTTATTTATTTTTATTTTATTATTATTATTATTATTGTTTATTTTTTGCAGAGAGTAGAAATATGTAACAGTAGTTGTTACGTTTTGTCCAAATTACGTAATATAGTTCGCAATATACCTCAGACTCATAAACGCATATATGTGCAGGTGCGTCTCATCTCGATGACCTACCTTACTTGTTCTCCGGAGAAATGTTCAAAGACATACCAAAAGGCCCAGAAACGGCAGAAGGGAAAGCAATAGCACGTATGACGCGCATGTGGACGAACTTTGCGACTAAGGGGTAAGTACTATAGTTAAATAACATTTTTTAGACAGTAGCTGTACTGTTCTTTCAGTTTGTTTAAGTTTCTTATAGTGAAATAAGAACAAAATTACCTCATTAAGAAAGTATTTGAACTCATCGGGCGAAATATTTCTCATTTGAATAAGAGAGAACAATGTTAGACTGATCAAAATATCCACGGGTGTACTGCCGGTCTATAGTGTCCAACGGGCACAATATTTCGGCGATCATACATGTCGCCATCATCAGGTGAACTGACGGACTGAGCTCCTGGAAACGTGCCGGCACGGAGATCCGCACGCTACGGCTGCTCGAAGGGAACTGGGTTCTAGCCCGGTAGCGGGCCATTTAAATACCCGCGGCCCGCGGAGCGACCCCTCCGCGGTCCGCGCCCCGCGGCGCGGCCGCGCAGTGGAACCGATTGCGCCGGCGTCTGAGAAGACGTCGGTGTGAGGGCTCTGTCCGCCGTGGTCGTCACTTCGTTACGTTTGCTAGATTTACTCTTAATTAACCCAATCGCTGGTTCCCAAGCTTTGCTAAGATTATAGCCAGAGTCACGGTTTATGAGGTCGTCACTTGTGCGAATTTCAATGGCCTCTCTAACGACGCAGTCCCAGTATCTCGACGTCTGTACCAGAATCCTAGTGTGTTCATACTCCATGGCGTGATTCTCCGACAAACAATGTTCAGCGACCGCCGACTTGCTCGGATACATCAATCGTGTGTGCCTCTGGTGTTCAACGCATCGATCCTCGACGGTACGCATCGTCTGTCCAATATATGACTTTCCACACTGACACGGAATCTGGTAGACGCCCGCCTTCCTCAAACCGAGATCATCTTTAGCGCTCCCCACCAGAGCACGAATTTTATTTGGCGGACAAAAAACAGTTCCAACCTGGTGTTTTCTCAAAATGCGGGCGATCTTCCCTGAGAGTGCGCCGGTATATGGAACGAACGCAGTGCCTACATCCTCCCTTGCGTTTTCATCCGTTTCCACAGGTTGTGTTGTAGTGGTTGGGCGGAGAGCCCGCTGAATCTGCCACTCTGAGTACCCATTTTTTCGAAATACAGTTCTCAGGTGTTCCAATTCCTGGGGTAGACTCTCTGCGTCGGAGATAGTGCGCGCCCTATGTACTAGAGTTTTAAGTACCCCATTCCTCTGTGAAGGGTGGTGACAGCTGTCTGCGTGTAAATACAGATCAGTGTGCGTTGTCTTCCGATATACACTATGACCCAGGGTGCCGTCAGCTCTTCTCTTGACCAAGACGTCAAGGAACGGCAATTTACCCTCCGTTTCAGTCTCCATAGTGAATTTGATGTTGGGGTGTATGGAGTTCAGATGTGTAAGGAAGTCAAGGAGTTTATCCATACCATGTGGCCAGATGACGAAAGTGTCGTCCACATAACGGAAAAAGCAAGTAGGTTTCCAGAAAGATGATGCAAGGGCTTCCTCCTCGAAATTCTCCATGTATAAATTAGCGACCACAGGGGAGAGTGGGCTACCCATGGCGACTCCCTCCGTTTGTTCGTAGTATTCGCCATTGAAAAGAAAATACGTGGAGGTCAAGACATGCCTAAAAAGTTCGGTGGTCTTCTCGTCAAATTTCTGACCAATCAAATCTAGTGACTCTCGAAGGGGCACCCTCGTAAACAACGAAACGACGTCAAAACTTACCATGATATCTGACTCATCCAGCCTGAAGTTGTTAAGGCGTTTCACAAAATCCACGGAATTACGGATGTGATGAGGGCATTTACCCACATAAGGACTTAATATTCCCGTCAAGTATTTGGCCAACAAATATGTAGGTGCCCTGACGTTACTGACAATGGGACGTAACGGCACCCCATCTTTGTGAACCTTAGGGAGTCCATAAAGTCTTGGCGGTACCGGACCTTGAGGTAAAAGTTTCTTGGCGACACCCTCCGGTAAATCCGCATCCTTGAGAAGCGCCCTCGTCTTGTTTTCCACCTTCTTTGTGGGGTCAAAGCTGATCTTCCGGTAGGAATCGTCATTTAGCAGGCTCTGCATCTTTTCAGTGTAGTCCTTAAGGGGGACAACAACCGTAGCATTGCCTTTGTCAGCCGGTAAGACAACAATATCAGGGCGCTCCCTCAGGTCACGAATGGCCGCCCTCTCTTTACTAGTGATGTTTGACTTCGTGGGCTTGGATTTCGTCAATACACGACAAATTTCACGACGTATTTCCTCAGCTGAATCAGGCGGAAGTCGAGCTGCAACCTGTTCAACAGCACTAATAATTTCTGCGACAGGTGTGAACTTGGGGGTAGGAGCAAAGTTGAGTCCTTTCTCTAAAACTGAGACCGCATCATCACTCAACTCCATGCCACTCAGATTGATGACGGTCTTGCACGGAACCTGCAGAGGTGGCTTGTCAAGGAGGCGTGAGAACTTAGCTGTTTGACGTCCCGTTGCCTTCTTATGGGCGGAATCGGCTGCAACCGAAGTAACACCATCAATCCAATCCCAGGAAAAAGACGTGAAGTGACTAGCCAGTTGCAAATGCAGATGGAATAGTTCCAGAGAGACGAACTCAAGAACTCAATATTTTGATCATCAAATACGCCGGGAAAAACTGAAGAATCACAATTGTTAGACTTCCTAATTGGTAGAGATTGGTACTGGTGAAATAGCAGCCACAATAATGTTTAACTGATTGCTCGAATTTATTTATTGCGTGTGTGTGTGTGTGTATGTGTATGTTTGTGTGAGCGTCTGTGAGCGTGCGCGCGCGCACTATAGGCCAAGCTGGACTGTTCGTTAGGTGTAGGATAGTCAACATTAGTTTCGGTATTGAAATCAAGAAACAGGTTACCTTGAGGCCTATTAAACTGTAGTCCGTGACTGGAAAGTGATAGATTTGGCATGTTTGCTACTGGTTCTAAACGTTGACAGCAGACAGGGACCACTCCCCACCCCCTCCTTGGACAGCGGTTTAGTTGCAACTCCGCCATGTTTAAGCAGGACGGGACTGACTGGCGAACTGGACGGATGCACGTAGGTAATGGTCTACAATCATCTTTGGAAGTTTTGGTAAAGACGAGTAATTTAATTAAAGATTCATCTTTGTAGCACTCCTTGTCTGTTTATCAGCAAACATGAATCGTGGCGATTTTATTTCAGTTATTCCGTTTAAATGGCTGGAACACTAGGTACATGCCATTTTGTGGCCTAGCGTTCTAAGGCGTCTGATTGCGGAGCACGCGGTCAGAGTAGTTCGTAACTATTAGGTATTGATGACCATAGCAGTTTGGTCCAGTAGGTTATCAAACATTTGATTTGCACGTAGCAACAACTCAACTCTCACGAAGTTCACGAAATATTGGGGGCAATTGAGGCAAGAAAATTTACTGTAAAAAGCGTTATTTCATGATCAATATGTTTAATAATACTATGACTTCGTGACCTCACAGAAATAAGTATACACGCCAAAAATTCCGGCCCATGGTGGCTTCCAAATTCACCGACTTTTAACCAATGTAGGAGAAATGTAGGAACACGGGAGGCAATACATTACGATTTATATTAGCAGATAGGCTAAGAGAAAGCAAAACTACGTTTTTAGCATTTCTAGATTTTCAGAAAGCTTTTGACAATGTCGACTGGAATACACTCTCTCAAATTATGAAGGTAACAGGTGTAAAATATGGGGAGCGAAGAGTTATATTCAACCTGTACAAAAACCAGGCAGCAGTTATTAGAGTCGAAGGACAAGAAAGGAATGCAAAGTTTGGAAAGGGAGTAAGACAGGGTTGTAGCATTTCCCCAGTGTTGTTCAATCTGTACATTGAGCAAGCAGTGAAGCAATGCAAGGAGAAATTGGGAGAGGGAATTAAAGTTCACGAGGAAGAAATAAAAACTTTGAGGTTTTCCGACGACATAGTAATTTTGTCAGAGACTGCAAAGTATCTGGATAAGCAAATGAATGGAATGGACAGTTCCTTTAAAGGATTATATAAGATGTACATTAACAAGAGAAAACGAATGTAATGGAATGGAATGTCAGAAAATCAGGCGATGCTGAAGGAATTATATTAGGTAATAAGCAAATAAAGGTTGTAGATGAGTTTTGTTATTTGAGTAGCAAGACAACTTCTGATGACTATGGGAAGAAAAGTGTTTCTAAAGAAGCGAACCTTGTTAACATGCAATATTAACTGCAATCTTAAGAAGTCCTTTCTGAAACCATTTTATGGGAGTGAAACGTGGACGATAAGGAGTTCAGACAAAAAGATGATAGAAGATTTTGAAATGTGGTGCTACAGACGAATGATGAAAATCAGACGGGTAGGTTACGTAGTTAATGAGCAGGCGCTTCATCGAATTGGGGAGAAAAGGATTTTCTGAAATACCTAAGATAGATTGGTGGGACACAGTCTTTGACAATAAGCAGATTCAAATGTTCAAATGTTTGTATAGCTTATAATACTTACCTACGGGGTCATCAGTCCCTAAACCTTACAAACTACTTATGAACTAGCTAACACTAAGGACGGCACAAGTATCCATGCCCGAGGGGGGGGGATTCGAACCCCCGACCGCAGTGGCCGTGCAGGCCGTGACTGGCGCGCCGCAATCCCCTAGGCCAGCGCGGCCGGCTAAGCAGATTCAAAAGGATGTAGGTTCCCCAACGTATTCTCAGATGAAGAGACTTGCACAGGACAGGGGAACGTGGAGAGCTGCATCAAACCAGTCTGCGGACTGAAGACCACAACAACGACCACAGTTTCATTTGTGGTGAATTATATAGAACTTAGCACCTGTTCGACTACAATTAAATCTATACCTCATGAAATTCCCAGATCCAAAGCCACTAGCAGGAGAGGATTGAAGGCTGTGTAGCAATAAGAGAGGTTACTTGAGAGGTAATTTATGTTGACCTATCTAAGGGAAATTTTACTAGATCGTGTTGTTACCCCTTCCACTGCATTAGTATTGAGCTGTGCACGTACATTTGTTCTGGGATCGGAGCAGTGTGATCTATCGATGTGGAAACGTGAGCTATAATGTCTGCAAGTACCCATTAGCGCACATCAGCTTAATTGGCGGGTTGTTTGGTCTGTCTCACACAATGCTCACAGCTATACAGCAATCCGTAACAACAAGAACCGTATATATGTGTTACATCGTGATAGTGATTGTCGATTTCAGACGCAACCTGAACAGCTTCTGTCAGTACATGTAGTCACCCCATCCAATTTTCGAACTAAGGATAGCTAAGAAAACAGGACATAGTAAGAATGTGAAGTCGGGTTCCCAAGGTACTCCGTTAGTGACCATTACTAACAGCGACACTACGCTGCAACTAATAGGAGACGCAAATTGTATTGCAAAGAATCACGATATAGGCAAACTGCACATGAATGTCGAGTGCAGAGACGACAAAATAAGTCGTGTAGTCCGCAAAGGTGGCTCTGTGAAGTTAATTTGAGATAATTTTGCTAACAAAACTTTCTGTGCCTTATTAACATTACTCTCGACATTTATTTTTATGGAAATAAAGGCCAAAGTTTTAAATTTAAAATTCAAGAAACCATTCACGCAGGATGACATGCAAATGTACCTTTAGCTGATGGTCGTACTAACTCTCAAATGGAGAACATAGCTGCTGTAGAGAAGCCACCGGGCGAGTTGAAAACAAACAAGTCGCCAGGTCCAGTTAGGGTAGCAATTCGGTTTTACTAAGAGTATTGGCAAGAGCATTGGCTCCTTACTTATCATGAATTTATCGAGAATCTTTGACGCATCGCAAAGCACCAAGAGGCTGTAAGAAGGCACAGGTAACTCCCATATATAAGAAAGGAAATAGAACGAACCTACGAAATTACAGACCTATACCACCAAAGTTTGCTGTAGAACTGTTGAACATATTCTCAGTTCTTCTTCTTCTTCTTCTTGGCCTTCCCAAAGAGCTTCCGCCATTCATCACGGTCATATACTACCCTTCTCATCCATTGTTCTCTGTCATACACAGGGCCAATTATTCTTCTCAAAACTTTCAAATCCGTCGAGCAGCCTTGCATCAGTTTCCATCAAGCATTTCTGAAGCATAAGTGAAAACAGGTCTAACTAGAGTTTTATATATAGTGAATTTTGTTGGGCGGCTGAGGAGTTTTGACTGGAATAAATTACTCAAGGCGAAATATGCCTTGTTTGCTGATATGAGTCTGATCTTAATTTGTGTTGGGGTGTCATTAAAGCAAGTGACAGTTGAACCAAGTTACTTGAAGGTATCGACTCTTTCAAATGTGTATCCATTCACACTGATTGATATGCTTTCCCACAGGCCATGTATTTAGTTTCACTTTCATTAATCATAAGACCCATTTTCTTACTTGCTTGACTTAAGGCTGTGAAAGCTTCTTTCAGTGCTGGTACTGTCCGTGCTGTCTATACGATCAGCACATGCTAAATTCTCCACTGACTTGTAGAAGACCGTACCCCCGGTCTGTAGGCCTGCTTACCTGATCTCCTTATTCTCAGTTCTAATATAGTAAAATTCTTTGAGACGTAAAAGCTTCTGTCCATGCATCAGCACGGTTTTAGGAAGCATCTATCGTGCGAAAGCCAGCTTGCCTTATCTCACATGACATCTTGCGTGCTATGGATGAAGGGCAATAGGTATACTACATATCTCGATTTTCGAAACGTTTTTGACACGGTACCGCACAATAGACTGCCAACGACGGTACTAGCTTATGCAATAAGTACCAAAATATGTGAGTGTCTCGAAGATTACTTACGTAATAGAAACCAGTGCGTTGTCCTCAATGGCTGGTGTTCATCAGAGACTAGGATATCGTCAGGGGTACTCCAGGAAAGTGAGATAGGACCACTGTTTTCTAATCTATATAAATGATCTGGCGGACAGAGTGAGTTGCAATCTGAGGCTGTTTACTGAAGGTGCTGTAGTTTACAAGAGGGTGTCGTCATTGAATGTAGTAGGATGCAGGATTTCTAGGTGGTGTGAGGAATGGCAACTAGCGCTAAATGTAGAGAAATTTAAGGTGATGCAGATGAGTAGGAGAAACAATCCCAAATGTTCAAATGTTTGTATAGCTTATAGCTTATGAGACTTAACTACGTGGTCATCAGTCCCTAAACGTACAAACTACTTATGAACTAATACTAAGGACGGCACAAATATCCATGCCCGAGGGGGGATTCGAACCTCTGACCGTAGTGGTCGTGCAGACCAGAAACAATCCAGTTATGTTCGAATACAGCATTGGTAGTGTACTGCTTGACATAGTCGCGTCAATTAAATACCTAGGCGTAACACTGCACAGCGATATGAAATGGAACGAGCTTATAACAACAGTCGTAGGGAAGGCAAATGCTTGACTTCGCTTTATTTGGAGAATTCTGGGAAGATGTGATTCGTCTGTAAAAGAGACTACATGTAAAACGCTTGAATGACCCCATCTTGAAAATTGCTCAAGTTTTTGGGATCCCCAGCAGATCAGTTTTAAGGAGGACGTACAGGCAGTTGAGAGGTGGGTGGCGAGGTTTGTAACTGGTAGATTCTTCCAATGTGGGAACTTAACTGGGAGTCGTTGGAACGGAGGGGACGTTCTTTTCGAGAAGCGCTGATGAAGAAATTTAGAGAGCGGACGATTCAACACCCTCCAAACTACATTTTGCGTGAAGACCACAGGGATAAGATTAGAGACATTAGGGCTCGTACAGGTCCATACAAGTATTCGTTTTTCTCTCGTTCTATATGGGAGTGGAATAGGAAAGCTTCTTTGGGTGGATTGCGGAGTATGCATGTAGATGCAGATAAAACGATTAATTGCTAAAATTGGAGCAGCTCACCACACATTTGATACCTCTAGGAAAATTACCACTTCTGACAACAAAATAAATGCGAATTCCTGCCATCTACTATTGTATAAACTTGAATTTTTAAGTCATTAAATGGATTAAATAATCTCACTTTAGAAACACAAACATTTCTAATCTTTGTTTGTAAGACACACAAATTTTGAACCTAAGACACCGTATTAGGACACAATACATTATCAATGTACGAAACCCCAGAAACATCACCTACATGAAAAGTAAGATATACTGCCGTTGTAGAATCACCTGTAAAATTAATGCGTTTGTTGAAAGCCACGAATATTTATTTAGTGTTGCGAACCAGTAACAATAAAATTATGCCCGGTCTGCAGTAGAGAATACGAATATGATGACTCAGGCATATATAACAATAACGGCAGCGGTTGTAATAAGTTCTACATTGTCCAGGCTGGAACAAATTTGGAAGATATTTAAAATAATAGGAAAAGCGAGAAAAATCTGACGAATTTTTTTCTTCATCCTAAAAATCAACACGAGTTTGCTGATACAGTACAAAACAAGCTCCAAACTCTGTACAAAGTGCCAAAAGGTCTTTCTTTGGGCATCTGAAACTATCATAACACTGTAAAATAAAACCAATGGTCGGAATGACTGATCATCATAATGTAATGTAGATCGACAACAAATGACAAATAAATCATACAGCGATGCCATGACATGTTAAACCAGTTAGTGTGCATGGTTGTATAGATGTGATACTGTTGGTTACGTAAGCCGATCCACGACAGCAAGGCCATATCACAGCGGATGGGAAAAAAATTGATTTTTAATTGTCCTTAGACCAAAAACCACATAAAAAGCATCTATTACATTCATTGAATAAAAAGCGCCAATCAAGATCAAATTGGATTTTTAATTTTCCGTGCATCAGGCGCAAAACATGTTCAACATACTGTCTACCGTTTCCTGCTACAAGTTGCACACGGGAAATAGCATGTTCAACAACTGAGCGAACTCTTTCCGGGGTCACGTTCAGAATGTGCTGCGCTATGTGTGCCTTCAATGCAGCTATTTTCCCATCCGAACACTGAACACAGCATACTTCAGTTAGTCCTACAGATGGGAGTCACTCGAATTTAGATGAGGTGATAGGGACGGCCAGGCTGTAGGGAAATGGCTGCTGATAATCCCAGCACTACCGAAATAATGCTTCACAGCTGCTTAATTGGATTTGTAATGTGCGGAGGTACGTCATCTTGCATAAAAATTATCACATCTACACATCCACGTTCTTGGAGAGTTGGAATGACGTGGTTGCACCAAGACACTCATAGAGCCTACCAGTGAAAGTAAAGTTAACAGAACCGAGAGCACTTCTCTCTTCGAGAAAATATGGACACAGTGACCTTTTCAGGATGTAGCGGAACTAGTTGATTTTTATGTGGATTTTCTGTTACCGACGTTAGACAATTCTGTGTATTGACATACCATGTCAGATGGAAGTGGTATTCGTCTGCAGGAAAAATCTTCCACGGCCATTCTTAGTCAATTTCGATGCCAGCAAGAAATTCTTGGGCAAAGGTTTCTCTTGCTGGTAGACCAACAGAAAGCCATCCGTGCGAGTAATTTTGAATGGATAGCAAAGAAGGATGTTTCGTAGGATCTCACGCATTGTGCTCACAGAATGTTCGGGCAGCTCTCCGTGCACTACACTCTACTCGTCCCTCATTGCTTCGGCCACTTCTTCACTGACGTCAAATCAATTCGTTTCCTTTCTCTACCATTTTTCACACCAAAGGAACCCGTCTTTTTGAATTTCCGAATCATTTTCTCTATACTCACGGTAGTCATTGGACCAACACAGGAACGTCTGCAGAACGACTCGGGCATAGTGATCACTCTTGTAAAACGGTTTTACAAGCAGAGCGATATCCTGCATTGTGACAGTCATAGAGTACGTCTCAGACGACAAATGTGGGAAAAAGCCTTGAACCCGGCGTGTTTATACTAACTTAAATAGGTCGTGTGCATGACAGGTGTTGTCATTTACATATTTTGACATAAGTTGTCCCCCTTCTTCGATAACATTACGTTGCAATGTGACGTCATTCTGACTAGTGGTGTTATTTTTATAGTGTTTTGAAAGTTTAACTTTATTCACCCTGTATGTACAATCTGAAATTATTTATTTCAGTCTTGAGTTACCCCATATATCGTTCTCTTTTCTCTCTCCGGCCACTTCTTTCCTTCCCTCTCTGTGTGTCCATCCGCTTGTCTTCCCCCTCTCTCCCCCTCTCTCTGCTCATTTCATCATCTCTCCTCTCTTGCTTCACTAATAATGGAACATGGACGTCATCTCATCCCTGACATAAGTGCAATATATTAAATTTTATAACTGATATTCAGATCTACTGTCATCTACAGAATACCTCAGCGAAACTTTATTAGTTACTTTCCTAATAATAATATCATTGTCTGACATGAATTATGCTTTCCTCCCCCAAGAAGAAAATTCTAATTTGTTGCCCTTTTTCTACATCAGCGTTTCTCGAAGCAGCTTTTCCCGTATTAGGGATGGACTTAAATTTTCCACCTGCGCAAAAGCCTTCAGCTTGTCCGCGAAAGGAAAAGGTCAAAGGTTCGAGTCCCGGTTCCGGCACACAATTTTAATCTGCCAGGAAGTCTCACATCAGCGCACACTCCGCTGCAGAGTGAAAAGTTTCATTCTGGAAACATCCCTTAGGCTGTGGCTAAGCCATGTCTCCACCATATCCTTCCTTCCAGGAGTGCTAGTCTTTGCATGTTTCGCAGGAGAGCTTTTGTGAAGTTTGGAAAGTAGGAGGCGAGGTACTGGCGGAAGTAAAGTTGTGAGGCGGCATCGTGAGTCGTGTCGGGATAGCTCAATCGGTAGAGCGCTTGCCCGCGAAAGGCGAAGGTCCCAGGTTCGAGTCGCGGTTCCGGCACACAATTTTAATCTGCCAGGAAGTTTCATATCAGCGCACACTCCGCTGCAGAGTGAAAAGCTTCATTCTGGAAACATCCCTTAGGCTGCTGCCCTGACCAGCACATTCTCCAGATCTCTCACCAGCTGAAAACGTCTGGTCAATGGTGGCCGAGCAACTGGCTCGTCACTATACGCCAGTCACTACTCTTGATGAACTATGGTATCGTGTTGAAGCTGCATGGGCATCTGTATCTGTACACGCCATCCAAGCTCTGTTTGACTGAACGGCGTATCAAGGCCGTTATTACTGCAAGAGGTGGTTATTCTTGGTACTGATTTCTCAGGGTCTATGCACCCAAACTGCGTGAAAATGTAATCAAATGTCAGTTCTAGTATAATATATTTGTCCAATGAATACCCGTTTATCATCTGCATCTCTTCTAGGTGTAGCAATTTTAATAGCCAGTAGTGTAAATTAGCAAGTGACTTTATGCTGCTTAGTATCATGCTCTCTCACTTGTAACGGAAAAAAGAAGAAAGTAAAGAAATCGGAGTTATTCTCGTTTATTAATATTGCACCATTAGTTACTTCTGTCATCATTAACAGTAAGCCGTTTCGCTTCATTTCAGTGCATAACTGTCTATTAATATCCATTAACGTCTTTATTATCGTCATTTTCAGGAACCCGACACCAGATCCTGATGATGCACTTCTGTCCGTTACGTGGACTCCATTCAAGAAAGACGATCGCTGCTACCTGAACCTCACAAAGGACGGACTGAGCGTCGAGAAGGACCTCAACAAGGAAAGGATGGATTTCTGGGATAGGCTCTACCGAGTCAAGGCTTGATTCCGCTAACAGCAAGCAGGGTGTATTGCTATTTAATATCGTGTTACCTTCTAGATGCAATGGCAACGTAACTAATTTAGATACAGCTGCATCATATCTGCTTCTGTAATAAATAAAATTCCTACTCCAAAAATCCCTGACAGAACAAATTAATAGAAGAAATTAAATCAGATGTTTGTAAACATATGAAATGAAACTGTCGACGCCCCAGTCCGCACGGCTATCCTGGCGCGGCTATTAAATTATGGTCAGGATTCTAGTAAACGAAACGAAAATTTTACATTACTTAATGAAAGCGTTATCCAAGCTAAAACACCTTGTTCCTCAAAAAAATGATCAATTTTGTGTCTACAGCTCCATAAATATTCTGCATGTCACATTGAGGTGTATGGCAGAGAGTGTGGGTTTATTTCTGTTATGAAATATATGTGCAAAGTAAGTTATGTCTTCCTAGTTTTATTATACTATCGTGTAATGCTGAAATTCGCAAGCTTTACACACTCCTCTTTGTCATACATTAACGACGATGATGAAATGAAATGACTATAGGCCAATTCTTGGCCGGGCGACATACATGCCGATGAATATGATGATGAGTATAAGATACAACACTCAGTCCCCCCCGACAGGAAGCGAATCCTGGTCTTCAGCAAGCTAGTCAGCAACCAGTCCATAGGCCTAAGGAGGATAACAATGAAGATAATGAGAGGACATTGTACCACTGCAGTTTCTTGGAATTAAACGTATGTATAACAATTTATTCTGTAATGTTTGGAAATAATGGAGATCAGAAGCGCATAGATATCGGATACTCAATTCATACTCAAGCAGTATGGTAATCATTTATCGATTATTAAGTGCCGCGTAACAAACCGCCCTATGTCGACAGTTTTAAATTGGCTATTAAATGCTCGGTTCTCTGAGGGACTGCTGAGTATATAAATGTGCTGTTTTTATCACATGTTCCCGCTTGTTTTGTGACTGTATTGCTCTAGAATCATTTTAAAACAACCGCTGTTAAAGTGTTATGATTTTTTCCCTAAACACATAACTTTTTGGTGTAGATTTCACAATTTTAATTTATTGAATTTTAACTATTACAGTAAATACTACAAAAGTAGAACTACAACATTATTGTACCATGTTATGTGGTAAATAATTCATTGATGTAGATTCAGAATTTTCTTAGAAAAAGAGGATTGTTACTGAAAAATATCATTTTGAGAAAACTGCGTTTAAAGAAAAAATTTAATATACAGCCAACTGATAAATAAAATATATCTCAGAATCCACCTGGACCGTAGTCCTCATCTCCTCCTTCATCTTCCTCCTTCTCTAGCTTCTTTTGACATATTGTTTTTTGCAGTCTCTACCTTCATGATTCGCAGTTGGTCCAAGTCCATCGCATTTATAGTGTTGTAAACGTTATGAATTGCAAGATATTCCAAAACTGGTCTTCCACAGTAGCTATCATTGAAACCACGAACACCTGGTTTGGTTTAGTCACGATGAAAACTATCACAGGAAACACAGAAACTAAAACACGGCTAGTGAATAACTGTTGTTGTCAAACACAAACAAATGTACGGTTCAAAGAGTTCACTGCGAAGTACCTCTATTGTAGGCAACTTGCGAAAAGGACAGTTCTCTAAAAAATATAAGAAACCACTGCCTTCTAGACTACATAGTTCCAGATAAAAATGCCGATAAGCGAAATGATGGAAAACAAAATTCTCAGAAATGCCAGTGCATGATTATTTTCAAATATTTATTGAAAGTAGTAAATAATCGAATACTGCAATAAAACCAACACCAAATTAAGCATAAACATCCATATTTTCATAATTTGCATAAAAGTAAAAGAGTGAAATATTGGGCTGTACGACTCCCCTTAAGTTCATTCTCTGAATATATATAGCACTTAGTATTAATGTATACAATTCCGATCTTACGTTCTTTCTATACAGAACTCTTTACGTCATTGGTAGTGTGCTCTAATGATTCTCCTAACCAGTACTGCGGTTTAGAAGCACTGGCGTGCGGATGAGAGCCTTTTTGCGCTACAATGAATTCGAGACCTACATCGCATCAACTGTCTGATTTAATGGTGACGTGTGAAAATTTCTGCTGCACCGGGACTCGAACCCGGTTTTCCCGTTTTTCGCGAGCGGTCGCGTTGCCATTACGCGCGCGTCTCCCATACCGACCCACGTTTCTAAGTACCTACGAACTATGAGTGATCGTACATTACATGCTCAAAGAGAGACGTTTACTACATTTTTACGGAATGTATGACATTAACTGCGAATGGTCAATGTTGAATATGTGTACCCAGCCGGGACTCCTGTTTTCTAAGCAGTTGCGCTGACCCCTACACCACTGGGGACACAGCGATCACCACACCTGCACAGAATTACTCAAGCACGCCTCCCGACACATACAAATTCCCAACTTTACCCTGCCTACGGAACTAAAACTCGTGGTCACTTTGTACTAATCCCCGTAAAGGCCTAGAAGTTCCTCCGCACTGAAGAAGGGATCATTGCCCGTCATATATACATATGGTGTCTGTTCTTTCGGAGTTAGCGCTTCTTCTATCCCTTCACTCTCTGTTCATCTCCTTTTATTTCTAAAAACATACGCATGGTAGATTATATAAGCAACTAGCTGAAAACCCGGCGTTATTCCAATCTTCACATCGTTATCCCTTCTCTCTCTCCCCACTTCCTCTTTCCTTTGACCATCTCCTCCTCTCACCTCCCACTTTGAATTCCTACCTTCAACCCCCGCCCCCCCCCCAACCCTTTATCTGCCGGAAATGGCCTCAAGTATAACTACTTCTCCACGTCCTCAGCCCATTTACTCCTCCATTTATCACTTAAAAATTAAATAACTCCGCTAATTTTAATGGTGATTAGTGAAGTGTTGTCTAAGTTCACTGCAAGTTACTCTCCAGATGAAATCTTAAGTAGACAATGAAGTGTTGTTTTAATAGTGCAGTGTGCAAAATTTTATCAAAACTGGAATAAAACCGTAGATTTTGTAGATGTCCGTAAGTAAAGTACCCTCCGCCATACCAAATATTATGTACGCAGTGACCTGTCTCATAGTTTGAAGCTCAAGTGTGCAAAAAGTCATCAAGATCGGAATAGAAATGCAGATTTTGCCGAAGTATATTGGTTAAGTATCCTCTGCGACGTACCATATGAGATTTTATGTAGACAGTGACCTTCCATACGGCATAGGTATGAATATGTACAGGATTGCATGACGTATGTACTGTCATAAGGCCACCTCGACTTTTTCATAACATTTGCATGCAATCCAGCATGAGATGAGATAAAAGAGCTTCTATTGCCCGATCAGCTACTATCCGATCATGTTTTAAATATTTTTTTGATGTTTATCACCCCGAAAAATGTTACGTAACTTCCAGAGAGAGCTGTTAGAAATTTCGGAAATTTTATTTCATTCGAAACTTGGCCGAAATCTGTAAATAAACTCGTTAATCACTTTAATTAATTAAAATGATTGTAGGTACTGCACTGATAAACTGAATTGTTCAATCATATTTAAAAATTTCATCAGATAGGAATACAACTATATAATCTGACGAAGTCCATATGTAAAGTATCCTTCGTCATGCACCATCCAAAATTTTATGAGACAGTGAGCTTCCTCTTATCAAGTGTGCAAAAGTGATGAAGATTTTAGGATGAATAAAGTGTCCTTATTCACATGTCGCATGATGCCACAGGTTTTCAACCATACAATTGTTTATGACGTCATATCTCCTGAACTATATGTCGTAAGCAGTACGACATATAGTCGATTGTTACCTCATGGAAGGAATATGTGTACCAAATTTGGTTGAACGGTACGCCCGCGCATATAATTTGAACACACAAACATTCATTGTCTGTTCGGTGTACGTTTATCACGTCTGAACCACAAGACATAAAGAGCTAATAATTTGTAAAGTTACTAATGTCTACCCGTGGAAGGCTTTAAGCGTGGTTTTATATATATTAATGTGAATGTCTGTTCGGTGTACGCTTATCACGCCTAAACGTCAAGAGGGAGAGACTTATATATTTGTACAGTTACTAATTTACACCTGAGAGAGGTTTTAGGCACGGTTTTATAGCGATCTGATAGATATTTAGTAATTTGAAGAATATAACGCGAAATGCGGAACAATAATGATTCTTTGAAAATTATATTTACTCTTTGAAAATGGTTTTATTGGTTGCATTGTTGCTTGAGGGTTGATAGTGATAAAAGGGTGGTGTATATTGGGACGGAAAGTTATGGGTGTATATAAAATTCTACGTGTGTGTGTGTGTTAATCTTTCGCTCTGCAGCGAAAACTACAGAACGCAAACGAATGGTGTGTGTGTAATTGTTGTCCGAAGTTCCCCGTTGTACACAATAGCAGTTCCATGCCGACAGCTATAAGGGGGTGGAAGATATGGTGGTTGAAAGTCGTTAAATTATAAAAAAAAATTCGGACTGAAGGCCAGCGATGATGTTTGCGACTCTATATCAAGGAGGTTACGTACAGCGAAACGAGATGCCACAGAAATATAAGAATGTCTCTTTAAAAAAATCGATTTGACGTTTCGCGCATTATATCAAGTGATCGATCTGTGATATTATTACAATCATTATTGTTGAATTTCGTGATTGGATTCTTCGAAACGAGTGCATTTTACCTGTGATTATATTCTCTGATAAATGTAACATGTTTTTAGAAAAAAGGCGATGGACAGAGAGAGAGCGGACAGGAAAAGTACTGACTCAACGTTCGAATAAATAAATAAATACCCGGGCAACGCCGGCTTTTCAGCTATATATATATATATATATATATATATATATATATATATATATATATATATATATATATATATATATATATATAAGGCTGTTCTTGTATAATGTACAATTTTAAGTGCAGTAACAAAGATAGTAAACAAAATACAAATACTATGTAACATTCTCACATTCATTTAATTCAAATCTTGACTATAAACAATACTTCTTGTTACTTGCTCAGGAGCTAGTATGAATAAATTGTTTAGTGAACTCACCCTTGAGAAACCGACATTAAGATCTCCGTGTCAGAAACAGTGAGATGTCAATTCCACTGCGCAGTATTTGATAGATTGTCCTGTGGTTTATTAATCGTAATGGTCCATATAGTGTGTTCCATATATTCAAATGTTTGTTAAGCTTAAGGGACTTAACTGCAGGGTCATCAATCCCTGAACTTACAAACTACGTATGAACTACCTTATACTAAAGACGACACAAACATCCATGCCCGAGGTGGGGATTCAAACCTCCGACCGTAGCGGCCGTGCAGTGTGACTGGCGCGCCGCAGTCCCCTCGGCCACCGCGGCCGGCCATTTTATTTTATCCCAAGTAAATAAATGTTGATGGGCTTCAGACGTTCTTTGAGTGTAGCGAGACGCTCCATTCGCATTATGTGAGATACCAAATGTACAAGATATTTTTTGTCCAAAATATGGTATAATTTGGTTGTGTTTCAAAATTTTAAATTATTTTTTGTGTATGAGGCCCCATATATGACGGCGTATGCTTTGATATGTTCCCACTGACCCCACTTGCGCAGAATGAATGGGACTTTTTTTTTTTTTTTTTTTTTTTTTTTTTTTTTTTTTAATGTTTGTTAAGCTTATGGGACTTAACTACGGGGTCATCAGTCCCTAAACTTACAAACTACTTATGATCTACTTACGAACTAGGACGGCCCAAATATCCATGCCCGAGGGGGGATTCGAACCCCCGACCGTAGTGGCCGTGCTGACCATGACTGGAGCGCCTCCGTCACCTCGGCCTCCGCGGCCGGCGGGACTTGTGTACAAAACACTTTTAACAAGCGTTAGCTGTGCCTCACTGCTCTTGTCGTCTTCTGGTTCAAACAGCATGGCTGCAGTTGCCTCTGGTGCTGGTGAAGTTTTGTCAACTCACGACCAGAAGCAATTCTTTAGCAAAGATGCTTAGTGAAGGTTCCCATTCACTCACCTTGTCCGGTGTGCACATTCCGTTTGCCTACTTGAGTCGGTTAAACAGTTTGGCAATGTTCCCTCTCGACTTTAGGTATCTGGAGAGTAGCGGCCAGGAGTCGCTGGCTGGTCTCCGCTGGGGTAAGTTTGATTTGGTGTTGGCTCTGTTCTGAGCACGTAGCTAGACTTTGTTCGGATTCGATTGTCAGTTGAAAATGCCCACTCGCGTCTCTAGTTCTCGCTATAACATCACCGCAGTACATAGCGATGATATTTTATTCTTGTTCTGGATTGCCAATTTCTTGATGATTTTTGCCGAATTTTAATTTCGCGGCCTCACTGGTGTTCGTTAACAGAATCCTTGCACTCCCTGACTGTAGAGTCCTTCCTTCCTACATTTGAACATGCTTAAATGTTTCTGATGTTCATTTAGTCGGTCAATTTAATGTTTTTCGGGAATTATTCGATACTTACTCCATCACCCTGTTTACACTAGTTGTTAACTATAACTTTGTTTAGATGTTTTTATTTCTAGTATGTGTAACGTGGTAATTTTCCTCGAATTTTTGTACTTGTAACTTCCGTACTCGCTGTCCTACGTGTATGGAAAATAGCGTGTTCTATACCGTAGTCATTCCTACTACATAGCTCTTCTCCTCCTGAGTAGAATGAAACGTTATATGACATAATTCGCGTTTTTATTTGTATGAAATTGTAATTTTCCCTTTTTTTACTTTTTTGTGATCCAACTCCGTGAAGTGCCGTAGCTTTCTGTAACCTTTCTTATCAGCTGGATATCATTCCCCTTGGTAGAACGAATGGTTGCACGATCTATCTCGCAGTTTTCCGACACTGTAGAGTGCTATTTTGACCTGAAACCTTCAGTAGTTCTCCTCCCCCTGTGAAAAACGAACTCTAGAACGCTATATCGGTGTATAATATCAGTAAATTTCCTGCGAGTACAATGTGTAGTGTAGAAATTAAACTGAAATATCACAACGAATGCCGTAGTTTTACTTCATGAACAGCGAAAAAGTAGTAAGCGGGAAACATTTCTCATTTTGTTATTTGTAGTTGACAGCGAGAAAAACTGTAAGAAAGGTTAGAAATTAAAGTTTGCTGCAAGTCTCTAAGTCCTGTCATTCTCACACGTAGTAGGAATAAAGTCTCGTTGCATAATGTGGCAGTTTTTGAAACTCTTATCGTTTTTGACGTTATACCTCCAGAACCATGTGTCGTATGTATTTTACGGCGTAGCCACATTCCCTTCCTGTCACCACCACATACCCCACCCCCCCGGAAGGACATGTGTACCACAAATTTCTGCGTATAGTTTTATATGTATGAAAGTGTAAAGTGTAACGAAATGTTTGAGAATCGTGTGACAGGCTGGAGTTGGAAACCAGCGCAGTATTCACCTAAAAACCACATCCAGGCTGGCCGGCACTCCGACACCGTTTGTCAATCCGCCGAGCGCATTCGAACAGGGGCCGTCTATCCGTCTCGTAAAGCGGGACGATAGACAACACGGCTAACCGAGCGGATCACAAACACCCGGCCACTGCTTTATATAAAAAGATTCTGTAGGTAAGACAAAATGACAACTTCTACTTATGAGGAAATTTAGAGGACCGGCGTTTGACTCTGAATGCAGAACGATTTTTCTGCCACCAATTCGCGAATGTACGCCGAAGATACAAAGAAATTGAACTCTTACGGAGGCATACTAACAGTCATTTTTCCCTTCTCTGGTTAGGATTTCTGGTCAGGCGAGTACAGGATTATGAATACAAAATCAGCTGGGGGGGGGGGGGGTATTACAGGAGTAGGTCTGATAATGAATAAGAAAATAGGAATGCGGGTAAGCTACTATGAGCAGCGCAGTGATCGCATTATCATAGCCAACACTGACCACAGTAGTAGAAGTTTACATGCCCACTAGCTCTGCCTATGATGAGGAGATCGAAGAAAAGTATGAGAAGGTAAAGGAAACTATTCGCCGGCCGCGGCGGCCGAGGTGACTGAGGCGCTCCAGTCACGGTCAGCACGGCCACTACGGTCGGGGGTTCGAATCCCCCCTCGGGCATGGATATTTGTGCCGTCCTAGTTCGTAAGTAGTTTGTAAGTTTAGGGACTGATGACCCCGTAGTTAAGTCCCATAAGCTTAACAAACATTTGAATTTGAATTTTTGAAACTATTCAGACAAATAAGGGAGAGGAAAACTTGATTTGTGATTGGAATTCGGCAGTAGGTAAAGGAAGGAAACCGAAACAGTAGGTGAATATGGACTTGTCAAAATCATTGACAGAGGAGATCGCCTGGCAGAATTTTGCACGGATTATTTAATCATAACAAACACTTGGTTTCAGAATCATAAAAGAAGGTTATATACGTGGAAGAAACCAGGAAACATTAGAAGGTACCAGATAGATTTTATAATGGTAAGACATAGATTTCGGAACCAGGTTTTAAACTGTATGACATACCCAGAGGCAGATATAGACTCTTATCATAACTTGTTGATCATGAACTGTAGGCTGAAACTGAAAAAAACTGCAAAAATTTAGGAAAATAAGGAGATGGGACCTGGATAAAATGAAGGAACCTGAAGTTCTTGAGAATTTCAGAGGGAGCTTTAAGCAACAATTGACAGAAACGGAGGAAAATAAAACAGTAGAAGAAGAATGGGTAGCATTGAGACTTGAAATAGTGAAGGCAGCAGAGGAAAAAATTAGATAGAAAGACAAGACCTACAAAAAATCCTTGGATATCACAGGAAATACTAAATTTAATTTATGAAAGGAGAAAATAAAAAGTGCAGTACATGAACAGGCAAAATGGTGTACAGACGACTAAGAAATGAGATTGACAGCATGTGTAAAATAGCAAAGCAAGAGTGGCTAGAAGGAAAATGCATGTCTGTAGAAAAATGTATAAGAAGGGGAAAAATAGATAGAAGAAAATAAAAAAAACATTTGGAGACAAGAAAAGCAGCTGTGTGAATATAAAGAACTCAGATGGAAAACTAGTTATCAGCAAAGAAGGGAAAGCTGAAAGGTGGAAAGAGTATATAGAGGGGCTCTACAAAGGGAATGAACTTAGAGACAATATTGTGCGAAGGGAAAGTAATGTACATGAAGATGAAATAGAAGATACTATACTGAGAGAAGAATTTGTCAGAGCGCTGAAAGTCCTAAGTCGAGACAAAGCCCCTGAATTGGACGACATTCCCTCAGAACTACTGAAGTCTCTGGGAGAGCCATCGATGACAAAACTATTTCACCTGGTGCGTAAGATGTATGAGACAGGGGAAATACCCTCAGACTTTAAAAGAACTGTAATAATCCTTTCCCAAAGCAAGCAGGTTCAGACAGATGTTAGAATTACAGAACCATCAGTTTAATAAGTCATGGTTGCAAAATTATAACACGAATTATTTACGGAATAATGTAAAAGCTGGTAGAAGCCGACCTTGGGGAAGACCAGTTTGGATTCAGGAGAAATGTAGTAACACGGGAGACAATCCTTAGTTGACGGCTTATCTTAGAAGATAGATTAAGGAAAGGCAAACCTACTTTTTTAGCTTTTGTAGATTTGAAGAAAGCTTTTGACAATGTTGATTGGAATACACTCTTCCAAATTCTTAAATCAGCTGGAGTAAAATATAAAAAACGGAAGGTTATTTATAACTGGTACAAAAACCAGACATCTGTTATCAGAGTTGAAGGGCATGAAGGGGATTCAGAGTTTGGGAACGGTGTAAGTCAGGGTTGTAGCCTTTCCTCAATATTATTCACTTTGTACATTGAACAAGCTATAAACGAAAGCGAGGATAAATTTGGCGAAGGAATTACAGTTCAGGGTGAAGAAATAAAAACCCCGATTTTTGCTGATGACACTGTAATTCTGCCAGAGACAGCAAAGGACCTGGAGGAGCAATTGAACAGAATGGGCATTGTGTTGAAATGAGCGTATAAGATGAACATTAACAAGAGCAAAACAAGGGTAATGGAATGCAGTATTAGAAAATCAGGTGAAGCTGAAGGAATTAAATTAGGTAAGTAATCAATAAAGGTGGTAAATGAGTTTTGCTACTGGGCAGTAAAATAACAAATGATGGTCGCAGTACAGAGGATATAAAATGAAGAATGCCAATAGGTAGAAAAGGGTTTTTGAAAAAGAGAAATTTGTTAACACCGAATATTAATTTAAGCATAAGAAAGTCCTTGCTGAAGGCATTTGTGTGGAGTGTTGCCATATATGGGAGTGAAACATGGACGATAAACAGTGCGGACAGGAAGAGGATAGAGGCTTTTGAAATGCGGACTTACAGAAGAATGCTGAAGATTAGTTGGGTGGATCGCGTAACTAATGAGGAGGTACTGAACAGAATTGGTGAGAAAAGGAATTTCATTTAATACATCTCTTTAAAAAAAATCGATTTTTTCGTTTCGCACATTACATCAACTGATCGATCTGTGATATTATTACAATCATTATTGTTGAATGCCATCTCATCTTCAAAACCAGTCTGATAGCACACTACTGAAAGATAGTTTATCTATCATAACCAACATGAGAGTGGAGCCGTTTATAAACACAAGGAAGGGTAGGGGACCTATAGGGTAAGGTGGTACAAATTCGATATAGGTATAATTCTGATCAACATAAATTTTCGCGCCATTTGTGAGTCTCGTAGTGTCTCGTTGTGTGGCAATGTAGCGTAGCAGGTTTCTAGAGCTCCTCCTGTCTTTTCGAAGAATACACCACTTCGTGCTTAGGAGAGAGAAATATTTTTTTCCCGTTAGGAGGTAAGTGAAGCTACTTAGTCTAACGAGCTCTTATAAATTTTCTATTTAAGGGTGACTAGATTCTCTACCCAAAATGCAATGTTTGGTACAACGAAGTATGCGTTGGTGCCTGACGGAAAAGGAGCTTTTTACGTGGAAGATGCCCTTGGTGAAAATTCTACTAGGAAGTGATACAATTGTACCTAGTGTGGTACATTTTCTATCGATTTTTCTCAATTCTGTAAATTTTTTGTGTGTCTATACCGACATTTGTAATTGTCTAATATTTGTGTTACATATTAGTTAAACATCTAAGAACAGGTGCTATAATTAAAATTACATCTTTTCTCAATATGTTTTCAGTTGCAATAACATTTGTCCGAAATGATCGAAATTGTACCACCTTACCGTAACGCTACCCTGGGGAAGAGACATTACTCCGTCCAGGACATCTGGCATGTAAACACGTATTTGTCCACCGGATGAGGTGAGTGTGCGTGGTGACTGATATCGGAGAGGCGGGAGTGACGCTGGGGACCTTGCTCCGCGCTTATCTCGGTCGGTAGTGAAGCCGTGGGCAGACTGGCCGCTACTGCACGTCTCTTGGCGGCTGGCATGGCGAGCGAGGGTGGCACGGTGACCATCCGCAGCCCGCAGGGCGCGCTCAGGGGGCGCAGGTGCAGGACGGCCTCTGGCAAGGCCTTCTGCAGCTTCCAGGGCATCCCGTACGCCACGCCACCCGTCGGACCGCTCCGGTTCAAGGTTAGTATGCTTTCTGTATTCACAGCAAGAAAGGTAGATCGGTCCAGTAGGTGCTGTTGACAATGCGAAAAGCGTGACAAAAATTGAAAGAAACTCCGGGCGGGCTTTGCTGCGCAGGAGAGTCCATAGGGTAAGTAGCCCAATAGTAAGTCGCACAACGGCGCAGCAACTCTACAAAGTACTAGCGATAATCAATTATTTAAAGATAATTACCAGTTCTTTCTAACTGTTAATAATAGCATAATTAACACCAGAAGCGTTTCGCTTAGTTATTCATGTCCTCGTAATTATTCATATTTTCCTGGTGAACTAACACTGCTGCTAACACTAGCAACAAATACTTATATCTTTTGCAGTTGAAAATCTACAGCAAATCGCCATTTCATGTGTGTTGTTTTTGATGGTACGGAGACAGACGGAAATAAAATGATGGATATCTGGTAATTTTCTTATGCAGAATAGTCTAAAACAATTATTTAGTGCTAATGATAATTCACCAGAAAAAATATGAAGAATTACGAGAACTACATGAGAAAATATTGTAATTGAAGATCCTTTTAAATTAAGCAAAACGCGATCTCTCTTAATTAGACTTTTACTTACAGTTGAAAAAGACGGCTGTAAATCTAACTGTAGAGAAAGGGTTGTTTTGGAAACAATGTACTTTCTAATTGCAATTTCCATTATTTACATATTTTTCCTGTCCGTTAGCATGCTATTTCCATTATTTACATATTTTTCCTGTCCTTTAGCATGCTATTTACACTGTTAGTACAGTAATTAACAACATTAGTGGTTAAAACTATTAGCAATTCTTCATTCGAATATAGAATTCTAGCTGATATTAGGCTTATTTCAGGAATATCTGCCTATAATACATGAGAAACTCCTTGCGAAAAATCTCGTAAGATGTGAGGGATTACATACAGACTTCTTCAGCTGAATGTTGCTATTAATTTTTTTTTTTCAGTATGCAAATAGTGCTGTAAAAATTTAAATAACAGGAACATGATATTTTAATGTCTACTGTACTTAGAGAGAGATGATGTATTCTTTGACATTTTCAGGAATGTCGAAGACCAAATTTTTTTATCAAAGTTTCCAGCCAAGTTCGTGCTTTTTATTTATGGATGACCGGTTTCGACGTTCACAGACGTCATCTTCTGATCTCCTATATTTTACAATGTCATATCTTATATGGTTTTACCTATATCCTTTCATTACATTTGTCATGGAGTAGTTGTATAGAAACTTAGTCACCTAGTGACTCTTGTGCAACCAGTGGAGACATGTATACTGTAGATCCAACTTCACCATCAATGTTTGTATACAACTACTCCATGACAAAATAATGAAAGGATATAGGTAAAACCATATAAGATATGACATTGTAAAATATAGGAGATAAGAAGATGACGTATGTGAACGTCGAAACCGGTCATTCATCAATAAAAAACGTGATTTTGCATGGAAACTTGTATAAATTGATTTAGATCGCCCCAAAGAACAAGGAGTTCCATACACACCATTTTTTTTACAAACTAACATGCAGTAAACATTAGGCACACTGTTTCTGTTTTGATCAGTCTTACACGAGTAAAATGAAAAACATAAAGGGAGACTGCAATGAAATCCCTTTTACAAAAGGTAGTTATATCCAAGAAGACGTTACACACGATAAAACGTAAATAAAAAAATAAATTAGCAGCGGCATCAAATGTGTTCTTACACTAAAGACGTCCGAAAAATCTGCATGTGAATATGTTCAGAAATGTTCTGCAACCAATTGAAAACAGTTAATTCCATTCATGCAAAAAGAAAAATGGGTCTGCATTCATGGACGAAAACTTCAGGAGTTAGATTTTTATAAGATTTCTGTACGACTAACTAAACATATATATTTGTGGTGGAGTACTGCATTACATAGCACCATTTAGTTCAGCTGATAAAACTGATATATCAACATCTGTAAAGTTACGTGCAGCAATATCAGTTCAACATTTTTATTAAAAATGGAAAAAATATGCTATTTCGAACTTTATTATTCATTACTTCTAGCGATAAAGCCAAAAACCACAGTTGTGAATGTAATATATGTCACCCGAACAGTGATAACACTTTTACACATAAACCGCTAGTATTTTAGCACACCGTAACTTGACGAACACCAGCTTTTCAGTACCATGACTGGCAAACAGACTTCGAACACGGAAGTCCCTGTCTTAGTTGCGTAGTCTAGTATATTGGAAGCCAGACCCTTATCGCCCTTGAGCAAATTGTTACTTTTATCTTATCTTAGTTTATACATTCAATGTGTTTCTCGTTAAATAAATTATCTACGTAAGACAACCGTCAAATAGTGATTCGGACCATGTCAGAGGCACATACACTAGTTGAATCAGTTGTAGCGACACAATTTATCAGAAAGCTAAAACCAACCACCGAGTGAGACACGTATCTGTTTTTTTTTTTGTTTTTTTTTTCTATTTATCTTCATTCCGCTGTCTTACTCCCATTTGCACGGCAAATATTGCGGAAATGGAATGGAATGGATTGGTAGTCAGGGACTCGTATTTTTAGCCAATAAACAGACTGTAATATTACTTAGAAAGTGTATTTTTTATGCAAACATACAGTTTTTTTAAATGTAACAATGGTTGTTTCTATCATGGACTGGAATTTTGACACCAGCTGTGGAGAAAGAATTTCGAATGACATTTTTATCATGTTTAGTTTGGCAGCTACAACCACTCAAAGTTTCGGGGGCGGAGGCTGCGATAGCGTAGCTTACCGGCCGAGTGGCTATCCCCTGGGGCACGGCCCACAGTCTCATGACCACCAGCGAATCAGCAACACTGTCGTATCCTCCGCCCCCAAAATTTTGAATGATCGTAGCTGCGAAACTAAACGTGATAAGATTTTCATTCAAAATTCTTGCCGGCCGCGGTGGCCGAGAGGACTGAGGCGCTCCATTCATGGTCTGTACGGCCACTACGGTCAGGGGGTTCGACTCCCCCCTCGGGCATTGATATTTGTGCCGTCCTTAGTATTAGCTAGTTTGTAAGTTTAGGGACTGATGACCACGTAGTTAAGTCCCATAAGCTATACAAACATTTGAACTTTTATTTATTTATTTATTTTTTTTTTTTTTTTTCAAAATTCTTTGTACACAGCTGGTGTCAAAAATTCCAGTGCATCACAGAAAAAGCACTGTTCCATTTGAAAAATTGTATGTTTGCTTAGAAAATACACTTTCTAGGTATTTTTACGATCTGTTTATTGGCTAATAGGTCCTTGACTACCAATACATTCTGTTACAACCGCACATCAATCGCACTTTCCGTTTCCGCAATATTTGCGATGCAAGTGTTAGGTGATTCATCCCATATATTCTCGATAGGGTGCCGACTAGATTGTTCAGTAAGCTGTTTCAGTTACGTACTGTTTTAACTGTGAACAGTGTTCTCAGACGCGGTGACGCTGTACAACACACAAAACCATAGATAAACAGTAGCAAAGATTTCACCCACTAGTCTTACCCTTGTCACCACTGGCTGAGTCATCCTTCCTCCACTAACCCTCGTTAGTATAGCTCCGTGTATTAAACGGTTTTGTAGAGCACAGGGTAAAACAGGTGCAGCGTTCGGTTGTGATGATCACTACTCGGGTGATCGCGTAGTCTTGACGTCACTATTGACTTCCGGTGTAGGCGTGGGGCGACAACTGTAAAACTGATCCATACTGTATAGAGTAGGCAGCCTTAAAAGGCTCTAAAGATGATATACAGTACTTTGTCATTATTCAATTCTCTTTCTTCCTTCAGTGCTGTCCTTAGGAAGCGAAATGTTCTCCTACTGTCCACTCTTGCAGGAGTTCCAAGTAAACTGCGTCATGAGGTTTTCATCATCATGGTTAGTATTCTCACAGTCATTTCTGAAACACTTACCGTTTTTTACAAAAAGTGTTTCATCGTGGCTTCATGTGCATCCTCATCTACATGGGATACTCTGCAAATCACATTTAAGTTCCCGGCAGAGGGTTCACCGAACCACCTTTATACTATTTATCTCCCATTTCATTCTCAAATAGCGCGCGGGAAAAAAGAACAGCTGAATATCTCCGTTCGAGCTCTTATTTCTCGTATTTTATTCTGATGATCATTTCTACCTATATAACTGGGGGTCAACAATATATTTTCGCATTCAGAGGAGAATGTAAGCGATAAGCGCCGTTGTTATAATGATTCCCATCCCAAATCTTGTATCATTTCCGCAAGGCTGTCTCTCCTGTATCGTGACAATACAAAACGAGCTGCCCGTCTTTGGACCCTTTCGATGTCCTCCGTCAAACTTACCTGATTAGGATATCACACTGAGCAGCAACACTAAAAAAGACGGACAAGCGTAGTGTATGCAGTCTCTTTAGTAGTTCTATTGCATCTTTTAAGGGTTCTGTCAATAAAGTGTTCTGCAGTCTCTGGTTCGCCTTTTCCACGACATTATCTACGTGTTCTTTCCAGTTTAAGTCTGAAGTAATAGTAATTCCTAGGTATTTTGTGGAGTTTACGGCCTTCACTTTTGAGTGATTTATCTTGTAAACAAAGTTTAACGGATTTCTTTTCATACTCATGTGGACGACCACCTTCTCATTATTTAGAGTCAATTGCCAATTTTTACACCATAGTTATATCTTATTCAGATCGTTCTGCAGTTGGTTTTGATCTTCAGATGATTTTACTAGACAGTAAACGATGGCTTCATCTGCAGACAACCTAAAACGTCTATGTAAGTAAGGAACACCAGAGGACCAATAACACTACCCTGTGGATATCACTTCTGTTTTAGTCGATGCTTTACCATCGGTTACTACAAACTGGGTCCTCTCTGACAGGAAATCCCCTATCCAATCGCAAATTTGGGATGATATACCATATCCACGCAAGTTGTGGGTATCCAGCGCTAGACTCATCACAAATATTCTGCCATAGGTGTCAACAGTGGAAGCCAAAAATATTGTCATTGATTTCTGAAAGACACGTTTACATTAAGAAAGTGACATTGTGAAGTGTACTAAAAACCATAAATTTGTATTCTAAATGATGAATTTAGAGGAAAATATGGATATTTTACGGATTTTGACAGTCTGTTTACAGGAAAGTGAATCCTGCAGAATTAGATACAGGAAAAACAATGCACACGAAGTGGTCACGTTTGATTTCATTGATAGACTTGGGAACCGCGATTTCGGTTGAAATTCAGTGCAACAGAGACGCGTTCCAATGAATCACTAGGGAAGTAAAGTTCCGGGAAGATATTGTAGGATGTGCCAGTGTAGCTTAGTCAAATGTGGAAATGATTAGTTACATTTGTCTGTGGCAGATAGAACGACCAGCAGAGTGCATTAAAGTTGTTAGTATTTAGTATCATTACCAGAGAGCACACTTTTACTTGGCCCATCTAAAATCGGTGGAATTCGGATGACTTCGAGCTGCTCTGGAATGTTCAAATGTTATCATCACATAACATAATGGTGCAATTTCATAATAAGTGGTCTTTACAAATACTATTTCATGCCTACTGATTGTCAATAGAGGTCGTACCTAGTCATTTTAGTGATTCATCAACTTTCAATTTTATAAAGCGTCAAACTATGAAAAGGTCCTTACTTTTACAAGGTATGCACTGGGGGAAGGTGTTAGATACTCCCCGTATCAGCCAATGAGCTACGAGCAGAATCAAGCTTCTGATGTCAGCATTCTTCGCTCTGGGCGATAAGCGTGCGATCAGTAGGATACGTAGGTATGAATAGTTTCAGTTATTGAGTGATAATTGTGAAGGAGACACAATCAAGTGAAACCGAATTCTCATCACCTGACAAATTTTGACAGGGGCGTCATTTTGGGGCCAAATTGGCCAGCTGCACGAATAGTGAAATATCCAGACTTAAGGAGCAATCGAACGTGGCAGCGCACCCATGTTGGAGTGCTTCGAAACATGAGGCATATTCGTTATCAGGTTGCAGCAGAACAGGTCACATCACGACGATGAGCGTCCCACAGTACTGAAAACCAAACACCTTCTGCCTCTACACGAATAGCCGCCGAGAAAAATTATTTCCGGACGAAACTACACGTCGCCCATCGATTGGCGGCATCATTAGCTTGGAATCAGTTGGTTTATACAGGGACGGATCTGGTGAACTACCTGAACGCTGCCAGATTTTCCCATAATCTGCGAGAATATAGCAAATAGCCACTAGACGTTTCTTGTTATTTTCGATGTGGATTCGTGTAACTCCTGCCAAAAAACAGCTAAATAAATTTTACTCCCCCGAGACTGGAACTATGGATCACAGCGTGGCAGGCGACTACTTTACCACAGAGCTAGCGAGGAGCGATGCGCGTAAGTTCTTTCCTACTGCAACATACATAGCTAGAACATATATCCCGCGACGTAACAGACGATATTAGTTGCAATTTCGCCGTCTAAACAATTTTCTGGACCCAAAAGCATGAACTAATAGACCTCTGTCACCTGTCGAATGAGAAACCAGATTATTCAATGGAAATTACAGAAAACATCAAGTGAATTTATTAGCATAGTTCTGTGCCATCCCGGAAGGAAGACGTCGGTACTAGCGTTGACAGGCTTACTCTGCGATGTTGCCAAACTTCAGTCAACTATCAACAGGAAAATAAGTGCCGAGGTGATTGATAAGCGGTCTCAACAGAGGCTTAGTTCGCGCCTCGCGCACTTGCTGGGGTTCCGAACACCTGAAGTATATGTCAATAAGCCCTGCTCGCATTTTAAGTAATAAAAATACACAGATGCACCGACCGCTAATATGTGTACAAGTGTCTCAATTGTTTGCATATCTGTCTTAGGCACAAAGCCAGCAAAAGGTCATTTACTAGTGCTATTTCACATTTTTTTCGAGCATTTCTATTGATTATACTGAAAACATGTAAGCAAACATGTAAGCAACAGTTTTCTTTATAATTATAGACTTAGAAAATATCTTACTTGATATCGCCGTCAGTGGCACAATTCCTCGAACAGAGGCAAACAAACAAAGAGAAATCAATGCAGCATTGTTTCCAAGATGTGAACATGTCAGTGGCACAATCACCAAACAGAGACAAACAAAGAGAAATCAATGCAGCATTGTTTTCAAGATGTGAACATCTCTGGGAAGACTTCGTAACATGGAGTTCAAAATAAAAAGAGCGTCTGTTATCAGAACGTAGAATTAGGGACAAAAATGTAGAGATTAATTTATCCGTCACATTCTTTCGTGTTGTATTTTAATTCTTCTATTCGGGTTGTTTCCAATTTCTTATTCCGTTTTCTTTCAGTAGCTTCTAACTTTATTATATTCTTTATTGTGGTTAGTTGAGATTATTTGATGTCGTTTCTTTGTAATTATTTATTTACTTCTTTACTCATGTTATTGTTGATTTATTCTTCCAGAAGTATATAAATAATTCTTTCTTTAACTTTTTATCATTCATTTAATACATATGTCCAAAAAAGGTTAACCCTCGCTTAACCACTCTGATTTTTTTCCATATTTTTGTGGGTCTCAGTACTATGGATTTTCTAACCGCCTGCTGAGGGTCCAAACAAAAGAAGTATATGTCAATGAGCCCTGCTTGCGTTTTCGTAACTAGCTTTAATGAGTCGGGCGTAGTCACTAATAAAAAAAACACAGATCCACCGACCTCTAATATATTAATACTAACTGCAAGTACCCGTCTCTGCCCGGGTTTAAAATAAGATTTTCTGCGTCTTATATGTATAGCGATTGCAATCGAAGTCTGTTAGTGCTCTCCCCAATGCACCGAAGGAAATTTTATGTAGACAGTGTCCTTCCTCTTGTTTTGAAGGTCGGTTGTGCAAAATTTCATTAAGATCAGTGCGAAGATATAGATTTACACGGACACATTGCAAACGCAGTTTCACTTTTACTCCAATTTCCCGGTTTGTTTTCCAAAAAATGGAACGAAACTTGTTTAAGAACCTTCCCATGTAATTTTGTATACGTGTCCCAAATTTCACGTTATTTGGTTGTCTGGATCTTGAGATATAAGAGAACAGACAGACAGAAAACAAATGCGTCTTATAAGTATAGAGAAGTGTCTAAATTATTTGCGTTTTCTATATTAAGCACAATGACAACAAAAGGTCATTCACTAGTGCTGTTTCACATTTCTTCGAGCATTTCCATTGATTATACTGAAAACATTAGATGTAAGTAACAGTTTTCTTTATAATTATAAACAGAAAATATCTTTTTTGATTTCTCTGTCAGTGGCACAATCCCGAAACAGAGGCAAACGAAGAGAAATCAATGCAGCATTGTTTTCAAGATGTGGATATCTCTGTGAAGGCTTTGTAACAGAGTTCAAAATAAGGAAGAGCTTCTGTTATCCGAACGTAGAATTAGGAATAGTAATGTATAGATTAATTTATCTTTAAGCCAATCTGTCTTCTAGTCTATAAATATTGCAAAAATGAAACATATCACCTGTTGATTAAAGTCACAGTATATCCGTTACTAAAAATAGCATTGGGTATACTGAAAACCTTTAGACTGTGCAGAACATTCAGGGCAGAGAGAAACCAAAATAACTACAGATTGAAGAAGCAGAGGATAGTTCTGATATTATATGCAGCAGTTGCATAGTGTTATCTTTTTACCCCAGCCGTTTTCATATGAATACAAGCTCCGGGTTCCCACAATATTCATACCAGTACCATCAAGCCCGTAATGTGATGACACAGTTGATCATATGGTTAAAGAAATTAGACTGTTTATATGCTGCCGATGCATAACACCATTTGTCAATACGTCGGGTTATATCCCAGATTAAGTTCTGTCTGTAAAAGAATTGCTCAACAGTTGGTGAATAGTATCGACACTCCTGCACGTAACACAAACCCAGCATATGCCAATTATACGCAGCAAAATTTCTATGACTTGATCTTCCTACGAACGATTTAATTTCTTTCACTACACAATGTCATCACTTAGTGAAAGTGTTCAACAAGCATGAGTCTATCACTTCTTCGTTCACGTCCACTTCCTGCGCTCACCCCTACACTCACTGTAGATGTGTAATAAATTATAACACAAAGTACATATTTTTCCTACATTAATGAGGTTGTTGATGTCATTTTTCTGACAGCATTCTGCCATTGTTCTGAAGATGAATACTCAACGTAAATACTAATTTTCAGTTGGATGAATATCTGAGGTGGCCATTTCAGATGCACAAATCAAAAAGTGGTAGAACTAAGCGAATAAAAGACTTCTATATGACAATAAATAAAAATCAAATAACAGTTAATGGAAGTTTACAAGCTCCATAGGAAGAAGATGAAAAATACTTTCTTGCCATACACACCACTGCAATAAAAATTCTTGGATTTCACATAATTACATTACTAAGGCCCTACTTATGTTTTGGTCCATATCACTTGCACTAGAGAAGGGATATAACATGCGAATATTTCATCAGGATTACGGATCCTGGAACTATGTCGATTATCACTGATTTGACAATCACTTTCCGTATGATAATCGCTGTTTGAGAGCGATTAAAGGGGCTTAACGACATCCTTTTATTATTCGATTGCCGGCCGCGGTGGTCGAGGGGACTGAGGCGCTTCAGTCACGGTCTGCACGGTCACTACGGTCGGGGGTTCGAATCCCCCCTCGGGCATGGATATTTGTGCCGTCCTTAGTTGTAGGTAGTTCATAAGTAGTTTGTAAGTTTAGGGACTGATGACCCCATAGTTAAGTCCCTTAAGCTTAACAAACATTTGAACATTTATTAGTCGATTCCTAAACGTGTAAACTTCTCGGTAGTTACAGGTTATTGAATTAAGATAGCGATAATATTGAAAATTTGTGCTGGAGTCGGACTGGAAGCCTGCTTTCTTTTCTCTAGTAGATTTATTATTTTGCGCTCGTTGGATAGTTTTTTACTGATAAGATTGATCTCAGTTTCCCTCCATTAACCAAAAAATAAAAAAAAAATAAAAAAATATATAAAAAAAAAAAAAAAAAAAATCTACAGATTTGGTCATTCCCCTGGCCGAGCGAGCTATAAGAATCGCCTCGGTTATTTATGCAAGCAATATTCAATATGATTTAAGTTTTTCAACACATGTTGTTGTCATTGGGTCTGATATAGGTATGATAGCAGCGGAGGCAGCTCGAAACGCATGTATGGCGCGAGTGCTGTCGGTCAAGTCACCTCACAAAAGAGATTTCACATTTCAAAAAAGATCTTTCCGGTATTCATGATTTTACACATTAAGGGAGACTCGTTAACTCACGTGGGTCATAATCTATGATGAGTTGACCCCATCGTGCAACGGTCCATTAAAAAATGTTCAAACGTTTGAAGAGCTTATGGGACTTAACTATGAAACTAAACTGACAAACTGCTTATGAACTAGCTTATACTAAAAACAGCACAAAAATTCATGCCCGAGGGGGGGGGGGGGCGGATTTGAACTCCCGACGGGGAACGATCTCGTGCATCGTAGCATAGCGCCTCAATGCGCTCGGCCGCTCCGCCGCGGCAACGGTTCATTGGTCAGGCATGATTCCAACGTTGGGAGCAGGAGTATTGCACACTCAGTTTCAAAGCGACAAAATCCAAATTATTGCATTCTTGCTTAAATGTCATTAGTTCACTCATTAGATATAACTATAAAGCTGTTATTAGTGGCTTAGTCTGTAGCCTTTATATTATCTTTTTGAATGGCATTGTGAACGTGATGCTTTACATCTGGTGATTCAAAAGAATGTTGTGCACTGTTCGTCAGTGTTGTGTCCATCGCAGCTGCCTGTAGCTCTGTCAAAAGAGGGTTAAAATTGTAATCTACAGACGGACTGGAACCATGACCCAAAGCAGCCCTCGCTAAAGAACCAGACACGTCATCTCAGGGCTACTGACGTGCTGCTATGTCTCTCTTCCTGCTTGTACCACTGGTGGCTACAGCTAATTGCCAATTCCCGCATGATATGACCTTCTTGCACTTAAAGTATAAAGTATTGCGCCAACATCACATCTTTAAATAAAAACTGAGATTATTCAAGCAAACAGACAGGTAAATGTTAAGTGAATTGGTTATCATGTTTCTGTGTCATCCTGGAAGTAACTCAGCGGTCACACCGGTGCCAGAGAGCTCTCAAACTTGCACTGCACTCAAAACATAGACTTACCGAGATTGCAATATGTTCAACGAGCAGAGCGTTGAGCTAATTTTCCATAGAGTGCTTCTGCGTCAGTGCACTGTGTAATTAACTGAATTCCTTATGGTACCAATTATTAACGATGTCTCAACCCTGTCACTGCATTCAAATGAGAATTCTAGGCATTTAGTACGAGACTATCCATACACTATTGGTCCTTTACGCTCAACTACGTCGGATGTTGCAGTCCACCACACAATAATTCACACCCACTCCCTTCCCGGACAATGGCAGTTGCAACCAGAGATCTTTCATAAAATATGACACTGGATGCAATTTCATGCCTACCATATCTGTTTATCGTTTGAGAGGTTATTCTACTGTTATTCTAAAAACATAACCGCCTCCATTCTTACAGCTACACCAATCGAAGTTCAATAATTGGCATAAATTCGTTTCTGACAGGGAAATAATATTATAGTAGTAACTGGCAAGTGTGGCGAATTCTATACGTCATCTGACGATTACTAACTCAGGAGTTTCGTTGGATTCTTGTAGTTGATGTTGCAGTCATACCCATTTAAAATACAGGAATAGTAAAAGCTTCCAGCTTTAAACACACTTTAGTAGTGGGCTCTGACTGTATGGTTACGGTTGCAGCAGTGCACAGGTACTGTGCAGATTCTCTCATTTCTTTAGTACAGGCTAAGTTAGAAAGCGGCTGTTAGAATTATATAAATGAAGTGATCATATGGCAGTATTGGCCGGGACATACCGCCTGGGATTTACTATTTATTTTATCTCGAATTTAACAAACTGCATAATAATAACAGAGGATAGGAAACAACTTACCGTAAAGACGAACGCTGCGCCGCCGACAGAGACAGACAAAAGACATATTCACACAATTTAAATTTTCAGCTGCAGCCTTCTTCAGAAACAGAAACACTGAAACACCCTATCACTAAGGCATAAGTTATCGACATATGTCAGTCATCGCTGCTCAGCACAGCCTGACAGACTGCAGCACATTTCAAGCACGTTTTGTTCACATCAGGCGTTTATGAGTATTAATCAGTTGGTTAAAAGAATTGTCGTAGCATCCGTTTTGTTCACTCTCCGCTATAGTGTGGCTATTGTAGTCTCAGACGGGGATAGCGGTGCTAGTGAGTGGGTAGAAATCGATGACCAGTGGTGCTTTCCGCTGGCGTGAAGCAATGTCTTGTCATGTGTCCTGACTGAAATCACGGCCTACATTGGTAGCTGATAGTGTTACTTCGTTTTCGTGTTACATCGTGTAATATACATTTTATAAGCCACTCGATCAATCTTGATTACTGCATCCCACACTTCATCTTCATCCATGGCACAACAACGATTTACGAAAATAGGAGGTTTACCATGGTGTAAATTACCAGAGACATTGTAATTTACTCTTCAGATGAGCCCCCTTGTAGGCGAAAACGTAAATTTCCTATAATTATTGCTTATTACGCGCGAATTATATTTAACTGCTTTCCAGACAATAAACGTAATGGCTCTTCAACGGTATTTATTCATCAGGCATTTTTTGTGAAGAGGCCAAAACATGTCAAATACATGTGTCTCTGAGTGGGAAGTGAATTCATTCAAATAACCATTGGGCCGTACATTTCGTAACAGTGGAAATACTGCATCAAACTGATTGCATAATTTTAACATATAAACTTATGCAATGGCTGTCATTTCAATTGCGTAGCAGACGGTAACTTGCCTAAGCAATTATTTGCAGAACTCATGATTTACCATACTATTTAACTTTGTCTCTTCTTAGTCCTATTCAGACAGGTGTATCATATATTGATATGAGCAGACAAACTAGAGTTTCCTTTCAAATTTTAAGGGTTCTTGGTTCCAGTCTCTGCTTGGTCTTGATGGTCTGCTGGTCATAAGAAGACAAGACGCCACCGACACTTACGATTTCAGCTCTAGATTAAGCCCACCAACACACCGTGTTGCTATCTATGCATCCCTAATGTCCTGATATACTAATTTTTCTGTCCAACATTAGCGATGGTTACAATATAACTGCTGCTGGTGATTTGCCGCGGAACGAAAAAGCGCCTTCCAGATTAGAATATCTATTTCAGCTTGCCTCGATTCTTGAGTTTGTCGTAAATAAATTCCCGGCAGTTCCACACTAACGAACATTTTCAGCTATCAATCACATAGGAATTATCCAAGTGTAAGTGGTGGATCACTCCACTGATTTATGTAATATTCAATTTTTGTGTGAATATGGCTCGGAAAGCGACATCAACTTATTACAGTTCATCTCATGTCACCTTACTGAATGCTCTAAATCGTCTGTCACTTGTATTAATTCTGTAAACGGTTCTGGCAACTGTGAGTCAGTGGTGAATGAACACATGCGCAGCGATACTCAACGATGAAAGGAGGAGATGGGTGTACTTCCCGCCTTATATGTACCCATGTCTATATATATATAAATGTTCTGTTGGTTTGAATATAAGCGTTAATCTCCGAAAGTTCTTGACACATTGCTTTGAAATTCTGACACAACGTTGCATTCTAGCCCAGGACTTTTTTAGGTACACGTTTCTTGAAAATATTATATATAACTTTAAATGCGCTGCTTTTGCGATTTTTCGTATAAACCTTTTTCCAATTATAAAGTTTATATGAATTCATATATGACATATATTGAAAAATTTTATATATGAAAACACGCAAATATTTTATTAGAACGTTGTCTCAACATTTCAAAGCATTCGGTCAAGAACTTTCGGAAATATACAATTTAAACGTAACACTAAAAATGGCTGTAGGTTGAAAAGAGTTCTAAGAGGAGATAGAAGTGAGGGGGAGATGAACAGGGAGAGCGTAATGATGAGATGTAGAGGGAGAGGGAGGAGGTGCAGATGCACAGAAAGAAGGTGAAGGAGGAACGGATAGACAAAGAGAGAGGGGAGGAGATGGGAAGGAGAAGATGGAGTCGGGGAGGAGGATATGAACAGAGAGAGGGGAACGAATAGAGGTGCAGAGAGAAGGGACAGAGATAAAGGAGCAGAGAATGTAGGATGTATATCCAATTCCCATCCACGAGCAGTAGGAAATTACGTATATAAGAAATGTGTGGTTCCTCTTATCTTTTTTTTTCCATTTAATCTGTAACAAGTCACAGCAATGCGTGGGCGAGTACAGCTAGCGCCATAGTAAGTAAAGTAACAGAACGTTCAGTCACAAGAAAAATTCGATGTCCGCAATTCCATAAATAAAGTGTTATGAGGGATATTTATGCAGGAAAATAAGGAAAGTCCTGGAGTTTACGATGTTTACGGTCCGGACTACTATTACGGAAAGGCATAATATCAGTCTTCGCAACCCCATCATGTTGATTTTATCACTTCACACTTACACAAGAGCTGTGATACAAGAGAAGGAAATTTATTATATGCTTCTCACAAAAGGTTTTTACATGTGTAGCACTGTCGAGTGCAGAAAAGCTCCTTATTTGTTTTCGTGTGTGTTGCATGAATTTTGGTCTCACCTTGTTTCTCTTTCTGTGCGGAGCAAGAAGAGAGTTATCGGAATAGGGTATGATTTTAGTTACGAGAAGACTTGGAAGTATTCTGTTGTCCGAATAGCCAAGATCTCGGGCAGTTGAGATCTGCAAATGTCAGTTAAAACGCTCACTGCTTCTCTAAATTACTTTATGAGTACACGGGTGGAAACATATATAAATAAGGGGCAACCATATATTAACATGGGGCATTGATCATTAGTAAAAAGAATAACATAATTAACACATAGATAGATAACGTTAATGGTGCAGAAACACTTTAGATTAATGAATAAATCAAAATGGAACACGACCACACATTCAGTGGATGTTTTTCAGATTGTGCAAATAGTGTTGTCGGCACACTGTGTTTAAGAGCCAAGAAGACGTATTCCTGTTTCTATATTGGCGTTTGCTGGAGTGAGGCGCTGTTTACAGATGCACTTGTGACTCTCGACACCCGGAACGCACTTCCTTTTCCAACTATTTTACAAACGTAATATATTCTCCATTGCTTTAATTTATGTAATTTACAGGAAATTGTTTGCGTAATCGTGAATTTTGTAGCTTTAGAAGTGTCTAAAACATTCCACACTGATATTTTATGCATTTTTGTTTATACTTGTCTTTTACATTCTCGCACACATGCACACAAGCTTTAGAAGTCACTAAAACATTCCATATTGATATTTAATTCATTTGTATTCATGTTTATCTTTTAAACACGCACACACACACACACATTGCTCGACTTTTTGAGATGGGACTATTCCTAATAGCCTACCCATTCACCAACATTTCATTGCATCTGATTCCACTAACTGCCTTGATAACGTTTCATGGTATGTTCTATATTTTCCGAAACGTCGCTTGCGTTTCTTGATCCAAGTGGCAACGCCTCGTTACTTCCGCCCACACATTGTCAATAGGATTAAGGTCCGGTGACCATAGAACGAACTCCATCAGCTTTATGCGATCTTGGATGAGAAACTATTCTTGAACGGCTCGGCTTTGATGGATGGGGCTGTGGTCCCATAAATAAATAGGCATCCAGTTATTTTATCTGTTTATATTTGAAGAACGTATTTGTAATTTGTATTAATGTTTTGATTACGGTGTGTAGCAAGAGGCCTTTGTCAAACATTTTGCCGGTCGCGGTGGCCGAGGGGACTGAGGTGCGCCAGTCACGGTCTTCACGGCCACTACGGTCGGGGGTTCGAATCCCCCCTCGGGCATGGATATTTGTGCCGTCCTTAGCTAGTTCATAAGTAGTTTGTAAGTTTTGGGACTGATGACCCCGTAGTTAAGTCCCATAAGCTATACAAACATTTGAACATTTGATTTTTTCAAACATTTCCGTGTCCATCATGTTACGAGAACTCTATAATCAATTTCAGATTCAGCATGACTGGCTGAATCATACCAAACGATAAGAAGAGCATCGGCCAGTTACTCAACCAGGAAGAACCTCTACTGAATACCAGGCGTCTAACTGAAATATACCATCTATACCACTAACGTGATCCCGGTATTAAACAACTAACAGAAGTGCAACGGTTATAGTCAGAAGTTATCATGCCGACAGTACAGGTCAAAACCTGCTTAAATATATGAGTAGCTTCTTATCTGTCGATTGCAAATAATAGAGATAAACGCTATTTTTATTACGAAACGTGTATTTCCATGCTTCTGTGGTGATCATTTGCAATTAAATGATGACCAAACTAGCATGCATATGTATTGACTCCACGTTTCGTAATAAAAATGGCGTTTATCTTAGTTATTTGCTAACGACAGATTGTTCGCCTTTGATAACAAGCTACTCATATCACCGTACAGCAAGAACGGAGAGTAGTATACAATTTGGGCAGAAACCAGACATCTTTTGTGAGAGTCGAAAGGCATGAAAGGAACACAGTAGTTGGGAAGGGAGTAAGACAGGGCTGTAGCCTTTCCCCAACGTTGTTCATTAAGCAGGCTGTGAAGGAGAAAAATGAGAAATTTAGAGAAAGGATTAAAGTTCAGCGACAAGATGTAAAGACTTTGCGATTTGCTGATGACGAAGTAATTCTGTCAGACACTGCAATGGACCTGGAAGAGCAATTGTACGGAATGGACAGTGTCTTGAAAAGAGGGTATAAAATAAACATTAACAAGAGCAAAAAAAAAGAGTAATGGAATGTAGTCTAAGAAAATTGGTGATTTGGAAGGTAATAGATTACGAAACGAGACATTAAAAAGTGGTATATGAGTTTTGTTGGTCAAGTGGGAAGGGGGGTGGAGGTTGGAGGGGTCGGGTTGTGGTTTGGAGGGACTAGACTACTCAGTTCATCAGTCCCTATTTCGGATAACGATGGGGAAGTAAATCGGGCTTCCCTTTGAAAGGGTCCATCCTGGCATTCGCGTGGAATGATTTAGGGAAATCACAGATAACCTAAATCAGGGTAGCTAGAGATGGATTTGAACCACCGTCCTCCTGAATACGAGTCCAGTGTGCTAACCACTGCTCGGCTGAGTTTTGTTATTTGGATTGTGAAATAACTTCTGATGCCCGGACTAGTGAAAACATAAAATTCAATGGGAAGACAAGTATTTCTGAAGAAGAGATATTTGTAATTTAAGAGATAGGGAGTCTTTTCTGAAGGCACGGCATCATGCGTACCATCAACGGATGCATCAAAAGCACACCTGTGCAATGGTTACCTGTGCTGAGTCACATCGCTCCACCTCCGCTACGAAGAAAGGGCTGCTTGGTCCGACAGCTGAAGAGGATCCAAAGTGACCCAGACCTACCAGTGCATGAGGACGTTCCTCATCTATCATTTAGAAGGTTGAAGTCCAGGAAGCCTCAACTAGTCTCAGCGCAACAACTGCAAGATGCGGATTTCAACATCACTGAGCAATGGCGAACGGACTGGAGCAATGTCAACTTCACAGCTCTCTGGTCCGAACCAACAGAAAGACCCACTGAATTCGAACTCCCCCGCCGACGATGGAGATCTCTAAACAGGATCCGAACATCTCATGGAGTCTGTCAGGATTCTCTGTACAAGTGGTGCATATCGACAAGTCCTCAATGCGACTGTGGTGCTTCACGTCAGACAATAGACCATATTGTGTATGACTGTAACATCACGTCTTACCCAGGTCCAAAAACAGACCTATATAAAATGACAGATGATGCAATTTCATTGCTGGCTGGTTTAGACAATAATATTTAAGGATCATGTTCGCTGCTTATCTTTCTTAATTCAGTTAATATAAATTGTGTAAATTTACTGCTCATTTCATTGTTGTTTTTCTTATTACTTATTTTATTTTCCTAACTTAATATTTCTTTATTAGTGTTGATTCAACTGTTCATCTTACTGTACCCTGTAATATATCTTTCATAAATTTTTATTAATATTTTATAAATACATTTTTCAAATTCTACTGCATCACACGTCGTAATGGACTTTTTACTGTAAAAATGTATACTTCTCTGTAATCAATACACTTAAATTTTGATATAAGCTGTTTGTTGACTCTGCTTCCCACCTGGAGAAGTGTCATTGTGTAGTGTATCTTAGGTGTCCAAGTGTTTATGTCATCCGATAAATAAATCTGAAGGCATTTGTCCAAAGTGTGGCCTTGTATGGCAGTGAAGCGTGATCGATAATGCAGTTCGGAGAAGAAGAGTATAGAAGCTTTCGAAATTTCGTGCAACTAGAGAATGTTGTAGATAAGTAGATCATGTGAGTCATGGAAACGTACTGAACAGAATTGGGAAGAAAAGAAATTTCGGGCATATCTTGTCTAAAAGACGGAATCGATTGGTAAGGTACATTCAGAGACACCAACGAATCGTCAGTTTAGTATTGGAGGGGAGCGTGTGGGGTAAAAATCGCAGGGGTAGACGACGAGATGTATACAGCACGCAGATTCAGAGGGATGTGGGCTGTCTTTCTTAGAGACGAAGAGTCTTGCGCAAGATAGGGTAGTCTGGAGGTGGAGAACTGCAACAAACCAGTCGACGAACTGAAGACAACCACAAAAACAACACACCACATCATTACGTAGTTTATGTTGTGTAAGATTATTTACAAATAGTCATTTTAGGCACAGTAATTTAATTAATAAAACATCATCATTACAGCACACTTTCTCCAACTGTGTAGCCCGTTTGTTACCGAATGGATTGCAGTATCTTCTTAGACATTATCGTTTGCCGTACCAGAAAAGAATTAGGTACAGTATTTGTCGCACAGGTAACTGAAACACCTATTCTTAGAGTACTGTTCACAATTCATGGAATATACAGCTCATATCCAAAAACATAGTTTATTTAAATCCTAAAAATTATTATTAGTGTGATCAATTTTGATGTTAACCATGTATATTTGATCATTTCTGTGAAAGGAGCCACATTAAACAGATGCAGAATAGAATGTTGTATTTTTATAGAAACTTCCCTTGATACATTTTCTCCATTAGGTTTACGCAAGTTGTTTGCTTTACACAGTTTTAGTGAAGCCTTTAACCTGCCTGCAAAGAGAAACATCACAGGATCAGTAAAGTGGAGTACATGTTGGCGGGATACATTTTACACTGCAAGAGCCTACGTTTCTTCTATCTACAAAGTTTTATCTATCTACAAAGTGCCTGATCAGTCTGAACTCAAGCGAACGTTATTCACACACGTGAGATTGTAACTACCTGCTAGATATATAATTCATGTTAGAAGAAAGTTTGTTTATTAATACAACTACTATGACAAAAGCATATTTTTGAATAATCTTCTATGGCATATTATTTAACGATGTTCTGTACACGTCCGCATGATAAACGCAAACCATAGCCACAGCACAACTCCATCTCAGAGATAGGTGATGCGCGAATTAATATAAATTTCGCCGGAAAAGCCGCTTGCCACGTACATGAGAGAATATGATGGATAAACTGATCTATACATTACCATCCATAATTCTACGATCGGATAACAGAAGCTCTTCTTATTTTGAACTCCATGTTATGAGGTCTTCCCAGAGATGTTCACATCTTGAAAACAATGCTGCATTGATGTATCTTCGTTTGTTTGCCTCTGCTTGGGGATTGTGCGACTGACGACGATTTCAAGAAAGATATTGTCTATAATTATAAACTGTTGCTTACATCTAATGTTTTCAGTATAACCAATGGAAATGCTTGAAGAAATGTGAACTAGCACTACTGAATGACCTTAGCTTAAGACAGAATACGCAAACCATTGAGACACTCGTATACATGTTAGCGGTGGTGCATATGTGTATTTTTATTACTTAAAATGCGAGCAGGCCTCATTGACATATACTCCAGGTGTTCGGACCCTCAGCAGGCGCGTGAGGCGCGAGCTAAGTGTCTGTCGGGCCCACTTGACAATCACCTCGGCTCTTATTTTTCTGTTGATAGTATGACTGAAGCTTGGCAATATCGCAGAGTAAGTCTGTCAGCACGTACGGACGTCTTCCTTCCGGGATTCACAGAACTATGCTACTAAATTCACTTGATGTTTCCTGTAATTTCCATTGAATAATCTGACTGGTGTCTCACTCGAGAGGCGACAGAGGTGTATTAATCCATGCTTTTGGGTCCAGAAAATTGTTCAGATGGCGAAATTGCAACTAATCTCGTCTGTTACGTTGTGAGATATACGTTATAGCGATGTCTGTGGCAGTAGGTGGCTTTGGTTAGTGGTTCCGGTCGTACGAGAGTATAATTTTTTTAGCTGTTTTGTGAAAGGAGTTTCAAGAAGCCACATCGAAAATAACAAGAAACGTCTTGCTACATTCTCTCAGATTAAGGAAAAGTCTGACTACGTTCAGGTAATTTACCAAATCAGTCCCGGTAGAAACCAACTGATTCCAAGCTAATGATGCCGTCAATTGATGTTCGACGTGTATTTTTGTCCGGAAATAATTTTTCTCGGCGGGCCGCGGTGGCCGAGGAGACTGAGGCGCTCCAGTCACGGTCTGCACGGCCACTACGGTCGGGGGTTCGAATCCCCCCTCGGGCATGGATATTTGTACTGTCCTAGTTCGTAAGTAGTTCATAAGTAGTTTGTAAGTTTAGGGACTGATGACCCCGTCGTTAAGTCCCATAAACTGCGAAATTTCAATCACCTACTTTTACTTCTGAATAAAATAAGAGAAATCAGATCGAAAACGGAACGATTTAGGTGTACCTTCTTCCCGCGTGCTATTAGAGAATGTAACAGCAGAGTAAGGTTATGAAAGTGGTTAATAAACCCTCTGCCAGGCACGTAAATGTGATTTTCAGAGTATCTATGTAGATGCAGATGAAGACATATGATGGAATGAGTAAGTGAGTAATGGGTGACTTCCAAAGAACACTATTTGATGTTTTATTTGTGAAATGAGCAGGAACGATTTTGGTGTAGTTTTTTAGGTCGTTTGTCCTTACAGTGCGATTAAATGGTGTCTTTGGTCTTTGCAAAATTGGGCACACCCTGGCATTGTGGTTGCACTTTGCTCAGTATAAAAAAGCTTTTATTTATTTTATTTATTTGTTTTTTCTGTTCCATAGGACCCACTTCAGGAGTAAGACTCCATGGTCATGGAACAAGTCAATACATTAATTGTTACACAATAATGGTAATAGAAAAATTTTAAGTAGTCCTTTGCACACGACAATCTTAAGACAAAGTGAAAAGAATCAATAAAGAAAAAATAAATTAGCTTAATTGTTTAACTTTTCTAGGAGTTCCTCGACAGAATAAAAGGAGTGAGCCACGAGGTAACTCTTCAATTTAGATTTGAAAGCATGTGGATTAGTGCTAAGATTCCTAAGTTCTTGTGGCAGCTTATTGAAAATGGATGCCGCAGAATACTGCACCCCTTTCTGCACAAGTGTTAAGGTGGTGTGGTGCAAATGTAGATTAGACATCTGTCTAGTATTCACCGAGTGAAAGCTACTAACTCGTGGGAATAAGCTGATATTATTAACAACAAACGACATTAAAGAAAAAACGTATTGTGACGCCAGAGTCAAAATTCCCAGACTACTGAAAAGGGGTCGACATGACGTTCGCGAACTTACACCAGATATTGCTCGAACCGCCCGTTTTTGAGCCAGAAATATCCTTTTTGCATCAGGCGAGTTACCCCAAAAAAACAATGCCGTACGTCATAAGTGAGTGAAAGTAAGCGAAATAGACTACTTTTCGTGTTGAAAAATCACTTATCTCAGATATTGTTCTAATGGTAAATATAGCAGAATTTAGTTTTGGAACAAGATCCTGAACATGGGCTTTCCATGACAGCTTACTGTCTATATGAACACCTAGAAATTTGAACTGTTCAGTCTCACTTATCACATGCCCATTATGTGTAATCATAATGTCAGATTTCGTCAAATTATGTGTTAGAAATTGTAAAAACTGAGTTTTACTGTCATTTAACATCAACTTGTTTTCTATTAGCCATGAACTTATCTCTTGAACTGCATTATTTGATACTGTGTCAATAGTACGAGCAACATCCTTCACTACCAAGCTGGTATCATCAGCAAACAAAAATATTTTACAATCACCTGTTATACTCGAAGGCATATCATTTATATAAATAAGAAACAGCAATGGTCCCAAAACAGACCCCTGGGGCACCCCATACTTAATTGTGCCCCATTGGGATTGCACGTCATAGCCATTTTCTACACTGCGGAGAATTACCTTCTGTTGTCTATTATTAAAGTCTGAGTATTAAAGTACTCAGTCATTAATTTCTTCTTAAAATGTCAGCATGAGGGCATCATAACTCGTCACTAGTAACACTAGTAACAATATAAAGTAAAAATCCTGAATGAGCGACCTGATAACGTTCAAGAAAATTGTAGTAATAGTCACCCCTATTACTCTTTTTACCGATTCTACTTTACGACGTTTAGATTATGTTCATATATATCAGTCAGAAAAAATCAATACGTGACTGAAAGTACTAGAACTTGATATAACATCCGGAAAATACACAGTGGCGCGCCGCTGTCACTGAGTCCGCAGCCGGCAGCCGCGATGCAAGGGTAAAGGACTCCCGAGAGTAAACAGCTCTGTTTTGATGCAGCCGCGAGATGTTTTGTGTAATTATTTCTGGGAGTTTTCGCTGTTTCATGCGAGGTTCTTCCACACTAATAACAAAGAAAGCCGATATGCGGTTTAAAAAAATGAGGGTGTTGGATTCGATCTCGAGACTCATTATACGTACGCTTATTAGCTCGACTTTTACCACGCGGACAGGCGCTCATATAGTTCAGTACTCCCGCGAGAAGGAGGTAACATTTCCTCCTGACAGTGCCGCATTCTACAGTGTTGCCAGATCGTGCATACCGCCGTACTTAGAATTATGAGGGGTGATCGAATTTATTGTCCACACTGCGCCATTGATTCGGACTTAGCCTCTGCGTCGGCTGGCTGGCGATCAATTTTTATTTTTCTACGACTGTACACTGCTGCACACGACGACGTTAGTCTACAAAGTACAACATAGTACCGCTGTCATTTTCTGTCAGTTACATCTATTTTACTATGCTACAGTTTGCAACATCGGATATTTTGTTGGAGGTTTTGAGAGGCAATAAAACATGGGGAGAAACCCAAGTACATCAGCATCAGCCATCACAGCAAGCGAGCATTGTATTCACAGGAAACAGGGCCTGCCCATACAGCTGCTGGCTCCATCTTCTCCACTGGCGATCGTTGCAATCACTCGCAAACCCCGAACATAAAAAATCACATATTACAGAACTGGCCGCTGTCTGCGTGTACATAGAACGACGCTGGCCGCGGTGGCCGAGCGTTCTGCGGCGCGTCAGTCACAGTCTGCACGGCCACAACGGTCGGGGGTTCGAATCGCCCCTCGGGCATGGATATTTGTGTCGTCCTTAATATTAGCTAGTTCATAAGTAGTTTTTAAGTTTAGGGACTGATGACCCCGTAGTTAAGTCCCATAAGTTCTACAAACATTTGAACATAGAACGACGCGTTCGCCGCCCGAGGGGTGGCCTAGCGGCAGGCACCAGCACCTATAATTTTGACGCTCGGTAGAGCCGTTGGGGGCGTTTTCGGACACGGTTCCCCTACATCTTTTTGTCCCTCCAGCCATCCTCTACCACCCCACGAAGTTTGTCGGTATCATTTAGAAACACCCTGTATGTGATACAATAATACTACACGACAAAAAATAACGTGATTCCACGGTTGCCGCTTTTTGCTATGATTCTCAGTTATTAATTTTATTTTATACCTTACAAACGCAGTAAATCAATTTTATACAGTAATGTTTCAAAAGTAGTGGAATATCTGTCAATACCATTTCGGACGCCCTTTTGCTCGACGAAGTGCAGCAACATGATGTTTCATGGACTCAATAAATCTTTGGAAGCCCCATACAGTAAAATAGAGCCATGCTCCCTCTACAACCACCCATAACTGCGTAAGAGTTGCTGGTCCAGAATTATGTGCACGGACTGACCTTTGGATTATGTTTCACAAATGTTCATTGCGATTGATGTCGGGTGATCCGGGTGGTCATTTCAGTAGTAGGAATTGTCTAGAATGTTCCTCTCAAAAGTCGCAACTGTGGTGCGGTGACATAGAGGAATGCCACACATATATATTCCACTGTTGTTTGGGAATATGATGTCTATGAATCACTGCAAAGGGTCTCCAAGTAGCCAAGTTATCATTTCCAGTCACTGATGGGTTCGGCTGGACTTGATGACCCAGCCAATTCCATGTATGTAATAATGAATGTAAGACCGTAGAAGAATGTTTAACTAGGGGAAAGATAGATACAGCCTACAGGAAAATAAAAGAGACCATTGGAGATAAGAAAAGCAGTGGTATGAAAATGAAGAACTCAGATGGAAAATTACTAAGCAGACAAGGTAAAGCTAGGTGGAAGGAATATAAAGAAGGCCTGTAGAAAGGAAATAAACTTGAAGTAGTATTCTAGAAATGGAAGACGAAGTAGAGGAAGATGGGCTAGGAGATACTACACTGCGGGAAGAATTTGACAGAGCACTAAAATATTTCAGTAGAAACAAGACCCCTAGAACAGATGATGTTCCGTCAGGAGACCTAGTCATGAAGAAATTGTTCCACCTGGTATGCAAAATGTATGAGACAGGGGAAATACTATCATACTTCAATATGAATGTACTGATTCCAATACCTAAGAAAGCAAGTGCAGACAAATGTGAAAATTACAGAACTGTCGGTTTAATAAGTCATGGCTGCAAAATACTAACACGAATTATTTACAGACGAATTGAAAAACTGGTGGAATCTGACCGTGGGGGAGATCAATTTGGATTTAGAAGAAATGTAGGAACACACGAGGCAATACATTAAGGAAAGGGAAATCTATGTTTCTGGCATTTGTGGAGCTGGAGAACGCTTTTGACAGTGTTGACTGCAATACATTCTTTCAAATTCTGAAAGCAGAAGCGGTAAAATATAGGGAACTTGTTCAAAAACCAGACAGCAATTATTAGAATCGAAGGGCGTGAAAGGATGGCAGTGGTTGGGAAGGGTGTAAGACAGGGTTGTAGCCGTTCCCCAATGTTGTTCAATCTGTACACTGAGCAATCTGTGAAGGAATGCAAGCGGAAATTTGGAGAGGGAATTAAAGTTCAGGGAGAAGAAATAAATACTCTGCTATTTGCCGACGACATAGTAATTCTGTCAGAGATCAAAGGGCCTGGAAGAGCAATTAAATGGAAAGGACATTGTATTGAAAGGTATATATAAGTTGAAAAATAAATTACAAATGTAAAACAAGGGTAATGGAATGTCATGTCAGAAAATCAGGAGATGTTGAAGGAATTAGATTACTAGTAGATTTGTTATTTGCTTAGCAAGACAACTTCTGATGGCCGAAGTAAAGGAGATATAAAATGCACAATAGCTATGGGAAGAAAAGCATTTGTGATGAAGTGAAATTTGTTGACAATCAATATTAGTTTAAATGATAGAAATTCTTTTTTGAAGTAATTTGTTGGGAGTGTAGTATTGTATGGGAGGAAACGTGGGCAATAAGGACTTCATACAAAAGGATGATAGAAGCTTTTTACATGTGGTGCTAAAGAGGAATGATGAAAAATAGATGGGTAGATCACGTAGCTAATGAGGTGCTCAACAGAATTGGGTAGAAAAGTAGTTTCTGGCATATCATGACTAAGAGAAGAGATGGGTTGCTGGAGCACATTATGAGAGATCAAGTATTCGTCAACTTAGCATTAGAAGGCAGGGAGACTGAGGGACTATAAGCAGAATCATATTCTCAGATAAATAGCCTTGCACAGGTCAGGGTAGCGTGGAGAGCTGCATCAAAACAGTCTGTGGACTGAAGACCCCAACAATAACAACAGAAAACGATACATATATGTGGCACTTATTCGTTTTATCAGTTATATGAACAGCACTACTTCTAAATTTCAATATACATTAAGTTTATCGATATTGAAACCCGCAACTTACGGGAAAGCGTTAGATCTTGTTTGAAACTGTATTTATTGTCACTTCTTGGACGAGATAAAATTTCTTCTTCCATCCCCACCGCATTACAGATATCTGTGAAACTCATTCCAAAACATATTTTGATTTGATAATAATTGATTTCCAGCATTCTGGAGGTTAGATCAGTAACGTGGTAACTTGATCAATATTTATGTTGTCAGTTGTGATTCATGAATCAAGTCTCTTCCTAAGGTCTCACGTGCAGTTTTCACTACCTAAAGGTTCTCTCTGCAAAAACACTATCTTCAGTTGAAGCTAGATGGCAGGACTGTTTCGTAGATTGAAAATTCGTACCGATGACAGTAACAAGAAAAAAACGTTCACATATAAAAGGAAACAAATGCAGGACATTTATAAAACACCTCAAAATGCGAGACGTCCCGCAAAATGAGGATGCCTCATTTGTAGTACTCTAAATTTCTTCAGTTTTGTCTATCATTTGGATTTATTAATAATTTTTATTTTTATGTTTTAAAATCTTGCTCAATATAGACTATGTGCTTATTTTATAAGTTGTCATATTTCTTTTCTGGTTCTATTCTTTTCTTGACTCATTTTACTCTCATAGCAACAGATGTGTACAGTCAGTCTCTATTGCATTCTTTCAGTCGCCGGAACCACCTGAACAATGGAGCGGCATACGAAACGCAACAAAGGAAGGCAACATAGCTCCACAGATAGACTTTCTTATGACAGGCAAAAAGGAATACGAAGGAGACGAAGACTGTCTTTACCTAAACGTCTATACTACTAAGGTTCGTAGTAACTACAGTAAACAATAGTCGGTAAGTTTTTTTTCAATATCACATTTGGAGATTGTCTAGCAGTCTCCTTCTACACTTACTACATTTAAAGAGTCTACTATTGCTTCTCTGGCTGTGTTTTTTCCATTGTCTTTTTTCTATGCATGTATGTTTTGCACATCAATTCGTGTTGCTTTCCACTCATTATTTTCGAAATTAGTGGTTGGTCCCACAAATAAATTTGAACTCTGTTACCTTATTGTCACAATGTATTTAAAACATAAGTCTCTCTCTCTCTCTCTCTCTCTGTCTCTTTCTGTCTCTCTTTCCTTGCTCCCCTTCCCCCACGCCAGGATTGTATCTCTCCCCCTCGTTCCCCCCTCTCTCTATTAGATATACGAGGCGCGTCCAGAAAGTAAGTTCCGTTTCAATTTATCTCCTCTGCAGCGCTGCGACTGCAGTTCCGCACATGCGCTGTAGACGATGTGTTACAAGGAGAAGAACGTGCGCCATTTGGAGATCGCTGTCAGTTACGTACGCTTTGTTGTGCTTGTTTGAAATGTCGGTGTTGATTGAAAATCCTGCCGCCTGTGAAATCAGGTCGGTGATTCGGTTTCTGAATGCGAGGAAAGTGAAACCAAGTGAAATTTATCGGCAAATTATCGATGTTTACGGACCAAATGCGATGAGTGATTCGATGATGAGAAGATGGGTCCGACAGTTCATTGGCGGGCGTAGTGATGTGCACGATGAAGAACGAACTGGGCGTCCACCTTTGGTTACAGAAGAACTGGTTCACGCGATTGATGACAAGATCCAGAACATCTCAAGTCTTTACTTGGCGGTCATCACTTCACCAATGACGACGAGCTGAAGGAAACTGTTTCCAACTGGTTGAAGACACAGGCGGCAGATTTCTATGAAGAAGGTATACAAAATCTGGTGCCACGCTATGACAAATGCCTGCAAAATTTCGGCAGTTATGTGGAAAAGTAGTTTCAGAGGTGAAGAATTTTGTGCAATAAAAATTTCTTCTGTATCTGTGTACAATTTCATTTTATTACCAAATGGAACTTACTTTCTGGACGCGCCTCGTACATCGTTTTGTGAAGGAAATGGTAACTATGTGTCCATTACGGCTTCACTCTATTCACCCATTCCATACAACGCCAAAAGCCTTAAATCGGTTATCGAACATGTTGACCGACATGCTGTTTCCAAATGGCTCGTCCCGACATGCTCGACTTTGGACGGGTTCGGTTTTAGTTTGTCAAGTTAGGCGCTCGGCACGATAGCAGTCTCCAATCCAAGACCAGGACCCATCATGTTGGGATGCAGTTTATAAACAGTCGAGCGGCCAGCCACAAACTCAGGCTTCCTCTTTTCTAGCCATGCATAGTAATATATTTTTTTACCGTGGTTACGAACGACCAGACTTGCCGATCAGAATTTATTGAACTGTATAAAGAGAAACGTGGGATATACGTAAATGTTAAAGTAATAAAGTGAAGAAAGTTACATGGTTTCTGAAAAAAAAAAAAGAAAAAAGAAAAAAAAAACACTTATCAAGAGTGTGACGAAACTTCGTAAAAGCGAAAAATAGAATCCCTATAGTGAGCTTGAGTTATTATGATTATTACGAGGACATGGACGTGAGGTAATGTAACTGTATATTGTACTTCCAATATTCATTATAGTAGACTAAGTAATCAAGGAACATCACAAGTATTGCAGATATTCAAACAGAATGCTATTTTAAAAACCGTTTTTTTTTTTTTTTTTTTTTTTTTTTTTTTTTTTTTTTTTTTTTTTTTTTTTAAGGAATGTCCTAAATGTTGGCATTAAAAGAATAAAATTGAAAAATATAGTAGGTAAGTGTGAAGGGCGGAGTTCCTATTCTTAAAACTCACTCGGTGTATTATTTCAATAACGATAATTCTGAAGTCACAAATAAATAGATTAATTTGTTTTCATGTTCCTCTTCACTTAAAATATTAGTCACTTCACAAGGTTACCTCTAGCTGCATAATAGCCGTAAGCACTAAGGCGCCCTGCTGCGGTTCGCGCGGTCATTCGTCGCCAGGGTCGAGTCCTCCGTCGTGCATGGGTGTTTGTGTTGTCCTTAGCATAAGTTACTGCCACTTGATTGCATTTACTGACAGGGGGCACTACAATCTTAGTGTGCTACAAGAATAGAATTTGGAGTGAAAGGGAAGCGTGTATTGATAGCCTAAATAGTTTAAGGCAGCCTATGGCCCAAAGCGGGAAATCCGGCTTCGAATCCCGGTTCAGCAAATTTTTCATCTTTGCCATAGGATTTATTTCAGTGTCCTGAAACGGTCGAAATGTTTATTTTTTTTTTACGAATTCGTAAAATTACGGATAGTAATGTCCGCAAATGGTGTCTGTTCTTTCGGACATGTCCAAAAAGAACAGACACCATATAAATATTTTGTACACATTTTATATATCTTTTCGTTGCCTAAGTTTTTCCCCTGCTGAAATCAGAATTTGAAACAGTGTATTCCAATTTAGCTTGTCAAAAGATTTCTGGATATCTACAACAGCTAACAATTTACGTTTGCCTTTCCTTAACCTTTATTCTAAGATAAGTCATAATGTGAGAATTGCCTCAGGTGTTCCAACATTTCTCTTAAATCCAAATTGATATTCTCTGAAGTCAGATTCGACCAACAGTTTCATTCGTCTGTAAATAATTCGCATTAGTATTTTGCAACCATGACTTATTAACCTGATAGATCGGTAATTTTCACGGTCTGCACTTGCTTTCTTTGGGATTGGAATTATTATATTCGTATTGAAGTCTGAGGGGTATTTCGCCTTATCATACATTTTGCACACGAGATGGAATAGTTTCACTTGCTATCCCGACAATTTCAGCAGTTCAGAGGGAACATCATCTGCTGGGGCCTTGTTTCGACTCAAATCTCTCGTACTCAATCAGATTCTCGCAGTATCGTATATCCTACCTCATCTTCATCAACTTCCACTTCCTTTCCTACAATAGTGTCTTGAAGATTATTTCCCCTCCATTACTTGTTAGTGGTTCTCCATCTGAGCCTTTGATATTCATGCAGCTGATTCTCTGGTCTCGTTTATTTTCTACTAGACTTCCTCATCTCCGACGTCATAGTAGGTACCGCCGCCACTTCCTAATGGCGCTCCCTCCCACTGCCAAAGTCACCCTCCCAGTTATTTACCATCGTAGTCCTCGTCATTATGCCGTAATGAATGCCACTACCACCACTGTCGCAGCCGCCTCCATGTAGAGTACAGGGTACAACCATATTTCAGAGCCATCCTGACCATGGACGCCATCACCAAAGTCACCATAATCTCTACCATATCCGATACCAACTCCACTTAATGCTCCCCCACCATCCTCCGTTCCTTTCTTTTTGTACCCACTTTCTTACCCCTCTCTCAACTTTCAGGCTCATCTTCGCTATCTGCCGCAGTACAACTGGTTATACAGCCAGATTCTACGTGAGAACCGCACCAGCCACTGCCAACTGTGGCGCCACCAGCTGCTCCCACAGTACAGTCACCAGTTCAATCAGCCTCGCCATCATCACTGCAAGAAGTGCAGCCAGCAAAGCCACCTTCATACTCCACTGTCGCCTCAACACCGTATTAAGGCTCTGGTAATGTACCCGCCTATAACCTCCTCCTCTCTCACACCGTTCTGTCTCAAAATTCATCCCTTTCTTTACGCCAGACCCAAAAGCGAAGTAGTACAGACAAAGCCCTCACCATCATCTCCTCCAAAAAAGCTAAAAGAAACAAGATTTCACAGAATATTTAATTTTTTCCCAAATCCCTTTTCCATTCCCAATTTTTCATTTCTTCCACCTGACCCTCTTTCGCTGGGCATCACCATATAGACCGTCCTTTACATGGCGTGAGGCACATTTCCATTTTCCCAAAACAGTCCACACTGAAATCCTGACCACCGACCCTCCAAATTTCCAATATCATCACCTCCAAGGAAGCCACCCTCATAAAAAGTAAATCCATTCAAACTGACATATCTTTGGGACGCATGCTTTCCTCTCCCTTTTATACTTCTTCCTTCGTCCTGAAAAACCCCACTCATCCCATCGCCCATTGTCACTGCCATGATGAAAAATTCAGAGCTTCACTTCATGACAGAGGGCGTCATGCAGGAGAACTCGGAACGTGACATCGAAATCTGCACACCCTCTGCATCCAGTGATCATGGTCCCAAGTACAAAACCTGGTTATTCACAGATACTGCGCTACAGTAGACTACCTTGTCAAAATCTTACTTAAACGTTGTAAAGAAGAACCCTCTAGATCTCAAACTCAAACCATGTGCAGCGTCTGAAGCCCACATTACACCGATCGCTATACTCCCGACTGCAGAAAACCAACCAACCTCTCTCCATTCTCCCCAAGTACTGTCCTAAAGTGAAATTAAGCATTTGTAACACCTGCACTGCATGTCACAAGTGTGATGCTAAAGCCCACTGTTACATTTCGAAATTTGCAGTCCCAATTAAACGTTTAGATTTTTCCCATCTACCCTAGTAGATCCAGCGCCGTTGTAGATATCGTCTGTTTTATGATACATCTTCTCCAAAACATTCACCCTTTCGAAAGCTGCTATACATTCCACAGAATCTCCATTGCTATCCACTATAACTCGATGTTACTGCAACAGACTCCCATAATCAAGCTCACTTCGTTCACCTGCCTCTCGACTGTAATTTAAGCCCCTCCCTCACCTTCCCATTTGTTTTCTCCCATCATAGTGTAGCAGTAGTGTAACATATATTACTGATCACTGCAATTTCCATCCCTTCCCCCTCCAGTATCAAATCCCTCCTTTTGAGTACACTCAAGAAACATTATACCCATGCCATCGTCCTCAACAAAACCTTCCCACAACCACACCACATCATTCGAGATCTCCAAATTACAATCCAAACCAATCGCCAGCGGTGGATTTGCTTTGGACTGCCTGAAACCTCTCCCCACTCTGTCACAGCCCTGTTCAAGCGTCCTGCTGAACATTGTATCCTTAGCCTCTACTTCCTATCCCTCACTGTCACCTGTGCAACTGTGTATATTCATCATTTTCCGTGTCATACAACTATGAATAAATCTTCCTCCACCTCTATTAATTCTGCAGAGCTCAATAACCATACCTGCTCCCAAGCCAGACTCATCTATTGGTGTCAGTTCCTGCTGAGAATGTTGTACTAGTGTAAGACAGCAGAAGTATACAATCTGATTGGAAGTGACCATGATCCCGTCCTCCTTCCCAACCTAATGTCCAACCCCCAGCCGTACTCCATCCCCTCTCTCGAAAACTGGTCGAGAATTACATCTGAATACCAAAGACCTCAGATGATATCTCCCACAGATAGAAAGGAAAAGTTAGGGATAAGTTTTATTCATCGACCATGACTTCTCAGCCCGGAAGTTTCTCATAATGATAACGCCGACCATTAAAGTTTACATTGTATGATACAATCCGATCCATTGACACACATATACCTACCCGACCTATCTGTCATTACTAATCACACATCCCCAACAGGCTCTCTGTACCTCCTCCATGAAACCCACAGACTCTACTGCTCCTTCGTCCACATATACGGCTGAAAACACATATGATACCAGCAACTACAGTGAGGCGCTTCCTCAACTTGTTACATGCCAACCGATGCTGAAATTGGCGACAGTGCTACACAACACTCAACAATGCCAATTAACATTAGTAACATTTGGAAGGCATTCCAAGAGCCGTCCTATCCTCTTCTGCACAATTCCTACAAGGTAACCTGCGCAAGGCCAATGTTTTCACTTCCTACCTCACAGAAAACCCCCAGCAACCCCAGTTGATCTAGACATGACCACCGATGTCCACAAACGCTATTCCCATTGCTTCCGACCTCCAATACTTCACGCCACAAAGGTCAGATCAGTCACGGGAAACATCACACCGCCCGCTGGTTACAACTGTATCACATGCAGTAACCTGAAAGGATGTCCTCCCTCTTTCCTTGAGCACCTCTCCTCTAATACCATTATTTATAGTGGCTATTACTCAGAGCCATAAGCCATCAAAATCCTTCGTTTTCTCAAACTGCCCAGAAACCTCTTCTTACCGAACCATCTGCTTAAGTTGGTCCATCAGCATGATCTTTGGATCAATTTTCGTCTGCCATATCCACACCCATGTATAGCAATATCTCCCCTTCTTCTGACCCAGTAAGTCATTCACCCTAATTCACCATAGCTGATCAACTCCTCCATCTTATCCATCTCATCTTTCATATACTAGGGAATACAAGTGTATTCTAAGCCACAGTTGCTTGTTGAATAAGGAAATTTTTAATACTTCATATGTAATGCCCAACTAGTTTCTATGCACTATGGCATCATTTTCAAGTGCTCCAAAGAAATGTTTTATAAAAGTACAAAGTAAAGACAAAAAGTGAGATACATTACAATTTTTGAAATTGTCAGAAGAGTGTTTTAACATATGATCTTATATGTATCAATTTCGCCGGCAGCTGTTTAAAGACCAAGTTGTGCAGAAGCCTGTGCAGAGATAGATAGTCAGTCCAATTCAAACTAACAATAAAATAATTTGTGCACTATCTTTCTTTCTATTATTTAACTGGTAATGCACAGTCATATTTAAAAAACCTTCCCTTTTTTATATATATTTGGATAAGAGCCAAAAATTCAAAATTACCTGGAAGTCAGATTGTTCCAATCAAGGAAAATAGTGAAGCAACTTTCGTCACATTGATAGTGCTTCTGTGTAAGGAGCTGCGTATGTCTATCTGTAATTAAGTAGAAAGTACTATTTAAAATGCTAAGAGTAACTAATATAACTCATTTTAGCATGTGAATTTACTCTTATACCTGAGCAGGCTGAACATACATTTAGAATTAATTGTAACACAGTGTAAAACCACACTGTGTTCAGCTCATAGGTAATACCTTTCATTGGTGACCATTTGTAGCTAATTTGCAGCTATACCTCATATTTGCAATATAAGCCACCAGATAGCACCATCGTTCTACAAGCTTTTGTTTACAATGTATTTCTGTTTTTACACCCTAGATGGCACTCCCTTACAGTTTTAATCCATGTTTACGTTACCTTTTTCAACAAGCACCTATGGCTTAGAATACAGTTGTATTCCCTAGTATATGAATTATTCCAGTTGCACTCCTAACTGACATTATGTCAAATTATATTAACATCTCATCTTTGACAAATACACTAAACATTGTCCCTTCCTGTTTCTTTCCCTAACCGTTTAAAAGGCTTATGGCCATTTATCGCATTTCAGTCTTTCTTTCTAAACCCATCTGGCATGATATTCCAAATAATGATATCCATCTCTTGGCCTCCTTCCTAACTAACCAACTATCCTCCATAATGATAAAATCATAAATTCATTATTTTTCACATGTATGTATATTAACAAATGTTATAGACTCACAGTATAAATTGTATGTAAACTTCCTCAGCAAAGGTATTGTACAAAACTAGTAATGAATGAAATATCACTCTGCAGCGGAGTGTGCGCTGGTATGAAACTTCCTGGCATATTAAAAGTTTGTGCCAGATCCGGGACTCGAACCTAGAGCCATTGCCTTTCGCGGGAAAGCGCTCTACCACTGAGCTATCCCGACCGTTAGTGGTGTAGGGATAGCTCAGAAATAGAAAAGTGTAAGTAATGCGACCAAAAGAAATCAACCCTTTTCAAATTTCAATTTTTACTGCAGTACTTCACAATATCAACCTTCAGCAAACAACGTTAGTCACTATCAAACTGTTAAGTTCACAGCAGACATTCTTTTTATAACCATTCAAAACCACTTACACGTAACAAAGTCCTTTTCATAATGTTCCAGCTAACATTCAAATATCATGGGTTGCGGGCCGTACAACTAAGAATAGGATTCAGTTAACCAAATTCTTAGCCCTAACAATGGACGACTTTGGCCTCGCTGGCCGTTAGGTTTACATACATTGCATAAAATGTGAAAGGACTTCATTAAATTGATTACAAAATAAAGAAAAATTTGTGAAACAAGTATTACTAGAGTGTCAAAGCTAGCGCCCTACAGGTGAACAATAACAGTAATTAACACACTCCGCTGTTACAGAGGTCAGTGGTTTACGTCCTGTAAATATATTCTCATTTTTACTCACAACACTCACTGCTTATATATATATAAACTTAGAAGAACTTGAACTTTAACAAGTTCTAAACACATTTAATATTAGCGACAGTAAATCTTCTTCCTTGTCCGATGTTACCAAAGCGGGAACATTTTCGCCACCAAAACCTCGGGCTGCGGCTCGTTGAACTGGACGAAGCGGAGACGAACACTGCTTCCTCTGCCTGCATGCCCCACCCTGGGCTTGCCACAACCGACAGTACGACAATGGCAGCTTCTAAAACAAACAGAGAAGCAAAATTAGGTTTTTCGTTTTGCACGTTGCAACGCCGGACGCCTAAACCATACGGCACAGAAGTAAACATGATCTCTAGTGCAGCGTCTTCGCCGGACGCGGTGGCCGAGGGGACTGTGGCGTGCCAGTCATGGTCTGCACGGCCACTACGGTCGGGGGTTCGAATCCCCCATCGGGCATGGATATTTGTGGCGTCCTTAGTGTTAGTTAGTTCGTAAGTAGTTTGTAAGTTTAGGGACTGATGACCTCGTAGTTAAGTCCCATAAGCTGTACAAACATTTGAACATTTGAGCAGCGTCTTCCCACTAACGAGGAAAGTACTTAGGCTCGAACAAACACACATACACCAAAATCGTATGAGAGATCATGTAAAGTTCCGTTATAGCACTAGTGATACTCCCGCATCTGCAAAACACTGCAGATGTGCCTCTCGTGTGCCTTGCCACATTGCACTTTGCCCTGCCGATTCGCTAGTAGGAACGATGCAGTGGGCCTCCAAAGTTGCGTTTTGTGACGTTATTTGTGTGTTGAAGCGTCAGATGGGGCAACGATTGGTAATCAATGCTGTTAATGTATTGCGATTGGTTTAGATGAAGTTACGAACAACCCTTCTTCGTGAAGATGGTATTAGTATAGAAGACGAATCATTCACATGCTTTTTCGAAAAATGTTCAAATGTTTGTAAAGTCTATGGGACTTAACTACGGGGTCATCAGTCCCTAAACTTACAAACTACTTACGAACTAGGACGGCACAAATATCCATGGCCGAGGGGGGATTCGAACCCCCGACCGTAGTGGCCGCGCAGACCGTGACTGGAGCGCCTTAGTCTCCTCGGCCACCGCGGCCGGCATGCTTTCTCGAATCTGTTATGGTACAGAAATATGAGCGTAAGTTAGATACTGTTGTAACACTAACACACAATAATGAAAAAAGGGATGATAATGACGAACAACTCATTGCTAGCGATAGTGCTACGACAAGTGCGGGAAGAGGCCATGTAAGCAGCGAAAGCGAATACTAACCGTCTTCCCAGAAGAAGGATAAGTCGCAACTGTCATCACGGCTTTTGATTACAATATGGTAGAGAACATGTACGATGATTATTACATAAGTTATAGTTAAGATATCTGCATTACGTATGGCGTCTACAAATACATCTACAGTGCTATCTAGAGCATGGTTGCAGAGTTTCGCATAAAAACGACACCCACCAGCACATTGAGGTGTACGTAGAGATCTGTAAGCAAACGTTCGTACAGATATGTTTGTTCGAGCCCATGTACTTTCTTTGCAGGTGACACTAGTAAACCAAATCACAGTTCCAATACTCAGATAGTTCAAGAAAGGCTGTTTCTGAAACGTCTTAGAGCGTCAGACGCTTTAACTGGGCCACAAACAATATTAAATGTAACTGCCCGTGCAACGTCTTCCAAAACTGTCGTATATTAACAAAAGAAAACAGTTTTACAGCTCCGCTGAAATCGCATTTAATATGAAAACTGTATTCGAAACTTCAAAGTGCACCAGAACACTGCAATCAGTTTAACCCACTCAATGCCAGCCAAACTAGGAGTCTCGGGCCGTTTAACAGCAACAGCATTCCGCGAAAGGGCTCACCATAATTCAGACTAATCTGTCCCAACACAATCGCGGCTCGGCTACCGGTGCCAGCTCCAAACCTCATGGACACGATCTTGCTGGCTACTCCCTTCCGTGTCCACTATGGTCGGTGACGGTTGCCCAGCTCGTCCTTCTCGCTAGCCTCCCCAAAGAGGAAAAACACCCCACGTGATCGACCCTATCACCGAATCGATGCGCAGCCGCCAACTCTTGCCGGAAAACAAAGATCTACCTTACGCTCGCATGCTGCTTTACTGACAAGCACGCTCCTAATTGAGAATTAGGATCTCTGTCCAGACATAATTTTGTGGCGTATCTAACGGTACGTATCAGAGACGAAGAATGAAAATAATTTGAATAAACAACAAAAAACACGTTTTAACAAGAAAGTTACCACATCCAAAATAACAAAGCAAAGAGGAGCATCCTGTGAAGTCACAAGATACTATCTGAAACAACTCCTTGCTGACATTAACAGATGAAATAGGAAAAGCCCCACTCCCTTCACTTTCCCCATTAAACCTCACGTCCCCCACAAAACATGTAAATCAATTTTCAAAGCATGAAACCGCAACAATTCTTACTACTATCTGAATTACACGCAAGCCTGTGTAGTAGTAACACTGAAATAATGATAAAAGGAAGAAGAAAATATGCGAATTGTGGCGTATCTATTTGAATTCAGCCAGGTACCACATGTGACGTACTCCATGAAAATCGCGCGTATAACGTTTGTAATTCTATGTGACCAAACTACGTTGGTCATCAGTCCCTAGTCTTACAAACTACTTAAACTACGTTAAACTAATCTAAGGACAACACACACATCCATGCCCGACGGAGGATTCGAACCCCCGACGCGGGGGTTCCCGCGCGATCCGTAACGTGGCTCTCCAGGCCGCTCAGCTACTCTCTCGCGGCGATCGCGAGTATCCCATATTATTTCGATTAAAAGAAATGAAATGTTTTTAATCTGTTGAGGCTACTTTGGTAAACAAAAATGTAATTTACAGGTGTAGACTACAATGATAGTGTCGTAAAACAAAGGACGAAATGCGTATGGAGGAACAAAATGGTTTCAGCAAGGAAACAGCTGTTTTATTTGCGAAAGTAAATACTTTCTTTTATGTGTGTCTACTTGGGAGAATACCATGCTTAATCACAAACAATATAACAGTTGAAAAATGCTGGCATGTGTGTAATCAAGTTTAGGCAGGTTGCCATGTGCTGTTGTCAACAGAATACAACCTGTGTATCTGTAACATTGCATACTTGTGTAATATGACGCCTCTAAGCGGGCGACGGCTTGAATGTCTACAGACTAGCGAAAAACGACGTCTGTAGTCCATGCACTTCATTTTGAACATCGCCACCGCTTGCGGGAACAGGGAAAACGACTGAAATACTAGCGAAATATTACACTGCGTATACGCAGATCTTTCTCAGTACCGTCCCCTCACCCCCTACGACCATGGGCTTATACGTGGGACGGGGAGCGGGGAGCCGTCCCCTTTCCCTCCCTCCCTTAATCTGCCCTCCAGTTTCTATCCCTCCGATGTCTTTATAATGTGCCGCAATATCAAATGACACACTTTTTCAGGAATAAAATGTGCCAAATAGTTGATATACACCACCTCTTGTAGCTTCCCTGAGCCAGACAGGGCGCTCGTTTCATCTAAAAGAAAGATCACCAATGTCTTGTAAGTTGGTTCTGTGCCTATTGCCAGTCTCCGGTAACGTTTGTATTGACGTTTGTCTCTGATTTTCCTCCGCAATTCTGTACTTCGTGTTTATTCTTCCCTTATGTCATTTAAACACCAGATCTCGAGAGAACACTCAAGTTTAGCACAGTCGGGTGTATTCGTCACTTGGATTGATAACTCCCTGACCACCATGCACAGTCATGCCACGATAATGCTATCTGATGAGCTCTTTTTGAGACTAGTAGCGACTCGAGGCCACGGAAACGGACAATGGTCGGAAGACCTGTGTGCTGCCTACACGTCCCTCAATATCTGCTTCCGATGCCTCCTGTCAGCAGAGGATGTGACGGCGATCGGTCCGTACCGTTGGCGTTCTGAGGTCTGTTCGGACAGAGAAGCAGAATGGGACTACATGTCTAGTTTTCTACTTATGAAACGATATTTAATAATTCCATTAGAATTATTTCTAATAACTTTCTGAAGATTTGCAACAGTAATATAGCAGGCCAATCATCGATACAGACAACATGTAAAGATGATTCACTTAGCTTCAGATTGTATTTTTAGTCAGGGGTTGTACATTTAACTGCATTATAGAAACAAATTGTCTACATCTACATGAGATACTCTGCAAATCACATTTAAGTGCCTGGCAGAGGATTCATCGAACCACCTGTATACTATTTATCTCCCATTCCATCCACTCCTCTCTCGAATAGCGCGCGGGAAGAAAGAACACCTGAATCTCTCCGTTCGAGCTCTGATTTCTCGTATTTTATTCTGATGGTCTTTTCTACCTATGTTAGTAGGAGTCAACAATTTATTTTCGCATTCGGAGGAGAATGTTGGCGATTGGAGTTTCGTAAGTAGCCCACGCCGCAGCGTGAAGCGCCTTTGTTTTAATGATTCCCATCCCAGATTCTGTATCATTTCCGTAACGCTGCCTCCCTTGTATCGAGACAATGCGAAACGAGCTGTCCTTCTTTGAACTTTTCGATGTCAAACCCAGCTGATAAGGATCCCACACTGGGCAGCAATACTCCAAAAAAGGACGGACAAGCGTAGTGTATGCACTCTCTTTAGTAGTTCTGTTGCATCTCTCAAGGGTTCTGCCAATAAAACGCAGTCTCTGGTTCGCCTTTCCCACGACATTATCTACGTGTTCTTTCCAGTTTTAGACTGAAGTAATAGTAATTCTTAGGTATTTTGTAGAATTTATGATCTTCACTCTTGATCCATTTATCTTGTAAACAAAGTTTAACGGATTTCTTTTCGTACTCAAGTGGACGACTTCACACTTTTCATGATTTAGAGTCAATTGCCAATTTTATACCATACTGGTATATTATTTAGATCGTTCTGCAGTTGGTCTTGATCTTCAGATGATTTTTCTAGACGGTAAATGACTGCGTCATTTGCATACAACCTAAGAGTGCTGCATAGATTTTCTCCCAATTCGATTATGTAAATAAGGAACAGCAGAGGACCAATAACACTACCCTGTGGAACGCACGATATCACTCTATATTAGTCGATGTCTTACCATCGATTACTAGAAACTACGTCCTCTCTGACAGGAAATCCCCTATCCAGTAGTAAATATGGGGCGGTATACAATAACTACGTAATTGTATTCTTTTACTTTTTGTATATCTACACCAACAGCAGAGTAACAACAGTTATTATTGTTCATCTACAGTAACCAGACATAGAAGGTAAATGTTAATGCTAATTACATGCAGCACACTACAACTTTCACTGACACTTAGTACCCAACTTTTTGAAGGGTTTGAGTCTCTTCTGAGTCGAATATAAATTGTCAGTAGTCATACAAAAATATAAACAAACTTTCATTCCTATCTTTATCAAGCTTTTTTTATTTACCAATGATTATTCATTTCATTTGCGTTTCAGCTTCCAACAGGATTAAATGGAGATCGATTTCCCGTCATGGTGTGGATCCATGGAGGAGGGTTTTTTGTTGGTTCTGGAAACACGGACATCTATGGACCGGACTATCTAATGGAACACGATGTTTTGCTAGTGACATTCAACTATCGTCTTGGTCCGCTTGGTGGGTTTACATTTGAATCACAATACACGTAGATTTTACTGTAATTTGTTCTCTTCTCCATTCGGATTTTTAAATTCCGAATGTCTATATGTTTCATAAATTATTGTGTGTTTTTATGTGTGTGCGGTATCCATTTAAATTCATTCTTTGCAACATTTGCATTAGGAATAGATTTTTATTATGCTTCTTTATTATGACAATTTTCGAATCTGCTCTATATTTGTAGGGTATTCGCAAATTTTTAGTTGTTTATTTTTAATACGTAATGATTACTCTCAGACATACATCTTCTGAGATGTACTTTATACTATTCTCTACAAATATACTAGTCACTCATATGTTCCCAACTTCGTTGCCTTGTAAATTAAGTGTTCTCATATAAATATTTAGATGTTTTCATATTGATATACATGATACATTTCCTTAAAATTTTTGTAACTCTATATATTAACTGATGTATGTACGTCATTGTGAACCATATAGTTTTCTTTTGTGTTGTGAAGTCAGTGTATATATGCTGAATTTATGTATGAACTGTTGCTTTGGGTAATTTTCCTAAACTGCGTAGCTTTTGTGCAGTTTTTATTGTGCATTTTGTAATTCTGACCCATTCATTGTTAATTGCTATGTGTTTTACTGTCTACAGCTCATTTTCATAATTTGTCTCGTTCAGAAGGATTCTGCTTACATAATGTGTGCGGCAGTGTGGCTAGTTTACAACACTAGTTATGTCATTCACGCCCCAGAAAATGTGCTAATATTCTAATATGCCTTTTTTTCAAATATTCAATGTACTAAATTGATTATGGATGATGTAGTTTGTCAGATAGTCTGAGTTCTTGTTCTCGAACCCTTGAGTACTTTGGCAGTAGTTATTACAAAGATACTTAAAAATAAGCATAGAATATTCGGTAGTTGCTTATGTGTGTGTGTGTGTGTGTGTGTGTGTGTGTGTGTGTGTGTGTGTGTGTGTGTTTGTGTTGTGACTTTGCAGAAGTAATTACGTAGATTCGCACAATTAGCATAAGTAGTGATACTGTTTGGAAAAATAAAGAACTGGCACGGGACTGCGGCAAGCGGTTGAACCAGCTGCGAGACAGCCCTGGTAGCGGGTTAAATCGAACAGCTGGTCGGGGTTTGTCCAAATCGGTGGAAATCTGGGATAGGCCCATGCTTTGTGCTCCAAACTAATGAGGGCTGTTAGCCGAGCGTTTCTCAAGAGAGTGTCTGGGGGACATCTGTCATTTCCATAATCGAGTAATTGAGAATAAAATAAAATAATCTATAAAATTATTTACCGTCAACATTTAAAAGATCTACCATATGGGGATAATTACGCATGTACAAATGTTTAAGATTGTTGTATCAAAATATTTAAAAAATCAAGCTGAAAATAACCATCTTTTGAATGTGTCATGAGATTTCAACGAATTCTGGTTTAGATGATAGATTATTGTCTCTGGCTATCCATCTTGAATGCATCACATTTTCATACGTTACTTTAATGACTTATTTGAATAGATAGAAATTTATAATGGAAACATAAACGGATCATCACAGTCTCCATAGTAACACTGAAAGTGTTAACCGCATGATTTACCTATAGTATACTTCATTCAATGTGTCAATTTATTGTACAATTTGACAGTAATCTACGTAAACATTTTATCTATTTATTTATTTCAGACCATATTTAATAGTAATTAACTGTCTTTTTTGTATTTAAATAATGTTATATTAGTAACGAAATAGTTTCCGATGGTCAGTTTTTCCTTAAAAGAAATTTCTCATGTTAAGATATAAGGAAGCGGCCAAGAAACAGAACTGGTGGGGAGCGTTTGTTTGAGTGGGAGAGGAACGAACGGTGTGAACTGAAATGGATGTCAAGTCTTGGCAGAAGAAGGATCCTCCATAATGATAAAAATGATTCCATCGGGGAGAGTGTTAACATTTGCGCAGCAAACAGTCGCTTTTCGGATCTCTGACTTTAGGGAGAATAAGTGAACGCCAGTAAAACTGATACGTGTTTTATGTTTTTACACAAGAACTTACGAGTGTAGAAATGGTATTCGGGAAACTTAAACAATTTTGAACTGTTGACAGTTTCATTCATGTTGAGTGCTGCCGAAATATAAAGAGTTTCTGCGTTTCATAAAGTTATGATTACCTAGTTGGGGTAAAGTGCTAGCAATATCTGATCTTAGAAAATGAAACTGTTTAACCATTTTATTCAATTTATGATTAATATTTCATCTGAAAACTTCCAGTAAAGAACCAGTTTGATTGAATAAACCTTATTACAAACGTTAGAATAAAACCGTTTTTATTAATGAACCAGTTATTTTATTAATTTCCAAAACTACAGCCTATACAAAGAGTTTATTTTATTTTATTTTATTTTTTATTTTATTTATTATTTTCTAATTTATTTACAGGACCACAGATAACTGCAACTAAGGTAGCTGTTGGGTCATGAAGGCAGACATATACGGTTTAAGCCTAAGATAACATCAAGCCAAACTTCTAAATCAGAACCGTAGATAGCCCAATACGCACGTTCTTACACCACATAGTCACATTTGCTTTAATCTTAGCTGTGATAAATGCGGTGAAGGATATAGCGTGAAGTTGCAGAGTGTGTATGTGTATGTTTGTGTGTGTAAGAGAGAGAGAAGATTAATTTAAGTAAAATGTGTGTCGCAACATAAATTACTTTTTCCTATCGTCAAATACAGACTTACTCTAATTATCATTAATATAATGTTGTTATTGAGACATTTATGACATTAGCGTTTGTCACTGATGTGATACTGAAAATAATGAATAATGGATGTGAAATTTGACGGTATTGCACTGGGCTCATAACAAGGGGTCCATCTTCGAAGTCTTGTAACAACCGTATACATTTATCTCACGCAGGTTTTCTGTCTACGGGGGACGAGTTGTTACCTGGCAACGCAGGCCTCAAAGACATGGTGATGGCTCTGAAGTGGGTGCAGAGGAACATCTCCGCGTTTGGGGGTGACCCGAACAACGTCACCATATTTGGCGAGAGCGCGGGTGCTGTAGCCTGTCATCTGCTTACGATGTCTCCTGCAGCCGATGGTAAGAAAACTGTGAACAGTATTTTATCATTCTAAAGCCATCATGACCCTGTAGAAAGAAATATTATTCGCTTTAGAGATATGGAAAGTCGTATGACAACAAGACATTTTTAAAAAAGCAGCTAGCCTGAATATTATTTCAAGAGTGACTAATTGTAATACATTAATAGCACTGTGACCCAAGGCGATCACTGGCTTCATGAAAAAATGAGAAATGAAAATTTTCAAACGTCTCGGCTGTTTCAAGACAGTCAAATAAATTAAAAAGCGACATTGGAAATTTTTGATGGATCTGGATTCGAGACCGGATACCCGATTCGGGTCACCGGATGGCTTAACCACTAAGGTCATTCAGAACTTCTTCCAGTCTTTTTGCCTAAATGAAACGAATTTACTATATGATTCTGAGATCTTCATTTCTAGTCACTAAGGATAAAAACCTCCTTGATCGCTAAAATTGTATTTTTTTTATTACATCGTCGGCACCTGCCGTCATCTGATGTAAAAAAAAAAAAAAAAAAAAAAAAAAAAAAAAAAAAAAAAAAAAACTATGAACTTGCTAAGCGAAGCTCAGTGTCAGTAATAAAATCTATACCTATTAAACTCAATTATTAACAGAGACCTTTGTTTTGTATGTAAAGAGTTTTTTTTTTTTTTTTTTAGATCTTATAACGGAAGATGTCGGAATGAAGTAATAAATAAGTACAATTTTAACTGCCTAGACGGCTTCCAGTTCTGTCCAAATTCTCAACGTATCGAACATTACAACTGTTCAAACAACTTACGGGTATGCTGCCGGTAGACGTCGTCGATAACCGCCGATATTTCGACAGGACACCCTGCCATTCTCAAGGCCCAACTGCACTCAAGGAAGCAATGTACAAGCGTATTTAATACCTCGGTTTGCAAAGGGTAAACAAGGAAGATTACACGCACAGTACAAGTCACTGCAGAGTCAACACAACCAAAGATGACCAAACATAAAAAATATCGATAGTGACTTAATCAACAGGTGAGGCAGCATTAATTTTGTCCCTCTGTTTTTTGATGAGAGACAGTGCCGCATTCCAAGCAGAATTTAAACAAAAACCACCATCTCTGTTTATAAGGTCGCTTACTAGTTTGATTTCAACAGCTTCCTTCATAACACTATCCCAATAGGTGGAAATGCATGCCAGAATCTCCGTGTTTTTATATTACGTATGTTGACCGGTGCCAAGACAGTGTTCTGCAACAGCGGATTTGTTTGGTTGTTGTAAGCGCGTGTAACGTTTGTGTTCGATACACCGGTCTTCCACAGTCTTGATTGTCTGACCAAGATATGATATGCCACAACTGCAAGGAATACGATATACACCTGCCTTACGCAAACCAAGATCATCCTTTACGTACCCCAACAGAGCCTTAGAAGGTGGTCGAAAAACACATTCTCCTTACAAATTACTTCGTTTTGCTGGCAGCTTTAATGTATTTCCGAATCAGATCGATCGTATATGTGCATCCGCACAGAAATTGTCCTATGGACCTAAGATTATTGTAGCCTGACGGGCACCTAGTAGACCGAAATAAATCGCTGCCAACCAATGTCTGTACAGGGCATCAAAAACAAGGAAATCGCGTGGTTAGAGATCAGGATTGTACCGAGGACGTGTGCGGGCTCTTCGGCGTAGCAGAAATAACTTACTGATATGTGGATAGGCGTTATCCTGCTACAAAAATTGCCCCAATCAATCTACATTTATTTGGAGAGATGGGTAAACTTCAATTACAGAACACAACGTTGCCAAGATCGTAATACTATACATTTATTTGAGACGACCGTTTTCGGTAATCATTGTTCCCATCATTTGACGTCTCGCTCTCTTTTTAAATTCTGTACAAATATGTTTGAACCTGTATCTGTTTATTCAATAGAAGGCTGAATCGGCAAGATTTTTCAGAACTTTCAGTAAAGGCCTTGACAAAACCAACGGCGCATGATAGGGGACATCCGCCGTTAGTCAAAGTGTTATTAAGACTGGTGTCAAACCTAGGCCATGCACCCTTCCTACGGTGCAAACAAGTACAAAAAATCATCTCATGGAAACTATAATTACCAAAAACGATCATCTCATTTTGCGATCTTCACTACGTAGAGTTTCTTCATCATCATCATCATCTCAGTCAACTGAAACAATGAGTAATTGCTTTCGCCAATCGCTTATTAATGTACTGGCGACATCATGTCAGCATTATACGAGTAGCTTAGACCCTGGTTTTGGTATGTTCGCATACTACTGCGGACCATTACTGAACTATTACTTTTCCTTTGCTATAAATAAGAAACAATTTCAATTCTATGTGCAGTGTCTGTGGTTATTCGGTTGAACAGACATACAGTTTCTAAGAGCTGCATGTATTTCTGGAGGGCGTTGCTTCGGTTAAATAGTAACACACGAATCCTGGATACTACTGGATAATTTCGAGTCAAAACAAGGACTGCGACCTTAAGTAAATGTACAGCATCTACGAGACTCACATTTCCTGATTCAATGATATAAACAACACTTATTCATAACGAAATACTTACCAAAATGTGTGTATTTTGCAGCTTATTCCGCTGAAAGTAAAAGAATATAATCATACTAAAAGGTAAAGTAGTAACAATCCGAAGATTGGATTCAACACCACACTGCTTTACTAGGCATGGTCCTGTTTGGAGGTGGTATGTCGTTGCCCTCCACCGGTCTTCGAACTGACTTAACCCAGCCAGTTATAGCGGGACCTACAAGTTAACGTGGTTCCGAACCACGGTCCCTCGATAGTTTTTCACATCAGACACTGCCAGAGATGAATGGAGTGGAAAGTGACAGATAAAATTGCTTGGACCTGGCGGGGAACGAACCCCCGACCTTTGGATTTATAGTCTGGCACTCTATCATTGTGCTATAACATTAACTCGTGATGTTGTCTGTTCTCTTATGCCCAAAATTCGATATGGACTCGAGTGATTCGAACATTTTGTATGTCATTCGTCTTTTTCATAAACGCATATACATTTAAGTGTAATTACTTTTAATTATAAAACGTAATTCTTGAAGATTCTTGTCGTTTGTGGTTCAGATGTAGCAACAATTGAGGAATTTGTTTCTGCGTCGTTGGGAAACTGTTTCTCTCTTTCTTTTCTTCGGTGTTTTATTATCACGTTTGTGAGGATTTTCCATCGGCTGAAGCCGTACTGGCCGATCTGATACATTAAATAAGGTAGGTATTGCATTCCATATATGTTTCATACGTACAACACTTACTGATTCGATTGGAATTGTAGTGAAGAAACTGAGTAGAAAACCGACGTCTTTCTGCAAGAGTTTGGGTCTTCCGCTGTTTACTAGACATATTTTTACCTTAACAGAAATTAAAATGTCGCAGATTTCAAGATATTCTTAAATAACCTGTCCTGCGAAGTACCCTTCCATACCTTCCAGTGGTTCTTATGAAAGCTAATAAAGACAGATATAGAGCTACTTTCTCATTATTACCGATTTTTATGGTACTATATACCTTTCCTGTTGTAAAAAGTACGTTAAAATCAGTATAAACGATACATTTACATTCATCAGATTTTGTTGTGGCCTACGCGGTTACCATAGGGAACGGGTTCCTTCTGGTAGACAATAAGGCTCGTCTCAACAGAGCTACACTGTTGTACAAAATACTTGAAGCCTGGGGGAAATCGCCGGCCGCGGTGGCCGAGGGGACTGAGGCGCTCCAGTCACGGTCTGCACGGCAACTACGGTCGGGGGTTCGAATCCCCCCTCGGGCATGGATATTTGTGCCGTCCTTAGTCTTAGCTAGTTCATAAGTAGTTTGTAAGCTTAGGGACTGATGACCCCGTAGTTAAGTCCCATAAGTTCTACAAACATTTGAACATTTGAACCGGGGGAATCGAACAAATGAAGTGGCCTGCCTCTTTACCGGACTTAAACCCGAGCATGTCTGGGATGCTCTTGGCAGACGCTTTGTAGTAGACCAGCTCTTCCCACCACGGTTGTAGATGTTGATATTGCACTCAAGAAAGAATGGCCAAACAAACCTCAAGAGCTGATTGATAACATACTGTCCATTCTACGCAACTTTGCACTACTGGCAGTCCGAGGTGATAACACACCATATTGAAGGACAACGACAATGATTTTTTTCTATTATGGTATCCCCCATAGTGCTTCGCTCTAAGTAAATGACACGTAAACCTCAAGCAAAGCGCTCAGACACAAATTACAACTGTAATCAATATCTCAGTAAAGTACCTTACCATATGTATATTTTATATGGTATCCCACCTGATCCCCTAACTGTTTTTAGCAGTGTATAAAAGTTGCTTTAATGTTCGTGTGATGAAACCTTATAAACATTGACTATTTCCCTCCAGTTTAGGTCTAACTTCAGTCCGAAGCGATCAGTATTGAATTGCTTGTTAGTACAACTGAAAGGAAACAAATGATGGCCTCGGAGAGATATAGTCATAACCCACAATTTTCTCGAAATTCTTAACAACGCGTTCTTCATATTCTGTTGAAAAAGTACACTATTACTGCAGAAGGTGACAGGTTATGAAGGAGTGCGGTTCTATGCTGTGCCATCTGGCGGTAGTTTCAGAAGATACATAGTCTCAAGCCACAGCAAAAAGACAGATGGCCTTGGGGCATCTAAAGCGGCGCTTCTGATCTTCAACTAATATTTGTGCCAGTAGTGGAACTGAAGAGTTTTACCCTTTGGATATGGATAGCAATGAGTCTTGGCATCCATCGACCAGCAGTTTCAGCTCAGATGATGTCTCAGTAAGTGTATGAAACTGTTTATTTCTGGTCACTAGTGTCCTGTGGCTTGTGACTTCGTTTCTATCAAGCTTGCCAACACATCTCATAGCCACACTGTGTGTTAATGATGAAACTTTATGGGCACCTTTCTATGACTGGTTCAAGCTGCAATAATGTAGTTTTAAAGGCAACAGGTGTTTAAAAATATTTTTCTGATTAATGTCATTTTGGCGATATTTAATGTTTTGTGTGGCTTATGACTATATTTCACGCAAATATTTAGATTGTTTTGCTGTTCATATTACAGCTTGAAATAAGTAGAGAAAAAGAAGAATCACGTAAAAAAAAAAAAAAAAAAAAAAAAAAAAAAAAAAAAAAAAAAAGGAGAAAGAAAGAAAGCGAAATTTTGATCAGCGGAAAAAATTTTAGGCAAAAGGTCGACGAAATGTTGGTCAGCAGTATAAGTCTTCAGTCACTGCAGGAAGTCCCTGTACATGTTCAAATAAGTGCTAACAAAACTACTTGGGGAAGAAGAAAACGTTTTTTCATTCCCTTTTGGCACATGGGATACTTTAATGTCCAGAATACATGCCTGATGAGCTGCATAAAAATGGCACCAAAGAAGCGGAAGTTTATTCAGTATACAGTGAATGGTCTAATATGTTGTAAATTAATATACTTTGGTTATATCTGTCATAACTTCTGTTAAAGCTATCCAAAAAGGCTTGCAAGAAAACATCATCCAAGGCTATTTATTACCTTTTCGTATATCGTGGAGGTATGTGGAATGGAAGTCATGATCTGCAAGGAAGCTTGCCAAAGGGTTCACGGCTTACACAGACATGTGTGAAGAGTGAGGAATTTACAGCAGCAAATGAAGCAGGGATTTGCAGTGCCGAAAGACGAAGGAAGAGGTTCCTGTGTTATTACGTAGCCCACTATAAGTTAGTCATTTACTCACAGTATAGTAGAAACATTTATATTATGAAGATATATAAACTCAAATGTTTTATTTCTTTCGGGGGAACGTGAAAATTAACCACATAAATTCCATGATGAAGCTGTACAAGGCGTTAGAGACTTTCTCCATGCAACACCAAAATATAACAGACATTACAGTAGGCAACAAAACCCCAACAAAGTGTTTTGAACCCCTATATAGGGATAAATACTCCGAATACTGCAAAGAAAATCAGGTTCTTACAGTCACTGAAAGTAAATTCAGACAAAATATGATTGCGTCTTTAACGGCTCTGTCTAAAATAATCTAAAAGAGCACCATGTGATAGCAATGGACATGCAACAAACTTTCCCCACACCTAAACTAACAGTAGGTTCAGCATTTTAGAACAGGAAAATGTGGACATACAACTGTGGTATCAATGACTGCGGATCAAATACGGGTTAAATGTTCCTGTGGTGCGAGAGAGAGATGGAGGGAGGGATTCAGCTGAGGTTGCGAGCTGCTTGTTAAAGTACTTGGAGATGACTAACCCTGGAACAAAACATTTCCACATAATCAGAGACAACTGGAAGGGCCAAGCCAAAGACTGGATTATTATTGTTTCGGAAAGGTCTCTTGTTGGTATTAAAGATTAGCAAGTCCAGAATTACTTTCCTGTGGAGGGTCACAGTAGGCTCCCTTTCAGTCGTGATTTCGGCCGTATTTCAATTTGTTATAATTTTGATAATAACAGATTATTTTTCAGATTTCTACCTTTTTTTGTTGCGATGTACATTTCACTGCGTTAAGCACTGTACAGGAGGTTAAGACAAGGCAAATAAAATTCCATCACTAAGGTAAAGGAGTGACAAGGAAGCCACAGGTGAAGTATGGTATTGGTATAACTGTATGCAAGAAAAAGGCGTCCAACATTATACACGGCATATGAATGGGTAGAAGTAATAAACTCTGCAAGACCAAAAAACTTTATTGTGACTAAGATGGAAAAAGAAGACTTTAGAAGCTTGGAAAACCTGAAGACATTGATCTCCAAACGTATGTTATTCACGTCTGGAGATACCTTTCAATTCAATGAAGCTACTCAGTTTATGTTTGAGTCTGAAGATCCCTTCAAGATAAGTGTACAGCACTGTTATTTGAACACAGGAGCTTTCATGTCAGCGGATATTCGTATCAAGAGGAAAGGAAGGCTTGAAACAGATCCGAATCAGCTGCAAATAAAATATAGAAAGCAACTACCGATTAATAGAAAAATTGATGTTGTGATGTCTCTTATGCCATACATACCTGCAGCAAATCAACATTCCTATCGATCATATACCGGAAATAACGTGAACAATGATGATGTGGAAGAACATCCTTGATGTAACTGTATTAATGAAAAGTAATTTATATATCTTAGTTATCCGAACGTACGTATTAATGTGTAAGAATTATGAATACTATTCGGTATGTAAGAGTATTTAAAAATAAATCCTCCAAATTCATATTTTATGTTTATATTAGTTTCTGGGAGACCTAGTCATAAGCCACTGTTGATTACATCTTAATTAGAATCACTCTAAAATTAATATTAGGTAGCATGAAAAGAGCTGACTATTTCACAACATGCTTAGCAAGTATTAAGCAAGTGATTTCAGTAGAAAGAAGATTTCTATTTTGTGTTAAACATTTTCAGATATCCATGGAACTTTAAACTTGCTGTATCTCAAAACTAGTTCGATGTGGCTTATGGCTACATCTCTCCGACCCCTGGCAAGTTTTAAATAATTGTATATCAAATTATTATACTATTGCAGCAGAGCACCTAGCGGAATAGTATGTAAGCTGTGATATAGTAACTCCACAATTATTATATTAGAAATATATCACTAAATAAGAATGATGTGTATGATGTACCGCTTTCCTGTAGAGTAAATGCGCTCGTCTTGTTAAATCTAATTGTGCCCGTGTTTACGAAATATTTACCTGTTACACCATGTTGTTTTATGTGTTCTAGAAGAATTTTTTAAGGTGTGTACCCCTTTATATGTAAATCAAACAAAGAATTGTAAGCGAAATGCAAGTACCCTCACCCCCCCCCACACACACACACACAAACTGCAGAAACAACTAATAATATATACTCACTCATATTCTGCAAGCCTGCAAAGAAAATTATTCTCGAAACCAATTGAAATAAACAATATGTTAAAAGATACTTAATATGACACGGTTATCAGAATAATAATTAGATAAAAAATTTCAGTAAATAATGTAACATCTACCAAGCGTAAAATTGCCCTTAAACCAATAGTTTCATTTAATCCTAATTTTTCTACATCTACATGGGATACTCCGCAAATCACATTTAAGCACCTGGCAGAGGCTTCATCAAACCACCGTTATACTATTTCATCTCGCATTCCATTCTCGAATACCGCGCGGGAAGAAAGAACACCTGAATCTCTCAGTTAGACCTCTGATTTCTCGTATGATCTCTGATGATCATTTCTACCTATGTAAGTGGGAGTCAACAATATATTTTCGCATTCGGAGGAGAATTTGGCGATACTGTATCATATCCGTAACGCTGTCTCCTCTGTATCGTGACAATACGAAATGAGCTGCCCTTCTTTGGAATCTTTCGATGTCCTCCGTCAAACCCACCTGATAAGGATTCCACACTGGGCAACAATACTCCAAAAAGTACGGACAAGTGTAGTGTATGCAGTTTCTTTAGTAGATCTGTTGCATTTTTTAACGTTTCTGCCAATAAAACGCAGTCTCTGGTTCGCCTTTCCCACGACATTATCTAAGTGTTCTTTCCAGTTTAAGTCTGTAGTAATTCCTAGGTATTTTGTGGAGTTTACGGCCTTCACTTTTGATTGATTTATCATGTAAAGAGAGTTTAACGGATTTGTTTTCGTACTCATGTAGACAACTTCACACTTCTCATTATTTAGAGTCAATTGCCAATTTTTACACTATAGTGGTATCTTATTCAAATCGTTCTGCAGTTGGTTTTTATCTTCAGATGACTTTACTAGACGGCAAATGGCGGCGTCATCTGAAAACAACATAAGAGAGCTACTTAGATTTTCCCCTAAATCGTTTATGTAAATAAGGAACAGCAGAGGACCAATAACACTACCCTGTAGAATGCCCGATACCACCTCTGTTTTAGTTGGTGCCTTACCATCGATTACTACGAACTGTGTCCTCTGTGACAGGAAATCGCCCATCAAATCGCTAATTTTTGGCAATATACCGTAACCATAGAATTTGATTAAAAGCCGTTTGTGAGGTACGGTGTCAGTTGCCTCCTGGAAGTCAAGAAATACGGAATCAATTTGCGTACCCTTATCGATAGCACCCATCACTTCGTGTGAGTAAAGAGCTAGTTGTGTTGCGCATTAACGATATTTTCTAAATCCATGTTGACCTTGGGCCAATAGATCACTCTGTTCGAGATAATTCCTAATATTTGAATACAGGATATGTTCCAAAACACTGCTGCAAATTGACGTCAATGAAATAGGCCTATAGTTTAATGGGTTACTCCTACTGCTTTTCTTGAATATAGGTAAGACTTCTGCAACTTTCCAATCTTTTCGTACAGATCCTTGTTTGAGAGAGCGGCTTTATATGGCTGTTAAGTAAGGAGCTATCGCTTCAGCATTTCGGATGTATCCTTACTGTAAAATCCTTACTGTAGATGAATACTATACCAAATTTCAATTGTACTGAAAACGACAAGGTACGGGTTATTAAGGTATTCGTTATCATTTTCAGAATTAAATAAACATAACCTAAAAACTGTACATATTACGTTGCAACTTTTTCCACTTTAATATATAGAAAATAAGATAGACTTATAGAAGATGGCGAAGCTTCGGCAACCTGTTCAGGCAGGAAAATGAAAATGTTGTTTATATCCCAGCCAGAGCAGTTTCTGTAAATATATTCATTAGTAAATGCACTTTTCTTGCAGGATTATTCCATCGCATAATCTGCCAAAGCGGTGCAACAACGGAGGGTGGCGTGGGAACCGATGGTAGAGAGAAGGCATTCCGCCTGGCTCGGTTCCTGGGTTTCACTGGGACCTCCACTGAAGAACTGGTCTCTTTCATGATGAAACAGCCGGCAAGGAAACTGGTTGAGCATGCGTCTGAGGCAATCACGAAGGAGGTGAAGACGTACACTGCTCTCTGTGTTCTCTCTCTCTCTCTCTCTCTCTCTCTCTCTCTCTCTCTCTCTCTCTCTCTCTCTCTATCACACACACACACACACACACACACACACACACACACACATAGAGGGAGGGAAAGGTAAACAAACACGTACTAGGTCCATTCAAGTCATGACGCCATCGACTTTTTTTGTTTCTCACAATCTAATCACAATCTCTTAAACATCCTTCTCCACGTAATATCTCTACAGATGTATCGATTTTTCACCATGACGACGTCATGATTCCATAGTCGCTGTGAACTCTCCTTTAGGAGGCTGCTTTGGCCAAAGGATACTCGCAGATACAATAATTATTGTAGCGCGGCTAGTGCATGTGTGACTACGAAGAGCGTCATTCATCGATGCAAAAGCCACGTCTGTAGGAGCCAGGTCAGGAGAGCAGATCAGTATCAGACAACAACCAATACCCTTGCAGGACACTTTTAACTTTTTCAGGTCCTGATGCAGGATTATGTGTACAGAAACCACGGATATGACTCTTGAGGCGATGTGTTCCAAGCCGGCCGCGGTGGCCGAGGGGACTAAGGCGCTCCAGTCAAGGTCCGCACTGCCACTACGGTCGGGGGTTCGAATCCCCCCTCGGGCATGGATACTTGTGGCGTCCTAGTTCGTAAGTAGTTCATAAGTAGTTTGTAAGTTTAGGGACTGATGACCCCGTAGTTAAGTCCCATAGACTATACAAACATTTGAAACATTTTTGATGTGTTCCAAAGCCGTTCGGCGGCGCTTCAAAACTATTTTCTCCACTCGTTCGATCATGTCATCAGACTGATTAGTGCGAGGCCGAATTGACTTGATGTGTTCTGGCAAGACTTTCTGCCCTTTCTGAACTGTCGCACCCACGGCCACACATAGGATACATCCTTAGCGCCATCATCATATGTCTCACTCACCTGGGAATAGTTTTCAGACAGTGGAACACCACGAACATGGAGAAAACGAATGTCACAATTTTATGTATCAATAAAAGTTCTTTTTGGAATAATTTAAACTGCAGCAGTCACTTTTTACTAATATTTTTATTAGTACGACGCTGCCATCATCGGTTGAATTTTATAGTTACTGGTTCATTATTGTTTTATTATGTTTTGTGTTGTGGGTGCCAGTGAGGTTATGGTTGGACGTTTCAACCTGTTCAGAAAGATACAGCTATTTTAGTATTCTGTTTCATAATTATAGCGTCTGGATTATTGTAAGTGTTGTATTTACTTACAGTTTTGTTGTCTGGCAGTTACATATACACCACTTGTAGACATTTTGTTTTAGATGTTTACACTGTATAAAGATCCTTAAAAGCTAAGATAACCTACTTACATCACTATTTAAAGTGAACATGCCATAAAAGTGCATACGTAAATAGCATGTGTTGAAATATATATTGCTACATTTTAAAGAATTATTCAGAGTTACATTATTAATTTTACATTTTAACGAAAAATACATTCAACACTGGATAAATTTATAAAGAAATTGGTATTGTTGCTTTCCAGTTTCTCATTTAGTAGAAGGTCACCATATATTTTTTTATTGAGAAGATTTCTAGTTCTTCATAGAGGTCCATTATATGCCCTTGTCCATTTTATGCATTATATGAAGATCGCTCTTAATATTCTGGAATGGATGTCCTGTGTTCTTTATATGGGTACCTACTGCTGATTTATTAAAGTTGTTGGTGTGATAGACATTTATGTGTTCATTGTATCTTGTTTTGAATTCTCTACCTGTTTGGCCTACATGCAGGGCATTGCAGGTGTTGCATACTATTTTATAGATGCCTCAGTGTGTGTGTTTATCTTTTAGTATGTTTACAGTGTGTCTCAGTGAGTTTTGTAATTTATTGTGTGTTTTGAAGGCTATGTTGATGTTGTGTGGTCTGAAAATGTTTGCTATTTTGTAGGATGTCTTGCCAATGGAGGGGATACATGCTGTGGGTATATTTTTGTGACACAATGTAAACATACTAACAGATAAACACGCACACTCAGGCATCTACAAAATAGTATGCAACACCTGCAATGCCCTGTATGTGGGCCAAACAGGAAGAAAATTAAAAACAAGATACAATGAACTCATAAATGCCTACCACACCAACAACTTTAATGAATCAGCAGTAGCTACGCATATAAAGAACACAGTGCAACCATTCCAGAATATTAAGAGCGATCTTCATATAATGCATAAAATGGACAAGGGGCATATAATGGACCTCTATGAAGAATTAGAAATCTTCATTATTAAAAAAATACGTGGAGACCTTTTACTAAATGAGAAACTGGAAAGCAACAATACCAATTTCTTTATAAATTTATCCAGTGTTGAATGTATTTTTCGTTAAAATGTAAAATTAATAAAAGTAAAATTAATAATGTAACTGTGATTGAATAATTATTTAAAATGTAGCAACATCTGTTTCAACACATGTTATCTACATATGCTCTTTTTATGGCATATTCACTTTAAATACTGATTTTGGTAGGTTATCTTATCTTTTAAGCTTTGCACAGTGTAAACATCTAATACAAAATATCTACATGTGTTGTATATGTAACTGTGTTCTTGTGTTGTGTGTGCCAGACAACAAGATTATCAACAAAACTGTAAGTAAATACAACACTTACAATAATCCAGACGTTATAATCATGAAACATAATACTAAAATAGCTGTATCTTTCTGAACAGGTTGAAACGTCCAACCATAACCTCACTGGCACCCACAACACAAAACATAATAAAACAGTAATGAACCAGTAACTGTAAAATGCACCCGATGATGGCAGCTTGCTGTCTAAACGCGTCGTGCTAATAAAAATATTAGTAAAAAGTGACTGCTGCAGTATAAATTATTTCAAAAAAGTGTATAATACATTCGCAGACCTCAGAACAATCCACATAACATGGATAAATTTATGTTTAATAAAAGTTCTATTTTCGATGCTGCTAGAGATCTATGAGCATTATAGTGCCGCCAGCTATCAAGCCTAAAGAATGAGCTCGTATTCTAAGACAAATTTTATGTTTCTATCAGTAGCCAGATCTGAAAGAAAAAAAAGTCGAAGGCGCTATAACTTGAGTGCATCTGGTACAAAGACATAAATGATATTGTACAAGTGTCTTTAACAGTCCTTTTGTTTTATTTAGTCAAAAGAGAGAGGGGAATTCGCGCCGTTCGGACCTTCCATTGAGCCTCCTGGGGTGCCAGACAGCGTGCTGACACAGGACCCTTTCGAAATGTTAAGCAGTGGAAAATTTAAGCCGGTACCGACGATCCTAGGAGTCAACTCTCGCGAAGGATTGATCTTTATCCAAGGTTTGTACTCCCACCAAGGTAAAAATTTCTTTAAGTGTTTTGATATATAGTGAGCAAAAAGGCGTACTTGCTCTGTAACATTCATTTAAGTTAAATATTATTGTAAGTGTCAGGAATTAAAGTTCTTAATGCAGTGAATTACGTTACCTTCTGCATCCTCTGACCATCGATCATTGATGATTCTACGGCATTCAAGGGCTCTTTTCTTCTCCATTTTGATGTGAGTGTGAGTTATAAGTACTTTCAAAAATGTTTTATATTTGGTAATTCTAGATATAATTACCGTGCTTGAGATACGGAGGCCACATGCATTCCATGTACCTTGTGCAGCGTCATTTCACCATTTCCTCCTCAACTTGCATGTCATAATCCTCTACAATTTTAGTTCAGAACCTGTAATCACTGTTATATATTTTTAAGTCCTATTAATGTCTATAAATTGTACTCGTTATTGTCTGACGAAATACATATGTACTTATGAACTGTCGGCTGCAGACGATAACTCATTTCGTCTTGTCGCCTCCAAATCTTGAATTACGGCGAGAATGTGTTTTATTGTATTATACTCCAGTAAATAGGAGAAGTGCCAACGAGAATATCAGATTATCAATATAAGTATGTAATTATTTGCCAAATTATATAGTGTCAGCCACTGTTACAAAATATTTCAAATTCGTTGCCATAGTTTTTCATTCAGTTTATTTAGCAGTCATTGTAATTACTTCAAGATTTGTCTCTTACGAATTCCTCGTGGACATTCCAAATATAGAGAGCAACAATTTTTAGCTACTTACATCAGGTACATCGCAAACCAAAAACAAAATAAATGTGTTACAATACGGAACTTCATTTGTGCTTCTGATGGTGCAATAATGACCCTCCTTTGCAGCTCTCGCCATGGATAAAGCAGCCTTGCGAGAGGTCAACCTGAGCTTCCAGAAGGCTCTGCCTACCAGCATTCCCATCAAGAAGGAGGGCCGCGTCACTGTTGCTCGAGATATCAAGCGCTTCTACTTTGATAACCAGCCGGTAGAGGAATCCACCATTGATCTGTACGCTGACGTAAGTTCCTTTCTTAACATGTTTTGTGGCCCTCTTCCGCATCAGCTGTTAAAATTAACATAACAGGTTTTCCGTCTTATGCTGACTGCAGTTAGGACAAATATTTCACTGCATTCGCGCTTCGCTTTTTATCCTGCATATACCGAAATATAAGTTTGTACAATTCGTTTAGAAAATATAAATTAAAAACAGATGACGTTCTGTGTTTTGCTATTGAAATATAATTTACTTAAAGCGTTATTGCCTATTCCTCATATCCCACGCTGTTTTCTGGCTGGGGTGGGCCGGTTTGAAATGTGAGTTCTTGTTTCAAATAGTCAAATTTCACTATTTTAGTCTCGTTTCGTTTCCAGTTAGCTAAACGTTCGCCAAAGTGAGTAAAGTGGAATCCCTTTCGGTTTGCTTTTGACTTCACCGAAGTGCCATAAAGTTGCGATTGTCTGTTCGACTGTTTTTCGTGTCATGTGTGAGTGTTACTAACATTTTATTTTTACTTATTCATTCATATTTTTATTTACGTACTTAGGACGTCCGAGATATTCGTCAGGTGTGTTAGTGCAGGTTTGTTGAGGTTGTGATGGGGGTACGGAAGGGTGTGAGTATGGTTTGAATGTTTTTAAGTGGGGAAGATTTACTTTAAGAGTGGTAGGAGGCTATGTATTCATGTTTACTGTTAGGAAGTCAATAACCTTAAAAAATGCGTGGTTTTCTTGACTGGATTCGACAGTTATGAGCTGTTTCTTTTCTGCTATTGTTTTATGGATGTGGTAGGTGAGAAGGTATTTCTTTTTGTTTATTCCTACGATATCAATATCTGTGTCTCTGTGGTGACCTTAGGTTGCTTTTAGTGGAAGTCTTGTTCAAAATTAACTTCTTTTATACCTTCAGGCTCATGCAAGGTCTTTATATGTGGTACTAAAATATGTTCTTTTAGTTTGATCTATCTTCCATCCATTTAAGTTCATATATTCATAATCTTCTGTATGGATCTATTTCTTTGTTTCGTTTTTTTTATCTTTCCTTCTTTTTGAAAACATTTTTAAATGAAGTGTTGACTTAATGGACTATTTTGGTGCCTTGTTTTTTGAAAATGTTGGATATTCTGTGCGTGTATTTGTGATTATATGCCACTGTATGCTATCTTTTATTTCATGTATTTTTCTCACTGTGTGTTGTTCTTGTTTTTGTGTGTTGTGTATTTGTTTTAGTGGTATTCTGCCTTTGTAATGGTGGCATTTATGTGTTTGCTTTTAATTTAAAGTTCAGCTTTGTTACTAGTCTTTATTGTTTGTAACTATTTGTACTATGGTATTCCTTTCTGGTAGTTTCCTGTGTCTCCAGATATACAATCACCCATATGCGCAGAAAGATGCAAAACATAGTTACATTAGATACATGCTCCATAAACACCATCCCATTAGATGCAGACAACTACCAAAAAGAAATGAATGTCATAGTACAAAAAAGTGGATAGAAAGAGTGCCCAGTAACAAAGATGGGCAATAAAATTAAAAACAATTATACAAATACCCCCATCCCAAATCATAAAAGTACACAAGAAACAAAACCTAAAACAACACACAATGGTATACAATGACATACAACCACAAATTCACACATAACCAACATTAAAAATAACAAAAATATAAAAAAGCATTAGCACAACAATTCACTTCAAAAAGATCCATACGTAAAATTAGTAATATAAAAACATCAAAGCAACACAAATGATTGAAGATACATATGTCAAACTAAAAGAATATTTCACAACAGATATGTATAACATGTGACAGACAGAAAGTATAAAACCAGTCACTTATCTTTTGCAGAACAGTTATGCGAAAATCAACATAAAATCACCACTAGAGGGACAGGCATGGAAATCATAAGAATAAATAACATCAGGGAACTCCGTCTTACCCAAGAAAACTGCCATACCAAAAACAGTAACAGAAAAAGCTTTTCATAAATTTCCAAACTCTCCCAGCAAACCACACACTTTTCAAGCTTTTTAAACTCGTAACATAACAATAAATACCAATATAAAGCCTCACCCCACTCATACAGACCCCCGCCTTTTTACAAACACAAACCACTAGTCACAACCATCCTACGCCCACCACGACCCCACCAAACCATCTCAGACATCTCATTCTCTGAATGTAAAACTTACAGATGCACACACACAAACAAACGGTAATTTCAGATAAATAATGTAATACAAATAAAATGTTGACAACACTCACATACCACACGAAAAGCAGCTGAACAGACAAAAACAACATTCTGGCTCTGTGGTGAAAAACAAACCTAAAGGCATTCCACAAAAAACAGGTGATATTTAGAAAAAGTGAAGTTGTAATAAATGATACGATAAAACGAGAAAAAATAGGCCAAACTTGCTGAGTACAAACAATTACAAATATCACAAACCGGCTAATCCCAGCCAACAAGAGGGAAAAACAGCAGTTGGATGTGGGAAGAGGCAATACCACTGTAAGTAAATTAAACCTCAGTTAGAACCTCTACAAAAGGTTAAAAAGTGTTTGTAATCTATATATGCAAAACGAATTTTACAAACTTAAGATGATTTTTAAATAAAAAGCGAAATGTGTCTGGTGTGAAATAATAATTGTCCTAATTGCTGTCAGCATAAGACGGAAAACCTGTCATAGTTAATTCTTCTATAATGCAGGAGTAAATGTAAGAAAAGTGTCATTACAATTAGTGTAATATGTAAAAAATAATAACGAATAACTTAGACATTATTTTTGTGCCGAAAATGGAAAGGGGAAAAGTTCATAATTTAAAATATCACACTAATTACCCATCTCTGTTCCCTGGAAATACGTTTCCTCCATCAGAACATTGTTGGTGTAAAATTATTATGATAATGGATTTATCAATCCAGCAGTTCTGAAATATCTGCGTCAGATGTTCGCGATCCCTGTGACGTAAGTGTTCTGGTGTGCCATCATGCATGAACCGCAAATGTAATCTTTGCTGACATGATGCAGCCCCCAGAAAGGCATGCAATAAATTAATGAGCAAGCACAGATAATACGCACTATTTGAACTTTCTGGTAGCATGTATTTTTTTATTGTAATTTCAATTCCCCTAAAAATGGGGCGGGCCGGCAGCGCTCACTGGCGCTCTTCAGCCTACAGAAATAAAATTTGACAGAGGAAAAACATATAAACACAAAAGTGATAAAATTTTGGAGCTAACACATACATAAAACGGAGTTTTAAAATGGAGATAAAACAACGTACATAAAATGTCATAAAGTCAGTGGCACACACACAATTAAAATGAGCATAGGGCGGCGGCTATGGTGGAGACCGTCCGCTATTGTGGAGTTAAAACAAAAAACACAACACACACTCGGAGAAATACACAAGTTACAACTGACGGTGTCGGCTGCTGGTTGGCCGTCCACTGTTGTAAAATAAAACAATGTAGCTAAAGCACACCACACTTGTCGAAGCACAAAGCAGGTTCCGGGGGAAAGGGGTTGAAAGGAGAGGGCGAGGGTGGGGAGGAGCCACAGAGTCGGTGGGGAAGGGACGGGGGGGGGGGTGATGTCCCAGGAAGCCACGGGGAAGAAGGATAGGGGAGGGCGGTAAGAGGAGGATCCGGAGGGACGGGGAACGGAGGAGGGGAGAAGGTACGGGATGGGAGGGATAGTCGGGGCCCTCAGGGAGAGAAAGGGGAGAAGGAGCAAGGAAAAGGATCACAGCTGGTATGAATGGTAGATGTCGTATCGGAGGGCATCATCCGGGAGGGGGAGGGTACGGAAGTTGCCACAGGAAAGGATCCGGACGGTGGACAAGTGGAGAGCAGGGGGAATACAGTGGAGGAGGCGCGGCAATGGACCAGGTGCAGAAAGGAGGGGATGGACTAGAGGGTTAGGTGGATCTGATTTGCGGGATATGTAACGGAGGCGGAGATGTTCAATAATGAGAGCGAGTCGGGGGAAAGGAATGAGATCATAGAGGATCCGCGTGGGGGATGGTGGATAAAGGGGAATACGGAAGGCGAGGCGGAGGGCATGGCGCTCCAGTATCTCCAGAGATTTGTGGAAGGATGGGGGAGCGGAGATCCAGGCGGGATGGGCGACACAGAGGACAGGGCGGATGAGGGATTTGTAGGTATGGAGGATGGTAGAAGGGTTGAGGCCCCATGTTCGGTCAACAAGGAGTTTGAGGAGGCGGAGGCGGGAGCGGGCTTTTTCTTGGATAGTGCCTACATGGGGAGTCCAGGAGAACGTGCGATCAATAGTGAGGCCTTGGTGCTTTAGGTTAGGGGTGAGGCGGATGGGACGGTTATGGAGGGTCAGATAAAAATCTCGGGGACGGAAGGAAGGGGTTGTACGACCTACGATGATCACCTGGGTTTTGGTAGGATTTATAGACAGCAGCCACTGGTTGCACCAAGCGGCAAAGAGGTCAAAGTGTTCTTGGAACAGGCGGTTGGAACGGGCAAGTGTGGGAGCTAAGGTAAGGAAAGCGGTTTCATCAGCATATTGGAAAAGGTGTACGGGAGAGGCAGGCTTAGGCATTTCCGCGGTATACAGGAGATACAGGAGGGGAGAAAGGACAGAGCCTTGGCTGGTAGCATGTATGACTCCATTAATTTATCGCCAAAGTAAGCCGGTCCATACGTTGAGCGATGCTCTCTTTACTAAATTTCCTGGAGATTTACATCTGGCCATACATGCTGATTATGGAAATTAACAATTTCTCTTGTGAACTCTGCCTACTTCATCGGTAAATGAACTCTTCGATGTAAACAGTGGATCAGTGGCAGACTGCTGCACCAGCCACTGACAGAAACGCCATCTGTTATCATGATTTTGTGGCCTTAGGGGTATATGATGTGGGTATGACAATTTTTATTAAAGAAGCCCCCTAGATAAGTGAGTGAGACACGCCTTTTGCTGCTGCTAATCAACACATACTGGTTCCATTGAACCTCGTAGGCGCTACTCCATTTCAAGTGTACCTATTGAGTGGAACATAAGTTCCTGAGAGAATCGAACAGTCTGCCGAACAGCTTATCAGAGTGAACCATGCACTATGGATATTTTTCAGCGTAGATGGAATAGGTCGCTGACTACGCGCATTTGCTAAACCATGGCAGAATACCATATCCGACAATTCATTTGACTGTTAGTGAGCTTATATTGCTGAGAAGTGGTGGAAGAGAGAAAATGTAAATGTACCACACCACCTGTACCTACCAACAGCTCAATAACTGTGAACACAAAAGTGAATCAGTTTTTGTAAAAGGGAAAACACCATTACACCCATCCAGGGATCGAAATTACTGAACACAAACACGAGGAAAACTAATGTAGTCTACATCATGACTCGAACCATACGACTGGCTGCAGATTACCCAATCGTAGGTAGAGTATTGTAAAACATCATAATACCCTGGTGAAACATTTTATGGCAACCAATGCAACCACCGTACTAATATCCGCAACGAAGCGTCACGCCGCCCTTCCAAAGACATGTATTCACAATACCGGGTTACACCACGCCTCAAAATATTCAGCACTTTTTTTAATATACTGCAGAAGCATATGATGTATAGCATGCAGATGCATATGATTTGTAACACAACTCCTTAAACCGTTCCTGAAAACTAGAATATAACATTAATCTTATGGTACACTAATGGCCATTAAAATTGCTACACCAACAAGAAATGCAGATGATAAACGGGTATTCATTGGACAAATATATTATACTAGAACGAGATGTGATTACATTTTCACGCAATTTGGGTGCATAGATCCTGAGAAATCAGTACCCAGAACAACCACCTCTTGCCGTAATAACGGCCTTGATACGCCTGGGAATTGAGTCAAACAGAGCTTGGATGGCGTGTACAGGTACAGATGCTCATGCAGCTTCAACACGATACCACAGTTCATCAGGAGTAGTGACTGGCGTAATGGTGACGAGCCAGATGCACGGTCACCATTCACCAGACATTTTCAACAGGGCAGCAGTCGAACATTTTCCTTATCCAGAAAGGCCCGTACACAACCTGCAACATGCGGTCGTGCATTATCCTGCTGTAATGTAGGGTTTAGCAGGGTCGAATGAAGGGTAGAGCCACGGGTCGTAACACATCTGAAATGTAACGGCCACTGAAATCGATGCGAACAAGAGGTGACCGGGACGTGTAACCCCGTACTATCACACCGGATGATAAGCCAGTATGGCGATAACGAATACACGTTTCCAATGTGCGTTCACCGCGATGTCGCCAAACACGGATGCGACCATCATGATGCACAAAACAGAACCTGGATTCATAAAAAAACGACGTTTTGCCATTCGTGCATCCAGGTTCGTCGTTGCATACACCATCGCAGGAGTTCCTGTTTGTGATGCAGCGTCAAGGGAAACCGCAGCCATGGTCTCCGAGCTGATAGTCCATGCTGCTGCAAATGTCGTCGAACTGTTCGTGCAGATAGTTGTCGTCTTGCAAACTTCCCCATCTGCTGACTCATGGATCGAGACGTGGCTGCACGATCCGTTACAGCCATGCGGATAAGATAAATGTCATCTCGACTGCTAGTGATATGAGGCCGTTGGGATCCAGCTCGGCGTTTCGTATTGCCCTGCTGCACCCACTGATTCCGTATTCTGATAACAGTCATTGGATCGCGACCAACGTGAACAGCAGTGTCGCGATACGATAAACCGCAATTCCGATAGGCTACAATCTGACCTTTGTCAAAGTCGGAAATGGGATGGTACGCATTTGTCCTCCTTACACGAGTCATCACAACAACGTTTCACAAGGCAATTCCGGTCAACTGCTATTTGTGTATGAGAAATCGGATGGAAACTTTCGTCATCTCAGCACGTTGTAGGTGTCGCCAACGGCGTCAACCTTGTGTGAATGCTCTAAAAACCGAATCATTTGCATATCATAGAATCTTCTTCCTGTCGGTTAAATTTCGCGTCTGTAGAACGTCATCTTCGTGGTGTAGCAATTTTAATGGCCAAGAGTGTTATACTTTCTGAGCTTGGAAGTCTGTACTAGAAAATACCGAGAAAAACGTCACAAGGTATCTCACAAGGTTTCTTGTGTTAACAGCTCCGCGCAGACCTGCTCATCAACTATCCCACGATGATAGCTGCCAGGATTCTCTCTTCCACGCCTGCTGCTCGGCCTGTGTACTTGTACCACTTCGACGTCACTTCACAGCTTAACGTTTTCAATAAACAATTTGGTGCAGAGCGTTTTCCTGGTAAGTGACCGTCGCTTCACTTTCATTAATGGTTTACTATGTTTTTGGCTTGTCATACCAAGGGCATCATTTCTGAGTTGCTAACTTACGTTCGCCTTGATTGAGATAACTTCTATCCGTCATTCATGGTTCAAGAGATACATATATTTTCATCATCATTAGAGACTGATTATGCATTTCAGCGTTCAGTCTGGAACATAGTACCTCTAATAAAATTCCTCCATGATCCCCTATGCAATGCTAACATTGATGCCTCGTCTGATGTTATGCCTTGTACTTCAAAATCATTCTGCACCGAATCTAAGTACTTTCTTCTTGGTCTACCTGCCGCGCTCATGAGTCACTTAGGAAACCTTGCTTCTCCCATGAGTGTAACATGACCCCCACCATCTCAGTCTGTTCGCTCTATCTGCTTCATCTATGATGTTCATTCCCGGCTTTTCTTTGATTTCCTCATTATAGACACCCTCCTGCCATTGTTCCCATCTATTAGTGCCTGCAATCATTCTTGCATCTTTCATATCTGTAACCTCTACCTTATGAATGAGGTAACATGTATCCACCCAACTTTTACTCCCATACAACAAAGTTGGTCGAAAGATAGAACGGTGCACTGCTAACTTAGTCTTGATACTTACTTCCTTCTTGCGGAAGAGAATAGATCTTAGCTGAGCACTCACTGCAAAGCTTTGCTGCACCTCGATTCCAGTTCATTCCCTATGTTGCTATCCTGTGAGAAAATACATCCCAGGTACTTGAAACTGTCTACCTGTTCTAACTTTGTTCCTCCTATTTGGCAATCAATCTGTCTGAATCTCTTTCCCACGGACATTACTTTCGTTTTGGAGATGCTGATCTTCATATCATAATCCTTGCATCTCTGATCGAGTTCTGAAATATTATTTTGCAACCTTTCAATTGAATCGGCCATTAAAACTAAGTCATCCGCATATGCGAGACTGCCTATTTTGTTTTCACCTACTTTAATCCCGCCCTGCCAGTTTACTGTTTTCAACATATGGTCCATGTATAGTATGATCGCCGGCCGCGGTGGCCGCGGGGACTGAGGCGCTTCAGTCACGGTCTGCACGGCCACTACGGTCGGGGGTTCGAATCCCCCTTCGGGCATGGATATTTGTGCCGTCCTTAGTCTTAGGTAGTTCATAAGTAGTTTGTAAGCTTAGGGACTGATGACCCCGTAGTTAAGTCCCATAAGTTCTACAAACATTTGAACATTTTGAATAGTATGATCAACAGTGGTGACAGGTTACAGCCTTGTCTTACCCCTGGAACTACCCTGAACCATGAGCTTAATTTGCCATCTACTCTAACTGCTGCCTGACAGTCTACGTAAACCCCTTTAATTGCCTGCAGAAATTTGTCTCCTATACCATAATCTTGGAGAACTGACAGTAGCTTCCTCCTAGGAACACGGTCATAAGCCTTTTCCAGATCAATGAAACATAGATACAATTCCCTGTTCCACTCATAGCACTTTTCCATTACCTGCCGTAAGCTAAAGATCTGGTCCTGACAGCCTCTAAGAGGCCTAAACCCACACAGATTTTCATCTAACTTGTCTTCAATTAATACTCGCACTCTCCTTTCAACAATACCTGATAATATTTTGCCTACAACGCTAATTAAAGAGATACCTCGATAGTTGTTGCAATCTTTTCTGTTTACATGTTTGAAAATTGGCGGGATTACCGCTTTCGTCCAGTCTGACGGAACCTGTCCCGATTCCCACGCCTTTTCAATTATCCTGTGTAACCATTTGAGACCTGATATTCCACTGTATTTGACGAGTTCCGACTTAATTTTATCCACCTCAGCCGCTTTATTGCACTGCAATCTACTGACCATTTTCTCCACTTCCTCAAATTAGGTCCTGTTTCCATCGTCATTCCTATCCCTTTCTACCTGAAAATCTGATACATTATTGAACGTTTCAGCTACATTGAGCAATTCTTCAAAATATTCCCTCCATCTGCCCAAGGCATCCACAGGATTGACTAGCAGCTTTCCTGTCATGTCCAAAACACTTGTTAATTCCTTCTTCCCTCCCTTTTGAAGATTGCTAATTACGCTCCAAAATGGTTTTCCCGCGGCTTGGCCCAGAAATTCTAGCTTGTTTCCAAAGTCTTCCCATGATTTCTTCTTGGATTCTGCGATTATCCGCCGGCCGCGGTGGTCGAGGAGACTGAGGCGCTCCAGTCACGGTCTGCACGGCCACTACGGTCGGGAGTTCGAATCCCCCCTCGGGCATGGATATTTGTGCCGTCCTTAGTTGTAGGTAGTTCATAAGTAGTTTGTAAGTTTAGGGACTAATGACCCCGTAGTTAAGTCCCTTAAGCTTAACAAACATTTGAACATTTTTGCAATTATCCGTTTGGCTTTGTTTCTTTCTTCAACATAACTTTCTCTGTCTGCCTGATTTCTAGTATGGAGCCATTTTTGAAATGCCTTCTTTTTTATTTTTACAGGTTGCCTTGACTGTGTCATTCCACCAGGCTGTCTGCTTCTTCCTACCTTTACACACTACTTCTCCAAGACATTCTCTAGCTGCTTCCAGTAGTGTGTCCCTGTACCTTGACCATTCCTCTTCCAGTGACTGTAAATTATTACATTCAACTAACTGGTACCTTTCCGAAATCATTGTTATGTATTTGTGCCTAATTTGCTTGTCTTGAAGCTTCTCCACTCTTATCCTTCTACACATGGACCTGACTTTCTGCTCTTTTGGCCTCACAAAACCAATTTTACTGCAGATAAAATAATGATAAGTATCATCAAAGAAGCCCCTGAAAACACGTGTGTCCTTGACTGTCTTCCTGAATTCCTGGTCTGTTATTATATAGTCAATGATAGATCTGGTTCCCCTTCCTTCCCACGTATAGCGGTTAATGTCCTATATTTTCTCTAAAAGAAATTAGTAGTATTATAATTGTGATAAAATTAAATGCCAATTTAAAACTTAAAAAAAGACAAAAATTTGCATGTTAAAAACTGAAGAACCAGCTAAAGAAATCCAACGAACTCAATTTCAGCAACATAAATTTCACGGGAGCATTTATTGCTCTAATGGTCTACAGTCCGAAGACTGATTTGTCGACTTCTCCAAATCTATCCATTCCAAGCTTTTTCATCTCCATATACCGATAGTAAGCGGCATACATTTTAGCATGCTTAATCGTGTTTAATGCAGTCAAACTTGCGTCTTGGCTAACATAATTCCCTCTGTAAGAACAATGACGAGTCTTTTATGTCTTAGAATATGACTCATGTCGGATCCCATCATCTATTCAAGTTAAACCACAGTTTTCCCTATTATTCGAATCAGTACCTATCTATCCATCTAATTTTCAGTACTCTTTTGTAGCACCATATTTTAAAAGCCTATTGTCCGAACTGATAACAGTCAAAGTTTCTCTTCACTTCAAGTAAGGAAACAATTCCTAACAATAAAGTTGATATTATAGATTGACAAATTGTACTAGAAGCAAATAAATAAATAAAAATAAATAATAAATAAAATATAATAATTTTAAAAAATCCTATAATCAGCTTTACATTTTCCCACTATTTTGGCTTGCAACAGATATTTTCATACTTAAAGCTGTAAAAAGCTATTGGTTTTAGTGTTTCATGACTTATCTAATGCTTTCAGTATTACCTAATAGAATCCCAAAACATTATACTATCATGCATATAATTTTTTTGAAGTTCATCTTACAACCTTTAAAACATTAAGCATTCCATATATCTGCTGTTTCAAGTCGTTCACCATATATGACAGAATTACATCACCGACAAACCTCATATTGTTTAATTACTCCACCTGTACTTTAAGCCTTCTCCAATTACTTACTTCCTTTTCCTTTGAGCATGCTCATTACAGTGGATAACACCGTGGATAAACTAGAACCTTATTTCATTCCTCGTCAACTATCGTTTCTCTTTCATCTTCTTCTACAGTCATCCAGTTACTACATAAGTTACAAATAATCTTATGCTGACTGCATTTTAACCAGCAGTGTATTCCACCTAACTCTGCCTACAGGTTTCTTCTACAAACTCAGATTTGCCGTCTTGAACCAAATTTTAAAGATACATCATCGCACAGTGTTGCCTCTGTTTTCCTAGAAATGCCCGGAAACCAAAGGATTCATCCCCGAGGTCAGCTTCTATCAGTTTCTACATACTTCTGTAAGTAACTCCTCAATCGCCAACATCTGCTTCCGTTGGAATTGGTGTTATTACATAATTCTTGAAGTCTAAGGGTATATTTTGTCTTTCATATATCTTGCCTACTAGGTGGAATAGTTTTGTTATAGCTGTCTCTTCCTTGGATTTCAGTAATGAGGGAAGCTATTTATTTCAGGAGCCTTGTAGCGGTACAGGTCTCTTTGTCTTTGATTAATTGCGCCTCACAGATCAGTAGTATTTGGGCATTTTCTGAAGCGTTCGTGAATTCATATTGTTTATTTTTGTTCAGCTGCCTGATGGCGTGTTTATAGATTTTGAATATACGCATTTTTATAGATTCATTGACCAACTGTTACATTAACTACATTATTTCCATGATCGTAAGTCCGAAGTGTAAACACAATATATTTAGTTCGTTGTGACTCGCTGCTTCAATAGTAAATGTGGGGCACCCAAGGTTTAGCTTCTCCCTGTTCTCTGCTCTGTACTGATCTAAATGGTTCAGATGCAGTGATGATTGTGAAATGTGTGGTTGGTGCTTGTCTACCATTAGAGAATGCGACTACTTTTAACACATTTTGTTCTAATTTTCTTAAGACTCCCGATCATCTGCCATGATGCTCATTCCAGCGTCCAGAAATGCTCTTTAGGTAGCATTGCACTAATACCCGTACAATTGATATGCTTCCATCTTTCCATCATTTACTGGGTAAAAAGTGACTACGCAATACAAGAAATAAAACCACAGAATCACAAAATATTTTGTATGGAAATTAAGATAAACCTCTAAAACAGCAGCATGTTATACTGGAAACATTTTTTCGAGAGAATTATGCTGCTACTAAGCCTCAGCCAAAGGAAAAACATTTATTATTCAAGATAAGTACATAATTTCCGCTGCAGTCAGTTACACTGTCTCCGGACGGGGGCCCGAACGATGGACCATGTTTTCAAGGAAATGTATCTTGGCTGCAGAAGCACCCAATAGGGTAGTCCGTGCTCTGGAGCTTATCTAGACAATAACGGTCGACTGGACAGAGGACAGAGGTTTGTAGCTTACGTACCCGGACGAACTGTTCTCACTTCGTTTGACAGATGCTGGATCTTGAAATGGACAGAACCACTACTCTGTCTCAAAGACCCTTTCAAACATCGAGAGCTATCTCAGAAAGGAAAGAGAAAGCATCTTGGAGAAAACGTACTATCAGCAAATAATTATATCTATCGTAAGGAATCACAAATATGATCGGCAAGGTCCTGTACCTCTATGCAAGAACATCGTAACTGTTATCTCTCATTTGATCTAGCAGAATAAAAACGTGAATAACGTTGTAATGTAAAATCCTGTAGGAATATTTTTGCTATCCTTAAAGGCTAGTTAATGTTAGGTTAGTCTGAATATTAGTCTGTAGCGATAACACTTCATAAACCGTAGTTATCACCACGAAAGAAGTCCATCAAACAACGGCCAAGATCGCCAAGATCGTTGGAAAGAAAAAAAAAACGGTAAATATGGGCATTGTGATGTAAATGGATGGATGGTACTCACACTGCTTGAAGATTGTATTGTTGTGATATAGCAACCGGTTGCCTAAATAAAGCAATAAAGATCAACAACAGTTTACAGCTGTTGGTGGATTTATAAATTGAATAGCATAGAGGTCTGGGACAAACTTGTCATTTTCTTCGCAATAGTTTTTCAATCAGTTGTGTGTGGTATCTATTGGTTGCTGGTATGGTTCTCGTGATATTAATTTCTTCGAATTGTTCAGCTGGTTCAAAGGGAAATTGAGATACATGATTCAATGTGAACCTGAAATATCTCATTTAATGCTGATTTCGAGGACGAGATGAGAACCTCATGCTCAAAAGTAAATTTAATATTTTTGTGCATGCTGCTCAATTTGGTTTCCAGTGCATCTATTACTTCTTTGGTATCCCAAAATGAATACTTGTATCCTTCTCATTATTCAAGTTCTACGTAACAAGTGATGAAAAACAGACTGTCAGTAGAATGTACACATCTTTAATAATTTTACCAATGAGCTCAAATGTGCCCCAATGGAGTCTGTTATTTAATCTATGTAACGGGATATTCCTAGAATTAACTATTGGCTTGATGGGACAAAACTGTTTATGGATCATCAGCTGTAACTGGAGGCAAGGTGCAGCAGGGTTAATACGATGCAGCCAAACAATTCACATTTAGTTGGCAAGATACTGTAGTTCTTGTTTGGAACTTAGAAATGAGAAAAATAATTCACATGAAAACACTGAGAAAAAGACTGTGTATCAATTCCAATTTAATAAACGGTAAAATTAATAGTCTAGGTTGATAAAGCTGACTGTCTAGTTGTAATGCATGAAAATGAAAATATTGCAAATGGAAGTACTAAATGAAATCAGTTGTGGCTCAGACTGATGCCAGACTGATATTCAGGACGAACAATCCATCAAGCAAGGAAGTAGGTTAGAAAACTCTCGTTCGACCGTCGATTGAGTATTGTTCGACATTGTGGGATTCTTACCAGGTAGAGACATAGAAAAGATCCAACGGAGAATAGCATGCTTTGTTACGGGTTGATCTAGTAAACGCGAAAGCGCCACACTGAAGGTTAAGAAAAACTAGGGGTAGACACTGCAAGAGAGGTTTCTATACTGTGGTACGAACTTCTGTCAAAGTTCCAACACCAAACGTTTAATCAAGAGTCAATCAACATGTTGCTTCTCCCTGCATATATTTCGTGAAACAACCACACTGATAAAAGATGCAGGCCGCGGTGGCCGAGGGGACTGAGGCGCTCCAGTCACTGTCTGCACGGCCACTACGGTCGGGGGTTCGAATCCCCCCTCGGGCATGGATATTTGTGCCGTCCTTAGGATTAGCTAGTTCATAATTAGTTTGTAAGTTTAGGGACTGATGCCCCCGTAGTTAAGTCCCATAAGCTATACAAAAAAAGAACTGATAAAAGATAGATTAGAGCCCACCCAGAGGCATAAAGGGAATCATTTTTCCCATGGACCACACGTGACTCGAATATAAGGAAGTGAGAATGGTATTCAAAGTAATTTTTACCAAACACCGTGAGGTGGTTTACGGAGTATGGATGTAGATGTAGATTCTGATAATACATGAAATTTTTCAATAGTTGTTACATAATGGAACTAAATTTTATAAATAAGATATAGAGAGATCAGATCTCATGACAATTGATAAAACTTGTAATTTTCCCCTGTTGTTTCACAAGTCATGCTAGGAAAAAGGCAGCTTTATCAATTTGCTTTAGAAGTTACAATTGTACTTACATAAATGGAAATCACCGAATCATCTCAATGAACAGAGTTGGCCTATGCAACCTTCCCACAACCTGCAGTCGAATTTGAAACAAGTGGTAAGTACTGTTCTCTTTATCAATAACATTCAGCGAGTAACGCAATATAAACTCAGATAAAAATAAAACAGCTTACTCAGTTGCATAATGAGACTCTCGTTACGGTATTATACAGTTACACCTATTACTCATTCGTCAATTGTATCCAGCAGTTTTTACAATATTACATAACTAACTATTCATAACTAAATTTGTCCACAGTTATTTACTTTATTGAGAATTGCTGCTCATTGAATGTAAAATGCATATTTTACGTTTGGCGTTCGTAAATACTCTACTGTCAAATCAGTGCAAATGTATCTGTAGAGAACATCTTTGTGACTTTTTTACTGGTAAAATCATAATATTTGTATAAAAATTTCGCACGTGGGAAAAACATACTCGTTTCTTTGTGGTACTTAACGCTATGCTGCTCTGCATAAATGAAACAAGTGCTTCACATTAAGAACTGAAGCAAACAACAGTAACATAGCTTCCGATGCGTTAGCTGCTGAGGGAGTATTTGAGTTTCAGAGGTTATTGGTGTATCTGTATAATATTTTATCTATTTCCCCACTGCCTTTGACTTAGATTGGCTGCTCTGACTACTTATACAAAGCCAGTGATATAATTTTGCGTTGCTACGAGTATATCAGAAGCGTTTATGTTGTGCTCTCCCTGCGTGTACTACTGATTTTTATTAAGTAGTATTTTCACAGTGCATAACACATTTTAAATTTCTTTGTATCCTTCGTAGGGTAATGATAGTGCATTCTCAGAGTTAGAAACCCCAGTAACGTTTGAATTCAAGAATTGTTCAAATGTTTGTAAAGTTATGGGACGAAACTGCAGTGGTCATTGGTCATCAGACTTACAAATTACTTAAAAGAACCAATGTTAAGGACGACACACATACACACACACACTGACACCCGAGGAAGGACTCGAATCTCTGACGGGGAGCAGCCGCGCACATCGCAGCTAGGCGGCTTAGAGCGCACGGCCATTCCCACACAGCCCGTTTGAATTATCATGTGATACGACGTTCAGTTTAGTGTCACATATCTCTCTACTTTTTGCGATTTTCAAACAATTTGGCTGTCAATTCTAGAAAAGTAATTTCTCGATTTCTACTACACTGATATTGTTCATCAGTGGTCTACAAAAATATTGTGGGTGGGACCTTGACACATTTTGGCAAGTATTTAGATATTTACACTAATATACATATTTTGTGGAGTATCTGGAAGAAGTATACCGAGCGAGGTGTCGCAGTGGTAACGCACTGCACTCGTATTCGGAAGGGTGGTGGTTCAAATCCACCTCCGGCCGTACAGATTTAGGTTTTCCGTGATTTTCCTAAATCACTCCAGGCCAATGCCGGGATGGTTCCTTTCAAAGGTCACGGCGGATTTCCTTCCCCGTCGTTACCCGAACTTCGAGCGTAAGCTCTATCTCTAATGACCACGCTGTCGATGGGACGCTAAACTCTAAGCTTCCTTCCTTCCTTCCTTCCTTCCATCTGGAAGAAGTACTTTAAAACATTAGCAGTAATGCAAATGTTAACTCACAATGGGCATCTAGGAAAGCTCAAAAGACGTAATAAACAATCAACAAAATAACTCACTGACACATTTTGGACTCTAATTGTGACGCAAATAGCGGAGCAACTTAATCAGTTAATCTCTAGGGATTTCTCCACTTTCTTCTTCAGTAGTACTTACTTTAAACGTGAAGGAAAAACATATACATTTTCTGAGAGACGGCAAATGACAGAAAGGCGTATATGCTGAAAACCACTGCACCATTACAATTGTTAAAAATTATACCACAACGTTTTATTTTATTCTCGCTTGCTTTGCAGGTGCCTGTCATGCTGATGATTTAGCATACCTGTTTTGTGGAGAGAAAACGAAGGACATTCCGAAAGGACTGGAAACTGTTGAAGGCCAAGCCATCGCCCGTATGACTCTGCTGTGGACAAATTTTGCCAAGACCGGGTGAGTTTTGTTTTGGTTTCTCAGCCATTTGCCACTCTGTGTTACAAAGGCTCTATCCGCTGATCAGTAGTACACATCATCACAAACCAAAATTAACGGTGCACTGACTCACACCTTATTCAAGTAGCTACACGACTTGTTTACGTGTGACTGATATTCCATATGAAAACATATTTTCGTTAACTGTCTTTTGCTGTGATTTTTACTTCTTAACGACTGACGCCGATTTGAAAGGGCGTCAAATATAGAACTCTTTACTTAAATACGAGTAGAAAGCTTCATTCTCCAGTCTAATATCATACAACTTCTGACAATAAAGTTCGGTGAGTAATCCTGTAACATTAACGTAAATGAACTATGACCTACAATAACTTTACTGTCCTTCGATATAGTAACCTCGCGTAACAACGCATCGTTGATCAGAGCTACGTGTCCTAGAAACTTTGCAAGAAGATTCCGATAGGATTATGTTCAGAACTCTCGTCACGTTTCATTGGGTGTCAGGAATATCGTCAAATCTCCATCATTTCAAAGCTAGTTTGAGTCTAGGGAATAGAAGATGTCTGGATGATTGGATATTTAAGTTGCACCACCCCATTTTTTTGCCAGGAGCTGTTTGACGATATTTGCTGTGTATAGGCGAGCGTTTTCCTAGTGCCTCGACTTAAACTCTCTTTGCAAGAAAAGAAATATGACGATGTGTTGCTCCAGACTTTTCCCGGCGGATAACTTGTAAATAGGGTTTTCGGGTAAGGCGCCGAATTCCGTTGTTAAAGTCACATGATATTTTATCTGTGCAACTGCTACAGGACAAATGCAAGACTATAGAAGAGTGTGTAACTAGGGGAAGGACAGATGCAACCTACAGAAAAACAAGAGAGACGTTTGGAGAAAAGAAAAGCAACTTCGTGACTGTCAAGACCTCAAGTGGAGATCCAGTACTAAGCAAATAAGAGAAAGATGAAAGGTGGAAAGAATGTACAGAGGTGCTCCATAAAGGAAATGAAAGTACTATTGTAGAAAGAGAAAAGGAAGTAGATGAAGAGGAGATAAGGGATAGTATACTGAGAGATGAATTTGGCAGAGCTCTGATAGAGCTCCTGGGGTAGACGACATACCTGCAGAGCTAGTAAAGCCTGTGGGAGAGATGGCCATGACAAAACATTTCCAACTGGTGTGTAAGAGTTATGGGAGAGACAAAATATCTGAAACGTCAAGAAGAAGGCAATAATACGAATTCAAAGTCAAACAGGCGGTGACAGGTCTGAAAATTAGATAAGCAGTAGTTTAATAAATCATCTAACACGAATTATTCACAGAAGACCAGAAAATCCGATGGAAGAAGATCTAGGTGACGATTAGTTTAGGAAAAAATGTAGGTTCACTCCAGGCAATACTGACATTTCGAACGATCTTAGAAAACAGGTTAAGGAAAATCAAAGATAAATTTATAGCTGTTGTAGAGTTGAAGAAGGCTGTAAAGAATGTTGAGTGTAATACACCTTCAAATTAGCAAAGGGTAAAATATAGGAAACAGTCATAAGTTATAAGAGTGGAAGGGCATGGAAGGGAAGCATTGAATGGGAAGTGAATAAGACAGGGTTGTAGTCCTTCCTCAGTTATTAAATCTTTACACTGATCAATCTGTGATGGATAGCAAGGAGAAACGTGAGATGTGAATTGAAATTCATTGAGATCAAATAAAAACTTTGGCGATAATACTGTCACTCTGTCAGACACAACAAAGGATCTGAAAGAGCAACTGAATGGAATAAACACTGCTCCGAATGGAGGGTATAATATGAAAATTAACAAGAGCATAACAAGAGTAATGGAATGTAGTCTAATTAAATTGGACAGCACTAAGGGAATTAGATTTGGAAGCGAGAAAATAAAGTTTGCAGTTGAGTTTTGTTACTTGTGCAGTAAATAAAATGCAGCTTTACATGAAAAAAGCTTACTTGACCATAACGACGTTACGGTAGGTGACTCAAATATTCGGATAGCCCATAAAAGATTTGGCCGAGTATAGTTACCTTGCTCCTAAGAATCGAAGAGATCCGTTACTTTGTCATGGATCCCATAATCAGAAACTAACCAAACTCTCATCAAACAAAAAGAATCATCAAGATCGGATGGTGTGAATTTCAGTTATGCGTCGTTTCTTCTCGCATATACTTAATGCACATTTAAGACTTACATGGTTTTCTTATGGACGGAATTGTCAGAACTGGAGAAAATTGAAATGGGACCACACGGGAAGCACCGGCTTTTAAATAAAAAACGAATATCAGAACCAGTTCACACAGTTGAAGGTTGTGAGGGAACGAACATAAAAAAAACACCTGTTGAATTGAGAACCTCCTCCTTGTTTTAAGTCGGTTAATAACTTACGGCGGTCAGAAGTACAGAATATCTAAAATGCAGAATGAGCATGGGAAGAAAAGCATTTCTGAAGAAGAGAAATTTGTTGACAACAAATCTTAATACATATGTTAGGAAGACGTATCTGTATGCATGTGACACGATTGTGTCATTGTACATGAACGATAGATAGTTCACACAAGATGGGAAGTAAAGCTGTTGAATGTAGTGCTAGAGAAGAATTCTCAGGCTAGGACAGGTAGATCGCATAACTATTGAAGAGGTACTCAACAGAATTTGGGTGAGGGGGCGGGGGAAGGGGGGATTTTCTCGCATATATTGATCACAAGCTACGAGCTATTGTTAGAATACATTCTGAGAAATCAAGGAATCGTCAGTTTACTGTTGGAGGCAAGTGAGTGGGTTAAAACTTGCAGAAGGAGACCAAGATAAATGAATACAATAAGCAGGTTCAAATGAATGTGGGTTGCCTTTTTTATTCGGAGATTTAAAAAATAAATTTAAAAAAATAATGCACAATCTAAAGTAGCGTGGAGAGCTGCTCCAAACTAGTCTTCGAACTGAAGATTACTACAATCACCCACAGAAATTTTCTGAAAAAATAGGTGAATGAAAGTATTACAAATCGACTACTTGGGCGTAGTTACACATAAAGACACTGACAGTAACAAAGGAAACAAAACTTCACGGCTACTACTGTTATTCGTTAATCATACCCGTTTCCTCGCGAAATTAAAGATAGAAAACGGACTGCCTCAGTTATTTAAGTTGAATAATTCTGTAAGATTTTAAGCAAAAACAGCCAGCTATTGCCCGGGATCAATCTCTAAAAACACAATTCACCAAACCTATTTATCAACTAAGTCATTGCGTATTTATCTTTTGCCAGTGTAATATACGCTACTCCACTCATGAATTCGAGATATGAAGGAAATGAAAGTGACGCGGGGTATGAGCGATCAACTCCAGGTGCAGTGGCTACAAGAGAGGAGTTATGCATCATATATATAGGCTACTTACGAAGGTCCGAGAGCGTGCACTTGTCGTAAGCCCTTATGTTCCTCTCATAAGGATCCCACACTGGACAGCAATACTCCATAAAAGGGGTGGCAAGCGTAGTGTATGCAGTTTCTTTAGTAGTTCTGTTGCATCTTTTAAGGGTTCTGCCAATAAAACGCAGTCTCTGGTTCGCCCTTCCCTCGACATTATCTACGGGTTCTTTCGAATTTAAGTCTGAAGTAATAGTAATTCCTAGGTATTTTGTGGAGTTTATGGCCTTCACTTTTGATTGACTTGTCTTGTAAAGAATGTTTAACGGATTTCTTTTCGTACTAACGTGGACGACTTCACACATCTCATTATTTAGAGTCAATTGCCAATTTTTACATCGTACTGATATCTTATTCAGATCGTTCTGCAGTTGGTTTTGATCTTCAGATGATTTTACTAGACTGTAAATGACGGCGTCATCTGCAAACAACCTAAGAGAGCTAGTTAGATTTTCCCCTAAATCGTTTATGTAAATAAGGAACAGCAGAGGACCAATAACACTACCCTGTGGAACGCCCGATATCACCTCTGTTTTAGTCGATGCCTTACCATCGATTACTACGAACTGTGTCCTCTCTGACAGGAAATCCCCTATCCAATCGCAAATTTGGGGCGATATACTATGATCACGCAATTTGATTAAAATCCGTTTGTGAGGTACGGTGTCAAAAGCCTTCTGGAAATCAATAAATACGGAATCAATTTGCGAACCCTTGTCGATAACACCCATCACCTCGTATGAATAAAGAGTTTTACGACGAATATCGTCCGGATTTCTGTTTTGGCATAGCGAGCGATACATGTGATAGCGCTTAAGATTTTGTAATAACTACGTCAAAATTACTCGTAAATTACTACGGTAAAATTTTATATTTCTTACTAATTTCTCGCAGTGTACACTGCTTGTTGATATTCTGTAAAATAAAATGGGAAAATGTCGGACTATTCTTAGAAGAAAAGAAAGCGGAGAAGACCCGAACACGGTGCCTCCAGTGTCGAAGCTGGACACCTTAAAACGCTGAGCCACTCTCACTTGGTTGGAACGTGGCAAACCTCAAGCTTCTTACATCGCGCACTGAGCTTCAACATCAATTTTTTCGAAAACTAAGACCCGTCACTAAAAAAGCAGACAGCCTCATACTCAAGGTATGTCCCTCCACAACAAATCCGAAACCCATCAAAGTCCGTTATTTAAACTTCCGATGGTCCTCTTGTCAGTAATAAGTTGACCTACAAACCTCAATTTTTTCATTTATATAGTACATAACACAGTAAGTTAACAAAATATATGTAAGTGGGATGCATCATTTTCACTGTATCGTTTTCATGTTGCGCTAAAATTTCTCTTTCGTTTAAGTGTTGATTATAAACAATTGCGAAAAGTATCTGACATTACAATTAATAGTTCTTCTATTTAACTGAAGATGAGTCTGTCCGAAAAATACATCAAATTTGACAAACAGTCCTTCCAATTTTAGTAGACTGTTGAATTTCATTTCTTCCTGGAATTTTAAAATATTTGGTGGCAAACATAGGCGCAATGAAACTGAAATTCCGCTTTAAAATACCACCAACATTCAAAATAATTGGGAAAATAAAAGTCGTGCTTATTTCTTGAAAAAATTGATTCAATAATATTTATGGTTAACCTGAATGCTGGGAACAGTTATCAAACAATTGTCTGAATGTAGACGTTTCATTGCACAGTTAAATGCATTCAGTGTAAAGCGTTAAAAGATACAGCTTAGGTGCACAAATGTGGTGATATATCCTGATTTTATGACTGTAAATTAAAAGGGCAACATCATCGACATCAATGAAAAGATGCAAGTAATAATGAGTGCCATACATAATTTCTTACACGTACGTGTATCGGTATTTATAGACTCAAAAATTCCTTCAAAGCGTTACTAAACAATAACAAGTACAGAGAACGACATTGTATTTTAAAAGTCGTCTATCTTCCACACTCCATTGCTTATCATGACACAAAAAGAAGTAGGATTGTAATTAAGGAGAAAGAGAACACTCAGAGAAAAGCAGAACTGTTGCAATGTCGATAGGCGCACAAATTAGAGAGGTTTTGATAGCTATGGATTAATGCTTTCTGATTTTTCGAATATATACTTCAAGCAAAAAAATCATAATTCGGTAAAAAACACTTGAATGTTTTAAGAAATAATCTAGCTGCATTCATGTATTTGCCTCCGCAAGTCAATAGCCAAAAAGAAAAAAAAATGGAAATATTAACCAAAATACTTCTTTTCCAAAGAAGATTCCTGTACGTGAATGGTCATTGAAATTAAAATAAACATTATTTGCTACGCTGCAATTACAAAACATTCAATGTATATTTTTGAGCAAGCAAAATACTGAAAACGAATGACAGGGTGTTACAAGGTTGTCTTCTTTACGTGATGTTATCGCCCTTCGGGGAGGAATACAGCGTAAAACATTAATTTTCTATTGTGCTGTTTTATTGTTTTCTTCATCCAAATCCCAGTCGAAACACTAATAATTTCAACTCGGATATTTTGTTCAAGGATTTAGTTCGTACGTGCATGTAACTTTTACACGAGATTCTTATGAGCTGTGCACAAACTGAAACAGAAAGGACTTGACGTTATTTTGTCAGTCCTATGATTCATCAGCAGTAATTTTTAATAATATATAGGAGTGACTTACACATCAATAATTCATAGTTCACAGGAATTACGTACGCATCAACGATTATTCCATCATCTTTCGGGAGTGCACCCAGGACAGCGACAATTCTTCGTCCGATATTTCGGCTGCAAACCTTACAGCCATCTTCACGGGGAGTCCAAGACTGAGTTCTCAGCGTCTGCGTATAAATAGGAACGCGCAGACGCTGAGAACTCAGTCTTGGACTCGTCTTGAAGATGGCTGTAAGGTTTGCAGCCGAAATATCGGACGAAGTATTGTCGCTGTCCCGGGTGCACTCCCGAAAGATGATGGAATATTATGTCCGCCGGGAAAACTTCAAGAATCGCATGAACGATTGTTTATAATTCATAGTATGAACACACAAAACGCTCAAATTCATTCTGTTTGCGCTCTTAATGATTAAAACAGCCGACTCAATGTTCGTTTCACGCTTTCGAGTAGTGTCACCAATTGTTTTATGTTTTCTACCTTCTTCGACAGGAATCCAACGCCAGATCCAGACGATCCAAAGTTGGCAGTCACGTGGTCACCATTCAAGAAGAATGAGGGCTATTATCTGGACATTACCAACGACGGCTTACATTCCAAGAAGGATATGATGAAGGATCGCATAGATTTCTGGGACAAGATCCTTAGAAAGTAAAAGATCTCTGGAGAAATGACCATTATAACCACATTGAGAATATGTAAATGCTTCCTTATATCAGTATATTGCTGACTGTATTACACTGCAGCGATTTAAGTTTGTCTTCCATTGAAGTAGTAAAATTTAATAAAATTAATTAGACTGATGTCCTTGCATCTGAAATAACATAGTAATTTGTTATAGTAATAGCTGAAAATTATTTATTGGTTCTTGCTCGTTTCAATACATAAGCGCGACTTTCAAGTCCTGTAATGTTTGTTATATCATTTTTCTGTACATCTATATGTTTTAATAAAACATTATATGTTTCGTTGTAATTTAAGTGCACTTATCGTGTTAACACAGTTAACTGAATACGTTTGGTAGTGTGCCCCTTAAGCTCACCATTAAAGGCTCTTCCTCTTTTTTTATTTTATTTATTTATTTATTTGTTATTGTGCGTATCGCTTCTGTAATCGTGAAAAGTTTATTGCATATACTCATAGGCCAAATTCGTAAGTGTGCACTACTAACAGATTACACATATTTTAGTGTCCTAAACAAATCTACTAATTGCTTTTATATGTAGTTATTATATATTGTCAATATCAAGTAAGTAAATCTCGTGACACTCATGAATGCAAAGTGTTTGAGCTGCCCTTAGGAAAGTTAGTACTGGTGTTGAATTCAGCTGTTGTGACAAGTGGGTTCATTGGGGACAATGCAGCGGTATGGGAATGGTGGCAGCAAACGAGTTTCTTGCTTTCTTTTGCAAATTGTGTTCAAGGTACAGAAAAATATTTGAACAGGAACAGAAGATTAGAGCTCTTCAGGCTGAAATGGATAGTGTTAGGGAGGAACGTACGAAGTTTAGGGCGGGAGATGGGTGAACAGAGATGGGAAGTGGTAGCAGGGAACAGTGACCACACTTCACAATTGGTACGACCGATAAAGTTAAGTGAGGAAGAGGGTCCTTTGGAAGTAGGTGTAGTTAAGTAACAACAGACTTTCACTAAGAAACCAGTGGTTTCAAAGAAAGTAGAAAGTTGGAGGAAGCAGCCACGGAAGAGGGGTGGGCCAGATTTTGCAGGAAAAATAAGGTGACAGGTACTAGGTCACAAATTTCTTCAAGCCCATTTTAGTAGAGGATATAGGTTCCTTGTGCAAGGGTTTCACAAAACAGGATCGTGTTATGATTGTTGATGGAGTGGGAAACTGCATTGATAGGGATGAGGGTTAAAGTATTGAGTGTGACCTGGTTAAAATAGCTTCTGCAACAAGCCATACAAATGCTGGAGCAGTGCCTGCTTTCGTGCAAAATGATCGATCCCAATTGAACCGCTCTGTCAGTAGGATTGTGACACCACAATTAAATTTTTTATGCGTATTTTATGATTTATATTTTTTTAAATATTTATTTGGAATGAATTATCAGTTTCATTTAATATGTATATATTTGTAAATTTATTATCTTAGAATATGAGTGTTAGGGTAATAAAATTTCAAACCTACTAATGTACTCGTAAAGTATATATAAACAATAGTTAACATAGTAAATGTTAAAAAGTTAATATTTACTACGTCAAGTATTGTGTAATATTGTAGGCGTTAAATATTGTGTAATATTGTAGACGTTCTGACTTAGGGCTTTTTTTAATAATATTCCTGATATGATGGGGGGCATTCCCGCTTCGAAGGAGAAGTAAAAGGTGGAAAAAATGTGGCAAAAAGTCAATTGTTAGAGAGTCGTAGTCTGGACGCTGATGAGTCTTGTGGCTATTTTGCTTGAGGCTATACAAGAAGAGCAGAAATATGGTCTCTGATGGAGAATATTTTTCAATATGTTTACTGGCATAATATTTGTGGCTTATTATTGAAATTATTACGACGCTATGAAGATTAAATTTGCTCACATGCTTCAAGAGCCAGAAATGGAATATTTCGTCACAATGAATCGCACTGCAGCGCCAATCTTCCTCCACAGGCAAAGAAGACAATTGTTTAGTATCGTAACAACAGCCTGAACCTCACATTTGTGGTCTTTGTCAATAATCAATTTTATAAATTTAAACAGTGCTGTTAACCTGTTATTGTTCTATGTCATTATCCTATGTAGGATCCTTCCGTTATTTAAAGTAAAATATTCCGAGTCACCCAGTGAAATAATAATTAAAAATAATGATATTTTGGTTTCTGTAGAATGAAAGAAGTTATAAAGATTTTTGTTGCATAATCATACTGTGGAGATTAACGTAAACTGTAGGGTAATGTTAATTTTCATCTCAGTAGAAATTTTTTCAGTCAGTGTTGCAATCTTAATGTGTTTGCTTAACTTTAAGCAAAGAATTAATTAAGTCACAGAGTCATAAAGTTTCTTGATTGCAGTAGTAAAGTGCATAGTTGTTTGAGTTAATTGAAAGATAGCATATCAGATACAGGTACCACATTTTCAAAGTGTGTTTGTTCTTAAAAATAAAACCTCTGTCAGACATAGGTTTTGTTCCTGTTGAAACTACTGGTAGGTGGGATATCACTAGGCATGTCCTGCACTTAACGCTGAAAGATATCTCGTTATAAATAAATAAAATAATACATTACAGTGTTTTGGACCAACCTTTTACAATTAAAATAACACTATAGTTGTTCGTAGTTCATAAGATTCCTCTCGGTGGTGCCGCTGACCTGCTAAGCCGCGAGTCGCCGCATATGGACAATCGGTTCGTAACTTCAGCTTATTTAAACACGTCCACTGAATGTGTGGTCGTGTTCCATTTTGTATTTTGAACTATAAGAAGGTCTACTTTCATTACTCTAAAGTGCTTCTCCACCATTACTTTTATCTGTACATCAATTATTTTATTCCTTTATTAATGATCAGTGCCCCATGTTTATATACGTTTCCACCTGTGTGATTGAATTCGTGTGTTCCTATGAATGTGGAATAATGCTTTTAACATTGACTGACTGCCGCGCAATGGCTTACAGTCGCCGCTTCGCATGTTAGCCCTCGTTTACTATAGCTACCACGGCCTACCAGCCCGGAAATTTTAAATGAAATTGACACCGGCCGTGAAAGCCTATATTGTATGAATAAAAATGCATGGTTTCGTATGTCGTGTGCACTGCCGTCTGCTAGGTAGCCAGAGACACCCTTACTTGACAACATGGCGAGATGGCTTGTTTTTAATGTGGTACCAACATAAACATGGACCAAAGAGGTAACAAAAGAGACCCCTCTCTGGAACAGTAGTAGAGGATATTATCTCCCTCAGGTAGCGAAAGTTGGTAGACAGTAGTCTTTGAACGCTCCCTAACATCTGGTACGGCCAGGGAACGCTTTACACGTGGCGTTTGGAGTCACTCTTGCTGCGACCATCGATGTGTGTATTTCGTCGAATCATGCTGAGGGGATGGCATGCTGTTAGAACTTTACTTTATCTGTGAACAGGCATTCCTGGGTTAATACTGAGAGTTTTTCTTAGGTAATTCTTTCGCTATGCAAGACGAAGGGTTTCTTATTTTTCAGAACAAGAGTAATTTAGTGTAAATTTAGTATTTGTATTTTCAATCTGGTAATATTTTGCGTCTTGTTTCCTCAGGTTATAATACACATGTGTGGCCTTCAGCCTTTGTGTAAACTTAGTATGTTTGAATTCCTTGCTGCTTTTAACTAATGTTTTCGTGTGGTATCTATTTCCACTAGCATGTTAATTTATCTCTCGAATTTTCTGGATTGATTCCGTCTTTCCTATCTTGGCAAGACCGATTGCACAACGTGTTTTCGTAACGGTCATTACTTCGGCCTTCAGCCATGTTCTTTGCTGATACCAGCTTTCTTCTGTTGCATTCTCGCGTGTGCTTTACTTGTTTATTTTTAAATTAATTTCTTTTTGTAAAGTCTATGTAATTCACTGTGTTCATACACCACATGGTACTGAAGGATAGTTTGCCACTGCCTCCTCGCACATGAGTTCGTTCGTGCATAGTATACTATTAAATTGTGTTTAAAGACATCCGCCATCTCGTCAAAAGACCGCCAACACTTCGTTTCGTAACCACCAAGAATTGTTCACGATTGAGTAAGTGTCGCAAGTATTATGCGAGTGTCTGTGAGTGAATGTGTGCCTTCTTTATCCGCCGTGTATTTGCAAATATCCTCCACGTTCCAACCACATTCGGAAATGGCAGAAATCATTTTATCACGGCCATTAACTTGATAATTTAATTCACTGTTGTACATAGTGTGTGCTTCATTGTCCTTGCTCTTTTCACAAGTTTGCTTCTTTTTTTTTTTTTCAATAGATTATAAAGTATCAAACTTTTGCTTTATAATTTCATTAATTTCATGCTCCCCGTCCCTCGTTTATTTGTCTGTTCCTTCTTGTACATTATTTTTGTGTTTGTTAAAACGTTGGCTCCTCTCTTAAGGAGTGAGCAGTTAGATAAATTTCCGTTGCACAAGAACTGTGGCCACTCGCAAAGTAATTGGAGCAGCAGTGAGCTTTTTAACTTTCCTTTTCTGAGCTCTACCGCCGGAGATATTTCAATAAAAATTTAAGAAGCTACTTTTAATAGCAATAACAATAGTGGCAGCAGCAAAGCTGGTCGCGGCGGCATTAAAACCGCTCACATTCACTTGTGCTTGGTAAATTACAGTTACGTTGTGATTTATTACACGTGTACTATTTCAGATTTCCATTCCCGACCTGTTTAAAAGAAAAAATTTAAAAAAGCCTTTGAGGCTTTACTGCGGAGGGGGGGGGGAGGCTTCAACACCATTAGCCCCCTTCTTCCCTCCCCCCTCACCCTCACTCCCCGTGTGATTTTTAGAGACCTTAAATATGTGCATTTTGTTTGAAAAGCCAATAAACACGATTTATTACAATTTAGGCGTCTAACGTAATTCAATAACATCAATATCTCATAAGATTTATTTTTTTCCTTAGTTGAGAGCTGAATAATTTAAGATATACAATGAGAGGGAACAAATTGATAAGATTATCGGTCCCTAGACTTACAAAGAACTTAGATTAGTTTACGATAGACACCCATGCCCGAGGAAGGACTCAAACCTCCGACGAGGTACGGCCTCACAAGCCGTACCACAGCGCCTTAGACCACACGGCTATTCCCACGTGTCACAACATTTGTAGTTGGGTCATTCACGCAACGTACCCTCCAGTTTAAATAGCCATGCGAACTGTATCGTGCTCGGGTGACAATGAGGCATCAGATGCAACAGCATTGAAGCAGTGCAGTGCCCTGCCGTCGACGTCGTCGTCATCCTAGCCGTATGTTATTGCCTGTTTACAAGGCAGTAGATACTGTGGACTCCTTCCAGGAGATTTCATAAGAAATTATTGAAATACAGAGCTGAGAAAGAAATATTGACTGGTTCTATTATTTTAGTGTAATTCATATTTTATTTTGCATACAAGTCAACGGACTTATCTGGGGCCGCGCGGGAGTAGCTGAGCGGTCTGGAGCGCCACGTTGCGGATCGCGAGGCTTGCTGCGTCGGAGGCTCGAATCCTCCCTCTGGCATGGGAGTTAGTGTTGACCCTTAGTTTCAAAAATGTTCAAATGTTTGTATAGCTTATGGGACTTAACTATGGGGTCATCAGTCCCTAAACTTACAAACTACTTATGAACTAACTAAGACTAAGGACGGCACAAATATCCATGCCCGAGGGGGGATTCGAAACCCCGACCGTAATGGCCGTGCAGACCGTGACTGGAGCGCCTCAGTCCCCTCAGCCATTGCGGCCGGGGAACCTTAGTTTAGTTTAACTTAGTTGAAGCAGTTTGGAAGTCTATGGATTGATGAACAACGTAATTTGCTCCCATAGAATTACAAACAATTGAAACATTTTAAACTTATTTGGAGTTCGTGGAGGACTGACTGTGAATATAGGAACAGTTGTAATCCCTCTTATGCAGTTCATCAGTAATCCATATTCTATATGCATTCTTTCCCCTTGTACGCACTTTTATATGCTTTCAACTACCAGATCCTTCCTGCACTCTTAATATTGTCTCCTTTGGCGGAAATTTAGATAATGTCCAAAGGAACTTTCGACTTATTTAAGTAGATATAAGGAACCTCTGTTTTTGAAACGCAAAAGTTACTCTACTGTGACATCGCAGAGTTCATAGAAATTTCATTCTCAGTCTCTATGACTGATGATGGTGAAGATTCTTTCTTCTTTGAGTAGGTCTGTCGTCAGACAGGTTTCAACTAGACGTGGCCGAGGGGACTGAGGCGCTCCAGTCACGGTCAGCACGGCCACTACGGTCGGGGTTTCTAATCCCCCTCGGGCATGGATATTTGTGCCGTCCTTGGTCTTAGCTAGTTCATAAGTAAGCTGAGGGACTCATGACCCTGTAGTTAAGTCCCATAAGTTCTACAAACATTTGAACAACTGGACGTCCTCCACATCGCTCTGTTCTGGGGATCCTCCTTCATTTGCCTGTAGTTCCTTCCTTTCTTCAGGTCAGTCAGCATTCCAAATCTTCTCCTTCCTCTCCCTCTTCTTCCTTCTACTTTTCCTTCCATTATTCGTAGCAGCAGACAATTCCTACGAAATATGTGGGCCAACCAAGAAGTTATCCTCTTCTGGATTTTACTAATGAAAGTCCTTTCCTCTACTACCATTCTCAGCACCTCCTCATTTTTCATTATGTCGGTCCATTTCACTTTTTCCATTCTTCTCCATAGCCACATTTCAAAAGTTTCTAAATATTTTTGTGCTCTCTGGCTGACTTTCCACGTTTCAGATCCATATGACACCACTCTCCAAATAAAACATTTGGCAAACCTCTTCCTTAGAGTAATGGGAATACTTTTGGTTGTTTGCAAATGTTTTACTTTCCTGAAAGCTTTCTTTCCCATAGATATTCTTTGCCTTATTTTATCTGTGCAACTTCCACTGGATGTTATCATGCTTCCCAAATATTGAAACGATTGCACCTGTTCCAATACTCTTCCCTTTAATGTGTCGTCTTCTTTTCCAATTTTCATGCCTTTGGTCTTATCAATGTTTAATCTCATTCCAAGATCTTTACCCACGCTTACAATATTTTCCATCATTTCCTGGAGCTATTCTTCCGTTTCTGCTAATACTATCATATCATCTGCATATTTTATAGTTTTTATTTTTTCTTTTCCCACTACAAGTCCTTTTGCTTCTTCCAAGGCCTCATCAATTGAATATGAAATGTACACCTTGCCATAGCAGGTATCTTACATCATCCCCTTTCTCCCTAACAAGAATTTGATACGATTTTGTTTGGAAATGGCAAAGAAAATCCTTCCAAATTCGTCACACAACATGAGAAACAAAGCAAAAAAGTGCAATACCAAATGTCCTGCTGACAACATAGGCAAAATGAAGAACTACATCAAAAAATTATCTAATGTAAAAAATGTACAGAAATAAACTTTTGTAGCTAGATATGAATCAATGTTTTGCAAAATAGTGAAAAGTTTGAAAAATAAGAAATATTTTAACAAAATCAGCCCTAATATTACATCTATTACATAAAAAGGAAAAAAAATATGAATTTACAGATGTTACAATTTGTAAATGTCGTTTTTTTTTTAAAATTATTATTAATTTTCTGAAAAGTGTCTCACACCTATTCCGATACTGACTTCTTCAGTTTCATCTTCATCTAATCGAACTACCAGTTTCTGTGCAACATCAACTTGTTTTAGTAGTTTTCTATCTTTTCAGTTTATACCAGCATCTCTCAAAATCTTCGGCAGCATACTCCAGTTAACTCTGTCAAACGCCTTTTCCCAGTCAACAAAACAGACATATATTCCTCTGTTCACTTCTAAATATCTCTCTGTCAACATCCTAAGGCACCCAATTGCATCTCTGGTTCCTCTTGCTTTTCTAAACCCGAACTGATCGTCTCCTATATTCTCCTCTATTTTCCTGTCTTTTCTTCTTAGCACTTGTCTGGTCACAGCTTTCGTAGCATTACATATAAAACTAATTCTCCTAAAATCTTGACATTGTTTGGCATTACAATTCTTTGGTAATGGAACCATTATAGTTTTTACGAGATCCTTAGGCCAGATATCTGTGTCCTTTATTCTGTTGACCAGATTTGTAAGTCTGATTATAGCTCCATTCCTTAATGCCTACAGTACTTCTGCCGGCATTTGATCACTGCCCGACGCTTTCCTTTCTTTAAGATCCTGGATTGCCTTCTCCAACTCCCATTTTTCTGTTATAGGTCTCCAGCGATTTTCATCAAATTCTTGTTATCATTTCATTAAACAATAGTTAAACAGATACTGGCTTATGCATCAAACGTTTGAAGAAGTGAGGGGTCTAGATTCTCGCGAGGTTTTAGTTTTGGGGAAGTAAGGCGAGGCGAAGTTCGACACTTCTTGGTGTTTCACACTGATGTTAGGACAATGGTGCTTTCTATCGCTTAAATTTCCTCTATACTCGTGAACAAGGCCGGCAGGTTAACAACGGTCCTTCCGGAGTTTGCGTCGTGGCCTTTGTTCGCCTGATTACAAGGAGCTGTGGGGAGCAGCCCCTAACAACCTCTCCTTTTGTTGAGGCCATATATTGAAAAGACGGACAGCACTTACAACAGCTTGCCTACAGGTTAACTGGCTACTGGTGAAACTCTTTCTTTACCAGAGTGACTGGACGAGAGAAACTAATTGCAGACACCCCATAATTTTCCTTTGAATCAACATTAAACACTTTCGAACACAGAAAATCTCTGATGCTCTATACTACATCTTATGGTTGTTGCAGTCCTTCTAACTTCCGTCCTTTTCAAGAGGCCTTATACAAGATATCTCTTTGCCTTTATTCGCCCAGATATGTCTTAACATTTATGTACTATCTTCAAAGGATTTATGAATTCAATTTCTTACATTAAGTTATTAGCAGAGTTTATTTATGGATTAAAAACTGCAATAAAATGCTTTACAGTTCGTCATTTTGTTATTTTTATTTTCTTATTTATTTATTTATTTATTTTGCAACGTTTTTTTTTCTTTTACTTTCCTCGTGTTATCACTTTTTTTCTTCTGTTGTTCTTATAATACGAAGAAAACAAATGGAAAGAATATCACAGCACAAAAGTAAAAATGTTTAACTGTAAAGCATATTATTGTACATTTAAAGCCGTAAATTAACTTTACCATTTATTTTACGGGAGAAATTAAATGCATAAACCCAATGATGAGAGCACGCAAGTGCTAAGAATTGTCTGGGTGAATAAGTACAAAGAGGTGTCTATTATAAGGCTGAATTCCTCTCCAGTTTACATTGAAGTTGTCTTGCTTATTTTATTACTGTCTTAAGTGACATATTGTTAATTTAAGAAAGAGAAAAACTCCTCGAAAATCTATGAAAATTGTAGAGGTGGATAGAAATACGTGTTCACTGAATGTGAAAAATTGTGGTAGGTTAAACTTTCACGGTACTTTACTCTTAATGATGGTAAGTAATTGAGTAAAAATACATGAATTACACTTAACGACTACATTTTATGTAACTTGTACTTTACTTATTCAAATAAAGCAGTAATCGTTACTAAAATGGAATCGTTTATTTGTAACGAGTCGTTCTCTTTTGTTTGTAATTCGCAGGCGGTGAAAGATGTCTCACTTCGATATTACTTGCCGCAATCGTCATTCGTTCATTCCTTCACCTATATTAGTATTTAGTGTTGATGGTTCTTTCTTAACAGTGAGTGCTTTGAGCGAAGAGGAGAATTGTTCGTGTTTTGTTTCTCTTTCTTTCTGTATCTGATGTACTGTGCACGTGCAAGAGAAGCAGCAAGAAGCGGAACTGAGGTCGAAGTGTTTCCATTTCTGTACTTAAGGAATTATTCTGAATCAATTGCTGTTGGATGAGGCAGCTTCATACCTCATGGATAATTTCAAATGATATGTGTGTGCAAAGAGATTCTTCCACCCAAGAGGGATGGCCTTATTGACTAATAATTTGAAAAGCAGGCAAAATCATAGATAACTTTATAAATACAGACTTTATATGTTCGCAATTCTATTCATTCTTGTATGAACCTTTTTCAAGAATACGTATTGATATTTCGATTAACTGTTGTTTGGCGTTTTTTCCATGTACACTATAATGTTACTAAATTTCCGTAGCAGTGATGGTTGATAGAATGGCTATTCTTTCTCATTCAGACCACAAAACATCCAGGTAGAGGGTGTGTTCCTTCACTTTTCCACTTTGGGCACAACAGAATTGGTGTGTGTGATATACCTGTTGAATAATGTATCTGTACATGTCGTCACGTCGAATGTGAGACAATGGACTAGGTGGAAGTGAAGTGAACCTGAATCGGTTAGGGCAGGGTGTTATTTTGTATTTTAATCAATATATTCTTATTTAATGTTTCAGTTTTACTCCTTATTTCTGTTTTTTATTTTTTTTTAAATTAAGTCAATAATTCCATCAGAAAGAAAATTAATTGCAATTCGCAGTTGTAATTTTACCGATTACTTTTTGAAAAGGTAATATGAAATAATTTGTTACGTATTTTCTGAGTAATTGCAAATGAACCCTGTTAAAATTTTAATGCTTTTGTCTACATCGTTCACTGTTCAACACTTCTAATGAACCCTGCTCAGCTCCCCTAACATTCTACTTAGGGATCGAGTAAAGGACTTTGAGGAGGTTCAAATAGAAAATTTAAAATTTTTAAAATTGAAGAATGAACCAGTGACTTAGATCAAATGTAATGACCGGCTTTAAAGATACCTGGTGAGGAAGTTGGCTAACTTGTGTCGAGTTAATGAGGACACAAATCACAAATAGAATTAACTTATATTTTCAAAAAATTCAATTATATAACGATATTTAAAACGTAACGAAAAGGAATGTTGGTGGCTAAGTCTCTGTGCTAACACGTCATGTAGTGCATAACATGTATTCTCGTACTTCGAACACATCTGGGACAGTGGAAAGAAGTAAATAATTCATCACACATGTGCGCTCGTTACTCACACTAGTTGATGATACAGAGCAGTGATAGAAATCCTAAGAAACATTATCTAGTCCAAACTCATGCGTATTGGGTCAGAGAGAGACTACAGGAACTTACCACTATATAAATGTTCAAATGTTTGTACAGCTTATGGGACTTAACTACGGGGTCATTAGTCCTTAAACTTACAAACTACTTATGAACTAGCTAATCCTGCCCGAGTGTGGATACGAACCCCCGACCATAGTGGACGTGCAGACCGTGACTTACGCGCCTCAGTCCCCTCGGCCACCGCGGCCGGCACCACTATATAAAATAAAACAGTTTGGTACGCAGTAAGTATTGAAAACAATGAGAGATAAAATAATTTATACTCGAAATGTGCAGTTCGCCACGTGGAGAGCACCCACGTGATATAAACAGACAAGAACGTAAAAAAAAAGGGCAATAAAATCGTGAAACCGTTATTCGCGTTTCGAAATTTTGACACTCACACGGACGATTATTTAAGAACGACGAGCGAAAGAGGGCAAGGAATGGTAGAGAAACCTCAGTATTCCACACGCCAAGCACATGGTGCACAGTTTCACGCATTACACAAAAATGCCAAACTCGTGTAACTGAAAATAAACGGAAATCAAAATAGAGCAACACACACTCATACAAGGATACCCAACGCATCCACATATAAATAAATGAAATGCTGTTCGTTAGTATCGCTAAAACTCGAGAACGGCTGAACCGATTTCGCTAATTTTAGTCTTGAAATATTCGTGTAAGTTCCGGAAAGGTTTAAACGGTGATAAAATATGGAAACGTTGTATGTATGTATGTAAAAAAAAGTTGAATATTGTTTATTTCAGTAAATAGAACTTGTATTACTAATCTATAAAGCTGTCATAGTTGTCCACGCCTCCTGATAGAAGGTTTCCTGAAAGATAGACCGGGAAGAACTAAACAGAGGCTGACCAGGACGACAAAACAACATGGAGATATTCTGGGGTGGGGGTGGACAGTGGCTGTAAAATCTGAAAACAAGCCCAAGGTTCCGCTGTGTTGAAAGTGCAAGTACTCAGGATCTGGACAGTCGACAGTCGACTCAACGATTCACATCCCAGTGCACTAGTGTATCACTGTGAAGAGTAATAGCATTACTCTCCACGTCCAGAATATGATCACCAGCAGTGGTCATAGGTGGGGGTCTGAGAGACAACAGGTATCAAACTGCCATGGCGACGGACGACCGACATTGTAAAAAACACCATCGGCTCACAGGCCCTGCAGTGGCAGGTGGGCCGCTGATAAGTGCCCACCTCACTGGGTGCAGGAAGGGAGTCGTGGCGTGTAGAGTAACGTGTTACAAGTCTCTGTGCTAACACGTCATGTAGTGCATAACATGTATTCTCGTACTTCGAACACATCTGGGACAGTGGAAAGAAGTAAATAATTCATCACACATGTGCGCTCGTTACTCACACTAGTTGATGATACAGAGCAGTGATAGAAATCCTAAGAAACATTATCTAGTCCAAGCTAATGCGTATTGGGTCATAGTAACACGTTACTCTACACGCCACGACTCCCTTCCTGCAGCCAGTGAGGTGGGCACTTATCAGCGCGCAAGCGTGAACAGCCGAGCATCGATAACAAAAAAGAGCGCTCGGTGATAACCGGCGAAACCGCGATCGATGCTAACTAGCCGTGAAACAATACAAGTCCGTATGGTAGCCATAGAAGGCAGTGTAAAATGGAACGTTGCAAGAGGTACATAGCAACGCGCTCATCAAGGAATGCAGCCTATAGAAGTCACAAGGTAGATATAGTGAGAAGGTGAGATGAAATAGAGATATTTTAAAGCTGATGTTTCATCAACGAAACAAACAAAGTTGACTACCCACTGCTAGCAAAAGGACGAGATCAAACAGAAAGAACGCGCTGGATCAAAACTAGAAACCACCACACCAGAGAAACCTATATAGATGTCAGTATGTGAGATTTATGTTTGGGAAAAGGCATGCATTTTTTATGTTAAATACCTCATTAAATTTCTAGCAGCTTTAAAAAACCTGGAAATTGGTGAAATTTTAACCATTAACATATTTATACAACAATATACCTGTCTGACAAAGTTATATGAAAGATATTCTTGTTCATCCCAAAATTCAGTCTCAGTTGCAAATCGTCATAGTCGTTTAGGTTTACATCCTAAATGATGCAGTGATGACAGATAGCTCACCATATATCGTTTACATAAGTTTATAATCTCTTTCATTTTCTATAAATTACAGTTATGGTTCGTACAGCATAGAACTAGGCCATATATTGTAATACCGATCCCCACCCACTGATTTACTGATATTTATTCATGTATGTTAAAATTGATGTATATATATGTAGTATGCATCACAAATGTTTTTCGCCTTCAGATTATCTGACGATGTCTCAAAATGGCGAAACGTGTCATTGAAATTATGAAAATTTCGCAACTTTCGGGATAAATTAATAACCTGTTGTACCAGCGACCATTATGGAATGGAACTAATTTTACTTATATATACTTCTTTTTGTTTTTATGTTATCTCAGTGTCACAGCAACAATTACTTTGTCTGATTATTGCAGTATTACTATAATTGACTGTGTTTTGGTTAACATTTCTGAATAATGTAACAGAGTGAACGGGATGAGGCTCATTCTGGTGTCACTCATAACGGCTTTGTCAGGATAGCTGTCTGTCGGAGGTGTATACAGAAGTAGCAGCAGAAGACAGTTTGATAGAATATCTTTATCACTGTTTTATACAATTATTTGTGTTTAATGCTGCCTTTGGCAATACTTAACGGGGACAATCGCACCTACTATTACAGATACAGGGTGTATATGAGGGGAAGTTCTGGGGATTCGTTAGCGGACTGGACAATGTGCAGAAATTGTCCACAAGGCATGAGGTTTATTTGCTTTCATTACTTGCCGTGTTACATGCCATTTAATATGGTGTGAATAACTCAGACACCCTTAGCAATGTTGGTCATATACATGGTTTGTTGGAAGACGTTCTTCTGGTTTAATTCCGTGATTCCCAAAAAAATGGATAGGGCGCCAGGAGCCGACACCGTTGCCTGCTCCTTCTCCTGATCTCATTCCACTACACTTCTACTTATGGCGTCATTTGAAAGGCCGTTGTATATGCCACACCTATTCATAACATTGAATTGCTGTGTTTGCGTATACAGGAAGGGTGTCAGCAGATTTGGCAGGCACCTGGAACATGGGAACTAATGGGACGGTCCACCATGAGGCGCTTTACAGCTCGTTACAGCTTTTCACCAGAAAAAGAAATACATACATTCACGTAATCACTCACACTACTTTACACACACAAACACCATGTCCGGCCACTCCATTCAAATCGGATTTTCCATTGTTAAAAGCTGAAATATTCGTGCTTCAATATATTACTTTGAATTCGTGTCGAATTCAAAAAAGGAAAAAAGTCGAATTCAAAAAAGGAAAAAAGTCGGATTCTTTCGAAAACTTAGAGGAAAGTCGATGGTGTCCTCTCAAAGGAACCAAGGAACCATTTAATAAATTTAGGAACATCACTGTAAAATGTAAATCTGCTTGGTAGTTCGTGGGTTTGTCATTCACCGCCATTACAGGTCATTGCATCAATCGCTGAAGCAGCAAAGAAAAAATTATCATATGATATTACTATTTATTGATGACCTTCCGTGGGAGAGTAATTTCTTTTTTTATTATTATTTTTTTCACCTATGAGGCCACACTTAAGTGATTGCTTATCAAATGTCACAGTTGTTCTCCTTAATGGATTTACTGCATTACTTACATGGTTTCTGTTTTGTATATTGTCGACTGGCATCCATGACGCTGAACATATGTGAATACGAAAAGGTAACTTTTTTAGGTTTTGTAAACTGTAGTTGAGACGTAGTATACAACTAGATGAATGTAGGAAACCTCTCAAAAAGAACCCTAAAATTGGTAAACATTAGCTAGTAAGGATCGTATCAATCGTTGTACAATGAGGAACTGTATTACAGAATGTCAGAAAACACGTATCGCAGTGTTGCACCTATGAACATTGGGTGCGTCCAAAGCTTGGATATAATACTTTGCAGCCTTGATATTTCACACACTTTGTCTTTCTCTTCTAGCGAAGAAAATGATTTTATTCTTTTTTTGATGTGTGTTAAATACAGATGCCCACAATTACAATACAGCCTGAATGTCTTCTTCCGCGTGCACCGCAGCTGATGCGAAAAATCCAGTGCAAAATCAGCAAGTCATAGTGCGCTTTCTTTTTTAATAGGCACACTAGTGTTTAATTGAGTTGCACATCAAAGGGATATACATGCTGAAATAGCTCTGTAAAAGCTCAGCATAACGACGATGAGTATTCAAAGGCATTGGGAATGTAAAATATAAAAATTTACATAAAAAAGTGGAGATTAGAAAATACATAAAAATGTAATACATGTAAAATGCAAAAAATATAAAACCTTTGAAACGAAACAAACTGTGAGTATGGCAACATTGTCATTACTTGTAACTTATAACTATTCACCAACGAATTCTCAGTCATTTACAGCAGTAATGTGATTGCAGTCACTTATTTTACTATTACTAGATGTATGAGGACTTCAACACGTGTTATTGTAGGTGGCTTTTGGTGGAATTTCCTGTTGAAGATTAAAGAAGAATACAAATATTACCTGCTCACCGACTTTGCACTAGGCTACAGCGTCTGTAGTCGACCAACAGAGCTCTGCGTATGTACACAATGCGAGCCTCTGAGAAATGCCTCCGGGTTAGCCACTAACAAATAGCCGGATGCTGTAGCTGTTGCAGCAACCAGCAGCTGTGACCATGGCAACGGAATGGTGCGGTTTTGGCCTTGTGGGGAGGAACCACCTGCGACCAGCAGCAATGTTACCCAGTGGGCAGTTAGTATCATGCCAGAGAGCTGACGAAATTATACAGACTAGCGAAGGAAAAAAGACAGAAATACAGCGATGCAAGCCTTTTAGGTGGTAGATGAGATTTGTTACTTTTGCATTAAAATAACATATGATGGTCGCAATATAGAGAACGTAAAACGCAGAATGGCAATGGGAAGAAAATCAGTTTTGAAAAAGAGAAATTTGCTAACATTGAGTATTAATTTCAGTCTAAGGAAATCTTTTCTGAAGGCATTTGTGTGTAGCGTTGCCTTGTATGGGAGTGAAACTTCGACGATAAATAGTTTAGACAGGAAGAGGATAGAGATTTGAAATGTGGTGCTACAGAACAATGCTGAAGATTAGGTGGGTAGGTCGCATGACTAATGAAGAAGTACTGAACAAACTTCGTGAGCAAAGGAATTTTTGGCATACCTTGACTAAAAGAAGGGATCGATTGGTAGGACATTCGTAGATATCAAGGAATCGTAAATATAGCATTGGGGGGGGAGGGGAGAAGTGTGTGGGGGAAAAATCGCAGAGGGAGACCAAGAGATGAATATAGTAAGCAGATTCAAATGGATGTGGGTTACCGTTCTTATGAGAAGATGAAGAGGCTTTATCAAGATAAAATAGGATGGAGAGCTGCATCACACCAGTCATCTGACAGAAAACCACATCAACAAAAACAAGCCTTTTGGGAATGAAATATGAACATATGCCAGAGAGCGAAGCGAAATGACTACTGTAAAGATGTGATGATGTGACGAAATCTAAAAGTACATGCTAGTGGGTGAGACAAACGTCAGCGTGTAGAAAAATCGAAACTACCTTCGATAAAGTTAGAAACAAATGCGTCTGTCTTAAAAGTAGAGGCGAGTCGGCGAGGAGAATATAGGGAAGCGTTCTAAAATGGAAGGTGTGTGTTCTGACAAGATGAAGAAGACATGAAAGTCTCTAGGGATGACGTAAGGACTCCAAATATAACAATTAAGATTTGTCAGAAATATGCACTACCACATGGAAAATAAAAAAATAAAAAAGTAAAAATCACGAAAGGCAATTTTCCAATAACATGGGGAAATGACAAGTAAGTGGTTAGTCTACTCAATCCATTGAATCAATGAGATCAGTGACATACTATTAGTTTCCAGGAAAACTACTTGCATTAACAATTCATGTATCGAATTTGCTGACGTCCATAACAAGATGAAATGGACAACAATACTATCTCTTACGTTATAATGAAATTGGATTTTGAAACCATAAATGTGTCTAAAACTTGTAAAAATTTGTCACTGTGTCCAAAGCACTTGTCTCATTTGTACTGAGACTGCATTCCTTGAAAGAGTTGCTGTTCGATATTAACCCATCCGTCCCACGTCTTCACACCAAGCATTTTGTCCTAGCGAAATGACAGATGAGACGTTGTATCTGTATGAGGAAACGTTGACAGAAACGGGATGTTAGTATTTGTGACTTGGATATTCAGACGTTTTCGTTGGTGAAAATAGCAAAAACACAATCGTGTGTTCACAAAGATCTGTGATACACATACAAGGTAAAACAAGTACGTCATGTAAATCCTTTTTATGCACGGTGAGCAAGAAATACTTCGTTATTAATTTTGATGGACTCGTACTAATGCACATCTGCACTATTACGTACATGCCAAACACCCTACTGATATCGACTGGGAGCCAAGAATTATGTACTGAGAATCATCGTCAACTTGAACTTCACGTCCCACAGTGTTCCGTCACATTACCCGAAAGCAACTAACTATATTTCAGATGAAAAGAACTAGATAATATTTGTTTTTTTGGAGGCATTGTAAATGACAGTGACTGAACTGGTGAGAAAATATCATGCGTACTGGTATGACCAGAGAAACATTTTCAAAAAGCTATCATCTTTATACGTATGATAAATCTTTAAGGTATTACGAAATTGTTTCTGGTCATATATTCTTGTACGGACGTGTAACTCAGACTTTAACGCAGGGAAGATGAATGTTGGATTTTAGATAAATAGTTAAGGGAAGCTAAGTAGAGTTGAGGTAAAAGAAATTCACGGCACAGTTTGGGTAGGAGAAGATGCTCTTTGAGAAGATGCTGAAAGGCCATGTAGAGGAGGTCTGGGATTCACTGTAGAGAGGTACAAAATTGTGTAGTTTATGAGAAATTGAAAGACTTACACAGTCTTCACTCCAGAGCTGTATTAAAACAGTCATTGGATTGAAAACCACAACAAACTCAACAATTTCATGCCTAACTAGGGTGCACAAGGCAACGAAATTTCATAACTAATAGATACACTCTGCCATCGAATAGAAACAAATATGAAGGTTTTCCCATTTATCTTGAGCATCAAATGTTCAAATGTTTGTAGAGCTTATGGACCTTACTACAGGGTCATCAGTCCATAAACCTACAAACTACTTATGAACTAGCTTATACTAAAGACAGCACAAACAGCCATGCCCGAGGGGGGGGATTCGAATCCCCGACGGGGAACGGCCTAGCGCATTGAAGCATAGCGCCTCAATGCGCTCGGACGCTCCGCCGCTGCTCTTGAGCATCCAAAACATCTCTGTAACAACAAGAGCTATTGTAAAACGACTTTCACCGGCATCAGTGTAAGGCAGGAGCTCATGATTGTAAATGTTTTGGACATAATAAAACGAAAATATACGTGTTTTTAACACGAACATATGTGTTTTTAAATGGACACCCTATATAATTTCATCAGAAATCTATAGCTTGACAAATCGCATAAACAATGGAATTGATTGCATCGCAATAAGTTAATTACATCCCGAGATATTGCGAAGCGAAGCTGACGCTTGAAAAACGCGAAACGCGCGTCTAGCGCACGTCCTGAACAGCATAGGGCTCTCGCCTGTGTCGCAGGACTTTCTCCAGACCCGCGTTTCGCGTATTTCAAGCGTCATCTTTGCTTCGCAATATCACTGGATGAAGTTGACGTACTGCAATGCAATCAACGCCATTGTTTATAAAAACAAGCAAGTTTGTTCTAAAAGCACTTAGACTTTCGTTTTAGAATGTTTCAAAATATTTACATTCGTAAGCCCCTTCCTTACATTGATACCGGTGAAAGTCGTTTTAAAATAGCTGTTGCTGTACTATAAATATTTTTGGTGGTCTAGATAAGTGGGACAACCTGTATAGAATTAACAATTTGGGGATTATTACACCCCATAGACGGTATTACTATTCCAAGAGCATATATCTCCGCGTTAGGAGGCGCAACGAACTGCTATACTGCATACGAGAAATAACAGGAATAAGCTGAACATTTTGAGGCCCAGTTCAAGTTTCATCTTGAAAATGTACTATGTAGAATTTGTCGACTACACCAAACAGAAAAACACTGTTGGAGCTAAGATTCAAACAAAGTCGGGATGCTGCTGTAAGAAGATTCTTGGATGGTATAATACACGACATACCAATAAAAAACGCTCCAACACTGCATTCGGTTCACTTTCAAACCGCGGGAGGCAGTTTCAAAACCACTCGTATATTTAAGAGGAATCGCTACAGTAACATAAAAGAAGATTTTGTATCTCATAGTGTCTGTAAAGTGAAACTACAGCTTTGGAATAAGTACAACGTACAGACTTTCCTGGAATGGACAAAGCATTTCTTTCCCTCTCGAAATAAGTAGCACAAGCTACAGACGACAGATTAGTCCGTTTTTATTGCTGTACAGTCCGTCCCAGAAATGCATTCGCAATTTGAGCATATTCTTCTCAATGCTGAGGCCGTTGTTGCTGATGTGTAAGTAACGTTGATCACGGGTGTTGAACTCCGGCCACGTAACACTCAGCACAGGGTCTCCTTGCACAGGTGTAGGGTTCCTGCAAAAAAATCCAGTTGTGAGTATTAGAAAACTCTTAAAACCTGTAACGTTTTCGTGGATCCCAATAGGCAACGATATCTTCCGACGTATACAAATACTGCATATTATCTGATCTTACCCTGTCTTTGCAAAGTTTGTCCAGAGTTTAGTCATTCTGGCAATAATTCTGCCCTCGACTGAATCAGGTTCGACGTCCGGCACGAAGGAATTTGCACGGAACAAATACGCAATGTCGTCTGCGTGGCTGGCTCCTGAAATAAGACACGTACACCATAAGTTCAGCAGATAGCTTCATTATTCTCTCCTACAAAATTTTAGCTGCTTACACGTTGAACGAGCTTCGTACAAAGGTCACATATTTACAGATTTTGATAATACATATCATGTGAGCATGAACTACAAAACTCTTAGTGTACTCAAACATGGTGAGAATCTGCTGAGAACCCCGTACTGAAGAAACATCCTTACAAAACGAATTTCCATCCTACTTCTCTGTATAAGAGCATTTATAGAACTCTTAAAACTTGCTGTATTTAATAAATCTTCAGCAAAAATTATTGTTGACCATCATTTACTTCTGTCGACTATCAACCGTAGTAAAAGGAAACAATATGACAGTTCTATATCTTTGTGTCCTAATTTTTGTTAGTATCGTTATTATCGCTATTTTTATTTATCGTAATTGAAACAATGCATTATACAAACAATTAGAAAATTAAACATATACCGAAGACGAGATGGAGTATGAGAGTATTATCCTCAGCTACTCTATTCGCATTCATCATCGTCATTTCCAACATCATCGTGATCTGCTAGTAATCTTGGTTTACAAAGTTTACACATCTGCATAGCTCACAATATCTAAAGACACACATTTAACTTTGACTGCAAATACGAAACGTTTCATTCAGTTCGTTCAACTGAGGCAAGCAGTTATAATAAAGTGCAATGATTCATTAAACTTTTTAAGCATCTTTATAAATAAAGCGTAATAAGTTAGTAAATATAAAAAATTAGCTACTTTAGCCAGCATGAAATGATGACCCAAAAGGTATTTACATTTGTAGGGGCAATACTTCACAGAATAATGTACGTAGAGATTGACACAGCCACGCGGGAAAGGTTGCGCGGTCTAAGGCGCTTTGCCATGGATTGCGCGGCCACTTCCCATCGAAGGTTGTGTGTGTGTGTGTGTGTGTGTGTGTGTGTGTGTGTGTGTGTGTTGTCCTTAGCATAAGTTTAAGTTAGTTTAACCCTTTAATGAATAGTGTAGCTGATCAGCTACATACCTAATTTTTCCCATTACCTCTCAAAATGATCAAAATTTTACCACAAATTCATTTGTTGCTGCTTGTATGCAGTGTTACATATGCTAGTAGCTCGTCCGAGAAATTATAAATTGCAGAGTGCTGCTGAATCATTTCGACAGTTAGCTGTATTGAGTTCCTCCTAACATCTGCGTTTGTAGTACTAATGTAGAATTCTTCCTTTGCCAAGTAAAATTAGTCAATCACATACTACTGTTGCATTATGAGTTACTTTCTGGGAAGATGAGAGGCATAATAGTGAAATTTACTACATCAGATACATCGTGGAAGCACTATATAGCTGACAATCTATAGTGTTGCTTGTAGTGCATAATAATTTTAATGATGTTTGTTTTTCAATATTTATCTTGTGGTATTTTTTACGGCTTCAAATAAAAAGCCATGCATTAAAGGGTTAAGTAGTTTGTAATTCTAGGATCTAATAACCGCAGCAGTTAAGTCCGTTAGATGTCGGAGGAGCGATCAGGGGTTCAGAACTGTTGCCTTTGGAGTGGTGGAAACTGTGGCAAATAAATAAATAAATAAAATAAAATAAAAATAAATAAATAAATAAATTTTTTAGAAAAAGCAAAATAATCAGATATAATCAACGAAATGAGGATGAAGAAAGCAATGGAAACAACTTCATTAAAGACACGTAATGTGTATCCACGCGATATGCAAAATAAATGTCATGATGATCTCTCCAGTAACAAAAGATTCGTATGTTACACTTTCGGATTTCCGGGAAGTGACTGTTACGGGGGAGATGACCATAAGAAAAGAACTAAGTAACGCGCGAATTGATAGCATTCTAGGAGCCGTAGTATGGAATGACAGAAGTTTGAAGTAGAAAAGTAGAACATTTTAAAGCGGAAATGAAAACGGTCAGTCTACACGTCGTGTAGGTGAGCGAAGTGAAATGGAAAAAAGGTAGGGACTTCTGGTCAGACGAATATACGATAATGCCAAGAGCAGCAGTAGATGCTATAATGAGGTTAGGATACGTTATGGAAAGAAAACTGAGTCACAGTATAAGCTTCCGTGAACATTTCAGGAAAAGGATATAGTTCTCACATTCGAACCATCACCGACAACGACAGTTCAGGAATATTCTGACACTACCAACAGAAGATGAAGAAGTCGAGAAAGCATATGACGATACAGAAAGTTTTTCATACTTGGCGAGTGATCTGTTCAATTAATTTATTATATAAAACAGCCAAGATCGCTAATTATCTTTATTGTGATGAAAGCTCCAATGATTGCAGTCTAAAATGGTCATGATAATGAAGATAATTAGCAATCTTGACCATTAGAAATATGGAAGATATAGAAAAAGTAATTCGGTATGTAATGGAAGATGAAAATTGATTTATCAGGTGTAGTAGTAATGAAGAAAAGTTTTTGAAAAAATATGGACTGGATAATAAGAATGTGAGAGGAAAATCTTATAATGATAATAGCGAATACTCTGTTGAAGCATCACTGCAGGAGAGGATGTACTTGGAAGGGGTCTGGAGACACGGGGAGGTTCTAGATGGATTACATCATGGTCACTAATTCCGAAATCTTTGTTTGGAACATTTTAAGCTAACTTTTAGGCCACTGAGACGATTCTCCTCTTCCAAATCCAGAGTTCTAATTTACTGATATACACTGTGATAAGCCTGTTCATATTTCGTATAGCGAGGCCTTCATTCCATTCTGCTGAAACCGGAATATTCGCAGTATACAAATTATAAAATAATGGTGACAAAATTGATCCCTCTGGGAGTCCTACCAATGGTATAAATGACGTGGATGTATTTTCATTAATATGCACCATAGTTACCATTTCGTCTAGAAAGTTAGCTCTTAATTTGATTAGCTGCAATGGAAAGTCCACCTTTATGCTTGTCTGTACTTTCAGATAATGAACACCACCCTGTCTAGATAAACATGTAAGCTGGTTTCTGTCTACGAGTAGCCCAGCTGTTATAAATCCCTCTCTTTTACAATTGGGGGCTGCAAGTACCATATTAATCCGGAAACACGTTCAAGCTCTCCCGTGGAACAGAGGAATCTACAGAAACGGGATGCAATGAAAGTGATGACGAAACTTCACTGGGATAAATGAAAGTGATGACGAAACTTTACTTGGCTCTCATAGCATACAAACGCTTTCCTTTAATGCCACATCTAAGCAGAATAGAATGCTATGATTGTATCACACTAATGGACATATTACCTCAGTGTAACTCACCTGGAAAATCCTGTGCCCCGTACAGCCTTTTGGCAAAGTTGAGCTTTGTGTCAACGTCGAAGAAGTAGAAATACAAGGGATGAGCAGGGAACAACTCAGCCTGTCTCCTAGCGACCCTCCAGCTCTGGTAGATGTATGTCGCGTCACCCCGCAACTGAAACAGCAAAAGCCCACTGTCGATGAATTCACCACTAGTTAACAATGTAAATGGGCCAGAAAAATGTTTGAAAAAGATACTGTTACAAATATCTACTATTCAGAATAGGCTGTTATCTAGCAGTATCTCCATATTTCTAGTCTGGGAATTAGGAGTTTCGCAAAGTCCGAGCTTTGTAAAATAAAACAAAGAAAAGAAAAGAAAAGCCGATACTTTTCTGCTCGAAACTAAAAAGTCACTCTGCCATTATTTAACGAAGCAAACTGCTACCAGACTTCAGTCTAATCCTCTATTTCTCCGAAATGTAAATACATATCTAAACAGCTTCTGTTACTGAGTTCTTGTTTTAACGCCTGCATCGTTTCCAAAAGTACATAGTGATGCAGGTCCCGTTCACCTCGAATTCTAGAGACCATAATCTAGCAAAACACAAGCCACCTGCCATGCAGCAGGGAAGTATTTGTGTGGCAAAAACATTTAAATTCGCCGACTCCATACATGTCAACCTCTTACAGCTTTCCTTTAAATTCCCACTACGCGAAGAAACAACAGGTAGATATGTGTAAATACAAAGTTATGTAAGACGTATTTGTGTACACCATCAACTGTAGAATTGGTTAACATTTCATCACAGTTTTTAGCACCTCGTTATTCGTTATAGCTTCTTGCTCTTTGATGTATGAAACTGTTGGCTTAATATCAACCGCATTCGGCATGGAATATTTTTTTCTTTTACTTAAAAAAAATTATTTACTTCCTATAGAGGCTAGATCATCACAATTACCCGTTTTTAAAGAAAAATTATTTATTTTTCAGTGATTTGTCACATTTATGGCATACCATTCACGTAAGATCACGTAGCAGATCTTTCTGTTATGACTATTGTACTACATCAGTTAAGAATTGCCGTACTCATGCTGTCCAATGTCACACAGTATACATCATTACTACTCATGTAGTAGGGAACATTTTGAAACAATTTTTGTCATTTACGTACAAATGAATCAACCATAGATACTTACGAACAACAATGCAAATTTCCATAATTGAAAGATTGTTAAATAAATACTTTTAACGGTGTATGAAGTGTGAGGTTATTTGTAAGTGAATAAAGAGAAAACTGTAATAAATTTCCATTCTGGCTCTTTACCATCAGGCAGCGTTAGAAAGAGCAACTTCCTTGACTTAGTAAACTAGCACTAAAAATCTGATGTGCTAGATATCTTACTGTCGTACCATATATGCATGGTGTGTCAGAAATGTGTCAAACCAAATGTTTACTTCTATTTTAGAAAATAAAAAGATTGTTTATCAGATTTATTTGTCAGTATGCCCTAGTAACGTCAAAAGCTAGTAATATCTTTTTCCAGTAACATTAAAAGTTATATGTACACAGCGGTTTTCTGGTGTGGCTCATACGTGGACCGCAATGCAGAAATTAAGTTATGTGTGGAGATACCAGAATTCCTTTGACATTCTACTAACACAATTACGGTAAATGGACACTGTTGTCCGTTTTCTGAAAAGGCTAAAAGATTACATAATGCACTTATTCCCTGAGTCCTTGCAAGTTATCGGAACAGTGCCGTGGCGTTTCGAGTAACCACAGTAATACTTCACCACTAAGATAACTGGCTACGATAAGCATTAAACCTCTTCAAAAACGATCAATAAGTTAAACTACAAGGTTGACTGTACAAGGAAGCACCAGGTCACCCATTTTCTTCATACCGGATGAAAAAGGAAAGGTAAACCCAAACCGAAGCAACTACAACATGGTGACTTTTAGTATTTTTCTTTATTTTGCACGTCAGAAACATGTTTCGTTCACTGAAATATTGAAGGCCATGAAACGAAATCTGCTGAGAGGATCGTAATTCCGTTGTCTACGACAGAAGTTCTGCTTCCTATAAGAGAGCGCATCCTTGCAATGACAGGCAGAGGCGTGATTGGGTCATTTACCAACCGCAGTTACAGAGGGATCCCTTTCATTTCAATTGCTCGAAACCACACGAAACAATACTTAGAATAACACTCCATCATAAAAAACAGCATTGTCATTTCCATTTAAAACGTTGTTTTCTTAACGAGTGTCGTTTTGGTAGAGAGGAACGAAATAAAAAGATATAAGTAGCACAGAAGTTCAATTACACGCAATCCAGTAACGTAAGTATATATTACATTTCGAATCAACAATGACAAAAAATATTAATACAGTCAAACACACATATTCTATACACTTGTCAATGCTTATATGAGTCCTCAAAGTGCAGATACAGGATTTCGAGGAATCTGTGAAAACAAAGTGTAAGGCATACAGATCGTTTTGTAAAATAAAGAGAACTCACTTTGTCACAATCGTGATTCATTAATACATGATGTATTTAGAGCCTTGAAAGCCTATCTTCAGGTGCCTCTTGAGTAATTTAGTTTGAAGATTTTTGAACCTGTCAAGAACAAACATGGATGGACCTATGCTGCATATGGATAATTGCCCGGCTGAAAAGAAACATCGTAATGTAATGAGTAACAACTGAATATTCTTTGCAGTAAGCAATGAACTAATGTCTGATGTATCTCTGTACTATACACACTAGGTCACACAGAGAACTGTAGGGCAGCAGTGAACACACGATTTACGGGAAGACCGCAGTTTCTAAACCCATACAAACATATTTACGCTTTTAACAGTTTTTACCTAAAACGTTAAACGTAATACCTGCAAGACTGTTTCCTTGATAGTTGAGTTCCTTTTGCATCACTTATCAACCACACAACGTGCTACTTCTTTAATTACCATGTCGGGAATGATGTTGAGGTTTTGAGAAACTTCACAAACAGTTACATGTAACTCTACGGAGAAATTTATATTTGTGAACATTATGAGCTAGAGTTTGTTTGTTTGTATAGTCTATGGGACTTAACAACGGGGTCATCAGTCCCTAAACTTACAAACTACTTATGAACTACTTACGAACTAGGACGGCACAAATATCCATGCCCGAGGGGGGACTCGAACCCCCGACCGTAGTGGCCGTGCAGACCGTGACTGGAGCGCCTTAGTCCCCTCGGCCACCGCGGCCGGCTATGAGCTAGAGCACAACTGAAGTGTTTGTAGCACCAATGTCTAATGTTGAAATGTTTGGTAAGCTATTGGACCAAATTGCAGTGGTCACAGTCCCTAGACTTACGTACCAACTAACACTAAGGACAACACACGCACACCCGTGCCCGAGGAGGTGGGGGGGGGGGGAGGGGAACTCGAACCTCTGATGGAAAGTAGGCGCACACTCCGCAGCAAGGCGTCATAGAGCGCTCGGTCACTACCGCGCGGAGTGTCAATGTCGTTCCTAAGATTTCCCCTCAGCACTGCGATACACAGTAATGCTTTGAATACCGAAGCACTTTTCCAATTAATCTAGAACCTTCCAGGCCTTACTTTACTGGATAGGGATGTGAACAGATGCAGATGGCGGTGGTTTGGCGTACTCAAGCTGTACCAGCGGTTCATTGACAGTACTGTCACTTGTTCTTTTCTGATTCATGTGAGAAGGTTTGCGACGTGTTTAAGGCTGCAAGACGGTAACTGAAATACTTTGAACGCGAATGGAGGTTACAGCTTTACCTCTGGAAAATCGTCAAGGAATTCAATATTTCGTAATCCTTAGTGTCAAGAGTATGTGGAAAATATGACAATGAAATCAAATGTCTGTAAATCTAAGGGACTTAACTACGTCGGTCGTTAGACCCTAGGCTTAAAAACTACTTAAACTAACCTGGAGTAACTTATGCTAAGGACAACATGAACACCCAAGCCCGAGGGAGGACTCCAACCGCGTGCTTCACAGCAAGGCGCCTTAGAACTTTCTGCCACTGCACTGCGGCAGAATAAGATATTTCCAACGCCAGGTCTTACGCCAGAGTACCATAGTTGCCGACGGTCTGAATTTAATTACCGAAAGCTAACAGAGAAGCAACACTGCGAAATTTCTGTAGCTTTTTTTTTTTTTTCGTATCACTAAGTAGTCTAATTTTCAAATAGTAGGTATATAAATTCTCGTTAATGACGCGTCACATTACGTGACAATTCTTTGCCACTATCTTTGTTTATGACTTCATATCTCCTGAAACTTATATCTTGGGTGGTTTCTACCACACTCCAATTGTTTCCTGACTGTAAGGAATATGTGTAACACGTTTAGTGGAAATCTGTCCATTAGTTTTAAAGACTATTGGGAATATTTTCACATGATGTGGCAGGTTTTCGAGAATTTCTGTATTCATGGTGTCAAATCTCCTGAACTATGTGTCGTAGGTGGTTTTTACACCCACACCGACTGTTGACTGAAGGCTGAAGGTGTGTACAAAGTTCGTTTGAAATGCGTTCAGCAGTTTAGGAGGAGATGTGCAACACATGCACAAGTACACACACACACACACACACACACACACACATATATATATATATATATATATATATATATATATATATATATATATATACGCACACACACAAATCGCGGTGAAAGGGCTTTATACATGTGATAGTAGACGGCACATGGTCTACGTGTCAATCAAGCAGTGGTTGCTTGTAGAACGTTTAGTTGTTTCGCGACATCCAGTTAGGAAAGCTCTGTTCTACAAGCAACCACTGCTTCCTTGACACGTAGACTATGTGTCGTCTACTATCACATGTCTAAAGCACATTCGCCGCGATTTGTCATCTGGGTAAAGTCTGGGGACATGAAACGCAGAATGGAAAAAACAACAGAATTGAAAACACAGTTTATGGTCATAATCATCATTAGAGGCTGATTATGCCTTTCAGCGTTCAGTCTGGAGCATAGTACCTCTAATAAAATTCCTCCATGATCCCCTATTCAATGCTAACACTGATACCTCGTCTGATGTTATGCCTTTTACTTCAAAATCATTCTGCACCGAAACTAAGTACTTTCTTCTTGATCTACCTCGTCTCCTCTTACCCTCCGTTGCCGAAGCTCATGAGTCTCTTAGGTAACCTTGCTTCTCCCACGCGTGTAACATGACCCCACCACCTCAGTCTGTTCGCTCTAACTGCTTCATCTACGGTGTTCATTTCCAGTTTTTCTTTGATTTCCTCATTATGGACACCCTCCTGCCATTGTTCCCATCTATTAGTACCTGCAATCATTCTTGCTACTTCCATATCTGTAACCTCTACCTTATGAATAAGGTAACCTGTATCCACCCAGCTTTCACTCCCATACAACACAGTTGGTCGAAAGATAGAGCGGTGCACTGCTAACTTTGTCTTGCATTAGCTTTGCTGCACCTCGAGTCCAGTTCTTTCACTATGTTGCCATCCTGTGAGAAAATACATCCCAGGTACTTGAAACTGTCTACCTGTTCTAACTTCGTTCCTCCTATTTGGCACTCAATCTGTTTAGATCTCTTTCCCACAGACATTACTTTCGTTTTGGAGAAGCTGATCTTCATATCATAATCCTTGCACCTCTGATCGAGCTCTGAAATATTAGTTTGCAACCTTTCAATCGAATCGTCCATTACAACTAAGTCATCCGCATATGCGAGACAGCTTTTTTTTTCACCTATTTTAATCCCGCCCTACAAGTCTACTGTTTTCAACATATGATCCATGAATAGGATGAACAACAGTGGTGACAGGTTACAGCCTTGTCTAACCCCTGAAACGTTTTGAAATGATACGTAACCATTGGTTCATGATATCTTCCAGAGGTGTTTTATGTCGGAGATTCTGCAGTAGATTCCGTGTGAAGAGTGTTCAGTGAGCACGCTACCTGCACGCACTGCCGCAGGGTGCTGGCGTCGAGACGCTTGTCGGCAAAGTAGAAAGTCCTCATGAGGCGCGCGGCTGCGGCACGTTGCTCTTCCGTCTGCGCAACGCTCTTTGGCACCATCAGCTGCAAGTTGTTGTCAAGGTCGCGAATGGCTGCCACGTTACCTAGGAGACCTGTAAAAAGAGTCATTTCGCAATTTACATGGGAATCTTATTTCAGACGTTTGTACTGCACCCCAGTTATTTTACAAACTTTGGGCCAGTGAGTGCTGGAACATAAATTATTGCATAGAAACGAAAATGATATTTTATCAAAAGATGTCCTCTTTGATAACAGGTCAGCTTTCTAGTAAATTACTTGCCTAACAATTAGTTTTTCCTTGCAACTTTATACTGAGGAAATTCCTAAATAACCTTGCTGAACAAGAGTATAAAAGCAGTCGGTTGGAGAGAAGCCTTTCCTAATTATATAGTAGAAGAGTTACAAGGTTATGCCCCTATTCGAGCTACAGATCGCCTCACTATGTCATTATACAGGGTCAGTGGATGATACAAAAAGCTTTCAGACGTGGGGAGAAGTCTTTTCAGACAATATCGTAGAATTTATTTATTTATTTAGCGTATGGCAAGCACAAATCACGTTTATTGTCATGAACAACATATATACAATTGCAAATTAACATTTAGGTTTTAATATATTCCACTGCACTTTGAGTCGCATCCAGGAAGTCCCTTGTTTGACCAGAGTAGGCTCTCAGAGGCCTCTCTGCAATGATGTGCCGGACCGCCTGCTTCTCAGCGCCACAGTCGCACTCTGGGGATGGCGCTCCTCCCCATTTGTGTAGAGAGTCCGCACATCGGCCGTGACTGTCCTGATCCTGTTAAGGGTGGTCCAGGTTTTACGGGGTAAGTCGAAGCCTGGAGGTCTGTTCGACGGTTTCAGTGAGGTGTCTATCTGTGGTGGTGCTGATTCCCATTCCACTTTCCAGCGTTCTTCAAGACAGAAACCATTTGCCTCCAGATCTTTGGCAATTATAAGAGGTGGATGTCTAGAGCGCTATCTCTGCCAATGCCATTGCTCAAAGCGTGAATGGGAAATTGCGGATTGTCTTGTATTTTTTTATATTCTCTGAGAACCGCATGTTCTCTTCGTAAGTGAGGTGGCGGAATGTGGCTCAGTACAGGTAGTCAGTGAATGGGGGGTTGATTTTATTGTACCTGAAATAATCCTCATAATTTGGTTCAGTACTGCATCCACCATGTTGGTGTGAGCGCTCTTTAGCCAAACAGGGAAACATTCTCTGCCGCAGAGTAGACAAGTCCCAAAGCAGAAGAGCACAGAGCAGAGGCGGTGGCGGCCCAGCTGGTACCACATAGTTTCTGAATGATATTGTTCCTAGTGTAAAACTAGTTTGCGTCCGTAGTAGAAAACTACACGAGCACCCTGGGTAGCGCTAAATCAACTAGCACCATACTGGCGACCAGACAATTGGTAAACGATCTCCTGGTCATAATCAAATCGTAGAAGAGTTCTAATGTTACGCAACTATTCTAACTACAGTTCGACAATCTATAACATTATACAAGGTGATTGGGTGATATAAAAAAACTTTCAAACTTGAAGGAGCAGAGTAAGTATATAAAATGGAAGTGAGCGACCCTGATTCAGAAACGAGAAAATCGAAAAATGTAATAATGCATTATGATCGTGATACCTCATGATAACACAAGTATCGATATAGTTGTTGCTACTATTTTAGCTTCCTGCGGATTTTGTCACTTGTTATCAAGGAATGTCGTTCCTAGGTGACGAAGCCCTATTTCATTTTAGAACGTTTCGTGCACACCTATACCAGATAGTTCCCGATACTAGTTGAGACGAGCAGGTCCCGACTGTATGATATACACGTTCACCTGCTCTCACCGCACTTGATTCCTCCGTGAGAGTGCACGTTGAAAGTGTAGTATCCGATACTCATATCTAAACTTAAGGATCTCCTCGCAAAAGTTCTCGTTACCTATCGCACTATTCTAATGACAGCGGGGATATTAGAACGGGTGCTACTTTGTGCGACTTCCATTGACGCTTAGTGACCCGTTTCGAACGAATGCTGTCAACGTAGCACCTTGTGAAACTTGTACTGGTGAACGGAATCATATATTGGTGTACCAGTATTTAAGGATTTTCGGTCAATCTGTCATCATCACAGGAGAGTATTCTTGTGGACCTTGGTTTACTGCAACTATTCTGACCTCTGTAAGGTTCTTCATGTGCGAATAACAACGGAAACCGACATTCATTTCAACCTGTATGTGGTATACCTCTATGGTTTTATCTCCCACACTTCCCTGTAATACTAAGTTGACTGAACGAGGTGCCGCAGTGGTAATACACATTGGACTCGTATTCAGGAGCGTGGTGGTTCAAATCCATCTCCTGCCATCCAGGTTTATGTTTTCCGTGATTTCCTTAAATCACTCTAGGAAAATTTCGGGATGGTTCCTTCGTAAGGGCGCAGCCGATTTCCTTCCTCGTCCTAACGCAAAAACGGAGCGTGAGACCTGTCTATGATGACCAAGATGTGGACTGAACGTTAAATCCTACCCTTCATTCTTCCTTCCTGATACTAAAATGACAATGCCTTGATATCTCAGAAGATGTGTTATGCTACAGATGTTTTTGGTGCGATTTATTTTCGTTACTTCCTCATTAGTTTCCGATCTACACATCTCATCTTTAGCACCGCAGTTTCAAGCTACAGTCCTCTTTTTGTCCGACCCACTTATAGTCCAAATACAACTCCTGAAAATAAATTTTGTTGAATAATCTCGTAATACTAACGTAGATGAATTAGAGCACAGTTACCTTACTGCCCTATTAAATAGTCGCTTCTAGTAACTACGCACCGCCGCGGGGGAGTGGCCAAGCGCATTGGGGCGCTATGTTCCTATACGCAAGGCAGTTCCCCGTCGGGGGTTCGAATCCTCCCCTTGGGCATGGATGTTTGTGTCGTCTTTAGTATAAGGTAGTTCATAAGTATATTTTATTTTATTTTATTTTATTTCTTTTTTATTTATTTATTTATTTATTTACTTTTTTTTAGCTTATGGGACTTAACTACGGGATCATCAGTCCCTAAACTTACAAACTACTTATCAACTACCATACACTAAGGACGGCACAAATATCCATGCCCGAGGGGGGATTCGAACCCCCGACCGTAGTGGCCGTGCAGACCGTTACTGGAGCGCCACAGTCCCCTCGGCCACCGCGGCCGGCAAGAAGTTTATAAGTTTAAGGACTGATGACCCCGCAGTTGAGTCCCTTAAGCTTTACAAACATTTGAACTATGCACCGCTGAGTCCTACAATAGATGTCCTGGAAACGTTTCACGAAGTTTTCCTTCGGGATGGTATTCAAAAGCATCGTCACGTTTGGTTTCATCTCAGGAATATAAATCATTCTTTTGAAAGCGACTACTCTGCGAGTAAGGTGGATTGTCAAGTTACACGAAAAGCTCGCCCACACACAGGCCAAAATCGTCAAACTGTGCCTGTAAAAAACGGAGTGGTGCAACCTTTAACATCCACCATACTCACTGGATCTCAATCCTCCAGACCTCTCCCTATTTCCTCGACTCGAACTCGCTCTGAAAGCTAAGAGATTTGACGATATTCCTGACATCCAACGAAACGTGATGAGGCTTTTGAATACCGTCTCGAAGGAAGACTTCATGTGAAGTTTCCAGAGCATCTATTGCATAGCTCAATGGTGCATAGTTATGTAAAGTGACTATTTCGAAGGACAGTAAGGTACGTTTATGTTGCAGGGCTATTCACCGAATTTTTGTCATAGTTTGTATCTTCAGAAAAAGACTATCCTAAACATGAATTAATATTTGATGATAACAGATTTCTTCTTCAGAAATGAATTTCTTCCCATTGCCATTCTGCATTTCATTTATTCTTTAATCCGACTATTTCATATCTTCTTTAATCCGACAATGAGAAGTTGTTTTACTACCCAAACAACATAACCGGTTTACATCTTTTACTGTTTCGTTTCCTAATCTAACTTCCTCGAAATCGCCTGATTTAATTTGACTGTACAGGTGAATCACCTAACACTTGCACCGCTAATATTGCGGAAACGGAAAGTGCGGTTGAGGTGTGGTTTTCACATAATGGATTAGTAGTCAAGGACTCGTATTGTTAGCCAATAAACATACAATTTTTCAAATGGAACAATGGTCGTTTCTATCATGCACTGGAATTTTTGACACCAGCTGTGTACAAATAATTTTGAATGACACTTTTATCACGTTTAGTTTGGCAGCTACAACCATTCAAAGTTATGGGGGTGGAGGGTACGAGAGCGTAGCTGACTGGCTGGTGGTCATGAGACAGTGGGCCGTGCCCCAGGGCCGTGCCCACCCGGCCAGTCAGCTGTGCTATCGCAGCCTCCTCCCCCAAAACTGAACGGTTGTAGCTTGTCACTTAGGTCATTCACCCTGTATATCACTGTCTATGTCTTATTAAGGTTCACCTTGTCTACTCCTTCAAGATACTGTCCATGCCGTTCTATTTCTCTTCAGTGTCATTTGCAGTCTTCGAAAAAATGTCACTGGCAAGCCGCAAAGTTTTTATTTCTTCTCTTTGAAATTTTATTCCCAGTTTTACTCGCTTTCCTTTACATCTTAGTTTTTGTACACGTTAAATAATATTGGGGAAGGACTACCACTCCTGTCCCAATCACCGAGACCCTTCCATGCGCTTCGACACTTTGTTGTCTGATTTCTGTACAATTTGTAGACATCTTTTCGTTGCCTGTATTTGACGACTGGAAATACTGAATTGGTAGTCTATACGTTATTATCACGATGACCCTGTTGCGACACATAGTTTCAGCATTGCTCGAATCTAAAGCTCTTATACCTTGCCACTATGGCGTTTCCGTATTAGAATACCGAAAATCGAATTGATCCTTTTCCATATCCCTGAAAATTTGTAACGCCATCAGATATTCACATTTTTATGTGGTAATCAGCTGTGAATAAAAGAATATAAGATAAATTTGAAACTGAAACAGATGGCAGAAGCGGGTATGTTCTGACAGCGAAATTACTTTTTCAGTTAAGCACACACAATAAAAGCAATACTAATATGTACGAGGATTTGAACTTAAATAGTGGCAACACTGCAGTGGAGACAGTATGCAGTGGAATCTACTATTGTCGCTGATAGCACAAGCTTTCCGCGCGGGAGTAGCCGACCGGTCTGGAGCGCCACGTTACGGATCACGCGGTCTCCCGCGTCGGAGGTTCTAATCCTCCCTCGGGCATGGATGTTTGTTCTGTGTTTACTATAAATTAGTTCATAAGTAGTTGGTAAGTTTAGTGACTGATGATCCCGCACTTAAGTTGCATGAACTTAACAAACGTTTGAACGTTTGAGCACAAGTTGTTGACACACCTACCTTACCTCAGAGTAAATGGACTCGCCCGTCCCGCGTCACCGGCTGTGCACAATCGAGGAAAACAGTCACTTGCGAGCGAGCGATCTAACGTAACAGTGTCACTATGTTTTCGAGCCGGCCGCGGTGGCCGAGGGAACTGAGGCGCTCCAGTCACGGTCTGCACGGCCACTACGGTCGGGGGTTCGAATCCCCCATCGGGCATGGATATTTGTGCCGTCCTTAGTATTAGCTAGTTCATAAGTAGTTTGTAAGTTTAGGGACTGATGACCCCGTAGTTAAGTCCCATAGACTCTACAAACATTTGAACACTATGTTTTCGAAACACGAACAACGGAGACAGCATTAGTCATCCTTTTTGGAGCATCAACCGCAACCAGATTTGCGGAAGAAGCGGCAAAACTTTTTGCGCAACCCTCCGACCATTTTGCACGACAATGTGCGGGCGCATGGAGCCCAAGCTGTAGCTGCTCTGTTCGGTCGATCCACCAAACGTCCCGGACGTAATTCCTTGTGACTTTGATTTAATTCCGAAGATGAAAATGGAAATGAGCGTATGGCTTTGTTGGCTGGGAGATCCCTTACTAGAGTTTTCGGCCGCCGTAGTGTAAGTCTTTTTAGTTGGCGCCGCATGGGCGCCTTAGGTGCCGATGATGACGATTAGGACAACACACAACACCCGGTCTCCTGACGGGAATCGAACCCGGGACCCTTGCTTCGGCTGTCAGAATAGCTGCCACTGAGCTATGGAGGCGTACCAGAAGAGCAAGGAAATAATCGCATTCGCTACAGAACTGTTCCAGAGATTTGACCGGCAGTGGCCCGCTCCGTTCGCACATCGCTGGCAACGGGTTCTACACAACGCTGGTGACTACAGGTGCAAACATGTAACGCTTTTGTATCGGTAGTGAATAAATCAGTCGCCACTATTTAAATATATTTTTTTAAAATAATAGTCTTTTTTGCGACCTTGATACTCACCTCCAAGATAGATGTACCCCTCCTCGGAAGTGACACCGATGATGGCCGGAACCGCGTTGTAGTTACCGCTTGCCATGATTTCCTCTGGATCCTGTGTGATGAAAGCCCCACCCTTTGCGTCCTCAGGTTCAACCGTTGGCCAGAACGGAAATGCATCCTGCAGGATCGCATCCTGAAAGATACGAGAGAACGTCGATAGAAAAATTAATTTTCTCCTTGGACTTAGGTTGGGCAATGTATTCTCTCTCTCCTTCTCTCTCTTTTATTTGAAAGTAAAACTATGACGAATGGTAGAGAAGGTGAAACCAAAATAAAAACTTAAAAATATGGGTTTCAAATGGACAAACACAATAAGAAATCAACATTTCCTACATATACCCCGACATCCAGTGAAACTGCAGCTTACATTTGCCGCGATGAGAGATGCACATGATTAGCATTTCAGCGCAACATCATATCACGGGCATCAGTAGCGCCACCTGCAAGCGCTGTATAATGCAGGAACAGGCGGCCGCGTGGACGTTCTGAAATTGCGTGTGGTGTTTTAAGTAGGCTGCATCAGAGTGCCTCGAAGCACTCCGATATGATGCGGGCTGACTCATTTACGGCCATGTCGGTAAGTTTCACATGGCCCGAATTCTTCCACACAGGCGTGGCATATTCAGCTGCCGATAGACGAAGTGCCATGGCTGTTGTTCGAAGCACTTGTGGGTCAGCACCCCAGTTTGTGTTTGTCAGTTTATGAATGATACTATTCCTAGTGCTGACCGTTTTCTTAGTGTCTAAACAGTGTCGTTTGAATGACAGAGCTCTATCCAGCTTCACGCCTAGGTATTTGGGAGCGTAGCAGTGCTCCAGCTCGTGGCCTTTCCAGCTTACATGGAGTTTTGTCTCGGCTTCCTTATTCCTCAGATGGAAACTGCAGACTTGCGTCTTGGTTGCGTTTCAAATTGTTCTGGTGATAGTAACTGTCAAGTAATTCCAGAGCTTTCGTTAACTTCTCCTCTACTTCATCAAAGGTGCTACCTTGGGCGACCACAGCCGTATCGTCAGCATATGTAAACTGCATGACATCGTGGTGCACTGGCATCAAGATTAACCACTGATGATCTGAGGTCCGCAAGCCCAGAAACTGATGCGTCTGCCAAATTCTGCGCTAAAGTCGCCGAAATTGTCATCTTTGTCTAATATTATTTTTCCTTGCTAGCCTTGTTTATCATTTCTTTCACTTTTAAATATAAACCAATGTAAATTATTACTTTTAATAAGTAACCTAGTTGTAACTTCAGATAATAGTGATTATTATGCATATATCTATATTCAGTGGCGTAACTATAGGGGGGATGAGGGGGATAGAACCAGCACCCCCTATAGAAGAAAGGCTGCGCACGACGTCACAACATGGCGGCGGTGAGAGGCTTAGAGTCCTCTGAAAGATTGTAAACATTAGCAGTGCACGCTGTTTATAGTGCATTCTTTCGTTCAGGAGTATATTTATTACGTAAATTGGTGTTGTGTACGGTGTGATCGCTACGCTGGACGATTTGTCTGTGTGAGAACAACGTGTGATCTCTTTTTTACTGACAAAATGCCATTTCGTTGTTCTGTGCCGAAATGTAGAGGAAATTACAACTGTGGTCGAAAAGTTACCGTCTTTAAACGTCCGGAGATGAATAAGCTAATGGGGTGGTTACGTAAATAAAATAAATCGCAATATCCAAATGTAAACAGTCATGACTCAAAACTCTTTTATACGGTTAAACAAAAACGAAAACTTCTCATTAACTTGTAGGAGCTAAGTTATCCTGCGAATTCTTGATAACCATTTCTTCTTCTCCGGACGTTTAAAGCCGTTGACGTTTGGGCCACAGTCGTAATTTCCTCTACATTTCGGCACAGAACAGCGAAACGGCATTTTGTCAGTAAAACAGAACGCACGTTGTTCTCACACACACACACACACAAATCGTCCAGCGTAGCGATCACACCGTACACAACACCAATTTACGTAATAAATATACTCCTGAACGAAAGAATGCGCTATAAACAGTGTGCACTGCTAATGTTTACAATCTTTCGGAGGACTCTAAGTGTCTCACCGCCGCCATGTTGTGACGTCGTGCGCAGGCTTTCTTGTATACGGGGTGCTGATAGAACCCACCTCCCCCCACCCAGAACCCTAAAAGAAAAAGAAAAAAAATGAAAGAAAGAAATAAATAACAGCAATCTGGTAAAGGTAAAGATTGGAAACTCGGGGTGTTTTACTATAACCTTCATTGTATGGGAGTGAATTAATCTTCAACGGGAGTGGTAGATTGTAGTCTGTGTGGAAACTGACTAAAATTTTGCTCATCAAGCAGATCTATACCCCCCCCCCCCCCAAAGCTAAGTCCTAGTTACGCCACTGTCTATATCCATGTACCATTGTGCAGTGAATTGGACGTTATGACACGAATAAATAAATAATAAATCATTTCAATGACTGATTGATAAGAATGTTGCTGTGACCTGTGGCGACCGTGCGTGCGGCGCATGCTGGACGAGCATCCTGGCGGGCACGGCCCTGAGGAAGGCGACCAGCTGGCTGTTGGAGGCGCCCTGGGGCAGCCCGAGGTGGTTGGCCAGCCTGCGCGTGCGCTCCGCCACCGGCGCCCGCAGCGACCCGCTGGTCGACACCGCGCTCTGGCACACCGCGCGCTGGAACAGGCCTGCCAACCGCGCCACCAAACACCTATAGGAACAACACAGACTGGCCACAGCGCCGCCATAGTTGAAGCCACAGACATACATTACTAGACTGGCAAACGTCTCTCTGTGATTGAAGCCTGACGCCGCCATCTTGCGTCACCACACGTCAAAAATTTTCCGTACGGTACTATCATGATCTGATACGATATGACGTTGTAAGCTTTACTAGTTGAATTGAAAATGATTTGCATTTTAACTAATACTTTCGCAATAATTAAATTTAAGACATAGATATACATTGTCGAGTCGTGTTATGAACTGAACTTGTTACGTACGGTTAAATTTTAGTTAGCGTCTTGACCGCTTCGCGTCATTATGTTGTCACTCATGTGACGTTGGCATTAGCCGATCGTGTGACAGCGTAAATATTTTGTCATGAAGTCTTCGTTTACGAGGGCAATTAGTTTTACTGAGTGAATGAGGGTACATACGAGAATCTGTCAACCACAGAGCAGGTACAGTATTATTTATTTACTTCATCGTCTGTACGAAACTCTAATCAGGTCACTTTGTGTGGATTTCTAAGATTATATTATCTTGGCGAGGACTTTCATCGTTTTGTTGACGTTGCCAACAAAATCATGTGAGGCCGCCGGGATGGTAACTAAAATTTTATCGTTAAGTACAGTTAAAGTAGACTGTAGTTAACTGAAAAACACACTCATAAAGAGATGTGTTATCTGTGACAAGTAGCACATTTATAACGGTCATACTATTAAAAGAAAAACCGAAGTTGATTGAAACTGGTAACAGATTAGGCCTAACAAAAACAGGAAACGCTACTCATTAGTGTATGTGTCGGAGCAGACTGTAGATTTCGTAAGAACTCTCAAAAGAAGGAGAATATGTGTTATCCAACGATAAACTACCGCTACAAAATCCGAAGTTGAATGAAATTAGAACAGATTAATAATAACAGGAAATCAGTGCAACTCGTTACTATATGTCTGAAAGCTTTATCCAGCTGAAAAAATTACAGCCATATACATCACACGAATTTCTCATATGTCAAAAGTCTAAAAACAGCGTAGTTACGTCAGTTCTTCGGAATTTTTACGACTATTTTCTGTAGTGACGCAAACGACTGCTTTCACGTTATAGTATAGAAATATGGCAGTGAGACTTCACTGATACCAATGATACTGTATATGGCATTGCCGGTCTAATAATATATGTCTGTGGTTGAAGCCAATTGGAAAGGTTGCCGCCATCTTTGACAACGACAGTGTCACGCCAGGTGTTAAGGCTAGTTTACACGACGACACTACGTGTCACGAAACTGCGCTAGTGGCCAGTGCGCATGCGCGGCAGGCGTTCGCGCAACTCGTTGGCGAAACTAAACAGTTTCGGCACATCGCAACTTTCTCGAAACTGATTGCGCGTGTTATTAGGTTAGGTTATAACCAATACAGAACAAAATACAACAAAAGGGAGGGAACGGAAGAAATAATTCGGTGTTTAAACATTTATGCGATGCATACGTGTTTGTGCGATTTTAACTATGAAAATTTCATGCTCTTGAAGCAATTATTCGTCAATGAAATGGGTTGACGATTAGTGAATTGCAGACAAATACATTCATTTCCAATTACCTATACAAACGAACTATGGCAACTGTGAATTTGGGGACACGGTACAGTACTGTAGAGACGAATATCTACTTGACAAGAAACGTAATGCAATTTGTAATTTCAGTTCTGGTAACAATTCATCACGCATAAAAGTGTCCTTTTTTTAAATTGCATTACTAACTCTGTTTAAAAGGAACATAAACTGCTATGGTGACCTTCTAAGTCGATTAAAATAGCTTCTAGGGTTTTCAATTACAATTTCTTTCAGCAAGGTCGCTAAGCAACCAAGCTCACGTCTTTTTTTTTTTTTTTTTTTTTTTTTTTTTGTTAAATCCACTCACAAATCCAAACACGTTTCTTACTATAATGTAGAAAGATATAAAAAAAAGCCAAAATCGCTGATCATCAATTTTTATTTACGACGACCGGTTTCGCTGAACTATGTCAGCATCAGCTGGTCAAATACAATATTTTACAGGGCAATAATCTTGTAATGTCAATCAGTTGTTATATAACAATATATAACAATTTACAGTGCATAGGTGCACTATGTCATTATAATAAAACATAATTATCACAGTGAGTGACAATAGCAAACTCTCTTATTCTTTTCATATTTAGTCTTATGCAGCGACTTCACACACAGAAGCAATAGCTCCGCCACAACCCTTACAGCTACCGAAACTCATTCTACGCCGACTCCGGCATTCACAAAACAACGAAACTCAAGTATTGGCGCCGTGTCTACAGACATACACGAAACCAGTTGCGCGCAATTTATTTCAGGAAAAGAGTGTCGGAACCTAGTGTCGTCGTGTAGACTAGCCTTTACTGGGCGTCTGGTAACGCTGAATCGTAGGTTTTATATTAATCATTGCCAGTCTAGATTTTTCCTTAATTTCTGGGCGACGCATTTCGGAAAGTAATTCCCACTACGAATAGCATTTCTCGTTTACATACTGCATCCTAAGTGTAATGTTTACAATCGTCGAGCTGATGCATTATTCGATGTTACTATAATGTCAATAATCGTTTGTATTTGCCAACATGTCTTCCCTATAAATACAGGCGAATTTCTTTAAAATCTTTAATTACCTTTATTCTGCCTGTGGTTCAAATGACGTTTAATGCTTTCAAGTACTTTACATATTTATCAAGCTCTCCACAATTTGACGTCTCCGTGGTAATCTCCTTACAGGTTTTGTTTTCTGTAGGTGCTCAGGAAACGAAAATATTATTTGAATGACATTTGCCAGTAGCCACTTTTGATCGGTGGAAGCATCCATAACTTTTCTTCAAAATCGACAAGAGCATATAAAACTATACTTTCTAGGCTGCCACTTATCACGCCTCATACTGGTTACCCATTGGGTTAGCAACTCCTTGTTTTTCAACGGAAATCAGTATAAAGAATAGTTTAATTACAGTTTATATACCTAGGCTACTTACCCAATGGTCCATACGCTTTTGTACATTATATAAACAACTGTCATTACATTAAAACACACCGGATACATCCGTCCTCTGCCTAAGCTGCTGAACTTAATTTTGAAACTTGCTAAATGCGAAAGTTAAGTATAATGAATGTTTATAGACAAATAAACGCTGATACATAACGACGTATATAATTACATATCTCTTTCTTTATGTATGATGTTCCAACAATTTTATCACTGCAGTTGCTGCAGTTGTGCGCCGGACGTACACTGGGCATGATTTTGCACTAATAACAGCGCTCACACGTTAGTGTCAATTACAAACAGAAGCGTCGGCTCACTCTGCTGCTTCAAACTGGCGTTCTCAAACATGGCGGCCAGTGTTGCTTAGTGCTGCCGCCCAGAGCGTTGTAGCTTGCCTAAAGCCTCTATGTTGTTTATATACCTCTTTGCGCGCGACCCTCACGTGCCACCTGCTGCCCGTCGCTGCCATTACGTACCGAGGCTGGTGGTAAAGGCTGCCATTGGGTGCAGTAAAACGTCTAAATAAATTAGTGAAATAAAATTCAGTAATATATGAAAGTGAATAATACGTGAAGTAAAACTGAAAACAGTCCAGTTCACTCAGGCACGGCAGAGTGAAACAACAGACCTGCGCCGTATTCCAACAGTGCGGCGACCAGCTAACACTGCAGACAGTATGACATAGTCCCGCCAAATATTCACAACGCGACCAGGAGTCCATCGCTTCCTCCACAAGCGGAAGCCGTTGATTCAGCAACCAGGCCATTTGACCGACCACATCACGTGAAATGAAAGAATGCTTTGGTGAAGCGAGTGTCAACAGCCGTAATATATTTCATAAAATGCATTTTTAAAACCATCGGCTGTTTATTAGAAACCTTATATATCTACCAGTTTCGGTCAATAGACCATCTTCATGGATACAAAAGTTAACAATAACAAATAAAGTGTGGTGCAGTATTGATGTAATGATGTAATAGCTTCTTATGGTCTGCTTTGTATGTTGTGATGCTGTTTTTACTGCACCACACTTTATTTGTTATTGTTAACTTCTGTATAGACAAATTTCGTCATAACTTGTTGACGACTGCACCCTATAACTTTGTTTACTCTTGTGTCCAAAGATCTTCATCCAAAGATATTGTACATCCATTAATGGTATTACCAATATCGATAACATAGATTTCATCGTCTCTGACTCATGCAGTAAGCACAAGGCACTCCCTCCATTTTTATTCATAGTCTCTTCTTACCTTTTATGATGTGTTTGACTGATAGGTTTTATCTAAGATGACCACTGTATTTTTAACACTTTTACTTATACTGACTACTGTTTGTCTTAACTAGATGTATTTTATTTGATGTAGTTTACCATCCAGTTTTAACACCTTGCAAGTATTTTAACTATATGTTAAATTGACATGATTCTCCGTTTTCAATCTCATTATTTGTAATTTTGCTGGTTATTTCCTCTCTTTGTGCATATTAATTACGTTTATTTTGTATTTTTTGTATAGTTTATCCATGAAGACGGTCTATTGACCGAAACTGGTAGATATATAAGGTTTTTAGTAAACAGCCGATAGTTTTAAAAATGCATTTTATTAAATTGAAGTCTGTCAAACGAGACCATTTCGTACTTCTCAAAGCAACTTGGCCAGAAGCCGATAACCTAGTGTATTGACCTCCAGAGAAACGTGACGATCTATCTTTCTAGAAACTGTACAACGTGACATGAGAAGATAGCGACGCCGAAGGCGTTCATCTCCAGCCAAGAAGACGCCGGCAGATGAGTGATGGAGTTGGTCTCGTCAGATTGGCAGTAACGGCGTTAGTAGCAGCAGCAGTAGCAGAAGTTGGAGTTTTAGTCATGATCAGCCCCTGGCAGCTGAAGACAGAAGATGCAGTGGCGGACTAAGGCTGTCAGAGGCTCGGGGCGGCATCAAAACAAAATGAGGCCCTCGTCCAAATAACTTGATAGGGCGCTAAAATAAAAAATAAAAAACCTGTGCCTTCGAGGTAGCCGGCCGCGGTGGCCGAGGTGACTGAGGCGCTCCAGTCACGGTCAGCACGGCCACTACGGTCGGGGGTTCGAATCCCCCTCGGGCATGGATATTTGTGCCGTCCTAGTTTGTAAGTAGTTCATAAGTAGTTTGTAAGTTTAGGGACTGATGACCCCGTAGTTAAGTCCCATAAACTTAACAAACATTTGAACATTTGAACCTTCGAGGTATTTTAAGGCCCCCCAACCACCCCTCCTCCGTTAGTCCGCCACTGAGGAGATAGAAGACGTGTCACGTTCCTATTGGACTGACATGTGCCACGGATATAAAATTTCCAACTGTAATAAACATCGCTACTAACACTTGGGTTTTCAGTATGTCGACATAGAAACATTGAATTTCTCCCACTTATTTTAGTACACATTTTACAATGAAGGCATTGTGAGAATGGAACAACAAAGCTACTGCAGAAACGCACTTGGGGCTAAAATTCTAGTAAGATAGATGCTTACCTTTTGCCATGGGAGACATCATCATCAGGTGACATGCTCTACTACCGGCGCTCTGCCCAAATATGGTGACGTTGTGGGGATCACCACCGAAGCTGGCGATGTTCTCATGAACCCACCGCAAGGCCATAACCATGTCTTTGAGTCCCATGTTGCCAGGCACCAAGGAGTCTCCTGTAGTCATGAAACCTGAGCGCAAAATAAAGACAGCTCTACCATTTGTGATTGCTTACTCATGGCTGCAGTAATAGTTCATATAGTAAAGTGATCAAAATTTTTAAATATCTTGACTGACAAAGTTTCTGCTAATGAACAATAGAATCCAGAAGGCTCTTAAAGCAATATCTGATAGTTATGAAGAAAATATACCTATCTAATTAACTTTCAGAAATCACCCCAACCATAAATGGGTTGAGAACTTTCAGTACCTTACTTTTTCTATGAATTTCCCTTATTAATTTGTCTAACTTTCTACCACTCGTTTAATGAAGTCTTCACATTGACTTAATGAATTTCAGACACTTTCTTGGCGATATGTTTCTCAGCAGATGCTACTACTTTACGTCAGAAATGTCTTAACCTGGAAGACGCCACTAACAATAACTTAGCGACGTCTGTACTAGAGATATATAAGGCTTTAGCAACGTAGTCTCATATCTAATAAATCCTTTCCTAGTGAGGCTCGGTAGTCTTCAAATTATTTCTGTGACTGAGATTTATATTTCAAGCATACGACTATAAAAAAAAATTAAAATGATAAACAAGTAATACACATAGTACTACGGATATGATTGTAATTTACATGTATATAGGCCACTTTACGATGTGTGGGGGAGGACCACAGCAACTCCCTCCTTTTCCCTTTCCAGTCTCGTGCAGTTACTCGAAAGCTTCCATACAGGCCCGCTCTAACGTTTTCCGTAGTCGTTGCACGATATACACTCAAGGGGTTTCAATATAATACTTGAGTTTTCTAGAAACGCTTTCGGAACTTCAACAGTATTTCATACCGTGACGAAGAACTCTTCTGAAGTCAATGCAACTGATGTTGGCTCATCATCACCATTAAACTTTCGCGCTTACAGAAACAAACCTATAACAAAACGTGTTACTCTTATTTGGATCTCCTCCTTTTTCTCTATATATCCTAATACTTACCTACACGGACGAACAATAGTGAAGTTTTTGACGCTAGAAACATCAGTATGAACAAAACTCTTGGCTCCTGATATAGTAATTCTAGCACATTTTGTCGAATGTTATTACCATCTTTATAAATCTGAAATATCGTTTTCTCTCCAAAAGTGTGGATGACTTGATTATCGCATGCTAACACCCTAACGAAAGGAAATTTTAATTTATAACCTGTTAACATATTCTAGGCTCCTTCTGGGAATTACAAAAATTTCAATTCCTTTACGTCATACGATTTATTTTGCTGCAAATCTTTACTAAAACATTTGCTATAATCTGTAATACTGTTTTAAAAGCTATACAAACTATATATATGCATTGTTTGGGCATGCCCACGAAATTTATTTAAACAAAAATTTCCATTTTCGATATAAACATCCTTAATCTATTATAAATGTACCTATTATGAAGGCGGTGCTGGCGTTATACGAAGGAAATTTTTGTGATGGAAACTAAATTATATTCTTCTAGTTACGTAACATTTGCGTGCTTCAATAAACTGGTGGATTCATCGTAAATTTATGAACAGTCTTGTTGAAACAAAACATAAAAAAGTTATGACCAGCAAAAGAATACAGGTTTAATTTAACGACAACAGATAAGCCATCCATAACTTTCTATGACGTTTCAGACAGAGCTTTTGGAACCCTTTCACATTTATCGGTAATTGTAAATTCAAAGCTTTGTAAATCCAGTGATGAATACGAATTTTTTGGACACCATACAAGGCTGTACATTCGGAATAGTATTGACTCAGTTGTATGAATGGCAAAGTCGCGTGGCAGACAGTGAGATTACATAAAGAAGATGTGCTCCTTTATACCCAACAAGCACCTATATGTATTACCCGCTCACTACATTGTCTTCTTTTCTTCCTTTATGGAATAAGATGGGGAGGGGGACAAGGCGGTCCTCGGTCTTTAGATACCTCGGCGACAATTTTGTAAACGAACGGCCATACAGCCAAAGTGCGACGCACTTGATAAAATTTCATTCTAACAAAGCCTTTTCTAACATTTTTCATTCTATGCACGTATGATATGAATGTGTCTCAGAGAAATTCATTCAAAATATTTCACCGGTGGGACTCTCACTTCATAGTTGTTCTTTTAATGGCAATGGTGACCTCACCGTGCGTCATTTAGAAGTAGTTGTGGTAACCTCATTTCCATCTTTTTCAAGCCAAACAGAGATGCCTGCATTATATGTCTCGTACACTTTTGTATATGCAATGAAGATGATTACACAATAAGTAAAATCTATTTTCAAAAATAAATCACTTGTAAACTTTTACGATCGATGTTGATTATTTTGGTTGTTTACAAAAGTGTTAGTGTGTGTGTGTGTGAGAGAGAGAGAGAGAGAGAGAGAGAGAGAGAGAGAGAGAGAGAGAGAGAGAGAGAGAGAGATTAGTCGCTCAAAGTTTGTCTGAGTGATCCTGAAATATCTCCTATCCTCCTATCAAAATAGCAAACAGTCGCTACAGTTTATAATTACGCTGTGTGCAGGTAAAAAGGTCACTATAGCCGCACGCAGTAGAATAAAAGCAGCTGGATCTCTGTCTGTTCTAACATCACATTTAGCAGAGAGTACACATTACAGTTTGTGTAACCTTCAAAGTAAACTTGGTGTCCCTTGAGATGTGAGTTTCACAGGTAGCAAAGTGAACTTGGATCCAGTCAAACATTACAAAAATTCCTTCCGCGTGGTTGTTCATTTAAAATGAGAGAGCCCGCAGTGTCTGCATTGCAGAGATGAAGTGTACTGAAGAATGTAAGCTTCCTTTCACACATTTCCCACTGGAATTCTCCGAAAACGGTCGCTCAGAAAGAGGATGGGATATCATTGTAATATTGTACATATATACACCGTATTCATCATCGTCATCTCGGCCTTTTCCCACGTCACGTGCGGTCGGCGTTATTTTGCTGGATCCTTCTCTTCCACAAATGTCTATCCAGAGCTTATTCTCTGAGCCATCCTTTCTTCCGTAGGTCCCCTATTATCGTTTCATTCCATCTCAGTTTCGGTCTCCCTCTTCTCCTTGATCCTTCGATTTCCAGTTCTTCAAATTTTCTACCCTCTTCTCTGTACATGTCAATTCCATCTTAGCCCACTTCCTTGGATCTTATTCCCTATGGACCCCGTTTTCACTGTTCTCCAGATGTATTCATTCCTTGGACTATCCTTTCGTGTCACCCCACTCACTCACCTTAACATTCTCATTTCTGCCACTTACATCTTTTTTCTCTTGGAGTTTTGTACGTGAACAAGCTTCTGCATTATACATCATCGCAGGCCATACCACAGACTTGTAAAGCTTTCCTTTAATTCTACAGCTAACCTTATCATACACTACTCTTCAGCTGTATTTTGGCCTCCAGTCCTCCATCACTTTGCATGTAAGAGCCCAGGTATCTAAATATCTTCCCCAGCGTAAGTTGTTCGTCTTACAGGTTAATATACAGGCTGAGTAACCTAACACTTGCACCGCAAACATTGCGGAAACGGAAAGTGCGATTGATGTGCGGTTTTCACAAAATGGAATGGTAGTCAGAAGCTCGTATTTTTAGTCCACAAACAGATTGTAATATTACTTAAAAAGTGTATTTTTAATGCAAACATACAGTTTTCTAATGGAACACTGCTTGTTTCTATCATGCACTGGTATTTTTTACACCAGCTGTGTACAAAGAATTTAGAATGACATTTTTATCACGTTTAGTTTGGTAGCACAACCATTCAAAGTTTCCGGGGCCAAGGCTGCGATAGCGTAGCTAATTGGCCGAGTGGCTAGCTCCTGGGCACGGCTCACTGTCTCATGACCACCAGCCAGTCAGCTACGCAGTCCTAGCCTCCGACCCCAAAACTTTGAATGGTTATAGCTGCAAAACTAAACGTGGTAAAAATGTCATCCAAAAATTCTTTAGCCGCGATGGAGTAGCTGAGCGGTCTAAGGCGTCTCACTGCGGAGCGCGCTGCTGCTCGCCGTCGGAGGTTCGAGTCCTCCCTGGGACATGGGTGTGTGTGTGTGTGTTGTCCTCAGGTTAGTTTACCTACTGACTGATGACCACGCAGTTTGGTTCGATAAATTTACAAACATTTTTAATTAAAAAAAAAATAAAAAAAAATAAAAAAAACCTTCTTTCTACAAAGCTAGTGTCAAAAATTCCAGTGCATGATAGAAACAACAATTGTTCCACTTGAAAAATTGTATGTTTGCATAAAAAATACACCTCCTAGGTATTTTACAATCTGTTTATTGGCTAACATTACGAGTCCTTGACTACCAATCCATTCTGTGAAAAGCACACATCAATCGCACTTTCCGTTTCTGAAATATTTGCGGTGCAATTGTTAGGTGATTCACCCTGTATTGACCTTTGGCATCATTTGTACACATATACTCTGTTTTCGCCCTGCTTAGTTTCATTCCCCTTTTCCTCTAGAGCTTTTCTCCACTACTCAAGCCTGTCTTGAAGTGCCTCCTGGATGGGTTCACAGATTACATCATCGGCAAACATCATGCTCCAAGGTCCCTCTTTTTTCACGTCTTTGACTAGTACATCCATGACAAGGTCAAAGAGATATGTGCTGAGCTCAGATCCCTGATGTAGTCCTGCTCTCACTGGAAATGCCTTTGTTGCACCAGCACTGCTCCTGACGTTTTTTATTGCACCTTCATACATTTTTTCTGCCACCCTGATTAGTTTTCTGGCATGCATTTACTTCTCAGACATCTCCATATCTCTTGCCTCGGCACTCTTGTCATATGCCTTTTCAAGATCGATAAAGGCGTTACGCAGTTCGGCTTGTACTTCTCTGTGCTTATCCATCAGTTGCATTAGTGCAATATTGCGTCGGTATAAATCCAAACTGTTCCTCACATACTTCTGTCTCTAGACACAACATCTTCTCAATTGTCATTTCCCAGATCTTCATTGTGTGGCACATCAGTTTTATCCCTCATAATTATCACAGTTTTGGATATCACCTTTCCACTTATAAATGAGAACCGTATACTGCTACTCCACAGTTCGGCATTCTTTCTCTTTTCCAGAACTTCTGCATTAACACCGTAGTACACCACAATAAATGGACACCATAACAAATGGGCAAAGAGAGAATTCGATAAAATAGAACAGTTACCATAGTGTACTTCAATGAAGTGAGAAGAGTCATTGGATACTTTCTAATATCATGTTGGACCTCCTTTTTCCGAAGACATGCAGTAGCTAGCCTGAACCCAATAAATCGTGAGAAGTCCCCTGTAGAAATATTGAGCCATGCTGGCTGCACAGCCGTCTATAATTGCGACAGATCTGTCGGTGTCGAACTTCTTGCAGGAAGTGACCCCTCTATTATATCAGTTTCAAAGGCACCCCTTGGTTCTCCATCTAGTCGGCTGGTCGACTCATGCAATATTCAAATTTGTGAGGCACCGCAGTTCTACTGCCTGGGAAACTGATTCCTAATAGTCGCTAAGTATCTGGTTGACCTCGCCTGACTACCACAAGGGAAGATCACCGTGTTGTATGCCGCGCGGGAGTAGCCGAGCGGTCTGGAGCGAAACGTTGCGGATCGCGAGGCCGCACGCGTCGGGGATTCGAATCCCCCATCGGGCATGGGTTTGTGTCGTCCTTAGTATAAGGTAGTTTATAAGTAGTTTGTAAGTTCTGGGACTGTCTACCCGCACACACACACACACACACACACACACACACACACACACACACACGCACGCACACACAGCGTGTTGTACTGTAAGCATGCAGTAACTCCTTTATATGTGCCTCTTTCTTCCAGAATAATTATTCGGAAGGGTGGTGGGTCAAACCCATCGCGAGTCATCTTTATTTAGATTTTCGGTCATTTCGATCATTTCGCTTCCTTCAGTAGAGCTTCCTTCCTCAACTCTGACAAAAAACTATCCGACGGTATTTCCCTCTCTAATGACCAAGGAACGTTAGACCCTAATCGACTCAGTGCTAGATTCTTTGTAACCTCTTTCCAGTGATGGGGGACTACCAAAATGAGCGTCGTTGGCGAAAAAGGCGTCTTCGGGAGTCATAGCGACAATACCCCTTTAGTCATGGTGTAGTGAGCCATGTAGTCTGGTATCAGGTTAGGCTGACGGTATTTATAGGAACTCTGACGGCACTGTGTAGTTCATACTGTGTTCTAATGGAGTACTTCTGATACGGCAGCATCGTGGTGCCACGTTTCAGTAACAAAACGTTCATACACATAAGAAACGTGCCTCTATAAACTCCCTTTGCGGTGCTAATATCCGCGGTCAGCGAGACCCCGAGACATGTCCTGAGTAGAACAAATGTGTGAACAGCTCGAGTGTCCAAGCCGTCCAAGTGGCAGCTTGCTCAGGAGAGATTACAACTGCTTTATGTCACACTTCCGATCAGTATCAGTAAATGCATGTAGGCCTGAAAATAAATAGTCCCAAATTCTTAAGAAAGGTCATTACTTGAATAACAGCAGACATCTCAACGTCTCCCCACCCGCACCTTCGTCTTTAATTCCTTTCTTAGATAGTGTAATATACAAGGCGTATCCCAAAAGTACGTTTCCAACTTTTAAAAAAAGTTAAAGACAAATTGTCCATCCCAGCAGCTGTGGTTAAAATAACACAAACCAGATGCAATGTTGTAGACACCACCGGTTTCGGACAATAGTTGCCCATTTCAGGATTATAATTGTGTCATATATAGAAAACAATTAATAAAGATAACATAGTTACATCAAAAAACTTCATTGGCAACAGGTATCGCAGCATTTGCGCTACTTTTCTAAAAGTGCATGGCAGAGGTTTCATCGATGCTCTGTTACGATATTTCTCTACCGTTTGATTCTCTAATAGCGAAAGGAACACCAAAATCTTTGTTTCGATCTGGTTTATTTTATCACGATGATCATGGGCCCGCATGCAAGCGGATGCCACCAAAATATGTTCGCATTCGGTAAAGAATGGCCGCGGCGGATTAGCCGTGCGCACTAAGGCGCCCTGCTACGGTGCGCGCGGCGGTTCCTAGTCGGAGGTTCGAGTCCTCCCTCGGCCATGAGTGTCTGTGTTGTTCTTAGAATAAGTAGTTTGTACGTTTATGGATCGAAAAAAATGTTGAAATGTTTGTATAGTCTATGGGACTTAACTACGGGGTCATCAGTCCCTAAACTTACAAACTACTTATGAACTACTTACGAACTAGGACGGCACAAATATCCCGACCGTAGTGGCCGTGCAGACCGTGACTGGAGCGCCTTAGTCCCCTCTGCCACCGCGGCCGGCTTTATGTATCGATAACCACTGCAGTTGGATCCCATAACTTTACAAACATTTGAACATTTGAACGGTAAAGAAAGATGGTGAAATAGCTATTACAATTATATCTCGCCGCAACGAATAACGTCTTTAGTTTAAGGATTTCAACCCCAAATCGTGCATCTTTTACGTAACGCTCTCTCCCCTATATCGCGACAATACAAATCGAGCTCCCCTTCCCACAACCTTCTTTATATTCTCCGTCAGTCCCATTTGGTGGGAATCCGACAAGGAGCAGCAGTACTACAAACACGCACAAGTGTGGTGTAGGCTGTTTCTTTAGTAAAACTGTTGCATTTTCTAAGTGTTCTTCTAATGAAAGTATTTTCTATGTGCTCTTTAAAATAAAAGTTGATCGTAATTGTTATTCATAGGTGTTTTGTTGAATTTACCGCCTGTATATTTGATGGAGTACTTTTAGTACTCATACAGATGACTCCAGACTTATTATGTGCACGATCCACATATCGAAATTATTTTGCATTTGATTTTGATCTTATGGTAAATTTACTAGCCAATAAATGACAGCATCATCCGGTAACAGTCTAAGAGAGGTGCTCACATTGTCTCCTAAATCGTTTATCAAGATAAGGAACAATAGATCGTCCTCTTCTCGGGACCTTCATTATGTTTGAGTAAAGTAGCTTATATGTTCTAAACTCTTGCTGCAGACCAACGTCAATGATATAGGCCAATAATTTTGCGAATCACTCCTACTGCCATTCTCGAATTTTGGAATGACCTGTGCAGTTTTCTGTCGTTAGGTACGAATCTTTGCCGGCCGCGGTGGCCGAGGGGACTGAGGCGCTCCAGTCACGGTCTGCACGGCCACTACGGTCGGGGGTTCGAATACCCCCTCGGGCATGGATATTTGTGCCGTCCTTAGTCTTAGCTAGTTCGTAAGTAGTTTGTAAGCTTAGGGACTGATGACCCCGTAGTTAAGTCACATAAGTTCTACAAACATTTGAACATTTCTTAGGTCCTTTACTTCTCCTGATATACATTAATGACTTCCCATTCTACAATGATGAAGATGCAGAGTTAGTTCTTTTTGCTGATGATACAAATACAGAAATCACAAGGCAAAAAAAAAAAAATAATAATAATAATAATAAAATAAAAAAAAATAAAAAAAGAACTGATGTAATCTTAAGTCATGTTTTTCACAAAATTATTAATTGGTTCTCAGCAAATGGATTCTAATTAAATTTTAATAAAACACAGTATACACAGTAATCAATATAGACTTTGAACGGAAGTTTGTAGCTAAGGTAGAATTTAAAAAAAAATTTCATCTGTGCATTAATGAGAGAGTAAACTGGAGACAACAAATTGATGGGCTGCTGAAACGTGTGAGTTCAGCTACGTATGCTATTAGAGTTATTGCAAATTTTGGCGATAAGAATCTCAGTAAATTAGCTTACTATGCCTATTTTCATTCACTGCTTCGTATGTCACCATATTCTGGGGTGATTCATCATTGTGTAAAAAGTATTCATTGCACAAAAGCGTGTACAGAATTACTGATGGAGCCCACGCAAGATCATCCCGCAGACATCTATTTCAGAATTTAAGTATCATCACAGTATATATATTCAATTATGAAACCTATTGATAAAAACCCAACCCATTTCATAGGTAATAGCAGTGTGCATACCTATAACACCAGGAGAAAGGTTATGAAGGGTTAAATCTCACTTTGGCACAGAAAGGGGTGAACTATGCTGCCACTTAAGTCTTTGGTCACCTATCAAACAAACTCAAAATCCTGACAGCTAACTAGCATTTAAAAATAAATTAAAATAATTTCTAAAGGACAACTCCTTTTACACATTAGATGATTTTTTAGAGATAGATTAGAGATAAGAAAATTTCAAAAATTAAAAAATATATACAAACTAATATATTTGTGTAATGTAATATATTATTTTGTGTAATGTAATATGTTGTACAGACACCTTTTACTAACCTGACACGTTCCACATCATTACGAAGTGTCGTATTCATGATCTATGGAACAAGTATTAATCTAATCTAATCTTGATTCTAATTCTGGAGTGTTTGCTTCGTGTTCTGTGGTGAAGGAATTTCCAAAATCTTTGTTTAACAATTCTGTTTTAGCAGAATTTTCATCAATAGCATCACCATTGCTATCGCGTAGTGAAGTTATTGACTGTGTTTTGTCGCTAGTATTAATGTTGCTGTTGTTGTTGTGGTCTTCAGTCCGATGTCTGGTTTGATGCAGATCTCCACGCTACCCTGTTCTGTGCAAGCATCTTCGTCTGAGAAAACGAACTGGCTTATAGTCCCTCCGTCTCCCACCACGAATTTTTACCCTACACACGTCCTTCTAATGCTAAGTTGACGATTCCTTGATGTCTCAGAATGTGTCCCAGCAATTTCTTCATGACTCCTAACGATATCAACAATTCAGACAGAATATCATCTATTCCAGGGGCCTTGTTTCGACGGAAATCTTTCAGCGCTCTGTTAAATTCTTCTCGCAGTATCGTATCTCCTATCTCCCATCAATTCGTCTTCCATTTCTAGAATACAACTTTGAAGTTTATTTCGTTTGTACAGGCCCTCTCTATATTCCTTCCACATTTCAGCTTTCCCCTCTTTGCTTAGAATTGGCTTTCCTCCTGAGTTCTTGATATTCATATAGCTGCTTTTCTTGTCTCCAAATATATATTTTATTTTCCTGTAGGCGGTACTATCATTCCTCTGATTATACATTCTTCCATGGTTCTGCATATGTCCTCTAGCCACACCTGCTTAGCCAGTCTGCATTTCCTGTCAATCTCATTTTTCAGTCGTTTGTCGTCGCTTTTGCCTTTTTCACTTGATGCATTTTTATATTTTCTCCTCTCATCAAGTCCAGCATATTCTATTTATATTAGGCCTTGACCTTCTGCTTATATGACCCTCTGCTGCTTTCACTACTCTATTTCTCAGAGCTACTCATTCTTCTTCTACTGTATTACTTTCCCAAGTTTCAGCCGAGCCTTGCCTAATGCTCCCTCTGAAACCCTCCACCATCTCTAGTTCCTTCAGTTCTCCTAACTTTTCTACCTTTTTGTAGTTTTAGTCTACAGTTCATTATCAATACGTTATGGTCAGAGTCTGCCCCTGGTATGCGTTACATTTAAAAACCTGGTTGCTAAATCTATTCCTTGCTACTATAAAGTCAATCTGGTACTGTCCAGTGTCTCCTAGTATACAAACGACCAGAATTTCTAAGCATTTTCTATCAAACTACTTGTCGTTACTCGTGTTCATTAGAGAAGGAAGGGTTGTGTTCTAGTGTGGGCACTCACCGAGCGCTCCGAGGCGGTAGTTGAAGGTGACGAGCAGCACGCCGTGCTGCAGCAGGTAGTCGGGGCCGTAGGCGTCCGTGTTGCCCGAGCCGCGCGAGTAGCCGCCGCCGTGCACCCACACCATCACCGGCAGCGCCGCACCGCCGCCGTCTGGTAGCTGAAAATCACTGCACACTTTACTGCGCCACCACACTCATCGTTCATTATGTGGACTCAATCGTCTGGAAATAATTATTCGTTTCACTAATATAGACGCCCTTTTCTTCCTATGTTGTATTTATTTTCACTAGACGTGTTTCGCCTTTTTACTATAAGGCATCCTCAGCAGTATCTAGAAATAACAGTTTTCTTTTAAGGTGTAGTATTTATAGATCATAATTAGTTCACGTCTTTTTTTCCAATGCACATAAGTGTTAACTATAACATAGCAAGTAATCCGACACCAATTATTAACAACCCGATACCATAAAATTCAATTGTATTATTCGATACCAGTAACTTAAAACAGAGAATACGTAATTTTAGCTTTTGAAACGTTTTCTAACAGTAATGGAAACGCATAACCTTCATTGTTTTGAGGATTAACACAAATTGTTAGAATAACTTATCTACACATGATATTTACGATAATACATTACTTACGATATTTCGTCACTTTGTAGATATGCTGTTAACCACTTGTAGAGGATAATAATTCCAGGTAATTTGGTCACGATGTCCATTTTGTAATCTTTGTTATGTCGTAAAAGCCTTTGTTGCCTATAATGTCACTAAGTCACTTTAGATGGATTGACTCCGTTTTCGATGTTTTATTTGACCCAATCGATATCCAATTTTATTTATTTTGATTTCATATAATATTTTAGATTCGAAACAACTGTTAATAAGAAATGTCGGAACATGCAGATTAATCTGTCATTTACGCTGTATTCTTTGTTATAAATGTAGCTGTTTATGTCATTATGTTTAGAAGCTTCTAAAATGTATGCCTGTTAATTTGATGTTAAAATTGAGTATTTATACGTGTCTTAAGTTGCCAAAAATCCAAAGATTAACCATAACATTTTGTCAGTTCCATAAAACCAGACTGCTCAGAGTTGCTGTGTCAATCGAAGTTTAGGAAATCCGCTGATAAGACGCTACTTTGTGTTCGTAAACACTGCGTGCAAAGAGATTTCGATGATGAAGGTAGGATACTCAGATGGCAAGATGGCGGCATGGGTGTTTGTAAAATGTATTCTTCATCAGCTCTTCTTCTTACAGCCAACATCCACGTCAATTAAGCTAGCTGATTAAGGCACGCATTTCCGACATGAAACAAACATTTCACGATAAATATTCACAGAGGGGATAACGAGCAGTAAGACAGGCCTCTGGTAGACTAACATTATTTCTAATGAGGCTTGCTAAATACTACGTGGAATTTAACTTAATTTGGAATTTAGCTTAACTTTTGTAAATCGTACATTTTTAAACCGCAAATTAATGAACATATCATTTATTTAAAGTAATGCTGAACACTAAATAGACGTGAGATTTATCTCACCTTTCGATTTTAATCTGATGAGACATAGTATTGTTAATGTAACATATATTGCGAACGTCGTAACATGCCTTATGGATTAAATTTTAGTAGTCTTTTATTGCTTGATTAAATAGCAAATCATAATATACATTTTTCTTTAGAATGTGATAGCTGAATTCATCATATTGTAACAATTCTTTCTACACACAGCAGATTGGTATAAACTTTAGTTATCTCCAGTACTTACGTAGATAATTATTTCGGTGCGGATTTATGATTAGCCTTCCTCTTATTCCGTACGGCCCTTATGTTTTATTCGTGAGTATTTATTTAGGGGACTTGAATCCCGAGCTCTTTGGGAATTCGTTCTTTGGTTTTACTACCCATTTATGTATCTTTTGATTGTAAAGATCTCTGCCAAATTTATCATTTGATTCTATGGGGATTCAGATTGACCAGTATCTCACTATCTCTCTCTCTTTCCTTCTTTTTTATTTTTATTATTATTATTTTTTTTCACTTGCGTACAGAACTTTATGTTTGGTAACCGTAATGTGTTGTCGAACCTTTACTTTTGTAGACATGCACTTCTTGTTGTAAATATTGCTTGTTCTATGAGCTTCCTTTCCTAAACCTAATGGTTCGAGGATCTCTCCGAATTTTTGAAATGAGGAATCCCGCTGACTGATTTTCCCGTATATCTCAAGTAATTCCTTACTCTTGGATACGCTAAAAGTAAATATAGTTGTGTCAACTGAAATCTTTAGCCCAGACTTGTCTGCACATTCCTTCAGAACCTCTATTTGTTTGAAAGTTGTGCGTTCGCTAACTACTAGTATCGCTAGATCGTTTGTGCAGTCCAATCAAATGATCTTGAGGTTTTTACTCGTCTAAGTCCAATGCATTTCATGTAGTTTTTGGTTGTCAGATCTTTCTTCCACTTTGTGATGACCTTATACAGGACGAGATTGAAGAATGGTGGTGACAATCCGTGACCTTGTCTCACACCGGTCTGATTCTCGAAAGGCTTTGACATTTCATCCAGATATTTCATTCTCGACGTTTCATCACTAAGTAATTATATGATGAGTCGCTGTGGTCGTCTGTCAAATCTGTGGCCATCTACGGCATGAAAGATCGATTGCTCGAGTCGTACCCGTTCTTAAATTCTACATACATACAGATGAGTGAATGCACAGCTTCGCGTTGCCTTATGTTTTTGTTTTCAGATTGAAAATTTGTTCGGCACAGGATCTTCCTGGTCGAAAAGCAACTTGATTTTCTTCCATATTTTCTTGAAGCTGTTCTTCAATACAGGCTGAGAAAATATATATGTATAGGGTATCCATAACTAAAGCCCTACTTTAAAAATGCTGTACAAAAAGAACCACGGCACAGAATGACTGCAGATTTGAAGTGAACATACTTGAGGATGGGGCAAAGGTGATAAAAAAATAAATAAATAAAACATAAATTTTAAAAAGCCAAGAAAAACCTAACTTTATCAATAGTTGCGTCATATGATGCAATTCACGGGACATGCTCACGATACATTCATTCGGCGTAAACAAGCGGGTTTAGTGTCGCTCGCCTCCTATTGCTATTGTCATGGGATTCTCAGTGCATGATGGAGCTCTACTTGTGAAGCTTTTTTACTAGAATGACGACTCTGCGGCTGCAGCTTTAAGGAAATCTCAAGTAAAGATGAGAAAATATTGTGGTCTGATGACTGCGAAGGTTCTGATGAATAATGTGCACAATAGCAGAGGAAGGAACTCAATCCCTTCGACCTTTGTAGAAGATGCGGTCATAGCGTTAGAGGAAGGGACGAGTACTAATTAGCAAGACTGCAGTACACGCGAAATTTGCCGTTCATTAGAAACGCCTCCGAGCACGGTATATAAAATTATACGCTATCCGTATAAAATTACGCATATGCAGGAGTCGCTTCCTGCTGACCTGCAAGACACACGTTCACTCTACAATTTCTTTCGGGTATGGAGGTGGATAATGATTGTCCATGGAACAGTTTGTGTACAGAAAAAATGTTCAAATGTTTGTAATCCTGTGGGACCAAACTACGATGATCATCAGTCCCTAGTCCTACAAACTACTTAAACTAAGTTAAACTAACCTAAGGGCAACATACACATCCATGCCCAAGGGAGGATTCGAACCTTCGACTCGGGAGGAGATGGAAACGTGAAGGGACACGTACAGCACGAAAGCGTATAGACCGACCTCGTCTGTTGACTGGGAAGTCCACCGACAGTTAAATAGGGTAGTACAGTATAATAGTCATCTATCCAGACCATCACACAGGAGTTTCAGACTGCAAAAGGATCCACTCCAAGTACTATGACAAGGAGGCGGGAGGTGAGAAAACTTGAATTTCTGGGTTGAGAGGCTGGCCTTGTGCCATACATCACGCAGGTCAATTCTAAACGGCCGCGGTGGAGTAACCGAGCGGTCTAAAGCGTCTCGCTGCGGAGCGCGCGGTTGCTCGCCGTGGAGGTTCGAGTCCTCCCTGGGGCATGTGTTTGTCCGTAAGTTAGTTTACCTAGGTTTAAGTAGTTTGTAAGCTACGGACTGATGACCACGCAGTTTGGTCCGATAGATTTACAGACATTTAAACATTTGATATGAATTCTAAACGACGCCTCGCTTGTATTAGGAGCGTAAATATTGGACGATTGAACAGTCGTAAAATGTTCTATGGAATGACGAATCATGGCTCATAATATGGCGATCCGATGGCAGGGCGTGGATACGGCGAATGCCCCGTGAACATCTGCCAGCATGTTTAGTGCCAACAGTAAAATTCGGAGGCAGTGGTGATATGGTGTGGTTGTGTTTTCCACGGAGGAGGTTTGCACACCTTGCTGTCTTAAGTGACTCTATCGAAACACAGACTTATACTGATGTTTCCAACACCTTCTTGCTTCCCACTGTTGAAGGGCAATTCGGGGATGGCGATTGCCTCTTTCAACACGGTCGAGCACCTGTTCATGATGTACGGCCTGTGCTGGAGTGGTTACACGATAATAACATCCCTGTAATGGACTGGCCTTCACAGAGTTGGGATGTTTTGAACTCTAGAGAATGGGATGTTTTGGAACGTCGACTTCTTGCCAGGCCTCACCGACATACCTCCCCTCAGTGCAGCATTCTCCAAGAAATCTAGCACCTGATTGAATTTATGTCTGCGACAGTGGAAGCTGTTATCTTTCGGTCATATATTGTAACTGATAATATTTCAAGAGCTTACTACAGTACTCTGAATTAAAGTATGGCATTCGAAAAAATAGTTTTACTAATTGGAACAACACAAATAAGTAAAACGGAATACAAAACTGAAGCTTACCTTTGGAGTGTATACGTTCAGGTAAAGGCAGTCTTCATCGCCCATGTATTTGTTTGCAAACAGGCTGAACTGAGGAGCCATATTTCCTTCTTTTGTGGCATCTCTGATTCCGGTCCATGGATCACAGGGCTGCGGCGGCTGCGTAATGAGGAAATTTTCAGTCATTGGTAGTATAGTAGTAAAGCTTCTGACACTTCTAGTACTAAAGCTTGTAACACTGAAAAGAAAAACTCTAAATGAGAAAACAGACATCATTAAATGTCACCAAAGACATCCCACAATACTGGAACTGCCCCAGGATAGTTAATTTGAAGTTAATTCGATACAAAAATAAATAAATAAATAAAATAAATATATAAAAAATCTTTAAACGTACGTACTTATGTCCTTTTCCCATTGGTTCCCGAGAAGGAATATGTTTAATGATCTTTTTGTGTCATTGGGGCACACATATGGGACTTACCCACCCAACCTCTTTGATGTTTTATTCTTGTTCAACTAACCTTGTTGCTTTCAAGCTCTTTGTTCGAAACGGCTGTTCGTCGTTAAACCATTTCACTGAACGCGCGATTTTCCCAGAGGTATTTGAAGGATATCAGAGAGGGGCACCAACTGTGTTTGTACACAATACACACTAGTGAGGGATATGCAGATATCGTGCATGTTTCACCTTCTGCGATGATTGTGTTCCTGATGCTGAGTTTTTTCGATACTTCGAATTTATCATCCCAGAATGTTTACGAAACATGTATAGAGCATAGGTTTAAACTAGTATTCATCAAAATGTCCATTTTTTCTGAAGTCGTATGTCAACAAGATGAACAGGAAGGGAGAAATGTCGTTGAAATTGTGCCACAGACGGCGACTATCTGCACTTACCAAAGTGCTACACATGAATGACGAAGAAACAAAGAAAATTTTTATTCATTTGGAATTCAGCGCGTCTACACATTACACATTTTGTGACAATGATGCACTAATTTAGTCAATTTAGTTACCTGGCGTTGTCTACATCATTTCCAAATGATAGAATAAAACCTAATTTATTAATCAATCATTTATTATTAAATGGCATTCACAGTTTGCTTACGTTAATACCTTTCAACAATGAAGCCACGTTTACACTAAATGGGATCAACAACATGCGTAATAATTTTCTTGGATCATAGCAAAATCCACACACCAAACTGGATACAAATTTAAAGTTCTATTTTGGACGATGGTCACTGTGGCGCAGTCATTTTAGAAGAGTGAATGACGGAACGAAATTACTTCCATCCTGTGGAGAATCCTATGTTGAACACCTTTAGGACGTTTGTGAAATAACGAATACTTACTCCGTATGTTATATAATTATTCTGACTAGTATTGCCTGCTTTCGAAATTCGACCAGCTGTGTTTTCAAATCGTGAAAATGAAAATTTTTTAATGTAATGGCAATTTACTGACTACTGCAAATTTATAGGTTTTATGTGAATGCTATGAGAACACGTGAAAGAATATATAAATACTCCGCTTATAAAATGAATTGTTTAATTATATTTGTATTTAAAAGTTAAGAATTGAACATTAAGAAGAATTTTTTTAAAAAAGGGGGGGTAAGTGAGAATCGAAGGTGTGACCTGAAGATAGAAACTCCAAGCGCTAAATGAATGAGCTACTTTTATCTATACCAACATGCCACCTTCAACGGGTTATAATATAGCGGCAAAACTTATCGATAATTTGGAGTATCATCCTAACTTCTTTTTTCTTTTTACCACACTTAAGGGATACGGGGATACGTGCACACATAATTTTTTTATATTCGCAATATCTATGACAAACCACTTTTCGAATTATGTACGTTTCATTGGCCTTCTTGTACGATTAATATTAAAAATCTATACTCTCAGTTTCGTGTTAGCGTATATATACATAACGATGATTCTGGAATTGTATGGAACGCAGGACGACATTCCTGCTAGTGGAGGAAACGTCTTGCTTACGTTTCGCAGAGCTGTCAAGTACCTGTGTTTCGCCCAAGCAAACCGCTTCGATACTGGTGGACAATAGCGAACCTCCAGAGATGGCACATAAAAATATTGACCTTTTCTTAAATTAGATCTATATAATTAAACAGTGTTACTCTACAAGGAATCTAAGATGTAGAGAAATTAGGCGCATCTCACGAACTAACAGTAATTTCATTATCTTCATAACTACAAAAGCTAATGTTCACAGTGTCTGAATATAGCAAATTTAAACTTAAAATTTTCAACTTTTGTGTGCGTCATACAATTTCAACGAACGATGACTTAGATGAAAGCTTGTTAGCTCAAGCTATCATCTTAAAAGCAGTACATCATTATTTATATTCACGGAATGTATAACATTAACTTCGAATGGGTGAAATTGAAAATGTGTACCCAGCCCTGACTCGAACGCGGGTCTTCTAGTTTCTAGACAGTTGTGCTAACCTCTACAACACCTGGGACACAGCGATCACCACACCTGCACGGAATTACTCAAGTAGGCCTACGTTTCCCGTCAGATACAAATTCTCAACTTGACCCTGCCCACTAGGACACAAACTCGTAGTTATTTTAAACTAATTCCCTTAAGAGTAATGGACAAATTACGCATCCAACAAAGAAATAATATTTTATGTGCTCTGACTGCCGTAAATCGTCAGCGACTAGTTGAAGCTGAAAAGGCTGCGGAAAAGCCCAGAGTAATGCAAAGACTCCTGAAAAAGTCTGTAGAGGATAAAGAAGCAGCTGGCCAGCTGTATTATGGCATTGGAATGTTCTTAAAGAGGCATAATGTGAGTCAAAAACTCTGAACATTCATTTTTTGTTTTCTCGAAACTACATTTTCAAAACATTAGATACATATATCTTCATAATGTTTTAGCTATGTTCACCAAATTTCTCCTAATTGAAGAATGGGACAGTATCTTTGTATTGTGCTTAATACATTGCAGAAATGATCTATGTTTGTTATTCTGTACATATGTGGTAACGGTAATTTTTAGACAAAAAATTAGAAGGGTGTTTGCATTTCCTCATATACACTCCAAACTACAAAATAAGAGGCATAATGTGTTTCTACGAATGTTGAAAGCAGCCTGCCACAGTCTAAATGCTGTTAGACTGACGATGCACCAGAAAATAGTCCCAGAATGAGAACGTGTATTATAGAAACATCTATTAGGCAAACTATTGTAATAGATATTTCAATAAATTTTCTGTTACAGCTTGAGTTAATACCAGTCTTGATGCAAAATCGCAACTTCCTCCGCATTGTAGATCACGAGTAATGTGCATCGAAAGTAACATATGAAAATGCAGTCCGTTCACATCCAGGTGCTCTTAAGTTGATGTTGAGTTTGCAGTCGCTTTTTCCGTGGCAGTAGTTCTTAACGCTCGTCGGTTGCTGACATTTTCCTTCTGGTTTCGCACACTATTATCCATGTTAAACATTGCAGCCGTTTTTGTCATAGTTGCTCCCATTAAATGTGCACCATCGAAATGGCCTCTTTATAAGTCTGAGATATCATGCCAACGCCGGTTATTTCTGATGGCCATCGCAGAACAAAACGTCAATTCTGTTAAAAAGTACGCAGTGGTGCCAACTTTCGAAAGGCTGTAATATACTGCACTGTCAAAAAAATTAATTTCTCCATCCACTTTCGTAATGTAAATTAAATAAATATTACTCAGTGGAAATTTTTCTGAACACAGAAGCGATTAAATACTTCAATGAAAGACGAAAGAACACATATGCCTAAAAATGTGGGCATACTGAGATCAAATAAATAGTTTTGCGCAGCCAAAGTAACATGGCTGCAGGGAAAATTTGTATTTTGTTTAAAGAATTGATCGTCGGAAAGATGACACTCAAGAATAAGACACAAGAATAAGACCGTCCCATCTGTCCAAATATTCGAACGTACGTAGGCGATTACAGGTGGTGAAATGGCTTTACTTCCATCACCAGATTACCGGAAATATTTGAATATAAATTAAAGTCATTAATCAGTGTTATACTACACTGTATGAGAGACAAAGATGTTTTCTGTAATCAACACCTCGAGCAAACTTCACAGTAAAGATTACTGTCTTATATTCAATTTATCTACACTGATTAAAACCATTAGGGGATTAGTTGAGATATCCAGGTTCTGAAGTCATCGGCAGAATGAACTAAAATAGTTCGACGTGCTTCTGTCGGTTATATGGAGTGAAGACAGCATTCCGGCGGCCAAGGTAGTGCTGAAAATAGAATGTTGCTACAGAGGGGGGTTGGTGTTGACTTATTCTACCAAACGAATTACACAAGAGGTTGGAAGGCAAGTAAGAAGGAGAGGCCAAAGTCGTCCACGGATAGCATCAGCAAGAGATGAACGTTATCTCCTGTTAACAGCCAGTCGAAACAGGAGGTTGCATGTAATTCAGCTCCAACGCACCCTTCAGACAGCAACAGAACGCGCAGTATCAACACTAACAGTCAGAAACTGCCTTCGGAAATGTGATCTCTACGCAAGAAGGCCTTGTCCCATTAAAACCAAAACCTCGCTTAGCCTGCAGAAACTGGGCGGAGTAACATCAGGATAATGAAAAGCACTAAGTTCTGTTCACAGATGAGTCAAGATTTGGTGTTCACCCGGACAATCACCGTTTTCTCGTCTGGAGAGAACGTGGGTCTCGAAATAATCCTGCTATTGTGCAGGAAACAACACATGATGGTGGTGGACGAGTGGTGTGGGCAGGAATCAGTATAGACAGATGTGCGGACGTCTGTGTCGTTCAGAATGATGGTTTGATTGGAGGTGCAGAGACGAGATCCTTCGGCGTTATGTTGTGCCCTACGTTGGTACCATAGGAGATGGGTTCCTTCTGGTGTATAATGTAGAATGTAGATAACGGTCGCCTCCACACAGCTGCACAGATGGACTGGTGGAATGGACTGGCCAGCTTATTCAGCGGACTAACCCAACTGAGCATGTCTGGGATGCACTTGGCAGACGCATTGCAGCCGCACCTTCACCTCCCACAACGGTTGCAGACTTCCATCATGCTCTAACGGAAGAATGGTCAAATATCCGTCATAATTTCCGTGTCACGCATTGTGCAACTGTACTGGCTGTTCGAGGATAGGTGCAGATGTACTGGACGACTAAGATGATCACACGCCATATTAGAGGGCAACGAGAATGTCTTTTTCACTATTATAGTAGTCCCATGGAGTCTCGCTCTAAGTAAACGCCATGTAAACCTGAGGTAAAGAGACAGCAAAATATCACACTGTATCACAAATAAATTACAATTTTAGCCAATATGTGAATAAATTACGTTACCATATATATTGTGTATGATATCTCAACCGATCCCGTAATTGTTTCAAGCTGTATACTACATTGATAGATCATCATTGAGACGGTTGTGGAAAACTTCCAAAGTGGGTTGAAATGTAGCGGAGATGATTAGTAGTCGTAAAATACCGTTTTACTGAGAAGCCGAAGAGTAGGAAATAACTCATAACTTCCGCAACGACATTTTCCGTGTCTCGTTAGTAGGAAGCAGCAACGGGACCAAATGCACAGTCATCCACGCTTCTACACAAACAGGTCTCTAGCTTGCCAGCTTCCAATGGGTTTATTGCAGTGGTGTGGATGTATTTACCTCTTGTTGTCGGAACTTACGTAGGTAGTGAACACTACATAACAATTTTAAAGACGTTATCACACAAACAGATTTTCTTTTAGTACTTCTTACCTGCATACAAATATGTGCATCAATATTTTGAGTGTCGTAAATCATTCAAAAGCAGGTTATTGAAACATATTTTCGCTTCGTCAGTAGCCCACTTCCGTAGTTTCTTGGACAGCGCAGCGGGGCCGGGTTCGTTCCGCGGTCGGGTCGGAGGTTTTCTCCACTCTAGGACTGGGTGTTGTGACGTCCTCATCATCATTGACACGCAAGTCGCCGATGTGGCGACAGGTAAAATGACTTGCATCAGGCAGGCCAACACGGCTCCAGTTGGGGTCTAACGGACACCGAAGCTAGACTGAAGAACATAATGTACTATGTATACACGCAAAAGAAAACTGGAAGAACAAATTCTAGGTAAGTTAAAAAAAATCCGGAACATTTTTAATTTCGTGCCAGTGGGGTGGTTTAGAAAGAGGAAGGGAGAAATGTTACGGTTTAACGTCTCGTCGACAGTGTGGTCATTGGAGCTTACGCTCAGATTTTTGGGTAAGGATAGGGGGAATGAAATCAGCCGTGCCCTTTGAAAGGAACCACCCCGGCATTTGCCAGGGGTTATTTAGGGTAATCACGAAAAACCTAAATCTGGATGGCTGAAGGTCGATTTGAACCACTATCCTTTCGAATGCGAGTCCAGTGTGTTACCACTGCGCCATCTCGCTCGGTCCGGTGATTTAGAAAATGAGGTTGATATCTCTGCACACGCCTATGTTTGAATGTGTTTCTCTCAGTTACTTCTCAGTGGTGTACTGAGTAATGAATTGTGTCACACAGTTGTCGAATCTGTAGAAGCTGTTTTAAATTTGGCGGATATCTGAAGTAAAACTTTACTTAGACTCTTCAAATGATGCAGCAAGCCTACGGTGATGGTTGTTTAAGCCGTACTCTCTGAAAAGAATGGTACACGCGGTTTGAAAACGGCAGTTCGAAAGTTAAAGATGACGCGCGTTCAGGATGCCCTTCGAGTTCTTATCGAAGACGCTGATGTCAGGATCGTCAGCGAAATTGTGCTGGCTGTCCGGGAGGCTGCAGAAGAATGTAACATTTCACTTGGAGCACGCACAGCCGCCTGTATTAGAGGCCGGAGTCGTGAAATGGACAAGGTTGTAGCCTGTGACGTCAGTGAGCTGACTGGACACTTCAGATTACAATTTAGATTTCGAGAAGTGCAGAAGCCGTAACAGCTATTCTAAATTTGTAAACAGTCTTGTTTTTTAAGGTACGATTCCAACAGATAACATGGTAACTTCGGAAAGCTCAAAAGCTCATTTCCCGCAGTAACATGCTGCACTTATATTGAAAGTACGCATTTTGTTCTCACTTCATCGCAACGATAAAGGTCGTCCCGCTATCACTCAGAGTACATGCTGGCAGTTATATATACCTAACAACCCCGTTATTAGAGCTGAAAGGCTGCGTCAAAGGGACGCAGTGTGTATGGAGTAAGATAAGGTTGTAGTCTTTCTCCACTGTTATTCTATTTGAGCAAGCTGCGAAGGAAAGCAAAGAGAAATTTGGAGAAGGAATTAGAATTTTGAATGTTCTACGTTTGGTACAGATTTCTGATCAAAGCCTATATTTATTGATGGTGTCATACCATTTACTGTGTGGAACTGTATGTACTGCGTTTTATCTAAATTTAGTGATAGTCCATTTGCTGAGAACCACTTAATGATTTCCTGAAAGACATCGTTTACAATTTCATCAGTTAGTTCTTGTCTATCAGGTGTGATAACTATACTTGTACCATCAGCAACAAGAACCAGCTTTGCATCTTCATGAATAAAGAATGGCAAGTCATTAATATATATTAAGAACAGTGAAGGGCCCAAGAGTGAACCTTGTGGCACCCCATTTTTGATTGTTCCCCAGTTTGAGGAATCAGCTATTTTTTGCATATTATGAGAACTACTAATTTCAACTTTCTGCACTCTTCATGTTAGGTATAATTTAAACCATTTGTACACTGTCCCATTACTTTAGTTTTTCTAGAAGAATTCCGTGATTTACAAAATCAAAAGCCTTGGAGAGATCACAAAAAATCCCAACAGGTGATGTCCAGTTATTCAGAGCATTTAATATTTCATTGGTGAAAATATATATAGCATTTTCTGTTGAAAAGCCTTTCTGAAAACCGAACTGACACTTTGTTAGAACTTTACTTTTACCTATGTGTGAAACTACTCTAGAATACATTACTTTTTCAAGAATTTTGGATAAGGCTGTAAGAAGTGATATTGGGTGGTAGTTGTTGACATCAGACGTATCCCCTTTTTTGTGCAGTGGTTTAACTATAACATATTTCAGTCTATCAAGAAAAATACCCTACTTCAGAGAACTATTGAAAATTTGGCTAACAATCCTACTTATTTCTTGAGAACAAGCTTTTATTATCCTACTGGAAATACCATCAATTCCATTTGAGCTTTTGCTCTTGAGAGAGTTTACAATTTTCTTAATTTCAGAAGGATAGGTGGGTGGAATTTCAATTGTATTAAATTGTGTGGGTATGGCCTGTTCCCTTAACTGCCTAGCTTCTTCTAATGAACATTTAGATCCTATTTTGTTCACAATATTTAAAAAATAATTATTAAAAATGTTTTCAACTTCTGGGTTGTTATTTGTAAGCTTTTCATTCACATTGATGGTAATGCTGTCTCCCTGTGCTGTTGGTTGCCCTGTCTCCCTGGTAATAATATTCCAAATTGTTTTAATTTTGTTATCAGAGGTACTAATCTCAGACATGATGCACATGCTTCTGGACTTTTTAATAACTTTTCTTAATGTAGCACAGTAGTTTTTATAATATTTGACTGTTTCTGGGTCATTACTCTTTCTTGCTGTTAGATACAGCTTCCTTTTTGGGTTACAAGATATTCTTATTACTTTAGTAAGCCATGGTTTCTTATCATTATATTTAACTATTTTCTTGGGGAAACAATTTTCAAATTTACAAATGTATCATGAAATAAGTTATATTTTTAATTAGAATCAGCTTCCATATACACCTCATCCCAGTCTAACTGCTGAAGATTTTCCCTGAAGTTTCTAATTGTTGAAGCGTTAACTGAATCTACAACTTTGGAGATCTGTTTTGAATTACATAAAGGAACGAAGTCATTTATTGTAACTAGCTGTGCACAATGATCAGAAAGACCATTCTCAACAGGTGAGTTAAGAAAACGTTATGGCATACTTTGTGTTCTTAAAGAATTTGGTAGTGGCTAATTGCTGTATTCACAACGTAAGAAGCTATTTTTCAGTTAAGTATCTGATGGCATGTTTCCTTTCACAATCGATTTTTGAAATCAGCTGTTTGATCTTTTCGTGCTATGAAATATTTAAATAATCGAGAATACAGCAGTAAAGCAAAGACGTGAAGTGTGAAACTCTTCCGAAAGTAATGTTTGTACAAAAGTTTCACAATCGTAGAATATACTGAGAAAGTGCCAAAAAATCGTGTCTGACGATAAATTCCGCTCATCTGCTGCACCTAAAACGCAAAAAAAAAAAAAAAAAAAAAAAAAAAAAAAAAAGGAAGAGGAAGCGCTGTTGGCCAATTTCTAAAAAATGTTCAAATGTTTGTAAATCTTATGGGACTTAACTACGGGGTCATCAGTCCCTAAACTTACAAACTACTTATGAACTACTTACGAACTAGGACGGCACAAATACCCATGCCCGAGGGGGGATTCGAACCCCCGACCGTAGTGGCCGTGCAGACCGTGACTGAAGCGCCTCAGTCCCCTCGGCCACCGCGGCCGGCGCCAATTTCTACACTGTATGTGTAATAAATATACACACAAACGATAGTTGCTGTATAATCAAGGAGTCTGAAGCTGTTTTGTAGTCATATATTTATATTAGACATGGTTTTAGCGACTTAACTGAAATGAATACTCTCTCTAATCAAAAGAATCTTATGCACATTTAAAGTTCGCGCGGAAGTTTGCCACTACAATGGCCGCCGAGGCACTCTTCAATTTGTACGCTGTTCACAGTCGGCCGCTTACGGGATAGAGGTGGGCAAGAAATCCCGTACCTGTTATAAATAACAGGGGAATGTGAAGTAGCAATTTTCACAATAGCAGCTTCACAGAATTTAGCTGTGATTTCAGTAACAGTTACGGCAACAACTCGGATCCAACAACTCGTGCCATCTGGTGGCCGGCCGCGTCTTAACTGGGACTGAGTCTGGGATTTCTAGCAGTTTAGAGTCCGAAACTGACATTCTGCTTTATATAGTAATAATTGAAACATTACTTGACCAGTGCTAATGGTTTGAAATGTACCTTAGAACGACGAACAAGATTCGTAGAATCACACACATACACTACTTGGTTTCTAATTTCGATATCTGAATTATAGTAAAACAACTAGCGTCATTAATATGAAAGTCTGTGATATATGATGAAGTGTTAATCCAAAGATACACTTGTCAGAAAGAAGCTATAAATATATACCGCTGAACACACGCCTGATAAGTCTTTGCTTCAAAGTCAGTTGCCATCTTGGATTATCATGTCAGCTGTCCTGCTCTACGATTCATAACCAGTTCTGAGAACTGAACTATGATCTGCCAGTTCTTAATACAATGTTTTTGGCTTATTAGACAACACAATAACTGCCATTATAGGGAAAGCACATTGGATATGCGTACAACGGCACAAATATAGCTAGAGCTTATTTCTGACAAATTAGTCTTTGAAAAACCTTTTCATAGTATATAACTTAATTTAGTATTAATGACATTGTACGTTTTGTTAGTTAAGCATTGCAACAGTGGGAGGAGGAGGGAAGAAATTTGAAAACAAGAAACAAACTTCTTTGTACAAAATATATATCATAAATAGTAGCACTTTTATTTGAGTGTTATTAATCTCTCACGTTTTCAACAACTGTCAAATAAAAATATATTATACTCTTTTTTTTCTGAGGCCGTATGGACAAGTGTACTAAGACATGTCTCTTTCTTTTCTTGTGCACTGCAAGATACTCAAAACCGATCAACATCGAAATGTAACCTGTGGGTAGCTTTACTTGTCAGTGGCGTAACGAGCTGAGGCTTATGGGATCCATCGTCACCCGGACGTCATTCGCTGAGGGACGCCTAATCATCTCCAAGACAAAGAAAAGTTTTTTGATTTCTTTTTAACTAAGTTTGTTGTTTCAAATTTAATGTCTGCCCTAAGCCTGCGAATTTATCCCGAAAAAACAATATATCATTTTGGAGAAGTATGTTATGTACATCTTATTCGTCATATATTAAAGTTACTTCATTCTATTATTATCAAGGGTGCAACACAGGGCAGTACCGCTAGTGAGAATTACCTTACGAGTATAGAAAAGGGTCTGGTTTTTATGGCTTGAAATACCAGGAGAAGTCGGAAAACAATGATCACTCAACGAAGAATCTACAAGATATCGACAAAATAACGTAAAAATCGTATGAAACACATAACAAAGTCCACAAATTTTCAACTGCAGATCAACGGAGAAATGTTACGCCCCTATTGCATGCGCTTCCGATTTTGTATTACACTAACAAAAGTATCCGAATATCCCCAAAAACGTAGGTTTTTCATATTAGGTGAATTGTGTTGCACATACTGCCAGGTACTCCATATCAGCAACCTCTGTAGGTATTCGACTTCGTGAGTTCCGCGGAACTCAAGGACTTTCAACGTTGTCCATAGTTCCGCAGTTTCTCGTGTGATAGTGAAGTGGAAACGTGAAGGGATACGCATAGCCGATCTCGTCTGTTGGCTGACAGAAGAGGGTCGTACAGGAGAGGGACGTACAGTGTAATAAATAGGCATCTATCCTGACCATCACACAGGAATTCCAATCTGCATTAGAATTCACTCCAAGTACTATGACAGACGGGAGGCGCGAAAACTTGAATTTTATGGTCGAGCGGCTGCCCATAACCACGCATCACGCGGGTTAAAAGCAAACTTATTGTAAGGAGCGTAAACATTGGACGAATGAACAGTGAAAGAACGTTGTGTGGAGTGACGAATTAGGGTACACAATGTGGCGATACGATGGCAGGGTGAACTACATCTGCCAATGTGTGTAACGCCAACAATAAAATTCTGAAGCGGTGGTTTTATGGTGTGGTCAATATTTCATGGACGGGGCTTGCACCCCTTGTTGTTTTGCATGACACTATCACAGCGTAGGCCTACATGAATATTTTAAGCACCTTCTTGATTCCCACTGTTGAAGAGCAATAATTATTCTGGAATGGCGACTGCATCTCTCAACACGGACAAACACTTGTTCATAATGCACGGCCTGTGGAGGAGTGGTTATACGAACAAACATGATTGTAGATGTTGATGTAATTTTTAGATGTGAGTAAGTAATTAAAAATTAAAATTGAATCTCTTACAAATCCCACACGGGATGTCCAGGCCACAAATGATGCGTTCATTTCATTTTTCATGTAAAAAATACTTTTATTAAAGTGACGGTTCTTCATCATTGCGATGTTACGAAGTGTTAATCTAATCCTGTTTGGGAGCCGCGGATGGAGAGGTTGGAGGGGGGAGGGGGGGGGCAAGAGTGTTATCGGGACACCGAGGATTGGGTGCGCCAGTGAAGTGTTCCCCAGCCAGTGTAAACACGGTGCGGTGGTCCTCACCTCGAACCTGAGCTCGCCGACCGGAGGCTTGGCGTAGGGGATGCCCTGAAAGCTGAAGTAGGGCTGCCCCCTGGCGGACAGCACGGCCCTCCCGCGCAGGCGCCCCAGCCGCGTGCTCAGCTCCACGTGCATGTCTGCCCGACCTCCGACGCGACGCAGCTGGCGGCCGTCGGTATAGCAGCGCTCTGCCGCCACTGCCGCTCGGCGTGTCTGCGCCAGTAAATAGCTCGCCGTTACGTAACAGCGCCGCGCCGTGGAGGGGGCTCCGACCTTTGCCTGCTACCGGCAAGCGCCTCCTAGCGCAGCCATGTGGCCGCCCGGCTGCCGTACGCGCTTTCTTCTCTATAGCACCCACTTTCCTTATCCCTTTCCGGCCGAATGGTTTCAGCCTGAAACCACTTTGCTACTTTGACTGCCTTTCAGGCCCAGTGGTTTCTTCTTTGAACCATCACCACAAATTGATTGCTGGTTACATCTAGCATCAGCGCCAGTTACTTGCAGTGTCGAAGTGGCTCTTGTCGGGTAAAGAAATTTCACTGGCGTGTTTTACGGCCCACTTTAGATTTGTAGTTTTTGAAAACATTTTGGACCAAAATAATAATCTAAATAATAATAAATTAATTAGTAAGAGTGTCTGAAGCCCTTTTAGGAAAAGAAAAAATTAAGTAGTGGCGGGTTTCGAACTAGCGGCCTTTCGCGTCGTAGTCCAGAACCTTGTCCACTACGCTACTGCTACAAATCAAAAGAGTACTTCTTTCATCTCATACTATTCATGGCGGTTGTTAACTGTTGTTAATATGGCATTTGTAGACATAGATTATCATTTATAGTACGAAGAACGGTGTGTTTTTGTTAATTCCTCAGTGTGCCGTTGCTTTGAAATGACAACGTGTATGTTACAATAAGAAAATCATCAAATACGCGAGGAATGTCACGTGACATCTCCGAACGGCTGGTTTTCGTTAATTGAATGGAGGGTGTCAAATCTCCGTTGTTGCTAAGCTAAGTTGTAGATAATTTTCTCCTCTACCAATTAGGTTATACAATTTCCGTGTCAGATGAACGGTTCGTTTGCAATTACAATTATATTACAAACGACAGTTTTTGGTCTTACTACCGTATTTTTGTCCAAAAAATTTGGAAAAAGGAGGGTCTGGTCTCTGGCGGCCTACAATCATGTCTGTAAAATTTGGTGCTGATCGGTTGGACGGTTCGTCTTAAAAACAGGGAACACGTTACGGACAGACAGACATACATCCCAAAATCGCCGTTATTTTTGCAGATATCTTTGAAACGCTACGAGATATGAAAAAAAACATAAGAGAGCAAAGTTGTATAGAATGTTCTCCTCTACAAATTGGGTTATTCAATTTTCATGTCAGATGAATAGTTAAGCCGTCATTTTCATTTAAATTTCGAGCTGTCAAAAGACGATCGCAAAGGCCCACTTTTAGTGTTACTACCGTAACCTAAAGTGGGCCAAAATCTTATTTGTGTGGCGCTGCGCCGAGTACAAGTGCATTCGACCCAGACTTCACAATAAAATTAGGTTGTGACATCTATACAGCAGATAACTGGAATTTCAGATATTGCATTATTCGTATACACCATTTTATGATATTTGGAAGATATTTTTATTGATAACTATAATGTAAAGTTTAGTTTTTTTACGAAAATGTTGGTGGTTATGGAATGAACCACTGGGACATAAATACCTTCAATAACGACAAATCTACAGCTTACTTTCTCTTTTGTTCTTTACAGCATGTCAGCATGGATAATAGACCGCCACCAAGAGTAAGGCAGCAATTTAGAGCTTGTGGCCTTAGCACAAATATGCTTATGTATACTTGCTGAAATTATAATTGGAGGGCCTACTCAGTCAGTTGCTTCGGCTATTGGAAGTGAATCAGACGAAATTGATAGACAACTTCGACTTCTTTCACCTCGTGAGACCGTAGTTGAATTTGAAGAGGTTGACAATGGAGGTGTGTGCTGAAAGCTACTCTTCACGTTGGTAGTGGCAGCAATGACGACTATGTGATGTCAGTGACGATAATACAGTATTAAAAGAGCATACTTTATAGGTGCAACAGATATAGGTACGACTGATACAGTCAAAGGAAACAACTGAGCTTTCAAAGGAATATGGTTCAAATATCCCTTCTTACGAATCAAGCCTCACTGAAAACTGTCGTAACAGCCCAGTGGTTTCGCTATGAAACCACCTAGAATATTTTAATGTGAAATACAAATGTTTTTCTTATTACACTCTGTTATTGCTTTTTGAGACAGGAAAAGTATATTTTGGAAGTATTTGTAATAGTTTTCTTCCTATGTTTATTCATGGCCCTCAAATAGTTTTATTGATGGTACCTGTCAATTCCACTTTTCGGTAACGTTATACTTCCAATAAGTAGGAAAAAAGTATACCAGCATGTGTCGGAATTAGAAATGAGCATATGGCGTCTATGCTCGCTTGAACTGAATAGGCTCGTATTTCCTTGACAGCCCGGTAGAGGTGTCAATATAGCCATTTGGGACTGATGACGAAGCTGTTTGGTCCCTTCCTCCTATCAACCAATCAATGTAGTCCTTGTCACGCAACCACAGTCTAATGCTTTCGTTTTTGCTCGTTCGAGCATGCCATCCTCGAAATGCCCCACCGTCTAAGAAAGGGATCAATCTAATCCTCCGATTTTCATGCTTTAAAAACACTTTTGAGGTGTGTAAGCGGATTTGGAGCGACATTAGCTTATATTGTCAAATATCGAAGGAATTACTATTACTTCAGACTTAAATTGGAAAGAACACGTGGAAAAGGCGAACCAGAGACTGCGTTTTATTGGAAGAACCCTTAAAACATGCAACAGAACTACAAAAGACCTGCATACACTACGCTTGTCCGTCCAGTTTTGGAGTATTGCAGCCTAGTGTGGGATCCTTATCAGGTGGGTTTGACGGAGGACATCGAAAGAGTCCAAAGAAGGGCAGCACGTTTCGTATTGTCACGATACAGGGGAGACAGCGTTACGGAAATGATACAGGATCTGGGATGGGAATCATTACAACAAAGGCGCTTATCGCTGCGGCGTGGGCTACTTGCGAAACTCCAATCGCCAACATTCTCCTCCGAATGCGAAAATATATTGTTGACTCCCACTTACATACGTATAAATGATCATCAGAATAAAATTCGAGAAATCAGAGCTCGAACAGAGAGATTCAGGTGTTCTTTCTTCCCGCGCGCTATTCGAGAATGGAATGGGAGATAAATGGTGTAATTGTGGTTCGATGAACCCTCTGCCAGGCACTTAAATGTGATTTGCAGAGTATCCCATGTAGATGTAGACGTAGATGTAAAACGAATTACTATTAGTGCATGACGTGGTATCTGAACCCAATATCTCATCGGCGATGACCCATTGCAGTGGGGAATCATAAGCTCATCGTACCTCTACCTTATTTTTATTTTTAAATTAATTCTTGACCACGTTAATGACAGTACAGAAAGAGCTCCATCTAACCACTTTTCAGTTTTCTGTGACATTTTCTCAGGCGTCCTAAATTCCTGCTACGTCGATCATGATGCGTTAAATATTTTAGTGTTCTTTAATTAAATGTTCAAATGTTTATAAAGTTATGGTACCTAACTGCAGTGGTTAGCTACTTGAAGTACCGTATCCTAAGAACACACACACATACACACACACACACACACACACACACACACACACATACACACACACACACATGTCCAAGGGACGACTCGAACCTCCGACGGCGAGCGGCAGCACGCACCGCAACAAGGCGCACGGCTATTCCACCGCGGCTGTACTTTAATAACTATATCATTTTATTTCTGACAAGGAGACCACATGGGTATCGAATTTTAGAATTTTCTGATATTTATGGTACGTGAAGTTCAGAACCTAAATAACTACCAGCAAACGCCATTCGATGCAACTCTAAAAAATTCTCGAGAAAATCAATTTTGAAGTTTCCCAAGTACCTGTAAGTACCAATAATTAAAACACTTACAACTCTGTCGGTGTAGCTCAGTTGGAAGCGTTCTGGTCTCACTACCAAGGAGTCGGTGGTTCGAATCCTGCTGTGATGTATATTTTATTTGTTGTTTACAAATATTTACACCATCCTTCATTTCGATGTAGTCTCACACAAACCACGTTGATAAGCATTGTGAACAACACGGAAAAACATTTTTCACGGCATCGAGCAAATATAACAGTTTTTTTAATGCATTAACTGGCATACGATAATAATCAAAAAATTATTTAGATATTCCTTTTGTTCCTGATGTAGGACAATAAAATTTCCCTTTATTGCTACGTCACATAATGCACAGTAGGTCCACCATTTCCTCTGATGTCTTTCATTTCAACGACGACGATGAACGAAGGTGGTGTTTGGGGTCTTTTTGCTGTGATCTATTAGCGCTACGGATCTGTCACGCTTCTAGATTGATATCGAATATTTCTATATGTGTGTAGTGTCACTAATTACAAATGTTTCTGTCATTCATTTACCCTGCCGGTTCTCCTTTTGGCTTTTCTGTTATTTCGTATTCAGTTACTATAAGATAATTGATCATACTAGTTAATTTTCCTCCATAGTTGCAGTTTATGTTGCCATGGTTAAGGAGAGCCGACTTATTGCGGAAAATACCCGATTATTAGACTACTATTACTACATGAAACTAGATCACTTTAGATTTTCGTAGAATCTGCAAGTTGTTTTATGTCACTCTAAGTTCCATTCTGTCGTGTTAATATTAACTATTGTAACGAGATCGTGTACAGTGCATTGTCTGCATGGTCAAGACCAATAAGCTATCTCCAAACAAGTATATCTACCTTTGTAATCCGGAGAGAGTTCTCATTTTACGGAGCAAAAGACATAATATATTGAATCTACCTTCTTTGAGACTGCAGTAAACTAAATACAATTTATGAACCTTCCTGGCAGATTAAAATTGTGTGTCAGAACCGGCACTCGAACCTGGGACTTTTGCCTTTCGCGGGTAAGTCCTCTATCACTGAGCTATCCCGACACGACTCACGGTGCCGCCCCACAACTTTAATTCTGCTAGAACCTCGCCTCTGCAAACGCAATTTATTTATTCTTTCTTCTCACCAAAATAATGGATAATACCCCACACGTTGTTTATTGAAAGGCTGTTTGTATTCAGTAGCCGGCCGCGGTGACCGAGGGGACTGCGGCGCGTCAGTCACGGTCTGCGCGGCCACTACGGTAGGAGGTTCGAATCCCCCCCTCAGGCATGGATATTTGTGTCGTCCTTAGTAGTAGCTAGTACATAAGTAGTTTGTAAGTTTAGGGACTGATGACCCCGTACATAAGCTATACAAACATTTGAAACATTTTGTATTCAGTACTTCAATATGTTAATAAGCGAAATTTGTTACATTTTAATCATGACCTCTGCTTTTCACTACTTCCAGAAATTCCAGGACGAGTACAGTCACCACTCAAACTGACGAAAAAATTGATACAGCAGCAAAGTTATAGCAACTCCGTAAAGTTTGTCGTGCGACGGTATAATAGAAGAAAAAAGGTTTCTCTAATACTTCCTTTGATGATTCGCTGAACTAACAGCTGACAACTGGCGAAAGCTAGCAAAGAACTATGAATACGAACCGCAAATGACAATACTATTTGTGCACGCGTGCTCAGATTTAAGGTGGGAGAGGATTCTCGTTTGGTGTTTCACGTTCGCTAGAGTTTCCTTCGTTGTAATGGTCCTTTTACAATTGCTAACCTAAGCAAATTTTTTATTTTTATTTTATTTTATTTTATTTTATTTTATTTTTATTTTTTATTTTTTTATTTTTTTTTTTTTAATATGGAGCAGGAGTGTAGAAAATATTCTACAAACCGTTTTTAACACAGTTTATGTTGAAACGTTTCGGTACTGTATGTAGCAAATATTGTCATAAGAACATTGATCAAATTCGAAGAATTCGGTGTAGTTTTAAGCATTCTGCTTCAAAGTGACTAAAAAGATTGTTCTTCACAAGTTCTGGAGATTTTAGTTTTGCGACAACGTCTTTTAAGTAAGAAATATTTTCCACATCTGATCACTTCCAGGCTATTTTTGTTGTTTTCATGCAATTGAGGATAGAAACTCTTCTATTTTGAACTTGCTAGGAAACTGTTTAATAACCTGTATGTATAGAAGAAAGAGTAATATACGAAACTATATTTTTTCACTGTAACAAACTAACCATATGGAGCCTCTCGTAGTCAGCATATAAAGTCTTTCTGCACAGAAGATGCATCTAAAATCTATTGGAGAACGATAGTAATAAATAGAGCTCTCGTTTCTCTGTTTCCTTGGACAACAGACTGAAAATTTAATTCTTCTTGCAGTCAAGATAATACACAGATCTCAAGCAGCCCTAGTTTTCGGTATATTTGTTTATGGCAAATGTTGTATCAATGTTATGAGCCACCCACCCAATTACCTTGAAATTTTGTATACTCACCTATGCAGTTGCGACGACGGTACAGTTAGCCGGCTGACCTGGCCACTGCCTGACCCTTAAGACAGAACGCCAAGAGGGTCTGGAGCCGCGGCGACCAGTGGTGAACGCTGGTGTGGTGCTCGATCTTTCGTCACATAGGGGACAGCCGATGCCAACGAGAAAGACAGGTCGCAGCGTGCACGTTACGTCAAGTGCTCAGGTCAGGCCTGAGCCGACGCGATCACTAGCTGATTGGCTGGCCGCTGGGGCACAGTCCACTGTCTCATAGCGGCCAGCCACTAAGCTAGCGATCGCGTCTGCTCAGGCCTCCTTTGATCACGTGACGTGAAGTGCGCGCCGCAGCCTGTCTTTCTCGTTGGCCTCGGGGGGCGGAACAGGCAGTGCCAGCCTATCTCACAGTGTGATGCTGCCTGCTGGCCCACTAAACCGCCGGCTCCTCACTCAGCAGGCGCTACACGCACCATCATTGTTGCCATATCCTGAGGCGTAGATAAATTTTTCCTCTGGGGAGAGGGGTGGGGGGCTTCAGACACAGAGCTATATTGTGCCATTGCACAGTTGACCGGTGCCAAAGCTGCGCACAGCCCCTCTCCCACTCCCATCCCCGTCCTCCCGTCATTGAAAAAGATTGGAGACATGAAGAGCATTCTTTTCTGGTATACCTTGATGGTCATTCATCTGCCGAACACTGGCTGTTGTCGAAGATGTTGTCCAACTATATTCCCATAAATTATTTGAACATTACATACAGAATAAGCCCAATTTTAAGAGCAAAAGTAATCCCTGTAGGGATTAGTAAATTAGAAATACCTTCCGCACTACCACATCTGGCTCAAGTCATCAGATGTGAGCAATCGTAGAAAATCGGAAGCCTTCAGACAAATAACATATTAGCGGATGCCAGGGGAATGGTGCCACGTTAAGGAAAACCAGTCTTTTTTTTTTTTACCTTATTAAAAGTGTGTTTTTTGGGTGCAGAATAATACTACAGCTTCGCCGGCAAATAGTACTTTATTATAATGTCTTAGCCATGTTTCTTGTTAAGTTTTCTTGTTAAGAAATATAATGTGAAAGTATACACAGTGGCGCTATTAACCCTGGGTTCTGGGGTAATGACGTCATACATTTGGAAATCAAGGATAAACCTACATGATGAAACAGTAGTGGTAAATAAGTGCTACAATGTTGTAATTTATAATTATCACACATCTTTAGCAGACACTTACAGGGCTTCAAGTACTTGTCGATGTAAAATTGCAATAAAAATACATTTTATAATTTAGGCTTCATTAAGACACGTCAAGAGTCAGAAATATAGTTTTTGGAACTTCAAAACTACTACATTCTGCAAGTGCCCATTTCACAAAATGTATGCATCTGTAGAATTCAGTTTGCCTAAATTCTCCACCATGGCATCATTGCCCCACTTGAAAAATATGGCTAAGAACCTCAATTTAAAGACTAAGATTTTGCGAAACAATTAGACACACGAAATCGAAGTTAAATACCTACAGATTACGTTAATATGTGTATTAAAAAGCACAATCAGCCTATGGAGGTACTTATTTCAATAAAATACGGGCTCCAAAATTAGACGCATAACGTCAAAACTAACAATTTCTGTCAAACGATTAACACCTGTCAACAATCACGGATTGTGACCACTGAAGTTGGTAGCAGTCGTAAAGATAAGACAATGTATATTTTCCAAATGATAAGCCAAGATCGCAAACTACCAATTTATTAAGTGACGACCGGTTTCGGTGCACTATGTCACCATCATATATATTATAATCTGGTCATCTGTCAAAAATATAAAAGACATGCAAGAAATAACGTAAAAACATAAAAATATACATATGGGGTTAAGAGGCACTTAACCTTCCTTGTTAAAAAATTGGGTATAAAATAAGAAGTGCAACATTGCACTTAGTAACTATATAAAAAATACTTAAGTTACAAACATAACAGCTTTTGTCTGTGGAGCGCGTTTCTGGCTGGCATCCCAACAATTTCATTATTACTGATGGTTAGGTGGTGGTTACCCGGGCATTTCTTTTTAATCGTCAACATTTACTGTGGTGACGCTTGCCTAGGCCTGACGAAGACCACCCAAAAGACAATCGACATAATCTGTCCCGACAAAAAGTAAGATTCCAACGGTTAACTAAGCATCGATGACAACTTAGAGGCGCCCTGGTACCTCTCTTTGTTGGCTAACTTTTCAGTCTAACTCCAATATTCATTGCCATATCAGTGATTTCCCCACTAAATCTGGTGTTTTCACCAACCGTTTAATGATCAGATATTGTTTCTAGTGACAAGTGAGAATGCTTATGATTCTGAAATCTCAGTCGGTATAAATCTATTTCTCTTAGTTTAAAGTATAAGACTATGAATAAGTAGTTACTACTTAAGATTCTAGTTCAGTTTCTCGCTACTTCTGTAGCACCTGGGAACACCTTGATTTCCTGCAGGCTCCGCTCCAGTCCTTGTGAAGCACCGGGACCTGCACTGCTCACTGAAAAAGTACAACTGTCCAACACCAAGGGCAAGGCGTCAGTCTGTAGACAGCTACTCTGTTTGAATGTGCATCTCAGTTACTCAGTACGCAACACTAAAGTGTACATCTTTATAGTGTTGGTGACATTTACCAGAATTTTACCTGATGTGACAAAAAGGGCTAAACTAAGCCACAATACACACAATAATTCCTCGATGAGTGATTACGTGAAAAACAAATTTCTGAGTAGTTAATTAAATGTGATAGTAATAACACGAAATCTGTTCGCAAGATGTGTCGTTGTAACTTGGGTGCTCGGAACGCGGACCTCATTAACCATTCTGAAACACAATGCAAAAGTCAACTATGGAGCCATTTTCTTCTCTATGACAAACTAAATTAATTTTTGAACCAGATTAAATACTTTGGAACGCAATAACGCGGAAGCATCTTTAGCAATGTGCAAGGTAGCTCATACTTCAATTTTGTCATGTGATCGCCTAAGTGATTTCTGTAAAAATTGTCTCAGAGATAGTGCTGCAGGAAAGTTAGTACAAATTCATCGTACAAAATGTTTACTATACGGAAGATCTTTGTCGCCACGTTGGTGATGGTATGTACAGTATTTTGCTAGACGAATCTTCTGACTTGTAACCATCTTTAGGGTATATCCATTATTTATTATAATGAGACACGCAAGAAAATTGTATCCACTTTTCCGAAACTACCTGGAATCATGTACAGCTGAAAGAGTTGTTAGTGCAGTAAAACAGACAATTAAAAATTTCAATTTGGATTTAAATAAGATGCATGACGTTGGTGCCGATAACGCAAATGTGGTGGTAGAACTGACCAAAATGGCTTAGGCCGTGTCCTACGTGAGCAACAATAGCGAGCGACAACGCGCGACAGCTTCAAGCGACTTATCTGAACCGCATGTATACTTTCGGGTCTGTCGTACGTAAGCGACATCTGCAGCACTGACCAGGTCCATGCCCCCTCTCCGGTCACCCCTACACTACGCCACTGCCTTACTGTTGTAAGAATGTCAAAAGAACGGATCTACTGCGCTGATCGGGTTCCCTCCACAAAATGGTTGTACATTATCGCAACTATACCATTAAGGACTAAGGCGGGGCCGGTGTGTCTTGGACGAATGCATTCTACAAGACAGCGCTCGCCACGTGTACGTCGTACGCGCAAACGACCATCATGTGCGAGCAGGAAGAATCTGTTTTCATCGCAAAAGGCCACGGTCCGCCATTTCAAGCGATTGTCTGACGGCACCCGCAAAGCCGCACACGTCGAGCGTGGCGTGAGTAGAGGATGGACTGCGTGGTAGAGATGGTCTATTGAGTGCGCTCGAGAAACGCGCGACGCTCAGGAAAATTCTCGAGAAATTCTCGCGTACTCTCGAGAATTTGCCGACAGTGCTGCGCTCTCTGCTGGCTGAGCGAACTACTGTACAAGGAAGCATTGGGACAGAGCAGTCGCAAACGTCGTCTTCCGTACGTGCAAGTTAGAAGTTGTTCGTTTTACACATTGGTGTACTGAATTTGTAGTACTAGCAAGTGCTGTCTTCGCAGAAGACAAAAATCATAGGACTATTAGTAAAACACTTATTTCACACGAAACGAAAACTATTGTATGCCGTCGGAGCTAAATTAAAAATATAAGGTTTGCAATACTGGCGGAACTATTCAACTTTTTTTACATAATTTCTCCTTCATATAGTATGAATGGATAACATAAAGCCGCGAGGGAGTAGCCGAGCGGTCTGGAGCGCCACGTTACGGATTGCGCGGCCTCCCGCGTCGGGGTTCCGAATCCTCCCTCGGGCATGTATGTGTATGTTGTTCTTGGGTTAGTTTAACTTGCAGTGGCAATATCGTAACCAATGAGGTTTATCCGAGGTGCGATTATTGCTAGTAGTTTGTAAGACTGGGGACTGATGACCAACGTAGTTTGGTACCATACTATTACAAACATGAACGTGATAACATACATAAAACCTATAAAATAATTTCCAGTCCATGGTGTAAAGCAATCATTGAGAATAAATATTCCTTCAGGAAAAAACCGTCTTCATTGCAAATTGTTTTATTAATTAATGACGCGTTTTGCCCTTTAGCAGGGCGTCTTCAATCTGCGTGATAGAATTTACACGAAATTACAAGGCGGAATTACAAAACGGGTATAATGGTACATTGTTTATAATTTATACTCTCTTCGTAACACAAAATAAGCCCATGTACCACTATACCCGTTTTGTAATTCCGCCTTTTAATTTTGTGTAAATTATGTCACGCAGATAATCTGAAGATGCCCTGCTAAAGGGCGAACCGCATCATTAATTGATAAAACAATTTGCAATCAAAACGGTTTTTTACTGAAGGAATACACAAAACCTTGGGTATTTTGACAGACTTTCCTTAGTAGAAGAAAGCGCTTCTCTATTCGTGAACTGTGTTCAATTGCTGGACATATTGTATAATATTAAATGTCTTATGCCTGTTGCATATTTGCTACATTACGGAGCTTAAAAAAAGACATGTTGTAATAGACGTTATCGCCATTCTCCGTAAAGTACAGCCAGCGCCACGACTTTTGTGTATCCGTATGAATCGCAATCACAGCGATCGTTGCCTGACAGCTCCGTTTCTCGTGAGCTTCTCGAGAATTGCTTGAGCACCGCCAGATCGCTAAATTGTCGGTACACCCAACTCACCGCGCCTTACAGCCCCATCACTACTGCGTGGACGTCCAGAGCTTCGTTTACGGTGGCAATGTTCATGTGGCCATTGCTACCAGTGTCAAAGCACAATTGACTCGACTCAAAAATGTTCAAATGTTTGTATAGTCTATGGGACTTAACTACGGGGTCATCAGTCCCTAAACTTACAAACTACTTATGAACTACTTACGAACTAGGACGGCACAAATATCCATGCCCGAGGGGGGATTCGATCCCCCGACCGTAGTGGCCGTGCAGACCGTGACTGGAGCGCCTCAGTCCCCTCGGCCACCACAGCCGGCTGACTCGACTCGTCCAACTTGGGTGGCAGTCCTAAGAAAGGACCACCCCGCCTCTCTGAAGGGCACAATGTGACCCAAACCCGCTCAGTTGGCTGCGGGAAGCGGGAGTGGGTCTCCGTAATAGTCTTTTGTAGTCCGCGAACGAACTAGTTCGAAAGAGCGCTCCCACAGGCAAACTAGCGAGAGGACTCGAGAGCGCGCAGAATCACGTGATTTCCTTCTGCCAATTGCCGTCATTTCGAGCTGAGATGCAGCTCAGCTGTAGTTTTAGTAGCGGTAGCAAAAGTCTAAACGAGCGGACGAACTAAAAAGAGCGACCTACTTCGCGGCCGAGCTGCGAGCTAAAAGGGGAGCTACCGGTCGCGAACTAAAATATGCGAGATCGGTCGCGAACTAAAATACGCGAGATCGGTCGCGAACTAAAATATGCGCGATAGGTTGCGAACAGAATTAAAAATCACGTGTTTGCCTTATGCTGATGAGAGCCATTTCGAGGTTAGCTTCTGCCTTTTAGATTATATTGTTCATTGCTACAAAAATTCTGCTTTGAAGTATTCTGCATTCTGCATTCTGCAATATCTGACTAATAAATTCCATAATGCCAAGATATAGAGATAACTCTAAACTTAAACGCGAGAAATTATCCATAAACTGTTTCTTTTGGTTTGCGTGATATCGTTAGCAGCTCAAACAGCAAGCGCATGAAGCAGCTACGTGCGGAAACTTCTCCCAGACCTGCATGCGCAGACCACGCCGCTCAGCCGTCACTGGGAGCGGACAAACTAAAAGAGTGAACTAGTTCGCGGCAGAGCCGCAAACGAAAGTGATCGCTTCCGATCGCGAACTATTATGCGCAAGTCTACTCCGTGACATAGCACCTGTTTGCTTCACATGTTCATATCGGACTGAGTTTTCTGCTTGTAAACATTCCCTAATAAAGGCTCCACATCTAAATTTACATAAATACTCAGCGAGTCACATTGAAGTGCATGGCAGAAGGTTTTACGATATTTCTTTACAGTTCCATACTACAACAGCTCGAGGGGAAAAAGGAACACCTAAATCTTTCGGTTTTTCTCTTATTTTATGATGATGAAGATCTACCCTATGTAGGTAGATGCTAACAAAATATATTCTCATTCGGAAGAGAAAATTGGTGAAAGAAATTTCGCAAATAGATCTCGCCGCAAGCAATAAAGCCTTTCTTTTAATGATTTCCGCCCCAACTCGTGCTGCATCAACCATTGTGATTTGAATTCTTCTATTGGTCCGTGTTTGCGTTACAAGTGTGGGGTTGTATCGAAACTCGCGCCACGGATACAGAAACAATCTCGCTACTTACGACACATCTCGCGAGTCGCGACACTGGCAAAAACGGCGTAAATTTCAAACAAATGCCATAGGTCGAATATGTTTCCTTGCGACTCGAGAATATCAAATGTATCCAGAGGACCGACCAACGAACATGATTATCATTTCACATTGTCACTGCCTAATTTTGTTACCCTCACAAACTGCAACGACAGCTAAAAGCAAAACCGAGGCGTAAACGCACGGGAATAAAGTTTTAACAGTAGTAACTCTTACTAATAACAGCCGCTCAGCAGCGCGTTAGTAGCCGAGCGGTCTGGAGCGCCACGTTGAGGATCGCGCGGCCTCCCGCGTCGGAGGTTCGAATCCTCTCTCGGGCATGGATGTTTGTGTTTTCTTTAGTGTTAGTTCAAAACTAGTTTGAAAGTTTAGGGACTGATGACCCCGCAGTTAAGTCCCATAAGCTTCACAAACATTTGAACATTTTTTCAACTGCCACTCATACTGTCACAGATGGTATGCTGTACGCCACATAAAAAGCAAAAATCAGTATGAAAGTGTAAAATAGCCTAATGACGAAAGGTACGGAGATCAATGTTTATGAAATGATACAGCGACAAACAAGGTTAAACCTTATACTACAATATGTGTCACTGTTTTGTTAATATTTCTTTTCTGCAGTCTTTTAAATTAAATAAAAACCCACTGAGGATGGCGGGATTTCTGCCGAAAGTAGTTTGGGTATGAAAAAGAATAACTGTTTTGCATGAAGGCGGATCCACAACCCTACATTCGTGCTGCATCATTTCCCTGACACTCTCTCCCCTGTAACACAGTAACACAAAACGTGCTTCCCTTCTCTGGACTTTTTCTAAATCGCCCATCAGTCCCCCCTGGTGGGGATTCCACAATGCGTAACAGTACTCTAAAATAGGACGTACTAGTATAGGCAGTTTCTTTAGTGGAACTGTGCATCTTCTGTTCTGCCAATGAAACGCAGCCTTTGGTTCGCCTTCCCTATGATATTTTATATGCGTTCAATGCAATTTAAATTGTTCGTAATTGTTATTCCTAGGTATTTAGTTGAATTTAAGGCTTGTAGATTAAAATGATCAGTAGTGTACATGAAGTTAACAGATTTATTTCAATTAATACAAATAATGAATCCCAGAGACGGATTTACGTCTCAAATATGTCAAAGACATTATTGATATGAAGCATTGAATTAAAATTTGTGGTGCGGCCGGGAATCGAATCCGGACCTTTCAATTCAATGCTTCATATCTATCAAGATTTATTTCAATTTGGGGTCCAGACAGTTGTCGCTCTGGCAACCATAGTACTGTAGTATCTGTTGGCGGATTGGCGGAGGACGTTGAAACCATTACCAGTACATTTGCTGTCCCTCACGTCTGAAGTCATCCCATCAAAATCGACGTCCTCTTTCGAGGTATACTAACGGTTTTGCGGCAGTGCGAAAAAGCTTCTGACACAAGGCCATTCCGCACTAAAGCATGTTTTCTCTCGATTAACACACCTAACAACACTCTGGAACGACGTGCGCTGATTGCATCCTGATTGAAAGGTGTTTTCCCAGTTCCGTAAAACACGTCCGAGATCGCACTCCCCATCCAAACCTTCCGGACCGTTTTCGCAGGTTGCGGGACAGTGCGTTCCGCTGAGGCCTCTGCCTGCGGGAAACTGCTGCCTGTTTCAGGAGGCGCAGCAAATTGCTTCCTGGTCGGAGTGACTGTGTGGGAGGAGGCGAACTGACCAGTAGCAGACTGCTGTTGTAGGCGACAGCTGCAGTGTTCGTTTCACGCACGCGGCAGCAGCAGCGAAGTCAATTCTTACGGTGTAGTTACAGGAATATTCAGCAGAGCCCTTGTCTATCCGGTAGGATGAGCAAGTTATGAAGCTGTTTCCCGAACAGCATTTTTCGTTGAACACCGTCATAGGCGAGTGTGGAAAAATGAAAAGGAAGTTAATCTGGGTAGCAACAGGAAGAAAAGTTTTTTAAATAGGCAGAAATGTAATTAATGTGTATTCTTTCCTTTTTTCTGCTGTAAGATACACAGTGGTTATAATTAAATTTTTTCTTATTGTTACGGTCTTCAGTCCGGAGACTGGTTTGATGGAGCTAACCTACTCTACACTGAGCAAGCTCTTCATATCCTCATAAAAATGGCAACCCACATCCATTTGAATCTGTTTACTGTATTCAAAACTTTGAAAAAAATGACACCGTTGGTCAGAATGACGTCAAATAGCAAAAAAGAGTGTTATCGGAGAAAAGGGGGTGGGGGGCAGATGTATGGCAGAGAAAAAATAAATAGCGCGAAAACTGATCAATAGATGGCACTGTATGTGTAACAATATGTAAATAAAAACACCCCTCATGCTCAAGACCCGCTAATGTTGGTATAAACACGCCACGTGCACGGTTTTTCCTCATTTTGCGTCTGAGACGTTCACCGTGACTGTCTCAATCTGGGATTGTGTCCTGCTTGCAAAGCTGTTTTAGAAGAATGATGACTGTGCACTGAATGGTTCGAAAAAAAGTCGTTGGTCCGATGATAGCGTGCGCCTGGAGAAAATGATTCGGAAACTCGGAAAGACGGGATCCTTTGGCGTGCAACCTGGTAGTGGGAGGAAATGATTTGAAGTCAGTGGAAGACCGGTCACAGCAATGCAGGAGTAGTCGAGTAGTGGACGTGCAAACATGCAGTGCTCAGAAAATTGCCCGAGCATTGGACAAACCTGTGAGCACAGTACGTAAAATCCTACGAAACATCCTTCTTTGTATCCAATCTAAATTACCATATACACTGCCGCAGGGGAGTAGTCGAGCGGTCGCCGGGAGCCGTTGCTCAACGCGCCCGGTCAGCGGGCTAAACGCCCTCTGTAATAAAATCTACCGGATGAACAAAAGAAAAAGAAAAAGAAAAAGAAAAGTGGTCTGGAGCGCCACGTTGCGGATCGCCCGGGCTCACGCTTCGGAAGTTCGAATCCTCCCTCGAGCATGGATGTTAGTGCTGTCTTTAATATAAGTTTGTTCACAAGTAGATCGTAAGTTTACGGACTGATGACCCCGTAGTTAAGTCCCACAAGCTTTACAAACATTTGAACATTTCTTTGAACCATGTGCACGAGTTGCTACCTGCTGACCGCAACACCACTTTTGTTCGAGTATTTCGTAGTCGCATGGAGGTGGACGATGAATGGTCCTGGAAGAAAGATAAACGTGAAGCAATGAATTAAAGTTTGTGGTGCGACCGGGAATTGAATGCTTACTAAGCAGACGTCTTACCGTTAGAACACCGCACCTCTAACGACTAAGGCTCCTCGTAATAGTCTAAGTACGTCTTTCCTCCATATCACAAATTTTAATTCTGCTTCTGTGTCCCATAGATAATTTCGCTACTGCCAAGGCTCTCCATGCAGCAGAATACTAACTCAGCAATGAACGTAGTGGAACATTCCTGCTAAAATGATATAAATTTGTGATGTGGAGGAAAGTCGTACTTAGACTATTCCGAGGCGCCCAAGTCGTTAGAGGTTCTGTGGTCTAAAGGTGAGGCGTCTGCCTAGCAAGCATGGAGGCCCGGGTGTCATTGTCCATGCATTTTCTTAGTGTGTTGCCCTAGTTTTTCCTTTATTACAATTTTATCTTACAATTATTTACTTACACGTGTTTTCGTTCTGCCATAAATATCGAAAAGGATGCCAAAAAATAATCAAGCAAAATTACCGCATAAGACAGAATTAAGCGAAACTAAACCAGTGAAAAAAGACAAAGTAATAAAAGAAATCACTAATGCATTTCTGTCATTTAAAAGAATAGCTCATAAATTTTTTTTTCTTCTCTTTCAGGGACACTAAAAATGATAAAATGTAATACATAAAATAAACTCACTGATGTAAAATCAGTGTAAATATTGTTATTTGTACATCATTTTTTTTTTTTTTTAAATGGTTCGATTTCCGGCCGCACCACAAATTTTGATTCATTGCTTCACGTTTATCTTTCACGTCTTGAACATGAAAAACCGTCTCAGGGGTTCTCAATCTATATTTAAATTGATAGGTCGTGGAAGATTTTGAGGACAGACGAAGCCAACTTACATTTGACCGGATATTTCAATACACAGAATTTTCGAACGTGGGGAACAGATAAGGTCACTGTGTGGTGTGCGTTTACGTATCATTTATCACAGGTCAATATTTTTTCGAAGAGGCACGTGCTTGCGGTCGTATTACCTGTCACTGGTAGGCACCATGAGTGTCTTTTTCGCAAACACGTCATTCCAGCTCTCCAACAGCTTGGATGTATGGATGGCATCATTTATGTGCGCACATTGCAAATCCAGTTAAGCTGCTGCTGAGGCGCAGTTTCGGATATGATCAGAAAAATCAAACAGTAAATTTGCAAGTTTTCATTCAGATTTAAAAAAACAACTTTTCCATACGAAATTGAAGTACATCAATCATAAGAAACACGTTTAACATTCCAGAAATAGTAAATACAAAGAAATTAATTTTGTTTCCCAGTGGCAGGATTTGGCACGTGGCCGCCAGCACAGAAATATGCGACGCTAACTACTGCACCGTGCGTTCTGTCATAATACCCGTGGCAATATTTCTCATTTAAAAACTGCAACTTATATACTAGGCGCGTCCAGAAAGTAAGTTCCGTTTGGTTATATAAAACAAACGGGTACAGATACAGAAAAAATATTGATTGTACAAAAATCTACAACTGTTAAACTATTTTTCTACAAAGCTTCCGAAATTTTTTAGGCAATTGTCATAGCATGGCACAAGGTTTTGTGTCCCTTTTTCATAGAAAGTTGCCGCCTGTGTATTCAACCATGTGGTAAAATGTTCTGCCAGATCGTCATCATCGTTGAAGTGTTGTCCACCAAGGAAAGATTTATGTGTTAGAAGAGGATTACTGCCAAAAGATTTTTTTTACACGATAATGCCTGACCTCACACACCGTATGTGACCAAACAATTCTTACGGAAATTTCAATGGGACCTGTTTGATTATCCTCCATACAGCTCGGACCTCTCTCCTAGCGACTTTCATCTCTTCTTACACCTGAAATCTGTCCTTGGTGGTCAACACATCAACGATGATAAAGAGCTGTTACCACATGGTTCATTACATAGGCGGCAATCTTCTGTGAAGGATGGATGCAAAAACTTGTGGCACGCTATGACAAAAGCCTACGAAATTCGGCAGTTATGTGGGAAAGTAGTTTAAGAGTTGTAGAATTTTGTGCAATAAAATTTCTTCTGCATCTGTGTACAATTTCATTTTATTACCAAACGGAACTTACTTTCTGGACGCGCCTCGTAAATGACTACTATTAATTTTCTGTGGAATTAGTTGGTTTCATTTAGTGGCTCACTTCTTTGCTGGGCAATCAGTCAGATCTTACTAACTAATGAAATTTTGAATATTACATAAAAAAAGAGGTAGTACAGTAATGAAATACGAAAATAACTACAGTTTAGGTGCGTTATAAGCAGTTTGATTTTATGCAAGTTACTGTCATATGTAATAATAATTAATATTCTCTGATAAAATCAAAAAATTTTCATCTTGGTGGGCGATAGGAGGTATTTATTTTAAATATTTAGATATCGATTTCGTTCCCATAACGTAACATCGTCAGTGTTGAATGCTTGTCATCCTGATTCATGTCATCTCAAAAAAATGTTCAAATGTTCAAATGTTTGTCAAGCTTATGGGACTTAACTACGGGGTCATCAGTCCCTAAACTTACAAACTACTTATGAACTACCTTATACTAAGGACGGCACAAATATCCATGCCCGAGGGGGGATTCGAACCCCCGACGGGGAATGACCTCGCCCATCGTAACATAGCGCGTTAGTGGCCGTGCAGACCGTGACTGGAGCGCCTCAGTCCCCTCGGCCACCGCGACCGGCTCATGTCATCTGCATAAAACATTTAACAGTCAAATGAGCCCTATTTTTAAATTGTAACATGAACTAGGAAGACTTTTTAGTTATTTATGGACATGACTGTTAAATGTTTTATGCAGACTACACGAGTCATCAAGACTTGCATTAAACACTGATGATGTTCCATTATGGGAACGAAATCGATAAGTAAATTTTTAAAACAAATACTTCATATCGGCCATCAAGTTGGAGATTTCTTGTTTTTATTACAATACTGAGGTGGTCAGGCACCATTATGGAGTCAAATTACATTAATATTCTCTGAATTAAAAACTTGCTTCGAGATTTTTATCCCCACCCCTCCCTTCCCTTTAGATGAGATTTTATACGACCCTCTTCACCACCCCTCATCCCAGCTCAAGTAATTTATTGAATCTTCGTTGCCTTCCCTGTCTTCCATTTACTTTCCGAGTTCCGAAGTTAAAAGCTCTAAAGATCGATCCCTACGCTGCATGTTTGGTCTTGTCTTCCTCCGCTACTGCAGCCACATAGTACTGCTACAAACCTAACAGCCGGCCGCGGTGGCCGAGGAGACTGAGGCGCTTCAGTCACGGTCTGCGCGGCCACTACGGTCGGGGGTTCGAATCCCCCCTCGGACATGGATATTTGTGCCGTCTTTAGTATAAGGTAGTTCATAAGTAGTTTGTAAGTTTAGGGACTGATGACCCCGTAGTTAAGCCCCATAAAAAAAAAAAAAAAAAATAAAATAAAATAAAATTTAAAAAAAAAAATAATAATAAAAAAAAACCTAACAGTTTCTCGCGGCGCACTGATTTCATGTACTTGAGTCGCACTAATGACACAAAGAATATGACTCTTACCTAGGAAGAACTATGGCCCCCACCGATTTGTAACGAACTGGAAAAATAGATCCAACTTATTCAAAACTTTCTGTAAACTTCTCTCTACTAAAAATACAAGGGAAAACGTTTGGCGCTTGCTACATTTCGGATGCATGTTTGCTAAAGATTCTGCTTCAGATGTGATATTTCAGTTAATTACGTCACTGTCTACATCAGTACTCCTCAGGCCACCTCGCGGTGTCTGGCGGAGGATACTTTGCGTACCATTGTCACTCACTCCCATTCCAGTCACGTATGGTCCGCGAGGAATATTATGGACTGTATGCTTCCGCGTGTGCACTAACCTTATGAAGTTCGGCCTACATCACACAATGATGGATGGACTATGGTTATGTGCGCAACGTGTTTTATTTAGTTCCATGTTTTTACACTGGGTGACGGCATCAGTCGGGAAAGTCGGAACACTTCCAATAAACTTACAATGGCGGATAGAAAGACTTGTTCACAAGGTGTTGACATCCTTGTTTTGACATGAGAAGCTACCATACCTGACAGCCAGTTGAATTCATGTGACTCTGTGATGTTATGTCATGTCTTTGAAAGGCATGTTGTTGTAAGATGGTGCAGATCACAACATTTGTACTGAAGGCCCAAAACTGACAACTGTGTCGGTACAAAATATTTAAAACTGTATGTATCTTGTATCTTAAACGTCCCCTCTTACATTAATGTCACATCACCTACAACCTTCGATCTGAAAGGGCAAATCTCTCTCTTCGAGATGTATACGTAGGAAGAAACAGTATATTAGGTGACTCTACATGAAATGTACGCTTTCAGTTATAAAGAGATCGAATCGTGGTCTTACGAGTGGCGTGTTCATCAGTTCGGAAAACTGACACACATGTTTTATCTGTTGCGTCAATTGTGCAATGATGGTGTTTACAATGTTCACGTCGACATTTACTCTGCCGTAGACGACATTCCGGATGTCTACGCAAAACAGACGTCCTCCAGGATCGTATTGTAAAGGGAGCAGCGACAGACCGTACAGCTACTACAGTACTAATAACAGGGTTGTGAGCCTAAATTTGCAATAGTGAATCGTTGTAGTAGGATTGCTAGCTGTGAGACTACGAGCACATTCAACTCTAGGCCGTGGTCCACTCACGCCACAGCGACAATGTGCAAGGCTCGACTGCTGCCGTCAGTGGATATTGTTGCGGACCATTGTGTATTTAGCAATAAAACTTTCTGGGCGCATGCCAGTGATGGTCGCTAGAACGTACGACGTAGAAGCGGCGAGTGCTGTCGTGCAGAGTTCATTTGTCCAAGACAGTAAGGCTCCATCCCACGCCTTATGTGTAACGGCAGTGGCGGATCTCAACCACATCATACTGGCTTGCACCAAGTACACGGCCGCACAAAGTGTATTCTACCGAACGCTGGTTGCGAGGGGTTACCCCCTCCCCACAAGTGTCACTGTCCTCCTTCATGGATTCGACGAATTTAAGTACAGTTTACTGACGGACTACCTCAAAGTCACCGCCATACAGCTCTAATTTTAGAGCTAGTGTGTTTACCTTGAACATGCACAGCGTGCAACTGCATAAGTGATTTTATATTTGACTTTTATTTGTCTTTGCACTTCTTATATGGTCCTATGCTGTTTGCACTTTTGTTGTATTACAAATGTCAGTCGTACTGTTAAATATGTATTGTTTTATGTCTTGTACATATGATTTTTCTACTTTTATTCTAAGGTTGTACGATGTAAGATACTTATTAATATTGTGCTATACATTGTAAGAATCTCAATTCAATTGTAAAGTTGTCAATGTAATACCCGCTGGCTGTATGGTCACTGTAACCAAAAGCCATAATAAAGAATATATATATATATATATATATATATATATATATATATATATATATATATATATATATATATTCTTTATTATGGCTTTTGGTTACAGTGACCATACAGCCAGCGGGTATTACATTGACAACTTTACAATTGAATTGAGATTCTTACAATGTATAGCACAATATTAATAAGTATCTTACATCGTACAACCTTAGAATAAAAGTAGAAAAATCATATGTTCAAGACATAAAACAATACATATTTAACAGTACGACTGACATTTGTAATACAACAAAAGTGCAAACAGCATAGGACCATATAAGAAGTGCAAAGACAAATAAAAGTCAAATATAAAATCACTTATGCAGTTGCACGCTGTGCATGTTCAAGGTAAACACACTAGCTCTAAAATTAGAGCTGTATGGCGGTGACTTTGAGGTAGTCCGTCAGTAAACTGTACTTAAATTCGTCGAATCCATGAAGGAGGACAGTGACACTTGTGGGGAGGGGGTAACCCCTCGCAACCAGCGTTCGGTAGAATACACTTTGTGCGGCCGTGTACTTGGTGCAAGCCAGTATGATGTGGTTGAGATCCGCCACTGCCGTTACATCTTCGTCGCAATGCCGAGAAGCGATGATTTTCAAACGGTGCAGGTGGGCAGGGTAACATCCATGTCCCAGTCTCATCCGAATGATAGACGGTGCATGACATCTACTAAGCGTCATCGATGAAAACCACGGTCGTGAGGAGACATTTGGTTGTATAGCTGCCAGGTGTCCTCCCTTAAACGCTTGAGAGAGGTGCCATTCGTGGTCCCAAGTGCGATAGGCAGCTTTTCGAATCGTCGTTCGGAAGTCTGTATATGGAATCCGCGTGGGGCAGTGTTATACTTCTCTTGGCAAGGCGGTCTACTGTTTCGTTATGGGGTATATCTTGATGTCCTTTAATCCAAAGTAAGTGGATGTCTATGCCCACTGTCTGTGCATTTGTTATGGCCTCCAAAACGTCCAATATATATCTATTCGTTCGTTTGTCAAACGTCGGATGTTGTAATTTTTTCAGCACGCTTTGTGAGTCCGTGAGGATCAATATAGAGTCAAATGTTCGTGTGCCGTAATAAATGGCCTCCCTGATGTCCAGTAACTCTGCCGTGTAAATAGATGACGCAGGCGGAAGCGCAAACATTTGGTAGGTGCCGTTAGAGGGGCAAAAGAAGGCGTATCCCACCCCTGCTTCAGTTTTAGAGCCGTCAGTATAGTTCTTTATATACAACCAGCAGAAACCCGGTGTTGCCCGGGTATTTATTCATTTATTCCTGCCTTGAATTAGTACTTCTCCTATCCCTTCTCTGTCTGTCCGTCTCCTTTTTTTTTTTTTTTTTCCTAATACAGGTTATTTTTATCGGAGAATATATAAGAAATAAGGCTGTCTTGAATAATGTACAGAATTATAAATGCAGTATTCAAACATAGAAAGATAATATTCAAAATACAAAATTCATACGATATCATATTTATTGAGTTATATGATGTTGTACAATATTATAATTTTTCAGTTATATATTTATTTGTATAAGTGCTGTATGTCTGTAAAATCTGTTGTGGATACTGTTAGTAATAAAAAAGTAATAGATTAAAACTTGGTGGGTGATGGGTTGGTTTTCTAGGAACGTTACTGTTTGTGTGCTCGTATCTCATGAACTACGTCTCGTACTGTGATACAATTTCGAAGGTACATTTAGCGATCCCGACCGCTTGGAGGACCTCCTCACGCTCCTCTCGGCGAGAGGAGGTCATCCTGGCCCGGTTGCGGATCGGTCACTGCCGTTTCAGCCACCGTCACTTGCTCGCTGCCGACCCTGCACCGCTGTGCTCCTGCGGTGAACTGCTGACAGTGCGACATGTTTTACTGACATGTGTTAATTTTAATCATCTCCGTGTAGCCCTTCACTTGCCGTCTACACTGGAGGAAATTTTAGCTGATGACACACGAGCAGTTGCTCGAGTTTTGCGTTTTATCAACTTGGCCAACTTATCCAAGGATATTTAACTCTTTTAATAGTCTTTTATCTTTCGTTTTTCGCCTCTTGTTGATGTTCTGACAGTCACCTTTTTTCTTTGAGATCATAGCAAATCTATGTTCTTGGCTGGGCGCTAATGACCATAGAAGTTGTGCGCCCTAAAAACCACAAAAAATGTGTGTATACTGTGTGTAAAATTTCCTACGGCTACAATTTGTAGTGTAGAAATTGTAAATTGTAACGCCATACCGAATGCCGTAGGTTTGCTCCAGGAGCAGTGAAACAGTAAGAAGCGAAAAACGTAATTCCTTTCATCATTTTACTATGGTTGTCAGCGAGAAGTAGTTCAATACAGGTTTGAAATTATGTTTAAAGTTTGTTGCAAGTCGCTTAGAACTCTCATTCTCATATACTCTATATAGTTTCGTCGCTTTATTTGGCAGTTTCTTGCAACTCCTATCGTTTAACTTCTGAACCACGTATTGCATACAAACCTATAGTTTTGTTCCAATTTTAACGAAAGTTGTACACATAATCTTAAAACCAAGAGGACTGTCGCCGTTAAGTGTAAGAATCACGTACAACTTATAGTTAACGACATATGACGTTATAAACAATGAAATGGGCGAAAACTGCTGCATAACGCGAAAATGTTGCAAATTTCCTCCTAAACCACCGAACCGATTTAAACCAAATTTGGTAAACATATTGTTACAGTGAGGTACCAATTGCTGTAATGATAAGAACCGAATACGACACATGATTCAGGAGTTATGACGCCATAAACGACAGGATTTGCAAGAAACTGCCACATAAAGCGACGAGACTATATAAATACAGTATATGACAATGAGAGTACTTAGCTACTTGCAACAACCTTCAAACATAGTTAAAACCTTTATTCAACTTTTTCTCGCTGTCAACCATAGCAAAATTATGAAAGGGGAAAACGTTTCTCGCTTATTACTTTTCCGCTGTTCATGGAGTAAAACTACGGCATTGGGTAGGACGTTTCAATTTACAATTTCTACACTACATATGGTACCCGCAGGAAATTTAACAGACAGTATTCAGACATACAGCTGAATGTACCTCTGAAATTGTATCAAAGTACGACACGTAGTTCATGAGATTTGAGGTCATAAACAGTAACGTTCATGAAAAACCGCCCCATCACACATCTGGTTTGAATCTATAACTTCTTTAATATGAATTGTATTGGCAACAGTTTTTTTACAGACGTACAGCACTTGTGCAAATTGCAGGTATATATCAATTTGTATAATTATACAACATATATTTCAATACATATGAGGTAATATATACCGTAGTAGGTAAAAACTGTCACACCATGTACCACGTTTTAATACATTTATGTATGTACTACTAAGACACTCCTGTAGGAAATTTCTAAAAGCTGACAGTGCTGTCGGCAAATTTGAACCAACTTTGAACAGTGAAGCACATACGGCTGTAGGGAAAGCAACAGACTTCCAGAGCTACAAGGATAGAATTAGAATGAAACAGTTTACGTACAAGTACCCATTGTTTCCGACAGGCCTACCTTGTAACTTTAAGAGACAGCACGCGCGTGTTCCTCAGCTTAGTAATTTTAATTCTTTCTCCAGTTTTGGTATAGGAGTACTTTTCACCAGCTTCAAGTCTACTGTTCAGCTGCACGTGTTACTTGCTGGATCGCTGTCCTTCGTATCCTTACTGTTCACACTTGTTGGTCCTTATATTCTTTAATTTGATAGGGTGCTGAAGACCTAGATGTCGAGCGCCAAAAAAAAAACCCCCTATCATCATCTATCATTCAAGAGACTGGAGTTTCCAGTGAAACTTACATCTTCTATTACGATTAATAAATCACAGATCCGAGTAGATCTGACATTTCCATGTTTGACACACGGAAAACTTTGTATTGTTTGCTCAGGGGTGGGCTCGCCAAATAATTAACAAGAAGTATTGGTTATAGCGAGGTTTTGAATTAAAATGAATCTAGGAATGTTAGATATCATTTGTATTTTGATTACTACCATTTTTGTTTGGATACTGCACTTATAATTTTGTACATTATGCAAGACAGCTTTATTTCTTATATATTCTCCCATAAATAAAACATCTTTCTAGATACAAGGAGATGGACAGAGAGAGAGAAGGGATAGGAAAAGTATAAACAGAAGACTTGAAAAATACCAGGGCTAGTAAGCCACAACTGTCGTTCACCTATGGTGCTTGTGGAGGGAACGCAGATCCGCGCGATCCATGCAGAACGTTGGAAGAATCATTCCTTTTCCATTCTTATTATAGGAAGGTGATGCGTTGTTCCAGCCGCATATTGCTCGCCCACTCAGGGCGCGTGAAACTCAGTGTGCAGTTTAAAGGCCCCTACACACGTTCCAATTTATTTTCCGACCAACCATCTAATCAGTCAACCAAATTCGTAGCAGCCTACTCATGTTCCGAGCAATTGCACGCAGCGATTGCAACGCCTCCCTGTTCTAGTGTCTGGTTGCAGAACTGTTTTTCGCTTTCGCGTGTTCGCTGTGCAGACAGCAGACGATCACAGGCGAAATTTGGTCGGGTAACGCTACATACGGTACAATTTGTCGGCTGGAGTGGAGGGGGGGTCGGATGGCGGACGGTCAGCTCGACCAACTATCTGACAAGAAAAGTTGGTCGGGAAGTGCCTCCACACGTCCAATTTATCGGACCGCCGATAAATTAGTCCCGACAAATTGGAACGTGTGTAGCGGCCTTAAGACGTGCAGTAACTTCACCGGCCAGCAAGATTTTCGGACTTATCTTCAATCGACCACGTGTGGAAATTGTGACTAGTGACACTTGCGACTCGTCAACCTACATGTCTTGCAGGACTACGTGAACACTTCTAGCAGCCGTGGAATATTCTATTCCAAGACTGTATTCGCCTTGTTTATGATAGAATTGATGCCAGATCAGCGCCTACACTGCGGCCCGTGAAGGCTAACCACGTGCTAATATGGGTGTTTCAGCACGTATCGGCACCTGGTACCTCTGTATCGCTTAACTATTTATCTGTAAATGTAATCATTTCATGTACGCCAAATGCGTTGTTCCAAAAACAAATGTTGAGTAAATTGTTAAACTGTAAGAGGCTGTATTACTTTTTATTTCCGGCAGTATGGTTGTGAATGTTTGGTTTCATACTTAAGACACACAACAGAAACAAGTAAGGAAGCAAGTTTTTTTTATTTTTTTTATTATTACCTTTTTTTAATTTTAATTTTCATCGTAACAAAAAGTGCACAGATCCTTTTCTCTTTGGTGATGTTGGAACCAGCCAAATAGTTTCCTCGGCTTAATGTCGTACAGACATCCCCAAACTGAAGCCAGTCACTGCAGGTCCAGTCTCCTGTTGTGAACGTCGTCCCAGAAGTCCATCCTGTCCTTGAGCATGTTTTCCTTGACGGCGAGTCCGCTGTTGCTGATCTCCAGATAGCTGCCTTTTTCAGCACAGAAAGTTGGCCAAGACACGCCCAGCTGTGGATCATTCGCGTCGGGAGTGGGATTGCTGTGAACAAATATGAAATCACGACCAGGAAATGCTTTTCTTTAATGTTCAAATATTTGTAAATCTATCGGACTCAACTGCTCGGTTATTAGCCCATAGCTTACAAACTATTTAAACTAAGGTAAACTAACCTAAGGGCAACACAAACACCCATGCCGAAAGAGAGAGGGGGGGGGGGGGTGGACTCGAACCCCGAACCCCGACGGCAAACGGTCGCGCGCACCGCAGCACGGCGCCCCAGTGCGCACGGCTAATACGCCTCGGCTAATAATATTCAAGTGGGCATTGTAACATTTATAATGGAAAATTTGCTTGGCAAGTATATACCTGCCGGAGCAGCTTTATTAGTAGAGAGAATAATAATGTGTGTTACTGAACTATGATCGTTCCTGAAACACTGAAATTATTACAAGAACTGTTGAACCTCGTAAACTTGTATTTGGTGACCAAAGGACTGAAGGAAGATTTCGATTTGTCGATAGAGGTGCATCCTCTTCTTGAAATGCTTTCACGGATGTGGAAGGATATCGGCTGTGCCCTTTGAAAGGAACTATTCCGGTATTTACCTGAAGTGGTTTTTAGGAAAATGACGGAACACGTAAATCCAAATGGTTGGACGCTGATTTGAACCGGGCGGCAATACCATTCAGTTTAGCTACCAGGGAAAGTAGGAAACAAACGTAAAACACACTGTAATGTTGCAAATTCCGATCACTACATTAATAAAATATTTCTTGCACTATATTCCGTACCGACGACAGTAATGATGTTAAATAAATTGGACTTTTCTTCAAGCTACAACTTATCACTGTGGTCACAAATGTAGCATTTTCAGTGAACAGATTTGTTAACTACTGAACCCAAGGCTAAGGATCGTGCCGCTGTTAAAACACTGTTTTCGAGACGAACGAGGTTGAAATCTATGTCTGGCCATTCACATTTCAATGGTTTACGCCAAGATTATTTCGTAAATGCCAAGAGGGCGCTAATATTTAAAAAAAAAAAAAAAAACTTTCTTCACTTACGAATTACTTGAGCTATAATAGAATCGCATTGTCACGCTTGATTCCATTGTGGTTTTTGTGCTCAACAACTGTTTTAGATTTGTAGAAAATTTTCAACAATGAGTTGTAAATATTTTGTTTCTTCACCAGATCTACATTTCGATTACTGTGTGATCATTATCAATGATTGGTGTTAATTTAGATCTGCTAAATAAACAAAATATTTATAATGTTGACTTTTGCAGCCCCACAAGTTGCTTTAAAATAATTACAAAATTTATCTAGATATCGACAACACTGTGAAAGTCATCATCAGAATGTAAAATTACACATGAGACATGAGCAGATCAAGGCGGTATTAGATGTGATCTGTTGTCACATCGGTATCGCCTTAGCTGCTTGCCACTATTTTTAATTTTTTTTTTTATTTGATCAGATTGCTATCCAATAACTAGCATTTTTTTTTTAATTCTTTATACAACATGAGCATTCCTTACCTTCTGTAAAAGTCTCATGTGGTATACATTCTGGTGATGACTTCCATAGTGTTGTCGAAATCTATATAAATTTTGTAATTATTTTAAAGGAACTTGTGGGGCTGCAATTGTAAACACTATTTCACTTGCAGTTGCTGCACTTAAGGCCATGTTTAAAATTGTAACATATTTATACCTGATTGCTGACAATTTTCTACAAATCTAAAACAGTCGTTGAGGATAAGGGCCATAATGGAATCAAGCCTGATAAAATTACTGCCTAACGGGGCAAGTGCTACATATTACAAACTCGTTGTTTTGAGCAGCACATCAACAAGAAGGCCCTTTCAAGAAACTTAATGCCAAGCATTAATAACGCTCACACAGTCATCGATATCTAGATCTAGTGAATAAACAAAATATTTACGACTGATTGTTGACATTTCTGTACAATCGCATTAGTCAGAAACTTTATTTATTGACAAACGTACCCTGTTTTAGCGAAATTTGTCCACAGCTTGGTCATACAGGCGATGGTACGGCCTTCTACGGAGGTCGGTTCGGGGATTTTCAGCAACCTTGGCCTCCAAACATAGGCGATGTCGTCGGCATGAGCAGCACCTGTGAGAAAGAAATGTCCTGCATTATTGATTTTGTCTGTTTAAGCTCATGAACTGCAAATGTAATGATAAAAATGTAAAGGTTTACACTGTAAACACGTTGGCCGAATTTAGTCCCCTCCAAACCAACAACAACAACGTTGGCCGAAGGTTACCAGGTTGATACCCTAGTATTTACATGTCCGTTTTATATGCCGGGCGGGCTCCCGCGTCGGAGGTTCGAATCCTCCCTCGGGTATGGATGTCTGTCTTGTCCTTAGGTTAGTTTACCTTAATTTAAGTACTTTGTAAGACTAGGGACTGATGACCAACGTAGTTTGGTCTCATAGAATTACAAACATTTGACTATTTTTGATATGTCGAGCTTCATTTTTATGAGATTATTTTAAGTGGAGCAAAATATCAATTCCTTCGTGTGAAGGTCTTTATCGGGTTTGTCTAACGTTACTGGAACTTTTAGAAAGAAGTCTAGAACACAACAAGGCACGATGATCAGAACTTGCTGTCGCCATCTTTCGAATTTTGGGAAAGGTAGAATCATTGGCAGCAATGATGAGTGAATATCGTACTGACTGCAGATGGAGTGTTACCGAGATGAAGTCGGGACACACTGACGCTTGGACAGTAGTTTGCAAGGGAGAATAATCCAAAAGAAGTATCGTAGAATCAAGTGACTATGCGGATAGAAGAATGATAGTCGTTTAAAACCAAGTAGAGTTTACAAGGAGTGTTCCAACACTTTAGAAGTGTAGGAACCTGGCTGAGAAATCGCCATTCTCCGATTAATACCTGCACGATACCACAGAAAATACTTGTTTGGCCATAGAACCAGAGAGTTTCGGCACTGACAAGGAAAGTACTTGGGCTCGAACAAACACATATACACCAAAATCGTATGAGAGATAATGTTAAGATCACTTATTGCACTAGTGATGCATCTGCAAAACTCTGCAGTCGTCCGTTAGAGGCCTCTGCGTGTGCCTTCCCACATTGCACTTTGACCTGTCGGTTCGCCAGTAGGGACGGTGCAGTGTGCCTCCGAAGTTGCGTTTTGTGATGTTATTTGTGTGGTAAAGCGTCAGATGGGGCGGCGATTGCTAATCAATCCTGCTAATGTATTGCGATTAGTTGAGATGAAGTTACGAAGAACCCTTCTTCGTGAATATGGTGTTAGTGTAGAAGATGAATCATTTACATGCTTTTTCGTATCTGTTATGCTACAGAAATATGAGCATAAGTTAGATACTGTTGTTACAAACTCATAATAATGAAAACAGGGATGATAATGACGAACAACTCATTGCAAGCGGTAGTGCTACGGTAAGTGCAGGAAGAGGCGATGGAAGCATTTTCAGTGAATACCAACAGTATTTCTGGAAGAAGGTTAAAGTTGCAACTATCATCACGGCTTTTGATGACAATTGGCTAGAGAACATAAAGATGATTATCACATAAGTTATAGTTAAGATATCTGCATTGCGTATGGCGTCTACAATTACATCTACAGTGCTATCTAGAGCATGGTTGCAGAACTTTGCAGAAAAACGACACCCACCAGCACATTGAGGTGTACGTAGAGATCCTGTAACCAAACGTTCATACATATATGTTTGTTCGAGACCATGTACTTTCCTTGTGAGAGGCATTTTGTAGGAGTAGTGATGAGTTTCGCTTCTGTTTTTGGCGATCACATCCGAGCGAAAGCATATGTATACAATATGGTGGACGGTAATAATAGTATTTGTCAGCCGGGATTACGTTGCATATCTATTTTCTTTCATTTCAACATTACCGGTTTTTACAGACAAGCTGTCATCTGCAGACCTTGTGGATTTATAAAATATGTATCTAATCTTCTCAATGAGCACACATTTCACTACTAAAAGCGGTGTTGCAACATGGCCTTGTCATTAACATAAAGTGAAATACATGAAACATACACACCTCTGTCGTGCTGAAATGTGGAGACGCGTTCATCAGATATGATATAGTGTCGCCACATCAACTACAACAGTAGTCCACGCCACATCCAGTACAGAAATAGTCCTGTCCGCTGGTGTGTATTTTTGTAAACCGAGAAGGGTGGGAGGAACTGGGTCAGGACCCACTAAACACTAAGCTTCATTAAACAGACACTTCCTGATACAACATCGAAAGCGAACTTTAAGGGCCATGAATCAAAGCCTTTCGAGATTAAGACCGGTGTGCAACAAGGTGACTTATCATCACTCTCGTCCTGGATACTGCCACAAGAGAACGGGTGGTAGAACTGAAAAACGAGAACTACTGAAAACCTCTCCAACATGGACGAGTGACTGAAAATCGCAAGATCAGTTTTTGGCCTTAGCAAACGATCTACCGATACTACATGCGAAATCTGAAGTGATGCGTGATGCGTTGAAGAAATTGGGCTGGAGATTTCATTCAAGAAAACTATATTTACAATAGATTCAAAATTAAAGAATTACATATGAAGGGTAGATCAGACAGGTTTCTCTCTTCGAATATCTCGGTTAGATCCTCGAACTAACAGTGTTACAAAAGAAAACTTTAGAGTTCGTCTGAAGCAAAACAAGAGAGCATACGGTATAACGCGCTATATTTACAGCAGTAGATGCGCGCGCACACGCACACATACACACACACGCGCGCGCGCGCGCGCGCGCGCGCGGGTCAGAATCCGCGACATGGTGATCAAACTTCAAGTTCTGTACGCAAGTGAAATTTTGATTGTTAATGGGAAATATCGAAAACTGTCTGAAGGGAAAACGAAAGATTATGAAAAAAAATCTTGGCCGAGAAACAGCAGAGGAGGGGTACACGGAAAGGAAAAGAGAGAATATCGAACGTGCCAGCAGACATCAGGAAACGGAGGTCAAAATTGTATGGACACATTCAGACACACCCAATAAGATTACCCACAAGATGACACTCGAAAAGGCTGTAGAAAATACCATGGATCCAAGAAAGGAATAATTACCCAGAGAAAGCCCAGATAGAAAAACTGAAATATTATACTGCGATATTCACAATAAAAACATAACTAGGTGAGTAGTAAAACTAGAAAACGAAGTTGCGAAAAGATCAGGACCAAGTAGAGTGAACAACGGGGGGACCGTAGGGATAAAAATGTTCGAATGTTTGTAAATCTATCGGACCAAACTGCGTGGTCATCAGTCCGTAGCTTACAAAATACTTAAATTAAGATAAACTAACCTAAGGACAACACACACACACACGCGCGCGCGCGCGCGGGATGTATAGTGGTTGAAAATCGTCAGCTTATATAAAATTCGGACTGAAGACCAGCATGACTTTTAACATTATAATAGCAAGACGTTATACACAGCGATACGTGATGCACATTAGATTTGATTTCTGCAACAATCGTACGAATAAAGAAAAATGAATTCATATTGCAGTTTGAAAAGTAAAACTACCTAGAAAGATGCCAAAGCGAAAGAAAGAAATTTCGCGTTGTCGATTCGTTCCTAAAAGAAAGCAGCACTGAAAAGTGAATCTACAGACGATAGAAACTTGAATTTTATAGACGTAGGGGGTGAAATAGGGGATTAACGGCTTTTTGAAAATTCTTTGCTATTCAGGCAAATTTGCAGTAAGAAATACTAAACTCCGATTTTTGATTGGAATTTTAAAAACACGTGCTTCAATACTCTTGGAATTTCAACCATTAAGCAGGTGAAATAAGGGAAAATCTTTTAAGGGTGCTACTAAGACTATTGTGATGCTAGAACCGCAAAAATTTGGATTTGAAACCATGGTTAGAATTTAAAAAAAAAAATGTATTTCAGGATAACTTGAATTCTGCCATCAATGGTACAATAGGGGGTGGCAATTAGTATCAAAATACTTGATTAGGAAAACATTTTTAAAGCTAAATCTATGAACATTTATATTTGGAAGTGGAATAAACCAATTCAGACCATCCAGTCTACGTGTGCGTAGCAACGGGAATTAAGCTAGTTGAAAAATATTATTATTCGTGCAAATAATGATCGCGCCGTTCAACATGTGAAACTTACGTGGTGGAAGAGCCCCTTAAGGCTGTGATGCTCGAGACCCTTAGCTAAACAATCCCTAGCATCTAAATGTGTGCTGCTATCAGTTTTTTTTTCTTTTTTTTTTTCTTTTTTTTTTTTTTTTAATAATATTTTTATATTGCTTTACTTATAGTTAAAAGGCATTTTACGCCACTGGAGAGCGATCAACAGTTTATATAAAATAATTCATTGAGCCTAGATCGCTAAAAATTTATTTTTGTCACTTAACCGGTTTCGGTCAGCTCAGTCACCATCTTCAGAAGGTCCAGTACAAACACTTAGCGTCATATGCAAAAACAGAGACAACGCAAGTAAACATCTTGTTAAAACCATTGGTTGTGCAATGTTTTCCTGTTCAGTCTCCTATTTGCTTATGCCAAGACCACATTTTATTCATTATGACAAACTAAACTGTGATGGAAAATTTTAACAAGATGTTTACTTGCGTTAGAAAGTTATGTCTCTATTTTTACATATGACGCTAATTGTTTGTACTGGACCTTCTGCAGATGATGACTGAGCTCACCGAAACCGGTTAAGCCGGCCGCGGTGACAGAGGGGACTGAGGCGTTCAAGTCACGGTCCGCACGGCCACTACGGTCGGGGGTTCGAATCTCCCCTCGGACATGGATATTTGTGCCGTCCTTAGTAGTAAGTAGTTCATAAGTAGTTTGTAAGTTTAGGGACTGATGACCCCGTAGTTAAGTCCCATAGACTCTACAAACATTTGAACATTTCTTTTTTCGAAACCGGTTAAGTGACAAAAATAAATTTTTAGCCATCTTGGCTCAATGAATTGTTTTATATTGCTTTACTTGTACAGGTTGACTAACATAAACCAGTACTCCTCCCGCTTGATATTCAACGCTTCTCCAGTACCTATGAACTAATTAAAAAATGGTTACATAACACTAACGTTGAAACGTGTAGTTCCCTGTTTATAACATATGCTGGATGTGGTAAGCATAGGCATTACATGCAATACCTGTGTGGTAACACTGTGTTTTGTTCATTTGATTATGGGCTCCATGCCCTCTCTAACATCTAATTATGCTACCTCACATAATTTTAAATTATACTTATTTAATATAATTCATAATAAACAAATGTGAAAATTACTCGAATGTAACGAGAATATAATAAAAAATACAGAAACAGTAATATTAATACTAACAGCACTCCACTGCTACTGGAACCAAATGTCGATACTACTTCAGCTGCTGCGGCTGCTAATGAGCAGCTATGCATGCCTGATGTTTTCTGACAGAGTTCTGAGTGATTCTAAAATGAGTTAACATCGAGACAGCAATAATTATTATGGTAATGAATGGTTGCTCTCTATTGTTCAAATGAGACTGTTAAAGATATTGAAAATTAAGAGCGTTGATAAGACGGTAAGGGAGACAGCGTTTATCTCACTCTCTTCATTTGATTCACAAATGCATCTTTTTGCTGCGATATATACTAATATTATACTTGGACTACAAGCACTGCCAAGTGGTAATTAATTGCAAATTCACGAGTACTGAGCTTAAAGCTCGTGGATTATAAATCATTTGATGTAATAGGAAGCCCAATAAAATTAAATCATACCTGTCTTTGTCCAAACATAGGCGTAATAGCCATGTATAAAATGACAAATATAATCAAAGAGCGTAATTGTGTTACAAGTTATTTGTTGTTAACTTCCGTAAAAGAGTACAGCGTTCAAAAATATCGAGCTACCGGTGACTAACCGCGTAAAATTACCAGTAAACACTTCCGGGCTGAGTTGCCGTGGTCGATCTATAAAACTTCCTCTCCCTGACGTTTCGTTCTCGACTACGGAGAACATCTTCCGAGGTTGAGTCGAATTCGTCAGTTACCATCACATTCTGCCGATGAAATTAGAATGGAAACCTCAAGGATATTACGGAAGCCGGCCGCGGTGGCCGGGGAGACTAAGGCGCTCCAGTCACGGTCTGCACGGCCACTACGGTCGGGGGTTCGAATCCCCCCTCGGGCATGGATATTTGTGCCGTCATAGTTCGTAAGTAGTTCATAAGTGGTTTGTAAGTTTAGGGACTGATGACCCCGTTGTTAAGTCCCGTGGACTATACAAACATTTGAATTTGAATATTACGGAAAGCTAAGCCACCCAGCAGCAACCTGTCTCAAGGGGAAAGGAAAGCATTGCGGGAGATCAGTGCTGACAAGAATGTTATTATAGTTGCCGCTGACAAGGGAAATGCTACTGTTTTATTGAATACTGAGGACTATCACAGAAAGATCAGTGATCTTCTGGAATCCGGCACATACAATAAGTTGAAAAAGGATCCCACTACGAATGTGCTAAATGTCACCAATCGTCTTATAAAACAGTCTGCTATTCCTACTGAAGTTAAACAGTATCTTTGTAAAACGGAGGCTTACCCTCCGAGATTATATGGTTTACAAAAAATACATAAGGTAGATGTTCCCTTGAGACCGATAGTCAGCGCAATTGGAGCTCCTACTCAAGAACTGGCCAGACACCTTGCCTCTTTGTTGCAACCTTACATAGGCAAAACTGAAAGTCATATTAAAAACTCTCTACATTTCATTGAGAAATTGAAGGAAATTACTGTCGGTCCTAACGACATTCTTGTCAGTTTTGATATAGTGTCTTTGTTAACTACGGTTCCAGTTGATGAAGCTTTCTCACATATAGCCGATATGTTCCCCTCTGATATAGTGGCTTTGTTCAAGCATTGTCTATCCTCGACGTATGTTCAGTATAATGGTGAATTTTATGCACAGACCGATGGGGTAGCCATGGGAAGCCCCCTAAGCTCCGTAATTGCCAATTTTTTCATGGAATATTTTGAACATCAAGCAATGTAGTCGGCCAAAAAAAGACCCTCGAAGTGGTACCGATATGTCGATGATACCTTCGTAATATGGAATCACGAGGAAGAGGATCTGAATGTTTTCCTGGTGCATCTAAACAGCATCAACCCAAAGATCAAATTCACCATGGAGAAAGAGAATATTGGATAATTCAACTTTCTGGATGTTTCAGTAATCAAACGGGCGGCTGGGACCTTAGGTCATAAGGTCTATAGGAAAGCCACACATACTGATCACTACCTCCATAATAACTCAAACCACCACCCTAGGCAAAAGAGGGGGTTCACAAAACACTAGTGGATAGGGCCAATAACATTTGTGAACCAGGCTACTTACAGGAAGAACTAAACCACTTGCGACAGGCCTTTGCGAAAAATGGTTATAAAAATAGCGAGATTAACCGAGAACTTCACCCAAGTAGTAAAATGCACAAAAACAGGAGGCAGCAACAACCATCAGCTGGAAAAGTATTTCTTCCGTTCATTCATAACATCACGGATCGCATTGGAAAAGTATTGGCCAAGTTTCGGGTGGAGACTATTTTCAGACCTACTAAGAAAATTAGTGAATGCCTTAGATCAACAAAAGATGCTCGTCATCCCCTGGCCACACCAGGGGTATATAAAATCCGTGTAGTTGTGGCAAAGTTTACATAGGAACCACAAAAAGAAGCATTAATACACGTTTGACAGAGCTTAAAAGAAATTTTCGCTTGGGACAGATTGACAAATCGGTAGTGGCGAAACACGTTTTCACGGAAGGAGATCACGAAATAAAATTTGGCGAGACAAGTGTGCTGGCGAGGCCGTCATACTATTATACACGTATGTATAGGGAAGCAATTGAAATTCACAAACATCAATACAATTTTAATCGTTAAATACAAAGTTCATAAACCAGTCAAGAAGGCTAGGAGCGTGTTTTTGTTGGGAAGAGCCGACAAGCAAATTTTACGATCGCACTTAGAAAATGAATGGGCATCGTTTAATTCTGGGACTATGGATGTAGAGGAATTGTGGACTAAATTTAAATGCATTGTTAATGAAGGGTTAGAGAAATATGTGCCAGTAAAGACGATTAAGGATGGAAAAGATCCACCGTGGTATAATAATAATGTTTGAAAGCTGCTGAGAAAGCAAAGGCTGTTGCACTCTCGATTCAAAAAAGAACACGCAAATGATGACAGGCAAAAGTTAGTAGAGATTCGTGCGTCTATAAAAAGATCGATGCGTGAAGCATAAAATAATTATCACAGCCATGCCTTAGCAAAAGATCTTTCCGAGAACCCGAAAAAATTCTGGTCCTATGTAAAATCGATAAGCGGATCAAAGCCCACTGTCCAGTCACTAGTTGATCATACCGGGGCAGTAATAGAAGAAAGCAAACGGAAAGCTGAAGTTCTAAATTTAACCTTTAAGAAATCTTTCACGCAGGAGGACCGCACAAATATACCATCATTTGATCAACGTACTAATTCCGTAATGGGGGACATAGCAATAGGTATTTCCGGTGTAGAGAAGCAGCTGAGAGAGCTAAATACGAAAAAGTCTGCTGGTCCGGATGGAATACCAGTTCGGTTTTACAAAGACTATTCTGCGGCATTGGCCCCCAACTTAGGTTGCATTTATAGCGAATCTTTAATTCAGCGCAAAGTTCCTAGTGATTGGAAAAAAGCTCAGGTGACTCCCGTGTATAAGAAAGGAAAGAGAACTGACCCATACAATTACAGGCCAATATCGTTGACATCGGTTTCATGTAGAATTTTGGAGCATATTCTCAGTTCGAATATAGTAAATTTCCTTGAAACGGAAAAGCTTCTTTCCATGAATCAGCACGGGTTTAGGAAACATCGTTCATGTGAAACTCAGCTCGCCCTTTTCTCACATGACATCTTGCGACCCATGGACGAAGGGCAACAGGCGGATTGTGTTTTTCTCGACTTCAAAAAGGCGTTCGACACGGTGCCACACTGCAGACTGCTAACGAAGATACGAGCTTATGGAATAGGTTCACAGATTTGTGACTGGCTGGAAGACTTCCTAAGTAATAGAACGCAGTACGTTGTTCTCGACGGCGAGTGTTCATCAGAGACGAGTGTTTCGTCAGGCGTGCCCCAGGGGAGTGTGATAGGACCGCTATTATTTTCTATCTATATAAATGATCTGATGGACAGAGTAAGTTGTAATTTGCGGCTGTTTGCTGATGATGCTGTGGTGTATGGCAGGGTGTCGTCTGTAACTGACTGTAATAGCATACAGGTTGACTTAGACAAAATTTCTAGTTGGTGCGTAGAATGGCAGCTAGCTCTCAATGTAGAAAAATGTAAGGTGATGCGCATGAGTAGAAAAAACAATCCTATAATGTTCGAATACAGCATCAGTAGTGAGCTTCTTGATGCGGTGGCGTCGTTCAAATATCTAGGCGTAACATTGCAGAGCGATATGAAATGGAACGAGCATGTAAGGACAGTTGTGAGTAAGGCAGACAGCCGACTTCGGTTTATTGGGAGAATTTTGGGAAGATGTACTTCACCTGTAAAGGAGACCGCGTATAAAACGCTTGTACGACCACGTCTTGAGTATTGCTCAAGTATTTGGGACCCGCAGCAGATCGGTTTGAAGGAAGACACAGAGGCGGTTCAGAGGCGAGCAGCTAGATTTGTTACCGGTAGGTTCGACCAATGCGCGAGTGTCACGGAAATGCTCCGGCAACTCAATTGGGGATCGCTGGAAGAAAGACGACGTTCTTTTCGTGAATTTCTGTTAAGTAAATTTAGAGGGCCCGAATTTGAAGCTGAGTGTAGTACGATCTTGCTGCCGCCTACTTACATTTCGCGTAAAGATCACAAAGACAAGATAAGAGAAATTAGGGCTCGTACGGAGGCATATAGGCATTCTTTTTTTCCTCGTTCAATTTGGGAGTGGAATAGGAAAGGAAATGCCTAGTAGTGGTACAGTGTACCCTCCGCCACGCACCTTACGGTGAATAGCGGAGTAAAGAAGAAGGATTAAAATGGCGATCGACGTTGCATAAATCACGTGACAATCGATTACTTGCAATCGAGAGAACAGGCGATAAACAGAGACAGCCACACATCGACGCCACGTGACGTGAGGTGGCGCCCTCTACGATCTTATATATGGAGCGGCCTCAACCCCCAGCAGCCAGTCGTCGACTCAACCTCAGAAGATGTTCTCCGTAGTCGAGAACGAAACGTCAGGGAGAGGAAGTTTTATAGATCGACCACGGCAACTCAGCCCGGAAGTGTTTACTGATGAAGACGCCGGCCGTGAAAGCCTTCATGGGATGATGCGTAAAATTATATCGAAAGAATCGAATGTCTACTTGCCAAACGATCTGTTACCAGCTTTATATGAACGTTTATTTGTAGGAATGCATCAAATCACAGCACCACATACATCGATAAAACCCATGACACGTAACAGAGAGGTATGAGGGGTACTCTGTGTTACTGAGATAAAATACTGTTGCCAGCAACATGCAGGGCGTCAGAAATTAAACTGACTATGTTAAAAAAAATTGGCAAGGTGGGGTAACTGGATAGGGTGGAGATGATCCCTTCAAATCCCTTGCATTCTAGAAACTCACTTGTCATCGTACTAATTACAGAGATAGTGCATTTAACGAGTAAAATAGTAAACGGTTGCAGTTTTCTTATTTTCATTAATCAAATTACATTTGGACGAAAACACAGTCGGAAAGTATGAGTTTTCGACAAAGTACCTTTTCTGGAAAAGCTGACTCACCTGGATATTTGTCGAGTTTTAACGTCTGTTTATACAGGTTGAACTTGGCGTCTACGTCGAAATAGCTGAAGTAGACAGGCGTGAACGGAGCAATAGCCATCTGAACCTTAGCCACCTGTTGCGCACTGTACGGAAACACAGGGTCGCCTCTCGCCTGGAACAGATGCAGTAGTCACTTTTTCTAATGATAGTATTCGTGATGTTTCCGTGTCTATGCTTCGTAAAGGAATAATGTAAAAGGATAAATGTATCAATTTCATATAAGGAATCCTAAATATATTAACGATCGAGTCGAAATAAGGAAGGAAGATTAGTGTTCAACGTCCACTAAGAGTCGTATTAGTGAAAATGTACTCATGTCGAACTTCAGACTCTCGCAGTGCTGAAACTAAGGACCTAGATCAAGATCTGCAGAATTTCCGATGAATCTTCTCCAGAATCCTCAGATAATTTGTCATATTTGTCCTATTGATGTTAGAGAGACCGAAATCCTATGATAATGTACGAGACGCATCCAGGAAGAAATTTTTCCTATTTATCATCATCACCATTAAAGATTGATTATGCCTTTCAGCATTCAGTCTGGAGCATAGACCCCCTATAGAATTCGTCTTTAATTCCCTATTCAGTGCTGACATTGACGCCTCGTCTGATGTTAAGCCTTTTACTTCAAAATCATTCTTCACCTCATCAAAGTATCCTAAGTTGACTCCTTTTACCCTCCGCTCCTGAGCACATTAGTCTCTTAAGTAACCTTGCTTCTCCCATGCGTGTAAATGACTCCACTGTTCACTCTCACGGCTTAGTCCATGCAGTTCATTACCAGTGTTTCTTTGATTTCCACGTTATGGACAACCTCCTGCCATTGCTCCCATCTATTAGTACCTGCAGTTATTCTTGCTATTTTCATATCTGTAACCGCAACCGTATGAATAACTTAACCTGTGTCCACCCAGCTTTCACTCCCATACAACAAAGTTGGTCGAAATATTGATCGTTACAATGTTAGATTTGTCTTGGTACTGACTTCCTTGTTTCAGAAGAGAGTAGTTCTTAGCTGAGCACTCACTGCATTAGCTTTGTTACACTTTGATTCAAGTTTTTTCACTATGTTTCCATCCTGTGAAAAAATATATCCTAGGTACTTGAAATTGTCTACCTGTTCTTTGTTCCTCATATTTGGCACTCGATCTGTTTAAATCTCTTTCCTACAGACATCACCTATGTTTTGGATATGCTGATCTTCATATCATAGCACTTAAATCTCTGATCGAGAACTGAAATATTAGATTGTAACCTTTCAATCGAATCTGCTACCACAACAAAGTCATCTGTATATGCCAGACTGTTTATTTTGTTTTCACCTATTTTAATCCCGCCCTGCCAATCTACTGTTTTCAATATATGATCCATGAAAAAAAAAATTAAAAAAAACATATTTAGACGAAGAACTATTGGCAAATGCTACAACAACATCTGAGTTATTTTTATATAGTCACATGGCATACAGTAGGATCAACTTTGGTAGCCCCGCATTGTAGAAGTCTGCCGCCATTGCCTGGAACGAGGGTGCGACAATTGTCTTCAGGTCTTCGTCGTTGTCAAAATGCTGACCGGAGGACGCGCCTCTAGTTGTGAATGACACGTACTCCACGGTTTTGTCACAGGCGAACAACTGACGTCGACTGCTATTCGCTGGTCCTGTCTACAGTCAGTAGACTTCTACGACACATAAATTCATCCCTCGATATGACAAGTATCTCAATTCTTTCAATGATTACATAAAAAAAATTAAAAAAAAAAATAAAAAAAAAACTACTAAAAATTTCCTGTTGCCTATGAAATTTCTCATGTAACTATCTTGTCTTCCTTCCACAATATAGGGATGAGCATAGTAATTATGAAATCCATTCACCTACTCAACACTCACAAGGTGCTAGTGTTACAACACTTGTTGAACACAGGCATGCATCGCCGCAAAAAGTTCTACTACACCCAGTTTCTTGATGTCTTGCCATGAAATCTTCAGTCTCGACAGGCCTCCAATACACAAGACTTTCCACATGTTCAAATTTTTTATTGAGATGTGGTTCGACAGCCGTAAGATATTTACGGAAATGCATATTGTAAACCATAATAAACAGCTGATGGTTTACAGTATGCATTTCCTCAAACTTACCACATGACCTCACAGGAAAAAAAAATCAAGTCGGGTGAGATCAGATGAACATTGCTGCTCCCGCAGTACATTTTTACTAAACGTCGTTTTCAAAACAGCCTTTCTTCACTTACTCTTCCTGGTACCATCCACAGTGTCAAACCACTGTCCATCGTATACGTAACCTTCATTCTAAAAAAAAAAAGGAAACTGACACACCGAACTCCTCAATCTTAAAAATAATCTGCCTTAGTTACCTGACTTCAGTTATTATTATTTTTACTGCCTTGCTCAATCTGGGACAGCAAACATTTTTCCGGCAACATTTGTAGCTCACACGTAATTTCCCAGTTTTAGGAAAGACATTTTATATTGCAACAAAGCAGCTTTGGTGCAATATAAAAATGTCTTTCCTAAAACATTTAAGAGCTGCAAAACGTGACGTATCAAAAACTTTTGATTTCCCAGTTTTAGCTTATTTCTTGAATACATTTCCCTCAGTTTTGTAATCTATTGGTGATTGCCTATCAACTTCTCTTATCGGAAAGTCAATCAGCTTTGATTTCCCAAAACAATCCCTTTCATGCTTGGAGAAATGTCTTTTCTCTGTCTTTTACCCTGTAAAACTAATAATTAACTGTGGAAACACCAAATTATTGTTAGTTATAGTGATCAGAGGACATACTGACTTATTTCTATACGGTTGCTCATATAATTCACAAAAAACAACAATTAACACATAAGAGGTAGAAATACAAACTGGAGACATCTGGTACAGTGCTCTGAAACTTCTGTGCGTGTAACTGTCATGTAGCATCAGTTATTTAAGACTTTGGCACATCAAATAAAAAAAGTTACATTTTATAGTAAAGTACCGTACTGCACCTTCACCTATATTTTCAGTAATTACTCAAACATTTAGTAAAATGAACATATAACACATCATAGTTCAAAAAGATCCTAATAAAAGATCAAGTGCTGTAGCGAGGCAGGTCAATCATTAATTAATTATTAGTTTATATCTTGGTAATCCGTATGGCTCCTGCATATGAAAGAGGACGTAAGTGACAAAGCAGAGCACGACACTCTAGAATGAAGTAATACAATGCACATATAAAACTAAACTCGTGTCAAGTTAACAATAAACCTTTGACAAACATTGACAGTAGTTCAGTATTAGGACGAGGAAATGTCCAAAGCTGCCACTTGAAAAAAATAAATAAGTAAATAAATAAATTAAAAAATTAAAATTAAAAAATTAAAAAAAAAACACACACTGTTTAACTTTTTCTGTCCGATCGACATTCCTACACCTTGGTGCGTAGAATCCTTACAATCTGGACAGTCGATTCTCTTGTATGTTATATACATGATTGGCACATTGTTCTATGTAATTCGTTATCTCGACATTAGGGGCAACAATGTTTACCTTCTGACGAATATTTTCATACCACATTTTGTCCTGACCTGATTTAGAACTATTGTGCTTGTTCTAGTTGTTGCCGTTATGCGTTCCTCGTTAACCATTCTTCGTAACCGTATATTTAACTAGAATCTGTCATCGTTTCTCATACTGTTCCACACGTGTTCATTAATTTCAACGTTTCTATTGTTGTTATTGTTGTTGTTGTTGTTGTGTAGTCTTCAGTCCTGAGACTGGTTTGATGCAGCTCTCCACGCCATCCTATCCTCTGTAAACCTCTTCAACTCTGAATAAGAATGGCAGCCTTAATATATTTTCTTAATTATTATTATTATTATTATTATTTTATTTTTAGCTTTAGGACCAAACTGCAGGGGTCCCCAGTCCCTAGATTTACGAACTGCTTACATTAATTACTTACGCTAAGGACAACACACCCACCCATGCTAGATTGAGGAATGGAACCTCCGACAGGGAGCACATACTAAATCCGCAGCAAGGCGCCTTACAGCGCACGTCCACTTCCGCGCGACGAATCGTTTGATTTTGGTTACTCTATTCATTTTCGTTCGCTATATTTTCCTTTGCTACCTTCAATATTTCAAAGAGTGTATGCCAGTCAACATTATCAAAAGCTTTCTCCAAATGAGCAAAAGCTAAAAGTTTAGTTTCGTCGGCAGAACATTTATTACCCAATACAAGATTCACACAGAAGAAAGAATTTGTAGTTAGGCAACGACAGTTGAGCTTGAGCTACAATATTTTTTTTTATTGATTCGGCTTCGATCTGCAGATTTAGGTGCAATCTTCATATGAAAATCAAATGTTCAACTTCAAGCAACTTAAACTAACCTAAGGACAGGACACACACACACACACACACACGCACGCACACGCACACGCACACACACACACACACACACACACACACACACACACGCACGCACGCACACACACACTCATACGCACACATATAATGTTCCTGAACTGTTGTCTATTGTTTATGTTGTCTTGTGTGATTCCCAGTTCTTTAATATCCTCTTCTGTTTCAGTGATCTACTTCGTCTTGTTTTTGCTCTTGTTTGTTATCTCAAATATTTGCCTTGTGAGCCTGGTTTCATTCATCCTGCTGATATGTCCATAAAATTTCATCCTATTCTTTCTGATGGTGTCCGTTATTGTTTCCGTCTTTGTAAATCTCTCTAGTTGGCCGCTTTATCCAAATTCCTTCCCGAAACACTGAACCATATATTTTCCACAAAATTTTACTTTCCTGATTTCAATCTCTCTGATCTTCCTATGACCATGAATCAGTGTAGTTTCTGCAGCATAGAGTGCCTCTGGTAGGACTACTGTGTTGTTAATGCCTTAGTTTACCATTGACAGAAATAGATTTCTTATTGTAATGGTTCCAAGTTAGCTTATATCCTCTTTGTAATCTTGAGACCGTTTTTTGATTGGCTATTGAGTTCAGTGCTGATGGTTGGATCATCTCTCCTAGATATCTGAAGTGAGAAACTCGTGCCCGCGCGCGCGGAGGAGGACTCGAACCTCCGACGGTGAGCAGTCGCGCGCTCCGCATCAAGGAGCCTGGAAGTGTTTTTCCCCCAGTTGCAAGCGCGGCATGCAGGCTCCGATTCACAGTTGGCAAAATTGCATGACGGAGGGCATTTCCTTAGGAACGACCTTCGTTGATTGGACCTGAAGCTGCAGCCTAAAGAGCTGTGTTACCGGTTGTGCCGAATGAATAAATGAAAGATTCAGTTTTCCTCCGTTCTGTTATCCTACACGGTTTCTAGCCAGCTACCCACGGAGGCGCAGCACCTGTTGGAGAACTCTGCGGCTGGTACCTGCGCGTACTGCAGGAAGCAGTGGTCACCGAGCGCCTGGTCCCGCAGGTAGAAGCGCCGGATGGCCCCGGCTATGGCCGCCGCCTCGTGCTGCTCCACCGCCACGCTCGCCGGCACCAGCAGGTCGAAGTTTGCGTCGACGTCCCGCCACGCCGCCGGCCTGCCCAGCACCCCTGGACACAACGACGGCGATTAATCGCAATCGATTGCAGCGCTGCGCGTCGATGTTATTGCCGCCCCGCCTATCGTTTTTCCATTAATGAAACATTGCTCCGAAATACAGATTGCTGATTGCTCTCTGCTACTATTTCAATGGAAAATCGTTCCCTCAGCACGTGCCATCCCAGTTATCAAGCGGAAAATGCTAACGGTTATGGATAACGCCTTTATTTATATGTTGCCTCGTTACAATGCTTCATACAGGAGCCTAAACAGAAGCTTTATGAGTTGCGTAAAATATATATCGTCAATTTAGCATCGGAGGTAGTGTGAGTGGCCGAGGGTTAAAGGCGAAGCGGGAACGCGAGAGACGAATACAGTAATCAAGTCCGAGAGAATGTAGGTTGACGTTATTCATAGATGCTTACGCGCTAGTTGCTAGAAGTTTGTCGCACTTGCAAGAAGAGATTTGTGAGAAGATGGAATGCGTAGACAGTTGTGAGAAATCCGAGGCAGGTAAAGGCACTGACTGCTTCGTAAGCTGCTACATAGGCCCTTTCGCCGTATCAGCTACCGCTTGGTTTAAATGAACGCGACTATAGGTGTCCTGCAGGCAATTAAAGGGCTTTACGTAGACTGACAGGCAGCAGTTAGAGTAGATGGCAAATTAAGCTCATGGTTCAAGGTAACTTTCAGGGGTAATACAAGGCTGTAACCTGTCACAACTGTTCTTCATACTATTCATGGATCGTATTTTGAAAACAGTAGACAGGCTGGCCGGGTTTAAAATAGGTGAAAACAAAATAAGCAGTTTCGCATATGCGGATGACTTAGTTGTATTGGGAGATTCGATTGAAAGGTTGCAATTTAATATTTCAGAGCTCGATCAGAGGTGTAAAGATCATGATATGAAGATCAGCATGTCCAAAACGAAAGTAATGTCTATTGGAAAGATATTTAAACAGATTGAGAGCCAAATAGGAGGAACACAGAACAGGTATACAGTTTCAAGTACCTGTGATGTATTTTCTCACAGGATGGCAATATAGTGAAAGAACTAGAATCTACGTGTAGCAAAGCTAATGCAGTGAGTGCTCAACTAAGATCTATTGTCTTCTGAGAGAAGGAAGTAAGTACCAAGACTAAGTTAGCAGTGCTCCGCTCTATCTTTCGACCAACTTTTTTGTATCAGAGTGAAACTTGGGTGGATACACGTTACCTTATTCAAAAGGTAGAGGTCAGAGATAAGAAAGTAGCAAGAGTGATTGCAGGTACTAACAGATGGGAACAATGGCAGGAGGGTGTCCCTAATGAGGAAATCAAAGAAAAATTGGGAATGAACACCGTAGATGAAGCAGTTAGAGCGAACAGACTGAGATGGTGTGGTCATATTACACGCATGGGAGAAGCAAGATTACCTAAGAGACTCATGAGCTCGGCAACAGAGGGTAAGAGGAGTCAAGGTAGACCAAGACGAAAGTACTTAGATTCAGTGAAGAATGATTTTGAAGTAAAAGGCAAAGATCAGACGAGGCATCAATGTTAGCATTGAATAGGGGATCATGGAGGAATTTTATTAGAGGTACTATGCTCCAGACTGAACGCTGACAGGCATCATAAGTCTCTAATGATGATTATGACTATACGTGGGGAGTAAAGCTAAGAAAATGTGGCTTTCGTCAAATTATAAAAAGTAAATTATATTTTTCTGTGTCATGTATATAAGGAATGTTTACATCTATCGCGATATATTATTCAAGTTTTTTCATTGCAAGGCCTTTCGTTATGTACACATATTTGGTAGCTTTTAGGAAAGTAAGTACAGCTTCATAAATAATTGGAAAATAAAAGTAAATGGAAAAAGAACTAAACCTTCGCACTGCCAAAAATGTTCCAGTATATAACAAATATAAAAATTAAGTAAACGTAACATACGAGAATGACATCACGCTTCTGCAATAAATGTTTAATATATTGCCAGTTTGAGTCCATTCTTTAGCTTTGCCTGACCACCGGTTTACAAAATGAAATTTTATATCTTTCAAGCTTGAAATATTTGACATAGCAGATTTGAATGTACTTTTTCTTCACTGCCGTCACAAGTTCTTGGTAAGCACGAAACACATTACAGCGGTTGACACCTTTCTGGCGTACAGAAAACGAGAAACATAAAACGTATTAAAAGTTACGTGCCTTGTTGGAGAGCTTCAGGGACCTTTAATTTGCTCTGTTTCAGGTAGTTAGAAGTTACAATCAACAAGTTTGTTTTCTGAAACGAATGTTCTTAGTTTCAATTGTCACTTTAATCAATCTTTGTGGAAACTTGTTCAGAATTGTGGCCTCCTTTCCTTCTAGAAGGAAATGAACAAATTTATTGAATCTCTTCATATTCCCATGGAATATTTGATAATTGATAATTGACAAAAAACCATATCGTTCCAGACTTTTACGGCTGTCTTGCAGACTAATAGTTCAGTAAGAAATATATGCGAATAGAGAGGTAAAATTCCAGACTAAGGCATGGCCACATTAGCAACGTTTCTTAAGTCTAAGATCAAAACTTACTCAAAAAGTTAACTGATTTGTGGATGTCATGATCTAGTCTGTGAACTCGTGCTCGCAGAGCCGTTAGTGAAGGAGAGGGGTATCCCAGAAAGGCGTCGCAGATACAGCAACACAGAGCAACTGCTGGCCGGGTAACAGGTTCTCACTCCCCAGGAGGCTCACGGTTCTTTCGTCAGAACGTGCGTGGCGAGCACGGGGCCCCGAGCTAATGCAGTCTTCCTTTACTTCCCGGACTGCATTTCCTTTCCCTCTCCCTTCCTTTCTTATCCTCACTCCTTCCCCTTCCCACCGGGGCACTGATAACCTCAGTAGTTTAGTCCCCCTATCCCAACCAAACAACCCAAACCCAAACAACAGGTTCTCGATGTTTTACTGTCAACCGCCTGCTACCTGCTAGCCCGAGTTTACTCACAAGTGTGACTCCTCACAAATGTGCCTACTCATGAGTGTTCCAACCCCAGTACGTAGAGCTGCATCAAACCAGTCTCTGCAGTCAACAACAGAACAACAAGAACGGACTGCAGATTTTTCTTCGTGGCTAAAAATAGGAAGCTTAGGGTCTAACATTACGTTGACAGTGTGGGTATTAATGACGGAGCTAATGCTCAGAAATCACAGAAAACCTAAATCTCGATGGCTGGAGGTGGATTTTAACCGACATCTCCACAGCTGCAGGGAGCAGCCAGGCCGCTGACCGAACGCGCAGAGTTCTTCATGACTCCCACTACTCGTGGTTGTGGTAGCAGATAACCCTTAGTCCCATGCTGTTTGTAAAGGATTTATGGTGCGTCGCAATGGGTGAATGAGCAGAGAAAAAACCGCGTAATATGGAGCAACAAAAATACTCTTAGGAAAAGAAACTGCAATCTTTCTTCCTGCCCTTCTTAGAAGAAGCCATAAGCATAAGGGATAAGAAAACCACTGCCCCCCCCCCCCCTCCGTAGGCTCACAGGTCATTCGTACGTGCATGGCGAGCATGGGGTCCCGAGCTAATGCAGTCTTTCTTCATTCTTCTCCCCTTCCCCTTTTATTATCCTCACCTCACTCCTTCCCCTCCACACCGGGGGACTGATGGTCTTTCGTGAGTACGTGCATGGCGAGAATGGGGCCCCAAGATAATTCAGTCTTTCTTCATTCTTTTCTCCCTGGACTGCATTTTCTTCCCCTTCCCCTCCTTTACTATACTAACCTCACTCCTTCCTCTCCACACCGGGGGACTGTTCCAAACAAACAACCTTGGGCATCCCGACAAGGATCAGCAATCACATACGAACCTCGGGTCGCAAACGCCACCAGACGGCACTATGGACATTTGTGAGATGACGTTATCAGAGACGACGAATCTAAGGGGGCAAGCTACACTGGGGGCAGATTTAATGCCGACGCCAGGACAAGCGTTACAACAATTATGATGGTTTTTAGAGAGATCAACAAATGAACTGAACTACCTCAATGATGCTGCGGCATAAGTTTGATTAGTAATAACTAGTGCTTTCCTTTTACATACATGCTCGTTTTACAAGTCTTAAACAAACGACCTCAGCTGCGCCCATGGTGCTTAGATTACAACTACTCTCTGACATCCTGTCATCCGCCGAAGATGTATTTCCCAATACAGTAGTACTGTAACACCCACGACAAAATGAAAGCAACACGAACTATGAATTCTTTGTGCGTGTACTATCGATTCTTGTAATCGTTGTCGATCCAAAAATCGTTTAGTAGCCGAGCGGTCTAAAGCGTCTCGCTGCGGAGCGCGCGGTTGCTCGCCGTGGAGGTTCGAGTCCTCCCTGGGGCATGGGTGTGTGTGTTTGTCCTTAGGTTAGTTTACCTAGGTTTAAGTAGTTTGTAAGCTACGGACTGATGACCACGCAGTTTGGTCCGATAGATTTACAAACATTTGAACATTTGAACAAAAATCGTTTGTTGATCCTTCCCACGGTTCCGTGCAACAGTCGGTAAGAACGGAACATTTCTAGAATCAATTTGTTGTTCGAATGTCTGTCTGTAGGTCCGACTGATAAGAAAACTTCTTCTTGGGTACAATTATAGGTATACATTTAATATTTATGTTACATATTAAAGTCGATGGTCCGTTGTCGATGTAAAACAATGAAATTAAAATGTCTCATATTTTGATACTCGAAAACTGTCTAACCAAAACTACATGGTGTTTCCCATTGACTTACAATTAGTAAATGCGACACGAACTAGGTGTTATAGTGTAACTAAAGCAAAAAACTCCGAAATACGTTAATCTGCACTTATCACGTACAAAATGTTTTTTGCTGTTATAAACTTTCATTGCATCCGTATTTTGTGAATGTCTCATGTGCTACTGCAAGTATTTCAATCTGGTTTACAGTAATAGGTACATTGTTTCACAAAGAATATTTGTGCCTATAATTTAGGAATATTTAGTGTTAATTGACTAAGCCAAATGAATCACTCTCCTTTGTGTAAATGTTGCCTAGCTTCACTAATCTGTGTATAAGCATTGGATATCTGTTAGCATCTAAATCTCAAATTTTTAATAGTTTGGGCGAAAAATGCTTATAAAATTAAGTTTTGTGCTACAGTTTTCCTTCATATTGCCTTTCTCTTTCAGTAAATATTTATACAAACATGTTATTTTGACTAATTTTAATACAGTACATATTTAGAAATGATGCCAATTTCTAGTACTTTTTTGCTATTATGTCTGAATATTTGTTTTTTAATTTTCAGTAGTATCATCATTTACGTAGTAAATTTTTCCTAAGGCGTTCGTCGAACAATGGATTTTTTTCCGTAAGAAATACCCAGTGGTATTTTTAAAATAGATTTCTTAATCCACATATATTTTTTATTTAACACTGAATATTTACTTTCTTTAAGGCTACTGATTAATACAGGCTCAGGTATAACTTTTTTTTCATTTTAAAAGTTTTATTCGTCACTGTTTTCTCTTACATTCGTACGTAGTCTGCTCCACTACTTAGTAACTTCAACTTGTTTATATAGATCGTAACTATGTGACGGCGAGTAGATGATGTTTGGGGCAGGGGACCTGACAAAGATTCCCCGCGCGCTGGTGGAGAACTTCAATCCGTTCTTCTCCCAGACTGACCTGATGGCGCACGTATCCTGAATTCCTCCTGAACAGAGAGGCTCTGCCAAACGTGCTGGACGATGTCTCAGTGCCTATTTGTCGCCGCATTCAAATTCAGTTCGAGTCAGGGTCCCGAGACGGGCAGCACGTCTGCTGACAATTTCCCCCGCCTGCTGTATTGGTTTCGCATGGCCACCACGATCAACCGATCTGTTTTCAATCTGGTTTCTCCTGTGACAATATGTAGAGCACCTTGTGTATAAAACACCTGTTACACCGCCGAAAGACGAAGTGGACATCAAAATCTCTTCGAGATACATCAGGTAACTTAGAGACGGCAAGCCGTTCCTTGCAGCGTCTTAATCAAGCGTATCTAGATGCAACTGTACATGAGAGTTTCCTGCAGTGGGCGTTTGTTTCTATCTTGTAAGGAACATCATGCAATACGGATGACCTTTGCACCCTCGGTTCCTTTGTGATTATTAACCCTTATTAATTTCTCAATGCAGCATATCATTTCCTAAACGCATTTTGAATCACCCTGTATGCTATTTTACCTTCGAAATTTACAGTACATGTGAAAATGCGTTCGTTTCAGACTTTACACGTACTGAAATGCTTGCATGGTTTCGTGATTAAGCTTTAATAACGACTTGTGCTCCCAAACAGATCAGATTTTAAAATGGCAAAATCATTCTTCAATGATAATTATGATGTTAAACACTCTCAGCCAGTCATTAATACTCTCTTCTTTTTCTGGAAACCCAAACAGTACACCACCATCCAGTGGATTAGCAAATACTAATTAACATCCTTTATTTTTTCGTTTTTAATAAAAGTAATTAAAAACTTTTAAGATATGTTCTCTCTTCTTTAAGTCATCGTAGCAGGTGGTGCGTAAATGACAGATCATACTGATAAGTATGTTCAAATATTTGTAATTCTAAGGGGTCTAACATGCGCCAAGAACAACACACACACCCATGCCAGAGGGAATTCTCGAATTTCCGACGGGGAACGACCGTGAAATCCATGGCAAGACGCCTTAGGCCGCACGGCAATTTCCGAGCGGCTCGACACGTTTTCGTCGATATTATACTTTCCCGACGATCAACAGAAACATAAATATCTGTACGTTTATCTTTGTGTAACAGCACATGGTTCGCGCTTCTACGTGCTGTAGAAGGGAATTAGTAAATCAGTTTTACTTACGAACCCATGTTCGGAAATGTCATCCATCGACGCTGTCATTTTTTTATTCATCTTCAATGTAGCGGAATTCATCTCTCCTATTGGTCAAGTTGTCATACATCCTACGGTACCAATTTTATAGCCCGCACTTTCTAGACATGTTTTGGATGTTTTGATCCATAGTACATCCTCCCAAAATATGGAAAGCAAAGAAATTCTACATCTACATACCTTCTCCGCAATCCACCCCAAGGTGCGTGGCGAATGATACCTAGTACCATTACTACTCTCTTGCTTTCCTGTTCCAATCCCATAAAGAAGAGGGAAAAACGAATGCTTGTATACATTAAAAGTCGACCGCTGTTCGAAACAAGAGCCTTGGTTTGTCTCTAAAATTGGTAAATGAGGTCCGTGTGAACTACTGGTTACTCCCTGCTATAAAGCCTTGTTCCCTGGCCCAAACCGAGAACTCGCTAGTTTCAAATTTACTTCAATAACAGGAAGTTAATACTACAGTGGTCAATATACATAGCAGCTCACACGTTATTACACACATACATTAATAAGCAAGCCACCAAAATTAAAGTTATCTTGGAAAGGTGGCTAGGAAACATTGATGGCGCAACGGAATTTACACTTAAGAAAATATGCATCTGAGCTTGTTCTCAGCACTTGTGAAGAACAATATTAAATAAGAGGGAAGGTGCTCTAAATCTACAATTTATATGCAACTTACGGATTATGCTGACATAAACTTGTTTATTCAGCAAAATGAGAAACCAATTTCGTTAATACAATAAAAATGCATCTCTTACATGGATTAATGCGGACGGTACCCAGCCTAAATGATACATGATTTAACGTTACTAGGGGGAAGGATTTACAAACGACACGCATTCTCTCACATACACGCAATGCTACAGCGAAACTCACCATGTTAGGAATTGATAATATATTATTTTGTAATGTCTATGTAAATAATTATTTTGTAATGTCTTTGTAAATATCTCTGGCTTAATAATTGAATCTTTGATGTAGCTTTTGTCTTTGAAAATACAGAACGCAAACAGTGAATCTGTGTTATTATTCACGACGTACGGTACATAAAAAAAATTGGTGCCGAAACCCGGGAAGAGAACGCAAGGAAAAAAAAAAACGCAAATTCAAGATTCAGTGCTAATTGTGTAAGCATACTGCGGGCCGTATCAGAGTAATACGGAGCTGTGAATGAGGAAACACGTCACGACTTCGACATCGTCTCAACAGCTGACTGAGATAAGTACAATGACTACTTATTTGTAGCCTTGCTTCACGGCGATATATTATTGAAGTAGCAAAGAATAGTAGAAGCCTCACAGAACTAAATATTGTTGTAACTTGAATACCATACGTAATAATCTCCGACAGCAGATAGTTATTGCAGTTGATGACGTCACACGCGCTGTCGATTGTTTGTTTGGCATCCACAACAGTATCGTAGTACGAATTTATTAAAAGTAGCGTACGCAACGTGCGTTAATATTTTACGCAGAGTTCTTTGAGTGGTGCTATATTCACTGATTACTAAGAAATAAGTAAATCTGTTCTGCTTGAGTTCCGCATTCCATACATTGCGAAGTACCGTATAACATAGCCAAGATGTCTGACGTCGAAACTGCTGACGCAAGCGCACGTTTGCATCAACTGAAAAGAAGGCGAACTAGAGAAAGAGCCAATATTACGCGGTTTTTCAAGGAGATACAAGAATTTACCGATTCTTCGTCCGTGGACAACGTGGAGTACTGTAGGGAACGATTAAAGGAGACCTTAGATAAATTGATACGACTTGATGATGAAATTCACAGCCTTCTTGACGATAATGATAACGCCGCTGACATATCCAAATGCGATGAGTACATAGATACTGCCAAGCGTGTCCTCATACTAAATTCAGAAGAAATGGAGAAAAAATTGTCTAGAGCCATGTCACATGTTTCAGTTAACGACGCCCAACTTGCAGCAACAGTTGCCTCTGCTGCTCCAGTAACTACAGTTAAGCTTCCCTCCATAAAGCTTGAGTCATTCTCAGGAGATATAGAATCATGGGCTCGATTTTGGGAACAGTTTGAGCAATCAGTTGATAAGAACGCCTCATTGTCAACCGTTCACAAGCACATATTTTTGCGCGATTATTTAGAAGAGGAACCAAAAAGTTTGGTGGAAGGTATCGCTGTGACAGCCGAAACATATGAGGAGACAAAGAAGATGCTTAAGACTCGATTTAGATAGAATTATACAGGCTCACTTGGATTATCTCGAAAGTATTAAGCCAATACAGTTTGTGACTCCAGTTGTGCTTAACTCCACATTTATTGACTGCAATCGCCGTATTCAAGCTCTGCGTGCACTCGGAGAAGATGTAAATGCCTATGGCCGAGTGCTCGCACCGAAAATACTTAGAGCATTTCCAGACGACATGTGTCGGCGTTGGATCATACATGTTAAACGTGAAGGTCTGTCAATTATTGAATAATTGAATTTATAGGAGAAGAAGTAGAGGCAGCTCTCACCACAGAAAAGATTCGTTGCATGACGCCTACGTCTTCAAGTTACACCTCTACCGCGGCAGCTCTCCATGTTCGCACTAAATCCAAGCAACACTTAACAAAGGTAACTAAACAACCGGTACCGTTCTGCGTTTTCTGTGAATCTCGTGACCACTGGGCTCAGGATTGTAAGACAGTTACAGACGTTGCGAAAAGAAAAGACTTACTAAAAAATTCTAACCGTTGTTTCTTATGTCTGAACAGAGCACATAAAGCAGCTAACTGTGGGAAGAAAGGCAAGGCACTTTGCACTAACTGTAAAAAGTCACATCATAGGTCTTTGTGCACGAATCAGGATACCCTTAAGGCAACAAGGTATCAGATAAATGTCGCATCTGTTAATCAAATCGATGCTACGACCCGAAATTTCACGTTCCTGCAAACAGCTCAGGTTTGCATCATAGGGCCGACCGGCCTAAGGCGTTTGACTCGGTGTATACTAGACAGCGGAAGCCAAGCTACATTTATATCAAAGTCACTGATAGAAGAGTTACAACTACAAATCACTGATCAACATGAGATGACTGTTTGTACTTTTGAGGCAGAGAAAAGTTACTCATATCACCGTAAACACGTTCGTTTTAATATTAATGGAGCCTGGGCAAATTCGACTGTCTCTATTACTGCTTACGAAAGTGATCACTCTTTCTCACCTCAGCCAGTGATCTCACAAGACATTGTCACCAAAGTGAATCTTTGCAGAGTTCAGTTAGCTGATCCTAAAACTGGATCTCAAGAAGACTTACCAATAGAGATCTTAATCGGTAGTGACCATTACTGGAGTATAGTCAAGGCTAGTTCACCTGTCCGTATTTCTCCGTCGATTGTTCTAATTCCCACCATATTTGGTTGGGTCCTAAGTGGAAATCGTTCGAGAGTTTGTGCTAATTCAGTTGCTGTAAATCTCATCCATGAAACATACTCACCATCTGATGATGAATTACGGAAGTTCTGGGACTTCGAAACGATTGGAATAACGGCAAACCCTCCTCGAGCTTTGAGTAAAAGTGATTCCGCAGTTCTTGGGGATTTTCGTTCATCCTATTGTGTGCGAGACCATCGAAGAGTCGTACGTCTCCCAAGAAAGTAACAGACTGGCAAGTAACAGACTCAACGCAGAACGTCGATTTAACACATTACATAAAAGACTTTGCAATAACGAAAACCTTAAGGACATGTACTGCAATCTCATGTTGGACTACATTACAAAAGGTCGTATAGTATGTGCCCCCACGGAAGATCTTGGAAATGACATATTCTATCTTCCACATCAAGCAGTGAAAAGAGAGAAATTTGGTAAGACGAAGTGGAGGATAGTCTTTGATGCATCATCGCATGAAGCCAATACACCTTCTCTCAATGACGCATTAGAAGCGGGACCGAATCTTCTACCAGAGATATTCGCCATATTGTTAAGATTCAGACTACATCAGATAGCCATCGTCAGTGATATTAAACAAGCATTTTTGTAATTAGTCTTACATGAAAGTGACAGGGACTTAACCAGATTCTTATGGTACTGCGTAATCAAAGACAGTGATGGGAATTACCAGACGACAGACGAAGTAATGACTTATTGCTTCACGAAACTGCCATTTGGACTAACATTTTTACTCTCCGCAACACTGAGAGAACTAGCTGAACGACATAGAACTAAGTTTCCCCTTGCAGCATCTCTTGTTGAGAGCAGCTTCTTTATGGATGATTTCGTTTCTGGCACGGAGAATGATAATGATGCTATAACTCTTTACTATGAACTCAGCGCAATGATGAAACTACTGAGTTTCGATTTAGCGAAATGGGCCACCAATTCGGAACAACTAAGGACCATATGGAGGGCTGAAGGACAAGACATAGACCCGGAAACGCAAGTTCTTGGTGTTTACTGGAATACAGAAACAGACTGCTTCTATATGAATGCAATGGATATTACTAGTAGGATTCCTGTAGGCCCCACTACTAAGAGGACACTGTTGCAAATTACAGCCAAATTTTATGATCCATTAGGATTGTTCTCTCCAGTGTCTCTTATTGGAAAACTGTTATTTCAGGATACATGGTGCAGAGGTATTGAGGTCTTGATTGGAACGAGTTGCTGCCACCCGATATTGGGTCCCGATGCAACACTTGCTTTTCTACCCTACCTTCAGTGTCTCAAATACAAATGCCACGATGGCTAGCGATGCCTCTGAGAGAGCATATGGAGCGGCTTTGTATATTCGCACGACCGTGGAAGACCATATTGTTGTTCTTTTGGCATGTAGCAAAACCAGACTCGCTCCCATCAAGAAGTTAACTCTTAGGCGGCTTGAACTTCTAGCAGCGTTAATAGGATCACGATTATTGTATTACTACTGCACAGCAACAGGGCATAAAATAACTGAAGCAATATTGTTGTCAGACGCTATGGTGACTTTAGGTTGGATACGCAGTGACCCAAACAGGTGGAAGACATTTATATGCAACAGAGGTACAGAAATCCACACCCATACAAATCCCAGTCAATGGAGACATTGCCCTGGGAGTGAGAACCCTGCCGACAATCTTACACGAGGACTTTATGGTAACCAAATACAATCTGTGAACCACTGGTGGAAGGGGCCTCCATGGCTTGCACTTGCAGAATCAAGATGGCCATCTAACGCTTCACTCATTACTGATAACCTACCAGAAGAAAAGAAGAACTTACGGCATGTGATGGCAGTAGCCACTTCTTCTAACCTTATGGACTGCTCCAAATTTAGCTCCTATTGGAAACTGATTCGCGTAACAGAGTAGATACTACGATTGATTCACAACATTCGACAAAGTTCGAAACTCGAGGGAGAGCTGAAGGCAGTGGAGCTTGCTCAAGCACGTCATTACTGGATACGAGCTGTTCAACAGGAATGTTTCTCTCAGGAGCTCCATGCACTCAATAAGAATCAACCTGTCCCGAAAGACTCAAAAATAGCATGCTTCAATCCTTACGTAGAAGATGGTCTTCTCCGACTGGGAGGACGCTTACACTAAGCAACTGTCCCTAACGAGCAACGTCATCCATTACTCCTCGACGGTAGACATCACTTCACAACTTTACTGGTTCAGCAAACGCACATTCGACTACATCATCTTGGTGTGAGAATAGTGTTGGCAGAGCTTCGAAGAGAGTTCTGGATCCTGCGTGCCCGTCAAGTTATCAAGAGAGTTTTGCACTCCTGCCTTCCCTGCAAAATTCTACACAAGCTACGGGGCCAACAAGTTGAAGCACCCCCACCAGCCGATCGAGTAAGACCATCCAAGCCATTTTCTATAACTGGCATAGATTTTGCAGGCCCTCTCTATGTAAAGGTTGTCACACCATGGAAAAGGCATACATAACACTCTTCACTTGTGCGACGACACGTGCAGTGCACTTGGAATTGTGCTCTAACATGACCACAGACGCATTCCTCATGGCTCTTCAAAGATTCGCTGGTAGACGTGGACTACCCCATACAATCTACACAGACAATGCAAAGACGTTCCATGCAGCTAATGCTGAACTGTCTGAAATATGGAGTGCATTATCTAACCCAAAGACTCAGCGTGTCCTAGCCAGGGATGGCATTGCATGGAAATTTATCGCCCCCCGTGCGGCTTGGTGGGGAGGATTTTGGGAGAGGATGGTGGGTACCATCAAACGATGCCTACGAAAAGTACTTGGTCAGTCAAGGTTATCGGAAGAGCAGCTCAATACCACGCTGATTAATATCGAAGCCGCAGTGAATTCGAGACCAATTTCTCAAGGAGACGACGATGAACCTTTAACACCAGCCCACTTTCTTATTGGTGAAGGACTACTGACAGTGCCAACAGGACCATAACCGCCGACTAAAACTGTTTTGACAAAAGAATTCAGACTGCAACAGAAGTTGACAGATGACTTTTGGAAGCGATGGACTAAAGAATATCTATTGCAACTTAGAAGCTTCCACGAAGTTCGGGGTACTTCGACAAGGGTCATCAAGTTTCGCCCCGGTGATGTTGCTCTGGTATAAGAAGATGGACGCCCGCGCCACCTGTGGAAGAAAGCAAGAATAGAGAGACTAGTCGAAGGAAGAGATCGGAAAGTACGAACAGTAATTCTATGCACACCAGAAGGACACCAGATAGTTCGTCCCGTTCAACTGGTCATCCCCCTGGAGGTTGACCAGGGTGGGGAGGATGTTAGGAATTGATAATATATTATTTTGTAATGTCTATGTAAATAATTATTTTGTAATGTCTTTGTAAATATCTCTGGCTTAATAATTGAATCTTTGATGTAGCTTTTGTCTTTGAAAATGCAGAACGTAAACAGTGAATCTGTGTTATTATTCACGACGTACGCTACACACCAAAACCAGCGTGCTGAGACTAGGAGGAAGCAGGCGCCGCTATCGTAGGCGAGGTAGCACAAAACACAATGTACAAAAACAATTTGAAGCTGGCTTTGATCTGTCGCGCCTGTTTTGAGATGGTGCGCGTGAATATCCAAGTTTAATTACATCTTAATTCGACCGCGAGCAAACACGTTAACGGCGACACACGGCTACGTTACATGAACGCACTCCACTGAAGGTGAAGTGGTTGAAAGTCGGATTCATTATACAAAATCACCGTGGATTCTTAAGTTGCAGTCTGTTAGAAATTGATCTAGGTACTGGTTTTATAAGAGAAGTGTCGTGAACTCAGGCGACTAGCTGCAAACCCCGTAAGTCGAAACTCGGACCCACGTGGTTCCGAAAACCGGTACTATTGAATAAATTCAGTTTCCGAAAAATAAAGAAAATTAACTACTGCATGTAACCCATAGAAATGCTTAGAATTATATAAGGAAGCGAATGAAATACAGCTACATGCGATAGGGGGCGATTACAGAGACGGATGAAGTCCAGTCTCATAAAACTCGTAAAAGTGAAATAATTACAAAGTCTGAAAAATAAAATTAAGAATTTCGGCATTCGACCCATAGAAATGTTTAGAATTACATAAGGAAGCTATTGAAGAAGGTTGTACAAGGTTCAGAGAGAATTACTGACAAAGACAGAGTTCGTACTACGAGTCGGAGAAGAAACGGCAAAATTAAAATAGGCGGGGAGAGACGATCGCGAAATATTAGTGGAAATCAGAAGGATACCCGCATAGTTACTTGCATGATTGGCATGGAACAAACAAGAGTGGAAGCTGAAGGCTTTGTTCTATGAACCAACCACGTGGAACACATATCACTCACGGAAGGAAACGATGAGATTTTTTACATGCACTGTACAAAAATGAACATATCACCTATTAGAAATCGGGCCCCACAAAGCTAGAAAGTATTTATACAGAGGTTTTAACATACCAGGCCGTTATCAAACTGCAACTAGAATCACACACACCGCCTTTATCTATTGGAAATCACTTAACTGAAAAACGAGAACACGTTTCCGCACTCGAACGGAGAAAATATTCCAAAAAATGATTCTAAGTTCACGTATCTAAGTTAAACGTGCTAGTCAATGAAATGCTATCATCTCGCGGATGCCAGAGAAGAACCAACCTTGCCTCACCAGACGCCCAGTATAGAATGATCAGCCGAGCGGTCACCGGGGCGCGGTAAGACGAGGGAAGCCACCGGAAGCCGGAAAATCCAAGAAAACAGCGGTGGTGAGGACGGACAGCGATACTCTAGCTGGAGGGAAGGCTCGCTAACTAGACTGTATCCAAAGGGTGTAGAACCTCTTTGGTAACCTCAACAGCTATCGACTCTGAGCCAGAGAGAACGATGCAAAGGGAGCTATCACTCCCCACAAACAGCCATAGATTTTCAAACACACTTAAAAGTACAACAACTGCACATTCTCACAGGGACAGTGGTGTAGCGGAGAAGCTGTACATATGCCACATTGATTAATATCCTTAGTTGGTGCCGAAATCTAGATCAAGTATCTAAAAAGTGCAACTTGTTGGGCTGTTTCTACAATTATTATAAATTTAGTACGGTTGCAGCAATTTTTGACAAGACATTTTTAAAAAAATCAGTTGAGGGTATAACGTTACCTTTAGCGTACAGGAAGCCCTCCTGCGAGTTAACGCCGAACATTGTTGGCACTGGGTGAACTCGTCCGCAGGTGAGAATATCGTAAGGGTCTTCGCTCATGAAAACCTCCTCGGCGTCGGCAGGTTCCATTGTTGGCCGGAAAGGAAACATCTTACGCGCTGCTCTCTCCTACGAACAATAGATGACAAATAATATCCTGAGCTGCTTTGCCGTAGTAAAGATCATACTTAAATCATTAGATTTCGCTCCAGGTTATACATAAATCAATTGTATAACGTCGCTGTCAATCCCTTTGACATAATCCTGCTCTCTCTCTCTCTTTCTCTCTCTCTATATATCCATTTCACCGGTATGTGGATTCCGGATATCTAGTAACGTGAACTGAATCACAATCATTTCTGATATCATGGTACAAAGTGGTAAGGGAGCGGTAGGTATTGGTTAATTAACTATTAAGCAAACAAAAAGTATCAACTGCCGCAGACCTTTACCAGTTAATAGTCCAGTTCTAAGCATGTCAGTAACAGCAAGTCGCATGAGACTGGAGCATTGTCCGGCCTAGGTATAAGCCGGTAAATTTCTGCTTATATTAAAATGTTAGTTGGGAAGAATGGATATTATATACCTACGGATCAGTTTATTCTCCTGAAACTTACTTGGTTTATACTATCTTTTAAGTAAACTAAAAATGTATTACAGCAGTAGCGGATGTTACCAATATTGATTAACATTATCAATAACTGCGGGTGTTTGATTAAGACAACCATATGACTTCTAATTTATCATTGATAACACCATGGAACTCATGCCCGCCCGGTTATCCATGCGATGTAAGGCTTTTATGGTGTTGAGGTTATGTAGTAACCTGGCCACCGTGGATGCTTTTCAAACGGTTTTCTACATCCCACTGCATGAATACGGGTCTTGAACCCGATTTTTGCTCAGTTAACGTTGTTGGTTCTTTTCTGTCCTTTTTCCCACAGTTGCTTCTTGTATTAATATGCAGATGTCTATTTATGTAAACTGTCTATGCAAATGAAATAAGAGAAGTTATTTTTCCATACGCGTTTCTCCTTAATTTTCAACGCATCTTCATTGACACTTCTTTCAAATGCTGTTTTACACGTACTGTCTCTTTACAAAGGTTGTTGTGTTTATTTCTTCTTTCATTTCATTTGGATTTTTCACTTCAGCACTAGGCATATACCATTTTCTTTGTCTCAAGCAAAATGACATGTGATTCATTTGATTTGATTTTCTCAGGGAAGCCAAAACAGTCTTGGTCCAATCCGCCACTGCCCGCACCGAAACTAAGTTTATTGTGCGGTATCGCTCTCTGTATATCTAGTAAAGCCAACCAATGCCCTTGAACAGTGCAAGGAGTCCCTTTACCAGTTCTTTATTAGACACAACTTCTTCGGGTCTGGTTGCCCCAAATGTTATGTGCCTTTTACTCACCAATGCAATGCATTCGAAGATTAGATGTGATGCAGTTTCATCACCGTCATCACATTTAGGGCCCTCTTCTGTTATTCCCATTGTATGTCGGTGTTTTTTGAAATTCCCATGGCCTGTCAGCAATCCAACCATGAGTCTAGTCTCTCTCCTGTTCAGGCCCAGGATTGCAGAACTTCTTTTAAAACATGGCTTTGGCATCATTACTTTTCCATGTTCTTGTTGATAGACTTTGGTCCAATATTCTACGTGCTGTCTTCTGAGCCAGTTACGTAGCTCCAATTTTATCATTGCCTTGGTGATTGTCAGGACAGGTTCCGGTCCAATAAATGGAGTCTCTGCCCCCATCCTGGCAAATGACATGTGACTAGTGCTGCAGTGCTGATCTGAAAAATCCAAATGAAATGAAAGAAGAAAGAAACACAACAACCTGTGTCGAGAAACAGCACATGTAAACCAACGTCCACGAAAATTGCTACTGAAGATGCCTTGCAAATAAAAGTGAAACACTTATGGTCTTCAGAATGAAACTTCACTCTGCAGCGGAGTGTGCGCCGATATGAAACTTCCTGGCAGATGAAAATTGTGTGCCGGAACCGGGACTCGAACCTGGGACCTTTGCCTTTCGCGGGCAAGCGCACTACCGACTGTGCTATCCCGACACGACTCACGATGCCGCCTCACAACTCTACTTCCGCCAGTACCTCGCCTCCTACTTTCCAAACTTCACAGAAGCTCTCCTGCAAACACGCAAGAAGTTTGGAAAGTAGGAGGCGAGGTACTGGCGGAAGTAGAGTTGTGAGGCGGCATCGTGAGTCGTGTCGGGATAGCACAGTCGATAGTGCGCTTGCCCGCGAAAGGCAAAGGTCCCAGGTTCGAGTCCCGGTTCCGGCACACAATTTTAATCTGCCAGGAAGTTTCACTTATGGTCTTATTTTAATTCCATAGACTGTTTACTTAAATAAATATCTGCGCATTCATAATTCGCTTCAGTTATACATCACATTAAGGTTTAGAAAAATTGTGCACACTTTCACATGTAAAACACACAGACATTTGGGTTACCCAAATTCCTCCATAGAGGAGGGGAATAATGTCGTGACGACAGGAGGGGTATACAGTCACCCTTAACGTTCAAAATCGATGGCGATCCCGCATAAATGCGGGATGAAGATGAAACTAAGAATCCTATTAAGCTGATCCCTCAATATTAAATTAAACTCTGCCGGCTTTCCTATAAACGTCGTACCGCAAGTTAAAGCACAAAAAATTGAGGGTAATTGTGCAAGTTTGCTTCCAGGAAACGAAAGCATCGATCGGGAAAACGGTGGTCACTGCATCACGTCTGCTGAAATACCAATCACTACCATGAACTGCTCCTGCTAAGCTCTGTAAACAAATGTGATCAGGTAGCATCATTTAAATCTTTGGTTCTCGTAGAATACATTCCTCCTGCAAGAGCAAAAGGCCTCTCTTGCCCAACACGGACGGCGTCGGCGGTCGCGCTTGATTTCCGCTCGCGGTCGTCATTACGGATACTATTATTAGATTTCATATTTAATCGAATTAAATTAATTATCTTTTAATAAAAGCATGTGTTCCTTCGTTTAAACTAAGCTCAGCAGACAAAAGATTAGCCAGCCCAGAGTGCACGCATGATATCTGCAGATGGATCAGTGATAGTTACGTGATGAGGGGTACGAGCACGACCACTGTTAGAGATGGCTTGATAAAATTTCTTACAACAGTACATATTTAATCGAATTCATTTACTTCTAATAGAATTGTGTGTAACGCTGTTGCTACTAAACTCAGCACATAAAACGAAAGTCAGCCCAATGTGCAAGTACATGTGACTCGCTAAGCCTTTACATATGGCGCACCGATTGAATCTTACGTCGTTGCAAGATGCTACTTTTGTTGACGTTTCGTAGCGCACTGCTATCGTACAGAATATGAGGTCAGGACTGTTGTAAAGATATCTTGTCGTTCAGCGTTTCACGGCTTGTAAACCAACATTTATTTTAATTCGGCAGGAATTGCTGAAGGCAGTTAACGGAGGACCATCACAAGTTGTTAGCGAGAGAAAGTTTCCACTGGAAGTTTCAGCGGGCTTAACGACTTTGTTTCTGTGTGGCCATCTTCCGTACAGTGCGCCGAATTACTCGTTTTTAAAATAGAAAGGACTTATTCTTGTTGCTTTGTTCTTCTTGTTATCTGTCACGTTTCAGAATTTTACTTTCAGGGCAACCCCATTGCAATCTAAAGATTACAGTCTTGTTTTCAAATGTAGTATTTATAGATTACAAACAGTTCACGCCTTACATTCTCTCGTCTTTCGCGTTTCGATTTTACTGTAGTTCCATGCCGTCACAGTCTGAATGTTTAACTTATACACAGACCAGCAACATGTTCACAAAGTGCACAAAAGCACAAAAATTACGTTAGTGGAAGAACTGTATGACATCATAACGTGACCGTTTACTGTTCATTATTTGTATATAGTACATCTGAAAACAAAACTGTAGTTTGTAGATCTTGCTAAGGATGCCCTACAGAAAAAAGCGAAACGTCTCTGGCAAATGTAACTACATTACGGCAAGAAAACGACGTTTTATTTTCAAAGGGAATAAAGTTGGGTGATAAGTATGATACTGATACCCCATATTTTTGACAACAGACAAGTTCCCTCGGTCTATGAAAACTACATTGGGTTTATAAATGATCTGAGGTGAGAAAATATGCGAGACGGGGAAAAACCGACATCAGGAATTCCAAATTTCGGTATGTTCCTCTGTGCATAGGTTAATTTGCTTGCGATGTATAGCGCAAACTTTTGGGCTGATCCTTAAACAAATGCAGATGATTATCAAGACTACATTGCATTAAACAACTTTCAAAATGATTTCCCTTTCGGTAGCTAATGTTTTGTCCTGTGAGCTTATCATTGGGCTTGTGAGTGTGGAAGTAAAGCGAATCTGAGTTTGCAACAGCTGTTTCAATTTTTACCGCCTGTGTATAAGGACAGGGCTGTACCGCTGTAGAGACCTCTACCCGTACTCTTAAGGTCTTTGAGGAAACAGTGTCTTAGTGAATCCAGTTCTGAGCGCAGCCCAGGCTGACGGCCTGAGGGATTAACAGTACTGGCAGGGCTGACACCTGGACAAAAAGCTAGTGGTTAAATGTAAACAAAAAGCTAGTGGGTTGGTAGCTGCTACCTCTCTTATTCGGACGAGCAGTATTGCGGTAGAGGCAACAGGACGGGTTCAACAGATCACAAAGGATGACCACATGCAGAAATTCCTGTGAATGCTCAGTAACAGCTGGTTCATTATACAAAGGGAGCGTGACAGTGTGCGTCAGGCGACAGGATCTTATTTTGTTTGTACTTGTCTTGTTTAAGGAAATTAAAAGAAGGGGGTTAATTATTTTAGCTACGACTGTAAATCAGTGGTTTCTTCAGTGGCTTCAAGAATTTATTGTGCATTCATTTCTTTTGACTGAACCACTGCTTCACTCTGTGCATTAAAATACACTATTGTTCTGCCTTATTGAAGTGAATTTCCATATATGCCCCTGAACACACACACACACACACACACACACACACACACACACACACACACACACACACACATATATATATATATATATATATATATATATATATATATATATATATATATATATATATATATATATATATGTCGTTCACAACTAACACCTTAGGTCTCAGTAGTAATCGAAGAGTAAAATATTTGTGATCGTAAAATAATTTTTAACTATTCCCCGAACTTGCGGAATGAAACTTTCACTCTGCAGCGGAGTGTGCGCTGATATGAAACTTCCTGGCAGATTAAAATTGCGTGCCGGAACCGGGACTAGAACCTGAGACCTTTGCCTATCGCGGGCAAGTGCTCTACCGACTCAGCTATATCGACACGACTCACGATGCCGCCTCACAACTTTACTTCCGTCAGTACCTCGCCAGGCAAAGGTCTCAGGTTCGAGTCCCGGTTCCGGCACGCAATTTTAATCTGCAAGGAAGTTTCATTCTCTGAACTTGTTTCCCAGTCTTTATGTACGAAGAGGGTACCAGTAATAGACATTTTAAATTGTTATGTTTTCGTCTGCGAACTGTTGGTGGTCCTCGCTGAATTTTTGTCCATAATGGAAGAAGGTAGGAAGATTAGGTTTTATTGCCCTGTCGCCAGCGTGGTCCTTTGCAACGAAATACAAGCTCTCTCCCTCCTCTCTCTCTCTCTCTCTCTCTCTCTCTCTCACTCTCTCTCTCTCTCTCTCTCTCTCTCTCTATCTCTGTTGTTTTTTTTTTTTTTTTTTTTTTTTTTAAGGTTGTGAAAGAAAATAGGTCATTTCCTTTGAAAGGAACCATCGTGGAATTTGCCTCGAGTTATTTAGGAAAATAATGGAAACCCTAATTCTCGCAAAAAATGGTGTAATTCTCCATGTCCGTATGGCACAGTGTTCAGCGTTAAATCTAGATAGTGTAAATAAACCACCAATGAGAGAACATTAACACTGTGTCATCAAACTAATGAATAATGTAGCAAACTGAGATACTAACGTGACTTTGCGGACAATCTGTCTTCTGTGAAACATAATAGAAATTCAGACTAACACGTAGCCACTATAGAATAGACTGCTTTTTGGGGTTCTATGGGAACAACTGAAGTAGGATGTAAATGATGAAAGTACCTGTAGCAAGTAGCAATGTGAGGGCGTCAATTAATGATGTGACGCGATTTTGATATTTTTCGATCCCCCCCTTCCCCTCCAGGCTGAAACATCGTGAGATTAGGCCCGAGACAATGCGTGTTTTTGCTGTAAGTGGATTAATATGTGTTCTGTTCTTTTCCAATTGGAATTTAGGTAACCGAGATAGATATTTTTGGGATGAATTTAACCAAACAATTTTTGAGACTAATATATCTAATGGGGATGTTGATGGAAGTTAGTGCAGCTGCAATTTCTCGCTTAACGAGTCTGAATTAATAACAGATAAGAATAGTACCTTCCAAGAAGGACCATCTAACATTCTTCCGTAACAGATCACTCACCTACAGATCTTCTGTCACAGGTAATTGGACCATTTCTTGAGCAGGTGTTTCGTTGCCTAGTGGATAATTTAAAGAATGCGACAGAAAGGAAGGAAGGAAACTTAGGGTTTAATGTCCCGTCGACAGCTTGGTCATTAGAGACGGAGCTAACGCTCGGAGTGTTTGAGTAAGGATGGGGAAATAGATCGGCCGTGTCCTTTGAAAGGAACCATCCTGGCATTTGCCTGGAGTGATTTAGGGAAATCACGGAAAACCTAAATCTGGATGGCTGGAGGTGGATTTAAACCACCTTCCGAATGCGAGTCCACTGTGATACCACTGCGCCGGAACGGGAACCTAAAGACAATAAAAGTCGAGAGAGTCGATTGGAAAAATATTTTCAGAATAAGGCATATTTCTCTGTCACGATTTTTCATGTACAACTGCTTACTGAAAATAGCCACTGGGCGAGAGACAGACTTGCTGCTGGACAAGTAGGTAAGACACTGATTTACACATTAAGAACGTAAAGATCAGTTCTCAGAGGTAGCTCACAGATGAAATTGGAGAAGTCGAAGCTTGACGCATCAGGAGGTCGTCGCGGCTGGCTAGATATGCTACTCATAAGGTAATGGAAAGCACGTGTTACTCATTGCCGAAGACTGAAAAAACACCATGCTCGCGATGTTGACACCATGAGAAACTACAACCGTATGGGGCCAGAGCAGCTGCTCTCCACATTTCTGAAAGGCGCGACCAACAACTGCTGTACACTTCGGCATTATGCGGAACATTAAGAGGTGCTCCTGATCGCCGCCAGCAGCTGACTTCCGGTCTCGGGTTGGCTGTTCTTAACTGGCACGAATTTCCACATCGCGTGAAACTTGTTTCCCTGTGCCACCGCGTTCTTCCAACGTCGGCTTGAAGTAACGGGCAGGAAATAGGGTTCCGCCATCATGGACGTTTTCCATATTAATTAAACGGGGAATACAAAAATTGTCTGGCCCCTCCAACCGATCCTGCTCTGTGTAGACAATATATTGGTAGAGTCTGTGGACCTGAGAAAATTAATTTACTAGTGTTAATAAAGCAATGAAGGATTGTTAATTAATTAATTGTTGATCAGTCTAGGTTGCTAACAGTTCACTCGGAAATTAATTTGTAATTAGAATCTGGAATCAGAAATAGAGTATTTTTATCTTATTTTTTAATTAATTAACTTATTTACTTATTTATTTTTGCAGAGCTCTCTTTCTTTCCCTAAGGACTTCTGTTGACAGTTCTAATGTAATATTAGTAGAAAGGGACTTAACTGTGGGGCAATCAGTCCCTAAACTTACAAACTAATTATGGACTAACTTATACTAAAGACAGCACAAACATCCATGCCCGAGGGAGGATTCGAACCCCCGACGGGAGGGGCCTCGAGCACCGGAGCATAGCGCCTCAATGCGCTCGGCCACTCCGCCGTGGCTGTTGACAGTTTCTGCGTGTCTTTCATTCTTCATCAAATTAGAACGTTACACTAATGGGAATTACCTGACATTTTTGCATTAGGAGGCTATCTCAATGTACTCCAATTATTGTTCGAGAAAATTAATTTGCCTGACAGAACAGAAAGCAGCGTCCTTATACGATGGAGATTCTATTTCGCCGAAAGTAGTAATCTAAGACAAGGCAAATAAAACTTCTATAAAAGCAAACCCAAAAAATTTTGTGTTTTACTAAATGTACCAAGTTTTCTCGTAATTTTGCACTGTTTCTTGCGGGAGAAAAATTGCGTGATTTGCCGAGAGTCGACTATTCTTCCAACCCACCCCACCCCGAAGCATCTCACGTAATTAATGGACGCCATCCATCCATTAAAGTTTTAGGCATATGAACGCTTGTGACGGGGATATTGGACGCTGCGTCAGGACCGGGACAAGGGGAACAAAATCCCCCGGACCCGGGCCTTGTGAGGGCCCAGGCTTCTGAAATGGCGAATATCAGACGGCTGTTGTGAAATAAATTTTGCAACATATTGAGTTTTAAAATATCTACACAGATGGGATCATTCACCACTTATTTGTAGATGACAAACGTTTGTGAAGTAAGCAATATTGTATGATACCCCCACCAACATAAAGTTCCATGTGGCAGTTCACTTTTAGATTTGGTGTTCTACGAAAGAATAAAAAAAAAACGTGTGCACTGAGCGGGCCGTCCAACTGCATGAACGCTGCAAGATAACTGATACGATAGATACGGTAGTAGCGCAATAATGCTTACTTTTTCTAGTGCCATGTGGTCTTGCTAAAGGGACACTGCTTTTTACGGTCAGCAGCTCATCCATTTATCGAGTTCTTCGCGAACATAAAGCTAAGTAAGCAGAGGAAATCATTTCTTGATGAAGGCATGAATAAAGTAAGTTTTGAATTCAGATCTCTTCAAGGTAAATGTTTCTTTATGTCATTATTGACAACTTAGTCGCCAACTTAACAACACGATATGAAGCATTAAAGCTGTTAGATGACACATTTGGATTTTTGTGAAATATGCAAAGATGACTGATGATCAGACCGCTGAGGCACGCAATTTATTCATCACTGAATACCATAATGATGTTACAATAGATTTAAAAGAAGAAATGAAATATTTAAAAACAGCGCATACTTCGAAGGCACTTCTTTGAAACCATTCTAACTCTTGAATAAGAGCGTAGCTCTGCGTATCTTTTGCTCTCTTCCAGTGACTGTCGCTCTAGGAGAGAGATCATTTAGCACTCTGGTTCGTGTCAAAAACTGAGATCCACCATTCATCAACAATGTCTCACAGATTTGGGGACCTCGGCTATTTAATCTGATTTGGCAAGGCAGCCAGACTTCGATAATGTGATTCAAACGTTTGCTGAACGGAAGGCTCGGAAAGCACAATTGACAGAGTTACACGCAAAAAGCTTTAATATATTACATGCTGCACAACTCATTGCGATCTACATGCAAGTGAAGTTTTTTTTTTTTTTTTTTTTTTTTTTTTTTTTTTTTTTTTTTTTTTTTTTTTTTTTTTTTGGCTGGCTGTTTAAAAGTGAAGAGCAAACAAATTTTCTAAACTGTATTAAATGTACCTAACAATCATTAAAAATAAATCGTTACTGAGTAGCATCTGAAATCTAATTTGTAAGTCGAATTAGTCTTCTCTCTTCTCTTGTACGTCTTGATCGAGCTATCACCAACTTCCTTAGCTGTCGTTGCCTTCACTTCCTGAAATCTGTATCACTACTCTCCTAACCAATATTTATTACTGTATTTCTGTATTGGTTTCTAATGAGTGTATTTGTAATGTATACCTAATTGTGATGTGTTGAAACCATGTCAAACCTTCTCAAAAATTGTATGTCTGTAAGTTTTTAAAATGTTTAGTAAAAAATTAGATTTTTTTAATCATATTACTTTATAGTGAGTATTTTTTGTGTATTTTCTACGTTCCCTAATGATGTTGTGTTAACCCCTTTAGTGCCTGAATTAATTTCTACTGCGAGAAAAATATAATAAATCGTCTTTTTGTGCTTAGTATTGGGACTAATAATATGAAATGAAAAACATATATAGTTGGTATTATTGCATTTGAGAAGTAAAAGGCTTACAGTTCTTCATTGAGGGAAATTTTTATTGAACTTTCTTTTAAGAATAAAAAAAGTAATTAACGTATGTTTAAGTATAATCCATGGGATAAAGGTTACTTTGCTCATGAAATCGCTTGAAACAGTTTGAGTATTTGTTTGCAAGGGTGTGGCTTGCATTCTATATACATAACGACTGTCTGCCCTTTACAGCTGGATCTTTTGCATCTTTGCCTTCCTGTTACACAGGACCAATGACCTGCTCCATCAATAAGGGGAGACTGGGGCTGGTTTTTTTGGAGCCCGACTCTTATTGTTTTGAAAACTGCAAAAACGTCAGTCACAATCTGGCAATGAAGTATGTTAGCACCAAAGATGAATGGAAATTACCGCACTTTCTGCATTTTATTTTATCTCTTGCATGTGTCTATAAAGTGCCTGATGATAGTATTTTATATAAACATTACTTTTGTGTCACATCTAAAAGTGAATTGCAACACCTAACAAAAGTATTTTCAGATTGAAACTTCCCTATGTATTTAACTTTATTTCATAAAACAGTGGTCGGCAACTAATCTTCGATGAGGTCCGGATACATTTGAAAACTTTTATCGAGGTCCAGATAAAAACCTTATATTCCTTATCAATTTTTTATTTTAATTTCAACTCAGAAGATTATATGAAAGACAAATGACAGGCATATTTGTATTCAAAAATTCAGAGCCTTAATAATTTTTTATTTTAATTTTCAGTCTCAAACTAATATGAAATATAACAGATGTAAAATAATAATGTATAAAAATCCAGAAAAACATATTATTTGCTACTTAGTTATTTTTATTTTCACTCACAAAAAGTATGAAATAAAATGGATAGTCAATATTTTATTGAGAAGTCCAGAAACAGATCATGCATTATACCTACTATTTTCAACTTTTATTTTCACTAAGAAAGTATGAAATACAATGAAGTGTGCGGCGCAGCTTATGCGAATAGTGTCTTCAAAGTACGCAGCCGTTAGTCTCGAGCGATGATTATTATCCAAGAAATTAATTTTTGAAAATGAAATTTCTCAAATGTATGTGGAGCCAAACATAGCAGCCAGTTAGAACGTTTCTTTTTTTTCCTTTTCTTTTTTTATTTTATTTTATTTATTTATTTTCAATTTTCATATTTTTCCGGGACATTTGGACTCCTAAACTCTTCAGTGGATACAGTTTTATACGTTTGCAAGGAAATTTCTTCCTGCATACGTTTGCAAGGAAGTGTCTTCCTGCAAATCTATTAGCGCCACTTGGAGTAAAGGCACTGAAATTTGGAACAACTTCGCAGTCACATCCGTCCATTCTCCTACAGGAGGAACTTCAAAAGGCGATTTAAAAATTGTGACGACTCGCATATTTCTTCTTAAAATCTGCCAAGAAATTTGACAATATGGAAACGTCTATTTTAGGATTATTTTTATATTCAAAAATTGCTGCAAAATGAAGAAATTATCGACTTAAACGTCTCTTCAAAGAATCGGCTTGCGACGGAATGATGATACACTCTGTAACAAATTACAAATTAATTTCCCGCTTCCTTATCTACAGGAAAAAAAATTAGAGTATGTAATTTTCAAAATACTTTCTGCGGTCCAGTTTTTGGCGTTCGGCGGTCCGGACGTGAACCGCGGTCCGCCAGTTCCCGACCGCTGTCATAAAGTGTGGTGTCGCACAAGTACAAAGTGCGCGCCACCTACTTTCGCCGCGCGCCGCCATGCACGCACGGCGCGGCGTTCTTACGACGACAGCCACGAGCGCCCTCTGCGACAACGCCGCTCGTGGCCACCACTGAAGGACTGGCCACTTCGGACTGAGATAGCAACGAGTTAGGACCTTCGTAATCAGATAGGCACCAGTGAAGACTTTGCTATTGTACAGGCACTAGGCAGGCCTCTAACAACTATGTATCAACATTCTGCAGTACTATGTAAAAGTTAAGTATTGTTACATTCTGTGCAATATATATCTCTTTCTAATTTACTCTAGTGTTTATAGTTTCTGGCTGCTCCCCTCCGTACCTGCACCAGCGTGCTATCTTTGTTACTGTGTCGGTCTCGTTCCACTCGGCCACCGACACCTACGACGAGGCTGGGACACAAAAGCGACGTCGAAGTTGGGACACAAAAGTGGCGACGAGGAGGGATAGAACCTTGGATCAGCCCGCTTGCAGCAGCCAGACAGCAGCAGTCGGAGCACGCAGAAATTGCTCCCGCCCACCCACCCTTATTATAAGATTTTTGGGGGAACATTTTCAGTTACGTGTTTGTGGACTTTTTTGTTGCAGAGCGTCCTCTTTCATATTGCATTTGTGTTTTGTTATAAGTTACTTGTATACGCGGCGCCTAATCGGTCAGCATGGCCACTACCCCGAACCCAAACTTAATGGAAATTATTCAGTTACAGACGGCGCAAATAACACAACTTCTCCAGGCTGTGGCCCAGCTCACGGCGCAAGCAGCTAACCAACAACAACAGCCGCCGCTTCAGCAGCCCACACCTGCCGCCGCAACGCTACCTACCTTTCGCCAGTACAACGAACGTGAGGAAGAATGGAGCGACTACTTCGCACAGTTTCAAGAACTCGTCGCGGCTCATCAAATTACAGGTCAGAAAGTGAAGCATCTGCTATTATCTGTGGTGGGCACCAACACCTTCGTGTTACTGAAAAAACTTTTCCCCGACGTATCTCCTCGTGATGTAGACTTTGACCAAATTGTAGATGCACTGAATGCTCATTATGAGAGAAAAGTTCTTGTAGCCGCTGCACGATACCGATTTTTCAGACTTAAAAAATTACCGCAGCAGTCACACCAAGAGTGGATTACGGAATTGAAGGGCTTAACCCGCCGATGTAAATTTACTTGCTCTTGTGGACTTTCGTATAGTGACGTGATGTTGAGGGATGCGATTACGCAGAATATTCAGGACCCCAGAATTAGAGCAGCAATTCTGAAACAGTCTGACCCCTCATTAGACAGTATACTGCAGCTTATAGAAGCGCATGATACTTTTGACTTAGCAGATGTAGAAATGCAAAGCCACAGTGTAAATTCAGTGCGCCGCAACGGACGCTTTCCTAGCCGTAGTTCTCAGTATAGCACTAGTGATTCTTATTTTTCTACCGGCCGTGCTGAACAGACAGTGAACAGTAGCCAGAGTAAAAGTGCGACGCAAAGGTCGCCCCCTAGTGTTAGACACAATAATTTGCATAACGGGCGCCAACGCTCATTTCAGAAAAATGTTCGTAAGTCTTGCCCCCAGTGTGTCTCGCCACAAGCGTGCTCATTGCCCTAGTCGCAACGCAACCTGTTATCAATGTGGCAAATCGGGACATGCGCAGTCTGTGTGTATGCAAATTAAAAACTCAAAGAACAGCAACGTTAGAAATGGTGCTTCGCAAAGTGCGAGAACAGTTCATTCTGTAAATGTTATACAGGCTGTGGAATTGAACAGTGCTTTCCTTGGATCTCAATTGCAAGAAAGTAGTTCTGCGCCTATGGCAAAACTATATAGTGCACCACGTAGCAAGCGCCGACGGGCGCGTAAAACAGTGCAACGGAAAAGGGTTCGGGACAAGCAAAATGACTATGAACAGTGCATTCCTGTAGTGAAAATAGTGCCTTCTGCAACTGATCCTTGTAATAGTGCCCAGTACTGTGTAGCTAGTGACAGTAGACAGCAAGTAGCTACTCAAAAGTGTAGTGCAGTAGTTAGTACATCTGGAGTAGCTTCGCAGGCTTGCGCGGACGCCGATCCGGCGGTAGTGTCATCTAGTGACAGTGTTGTTAATCCGCTGCGTGCCGAGTCTGCGCCGCTTACTTCTCTACGCGGCCCGCGCAAGCACGGTAAACAAACCGTAGCAGACGTTGCCCACATTCGCGCACCTGTCGTGCGCCAGAAGCACAAACTTTTTGTAAATCTCTCCATAGAAAATAAGACTGTGCAATTTCAGCTTGATACTGGTTCCGCTGTTACATTAATTAATAAAGATACTTATGAACTTCTGGGTTCGCCAAAATTGTCGCCGTCACAGCAAGTGTTAACAGCTTATACAGGTGAAAATATTCCCGTGCTAGGAACATGTAGCCTGTCCGCCTCTTTTCAAGGTGTAACAAAAACAGTTGCTTTTGTAGTTCTTCAGGCCAAATCGACACAGAACATTTTTGGACTAGATGCTTTTGACTTGTTTGGTTTATCAATTCAAAGAGATGTGCTTCAAATTTCGTCAATAGTGCCTCAGGATAAAATCAATGCATTGTGTGACAAATATAGTGACCTGTTTTCGCCGGAACTAGGTTGTGCAAAAGACTTCGTGGCACATGTAACTTTAAAAGAATCTGCAGTTCCAAAATTTCGTAAAGCTAGACCAGTGCCTATCGCCTTGCATGATACAGTTGCCGAAGAACTTAAACGTTGGCAAGATAGTGGGGTGATTTCTCCTGTTTCTGCGAGTCAGTGGGCCTCGCCTATAGTAATTATACCCAAGCCGTCAGGAAAACTTCGTCTCTGTGCGGATTTCAAATCAACTGTCAACAGTCCTACAATTGTAGACACTTACCCCCTGCCCAGACCTGACGAACTAATGGACAAATTAGGACAGTCTCGCTTCTTTTCTAAGATTGATTTAGCAGAGGCATACTTACAAATTCCACTTGATGACGAGTCAAAAAAGTTTTTCGTCATTAATACTCACATGGGCCTTTTTCAATTTCAACGCCTACCCTTTGGCAGTTCTTCCGCCCCCGCTATTTTTCAGCGTTTTTTGGAACAGCTGACAGTTTCTGTACCGTGTTGTTCGAACTATTTAGATGATATTGTGGTATCCGGACGTACAGTTGAAGAACATTTAGCAAACCTGGAGTGCCTTTTCAAAGTTTTGACTGCAGCAGGTCTACGTTGCAATAAAGCAAAGTGTTCGTTTTTTCAAACTGAAATAGAGTACCTAGGCCATGTGATTAATGCCCAAGGAATTCATCCCTTACAGTCACATCTTAGAGCAATCAAAGACTTGCCTCCTCCTAAGAATGTGCATGAATTGCAAGCAGTAATGGGAAAGCTTAACTATTATTTCAGGTTTATTCCCAATGCCTCTCAGATTGCAGCTCCACTGCATCACTTACGTAGGAAGAATGTTCCTTTTGTATGGTCTAAAGATTGTCAGGTTGCCTTTGACAAACTAAAGTCTGCACTACTGAGTGATGCATGTTTGATTCCCTTTGACCCACAGAAGCCTGTAGTGTTAGCAGTTGACGCCTCGTCGTACGGTCTGGGTGCCGTTCTGTCGCATCGTATTGGATGTCACGATCGTCCTATTGCCTTTGCATCCAAGCTACTGACGCCGACGCAACAGAATTACAGTCAGATAGAAAAGGAGGCCTTAGCAATCATTTACGGCGTCACAAAGTTTCATCATTATCTGTATGGCAGAAAATTCTATTTGTTGACAGACCACAAGCCTCTCACGTCGTTGTTCTCACCCACAAAGCCAATTCCGCCACGAACGGCACAAAAGCTTCAGAGATGGTCCTTGATATTGTCAAATTATCAGTATGAGATTTTGTACCGACCTACCACTAAACATGCCAACGCGGACACACTTTCCCGACTTCCGGTTGGCCAGGATGTATCATTTGATTCTTCAGAAATGGCATGTTGTCAGATAGACTCCAGAGATGCTTCCGCTGTCGCAGACTTTCCTTTGAACTCTCGTCGGGTTGCACAGGAAACAGCTGCGGATGCAGACCTAAGTGTGGTAGCACGTTTTGTTCGCTCAGGTTGGCCTGCCAGAGCCAAAGACATTGATCGGCCTCTGGTTCGACGTTATTTTGCACAACGTCATGCATTATCTTTAAGTCAGGGTGTACTGTTGTTGCATACCGACAACGACCAAGCAAGAGTGATTGTTCCTCGTTCCCTGCAACGAGAAGTGTTACGCCTCCTGCATCAAGGACATTGGGGTATTGTTAGGACAAAGCAACTGGCCAGACGTCATTGTACCTGGGTTGGTATGGACGCTCAGATAGAGAACATGACGTCACAGTGTACTGTTTGTGCGGAGCATCAGGCGGCTCCTCCGCAACGTTTCTCAGACTGGCCACGCCCCAAGGGACCATGGCAACGTTTACACATTGACTTTGCCGGACCTTTCTGGAATACGCGCTGGTTAATTGTTGTAGACGCTTTCAGCAAGTTTCCTTTTGTGATTGCCATGAACTCAACGACAGCTTCTAGTACAATCAGTGCCTTAACGTCAGTGTTTTGCATCGAAGGTTTGCCTGAAACTATCGTCAGTGACAATGGACCTCAGTTTGTTAGTGCGGAATTTCAACAGTTTTCTCGTGTGAATGGTATTCAGCATATTACCACTGCACCTTTTCACCCTCAGTCCAATGGTGAAGCAGAACGTTTCGTTCGAACATTCAAGTCTCACATGGAGAAGATGAAAGGTCAGCACTCCAGGCAGCAAGCTCTTCAAATTTTCCTGTCTACGTATCGGTGCATACCACGTGACGGCCCGTCTCCTGCCGAGCTGCTACACGGCCGCCGTCACCGCACTCTCCTTCACGTGCTGCAGCCTCCCACGCACCGAGTCGGTTCGTATGGCGCTACGCGTTTTCAGGTTTCCACGCCGGTGCTGTACAGGGTGTTTGCTGGCAACAAGAAGACGTGGTTACCGGGCATCATTCGGCATGTGCTCGGTCGCAATATGTACGTTGTACGTTCTTCCACAGGGTCGGAGCTGCGGCGCCACGCAAACCAATTGCGTCTGCATAGGCCGCGCGACCCTGTCTCCGGTTTCTTGATTCCAGACCCAGTTCACCGCCAGGGAGCACAACCACATCGTTCGTCAACGGGTCCAGCGTCCCCGGACTACGAGATCGTCCCGATGGAGATCGACGCGACGCCGCCGCTGTCGCCGCCGCAGATGACAGCGTCACCGAGAGGGACTCCGGGACCGTGCGTGCCGCCGCCGCCTGGGCCACGCACCTCAGAAGAAGATGACCTGCTCCCTCTGGGCGGGGGGGTGCGCCCTTCCCCAGGTTTCGGTGGGTTCCCTGGAGGATCGCAAGGCGGATGCCGGGGCGCGGACGGCGTCTCGATCCCAGCCTCAGCTACGACGCCCTTCCCACCAGTAACGCCCCCGCCCAGGCCCTCCTCCCAGTGCCGTCGCCGTGGCCCTCAGCCCTACGCCACGACGGCGCGGCGGTTTGGGGGGGAGGGGTGTGGTGTCGCACAAGTACAAAGTGCGCGCCACCTACTTTCGCCGCGCGCCGCCATGCACGCACGGCGCGGCGTTCTTACGACGACAGCCACGAGCGCCCTCTGCGACAACGCCGCTCGTGGCCACCACTGAAGGACTGGCCACTTCGGACTGAGATAGCAACGAGTTAGGACCTTCGTAATCAGATAGGCACCAGTGAAGACTTTGCTATTGTACAGGCACTAGGCAGGCCTCTAACAACTATGTATCAACATTCTGCAGTACTATGTAAAAGTTAAGTATTGTTACATTCTGTGCAATATATATCTCTTTCTAATTTACTCTAGTGTTTATAGTTTCTGGCTGCTCCCCTCCGTACCTGCACCAGCGTGCTATCTTTGTTACTGTGTCGGTCTCGTTCCACTCGGCCACCGACACCTACGACGAGGCTGGGACACAAAAGCGACTTCGAAGTTGAGACACAAAATAAAGGATGAACACAAACTCGGCTCTTTCTTCGCAAACCGAGCACGATAAACGAGGGTCGCCGTACAACTACAGTAAACTTTCAGTTAACGGTAGCACAGTCACATGCACTGCGCCTGTTCGTGTAGAATCTGCTTTAGTCGGCATTGGCTATCGAACATACTTATTCTACCACATTTAAAGGTTGCAACGGTGTGATGCGAATTTGCGACAATCGGAAATAAAGGGTTATAAACAAAGTAAAACCTTTGTTTTTATTTTTAAAAAATGACTGCTATATTTTGAGTTGTGGCCCGATCTTGCTTCATGCCCCGGAGCAGCACCCCATATTCAAGAAAGCCTGCGCATGACGTCACAACATGGAGGCGGTGAGAGGCGTAGAGTCTTTTGAAAGATTGTAAACATTAGCAGTGCACGTTGTTTATAGTGCATTCTTTCGTTCAGTTATTACGTAAATTGGTGTTTTGTACTGTGTGATCGCTACGCTGGACGATTTGTGTGAGTGAGAACAACGTGTGATCTCTGTTTTACTGACAAAATGCCCTTTCGCTGTTCTGTGCGGAAATGTAAAGGAAATTACAAATGTGGCCCAAAAGTTACCGTCTTTAAACGTCCGGAGAAGAAGAAGAAATGGATATCAATAATTCCCAGGATAACTTGGCTCCTTCTTCGAGTTAAAGGGTAAGTTTTCGTTTTTGTTTAACCTTATAAAAGAATTTTAAGTCACGACTGTTTACCGTTGGATATTGCGATTCATTTCATTTACGTAACCAACACAATTAGCTTATTCTTCTCCGGACGTTTAAAGACGGTAACTTTTGGGCCACAGTCGTAATTTCCTCTACATTTCAGCACAGAACAGCGAAACGGCATTTTCTCTGTAAAACACGTTGTTCTTACACATACAAATCATCCAGCGTACAAAACACCAATTTACGTAAAAAATACGAGGTCTGTCAGGAATGTAATGAGATTGTGTTTGTAAAACATGTTTATTTACAATGCATTACAAAACTGCAAGATCACCTTCAAAGTAGTTCCTCTGGGAAGCTACACACCAACGCAGACGTAGCTCCAGCTCACGGAAGCATTGCTGGAAAGCGTCAAGCGACAACCTTCGAAGTTCCTGTGTTACGATCTTTTTAATTTTTTCTGAGGACCCGAAATGTTGGCAACGAACTGCATTTTTGATTTTGGGGATTAGGAAGAAGTCACAGGGACTGAGATCTGGGGAATAGGGGGGTTGTGGCGAAACGGAAATGCCCTTATTCGCAAGATACCCATTAAGAGAAAATCGGGCGTGGTCAGTACTTGGATCGGTAACCGTCCGGGTACGTCACCCGCTGTTGACAATTTTCCCTTTGCCTTACGGCAGAGGAGACAGGAGGGCTGGTGGTGCAAAGTCCCTGATCACGAGGCTTTGCACCAATGTCCTGGATTAATTCCATTCTTCTCCGCAGTGTCTCATGGAGTGAAGGTATGGGACTCAGTTGGTGGTGATCCGTCCGTCGGATGGAGACGTTAAGCTCGGCAGCCCCATTGGTGCTTTTCGAGAGCAGTAGGCTATGTGCCAGCACCGGATTTCACCCTCTCCCTTCTGCCATCATCTCCAACACGATACTACGCAACACACACACCCATTAGTAACCTAGACTTAACATAGACACTTCAGGCTCACAGTTATCATTCTTTGCGAAGGGAAGGTGCCTGCGGGCCCGAAGGATAGGGAAAACCTTTCGAATTCGGCGGCTGATCCTGCCTTTCGGTGTCTCCCAGCCAGGCATTGAGGATCCGTGATTGCGAAATGTCAGGACGGACACGAATGACCCCACTCCTTAGTCTTAAAGGACCTGTATGTAAAATGGTTGATTTAATGTTTTTCCTTGGGGAAAAAATTCCTTATGGATCACGCTTTGATGGTCAATGAGGCAAATCAACATGACCTTCATTTTTGTTTTACTTTTCCTGGCCTCCTTCGGTCATGGTGACCTGCTTTAGTGCCACTCAGCACTTCGTCTTAATTTTCTAAATGTTTTCTAAGGCAAAGGTCCCAGGTTCGAGTCCCGGTTCCGGCACACAATTTTAATCTCCCATGAAGCGCACACTCCGCTGCAGAGTGAAAGTTTCATTCTGGAAACATCCCTTAGGCTGTGGCTAAGCCATTTCTCCACCATATCCTTTCTTCCAGGAGTGTTAGTCTTGCAAGTTTCGCAGTAGAACTTCTGTGAAGTTTGGAAAGTGGGAGGCGAGGTACTGGCGGAAGCGAAGTTGTGAGCTGGCATCGTGAGTCGTGTAGGGATAGATCAGTCGCTGGCGCGCTTGCCCGCGAAAGGCAAAGGGCCCTGGTTCGAGTCCCGGTTCCGGCACATGATTTTAATCTGCCAGGGAGTTTCATATCGGCGCACACTCCTCTGCAGAGTGAAAGTTTCATTCTGTTTTCTAAATTGTTTGATGCCGCCTTTATATGCTGTCACATCGGCAGCCCCTTAGGGGCTTGCCACTTTTTTTTTTTTTTTTTTTTTTTATTTGTTCAGACTGCTAGACATTAAGTAGCATATTGTTTTAATCTTTTAGACAACATGAGCATTCCTTTACTTCTGTAAAAGTCTGATGATGACTTCCACAGTGTTATCGGAATCTAGATAAATTTTGTAACTGTTTAGAGCAACTTGTGGTGCTGCAATTGTCAGCATTATCAAAAATGATTTCTAAATGTTTTTTGCTGCATTGTCCTTGAGTTTCACACAAAATTTAATGGCGTAGCGTCGTTCCAGTGTTGTACTCGGCAATTCTCCTACGAGCAACACTAACGCACCATCACGAAATATGTTATAAACTCACTTGTGTGCACCGTAGATAGATCAAATTTTTACAGCTTGTAGCCGAAGAATGCCTCCATTAGCTCCACTGGTTTCATTTTCCTAGTGCGTGCAGTTCCTGAAATACAGAAGCAGTCTCATTACTTTCCTGACAGACCTCGTACACTCCTGAACGAAAGAATGCGCTATAAACAGCGTGCACTGCTAATGTTTACAATTAGAGGACTCTAAGACTGTCACCGCCGCCATGTTGTGACGTCGTGCGCAGCCTTCAGGGGGTTCTGCCAACACCACCTAGAAGACAAGGCCTTACAACAGGCCGTGCCTACGTCACACTTAGAGGCCCCGGCCGCCATATGACTGGCGGCCGCTGCGCGGCGGTGGGCGTGCCCCAGCGGCCAGCCAGTGTGACGTAGGCACGGCCTGTTGTAAGGCCTTGTCTTCTAGGTGGTGTTGGTTCCGCCAAGACCCGGTGCTGGCTGTCAGGGGCCCTGCGCTGCGCGTGTTACCTGATCGGAGAACGCGTGCGGCGCCTTCTCGACGAGCACCCTAGCGGGCAGTCCCCTGAGGAACTCGGCCAGCTGTTGGGAGGAGGCGCCCTGCTGCAGACCCAGGTGGTTGGCCAGCCGGCGCGCGCGCTCTGCCATGGGCGACAGGCAGCCGCGGAAAGCCACGCCGCTCTGGCAGATCATGCGCCGGAAGAGACCTACGACCAAGACAGCACGTCAGCACTGCACAGCGCATTGATACGTAAACACGGAAACTGCAGTTCAAGCGGCGCGGGCGTAGCCGAGCGGTCTGTAGCGCCACGATGTGGATCGCTAGGCTTCCCGCGTCGGGGATAAGAATCCTCCCTCGTGCATGGACGTGTGTGTTGTCCTTAGGTTAGTTTAACTCAGTTTAAATAGATATAAACGAAGGCTTCCGCGGCCGTTGTCACTGTCAATGCGGCCAAAAACCCGGGCGCAACAGTATCGGTGTAAGTATTCCGTCAGAGGTATCAAACCGATTTTGTCTCATAATTTTCACCTTGGACATTTACAGAGCAGGAGCCCTTACCTCAAACTGATAATTCACCCTTTTGCGTCATCCGTGAAAGTTTGTTATATTATCACAGAATCATCCAGTGCTTCTGAATTAGGGTACCCATAGTTTGTGTATATCAAATGTTCACCTTCTAAACCTAAGGAAACAAACTGATAGGTTCATCGATCACTAGAATTACAAACTAATTATTCTAAGGAAAACACCCCCCGCCCCCCCCCCCCCCCCCACAAACACACACACCAATGCCCGAGGAAGGATTCGATCCTCCTACAGGAGTGGCCACGAAATCCGTGACATGGCGCTACAAACCACACGACCATAACCTCCCAGCCCCGTGTATGTCAGTATGAAGTCCCTTGTTGCTCACTGCGTTCCTAGATTAATTCTTAGAGGAAGAAGCAATACGCAAGTGAAACGAGTGTCAACGCATTCAGGAAATGTAACTTTCTTTTTCTTTTGTATTTTCTACGGCATCGCCTAAGATTCCACCATATATTTCATTTGCTTCGACTAGTTATTGTTCGCCTCCAGAATAAAGTTATATGTTGCAGAGATTACATTTGCATTATCATTATAAAAAAGTTCGAATTATAAAGTTTAATTGAATACCTTCATTTCAAAGGACAGTTTTTAATTTTTTCCGAATTTATCAGGCCTCTCACCTTGAGCTGCTGAGGAGAGCATGATGAGGTGACAAGACCTGCTGCCGGCGCTCTCTCCAAACAGCGTGACGTTGTCCGGGTCTCCTCCAAAGGCGGCGATGTTCTCCCTCACCCAGCGCAGCGCCATCAACTGGTCCTTGAAACCCATGTTCCCAGGCACCACGGAGTCTCCGGTGCTCAGGAAACCTACGAATGGTTAGCAATGGTGAATCAGAGATTAGAGAAACGTCTGAGAGATCTTTGAAAATAAAAGAGAAATTCCTTATTCATTCATGAACAATTCAGAGACAGCTGCTACGTCAGAGAGTAAGCGCGCTTGCCAGTGGATCGTACAGAATGCTTTCATTTCTCACTAGACCGTAGAATTAACAAGAACTGCGATGTCAGTGCATTTCATCGCAGCCGGATCATAGACACGTGCGGCGTTCCATGTTTGAGATCGTCCAAGCAAAGCGAAATTATTGTGTAACTTTTTCAAGGGTGTACTAGGATCTGGTCCTAGTATATGGACACACCAATGTAATGTGTAACTGAACACTTACAAGAAGACTACGTGGGAATCGGATTTTAAAATTTATTTATATTTATGGTACGTGATGTTTTGGACTTAAATAAAAATCAGCCAATGACTCCGGAACAGCGGGTGCAGCCAAAGCCATTCGAAGCAACTCTAAAAAATTCTCGAGAAAGTCGACTTTCAAGTTTTGCAACGTACACGTAAGTACCAATAATTAAATCAGTCGCAGCATCTGTCGTTGTAGCTCAGGTGGTGGCCTTGGTTTAGCGCGCCCGGTCAGAGGGCTGAACACACTCTGTAATAAAACAAGCTCAGTCAAGTACATATCGAATATAAACGATCAGCGACCGCAAGGAACAGAAATACCCATAGAGGGTCGGTGGTTTTAATCCCACTGTGACAGGTTTATGTAGACGAGCTGAAAACCTTGTCGTCTAAAACGATGGTTATATTAGCTATTGGAAAGCCATTAGTAGCTATTGAGATTACTTTCCAAAAATAGCGTCGTAGCTGTTCACAAACTGAACAGTCAAAGACTACCGTTGTCAACGAATAGTGAGGTCAATACTGTAAAAAATGTAACATACTATTTTGATTGAAACCATCATTATTAACAAGCTTTTATAACATATAGGAAACTGTGAATAAAAAAAGTCCATTTTTCGTAAAAATTACCATTATATATTAAAATTACCTAAGTATTCCACCACAACGAAAAAAAAAACCGGTCACTCCAGGACTCGAACCACCGACAGATGCTACAACTGTTTTAATTATTGGTACTTACGTGTACTTCGCAAAACTTTAAACTCAATTTTCTCGAGAGTTTTTTGAGTTGCGTGGAATGGCTTTGGCTGATTGTTATTTGACGTACCGTAAATATATATTTAAAAAAATCCAAAATCCGATACCCATGTGGTCTCTTTGTAGGAAAGCCAGTATAAAACGAAAGTATTGTCAGTAGAAAAACAATAGAAGCTGAATCGGTCAGGTGTGCTCAGTAGCTATGAATGTGAACTAATCATGCAATTACCTGAGTAACAAAGCTATGTGGAACCATTTTATTATTCTAAAGTTGCCGAATTTGACTGTTCAAAAGGTGGTTGTGAGCGGGAAACGCGAGGGAACAACTACAGCTAAATCCAGATCAGACTTCATGTACTGAGAGTGACTTTGGAGGAATGATCATATCTAGTAATATAATGCGGTATTCGAATAAGGACCAGTAATATATCACAAATGAAGACTGACCCGCATTAAACTGTCGTACGAGTATTTTACTTTCTGATCAGCTAATTTCGGCCTTATTTTCAAGCTCAAGTATTATCAGTAGTACTTACAATATTGATAATACACGAGTTTGAATATGACTTAGGGTACAAATTACATAATCGCAAAGAAAATACTCGTAAGACACCCCAACCATGATATCATTTGTGAAATATATCCAGTCTGTGGATTCTCAAAAAAAACAAATTCCGTTTACTATAGGTCTGCTGCAAGAATGTTGCGAAAATGCTACTTTATTAGTTACGATGCATTTCGCTATTTTGTGGCATCATCAGATATCTAGGACATAAACAACTGTGAGATGGTACATATTACAAAATCTTACAAAAATTTGTTATAAATAAATATTAGCTTTATAAAAAAGCTGGTGTGAGGTCAAAAATACGTGGCATAATTACAGGCTGAGCGGCCGTATCTACGAGACGAAAATAATAGACTTAAAGACATGCAACAACGTCTACACAGGGTATAGTGAGCGAATCAGTCATGGCTGACCAGATTTAAAATGTAAAATTATTAGGAATCAGTTCTATCGTCAATGACAATGAAATCAGTAGTGAAATGGAACCATTTTAATATGATATTTTGTCGTGCGATGGTTAAGAAGAGAAGATTTATTTCTACAGGTGCTTGTCGTTGTAAAGAGCAACACATGCAAAGTCAGATCCATAACAACCAAAAAGATTACGCAGTGTCTCATGGCATAAGTTTAGGGCTGTCGCCGTGACTAATGTCCTGTTATTTGGACGTCCTAACAGTGCACAGATTACACAAGGTTCTCTGTGTTATCTGATAAACGCAAACAAATTAAGAAAATCAGAACTACTGACAGTAATGCCGCTTACGGCAATGATATATCTATCTTCTTCTATCTATACTAATAAATGTGAATTGCCGCATTACCGATTTGTTTGGTCTTTTCTTTGTTCTGTTCGTAATTCTCAGGTTTATATATATATAATCTACCGGTAAATACCAACATTTGAAACAAAAACTGGAAGTACGCCTCCAGTTCGTATATTTTTCTAGATTTTACAATAATTAGCTTATTCGTACGCTACTCGCCTAGCGACCAAATACGCTGTAACGCAACGGTGGAATGGCCAAGCGCATTGAGACGCGATGCTCCGATACGCGAGACCGTTCCCCATCGGGGGTTCGAATCCCCCCTTCGGCACAGATGTTTGTGCTGTCTTTAATATAAGTTTATAAGTAGTTTGTAAGTTTAGGGATTGATGACCCCGTAGTTAAATCCCATATGCTTAACAAACATTTGAACATTTGAACGCTGTAACGGAGTGAACAAATACGCCAAGGAGGTTAGAATAAAGAGAGTTGGCGTAATCTCTGCTGAGAACAGGCATTGGTTGAAGCCTTGGAGCTACTGGAAAATCTACCGGAAAATATCAGAATTCGAGAACACTGGAAGTACGGTTCCAGATGGGTGGAATTGCGACGTAAAATGAACCTTTACTATTATAGTGCAAAATCCTTCCTAAAACTAGCGACAAGCCTATGCACACAAGGTTAAAGCAGCCACTTAGATTGAACATAAAACGTCGTTTCTGTACCTCCATAGTGATATCGGTAGTGATCATATCTTGCTAAACTAGAACTGATGTCATTCCGTGGTATTTTTCAGTGTTGCTAAGAATTTGATTGTGGTTTATTTTTTTAATGTCCCCATTTCGGCATCGTAATAACAGTCGGCGTACGCGCAACGTAATCGTATTACGTCATCGTAGAGTCAATGAGACTGACGAAGATCGTACACAGCGCTTGGAGGTAAATCGTGAAAGAAATTATCAGACGCGATGCATTATGACTCTGGAACAGCGGGTGCAGCCGAGTTCGACTCACTCAGGCGCAACTTAGGCACAAAATTATTTGGATCGTCGACAAAACAGAAGGCCACGCAGGACGGTTATAAAACCCATTTCTATTCTGCGCGCTGCTAATAAAACATGCTAACCTGTGTGTAACGATGTGCGATTTTGTTTTCCTTCCCCCAGTATACAAATGTTCAAATGTTCAAATGTTTGTAAAGCTTATGGGACTTAACTACGGGGTCATCAGTCCCTAACCTTACAAACTACTTATGAACTACTTACGAACTAGGACGGCACAAATATTCACGCCTGAGGGGGGATTCGAACCCCCGACCGTAGTGGCTGTTTAGACCGTGACTGGAGCGCCTTAGTCCCCTCGGCCACCGCGGCCGGCCCCCAGTAAACATAAAACGGGAATGTTGTTTTTATGCATAAAATTATAATCATACCATTACGTACAATCAAATCATTAAAAATACGGCCATTAAAGCTTTTAACGTCACAGGTAGAGCAGCCCGAAAGGTTTCTCTAATAATCCGAATTGATTTACCCATCCATTCTGACTTCTATTCCCAATCTGTATCTCGATTGCAGTAACAACAAATACGGTCAGAGAGAAGGGAGGAGGAAATAGAGAATGGGGGAATGAAATGGATTTAAAAAGGGGGAATGATACAAACGCAAAGAGGAGGGCGGAGGAGAAGGATATGGTATGGGATAAGAGGGAGTGGTGTGAAGCTGATGCAAAAACATATGGGGATGAAGAGATGGAAAAAGGAAGTGGGGAGGAGGTGATGGGGAAATAGACAGGAAGGGATAGACATAGGAAGGAGAAGAGATTAGCTACTGTGAAACGTTGCCGGGTTTCCTAGTATTAATAATTAGATCCGCGGCAGTTGTTAATTTTGAACTACGTTATATGCAGGCACTACACGAGTTTCGAGACCTACGTCTCATTATCAGGTGCATCAACAAATAACGTTCAAGTAAATAGTGACGACTGGCATGTAATAAAAAAGCTACCCTACATCTTTACTAAAATGATTCAGCACAAAGGCAGTATATGTACTTAGTGAGTCGATAAGTAACAAATTAGGTGAGTCCCTGGCACATGTAGCAAGCCGGGAGGCTCAACAGTGTTTCGGACTCACTAAGTACGTCTACCCCCTTTGTACTGAGTCATTTTAGTAAAGAAGTAGGGTAGCCATTTCATTACATTACAGACGTCACTATTTACTTCAACGGTAGTTGCAGATGCACCTGGTGATGAGACTTAGGTCTCGAAACTCTGGGAGTGCATAAATGTAAAAAAAAATTAACAACTATTGCGGATCTAATTATTAGAGATAAAGATGGACGGTTGTGGATATCCAGAAGCTTGAAAATTGTGTCAAATGATATACCTATACAGTAACTTAATAACCATGTCAGCCGGCCACGGTGGCCGAGGGGACTGAGGTGCTCCAGTCACGGTCTGCACGGCCACTACGGTCGGGGGTTCGAATCCCCCCTCGGGCATGGATATTTGTGCCGTCCTTAGTATTAGCTAGTTCATAAGTAGTTTGTAAGTTCAGGGACTGATGACCCCGTAGTTAAGTCCCATAAGCTATACAAACATTTGAACATTTGAATAACCATGGCACAACTTAAACGGATCAAATGACGTTAATTAGCCGACTTTTCCTCCAAATGATAGAAAGAAAAGTGTCAAAATTGGTTACTTGCTTCGGATATTGTTCTGTTACTTAATCCAGAAACGATAACAGTTGCTGTTAGTATTTTTTCTAACTGCAGCGCTACACACAATTCCACCCTTACCCAGGACGCCCAGGCGGTAGTTGATGGTGACTACCACGACATCGTGAGCCACGAGGTAGTCAGGTCCGTACAGGTCGCCGTTGCCAGACCCGGTCGTGAAGCCCCCGCCGTGGATCCACACCATCACCGGTTTCAGCGCGTCACTCGCTCCCGATGGTAACTGTAATTTGATGCAATGCCGACGAAAAATTTTGGTGCAGACGTGGACGTGTAAAAGTTTATTGAGCTACAGTACCTGTGGTGTGTATACGTTGAGGAAGAGACAGTCCTCATTTCCGATGAACTTGTTCGTTATCTCGTGGATCTGCGGTGGAACTGGACACTTGGACGTCGCATCTCTAACACCAGCCCAGGGTTCTGCTGGCTGAGGTGGCTGCCAAAAATTAATTCGACATTAGTCTACTTTGGTTACAAGCATAGAAAAGAACCTAAATTTTATCAATAGGGAGCAAAAATGTTCAAATGTTTGTATAGTCTATGGGACTTTACTACGGGGTCATCAGTCCCTAAACTTATAAACTACTTATGAACTATTTACTAGCTAACGACGTCACAAATATCCATGCCCGAGGGGGGGATTCGAACCCCCGACCGTAGTGGCCGTGCAGACAGTGACTGAGGCGTCTGTCTCCTCGGCCACCGCGGCCGGCAATAGGGAGCAAAACTCCAAAACGCTATTTCTGATATAACATCGAACGTGTGTCCCATCACTAAATTTGACAGGGAGTATACAAAATATACTTAGTGCCGAATGATTCGTTTTTATCAACTCAGTACTTTTTAAATATACAGGGGGATTTTATCCACCGTGTACAAACTGTAGGGACTGATATAGGTGTTGTTGTGGTCTTCACTCCGCAGACTGGTTTGATGCAGCTCTCCATGCTACCCTGCCCTGTGCCTCTTCATCTGGAAATAAATTCGGCAACCTACATGCTTTTGAACCTGTTTACTGTATTCATCCCTCGGTCACTCTCTACGATTTTTACCCCACACACTTGCCTCTAATGCTAACTTGATGATTCCTTGCTGTCTCAGAATGTGTCCTACCAATCTATCTTTTCTCTTAGGTTATTTCAGAAAATCCTTTTCTCCCTAATTCGGTTATCACCTCTTCATTCGTATGTAGCACCACATTTCAAAAGCTTCTGTCATCTTTTAGTCTTAACTCCTTATCGTCCACGTTTCACTCCCATACAATGCTACACTCCAAACAAATGCTTTCAGAAATAACTTCCTAACATTAATATTGGATGATAACAAATTTCGCTTCTTCAGAAAACCCGTCGGGGTTTCGAATCCCCCCTCGGACATGGATGTTTGTGCCGTCTTTAGTATAAGCTAGTTCATAAGCAGTTTGTAAGTTTAGGGACTGATTACCCCGTAGTTAAGTCCCATAAGCTCCACAAACATTTCAACTTTTTTGCTGATTACTAATTTGCAACCGTTGAAACTGTAATTTTAACACCTGTCTGTTCTTTCTTTGGGATTGGGATTATTACATTTCTCTTGAAGTCTAATGTCATTTCACCTGTCTTTACATTTTGCACAATGGGTGGAATAGTTTTGTCATGACTGACTCTCCCATACACTTCAGTAGCTCTGAGGGAATAAATACTTATGAGGCCTTGCTTCGACATAGCTCTTTCAGTGCTGTGTCAAATTCTTCTCTCTGTATATTATCTCCATCTATCTACTTCTTTTTACCTTTCTAAAATATTTTCTCCTTTTTTTTATTTTGTAGAGCCCCTCTGTATATTCCATCCAACATTAAGCTTTTTTTTCTCGAAACTGGCATTATTGAATAAATGGTCCAGCATGGAAACCATTCCATTCCGAAGTTCATCAGACATTTTATGTTCCGTATTCTCTCTTTGATTAATTCCTAGAGTTTATACACGGTGTAAAAGTCACACTGTAAGATTTTGTCGCCTGTCTGCCTCTGTATTTGATGAGTCGGCTGACTGCCATACAGAGAAATAAACTTAGATTCCTGTGTCGCCAAGATTTTTTTTTTCTTGGTGGGAGGATAAGTACAGGTCGTACTGAGTCTCACGGGTCAACTAAGTAGTAATAGTTCCAAGATCAGGAGAGCCATCAGCGATCGGGAGAGCGGCAGGATTGATTATATGTCCCTCCAGATCACATTCAGTGACGCTGTTGGCACAGGATGATAGGGCTTTCGGTCTGACCCGGCTGGTCCATTCAGGGGCACAATGGAGACTTTTACCGTATTTTAATAACTAATGACGTCTACATCTACATACATACATACTCCGCAATTCACCGTAAGGTGCGTGGCGGAGGGTACACTGTACCACTACTAGGCATTTCCTTTCCTATTCCACTCCCAAATTGAACGACGAAAAAAAGAATGCCTATATGCCTCCGTACGAGCCCTAATTTCTCTTATCTTGTCTTTGTGATCTTTACGCGAAATGTAAGTAGGCGGCCCTCTAAATTTACTTAACAGAAATTCACGAAAAGAACGTCGTTTTTCTTCCAGCGATCCCCAATTGAGTTGCCGGAGCATTTCCGTGACACTCGCGCATTGGTCGAACCTACCGGTAACAAATCTAGCTGCTCGCCTCTGAACCGCCTCTATGTCTTCCTTCAAACCGATCTGCTGCGGGTCCCAAATACTTGAGCAATACTCAAGACGTGGTCGTACAAGCGTTTTATACGCGGTCTCCTTTACAGGTGAAGTACATCTTCCCAAAATTCTCCCAATAAACCGAAGTCGGCTGTCTGCTTTACTCACAACTGTCCTTACATGCTCGTTCCATTTCATATCGCTCTGCAATGTTACGCCTAGATATTTGAACGACGCGACCGCATCAAGAAGCTCACTACTGATGCTGTATTCGAACATTATAGGATTGTTTTTTCTACTCATGCGCATCACCTTACATTTTTCTACATTGAGAGCTAGCTGCCATTCTTCGCACCAACTAGAAATTTTGTCTAAGTCAACCTGTATGCTATTACAGTCAGTTACAGACGACACCCTCCCATACACCACAGCATCATCAGCAAACAGCCGCAAATTACAACTTACTCTGTCCATCAGATCATTTATATAGATAGAAAATAATAGCGGTCCTATCACACTCCCCTGGGGCACGCCTGACGATACACTCGTCTCTGATGAGCACTCGCCGTCGAGAACAACGTACTGCGTTCTATCACTTAGGAAGTCTTCCAGCCAGTCACAAATCTGTGAACCTATTCCATAAGCTCGTATCTTCGTTAGCAGTCTGCAGTGTGGCACCGTGTCGAACGCCTTTTTGAAGTCGAGAAAAACACAATCCGCCTGTTGCCCTTCGTCCATGGCTCGCAAGATGTCATGTGAGAAAAGGGCAAGCTGAGTTTCGCATGAACGATGTTTCCTAAACCCGTGCTGATTCATGGAAAGAAGCTTTTCCGTTTCAAGGAAATTTACTATATTCGAACTGAGAATATGCTCCAAAATTCTACATGAAACCGATGTCAACGATATTGACCTGTAATTGTATGGGTCAGTTCTCTTTCCTTTCTTATACACTGGAGTCACCTGCGCTTTTTTCCAATCACTAGGAACTTTGCGCTGAATTAAAGATTCGCTATAAATGCAAGCTAAGTAGGGGGCCAATGCCGCAGAATAGTCTTTGTAAAACCGAACTGGTATTCCATCCGGACCAGCAGACTTTTTCGTATTTAGCTCTCTCAGCTGCTTCTCTACACCGGAAATACCTATTGCTATGTCCCCCATTTCGGAATTAGTACGTTGATCAAATGATGGTATATTTGTGCGGTCCTCCTGCGTGAAAGATTTCTTAAAGGTTAAATTTAGAACTTCAGCTTTCCGTTTGCTTTCTTCTATTACTGCCCCGGAATGATCAACTAGTGACTGGACAGTGGGCTTTGATCCGCTTATCGATTTTACATAGGACCAGAATTTTTTCGGGTTCTCGGAAAGATCTTTTGCTAAGGTATGGCTGTGATAATTATTGTATGCTTCACGCATCGATCTTTTTATAGACGCACGAATCTCTACTAACTTTTGCCTGTCATCATTTGCGTGTTCTTTTTTGAATCGAGAGTGCAACAGCCTTTGCTTTCTCAGCAGCTTTCTAACATTATTATTATACCACGGTGGATCTTTTGCATCCTTAATCGTCTTTACTGGCACATATTTCTCTAACCCTTCATTAACAATACATTTAAATTTAGTCCACAATTCCTCTACATCCATAGTCCCAGAATTAAACGATGCCCATTCATTTTCTAAGTGCGATCGTAACATTAGCTTGTCGGCTTTTCCCAACAAAAACACGCTCCTAGCCTTCTTGACTGGTTTATGAACTTTGGTCACCATCGACGCTATGACGATATCATGATCACTAATTCCTGTCTCTACACAGACATCGTTAATGAGGTCAGGCCTGTTTGTGGCTATAAGGTCTAGAATATTTCCATTGCGCGTGGGTTGCCGGTTTAACTGCTCAAGACAGTTTTCGGAGAATGTGTCCAAAAGTAGCTCGCAAGACTGCTTGTCTGTACCGCCTGAAATGTAACTAGCGAGGTCCCAATCTATACTCTTAAGGTTGAAGTCACCTCCGACTAATATTGCATGGCCCGGATACCTATGCACTACCTGGTGTAGACTTTCCTTGAATGATTCTAAAACTGCTACAGCAGCACTGGGGGGGGCCGGTAAAAACACCCAACTATTAACTTTACTTCTTTTAGACCTGTTATGCGTGCCCAGATAACTTCACAGTTACTTTCAACCTCGATCTCAGTAGAAACAATATCTTTGTCCACGGCGATGAACACTCCTCCTCCAGTTGTATCAGATCTATCTTTCCGATATACATTCCACGCTTCGCTAAATATTTCTGAACTTGCCACATCATCATTTAGCCAGCTTTCGGTGCCTAAAACTATCTGAGCGCAATAACTTCCGTGCAGCGCTGCAAATTCGGGAACTTTGTTTCTAATACTCTGTAAGTTCGCGGCTAATATTTTTATGTTCGAATTTTTGTTCCGAACGTGGCCTGAATTCGCTGTTTGAATGCTGACAGGTGAGTGCTCATCAGAGTTAGCGCCTAGCCTAAAAAAAAACCCATGTGCACTCCACAAGTACTCTGCTACCCGAGTAGCCGCTTCCTTAGTGTAGTGCACCCCTGATCTATCTAGGGGCACCCTACAATTCCCCACCCGATAACGCAGATCCAGAAATCTGCAGCCATGACTGTCACAGAGTCGGCGAAGCCTCTGGTTCAGACCCTCCACTCGGTTCCAAACCAAAGGACCCCGATCAACCCTGGGAACAATGCTGCAAATCGACAGCTCTGCTTGCACCCCGCGTGCGAAGGCAGCAGCCTTCACCAATTCCGCCAGCCGCTCGTAGGACCTGAGGATGTCCTCAGAACCCAAGCGACAAGCGTCATTGGTGCCGACGTGAGCTACAACTTGCAGTCGACTGCACCCCGCACCCTCGATAGCCGCCGGCAAGGCCGCCTCCACATCTCGGATGAGGCCCCCCGGCAAACACACCGAGTGCACGTTGGAATTCCTTCCAGATCTGGACGCTATCTGCCTAAGGGGCTCCATCACGCGCCTGACATTGGAGCTCCCAATAACTAATAATCCCCTCCCCCCGTACACCTGCTCGGACCCTGCTGAAGGAGTGGCCACACTTTCACTCACAGGACGAACGGGCGCGGACGGACGTCCAGCCTCCACATTGGCCTTCCGCCTCGAGCGACGCGAACGCCGTACAACCCGCCACTCCCCTTGCGGAGAAGGCGGCTCGACGACGTGCGGTACACCTGAAGGTGCCTCGGTAGCAGGGACAGAGAGCGAAGCGTGAGACACCTGGGGTGTCCCACTCGACGCACCAGACTCCCCACCATCGCTGCACCCCGAGACAGCAGCCTGAAGACGGCTGACCGTAGCCAACAGCACGCTCAACTGTTCGCGAACCGCGGCCAACTCCTCCTGCGTCCGCACACAGCAGGCACACATCCTATCCATCCTATCGATACAATTAACAGCAATTAACAACTTTAAAGAAGCCTAGTACTATAATGAAGGCGGCTGGCTGCTGACTTAACTGTGGTCAGTGGTAACTACACTGTCGAATCAACAAAACTGAGTCCGGCAGCTTAGCGCTGTTAACGCCGCGACACTGGTGTCAGCTGGCACTGGACTGACTGATAACGAACTTTAGTAACGGTCTCTGACTTGTTTTGAAATACACCGGTCAAAGACGAAGACTAAACACAACGGTATTTATCAAATACGATAGAATAAACTATTAAAACAGTAGTACAAACGAAATCTGCAAGTACGCAGGAGTAAACCTCTTAAAACAGTACTACCGAAAATGAACTAGACTGGCAAATTAAATTTGACACAAATTAAATTCAGATACTTAGCGCTGTAACGATGTGGCACTGGTGGCAGCTGGCACTGGACTGACTGATAACGAACTTTAGTAACGGTCTCTGACTTGTTTTGAAATACACCGGTCAAAGACGAAGACTAAACACAACGGTATTTATCAAATACGATAGAATAAACTATTAAAACAGTAGTACAAACGAAATCTGCAAGTACGCAGGAGTAAACCTTTTAAAACAGTACTACCGAAAATGAACTAGACTGGCAAATTAAATTTGACACAAATTAAATTCAGATACTTAGCGCTGTAACGATGTGGCACTGGTGGCAGCTGGCACTGGACTGACTGATAACGAACTTTAGTAACGGTCTCTGACTTGTTTTGAAATACACCGGTCAAAGACGAAGACTAAACACAACGGTATTTATCAAATACAATAGAATAAACTATTAAAACAGTAGTACAAACGAAATCTGCAAGTACGCAGGAGTAAACCTCTTAAAACAGTACTACCGAAAATGAACTAGACTGGCAAATTAAATTTGACACAAATTAAATTCAGATACTTAGCGCTGTAACGATGTGGCACTGGTGGCAGCTGGCACTGGACTTAACTTCGTACTTCGTACGTCGTACTTCATTATCCTGTGCAATTCTATGTATACGGATGACACACCCAACTTCGTACTTCGTACGTCGTACTTCATTATCCTGTGCAATTCTATGTATACGGATGACACACCCAACCCTCCAGATTTCAAAAAGATTGGTCCCAAACATTTTATATCGATAGAATATCAACCAAAACACCAATATAGTTCGTGCTATGTGCTGTCGTCCAGAAGAAAGTGCACAAACTATAACACCTATGGAGTAGTGAGAAAAGATAATTGTGAGTATGTATGATGTCGAGCTCCTGACGCCAAGTTGGGAGAGCGTTAGTTTTGTTACAACGAGACTCCTGGGTTCTATCCCTGGTCATAGAAATCTTTTTTTACTGCAGTACATTGGGAACTGTTATATGGGGCAACGTGTTCCTGGCGTTTAAAAGCACTGTTCGGAATTTAGAGTAGTGTGTTTCAGCAGTTTGCTTTTACTTCGTTTATTTGAAAGTAGCAAATCTGTAGGGTTTATTCGTAGTTTCACAGAATAAACACAATTGGAACAGCAGAACAAAGAACTGCACATCAGTTACTGTGGTATTAATAGTAACAATAGTAACGACAATAACAGTAATAATAGCATAATTAAAGTAATAATACTAGAAATAATGAAAATAATCATAAGAAGAACATAAATTTCAGGCATGAATACAAACACCACCACATACTCAGTGTCATAGAAAGCATAATGGAGAACAGCGATCTTAAAACAACGGTTAAAATTACAATTAAAACAGTCCAGATCGCGAAATTGTTGTTTTTATTTAATGACCAGTCATGAAATGAAAAGAACTATTCTGCAATCCGGGCTGTTTTAATTTAATCATTGTCATTTATTCAGGAACGCAGGTCTCACAAGAATGGTCGTGTACACAGAAGTCAGCGAAACCCATTACTTTCGTGCACCAAGCACATTTGATGAATCCCATATTTCATCATCCAGCCGCTAGATTGCAGAAGCTTGTATTGGAAACAGAACTGTGTCGACGTTTCAAAGGGATTGGGTTCATCGATGAGTTTAGCCAGTAGTCAGTCGTGACAAATACAAACGCCGTGAACAAAGTAGATTGCATGTGAGCGATTGTGGCACAAGTAGATTATACCTTCGTTGAAGACTAATCACTTCAGAAGAATCCAAAGCAGCATCGGAGAGTTTGCGGACCATATGCTTGTTCATTCTGAAAAATGAATCTCACGCGGTCGACACATAGAGGCTGTTTCGTGGAATTATGTGTGTTGTAATTTTTTCTTCTGGTAATCACAGATATTGCCGTAGTGAGGTGGCTTGTGTGCCTCAATGATACAGATAGTCGTATCGTAGGTGGAACCACAGCGGAGGAGAATATGTGGAGAGGCCAGACAAACGTATGGTTCCTGAAGAGGGGCAGCAGCCTTTTCAGTTCTTACATGGGCAACAGTCTGGATGATTGAGCTGGCCTTGTAACAACAGCTAAAATAGTTCCCCATTCGGATCTCCGGACCGGGGACTACCCATGAGGATGTTGTCTTTAGGAAAAACAATGCTGGCATTCTACGGATCGGAGGGTGGAATGTTAGATGGCTTAATCGGGTAGGGAGATTAGAAAATTTAAAAAGAGAAATGGATAGATTGAAGTTAGTCTTAGTGGGGATTAGTGAAGTTCGGTGGCAGGATGAACAGGATTTCTGGTTAGGTGAGTACAGGATTATAAATACAAAATCAACTTGGGGTATTACAGGAGTAGGTCTGATAATGAAAAATAGGAATGCGGGTAAACTATTATGAGCAGCACAGTGATCGTATTATCATTATCAAGATAGATACGAAGCAAACCCCGACCACAGTAGTACAGGTTTATATGCCAACTAATTCTGCCGATGATGAGGAGATTGAAGAAATGTATGAGGAGTTAAAGGAAATTATTCAGGCAATTGAGGGATAGGAAAACTTAATTGTGATGGGAGATTGGAATTCGGTAGTAGGAAAAGGAAGAGTAGCAAAACGAATGACAGAGGAGATAGACTGGTAGAATTTTGAATGAAACATAATTTAATCATAACAAACAACTGGTTTAAGAATCACGAAAGAACGTTGTATACGTGGGAGAAACCAGGCGACAATGGAAGCTACCAGATTGATTTTATAATTGTAAGACATAGTAGGCTGAAACTGAAGAAACTACAAAAAGGTAGGAAAATAAGGAGATGGGACCTGGATAAATTGAAGGAACCTGAAATTCTTAAGAATTTCAGAGGGAGCTTCAGGCAACAATTGACAGAAACAGGGGAAAATTCAACAGTTGAGGAGGAATGGGTAAAATTGAGAGATGAAATAGTGAAAGCAGCAAAGGACAAAATTGGTAGAACGGCAAGACCTACAAAAATCATTGGATATCACAGGAAATACTAAATTTAATTGATAAAAGGAGAAAATATAAAAATGTAGTGAATGAACCAGGAAAAATGGAGTACAGACGACTACTAAATGAGATTGACAGGAAGTGCAAAATGGCTAAGCAGGAGTGGCTAGAAGCCAAATGCTAATCTGTAGAAGAATGTATAACACGGGGAAAAGTAGATACCCGCCTACAGGAAAATAAAAGAGACATTTGGGGACAAGAAATACAGCTCTACGGATATCAAGAACTCTGAGGGAAAGCTGAAAGGTGGAAAGAGTACTTAGAGCAACTCTACAAAGGAAGTGAGAGATAATATTGTAGGAAGGGAAGAGGAAGTAAATCAAGATGAAATAGAAGATACTATACTGAGAGATGAATTTGACAGAGCCCTGAAAGACCTAGGTCGGACCAAGGCCCCGGGAGTAGATGACATTCACTCACAACTACTAAAGTCTCTGAGAGAGTCAGCCATGACAAAACTGTTTTACCTGGTGTGTATGATGTATGAGACAGGCGAATTACACTCAGACTTTAATAAAAATGTAATAATCCCCATTGCAAAGAAATAAGGCGCAGACAGATGTGAAAATTATAGAACCATCAGTTTGATTAGTCATGGTTGCAAAAATTTAACACGAATTATATACTGGAGAATGGAAAAGCTGGTAGAAGCTGACCTCGGGGAAGATCAGTTTGGACTCAGGAGGAACGTAGGAACACAGGAGGCAATACTCACTTTACGACTTATCTTAGAAGATGAAGGAAAGGCAAACCTACATTTTTAGCTTTTGTAGATTTGTAGATTCTGAAGCTAGCAGGGGTAAAATACAGGAAAAGGAGAGTTAATTACAAATTGTACAAAAGCGAAACCGCAGTTTTTAGACTCGAAGGGCATGAAAGGGAAGCATCAGTTGGGAAGGGAGTAAGACAGGGTTGTAGCCTTTCTCTGATGTTATTCAATTTGTATATCGAGCAGGCGGTGAAAGAAAGTAAGGAAAAATTTGGAATAGGGATTAAAGTTCAGGGAGAAGAAATAAAAACATTGCGTTGTGCTGATAACATTGTAATTCTGTCAGAGAGAGCATAGGACCTGGAAGAGCAGTTGAATGGAATGGACAGTGTGTTGAAGAGAGCGTATCAAATGAACATTAACATCAGCAAAACATAGATAATGGAATGCAGTCTTAGAAAATCAAGGTGGTAGATGAGTTTTTTTACTTGGGTAGTAAAATCACATATGACGGTTGCAGTACAGAGATTATAAAATTCAGAATGTCAATGGGAAGAAAAGCATTTTCGAAAAAGAGAAATTTGCTAACATCGTATTTTAATTTAAGTGTAAGGAAGTCTTTTCGAAGGAATTTTTATGGAGTGTTGCCTTGGTACGGGAGTGAAACATGGACGATAAACAGTGCGGAGAGGAAAAGAATAGAGGATTTTGGAATGTGGTGCTACAGAAGAATGCTGAAGATTAGGTGGGTAAATCGCGTAACTAATGAAGAGATACTGAACAGAATTGGTAAAAAAAGGATTTTTTGGCATACCTTGATTGAAAGAAGTGATCGCTTGGTAGAACACATTCTTAGACATCGAGGAATCGTAAATTTAGTATTGGAGGAAAGTGTGTATGGTAAAAATCGCAGAGGGAGAATAAGAGATGCATATAGTAAGCAGATTCAAATGGATGTGGGTTGCCGTTCTTATGAGGAGATGAAAAGGCTTGCTCAGGATAGAGAATGGTGGAGAGCTGCACCATCCAGTCTCCCGAATGAAGACCATAACAACAGGTTATTTTGTACGTCCAGGTCACGTAGAACCCTGGCGTCTTTGTAGCGCCAATAAAAAATGTTCAAATGTTTGTATAGCTTATGGGACTTAACTACGGGGCATTAGTCCCTAAACTTAGAAACTACTTCTGAACTAGCTAACACTAAGGACGGCACAAATATCCATGCCCGAGGGGGGGATTCGAACCCACGACCGTAATGGCCGTGCAGATCGTGACTGGCGCGTTGCAGTCCCCTCGGCCACCGCGGCCGGCGTAGCGCCAATAAGTACCGTATTAGGTCAATACGACGTACTGTAACCGATATGCTTTTTTCGACTCCGTAGGACAAGTGTTACTTATCACTTCCGATTTACGCACGTACTCTTGCACGGCAGCTCATAGCACGAATTATAATTCCGGTTGATTATCGATATACAACGTTTGGTACCGATCTGAATTTCTGACATCTGCAGGTGTTGGTTCATTTGACGATCTGAAATTTCATTCCCATGTGGTTGAGACCAATCCATATTTTAGAAAATGCAATAAATATTGACAAACAATAGGTTTGGTCTTATGGTAGTAATGTTACATTGACGTAAGATTTAAAGCTTTGAAATAGATACAATGCCAGCAGTTGAAAAATCATAATTGTAATATTTGAACACTAAAATTTAAATACTAACACTTCTTACATGTGTACAAATGAGGTGCTATGACAGAAATCACACACGAAAGTAAAGTTTCCTGAAATGACAATCTACTGACGTCCATTTTCAAATGATTCATTTTCAGTATCACACGCATACCGGGAAACCACAATGCCAAAAGTGATAGGTCGGTGACGTCGTCAGCAGTTTCGGAGACGAAGTCTGTAAATATCATTGCGTTTTGACTTCTTTGTTCAATTAATTTTTCGGTTGTATATTTTTGGACACTTGCCAAGGTTACCACTTTTTTTTCCTTTAATAGTACGACGAAGGAAAGACGGTGGTCACAGAGAGAGAGAAAAGTATGGAGGAGTAGGAGTAGGAAGAGGAAATGTCCAAATGTTTGTAGAGCTTATGGGACTTAACTACGGGGTCATCAATTCCTAAACTTACAAACTACTTAAGAACTAGCTAATACTAAGGACGGCACAAATATCCATGCCCTAGGGGGATTCGAACCCCCGATCGTAGTGGCCGTGCAGACAGAGACTGGCGCACCGCAGACCGCTCGGCCACCGAGCCGGCAGTATGAAGAAGAAGAAGAGGGGGTGAGGCGGATAGAGGGAGAGGAAGAGTGGACAGAGAGAGAAGTTGGGATGGATAGAATGTAGAAAACGATTGCTTTGCTCAAGGGCAGTTATACGTCACATGCACCACATCTGAACTTTATGTTACTGTGGAAAAAGTACAAACAAAAATTTTTAATAAAACTACTGGCATTACATAAACGATTTTGTTAGAAAATAGGTCTTTCCTTTCATTCCACACACCAATGCAAAACAAGGTATTGTTCAATTGATGTATTTTCTTGTGTGTCTATATTTGCAACAAATATTTAATGTACTTTCCCATTAACTTCATGTCTGACTGCACTACAGTGATGCGTGGTCATGTTTTCTGATTATTTACAAATGTATTCGTTAAATATCAGTAATTAATATTTCTCAGAGTAGAAAAATAGGAAATACACACAAAGAAGACTACGCCTTAGTGGAATTTACAGTCCGTTTTCTTTTTTCCAAAAATTCAGATCTATTTATGTTAATGATTGTTAATGTCTTCTAATTATATGATTAATTGTCCTAATTGATTTAGTGTAGTGTAGCCCAGACAAACATTCGACGGGGTAGCTACTGATTCTGAAAAGTTAGTAAAAAACGACAAGTTAGTAGATATAGCCATTTCTTATTGGGCAAGGAATGAAGCTGAATGGTGTTTGTTTCTACAGTTTGACACATTATTGTATAGCCAGCTGGACTGCCGATTCCGCAGTTTGATGAAAACATGTTACATTGCGTTGCATTCTATGGAGTTTGAAATGGTCAGATTTCTGATAGTGTAGACCATTTTGACATTGAACTTTTTTTGCTTTTCTTTTTAGGAATTCGTTTGGGTCCAAAGACGTTATGTTGAAACAGTCCTTTCTACAGCTTGATAAGGGCTTTTTCAGTCAGAATGTGTGTCTGTTTCCGGTAGGCGGCCGCAGCTTGCTGCAGACCGAGCACTTGTATGGTCGCACGGCCACTAAGGCCGGGTTCGAATCCCCCCTCGGGCATGGATATTTGTGCCGTCTTAAGTGTTAGCTAGTTCATAAGTAGTTTGTAAGTTTAGGGACTGATGACCGCGTGGTTAACTCCCATAAGCTATACAAACATTTGAACTTGTATGGTCCCTTTCGCTGGCTTATTCAAAGCTCTACAAGCGTCACCAAAATGTGTTCTCAGCACTATATTTGAAGGGTATTTTAAGATTTTTTAGTGGCGTCCTTTGGTATGCAATCGACACTTTAACGTGCGATCCATATACCGAAACCGACAGTTGACGAATTTGTCATGACAAAGAATCTCTGTAATACAAATGGTACGGATTTATTCACAATGGAAAAATTGCAGCAACAGTTGTAGACGTCCCATAGAAACTATTTTAAGAAACTGAGATTAGATTGATGTTTCGACCTGTGATGTTTTGAAACTCCTTACTTCGACCTTGACTGCAGGACAGTCTCAACACCAGCAATGGCTAATATACCGTGAATAGCTTGAAAACATAAAGAAACCCATTACATTGCAAGACAAAGCGAGTGCGGTACCCAGAAGACATTTAAAGAGGAGTAAATTCTGCACTGCGACAAAAGATCTTTTTCTGTTGATCCCTTCTTTTACAATCAACGGAAGTTGTTGCCGCGTATGTAGGGGCTGCGCCATATTCCGTTGGTATTAGGCTACTAGTCTTTCATTTACAAATCCACAACTGCAGCATGTTTTCAATTCTAACCTCGTTCTTCCGTCCTCTCGCAAGGTTGTATGGTATGGTATGACGTATCACGTATACCCACATATTGCTAGATTCACAGAATAGACTATAAACTATTTAGAGCTAATAGCTGCACAGAGAGCTGAAGAAATTAGGTCTATTTAAACAGAAGTGTTATTGTGGAGTCTCAACAGCGCTTCTCTGTCCACACAATCAGTCAAATACACCATAGAGGTGTTTATTCTTTACATGTCTATATTTTATTACCAGATACGATAGAATAATTGTCAAAACGGAAAGCGTTTTTTAACTACAAAGCCATAGTTGTGAAAGGTCCTCGGGAAAAAAATTATTAGTAGAGTAAATGTCTAAAGGATGTATATATAAAATGTGACTCATTTATCTATGGTTAGTTATTTAATTATGGTCTGTGTTCCAAAAAGGGAGGTTCCAGTCCTCCCTCGGGCATGGGTGTTTGTGTTGTCCTTACCATAAGTTACTTTAAGTCAGTGTAAGTAATTTGTAAACCTAGGGACTGATGACCAACGTAGATTTACAAACATTTGATTTCCAAATAGGGCTAAACCGATAATGATAATTATGATAACTTTGAACCTCTGGTTATTGGTAACGGATAACAATACAGAAAACATTTTCAATTTTCCCCTAGAAAATTATTTTCAAGACTTAAGGTAAAATATTGACGAGTTTTAATGAATAGAAATTACAGAAGTGGCCATCCCCACAATTTGTGCGTCTGGTACCTAAAAACATACGTCTTTTCTCAGGAACCACCCATGAGCTAGTTGTGCTTTTAATAGGACCACCTTAGCCTATAAGTAATACAAAGGAACCAATGGATTTACTCTGTTTTCCGTGGCTGAAGGAAGCAAAAATTCTGTCCTTGTAATTTTGCATAGTTACAGTTTGCCCGTTGTTTCGATAAGTGTACAAACAGTCACTCGACGAAGGGTTAATCGAAACATGGATGCGATCAATAGAACCCGAGATACGGCACCCTGAGAAATCAAATACAATTGGAGTTTGGAACATATTAGCATAGGGCAGTATCGTAATCTATACATTCGTTTCTTTTCTTTATTTCGGTTGATTCTAATCCTGCCCAATGGTTCATCATACGACCTTCTCTCTCGTTATAGATGTATATAACTATGTGCTCCACAGTAGATAAAAGAACGGAACGCAATCTCTGCGGAACTCTTATCATGTCTAACTCTTCAAGGTCAACAATAAATCTGTCATACTCCACGTTACATCAGATAAGATGCGCCATAACACATATAGAAGCATAAATAATCTGATACAAATTTTGGCGGAGCACCATCAATTAAGCAGTACCACAATAAAAAATAGCAAGGATGAGGTTTATAGTCCCAGTCCACCACAAAGCTTTAACTTCTCAAGCAAGAAGTTTCTACAAAAGATTCGATCCTTTACAAAGTAGCCAACGAATATACCGAGAACTGTTTGACACATAGAAGAGAGATATTCTCAAAACATAGCACAGGTTGCGTAGATTTAACAAATTATCTGATATAAAAACCGATTCTTTCTTCTGATATCATATGCCAATACTTACAAGACGTAAAAATCATCTACCCATTAGTCTTGAAATGTGCTGCAGATACGAACATGAACACACATTATACCGAGAAATTAGTAAGATCTAAATTGTAACCTACTCAATAGTTAACAGTAGAGCAAATTGTACTGGACCGGATGACGATGCATTTTAGGTTCTAGAAGTAACAGTAGCAGCAGTAGTAGTAGTTGTTGTTTTTTTTTTTTTTTTAATGTGTGTATTACTTTCATAATGGTACTGAACATATTCTGATATTAGTAACAATACCTGCACTCTCGGATGATATTAGGGCCATACAAACGATTTTTCGTTTCCGTTTCATGTATCGGAAATCCCCACTTGCTATCCTGATAAAGTTACTCAATATTCCCCACGAGTAATGTGTGAGATTTACAGCTCAGAAAGTGCATGTAACAGACTATAGAATACATAGTTTCGCAACTAAGAATTTCCGAAGATAAGGAAAGAAGAAATGAAAGGAAGAAACGTAGTGTAAAAGTGATATGTGAAATGATAGCTGTTTCATAATTGTCTTACTATTTCTCCAAACCCCTATTCTGTGTTATCTGGGTAATCCTTCACTACATTGCGTAACAGGTACTTTCCAACTTCATTTTCAGATGCGTTTGTTTCATCAGTCCTTTCTCTCCATTGAGAAATGTACTGTTTCTTGTAAGAAAGACACAAATTTTATGAATCTGTAAATAAAGAAACCCAGATTGGCGTTTCTGTTGTTTTCCACAGAATTACTTGGGAATGCAGGTTTAAGAGTATAGCTACGACACCTAATTATAATCTAAGTAAGTAATACAATCGTTATCATCATCGTCTTTGTATAGTTCCATTTTTCTAGGCACAGTTGACGTGTCTCTTCCACTAAGTTCTGTTCTTATACAACGTCTTCCTTGATCACGTCTAACCAACGGGTTCTAAGTGTTCCTACTGAACGTTTTCCTTCCACCTATCTTTTCAAATTTACTCAGGCTCTTCTTTTAATCTACAGCCACATAGCACGCCCGTAACAGTGAGAGTCCCGGTATGCTGATTTGGTCTAAAATGCATGTCTTAAGTCTTCTCATTCGTTAATTTACCCATCCGATTCTCTGCATGGTGGACCTAAGGAATATCATTTGTCATTCCTGAGGCCTCGATGACTACATCATCGTGAGACTGCAAGCTTTGATACCAGACGCCAATGACACAAAATAGCGGTTCAACATTCTTAATTTTATCGGATTAAGGAATCGACGCCAACCGACTGTACAAATTTCAAAGTAGGTTGTTAGCAGCGTCGGGCAGCAATGACCGTGCACGGTAATGCGCCTTGCTGCGATATGAGCGGCCATGTCCTGTCGGAGGTTCGAGTCCTCCCTCTGGCGCGTTTTGTGTGTGTGTGTGTGTGTGTGTGTGTGTGTGTGTGTGTGTGTGTTTTCTTAGAATAAGTCAGTTTACGTAGTTTCAAAGTCTATAGCTTTACACACATTTGAACATTTTGTAGTTGGCAGCAAACAATAATTGATCTCAAATCCTTATTTAAGCAGATCCAGATTTTGAGTAGTGGCTATCCATTATCAATGTAAACATTTTATAACGTATTGCGTTGTAGGCCATGGATATGTTCCATTACTAATTTTGCTACCTCTGAAATGTGGTTGTCCCATCAGTTGAGAGAATAGAATCCAGTATGTAACTCTTCAGAAGTAATTGTCAAAAGAAGACATTATTAATACAACTCAGTATCTGTGATTGCCTCACCCTGAGTGATTTCAGGTGCAACAAGCGGATACGAGATTCATATTTAAAATAAGAATTGATTTAAAATTCAATAAGAGAAACTTTATTTATAACCGTATCGCATACGTCAATGTACTTTTGAACATACATCTGTCAAGTCGTGGCTCCAGTTTTTGAATCGTAGCATCAAAAACTTTACCACCTGACTGCTCAAACAGCAAGAGTAGAAGAATAACATTCCCTAACCACACCACTAATTTGAGATTACTGATTTCTGTAAGCATTTTTACCGTCATCTTATCTCTTTTCTACAAAGAGCAGTACAAGTTTTTCCATATGAAAAGGGTGGCCTAGGTTACGTCACGCTCAATAAAATCATGAGAGTGACAAATCTAGAGAATGCTTAATTTTTAAGGAAAACAAGCAAGTCCTAGTCTACTAGAATGTAGAAAATGAAATTATACGATGTCAACATTGCTAGCCGAAACAGGTAATTTCAAACAAATGTCCAGTATAGCAATTTTTTTGCTACGGAGTGTCGTTCTTCCACTTTTCTTCTACTGAAATTAAAGACCGGCCCTCGCTCTAATATGAGGGAATTGTAGTTAGTAACATTTCTTCCGCCATGCTTTCCACAAAGAATTACCTTCACTTCTGGAAACAGAAAAGATAACTGTGTCTGTGATTCTTAGTTTCAATGTTCTTGTCTGTTTTCTTGCTTTCGTCGATGGATCTTATGATGCCATTCACTGGATTGACGTTTATTCTCTGGAGTGTAGTTCGTATTCCACGTTTTATCACCGGTCCCACTGTGACTCAAGGACTCGTCAACGCCATTGTGATAGCGTTCCAAAGCAAAGAATGTGCAGTTCGTTTGGTCTTGTGTTCTTGACAACATTTTCGGCACCCATTTTTATATTTTGTCAGCAACGACGATATTAATTACTGATCTGGAAACTTGTGGAAATTTCTGACGTAGCTCGTCAATAGTGAAACGTTTGGTTTGGTGAATCGCTTCAATTTCTTGTGTCAAGTCTTCATTCGCGACAGTAGACAGGCGACTTCGTCATTCGACAAGAACGTTTGTTTTACCTTCATTAAAAACTCTACAGCATTTACCCACCTTTTATCATTCATTATACCTGCACTAAAAATTCAACAGGGGGCCGGTGAATTTCAGTAAGACAAACTTCTTTTGCATTTAAGAACCTAAGGACCGAATAACCAAACAAACTTCACAATCGGCGAGATTACTGATTGACACGCCACGGTATAAACATACAATCGACATCAGCAGAAACATGAAACGTCATGGAGGCGTTGTGAAAGACTGGCCAAGACCTATGGTTTACGAATGTCACGTGAGAGCATGTGCGGACACGGTGCGCTATAGGCCCTTACTCCCTTGTAAAAGGAGCGAACAAAAGTGTGGAAACACCAAAAAGATCACAAATCAGAATTTCCACAGTGTTCACTCTTGGCAGTAAACAGTTTACCGTAAGCTTTTAACGACGTGCACCAAATTTGCCAGGATGTTGTGAATAGTGTGTAATAAGACTCATCCGACCGAAAGACTTTCCTCCATAGAACCAAGGCCAAAGTTATTCAGCTCCGGTAGTACGTTGTATTATTACGGACTAGATGACCCGGTGAACTTTGTATCACTTACCTCTTAATATAAAACATATTCATTTAAATCATATGTATTTTAGATCCAGTAGCTTTTATAAAGGCATCATCAGATTAAGTATCGGCTCGATAGTGGGCGGAACGAGTGGGCAAATGACGCACACGTGTCCAGGATAATGTTCATGTCACATTCTTGGAAGTTCAGGGAAGGTTTAAACATTGTTAAAATATGGAAAAATTGAGAGGAAAATTTAGGTTCAAAACATGTCAAATAATGACTTGGTCGTTGTGTTGATTGCGTTCAGACTTTGAAAAACTAAAGTTCGCTTTACACGCTCTGAACCCGTATATGACCCGTCAAAGATAAAAATGAATTGCTGTTCGTTAGTCCCGCTAAAACTCGAGAACGGCTGAACCGATTTGGCTATATATCATTACATAAACCAATGAATCTATTGTGATGAAATATGGTGTGGAGATAGCTTGAGCGCTGAAGTATCGGATAAGATACTTTACAAAAAGATATTTTTTGATTTGAAGTATATAAAGCGAAATATCGAACAATAATTACTCTGGAAAAGCTATTTACTCTATGACTTCTTCATTATTTTTCATAAGTTATAATTAACTTTCAAAAATGCATTGTCACATTTGTAAAACGTGGATAGAACGACAGAACAACAGAAGGATGTATGTACTCTTTCTTTGAACGTCAAATGTTCAAAATCTTATCGCAATCGTACGACGGATATTGATATCCCAAAGAAAAGAGCTCTTTCAGTTTTCCACTAATGTTTCTATTTTCCGGCCAAGTATTCCATACTTTTACTTCACTCAAACCTTCCCCTCCCTCTGAACGGCGAATGTGCAAAATGTTATCGCAGTAAGATGAATGGTATTGATTTTTCAATGAAATACCTCTTTTTCTGTATTTTCGAATTTTCCGGGAAATGTTTCCAAATTTTTATTTCATAAGAACGTTACTGTTGTTTTGAACGTCAAATATGCTAAATTTTATCGCAATCAGACGAATGATATTGATATCCCATTGAAAGCTCTTTCAATTTCTCGCGAATTTTTACATTTTCCGGGTAACTTTCCCAAATTTTTAGTTCATAAGAACGTTAATCTTTCTTTGAACGTCAAATGATCAAAATTTTATCGCAATCGGATGAACGGTTCTAAACTTATAGTGTTGAGCACATTTAGAAACACATTGAAAAAGGAACTTGGTTCGAATTTTGCGATTTTCCTTTTTAACAGTTTTTTTTCTGAAATTTTTTACAAGACTATAATGAAAATAACAAAAGCAGAATTACCCCTCTCCGTCGTGCGAATGCCCTACTCAAGTGATGCTCTTACAACCATGTGGCAATTGACTTATATTCATAGAAAAAAATCGCTTTCGGTTTTTCCTAAATTTTCCTACTTTCTGAGCGACTTTTCCGAATTTTTATTTGATGCGAACCTTCCTTTTGCTTTCGATTTGAAATGTACAAAATTTTATTGCAATTGGACGAACGGTATTGGTAGCTCTCTGGAAAAAGCTGTTTCAGTTTTTCCCGATTTTCCACTTTTTCCGGACAAACATTCCACATGTTAAACCTTCTCTGGACTTGTACGAATATTTCAAGGCTAAAATTAGCCAAATCGGTTCAGCCGTTCACGAGTTTTAGCGAGACTAATGAACAGCAATTCATTTATACATATATATTTTTGTATCACTGATTCGTGATTATGGAATTCCTTATTCCCCTGCATTTCTCCCTATGCATCTTCTTAGCTTCATGATGGTGCGGACTGGGACTGAGAATACGACATTAGGTTTTGGAAGTGACTTTTGTGGTTGTCATGCTGTTGTTTTGGCTCACAATCCTTTTCAATAACCGTCTGTCACGATCACTGAACCTAGCGGATGTTTCTCAATTTTCCCGTATGCAGTATAACGTATAGTTACGCGGGTACTATGGTAAAAAATGAACCAACCATACAAGTACCAGCAATTTTAAGACGTTTCAAGTTCAGTAACCTTCATTACATAATGTATACTAAATACTGCCATCAAAATGTTTCAAATGTTTGTTAAGCTTAAGGGACATAACTGCAGGGTCATCAGTCCCTAACTTACAAACTACTTATGAACTACCTTATACCAGACGACACAAATATCCATGCCCGAGGGGGGGATTCGAACCCCCGACCGTAGCGGCCGTGCAGACTGTGACTGAAGCGCAACAGTCCCCTCGACCACCGCGGCCTGCACTGTCATCACTGTGACTGACACTTGAAACGACGGCAATGCACAACTATCTCTCCATCATTTATAACAGTACAACTTTCAGCCTTTTCTAGTGTTATATCCTTTCTCTATGTATTATTGTATTTTCTTCTAACTCCGTAATTCTAGTCCCAGAGAACGTACAGTGCAGACTGAAATTTTTCGGAAGAACTCTAATTCATCATTATTCATCACGAAGAGACGGTTCCTTATTTGACCATTTCTTGCTTACAGTTAGTGCAAAGCTGTGCTGTTCCACCAAGAGATGCTCATGGATTAGAATGATGTTTGATGACGGTCAGTAGAAATTTTATCCACAGCACTTTGTTGCAAGATAAATGAATCAAAAGTGAAGGCTGTAAACTCTATAAAAATACCTAGGAATTACTGTTTCTTCAAACTTAAATTGGAAAGAACAAGTAGACAATGACTGCGTTTTATTGGCAGAACCCTTAAAACATGCAACAGAACTACAAAAGAAACTGCATACACTACGCTTGTCCGTCCATTTTTGGAGTATTGCTGCCCAGTGTTGGATCCTTATCAGGTGGGTTTGACGGGGGACATCGAAAGAGTCCAAAGAAGGGCAGCTCGTTTCGTATTGTCACGATACAGGGGAGACAGCGTTACGGAAATGATCCAGTATCTGGAATGGGAATCATTACAACAACGGCGCTTATCGCTGCGGCGTAGACTACTTGCGAAAATGCAATCGCCAACATTCTCCTCCGAATGCGAAAATATATTGTTGACTCCCACTTAGATAGGTAGAAATGATCATCAGAATAAAATACGAGAAATCAGAGCTCGAACAGAGAGGTGTTCTTTCTTCCCGCGCGCTATTCGAGAATGGAATGGGAGATAAATAGTATAATCGTGGTTCGATGAACCCTCTGCCAGGCACTTAAATGTTATTTGCAGAGTATCCCATGTAGATGTAGAATATCTGAGGGGCATCACTGTCTTAATGCCACCAAACTTGAATCGACGTCTTCGGGAGATTCCCGACGCAGACAAATGTGAGTCGATGGGTAGCAGTCTACCCTGACTACCTCGTCCACGATGATGTCACTAAAGTTTTGTCGACTACGGAAGTTCCTTGAATAAGGCATAACCTTTTTAGCGTGTAGCATGGAGCACAACATATGATGATCTCTGATCGTGCTAACTTTTACTAGTCGAGACTTATCAAACTTCACTTTCTGAAATCATCCACAGGATGACAACTGCCTACCATCCACAGACGAATAGCCCCGATACAACGATTTCACGACAGATTGGCAGTAAAGCCTTCTATGAACGTTGATGCCAAGTACCCAAACTGTGATATAATACTGTCTGTTCCCATACAAGACAGTGAATCAATAGACTGCTTGCTGCACACCGTTCTCCGTGCTCGCGACATCAAAACATTGTCCACCGTTCAAAAATAGGGTATGCCGATGACTGCGTGAAATACGTCAACAGGACCGAAGAATAAAGGCAGCTGGTTTGCACACAGCCCAGTACGCCCAGGGTAAAAACGGAGAGATGTAGGACCAAACTTTGGCCTGAGGCACTCCATATGTACACCATCCAACAAACAAACTTTCTATGCTACGCTACGCTGTGACGAAATGTTATTTATAAAGTAACACATCTTACGATTTACTGAGAAACAAAACCCAACAAATCATCTCTGAAACTAAAACTTTTCTTGGGGCAAGCTAGTTGTGTAGCAGCCTCAATCGATAGAGTTGCATGGCCCCGTTCAAGAATGTAGGTCTGCAGTGCATGCTCCCAACGAGTTTGTACTGAGAAATGTCGCCTTCTGCATCATGTCCATCCATTTTAGCGACAGTAGAGGGCTACTTTTAAATATTAGTGTTTTCTACATCATTTTTAATGTACTTCTGTTACTTGAGCTGTTTGTGCTCTTTTATTACAACACAATAACCAAAAGCAAGGCGCATCCTCAGGACCATATCTAGGGTATGCGACGCCCATGTGCAGTAATTTATTTTACGCCCCTCCCCCTCCTGGAAAATGGAAAATTATACTCCTCATTAAATAGATTCAATTTTTCACTATTGACACAATTTTCATTTACAAAATTACCTCTTTTCCTTCTGGACATACTGGAGAATTTCTTTTTTACAGTTATTGTGAAACTGTCTGTATACATTTCAGTTGTGGGAAAAAATGCCCTTGTGCAACCTTTGCAATGTCTAACGAAAATAATTTAACTACCACACAAAGATTAAGAAGACACAAGGCACGAAACATATTACTAAAATAGCAGTGAGCTCCGCGAGATTAAGTTCTGTCTTAGCAGACGAAGCCACAATCACTCATTTCTACGCATTCATAGGCTGCAAGTATATTGCAAGGCACGTCAATAAATCGATAATTTTAGTCAACGGCCATTTGGAATTGCGCATGAATTAAGCCCTTTCTATACGATACGTGCAACACGCACAAGAAAGTCGTTGTCAGCTTGTGACACAACAACACAGTGACCAACGGTGCTTTCCAGTCATATGTGCGTACAGGGTGATATATAAAACGATGCTTTATGCATTTTTCCTCATTATTTGTATTTTTTGTAATTTATTATGTATTTGTATATTTCGTTTCTGTAATATATTTGCATTGTCCTGCTAATTTCCATATATGTCAAAAATATTGTAAATGTAGTAGACACGCTGTGTTAGCAAGGGCTTTGCTATTGTATAGAATCATCTTTGAGTAGGGAGTTTTTTTATCGCTGGTAGCGCAGACGCGCACAGCGAGAAAGAGTCGTTGTTGAGAAGTAGCGGTGGAAAGACGGATTCGTGAACGGCAAAAGTATGTGAAGGAGAATGCATGTTGGATTGGCACTAGTGGAGGAGTCGGCAAAGAGGCAATATTATTTATTCATATGGCCACAGCTTAAATAATTAATAAATGCATCAAGAGGAATGCTGTGGGCCCTAAATTGTAATTAACATTCGTTGCCAAGGAGAGCCTGTGTTTGTCAATTGTTAAGTGCCAACAGTCTCCAATCAGCAGCAACACGTCGCACACCAAATTCAGAAAGATCTGTCCAGTTTGTCTTAGCATGTACAGCTAACCAGCGTATTAGTGATGATTGTTCAATAGCGAACACTGTTATTTGTGAACCTGTGTTTAAAAATCATCACCCATAGTCATTGTCCAGACAGGTTCCTTCCTCATCCATTGTTTTTCCGAGGATATCCACACAGTTATAGAAAACTAAAAATCAGAGTCATTAAAGACAATGTGACAGTCGTTAATAAAAAATGTGTTCAGAAAAGTATTACTAAACGTAGCTTATGCCAGTGTTGCTGATCAATAGGTTTGCTAAGTTGAACGAATCTGCTAGATTAACTTTCAATTTCAAAAGATATTTCAATAACAGTGTAAAAGATTAATTGTTTTCCACTGCATATTATTTTGAGGTAAAGTTTGTTTTAACTTGCAAGTACTGACTAGTGAGAATAGTAATTGTTTACAATGCTAATAATTCCTGGTTAAAGATAGAGCAAAAGTTAATCAGAAGGTTAAATGGTTCTTTTCTAAATATTCAGAGTTATCACGACAAGTCATTAATTAATTTTTGAGCTTGCGATTAGTACAGTTAATAGTTCAGTTAAAACTTGATTATTGCTAAAGCGCATTGTATACTCGCTGTAGAATAATTTCTGGTACTTATATAAACAATTAATTATTTGAAGCTGTAAATAGTAAGTATTAAGGTGAGAGTTTTGCATGATTTGCTGCATGTTGCATTTGCGCGGCTATGGCTTGCATTTCGCTGTCTTACAATGAACCCTGTGTTAGTAAACTATTTCTCAGTAATTAGTATATTGTCAGTGTCTTTTGTACCGAATTTGACTCGCACACTCTGATTTTCTGCCCATCCAAATTATTCTAATATTGACATCCCACCAAATTATTTGCTCATACATCGAGCTGGCGACCGTAAATCAATAAATTATTCACTTTTTCCAAATTAATCCCTGTGTCCCGTTTGTTCCGCATTTTTTCATTTAAACATTGATCATTTTTATTCCAAATTTTACTTTCCACTTTCTTTATTCCTATCTATCGTTATTGTCTACTAAAGATGTACAGCAACGTTCCGGTTATAGCCTCCACTACATCATCGGCTTCATTACCGATAGCTTTTCCACCAAATTAAGATAATTAGGCACACGGGTAATTTTTCTAATTATTATATTACTAACCGGTGTTGTAGGACGGGTAGGGTTATAAGCTGCAGCGCCCCTTGCGATAGACCGTCGAACTACAAAGAAGAGTTCAAACGGTACGCATTTCCTGAGCTCAAGCGTGTACTTCGTTTGTTGTCAACTTACAGCAAATGATCGCCGCGTTAACATCACTTTTCGAAACTGTATGATATGTTGTTATGATTAAAACATTTATTTGTGTTTTAGACTGACACTGTGAAACTGTATTTAATTGTTCTCATGCAGTTCATGCGTAACTACGTCGCTCACATGTGTTAAAGTCCTCATTATAAAATTCGATTACATACTTCCAGCCCCTGCGGTTTGAGGCGCCTGTATGTATGATGAACCAGCTCAGGTGTCTATACATAGACCTTACACTTTGATTAAACTTCAAATAATTCTCACCAAAACAAATATTTCATCTGTTAACTACAGCATTTTTCAGGAAAAATAGCAAATATTTTAGAAGATGGTAATAAAGACGATTTGCAGTTAAAATTCCATATAACGTGTGTCCAATTTTCATTGGGTACAGAGATACAGCTCTTGGTATGTACAACAAACTGAATTGGATATTTTTACTGATTCTTTCGTCGGTTCTTGGTAGATCACCATATTGACTTTTATTTAAATAACAGGTTTTTGACGTAGTTTAAAGTCTGAATATGTCCTAGTAAGCCGAAAACTGGGTAACTAAGTGGAAATGAACGTGTAGAACATACAAAGAATACTAATTATTATTATTTGTATTACAAAAAATCAGAAGGATAAATCAGTGAAAATTTCTTGATTTACATTTGCTGTACGTTTGTTTGGATTTCATATTAACAGCTATATCTCTGTATTCAATAAAAATTATACACTGGTTATTTTAAATTTTAATGCAATTCCTCTATAGTATCAACTCCTAAAATACTTAAACTGAGTCGAAAAACTACGTTCCTCTGAGCAGAAGATAAGCACAGATTCTCAAACAAATTCCCGTCTTGGCTTCGTCTGTCAGCTGGGTTCCCCATTCGGTCGTCTGCGCATGCGTGAAGCACTTCCATACGCGCGAGAATAGGATCCATCCTATTCCGTCTACTAGCGATTGTATGCGTGCATCTGGTGCAAGTGAACGCGTCTATATTGTACGCGGACGGATTGACCGGTGCATCATCGGTAATCTCGTAAGCTCTCACTTCCCGTGTCGAAAAGGCTTTACAAGCAACTACGTGAGGTATACCCACAACGATTAGTTGATTTCGATAAGAAATTGTCTCACTTAAAACGTGGTAGAAAAGCGCGGATACATCCTGAAGTGTGCACTCGCTGCCGGTGAAGCACTGACCTTGAACCTGAGCGGCCCCACAGGTGGTTTGGCGTAAGGGATGCCCAGGAAGCTGCAGAAGGCGGCGCCGGTGGGTGACGTCACAAGCGTCCCCCGCAGAGCGCCTTGGCGCACGGTTGCCAACACCGCCTTCGCCGCTGCCATCTCTACAGCACTAACCTCTCTGGCTGCTGCTGCCGGTTTTGCGCACCGTCATCTGTGACGTAGGCACGCCAAGGCCGGCAGTCGTGTGTAAACAAGGAGTGGGGCTTATGAAACTGCGGCTGGCAAGCAGAGATACTATTCAAATTAATAGCCACATTGTTCTTGCTGTGATAAAACATGGACTGGCCTGGCTTCAAGCAGACAAACTGCGAAATAGATGTCGCCTACGATAAACACTAGCCCCGGCGATAGGTACGTTTTCGATCACTTTAGGGCTCTTTGTCCATATATTGCAGTGGAATAAATTTGAACTGACGTTCTTTGGTTCGTGCCACTTTTTGTGCCTAATAGGTTACAGTTGACGATCGAGTGCTGATCTATGGTCTCAAATTGTGCCCTCAAATTTCTCCAGACCGCTATTAACCGTGAAATCCGGAAAGCTCTCCTACTGACCAGTACTCTAATACACTTTCCCTATTCGTGTTTCTTCATACGACCCCTCTACTAACGATTTGCTACTTCAGAATGAAGCCGACATCTCTCACCGCAAATAAATATATTTCCAAGTCCATGGTTGCAACAAGTGTCCACTCTCGTCTGCAAAGGTCCATCCACCGTCGTCACTGTAAAGCTGTGTACAAACACTGTACAAACATACAATCCCCACCCGTCCATGGCACCTGCAACAAATAAATCTTGTGCAGTACAGACCCTCCAACCAAATCTGAAATGACCATTGCAACCACCTGTCGTTACCCCATCTAAACAACGCATAACTTCTGCTCCTACTCCGCCTCATCGCCACTGTCCACAATACTCGAGTACCTTTTTACAAATGCTAAATGCCAGCACTGCTGCTGTCCAGGATTGCAATCAATTTGCAAAAGTGAAAGACCACTGTGAGTGTTCCGACGCAAGATATCACATTGTCCAAACTATAGGCGGTCGGTACAGAGACGCACAGGCCTTCCAGAAATTTGACAAAAGATCATAAATAACCGCGGCGATTACATTGTAGGTGTGTAGCCAAGTACCTCCATAAATATAGCCTATCCACAGAAGAAGAATATTATTTTTTATCTTTGTATCCTGTATCAAACAACCATACCTGTTTGTTTCTTTTTCCATTTAATTATCACCCTACCATTCTTACTGAGAAGAAGCCCTCGTCTAAAACCTCCCCACACCGCCCTTAAGCGGTCACTCTTGAATTATAGCAAGGAACAGACAACAAACGCCTTTAATTTCAATCTTTACGCATTCAAAACATTGGAACATAAATGTTGCAGGTCATTGAAACAGCCGCGGCCGTGACCGAGTACACTGAGACGCCACGCTGCGATGCGCGAGGTCGTTCCCCGTCGGGGGTTCGAATCCCCACCCTCGGACATGGATTTTTGTGCTATCTTTAGTATAAGTTAGTTTATAAGTAGTTTGTAAGTTTAGGGACTCATGACCCCGCAGTTAAGTCCCATGTTGTTGTTCTTATGGTCTTCACTCCGCTGACTGGTTTGATGCAGTTCTCCACGCTACCCTGTCCTGTACAAGTCTCTTCATCTGAGAATATGTTCGGCAACCTACATCCTTTTGAATCTGCTTACTGTATTCGCCCCTCGGTCTCCCTCCACCATTTTTACCCCACACACTTCCTTCTAATGCTAAGTTGACAATTGATGTCTCAGAATGTGTCCTACCAATCTATCCCTTCTCTTAAGATATGCCAGAAACCCGTCTTCTCCCCAATTCGGTTAAGCACCTCCTCATTAGTTACGTGATGTACCCATCTAATCTTCATCATTCGTCTGTAGTACCACATTTCAAAAGCTTCTATAATCTTTTTGTCTGAACTCCTTATAGTACACGTTTCACTGCCATACAATGCTACACTCCAGACAAATGCTATCAGAAAGCGTAACATTTAAATTAATATTGGATGTTAACAAGTTTCGCTTCTTTAGAAATGCTTTTCTCCCCATAGCCATTCTGCATTTTATATCTTCTTTATTTCGGCCACCAGAAGTTATCTTGCTACCCAAATAACAAAATTCATCAACTACTTTTATTGTCTCGTTACCTAATCTAATTCCTTCAGCATTGCCTGATTTTCTGACATTCCATTGCATTACCTTCGTTTTATTCTTATTAATGTTCATCTTATATCTTCCTTTCAATACACTGTCCATTCCATTCAATTGCTCTTACAGATCCTTTGCAGTCTCTGACAAAATTACTTTGTCATCGGCAAACCGCAAAGTTTTTATTTCTTCTCCCTGAATTTTAATTCCCTCTCCAAATTTCTCCTTGCATTCATTCACTGCTTGCTCAATGTACAGATTGAACAACATTGGGGAAAGGCTACAACCCTGTCTTACTGCCTTCCCAATCTCTGCGTCCCTTTCTTGCCCTTCGACTCTAATAACAGCTGTCTGGTTTTTGTATAAGTTGAGTATTACCCTCGGCTCCCTATATCTTACCCCTGCTACCGTCAGAGTTTGGAAGAGTGTATACCAGTCGACATTGTCAAAAGCTTTCTCCTAATCTACAAACGCCAAAAACGTAGGTTTGCACGTCCTTAGCCTATCTTCTAAGATGTAATGTGAGTATTGCCTCCCGTGTTCCTACGTTTTTCCGAAATGCAAACTGATTTTCCCCGAGGTCAGATACCACACGTTTTTCCATAGGTCCCAAAAGCTTAACAAACATTTGAACATTTCGCATTGAAATACATTTACAGTTTGCTCTAGACTGTAATTGGAAAACGAATTTTCCTTAACCAAGGGCCAGCCAAACGTTGCACACTGTGCAGAGGCGCGCAAGTGCTGCACAGGTGAGGCAGCGAGCACCAGCGACGTCTGTTATTAGACACGAGTGCATAATGAACGGCGGCGGCTCCACTACCTGGTTTATGCGGTACAAGCAAGAGCGCAATACACCAGCACCACCTAGAGACAAGGCCTCGCAACAGCCCGTGCTACGTCACACTGACCAGGCCGCGGTTGCCAGCTTACTGGCTGGCCGCTACGAGGCAGTGGGCTGTGCCCCATCGGCCAGCCATTCAGCTGGCGGCCGCGGCCTGGTCAGTGTGACGTAGCACGGTATGTTGTTAGACTTTGTCTTTAGGTGGTGTTGAACACACCCAATCTCGTTTAAAGCTCTGTATAGGGAAAGTACGATCAGCTTCCAGCGCCGGTCATACTGGGCCTATTCCACTGCTGCTTACACACTGAAAGCCAGCGCTTACAATATTTATCAACCGTTTTTGAGAACACTATACGATTAAAAAAATATTTTTTTTCACATCTTATGGTGTGATATTTATGTTCAATAACTATCTGACTTTCTGTTCGTTATTCCTTATGGTTACTGTAGCATATCGAATTAAGTATTCTAGTGCGAAAATTTTGGAAGAGTTCGCAGGCGAAAACTCGCGTTGCGTAGACTGTGCGTGTGGTTGATTTTAGCACATACGAAGCTGCGGACGAAATGTAGGTAAGATATCGAAATTTTAGTTAGTGCGCGCAGTTCTGTCCGTGCGGACTTGGCGGCTCTACGAAGTACTCGTCACCCGATTTTAAGGAAACAGTTTGGTTTGTGGTTCCGAATGGAAAGAGTTCACCTATAAATTCAGACTGACTTGTACCGCAGACCAGTATTCCAACAGGACGAGAACATTTCCTCATCGGAGCATAGTATAAATTGAGATAACATTTGAGATAGCGGGCAATTCTTTGATGAGTATTTTCTTGCGTATTATGTACTTAAACCTTTAAACCTTACATGAACTATGACAAATTCAAGGCAATACTCACTACATGACTTTTACCAAAAATCTAGAAGTTCCTACGCAATACCAGTTACAGTTGCGTGTCTAATATTTTTCTTGCTTCAATTCCTTGTTTCCTGTAATAATACACCAAACACTTGCACACGAATTCCAAAAACGTGCTTTAGAAACTGTAAATTAATTTCATATGTAACGAGAATCTGTTTACTCTGAAGTTCCTTAGGACATGTCCGAATTAATGTAAAACATAGCATCGCACTATAGTGAAAGTATCATCCAAACAATACCCGAACTAATATCGGCAAAGAACTGAAAACTACAACAGAACCTGCTTAACAACGCATGAATTAAAGCTACAATCAAGGATGAATGAAGATGATTCACTGTCCCTTCTTCAGGACCAAGGAGATACAATAATAATGGAAGACGAAGAACAAAAACCTGAAACAAGAGAAGTTGTCTCCTGATCAGCTGATGAACCACTCAGTAGCCAATATCGTAAAGCTATACATTTTTTTCAAATGATCAATTTCGCTAAAGTCACCAACATCAGGTCTGATATTTTTCCACATTCTCTAAACACATGTTAAACCCTCTACTTGTATGTTTTATAGGAACTACGTGTGGTCTAGCCGCGCGAAATTGCCACGTGTTGTAGAGTCCTCACTAGGGCATGGGTTTGTCCTTAGTGTAAGTTAGTTTAAGTAGTTTGGAAGTCTAGGGACTCTTGACCATAGCAGTTTGGTCCAATAGGTTACAAACATTTAAAAATTTCTGTGAATGGCCTAGGTTTGTCACAACTCTCGCTTAACACCTTGACAAAACGAAGTACGAACAGCACATGCCCCTAGCCATCACTAAATGTATCGTTGCGCGTTCCAGAGAAAGAACACAACTGAGTTGTGTGTTGACAACATCTTAACAGGAAAGCATAAAGATCGGGCACTGCAGTCCAGCGCATCAGTGCTCATCCCTGCCTGTAACGCTATGGCCACATCTTCTACAGAGTTAGAAGAGATTGATTTCTCCAGTGCATTTGAAGTGAACCTGTTTCTTCAATAAATGATCTATAGTCAATTATAAAAAATAAAATTCTGAATAGAAATAAAATTAAAAATACTCAATGAACAAATAGAAAATAAATACACGACTTAAGATGAAAAAAAATCATGTCATTGATTCCACAAAACAACATTTTAAATTAAAATTATTAAAAATAAAAATACAAGACCAAAAAATAATTCTGTATAATAATCTAAACTCTCCCAAAAGATTTTAAAGAGGGAGGAGAAGCCATATATGATCTTAAAAGAAATCACCAAACATTCTAGGTATTAAGTTAATCATACCTTTATTAATTAATAATCTCCGCCTACCCAAAAGTTCATAAATAATATTTGATAAACTTCACCATATTCTTCAGAGCCTTGACAGTCATCGGACGACATGGTTGTCCCATGATCTTTAATGAACGGAATTTTCTTAAAGCAGCAATTGCAGAGTCGTCGTTCTTGCAAAAAAAGCAGAGCTCTATCCTGCACTGAGAGGCTCATGATACTATGCAGTAGGAGATGAGTGACACGAAACCCCAGTTGTTATGCCTAATGCAATGTATAGTGTGCGTGTCCCGTGATTGGTATCGTTGATAAAGAACTATTGACTGTTTATTTTTTGTGTATTCCATTGCGTTTCCCCCTTCGTGAAGCATTTTCGGTTCAAATTTGAAGTCATTTTTACCCAGTCGTTCATTTTGTGCAGCACTTTGAAAATGTGACTTCAGAAATTGAAAAGAAAGCAAAAATTATTGCAACAATGCGAAAACTGTGCTACACGTTGCGTGCCACGACATGAATGTATACAGCCACAATTTTGTCCATCGACACCAGCATGTGTGTTGTTCAAATGTTATGGGACTTAGCTGCGGGGTTATCAGTCCCTAAACTTACAAACTACTTATGAACTAATTTATACTAAAGGGAACACAACCATCCATGCCCGAGGGAGGATTTGAACCACCGACGCGGGAGGCCACGCGATCCGCAACGTGGCGCTCCAGACCCCTCGGCTACTCCCGCGCGGCGGACGTGTTTTGACGAGAAGTTCGTCACACCCTTTTTGGCCTACATTTCATTCCTAGTTTTGCAACCTCTGAATTGCTGAATAATTTACAATAACATTCTACGATTACACGTCACCTGTTATAACGGAAATGACGACAGTGATTGAACGATGATAGTATTTTCAATGTTTTTAATGCTTCTGTGCAGTTATCTAGGAGTTAAATTGTCGCTGCTCCAGTTTTGCAGTTTGAAACTCCACAAACATATGCTTCATCGATTTTGTGACAAACACACTTCAGTACAAATCAGACAAATTCCTTTATTATTTTTTGTCCGGCAGTGGATTCGGCTTTGTCCTATTCGTAAAGATTGATGCACTGAAAGGTTGTTTGAAGCTAAAACCACAATATGGATTTGTGTTTTACAAATAAAAAATGCCGAAAATGAAAAACTACACAAAGTAATACGAATGACGCAGCTGTTCCGTACTCCCAGGTATTTTTCAGGCAGTGCAGATGCAGAGAGTTTCAAAAATTTCTGCTTCGCCCCTGCATATGTCGTACAGGGAACTTACCAGAACAATATTTGGTGATTAATCCATGGCAGAATTGTCCGTTTGGAATATACAAGATTTTTTACTGAACATCATGCGCATGCATATCGCACTCGTGCCTACGGAAAACAACATGCCCGACCACCAGCTTCGTTAAACAGAATGAATCAACAAGTACTGTTCACAGACACAGTTTCAGTAAACCCTAGATGTTTCCGAAATCATGTATGCCGTAGGCATTACAAGAAGAAATAAATCGGCTTGTGATTCCAAGGTGGTTTCTTCAAGTAGCCCCACATAAATAATAATAATAATAATAATAATAATAATAAGGGAAAAAACCTCCAGATGTGTTAAATGGGACGACTGTCGTCACCAGCGCTAATGTATGTCGTGAAATTGGCATGCGATGTATCAGCTAAAAGGCGCTTAATTCATTGCTCAAACAATTAGGGGATCAGATGAAATATTATAGAATGTACATATCGTAACGTATTTTATTCCGATATTGGTTACAATTGTAATTTTGCTGTCTCAACTCTTTACTTGGGTTTCAATGGCGTTTACTTAGAGCGAGGCACCATGGGGCTACCACAATAGTGAAAAAGTCATCTTCATTGCCCTCAAACATATTGTGTAATCAGTAGAGTAGCCGAATTGCGTATCTTTGACAGTATGAGGTTACAAATCAGCGCTTGAGGAATATTTGTCCATTCTTCCATGAGAGCCGGCCGTGGTGGCCGAGGTGACTGAGGCGCTCCAGTCACGGTCAGCACGGCCACTACGGTCGGGGGTTCGAATCCCCCCTCGGGCATGGATATTTGTGCCGTCCTAGTTCGTAAGTATTTCATAAGTAGTTTGTAAGTTTAGGGACTGATGACCCCGTAGTTAAGTCCCATAGACTATACAAACATTCGAATCAACCGTTGTGGAAGGTGCTGGTCTGGCTGTAATGGTCTGCTAAGTGTATCCCATTCACGATCTATGGGACAAGCGTTATCGTCAACCAGAAGGAACCCATCTTCTATGATAACAGCGTAGGGCACAATAAAAGGTCGAAGAATCTCGTCTCTATAGCTCTGAGCAGTCATAGCGCCATTCTGAAAGTGACTCCTGCCAAGACAGTCCATCACCATGATATGGTGGTGATTCCTGGACATAAACAAGATTGTTCCAAGTTTCACGTTCTATCCAGATGAGGGAACGACGATTGAAATCTTGACTCATTTGTGAACAGAGCCCGGCGCCATTCGTTACGACTCCATTCCTCATGTTCCACTCAGCTTATGCAGCCTAAAATATATTGTGTTTTGATGGGACACACACGATAGGACTCCGTGCATAGAGGCCACAATGCTGAAGGAAATTTCGCGCGGTTTGTGTTGATATTGCGCGTTCTTTGCAGCTGAGTTCCAGTCAGTCTCCTCTCCGAAGGGTTGTTAACCAGAGATAACGGTCATCTCTTGCTGAAGCTTTCCGTACACGACCTTGGTCTTGCCTTCTTTAAATCGTTACTATTGTCTGAAATCGCGTTCAGGCAGCGCGGAAATTACACTTTGGGGCTCTCCAATAGTAGCAGTCACCTAGCTCTGCGTCTGTAACGCTGTCAACCTTCGTATGGCACTGCAATGCAATGCACTATACTATCTGAATCCAACTGTTTGTTCAATTCATTTGGTAAATACAAGTTAACACCAACCCCCTCTGCAGCAACAGTTGTGCGACTGAATTCGTAAAGAACACAGTGCGTTGTAATTGACGGTAACTTATCGCATAAAAAAATATAAGTAATAATTGTCATTCCCCGGGGAAGTGTCGGAGTACCCCTACAGCAGTTCGTGTTGTATTATCGCGATTTAGGAGACAGAGTGTCACGGAAGTGATGCACGAGTTGGGGTGGAAATCATTAAAAGAAAGGCGTCATTTGTTGCGGCGAGATCTATTTGTGAAATTTCTTTCACCAACTTTCACTCCCGAATGCGAGCATTCATTGATAGCACCCACCTATGTAGAGTGACATGATCATCACAATAAAATTAGAGAAATCAGATCGAGAACAGAAAAGTTTAGGTGTTCCTTGTTCCCGCGAGCAATTAGGGAATGGAAGAGAAATATAATAAAAGTGGTTCGAGGAACGCTCTGCCACGCACTTCAATGTGACTTGCATAGTATCCATGTATATGCAAAAGTAAATGAACTTTCTGTTATTAGCACTGTCTCGGTTGCCATAATGTTGTCTCCACTCCGTAGAACCGACAGAAAGGCGTCGAACTATTTTAGTTCATTCTGCCGATAACAACACTTCAGAACCCAGATATCTCAATACATCCCCTAACTGTTTTGACTGGTGTAGTTTCAAAGACAGCTTCCAATGCTCGACTGCGATAAGATACCAGATCAAGCCTCCGGTAAGCGTGAAAGAAAAAATAACAATAACAATAATGATGATAAGAAAAAAAATTATAAGCCAACCGAAGTATAACAATTCTTACAATCGTTCCGTTTCTTAAGTTAGTTGCCTCGAACATATATGTTAGTAAATACATGTTTTCGTACAGAGGGAGAACGTAGATAAAACTGTTGTCGCTGCTAGAAAGGATGCCGCAGCACATAGTATTTAGCAGGTATCTTATCACTTGAGTAGATTGCTGTTTCGTGTTTCATTGCACTTTCCTAAATGATTTTCAGTAGCTGCAGTATTAGGTAATTAACGTCACCGCACGTTTATGTTGCAGCTACTTTTCCGTTTAGGAGAGTAGTTATCCGAAAGAGATAAGGCTGCTGACTGCGTGGTAAAGCAGACGGTTACGATTTGGAAGAGTTGCAAAACTTGAAGAGAGCGTAAGTACATACATTCCCTCAACTCTAAAGGGCATTTTGCCCACTCTGAATATATTGACTGGGTACAGCTATCACTGTACCTATACCAACAACCGGCCCTGCGACAAGTAACATTTTAATTGAGAGAAAAGATGTAACAAGATACTAACACCATATGAAGGAAATTATACTTAATTCAATGGCGTGAGTGTATTATTACATTTTCAATCTCAGTGCACTAAAACATCTGCATGAAGTAATAATAAGTCGGGGTGAATCTCTTGAAATGAACTGCCATTCCACGAAGTATTGCGTTTGTTTTAATCAGTCAGTCCTTCCCTTGATGATAGGGATGTCTAGTTCAACAAGAATTTTTAGTCATATGTACTTCCGAAGAAGACCACGGATAAGGCTTATTAAAATCACGATATGTGACTGGTTGTCTGATTTCATTAATATAAAAAAATTCGACTTTAATAACGCAAGACACACTCATCATAAACGCCTAATAGGCTTATATTAGTCCTCAAAAGTGAAGTTTCCTGATTTAAATGAAGTGGTTAAAAACGATGTAGAAGGTGAAGATGTATGCACCTCACTAAAACCACGTTTTTATATTAAAATGACATTTACATTCAAGCAGTCATGTATCAGAAAGCCACACCAATTACATTTTCAAATGGTATTACAGATAAGTTAGTGCAACAACATTCCTTTCGCCAAGCATATTGCAACACAGGCAACACAAAATGATTATAAATCATAGCGTGAAGATTGATTATCAAGTAACTATCATGTATCTGTTCCAATTCTGTTTTAAAAACTTCTTCGAAATCCATCATCTGCACTTTAAGGACTATTGTAAGGAATGTGCACTGTTTGTGTTTTGCTCTACCACAATTGATTCTAGAAGAAGATTTTTGGCACTGTTGCTATGTTCTTAATATCCCCTTACTTCGTTTCTCTGCCTGTCGTAGAAGCAAACGTTTTGAATGGAAATGGCATAGACTACTGGTTTTTTATCACATATTTTTGGAAACTTTTTTTATATAATAGCGATCTTATGATAATCTAATATATAAAAATGTATGTTTGTCTTTTTGTTCGTATTATAAGCACGACCATACCAAAATCATCTTCGTATGGTGCATGGCGGAGGATGTTTTATAATTAAGTAATTCTTTTATTCTGCCTAAACGCTGAAGTGGCTGAACGGATATGAATTAAATTTGGAACAAAGGTAGCTTATATCCTAATTGTACGTGGGCTACCTTTCGAAAGCCGCCGTACGGTGGCTGGTGGAGGGTACCTTACAATGTGTTTATACGTTTGTTTCTCTTCATGGTGAAACAGCTGGACGGATATGAATCAAATTTGGAATGCAGATAGCTGAATTAACACAGAGCGAGGTGGCGCAGTGGTAAAACACTGGAGTCGCATTCGGGAGGACGGTGGTTCAAATCCACCTCCGGCCATCCAGATTTAGGTTCCCGTCATTTCCCTACATCACTCCAGGCAAATTCCGGGATGGATCCTTTTGAAAAGAGCACGGCCGATTTACTTCCTCAACTGCGAGCGTTAGCTCCGTTTCTACTGACCAAGCTGTAGACGGGACGTTAAACCCTAAGCTTCCTTCCTCCTCCTCCTCCTCCTCCCTGAATTAAAGCAGGAGCTACCTTTAAAAAGCCACCGTACGTTGCATGGCGGAGAGTACCTTATAGTGGGTTAACACGTTTGTTACTCTTCACGCTAAAACCCCTGAACGGAATCGAACGAAATGTGGAATGAAGATATACCCCGGACTGTTTGACTGCTCACCACGAGAGTCAGCCCATAAATGTATGTCATAATGAAGGAGACTTTTATAATCTGCAAGCCAATGAATTTAGCTTGGCAGAGGGTACCTTGCGTATGACACCGTTCGGCCAGTCACCATGAAACTTGGCTCGTAATGTGTGTTTTCATATATAGAACGGAAAGAGTAGGTGGAGAAGGAGGCGGACAAAGGGGAGAGTGGAGGACAGAGAGGGAGGAGAGGAGGAAAATGAGCGAGGAGAGATGGTGACAGACGGGTGAAAGGAGTTGAACAGAGGGAAGGGGAGGAGAAAATGGACAGAGAAAGGGACTGGAGGGGTCGAGGGGGGGGGGGAGGAGCAAGTTAACAGAGAAAGAAAAATAGGATATGGGCAGATGGAAGATAGGAAACCTCATATATGTTCCTGTTTTATGCGCTGCCATTAAGTCCATCTAACTTCTGTAACACTTCGTCAACTTATTTCTTGCTCTTACGCAAAGGTTACGGACAAAGTACAGTTAATTTACAGTAGGTGGCACGCGTGTCGTAACATGTATTTTAAGGCAGCATCGTGCCGGCTACCAGCTAGTTTCATATATTTAAAAAATCTAAATTAATTATTATTGAATATTCATAGAATATATGACTTCAACTGCTATTGGGCAAAGCTGAAAATGTGTACCCAGCCGGGATTCGAACCCGGGTCTCCTGCTTTCTAGGCAGTTGCGCTGACCCCTACACCACTGGGGACACAGTGATCACCGCACCTGCAAGGACTACCCATGCACGCCTCCCGTCAGATACAAATTCCCAGCTTCGCCCTGCCCATAGTACTCAAACTCGTAATTTAACTAATTCCCGTAAGAGTAAGGGCTTCAAACTTGCCCACCCCTCCCCACTAACGATAGGATCATTGCCCGTCACCGGCATATTTTATATATACATGTGGCGTCTGTTCGGAAAGAACAGACGTCACATTCTGATCCTGCAGCTGTTATTATTTAATATTCATAGAACATATGACTTCAACTGCTATTGGGCAAAGCTGAAAATGTGTACCCAGCCGGGATTCGAACCCGGGTCTCCTGCTTTCTAGGCAGTTGCGCCACATGTATATATAAAATATGCCGGTGACGGGCAATGATCCTATCGTTAGTGGGGAGGGGTGGGCAAGTTTGAAGCCCTTACTCTTACGGGAATTAGTTAAATTACGAGTTTGAGTACTATGGGCAGGGCGAAGCTGGGAATTTGTATCTGACGGGAGGCGTGCATGGGTAGTCCTTGCAGGTGCGGTGATCACTGTGTCCCCAGTGGTGTAGGGGTCAGCGCAACTGCCTAGAAAGCAGGAGACCCGGGTTCGAATCCCGGCTGGGTACACATTTTCAGCTTTGCCCAATAGCAGTTGAAGTCATATATTCTATGAATATTAAATAATAACAGCTGCAGGATCAGAATGTGACGTCTGTTCTTTCCGAACAGACGCCACATGTATATATAAAATATGCCGGTGACGGGCAATGATCCTATCGTTAGTGGGGAGGGGTGGGCAAGTTTGAAGCCCTTACTCTTACGGGAATTAGTTAAATTACGAGTTTGAGTACTATGGGTAGGGCGAAGCTGGGAATTTGTATCTGACGGGAGGCGTGCATGGGTAGTCCTTGCAGGTGCGGTGATCACTGTGTCCCCAGTGGTGTAGGGGTCAGCGCAACTGCCTAGAAAGCAGGAGACCCGGGTTCGAATCCCGGCTGGGTACACATTTTCAGCTTTGCCCAATAGCAGTTGAAGTCATATATTCTATGAATATTAAATAATAACAGCTGCAGGATCAGAATGTGACGTCTGTTCTTTCCGAACAGACGCCACATGTATATATAATTATTATTGATTTCTGACTATAGTCAGCCCAATGTTGGGACATCTTCAGGGTGTTGCTCCGAGATGGTATAGAGTGTCGCAGGAGTTGCGAGTTCTCAGGTGCTGTCACTGGTGTTTTATCATTCAGTGTTATTGTAGCAGTGCCCAATCTACGATACTTCGTCTCCCCCCCCCCCCAACCACCCCTCTGCATGCATCTTCTTGTCCTCCCCCCCCCCCCCACCACCGTATTCTAAGCATGGTTTCGTGCGGATGCGAGCGTGATCGAAGTCAACGATGTCCCTTGTTAGTTACTTTCAAGAGACAGCTATGAGTTTACTTTTCGGTAGAAATTTTTGAAACATTTATTTAATGCATTTACACCAAATGTTGAATGGTCATCATATATCAGGTGTTTCAGTAGACCGAGAGAGGTATCTCACAATCTGGATGTTTTAAGTTTAATCGCTCTTAAGATATTCATATTCCCGCGAGACACGACGTAAACCGACTGCCGGCGTGGCACAGGGGATAGCGTCACCGACTGCGGTGCGGAAGGTCGCCGGTTTAACCCGGTCACCGGCAAAAATATATTTCTTTGTAATTAACGATTCCAGAACGTTCTACATCTTTCTTATGTTCACTTGTAAATTCTACTTGTTCCTTATGTTAAATATTCTTCTAATTTCTGGTACATTCTGTCTGTGTATAAATAGCAAAGTATTCTGCCCGAGAGGCAGTTAGTGCTGCGTGTATGTTAAGTCCGTAATAAACCTGCTTTCAGTACAAGTGTTGTGTTCAGTTGCCTTCGAAGTCAAGCCTGCATCCATTTCAACAATATTTACGTTTTTACCTGTTTCCTAATAGGCCTACCATATTGTTCCTTCGCCTGCTTGTCTCCAGCATACCTCCCCAGACTCCAATTAATAACAATTCGGTCTTTAAGTCTCACCTTCTTTTCCTTTCTTACACGTAGGCTGAGGCGGCGAAAACGAAGGCAGAGGAAGTCCAAAAGAGAAATGTGCGCTTTTTACGTGACAGGAAGATGAACACACGGGTTGAGAAAATATTTGAAAATGTTGAACTCAAGTGGCAGATTTGTATTTTTAATTTCTTTTACATTGTTTTGGACACCGGTTACCTTAATTTTCTGTTAAATATCCACTCGTTATCAATATACAAGTTTTGGAAGCTGCATTTTGGGCTATTTTTAGGAAATGTACGAAATACAATCAATATAACTTACTGGCTGCCAACTAATTATCATTAAAGTTTCAGACATTTGGAAAGAAAGGATTAATTACTCTGAACTACATACTGTTGTCTACCCCATTATCAGAAACCATTTATAGTAAACATGTGACAAACGCTACAGTTTTTAATCATTTATAAATTTTAACGCATTTTATAAAGTTATTAAGGAAATTGCGAACAATAATTACAGTACAATTGCTACAACACCAGATAGGAACAGTTTATGAAACCCGGAAATGTAGGTACTGTTATGCTGCTCTTTTTAAGTGAGCATTATTGATGACTGCGTTATTGTCAAGGTTACGAAGATGAAAAGAGGCCATCCTTTTTTGTGTGTAGCGCTTTCCAGAAGTCCATCCTCTCCTTGAACAGATTTTCTTTAATTGCCAGACCGTCGTTCGTGATCTCCAGGTACTGGCAGCGGTCCGAGCTGATGGCCGGCCAAGATACACTGACAACGTCGTCACCTCCGGGCGTCGGTTTCCTGAAAACGAAGACAAACGATCAATGTAATTACGAAATCACTTCTCAATAGCACACTTGCGAACAGTTGTGTGCCAGTTCATAAAGCAGTAGCTTGTCAATCTAACGATCAACAAAAACATCTCAACATGGAAAGTTAAAAAATACCTTTGTAAAGATTTTGGGGCTTAACTACGGGATATCAGTCCCTAAACTTAAAACTTCTGATGAACTACCTTATACTAAAGGTGGCAAAAACATCCACGCCCGAGGGGGTACTCGAACCCCTGACCGCAGCGGCCGTGCAAACCGTTACTGGAACGCTGCAGACTGCTCGGCCACCGCGGCCGGCTACGGAAAGTAAATAAGCAACAGAAGTAAGTCTGCATGGCTTACCCGGTCTTGGCGTAGTTGGTCCAGAGCTTCGTCATCCTGGCGATCACTTTTCCTTCCACAGTGTCGGATGCACTGGGCTTGAGAAGTCCGAAACGAAACAGGTACGGCAGATCGTCAGCGTGGGACGCTCCTGCAAATAAACAATTAGTTCAAATGTTCAAATGTTTGTTAAGCTTATGGGACTTAACTACGGGATTATCAGTCCCTAAACTTACAAACTACTTATGAACTACTTACGAACTAGGACGGCACAAATATCCATGCCCGAGGGGGGATTCGAACCCCCGACCGTAGTGGCCGTGCAGACTGTGACTGAAGCGCCTCAATCCCTTTTTTTTTTTTTTTTTTTTTTACCATAATGTTTGAAGACCATCTCACATTGCAGTTTGTAAACGATCTGCCATGTTGCTTCATGGTTCGTATTTTTTCATTCCAAAAACGATGTACACGTTTTCTATATATCTGGGAAAGGAAGTTCTCTCAAAAAGTATTACCGCTAAGGCTGTCGAAGGCCCGCGACGACGGAAAAACAAAATGAGGCCCCCAATACACTTGGAAATACACGTATTACTATAAAAAAATTAACTTTTGAGATTTGGAGGCCTACAAGAATTTTTAAAAAGTGCTTTAGAGGTATTTGGAGGCCTCCCAAGACGAGAGAACCGGGGCGATCCGCCCCTCCCCCTCCTCTTAGTCCGCCTCTGCTGCTTGGCTGACTAAGCAGTTAAGTATGACAGCGACTTTCGTCCTCGAGTTGTTTTTCACAATCTGTGGAAGTGGGTACAAAATATGCGAACATATTATTAAAAATGTGGAAAACCCTGTTAAAACGGAAACCAAAAGAATGCAAAAAATAACGATTATTCTGAACAAAAATACCGCTATTTACTGATCGTTTTTTTCTACTCCTACCTCACACTGTTCATGCGTAATACCTACCGTAACTTGGGGTGAAATGGAACACTGTCTCTGTGGAGAGATACTTTGGTGTAACTAATGAAACTCACCTCCCATAGCCACCAGTGATACTAGTTGGTACAGTGATATAAAAATTGGGTGTGTGAAAGACGTACACAAATCCAAAAAATATTTATATTTAAGTGTAAAATTTCCCGTAATATGAAAGTCTGAAAAACTATTGCGCAGCTACTCTGCTAATAGTAATACCGTTTTCTGACGTTGGTATGTTAAGTGCTACTATCAGTCATGATATATGGAAAGTTAGGTTATGTTTTCTTATGTTTTTTATTACGTAGAGGTGTAAATATGCAAAGTCATATTTTTCAGGGTGAATTGGAACATGCCGTGAGTGTACAAAAAGAAGATTGGGCCATCTGGCTATCAAACTAATAGCGAGATAAGCTTCCAGAAAGCTCGGAATGAAGTCAAGACACGTAAACTATCTCTCAGAAATGTTTCGAAAAAATATGGAATACCTTTTAGTACACACTCAAGGAAGTTAAATAATAAAAATCCTTGGAAAACAGGTGGACAAACCATCTTGACTGTAGAAGAAGAGAGGGCTTTAACCAGTGGTTTATTTAAATGTTCAGAATGGGGTAAGCCAATTACGACAAGTGAGGTTTGGGATATTGTGAATTGGTATATGGACCAAAGTGGAAGAGTGGAAAAGAGGTCTGATGGCAACAGGCCTGGATATGAGTGGGTGAAAACTCTGATCTCACGTAACAAGGATCTTACAGTACGTTTAGGTGAAAATGTAAAGAGAGCTAGGGTGCAAATTAACAGAGAAGATAGAAAACTATTTCAGAAATTTGCAACAGACATAGAGAGGTGTTCCACCTAGTAATCAGCATTAATTAATATTAAAAAGAAGTAATATAAGGCGTCCTCCACAACAAAGTTCTGTTAGATGTGTTTACTGTGTTCCAATTAACCCCTCCACATGTTTTAAATGCAATTATTCATCAAAAAAGTCAGTGTTCCAAATCACCCAACTCGTGGGGTGATTTGGAACAAAATTTGGATTGAAATATAAGGAAGGGTTTTGATAGAGGATTTTTATCCTTGCAACACATTGATGTAAGAATAACTAGATATTTAAGATTTCCGAGTTGTTGTGCAATATTCAGTAAAAACTGCATTTTCTGTTCCATTTCACCCCAAGTTACGGTACTCTCCCTTTACAGACGGCTGCACTCAACTTTTGTTTCTCATACACAAAAGATTTATCGAACACCAGTCACCATTGGTAAGAACCGTTATAATTAAATGTTATGGTCGTTCGCCGTTCCGCACTGGATACGGGTTCTACATCTACATGGGATACTCTGAAAATCGCATTTAAGTTCCTGGTAGAGGGTTCATCGAACCACCGTTATACTATTTATCTCCCATTCCATTCTCAAATAGCGCGCGGGAAAAAAGAACACCTGAATCTCTCCGTTCGAGCTCTGATTTGTCGTATTTTATTCCGATGATCATTTCTACCTATGTAAGAGGGAGTCAACAATATATTTTCGCATTCGGAGGAGAATGTTGGCGATTGGAGTTTCGTAAGTAGTCCACGCCGCAGCGATAAGCGCTGTTGTTGCAATGATTCCTATCCTAGAACCTGTATCATATCCGCTGTCTCCCCTGTATCGTGGCAATACGAAACGAACTGCCATTCTTTGGACTCTTTCGATGTCCTCCGTCCAACCCACCAGATATGGATCCTACACTGGGCAGCAATTCTCCAAAAAAAGGAGATAAGTACTGTCGGGCTTGGCTAGCACTTCGTTGGGTGACCGTCTCGGCTCTGTCGAACGCTGTTGGTATGCGGGATGCACTCAGCACTTGTGAGAGCAACTGAGGAGCTACTTGATTGAGAAGTAGCGGCTTCGGCCACGAAAATGGAGACAGAAGCCAGAAGTGTGGGGCGCTGACCACGTGCCGTCCATACCTCATCCGTTGACTTTCGTCACAGAGGAGCAGCCCCCTCTAAACCACTGTCCTACGCTCCCCTCGAAGTTCCGTGCCTCTCGCATGTCAGAGGATAGCGTGGAGGGGAGGCTGAGGGGAGAGCTTGTGCCGCCTGCCACGAGGCCACGGCTGTGTCCAGCTTGCTGCCGTTTGAGGGGAGGTGATGGTGGGGGCAGCCACTACCTGCCGCCAGTTTAAAGAGCTGCTTTTGACCGCAGCGCCATCATATACCCGGGCCGCTGAAACATTGCACTTGACGTTTCGCGTTACGGCGAGTTAAGTTGGCTACACTGCTTTAGCGACGTTGCAACACTAGCCTCTTATACGCACAGCAGACGAAGCGTTCAGTTGCATCTCGTAAATGTAAGCTATTGAGCAATAAAAGTGCATATAATAATTCGTTCTTGAGCAGCAATTAATTAACGGCATATTAATGAAGGCCAGAGCACAACAATGCACACGCTTTCAATAACGGAGCAAAGTAATGTAGAAAATAAGCATTGAATCATGACAGGTACGAAATAAACAATAATAAAGATAGTAACTTCTCTCTCTACGTTTTATAATCAGAATGCTTTTCACTCACAAGTTTACGGCGACAATGGTACAATTACATCCAGCTCCCGATCTTCAAATCACCTTTTCAACCTGTTCGACCATTTTTTTTTTTTTTTTTTTCCAAGATGCAGCATCCACATTGGCCACAGCTTCATGCAACAGCTGTTCCACCTCTGTTATTGTGAAAGAATTATTGTTCCTTAAGTAATTCTTCACGTCACTCCATACCAATTTTATAGGGTTAAAACGGCAGTGAAATGGGGGTAGATTTATTACATTGTGACGCTGCTCCTTTACGATTTCGTCTACTGCATATGTGGATGTAATATGCTTATTTTGTTTCACGAGCGATTATAAAAGAAGTTTTGACATTGACATATCTGCAGCAATATTTCTTTCTTGTAACCACTGCACCATAACTTTCCGATCATTTGAAGCGAGAATGAACTTCCTGCTCAGAGAAGTTTTTATTCATACGAAATTGAGAACTTACTCAGAAAACGTGACTAGACAAACGTCTTTTCGGTGACATTATCCAATTACTTGAACTCGGAAAGTCAAGTTAAACCAATCACAGTAAAACAAATCGCAGCGAAAAAAAAAGCACACACAACATAAACACGATACACAACTTTGTTTACGTTAGAACTGAACAAAGCCGGCAACGCGGGAATGTTGACGTCACGGCACGTGATCACTGGAAGTGTTTATCGCGCTGTGATTGGATCGTTCCTAGCGACTAGCGCCTCGCGCTTCTTGCTCTTCACTTGTTATTTGTAAACGTCAAGTGCAAAGTTTCAGCGGCCCGGGTATAGGACAGCTTACGGAACTGCTGGAAACCCTCCCTCCCCACACCCCTGAGCGTAGGACCGGGCCCTTACAGAGGTTTCCTGTCTGTATATATTTGTCTGTGCTTTTGTGCGTAGGATGACACGGCGGCCTTTAGGTACGAGGTGGGCCGTTAGGGGACAGCAGGACCGTGTTTACAGTGAGGCATTGTCGGCAAATGCCGTCTGTTGATCCTAAAGTGAATGATAGAATATAAGACGACTGAGACGGGCAGCATGGTCATAGAGCAGGAGGAAATGAGTAGTGACTCGCGTCCTGAAGTACAGCCATTGCCAGATTTTCCTGAATATGTAGTGATTTCCCAAGAGTTGTTAGGCAACAACCTAATACATTGTTTCGAGTGCAGTAAACAGCAATGCCGTTCGATATTCTTAATTTTCACAATCTCAAAGTTCTTAAAGTTGTATCAATGAAAAATACACTTTTATACATATACTTAAATCTGCTAAATAAAGATATATGTCTGTACTATATGAAAGGACAGACCATTTCAAGAGAAGAAATTGTTTAAATGTTTGAAAATCTGAGGGATTTAACTATTATGTTTATCAGTACCTAGGCTTACAAACTACTTTAACCGCAAAGACGTGGCGACGAGCTGCGACAGGCAAATACAAAAGACACACACATACAACACATTCAGCTATCGGCCATGGCCTTCTTCAGAAAATAGAACACTCACGCAATCACACAGGCACACAACAGTCATACAACCATCACCTCCAACTGCCACACTTCGAATTCGAAGTGTTCTATTTTCTGAAGAAGGCATGGCCGATAGCTGAATGTGCTGTACGTGTGTGTCTTTTGTACGTGCCTGTAGTAGCTCGCCGCCACGTCTTTGCGGTGAGTTGTAAACTGTCCTCAGTATATTATTAATTCCAAAATGGACTTTCCATGCCCGAGGGAGGACTTGAACCTCTAACGGGGAGAAAGCGCTGCTCCCTATCAAAGCGCCTCAGAGCGCTCAGCCATTCCACCGCAGCTCAAGAAATTGTACTGTCTCCTTGCCACATAATATGGATCTTGTGAGCAATAATACTTTCGTAATATTAAATATACGGCTGACGAAAAGCTTACACTTTATTTCCTTCTTGCTCTAAACTTAATTTTAAAAAATTAACAAAACCAAAATTATACAAATAGAATCCTATCTTTCGAAGACAATTTATGCAAATTATTATTATTATTATTATTATTATTATTATTATTATTATTATTATTATTATTAAATTTGCCAGTGGAATAAATGTGTTCAGAATCTGGTTGCACCAATCCCCGCTGTAGCCGTGTGTTCAGCAACGGAAATTAATGCACCCCTTATTTACCACATGATAAAACAAATACCTTTGTACTTGGACGCTCCGAACATCATTTTGAACAGGTTAAGCTTCGTGTCGACATCGAAGACGTAGAAGTAGACGGGCGGTGCGGCGGGAACTGAAGCGTGCCTCCTGGCGACGTCCAGCGCAGGGTACACGAACGTCGCGTCTCCCCGCAGCTGCAACACACACGAAACCAACATGGAAGCGTATTTTAAAAAAAAATTAATAATGATTTTGCAGCCATGATCGCATTTTTCATTTATTAGGTTACCGGTTTCGGCGTGCTCAACGCCATCTTCAGACCTGTCGTAATTTACATAACTTCACGACGAAAAATGTCGTGAAGTTATGTAAATTACGACAGGTCTGAAGATGGCGTCGAGCACGCCGAAACCGGTAACCTAATAAATGAAAAATGCCATCTTGGCTGCACCATCATTATTACACAATTATAGATCGCCCCATCGAACTATGAGTTCCTTATATAATGTATTTAAAATAGTTTTAAGAGTTAGGTCTTCAGTTTCTGACATATCGAATGCGTTCTGGCGTTATTTTTGTGTTTAGTATTTCCTTTATCGCCGGCCGCAGAGGCCGAGCTGTCTGCGGCGCGCCAGTTACAGACTGCACGGCTGCTATGGTCGGAGGTTCGAATCCCCCCTCGGGCATAGATGTTACTGTCGTGTTTAGTATAAAGTAGTTCATAAGTAGATTGTAAGTTTAGGGACTGATGACCCCGCAGTTAAGTTGTTCAAATTCAAATGTTTGTTAAGCTTTTGGGACTTAACTACGGGGTCATCAGTCCCTAAACTTACAAACTACTTACGAACTAACTAATACTAAGGACGGCACAAATATCCATGCGTGAGGGGGTATTCGAACCCCCGACCATAGTGGCCGTGCAGAACGTGACTGGAGCGCCTCAGTCCCCGCGGCCACCGCGGCCGGCCCGCAGTTAAGTCCCTCACGCTTAACAAATATTTGAACATCTTTTATTTCGTTTATTTTCTCATGTAACTTTTTCTCCATTTCAGGCAAAATATTTTCATTTGAATGTTTATATTAGTTAATCGTCGTGTTAGTGAGAAATTTGAGGCAGACTGCCGGATTGTTGAAGAGTACAATGCCCGCATATGAGTGCTATTTCGCTTTTGTTAATACAAAGAAATGAATACATTTTCTTTCAGAAGGACCTAGAGAACCCGTGCGAATACTTCGCACCATTAACCCTAGCAGCACCAAGGTATTTTAGGTTACACGGAGCACCAACTAAGGGCAAATTTTCCCACGGTGTTATAATAAGCTGTACATCCTGTAAAATGCATTTATTTTAAGCAATTCTGTTTCCAATGTCAGAAGGCTGCTAAGAAATACACAGCACCTATGAACCTTCCTCCACCTCTCCCTATGATGCAGTCCAAGAGGGGCTTTGAATTTTCCTTGAACGCAATTGGCCATCACTTCAATTTGTTTTGGTGGGAAAAATTTATAATTTTTACTGCTAGATGACAGAACTCTAACTTCCCAGCAGACGCCATCTGGGATTTCGTCATAGGTGGAGAAGGGTTGCCGCAGAGGAGTGGCCGAGCGCATTGAGGCGCAATGCTCCGATGCGTGAGGCCGTTCCCCGTCGGGGGTTCGAATCTCCCCTCGGGCATGGATGTTTCTGCTGTCTTTAGTATAAGTTTATAAGTAGTTCGTAAGCTTAGGGACTGATGACTCCGCAGTTAAGTCCCATAAGCTTGACAAACATTTGAACATTTGGAGAAGGGTTGCGTGATCCTGGGCTATTCCTGGTAGCCATTTTGTTCTGGAGCTAGAAGTGACACCATCTTGATGACGTCATTATGAATTTACCATATTGATACCCAGGTGAAGAGGGGGAGGACATGTGGCAACAGTGCACTGTTCTCGATTCGCTTTGGTAGTTGTAGGGAAGACAGTGAATTATGGTCGCATGGAGTACTAACCCAGGGCAAAATGTGCCCTTGGGCATAAAATATCTATATTTTAGTTGCATTTTTTTAAATTCTAACCATAGAAATGTACAGTGTATACTTTGTAAGGTGAGAGAGAGAGAGAGAGAGAAAAAGGCTCAAAAACAAAGATTGATATTTATTATAATTTTTAATAATAGAAAAATGTACGGGCAATTTTCGCCATGGCTTAGTCCTTGAAGGGTTAAAGGAATTACAAAAGAGTTGGGAAAAAATGGAAGTTGAATGTTCTCGCATAGCTTTCTTCAGAATCAATCAATTTAAGTATTTAAAAGCGCAAATGAAAAAGCTTGATCCGCTGAACGTTGTTAGGTCAAAAAGAACTGCGTACCTCAATTAGAACCGAAGATATCGTAAAATATACCTATTAGAATATTCAGTACAAGGACTGAAGGATACCGAGTTTGAATAAAAATAAAGGATGAAGAGACTTAATTCTGATACTTGATGACAAATCTACGAATGAATATTTTTGGTTTAAAGCAAAAATGAAGGAAATTGGTCGGTCAGAACGGCCTGACCGACTGACTTTAGTTTACAGCAAGGACATCCCCATAAGAAATATTGTCCCGTTGAAATGGAAGCAGGCTTGACTTCAAAGGCAGGGTTGTCAACTGAACAACACTTATACTGAAAGCAGGTGTATTGCGAACTGAAACATTCACGCAGCACTGACTGCTTCTCGGGTAGAGTGCTCTGCTACTTATACACAGACACTACCAGAAATTAGAAGAATAGTTAACATAAGAAACATGTAGAAATTACAAGTGAACATAAGAAACATGTTGAACATTCTGGAAATAAATACAAAAAAATAAATTTTTGCTGGTGGATGGGACTGAACCGGCGACCTTCAGTTCCGCAATTCATTGCGCCACGTCGGCTGTTGGGTAAATTGTGGTATTGCGGCAAATACAGAAGGAAATCGCGTATGAGTATAGAAAAAGGAAGCCGAGAGCTATGTAAATTCTGATACTTGATGACAAATGTGTGGATGAATACTTTTCATTCAAAACAAAGATGAACTAAATCGGCTGACTGACTGTCTTTATTTCTTCTAATGTATAAGACGGTAAATATTTTAGGAAGTGGTAATGTAGACTAATTTCAATAAAAATACAGTATAACAATTGTCCAATTTTTATTGAGTATATACGTATAATTGTTAGTACGTAACCCAAACAGAATCAAAGTAAAGGCAAATGAGGTTATTTTCACTCAATCCTCCGCCAGTTATTGGTAGAATACTATCATTTTTGTGTATGTTCTACAAGTATATTTATTTATCCGGTTTTTCGTCTTACATTTTCAGACTTAAAAGACTTGTCAGCTAGTAGAATTTAGACAAAATTGTACTTTATTTAATATGACGATGTTCCACCAGAAACCGACGAAATAATCTGTGAAAATCACATATGCCTTTTTTCAACTTAGTTTGGGTTGCATACCAACAACCACACTGCCGTACTTACTCTGCTGGCACCAAAAACCGCAGTCGGTATATAGCATCGTCAAGGGACCCTTTCCACAGTATTTTTTCCTCGACTTCGTCTTCCCTTGAAATCGGTACCTGGATATCCTTGCCCACTTGGTCTCTCCATCTCATTTTTGGCCTGCCGAGATGTCTTCTTCCTTCTGTCTTATCCACTAAGACATCCCTCAATATACAGCTCCGCTTTCTTCTATAGACGTGACCGGCCCATCTTCGTCTGCTTATCTTGGCTACTACAATAATATCTGATCGTCCTTTTTATTTTATTCATTTTTTTAATTTTATTTATTTATTTATTTTACAGAGTTCAAACATCAGCCTTATTTTATTCCGTGTGGGCATATAAAAAAAATCGGGAATTGTTAGCAAGTTTCTTCTTTTATCAGTCAGTTCGGGTAAAAGTGTGTTAAAATATTATTCAAATTGATATTTTCGAAGTTTAAGTCCGCTCCAGCCCTTTAAGAAATAGTTGTAGGCTTACAGCTGCCTGAGCTCACAATTCTTTCTTGTTCGCGGCTCTCCTCAACCACGTTTCGGACGAACTTTCTTTCGCATGATTTCATTTTCAAAAACTTTTACGCTTCTCTCTGTATGTTCACCTGTCTCCCTATTTCTGCCACATGTGATTTTATACAATCTTACTTTTGGACGACAGAAGTTTGTTGAATGATCGTTGTTTATCGCTACCCCAAGATATATAAACTAATTTACTTCTTCAAACATGCGGTTATCGATCTGTAGAATTTCCTGCCTTTTTGTTCTACACTTTCTACCCTTATGAATTCTGTTTTCTCATCTTCGAATCCAACGTACTTTTCTTTTTGAAACAGACTTCATGCTTTTATTTTCAGGTCATCCATATTTTCAGCGATTAGTGCTAAATCTTCTGCAAAGGCCAGCATTTTTTTTTCCCTTCTTTAATTTCGTCTTCTGCTTCACTTCTGCCTCCAGTGCTTCCTGTATTACAATGTTGAACAGGAGGGATGACACCCCATCTCCTGTGTTTCTGTAGTCAATAAAAATTGGACACATATGATATGGCACTTTTGCTGTAATTAATCTATATTACCATTTCCTGAAGTACTCACTATTTGCCGGCCGCGGTGGCCGAGGTGACTGAGGCGCTCCAGTCACGGTCAGCACGGCCACTACGGTCGGGGGTTCGAATCCCCCCTCGGGCATGGATATTTGTGCCGTCCTAGTTAGTAAGTAGTTTGTAAGTTTAGGGACTGATGACCCCGTAGTTAAGTCCCATAAGCTTTACAAACATTTGAACATTTTTTTACTCAATATTTCTCTTGAAACGCTTTGTACTCCGTGTTTCCTTATTTTGCGATTGAATTTACGAGGTATGGACACAAAGTAAATTCCGTTTTGTTATATAAATCAAATGTGTATAAATACAGAAAAAATATTTATTGTACAAAAATCTGCAACTGTTAAACTATTTATCGACATAGCTTCCGAAAGTTTGTATGTACTTGCAATGGCGTGGCACAAGTTTTTGTATGCCTTGTTCACCCACGTGATATGTTCTGTCAGCTCGTCATCTTTGAAGTGTTGACCACCAAGGACAGATTTTAAGTGAACTTACGGTTGTGCGTCATCTTCTCTTCAGTTGTGTGAACAAGTTCATCAGTAACCACAAATGCGCGTCCACTTCGTTCTTCATCGTGCACTTGAGCACGTCCTTCAATAAACAGTCTGACCTATCTTCTAACCATTAAATCACTCATATTTTGTCAGTAAACCTCACAGATTTACCGATGAATTTACTTTGCTTTACCTTACTTTGCATTTAGAAATGAATCAAAGATCTGATGTCACACGCGGTGGCATTTTCAATTACGGCTGACATTCTGACATTATACAGAAGCACACGTCGGCAGCCGCGATCTGAAAATGGCGCACGTATCTTCTCCTTTGAGTCAGAGTAACTGCCGCGCCTGTTCGGAACTGCGTTCGTAGCACTGTCGCGGATAGAAATGGAAACGGAACTTACTTTGTGGACGAGCCTCGTATTTCACAGATTTTTGCTATTGACGTGAGCGCCGATCGCATGGCCGACGCGTATGGCGCGACTACCTACAACAGGCGCATTAAGCGTACCTGAATTACCGGTAAGTTCAAAATCTTCAGCCATTCTTCTATCTCTTTTTATTTGTCCATTTATTTATTTATTATTTTTCAAATCCAAATAGTACGCCATTCCTCAGCGGTTTACAACATAACTACTTAACACCATTTATATTTTATTAAAGAAAAGCAGTTAACAAAAACTTGATATATGAATTCTCTTCTTTTACACTAGGTCGTCGTTTTAGGAGGTGCGTAAATACGTCATAGCGACAAGTATGTCCAATATTGATAACGATTACGTCATATTAACAGTCAGTGTCGGCTGGTGATTCAGATGACTGGGGGTTCACTTCTTTCAGTTCCGAATCTACAAAATTTCCGAACCGAGGCCGCAACTTGATAGTGGCGCTCCCTCCTAACCTTACGCATGCGCAAAGGCTGCTCTCCCCCACCTCTTTTCAAACAGTCATACTTATGGAAACCGCTTCAGCTGTATGGTATTCTTTTATTAATCAGCTAGTTTCATGGAATTAGAACCACATCATCAGGGTTATCTGTATACAAAGAAGAGCAAATGCCAGTAACAATCGCATTATGCTATTTTACATTGGGCTATAGATAAGAAAACTGTAGGTGAAAGTACTCACAAGTTATTTCATATTTTACTCCCTCAGTAGACTAGACGACCCCACTTTCTCTGGTCCTATTCCATAAAATGATAAATCGGATTGCCTGAATTGAACAATGTTTCAATTCAGGCAATCCGATTTATTTATCATTTTGTGGAATAGGACCAGAGAAAGTGGGGTCGTCTAGTCTACTGAGGGAGTAAAATATGAAATAACTTGTCAGTACTTTCACCTACAGTTTTCTTATCTATAGCCCAATGTAAAAGAGCATAATGCGATTGTTACTGGCATTTGCTCTTCTTTGTATACAAATAACCCTGATGAGTTGGCTGTAATGCCACGAAACTAGTTGGTTAATAAAAGAATACCATACAGCTGAAGCGGTTTCCATCAATATGACTCAAGACCACAGCTGCGGATGCCCACAATATATAATTTGTTGCAGTCTTTTCAAACAGCTAAATATTTTTTACAACGAAGGGTATAAATGTCATTTACCCTCAAAATCGCGACACATTCTCAGAAACGTCCAGAGTATATATGGCAAGTAATTATGCAAAAGTCATTGTTGTTCCCTTATCTGTTAAAAAGAAGTTAGGATTAAAAAAATGATTCCAAGCAGACTCGAACCCAGTACCTTTGACACTTCAGCACGATGCCGCTACCCACTCTACTACTCTCGCTAGATAGAAATAAGTGCTCATTATTATTTATCATCGGATCTTCTGAAAGCTTTTATAGTAGATGCGTCTTTAATTGGTACTTATATGATATTTTGCGAAAAATGGCGTGTTTTTGATCAAATATGAAGAGCGGAGCCTTCGTGGAGGATTTGCGCATGCGCAAGGCGAGGTGCGCAGTAGTTCCAGTGTCTTCGGGACCATTCGTGCGTAAACGCCAGAGCTCGGGTTGCCAGGAGCTGGCGTCTCTACCAGCTCCAACTGCAATGTTAAAAGCGGCGTTTCCCCTCGCCCCTCCCTGCCGCGGGAGCGCCAATATGCTGCCTCCAGGGGATTCAGAAGAGAATTTGAACCTCTGCCGCGCATGCGCATTGCAACGCTGCGGCCACTGCCGCCGGTGTTAAGCGGCCGCGCTACGACTCTTACACATTCTGTCCCCGCGACGTGAAGGTTTCTCATGCGATAAAAATACTTTGAATGTGCGTGTAAAATGATCTGTTAGATGAATGAAACGAAGAGTGATAGTTGAACACTTTCTATTTTATTTATTTACTTACTTTTTTTTATGACGAGTTTTTTTCTGGGGGTTCACGGAACCAGTGGAACACATAGGATGCGCCGCCACTGTTAACAGTGTACCCTTAGGGTAAAAACATAGTGGAGCAGCCACTCAAGTGGCGCATTAAGCTGCGCGTTGTTTGAGTCAAGATGGAAGCGGCGCTGCACATGCGCATAGTGGAGTGGCGAGGCTCGCTGAGTGAGTCAGGGAAATGTCGTCGAACAGAGAAGACGACGTGTTGTAAGAGAGGTATCGGTTTCAGGAATAAGGAACTATGCTGTCCACTTTGTAAATCATTAAGGAATTCTGCTAATATCACCGTTTATTCCTCCTGCTAAAGAAATTTCCTGGCCGTTTTTTTTTTTTTTTTTTTTTTTTTTTTCTTTCAATATATAAGGATGAATTACAATACATTTCAGTAGATCTTGAAATTGATTGCACCACATATGCAATAGAATTTCGTTAACTTTGTAAGGCAGCCAAATTAATCTGAAGAGGGAGCTAGTCATTACTTGAAGATATGTTTTCTGTAACGTATTGTCAGAATAAGGAAAGTGAAAACAACTAGGAAACGTCATATTCAGGTTTACTTCAACAAAAGTTGCAAATTGGATCGGTCTGCCTTGAGAAAAACACTATTTTTTTCATTGCAGTTGCAGCATCTACAGTGGGTCTTTATATATTTATTCATATTTCATATTCAGGAATTCCTGTTTTCCAGCTTTTCTTCGGAACCCAATAAAAATATATAAAATATCAAAAATTACATATTGGAAAGTAGGAGGCGAGGTACTGGCGGAAGTAAAGTTGTGAGGCGGTGTCGTGAGTCGTGTCGGGGTAGCTCAGTGGTAGAGCGCTTGCCCGCGAAAGGCAAAGGTCCCAGGTTCGAGTCCCGGTTCCGGCACACAATTTTAATCTGCCAGGAAGTTTCAAATTGAGGAATATTTGAACATGTAATAACAAGAAACAAATAAAAGTCCACTGAAGATGCTGCAGCTGCAATGAAAAATGTATCGGTAATAAAAAGACGAAATACAATGTTTTTCCGGGTGTGTCTAACAAGCGCTCTCCATCTCATCCGATCTTGATATACTATTCTCCTGTATGTCTGATTTAACTGCCTCTATCCATCGTCTCCTCGGCCTTCCTCTTGGTCTTCTTCCTCCCACTTCCATTCTGAAGTATTTTTTAGCTGTTCTTGCGCTATCCATTCTCATTACATCGTTTCCCCGAGATGTTCGCAATAGGGACCCTGATAGCAGCTGTTTCTCTGTGTACCTCATTTCTGATCTTATCTCTCCTGGTACTTTGATTCATAGTCCTAATAAACCTTATTTCTGTTGCTTGGATTCTACTGTAATCCTTTTTTTAACAATGTATATGTTTCCATGCCATTTATAACGATTGGAGTGAAGTAAGTGTTATACAAAGTTACCTTTGCTGCCTGGGGTACTTTTTTGTCCCAGAGTAGATTCCGAACTTATATATAGAAATTTGAGTCTTTTTATTTTCTGTTAAGGAGTTCTTGCCGTATGGTGTTGTCCTTGGAGAAAATACTTCCATGGTATTGAAAGTGGGAAACTTATTTTTGTTCCCTCCAAGTAGATGTTTGAACTTGCTCCCTCTCTGTTTATGGTCATCTCTACCGTCTTGGTCTTGCTGATTTTCAGGATAAATTCTTTAAATTTATTGTTCCAGATAGTCAGGCTCTTTTGCACTTCTTTTTCTGTTTCTCCCCATATTACAACACCATCTGAAAATACCAGTGATCTCGACTCATTTGCAGTTTCCTTAATAGATTTTAGCATTCTATCCATTACAATAATAAACAAGAGTGGTGATAGAGCACTTCCCTGCTGGACTCTCCTCTTCGCTTCAAACGATTCATAGCGATCATTTCCTATTTGGACACTACTATTGCAAATTTGATACAGCATCTTTACTCTGGCAATCAGGTAATTGGGCACTTATAGATCTTCCAGGCATTTCCATATTTTATCGCGATATTATGTTAGTACATATTGTTGACTCCCACTTACATAGGTATCAATGATCATCAGAATAAAATACGAGAAATCAGAGCTCGAACAGAGAGATTCAAGTGTTCTTTCTTCCCGCGCGCTATTCGAGAACGGAATGGGAGATAAATTAATTGTGGTTCGATGAACCCTCTGCCAGGCACTTAAATGTGATTTGCAGAGTATCCCATGTAGATGTAGATGTAGAACATACGTCTAAGAACACCATCACTAAGTTCTTTCCACGTTCCCAGTATTTCTCTGCCAAAATCCTTACCGCAAAGATGAGGTCTATAGTACTTCGCCCTTTCCTGAAGCCATGTTGTTCTTCTAATAAGGGTTCAACTATCTTCCTAAGTCTGGTTTCTATAATTTTTTCCAGCAGCTTTACGGTATGTGAAAGTAGGGTGATACCTCTATAGTTTCCACACTTCTTTCGGTCTCCTTTTTTAAACAGTGGAATGATGATTTCTTTTGTCCAGTCATCTGGAATTCTTTTGTTCGTCCAGATGACTGACAGAAGTCTGTAGATCCATTGTAGGCCAGGTGTTCCGGCTGCCTTCATCATATCTGAGCTTAGCTCATCAAACCCTGCAGACTTTCCGTTTCGCATATTTTTTAGAGCAGACTCAACTTCCAGCCAAGTTAATGTTTGTAAAGCCTCTTGCGTTTCTTCAGGTGGACAATCACTATCGTCACTGCTGTCAACAGCAAGTTGAAGTGGTTCCTCATTTCTTTTAGTAATACAGGTAATAAACAAATGGTCGGCTAAAGTAAAATTATACATACATGTGGCGTCTGTTCCGAAAGAACAGACGTCACTTCTGATCCTGCAGTTGTTATTATTCAATATTCACAGAATATATGACATCAACTGCGATTGGGAAAAGCTGAGAATGTGTACCCAGCCGGGATTCGAACCCGGGTCTCGTGCTTTCTAGGCAGTTGCGCTGACCCCTACACCACTAAGGACGCAGTGATTACCGCACCTGCAAGGCCTACCTAAGCACGCCTCCCGTCAGATACAAATTCCCAGCTTCGCCCTGCCCACAGTACTCAAACTCGTAGTTACGAAACTAATTCCCGTAATAGTAAGGGCTTCAAACTTGCCCACCCCTCCCCACTAGCGATAGGATCATTGCCCGTCACCGGCATGTGTGTGTGGCGTCTCTTCCGAAAGAACAGACGTCACTTCTGATCCTGCAGTTGTTATTATTCAATATTCACAGAATATATGATTAACTGCGATTGGGCAAAGCTGAAAATGTGTGAATGTGAATGTGAATTTGTATCTGACGGGAGGCGTGCTTAGGTAGTCCTTGCAGGTGCGGTGATCACTGCGTCCTCAGTGGTGTAGGGGTCAGCGCAACTGCCTGGAAAGCAGGAGACCCGGGTTCGAATCCCGGCTGGGTACACATTCTCAGCTTTGCCCAATCGCAGTTGATGTCATATATTCTGTGAATATTAAAGTAAAATTGTTATGACTATTACTTCATTCTATTTATAACAAATTCATTTATCGTCGGTCTTCCTCTATACATCTACATCTACATGCATACTCCGCAATTCACCGTAAGGTGCGTGGCGGAGGGTACACTGTACCACTACTAGGCATTTCCTTTCCTATTCCACTCCCAAATTGAACGACGAAAAAAAGAATGCCTATATGCCTCCGTACGAGCCCTAATTTCTCTTATCTTGTCTTTGTGATCTTTACGCGAAATGTAAGTAGGCGGCAGCAAGATCGTACTACACTCAGCTTCAAATTCCGGCCCTCTAAATTTACTTAACAGAAATTCACGAAAAGAACGTCGTCTTTCTTCCAGCGATCCCCAATTGAGTTGCCGGAGCATTTCCGTGACACTCGCGCATTGGTCGAACCTACCGGTAACAAATCTAGCTGCTCGCCTCTGAACCGCCTCTATGTCTTCCTTCAAACCGATCTGCTGCGGGTCCCAAATACTTGAGCAATACTCAAGATGTGGTCGTACAAGCGTTTTATACGCGGTCTCCTTTACAGGTGAAGTACATCTTCCCAAAATTCTCCCAATAAACCGAAGTCCGCTGTCTGCCTTACTCACAACTGTCCTTACATGCTCGTTCCATTTCATATCGCTCTGCAATGTTACGCCTAGATATTTGAACGACGCGACCGCATCAAGAAGCTCACTACTGATGCTGTATTCGAACATTATAGGATTGTTTTTTCTACTCATGCGCATCACCTTACATTTTTCTACGTTGAGAGCTAGCTGCCATCCTTCGCACCAACTAGAAATTTTGTCTAAGTCAACCTGTATGCTATTACAGTCAGTTACAGACGACACCCTCCCATACACCACAGCATCATCAGCAAACAGCCGCAAATTACAACTTACTCTGTCCATCAGATCATTTATATAGATAGAAAATAAGAGAAATTTGATTAAATAGTTCATATTGACAAATAACAGTGCATAATTATCCATTTACTATTAAGTAACAATACCCTTTTTTAAATAAATGGAATGTGGGAAGTAAGGGTACAGTCTAAAGCCGTACTGCGCAACACGTCTCGCCCGGAACAGCGCTGCAAGGATATCGGGGCTGAATTTCCGAGCGGCGAGTCAAGCTTCTCGCCGCTGCAAGCAGCGCTGCTTGCCGCTCCACTGTGTGTCGCCCCATTAGGCCGCGGCCTGCGTGGGCTACACACTCTAGCGACAGCGCCGACAGCTTCACGCGACAAAAGACGGCTACACGTATCGCTACGGCAGTGTCCTGCGTGAGCGCCGATTATGGCGCTGCCTGTCGCTGCGTGTCGCGCGCTACAACGAGCGACGTTTGAGATTCAAACCTGTTTGAATCTTGTCGCTGTCGCACGCGCTACAAAGTGTCTAGTTTCGTTGAGAGTCGACTGCTTTTAGAGGTTATGAAGGTTGTCGTAAGATTTCTGCGAGCCAATAATCCCTGAAGTTTATGAAACGGGAACTGTTTGTGAAATAACAGAAAATAAAATTCACCTTGCACACATAACGAAGTATTTTGCTTTGGATAACTATCTCGTAAATTTTCTTTTGGCTTTTATAAGCGACTAAAGTTAAATTTTTAAATTGTTTCTAATATATCAGTCTTCTGTATTTTTCTTCTGGTGTGCATTTGCAGTTTCGGTAACAACAAAGTTACAGTACTCCTGAGAGAGAGAGAGAGAGAGAGAGATAACTTTGGGATGTCAAAGGAGATGCGTGTAATTTACGTTTCTGAGTAAAATGTCAGGATATAATGTTTCAGTAGCAATTTAATGTGTTTGGTAGGTGTACAGTTGGGTACGTGTGTTTGCAATAAAGATGAACTAGGGGTAAAAATGTTGTAAAAATAATTTGTGATGCTTTCTGAAGATAATACATAAAACCTTGCACAAATAAAAGGTGAAAGGGTTGTAATTGCAGTAATTAAAACATAAGATGGAACGGGAAGCGAACCAGCGACCGCAAAAATTACTTAAATTATGAAGTAGCAGCCCAGGTCGCTACCCCTTTTTTTTTTTTTTTTTTTTTTTTTAGGAAGGAGGAGGGTGTGCTCTTGGGGATTTATATGTTCATTACTTTATTTTTATTAGTTTAATTTCATCAAAATAAAACAGCCTTTTCCTGGCACACATCAAACATATTGAAAAACATGATACATGTAGAGTGCTGTATTTCTCTCAAGCTTCTTTATGATTTTCCACTCGCCCCGATTAGGGTTCCTCTTCCTTTGTTTTATTGAAATGATAATGATTGTGTTTCACTTTAACATAACGCAATTAACCTCCATGCGGTCTTAACTAACGGATGTAGCGTGTGCATGCAGAACTAAAAACGAAAGACATTAAACTAAAGAAACTTCTGAGTGGGAAGTGAGTTTCTGGGCGGTCAACTCCAGCGCTTCTGCCGCCAGGCACGTCTTGTCGTTTTATGGTAAAGGGTAACCGTTTCATCTTGTTCATCATATGCATCTTCATCGTTATCAAATCAGCTTCTCATACCCGGGACGTTCCAGCTACTTGGAGGATCCCGTAACGCACTCCTCAGAAAATTAGAAAAATATTGTTGGTACTTCGGGTTCCGTACCAGCGCCATATGTTGTTCTTGTAAATGGTTCCAGAAGTCCAGCACTTGTTTCGCGCCGTCGCGAAGCAAATAATACACCGCCTGGGCTCGGAGCCATGTCACCGCGTTCGTTTTGGCTCGTGGGTAATATGTTCTGTCTGGAAATAGGACGATCTTGGGGTCGATATTTTGTTGTCCGATGCGCAGTAGAAAGCCAATCATCTTCGTCAGTAGCCGCCATACTTCCTCAGAGGGCCCGCACATGAGACGGTGAGCGTCGTCGTCTAGAACCTGACATACTTGGCATAACGGAGAGTTCACCATAATGATGGCATGCAGGCGGGATCCAGTAACTTGTTGACCGTTAACCAACATGTACCATGTTGTTCTCGTTTCCGTGTCAAGTGTGGCATGATGAACTGTCCGCCATACCACCGGCCACTGGATCGTGGGGTGCCGTGTTTCCACAGGGTTGGCGGGGCGCCTACTCGTAAGTATCCGGTAGATGTCGCGAGCTGTCGCTGTTCTATTGTTTGGTAGCTCCGACATAACATAGCTATATTCTAGGAAAAACTCTCTGATATGTTGAAACGGTGGAGAAATGTTCTGTACCATCACTGGCGCTTGTCGGGAAGCTGGTGCCAGTTCGTCTATCAAGATTCCGGACAGACTCTGGTGTTGTCTTCTCCATGTTTTCAATGTCGCGCTAATATAGAGTGCCACTGTTCGATCGTAAACGTGAACAAGCCCGAGGCCACCTCTACAAGTTGGTAGTGTCAGAGCCTCATATCGGATCTTGAAGAGGGTTCCCATACTGACGAAGTATCCAAATGCTGCCAGTATGCGTCGGGCAATCATTTTTGGCATCGGTAGAATCTGTGCATAGTGTGGAATGCGTGACGCCAAGTATATATTTATATAAGCGACACATTGAATCATATTTAATGTTCACAGTGCGTTCGCTCTGACACCATTTCGTATGGCTATGAGCAACCTCTTAAAGTTGAGTGACGCCGTGCGTCGTACATCATTCGTGAAGACAATTCCCAAATACTTGATTCTGTCCCGTAACGGGAATGGCGCAACGCAGTCGACAGGTAGTCCTGTGCCTATATTCAAGGCGACGGATTTGGCCACATTCATGCGGCTACCCGTAGCGGCACTGTATCGATTGATCCAGTCCAAAGCCGCGTTAACGTCGTTGCCGTTCCTCACCACCAATATAAGGTCATCGGCATATGCTTTGCAGTGAAACGTATAACCACGCATCGTAATGCCTGACAGGTGTTGTCGGAGGCCGCTGAGAAGTGGTTCAAGTGCCGTGGCATATATGATCGTGGACAAAGGACATCCTTGTCGAATTGATCTCTTAATAGTAAGGGGTCCAACCAAACGACCGTTAACTAACACTTTAGAAGTGGCCCCATGTAGTAGTCGCATCACTATGATTATGAAGGGCGGCGGGAAATTCATTTGTGACAGCAGTTCTTTAATGTAGGTGTGGCTGACCCTATCGAAGGGACGATCGAAGTCTATGGAAATCAGAGCTCCACGGATATGACATGCTTTCGTCAGTGAGATCGAATCGCCGTATTCACTGAGTGCCGTCTGGATGTTGTTGTCGCCGCCGAGGGATGTCTGGTCAGATGACACCACGCGATGCAGAACTTTTTTAATTCGTGCCGCCATCAGTCGTGGGAAGTTCTTAAAATCACAATTAAGTAGTGTTAGGGGCGATATTCTCTGATTCTTGTGCTGCGTGATGTTTTAGGTATGGGGATGATGAGGCCCTCGACAAAGGCTGGCGGAAGAGGCACTTCAGGAGACATGAGTTCGCGACAAATTTCCGTCCAACAGGGTGCAATCAGTTGTTGGAAAGCCCGATAAAATTCCAAAGGTATTCCGTCAGGCCCCGGCGACTTATTGAGGGCGCCCTTGCCTATGGCACCGACCACTTCGTCCTCAGTGATTTCTTCCTGCAGTATCGCCTGCGCCTCTTGATCTAGTGACCCGAACAGCGTGGTAGTGACTTCATGGAGGGCCTCCCGCTCTAGTTCTTCTTCGGAGTATAATCGGGCATAATAATCAGCGAAGGCATGTTCTATGTCATTTTGTGTCGTGAGATGGGAGCCAACTTCTGTGTCAATGGTATGTATTAGGCCTCTGCGACGCCGCTTGTGTTCATGAACAACATAGTGCATCGAGGGATGTTCGCCCGCGACACGGTCCAGTGTCCTCGCGCGACAGCGGCACCTTCCAGATGAGAGCGCATGAGAGCTACGATTTTAGCCTTTGCTCGTTGAACCATCATTTGTCGGTCCAGTGAAGGGGCCTGATTTGTGCATTCTCTTAATATCGTGAAATAAAAGTTTAATGTTTGCCATTTCCACCGTGATCGTTCGCGCCCCAACACAATGAAAGCACGCCGTATCGCCGGTTTTGTACATTCTAGCCACCATCTTAACGCCGTGGGATAAGACCGTCGACGCCTTACGCAATCATTCCAAACTTTTTCGATAACTTGCTGACACTCTGGAGCTTTAAGATGGGCCACGTTCATCTTCCATATGCCATGGCCTCGCCACACTTGTTGCCTTTGGAGGCCGATCGTGCAGATATAAACCGAGTGGTCAGTGAAGGCCGCTGGCCATAGCTCTGCGTCATGGATGTCATGATGCAGGCAGCGCGTAACGTAGACGCGATCTAACCGGCTGCCGGAATGGCTGGTGACGTAAGTGTACCCGGTTCGATCTCCATGTACATATTCCCACGTATCTACCATCCTTAGTTCTTGTATCAAAGTTCTCAATTCTGGGCATGGGTTATAATGTGGGAACTGGTCCTTCGGCGACATCACACAATTGAAATCTCCGCCAAGGATGGAATGAACGTGTCGACCTATAAATAGCGGAGCTATTTCTTCCGCAAAAAAGTGGGAACGTTGTCTTCGTTTGTCCGTGCCGGACGGTGCGTAGATATTGATAAAGCGCACTCCAAGTACGGTTATGGCCATTCCTCGTGCCGATGGTAAGTATATGACGTCTTCCGCTAGAATACCTTCCTTAATGAGCATCGCTACTCCACTACCAGTTTCTGAAGCTGGTGACAGCAAGCTGTTGCAGCCTTAGAAAGTCGGAAATTCGTCGACGTATACTTCTTGTAAAAGAGCGATATCTATATCTGCTGCTCGCAGCATATCCTTCAGGAGGGTAGTCTTGATTTGTGATCTTATATTATTGGTGTTGATAGATGCGATGCGGTAGGCTTGTTGCCGTCCTACTCGTTGGTGGGCGTGCATAATACACGAGCATCGTTGTTGGTGGTGCTGTCTCGGTGGTGTCAGTGAAGCCGCAAACTTCAGTTATGATGGAACTCCGTGGGTGATGTCACCGCAGACGCGGTGCTCGCGGTTAACAGAGACTGGTTTTCTTCAATGTTGTCGGGTTCGTCTGTCCAAGAGGGTCCCTTTGTCTGGAACTTTGCAGCCACAGTCGATGGTACCTTGTTTTCTTTTATCTTGCCAAGTTGTGGGACTTCCTGTGGGACGTCAGAGGTGGTCTCGCTGGTGTGTCCTGGGCCATCACGTTCAGCGTTGTGTTGTTGTTCGTCATCGGAGGCCCCAGTACTCTCCATCGTGGCGTCGTCATCATCTACCTGGTCGGTACGTAGAAAGCTATCATCCGATGGTGTGCGACGTCGTTTCCTTCGTCGTTTTGGGGATTTCTGCTTCCGTTGTCGTACATCCGTGTCCGCGTCCTGTGTGGAGGCCTGGTCGTCTGGAGCGTTGGGAGCAAAAGCGGCCGTGGGTGGCACCAGGCGATCGATGTCCATAGACGTCTCCGTAGTATCCATTTCGGTCACCTGTTGTGATTGTTCCGGAGCAGTTTCCTCGCCTGCCATCTTGGTAGCATTGTCGTCAATTTGTGTCACCTCTAATGCCGAATCATCCGTCACTTGATACTCAGTATCGTGCGACGGAAGATCTTGTCGAATAGCGGCAGATTAGGTAAGAGGCATAGAAACGGTCGGGGGTGGTGGTGCAGTTTCGCCAGCCGGCACTTGTGTGATCCTCCTTTGGATGCACTGAGAACGTAGATGGCCCTCCTTGCCGCAGCCCGAACAGGTCTTGGGCTGACCGTCGTAAATAATTATGGCTCGGCAACCGCCGATGGTGCGATACGACGGAACGTGCTTTGTAAGGTCAATCCGCACTTGCCGCACCCCATTCAGAGTGGGGTATTTCGTAAATGTGGTCCATTTTTCGTGAACATGGCTTAGAACACGACCATATGGCTGTAAAGCGTTGACCACTACATGTTCCGGAACCTCGAAGGGCAGTTCAAAAACTCTTATAGTGCGGATTCCAGCGTGGTCGATCGAAACTTTTCCAACATTGCCGTCGGCATGTTTGAATCGTAGTCCATCGGCATGGTCACGCACAAGTTTGTCACAAACTGTGTCATTGCTCAATTTCAGATAAACCACACTGCTCGTGATAGAGAAATGTATGCCAATCACGTACTGTGGATCGAGTTTTAGTTCTTCTATGAAACGTTCGATTTCAAATGCTTTGGGTCGTGCGTATCCAGGCGCGAAAGTGATCTTGATAGTTACCTTTCTATATGAGTGTTCCATCGCGCGTCAATAAGTGGGTACTTGAGAGTAACACAAACGGTAAACAGTCGCACGCGCGCCCGCGAACTCCGCGGTGAGACGTTAACACGTCTACCGCACCGCTCCGCTGCCTAAAGCAGACTGCGCCCTTAAGCTACGCCGACCAATGAAGAAAAATTATGGGTTAAGTTACTTACTATCGCCCTCGAATAATACATATTTCGAACTTATTCAGTTGTTGATGGTTGGTAAACGCAAAACTCATTAAGCACATAGTCGAAAGTAGCTGTACTCGTCGTTGTACTTTCGAAGAATTTGGCCTGTGATATTCATAGTCTGTTTTCGCATTTGAAGTTCCGAATAAAATAGTACACGAACATTCCTCGCTTTGTAAATGGAATGCACAGCATTCCTTTTACGCCTTATTTCCTAAAGTTAATAAAACCTTATTGCCTTACTCTACAGCTATCATTATTCTACGGTTTACGGACGGCAAACTTTAGAAACAGCTGATCGGTTCTAGCGGCCATCTTGTAGAGAGAAGTTGTCGCGCTCTCGTCGGACACCCGACTATGTCGCCGAATGTGGCCGCTTGTAGCAGCAGTGTCGCGTCGCTGGATTTCGCGCGATGTCGCTAGAATGTGTAGCCCACGCAGGCCGCGGCCTTAGACTGCGCACAGTTTTAGAAGCAGCGCAGCTTGACTCGCCGCTTGACTCTTGACTCGCCGCTCCACTATGTTTGGCGCCGCCGCGTTGTGACGTACCTGCGCGAACTGCTGGAAGGTGTCGTCGCCCAGCCGCCGGCCGCCCAGGTAGAAGCGGCGAACCTCCTCGGCGGCTGCCCGCTTCTCCTCCTGAGAGGCGGCAGCTGCCGGCGGCACCAGAAGCTCCAAGTTGCCGTCCAGGCTGCGCCACGCCTCTTGTTTGCCCAGCACTGTCCAAAATACACAACGTTCGTACTGTCGCCACAGTACAGTATGGATGCAATGTCTAGAGCGAAAAATTGATTATTCATTTCCGACTAGTTTCAACCCAATGTTGAGCCATCTTCAGGATAAAACCAATAAATTTCCACCTTGGTGGGCGATATGAAGTATTTATTTCAATAAAGTTTACGTATCGATTTCGTTCCCATGATGGAACATCATCAGTGCAAAATGCAGGTCACGATGGCTCATGTACTCCGAATAAAATATTTAAGGCTCCTACACACGTTCCGATTTATCTGACCAACCAACTGAACAGCCATCCAACCAAATTCGTAGCAGCCTACACACGTTAGTATCAACTGCACGTAGTGAATGTCGCGCCTCCATGTTCTGGTGACTGGTTGCCAAACTGTTTTTGTTTTCGCGTGTTCTCTGCGCAGACAGTAGACGATCGCAAGTAGGAAACTGGTCGGGTAGTGCTACACACAGTACAATTAGTCTCGTGGAGTGGGGGGGGGGGGGGGGGGGTTCAGATGTCAGACCGTCAGCCCGACCAACCATCCGACAAGAACAGTTGGTCGGGAAGCGCCACCGTACATCCAATTTATCGGACCGCCCTAAATTAGTCCCGACACAATGGAACGTGTGTAGGTACCTTACCGAGCCAGGTCTCTAGAAAAACAAAAAAGGTCTTCCTAGTACAAGTTACAATTTTAAAATTGTTCAACTAGGAGCCTCCATGTTGCCAGAGTGCATGCCGCGAAGATATTCCACTGACCAAAGTAAGAAGTCCTACCAACTATAATCTCAAGCGATTCTCAATATTACATACCTTAAATCAAACTGTACTCACATACTCCTCTGCTAACCTATAATGTTACAATTTTAAAATTGTAGCATGTACTAGGAAGCTCTCGCAGTTATTTTATGGGCGTGACTTAAATTTTTTATGCGGAGTACACGAGTGCATTCTGCACTGATGATGATCCACCATGCCAACGAAATCGATACCTAATGTTACAATTAATACTTCATTTCGCCCACCAAGTTGGAAACTTATTGCTTTTATTACAATATTGAGGTGGGAAGGCACAATCTCCATTATGAAGTCAAATTACATCTTCAAGATGTTGCTCCGCTCTACACCATCATGGAGCAACATCCTAATGATGGCGCCCAACAATGCGCCGAAACTTACGGTCGGGGGTTCGAATCTCCCCTCGGGTATGGATATTTGTGCCGTCCTAGTTCATAAATAGTTTGTAAGCTTAGGGACTGATGACCCTTTAGTTAAGTCCCATAAGTTCTACAAACATTTGAACATTTTTTGTGCCGAAACTAGTCGGAAATGAAAAAGCAGTTTTGCGCTCTAGAATGTTTTCATATATGTCGCCTGTTTTTAGTAGGAAATTATCATAAGAGCATATAAGGGTGGTGTTATCCCTAAAGAAAAAAAAAGTTTCCAAAAATATACAATATGTATGACGCCCCTACAAAGCAGTCATCAATCCAAAGACTGGATTGCTTTACCAGGCATGGTCCTGTTTGAAGATGTATTCCATTGCCTTCCTCTGACCTTTAATGCAGCCAATTATAGATGGGCTGGCAGTTTAAAAATGATTCAGAATCACGGTGCATTTTTTTTTTCTTTTTCTTTTTTTTTATGCTAGCAACAGTGCCAGAGGTAAAAGGAGTATTACGTGACAGAAAAAAGTAGGTTCAACAGGGGATCGAAGAGTCGAACCAGCAGCAAAGAACTCTTCCTCCTGACCGTTACATTTTTTTAATAGTGACGTCAGATACAATGAGCTAAACTACTGATCTCGAAATTCTTGTAAATTCCTGATGCAAGTCGTCTGCAGTGAAACGTCTATTATGGCGAATTGCCTCGTTAACGTCTAGTGTGAAGTCTTCAATCACGACAGGAGGACGTCCAGGTCGAAACAGGCGCGTCACTATTGATGAGCTGTATCGGAAATTTCCAGTTTTCGAAATCAGTACTTTATCACATTGTTACTGCCATCATCGCTACAAAATGATGTAGCGATCAGACGGCAGAGCTCTTTGATGCTGGGATAGAAACGACGGTTTCACAACTCAACAAATGTTTTAATGTTCATGCTGACTATGTTGCAAAGTGAAAAAAAAAGGATCATATTGCTTTTGTACTAAATTTACAAATTTTATATTACTCCATTACAAATCGGCTTCAACTTAAAAAATAAAAATAAACCTCATTCAGCCACTGAAAATAAAGTTCGATGAATAGTCCAGTAACATCAACGTAGATGAACCATGAACTACAGTTACGCTACGGTGCTTTCAAATAGTCACCTCCCATAACTATGCACCGTTGAGCTCTGCGGTACACCTTCTGGAAACTTTGTACGGAGTCTATTTTTTGGATAATGTTCAAAAACCTCTTGACGTTTCGTTGGAAGTCAGGAATATCGCCAAACCTCTCTCCTTTACGGAGCGTCATGTAGTAGAGCGTGTGGTCGCTCCCGCCGGAGGTTCGAGTCCTTCTTCGGGTATGGGTGTGTGAAGTCTAGAGACCGATTACCAGAGTAGTCTACAAACATTTGATTTTATTTTATTGTCATTTAAAGCGAGTTTCAGTCGAGGGAATAGGAAGGAGTCTGGATGACTGAAATCTGGCCAGTTTGGCGGATGTTGCATAACAACGCTCGCCCACACGGACACAATATCGTCAAACAGTTCCTGGCAAAAAGGGGACGGTGTAACTTTAACGTCCACCATAATCTTCGGATCTCAATCGTCCAGACCTCCCTTTTTTTACCTCAAGATACGCTTTCAAAGAAAAGAGATATTACTGACATCCAACGAAACATGAATTGCTTTTGAACATCATCTCAAAGGCAGAATTCGTGCAACAGTCCCAGGACATATACTACAGAGCACAGCTCTGCATAGTTATATGAGGTGACTATTTCGAAGAAGATAACTACAGCTCGTACTTCAACTACGTTAATGTTGCAGGACTAGTACAAAATGTTCAAATGTTTGTAGAACTTAGCCGGCCGCGGTGGCCGAGGGGACTGAGGCGCTTCAGTCACGGTCTGCACGGCCACTACGGTCGGGGGTTCGAATCCCCCCTCGGGCATGGATATTTGTGTCGTCCTAGTTCGTAAGTAGTTCATAAGTAGTTTATAAGTTTAGGGACTGATGACCCCGTAGTTAAGTCCCATAAGCTTTATAAACATTTGAACATTTGTAGAACTTATGGGACTTAACAACGCGGTCATCAGTCACTAAGCTTACAAACTACTTGTGAACTACCTAAGACAAAGGACGGCACAAATATCCATGCCCGACGGGGGATTCGAACCCCCGACCGTAGTGGCCGCGCAGACCGTGACTGGAGCGCCTCATTCCCCTCGGCCACCGCGGCCGGCCAGGACTAGTACCGAACAAAAGTGTCAGAGGTTGTATACAAGGACTTGAGAAAAATTATGAAATACCGTCAAAAACTGTGTGAACATAAATGCTGATACAATCCAAGCATGCAGATGGCACTAGTTGTGTTTCACTAGGAGTGGTGCCTGCTAAGTGCCCTCATACGTTGAAAGTGTAAATCGTGGGTCAGAACATTGCTCTGAAAACTTACGTTATTTCGGAAGTAAGTGAATTCATATGTTAAATAAAAACCGCTGCAGCTGTGGTAAGTCTTATTACAGACAAGACACCGTTCATCAGTTTCAATTTACATGATTAGATGTAAAATTACAGTTGGTCATGCCTCATTTCTTTAAAATTCAAAAATAATCACAAAAAGCTATAGTCATTTATTATTACATGGCTACTAAACTCCGGCCGCGGTGGCCGAGGGGACTGAGGCGCTCCAGTCACGGTCTGCACGGCCACTACGGTCGGGAGTTCGAATCCCCCCTCGGGCATGGATATTTGTGCCGTCCTTAGTATAAGGTAGTTGATAAGTAGTTTGTAAGTTTAGGGACTGATGACCCCGTAGTTAAGTCCCATAAGCTTAACAAACATTTGGATTTTTTTTTTTTTTTTTGTGGTTTTAGGGCGCACAACTTCTATGGTCATTAGCGCCCAGTCAAAAACAGATTCGCTATGGCCTCAAAAAAAAATGGGGACTGTCAGAACATCCAGAAGAGGCTAAAAACGAAAGATAAAAGACAATTAAAAGGGTTAAATATCCTTGGATAAGTTGGCCAAGTTGATAAAACGCAAAACTCTAGCAGCTGCTCGTGTGTCATCAGCTAAAATTTCCTCCAGAGTAGACGGAAAGTGAACGGCTACACGGAGATTATTAAAAAGTACGCAAGACAGTAAAACATGTCGCACGGTCAGCAGTTCACCGCAGGAGCACAGCGGTGCAGGGTCGGCGGACAGCAAGTGACGGTGGCTGAAACGGCAGTGACCGATCCGCAACCGGGCCAGGATGACCTCCTCCCGCCGAGAGGGGCGTGAGGAGGTCCTCCAAGCGGTCGGGATCGGTTTTACAGTTCGCAATTTGTTGTTGGACATTGAAAACCACGCACTGTGCCATTGCGACACGATACTCCGGCGGAGAGCCCGTTGAACATCGTCAGATGGGACGCAAAAGGTAGCCACGCGAGGTAAAAGAGCTGCGGCCTTGGCCGCTATGTCGGCCGTCTCATTCCCGGGCACACCTACGTGGCCAGGGACCCACAGGAAAGAAACGTGACAGCTGTCATCTGCTAGCAATTGGAGGGAGCGTTGGATCCGATACACGAGAGGATGGTGCGACAAAGGGTCCTTAAGACTCTGCAGGGCACTAAGGGAGTCCGAACAGATGGCATAGAAAGGTTGGCGGTTGCGGCAGGTGTACAAAACGGCCTGGTGGAGGGCAAAAAGCTCAGCCGTGAAGTTCGAGCACCGGTCAGGGAGCTTGTATTGGAAACGGTTGTCCTCTACAACGAAGGCAGATCCGACACCGGCAGTGCTCTTGGAACCATCAGTGTAAATAAATATGGCATTATCCAACCGCGAACGGAGTTCGACAAGCCTCGAGCGGTATACCAAATCCGGAGTGCTCTCCTTGGGGAGCGAACTAAGGTCGAGGTGAGTGTGAACCGGGGCCTTATGCCACGGTGGCAATGGGCTTTCGCTCAACCGAAAGGTGGAAGGAAGGGTAAAATCGAGCCGCTGTAGTAGGCGGCGAAACCGAACTCCAGGTGGAAGCAAGGCAATCGCAGACAACTGATATTGGCGATCGAGTGAGTCGTCAAAAAATAATCGGTAAGATGGATGGTTGGGCATCGACCGCAGGCGGCATGCGTACCGAGACAAAAGTATGTCACGCCGAGTGGTCAAGGGTAATACAGCAGCCTCGGCATACAGACTTTCAACAGGGCTAGTATAAAATGCACCGGTCGCCAGACGTAATCCCCGATGGTGGATAGAGTTGAGACGGCGGAGAATCGACGGCCGCGCTGAGGAGTATACAAGGCTTCCGTAGTCGAGCTTCGACTGAACAATGGCCTGGTAAAGGTGAAGCAGGACGGTACGGTCCGCTCCCCATGACGTGCCACTGAGGACACGAAGGACGTTAAGGGATCGGGCACAACGGGCAACCAGGTAGGACACGTGCGTGGACCAGCAAAGTTTACGATCCAACATGAGTCCCAAGAATTTCGTAGTCTCCACGAAAGGGAGAGCAACAGGGCCGAGATGTAGAGAGGGTGAAAGAAATTCCTTGTATCTCCAGAAGTTTATACACACAGTTTTCTCAGTGGAGAATCGGAAGCCGTTTGCGATGCTCCAGGAATATAGACGGTCAAGACAGCGTTGAAGAGAACGCTCCAAGAGGCACGTCCGCTGGGCGCTACAATAGATTGCGAAATCGTCAACAAAAAGAGATCCGGAAACGTCGGCTGAAAGGCAATCCACGATCGGATTGATTGCAATGGCAAAGAGCGCCACACTCAAGACGGAGCCCTGTGGTACCCCATTCTCCTGGCAATAGGTATCTGACAAAACAGAACCCACCCGTACCCGGAACTTGCGATCCGCCAAACACTCTTGAATGAAAAGAGGAAGGCGGCCCCGAAGGCCCCATCTGTGCAATGTGCGGAGAATGCCCGCTCTCCAACAGGTATCGTATGCCTTCTCCAAGTCAAAGAACACTGCTACTGTTTGACGCTTCCTTAGAAAGTTGTTCATAATGAAGGTCGACAACGTAACGAGGTGATCAGCAGCAGAGCGGTGTCGACGAAAACCGCATTGGATATTAGTCAGGAGGCGGCGAGATTCGAGGAGCCAGACCAACCGAGCGTTAACCATGCGTTCCATCACCTTACAGACACAGCTCGTCAGAGAAATAGGACGATAGCTGGAAGGAAGATGTTTGTCCTTCCCTGGTTTGGGGATGGGGACAACAGTGGCTTCACGCCAACTTGTGGGAACATGACCTTCAGTCCATATGCGATTATAGGTACTGAGAAGAAAGCACTTGCCCGCAGGAGAGAGGTTCTTCAGCATTTCAATGTGAATGGAATCGGGCCCGGGAGCAGAAGATCGGGACAGGGCGAGAGCACGGTCTAGCTCCTGCATGGTGAAGGCGACGTTATAATTTTCACGATTAGAAGAGTGGAAAGAAGGTGGCCGGGCCTCCTCTACCTGTTTGCGAGGGAGAAAGGCAGGGTGGTAATGGGCAGAGCTCGAAATCTCCGCAAAGAAACGGCCCAATGCGTTGGAAACGTCATAGGGGTCCACGAGGACTGCATTCTCCACGTTCAGGCCAGGAATCGGGGAGTGGACCTTAATGCCGGATAGACGGCGTAGGCCACGCCAAACAAACGTGGAGGGAGTAAAACGGTTATAAGAACTAGTAAAAGCAGTCCAGCAAGCTTTCTTGCTGTCGTTCATGATACGACGACATTGCGCTCTCATACGTTTATAATGTATGCAATTCTCCAAAGTCGGGTGGCGGCGGAAGGTGCGTAAAGCACGGCGCCGGGCTCTAAGCGCGTCGCGGCAGGCTGCAGTCCACCAAGGGACCTGGACACGACGTGGAGAAGAGGAAGTACGAGGTATGGAACGTTCGGCAGCTGTGAGAATAACCTCTGTGAGGTAGTCGACCTGACTGTCACAGGTGGGAAAATCCCGATCGTGAAAAACAGCCCTGGCAGAATAAAGCCCCCAGTCGGCTTTAGAAATGTTCCAACTGGTGGGACGAGGAGATGGGGAATGATGCAGAATGTGGATGATACAGGGGAAATGGTCACTCGAGTACGTGTCAGAAAGTGCATACCACTCAAACCGACCGGCAAGCTGAGGAGTGCATATTGCGAGGTCTATATGGGAGTAAGTGTGTGTTGTGTCAGAAAGGAAGGTTGGTGCACCGGTGTTGATGCAGACAAGATCGAGGTGTTGGAGAAGGTCCACCAAAAGGGAGCCTCTCGGACAAGGTGCCGGAGAGCCCCATAAGGGGTGGTGGGCATTAAAGTCGCCTATCAACACGAAGGGTGAAGGGAGCTGATCAACAAGGTGTAGTACATCTGCCCTAGTAAGGGCAGATGACGATGGCGAATAAATATTACAGAGGGAGAAGGTAAATGTGGATAGGGTGATGCGGACGGCAACTGCCTGTAGGTGAGTATGCAATGAAATGGGATGGAAATAGACATCGTCTCGAAGGAGCATCAGAACCCCTCCATGGGCTGGGACACCTTCCACGGGTGGCAGGTCGAACCGCACAGAGGTGTAGTGTGGAAAGTCTGCACGATCACGTGGACGCAACTTAGTTTCCTGGAGGCAGACTAGAAGCGGGCAGTGCAATCGAAGGAGTAGTTTTAACTCCTCCCGATTAGAACGAATGCCGTGAATATTCAATTGAAGGAGCGCCATGATAAAAATGAGAGAAGAAATAAGGATAAAAACCAACTAGCGAGCGGGGTCACCTCGACGGCCGCTGAGGACCCGATTTCGAGGGAGCACTGCTATCGCTATCCAGGGGCAAAGTGTCGTGGTCCATAGGTTCGACCGACGCGCCTGCCACCTCCCTGAGTTGATCAGGAGGGGCAGTTTCCGCCGCCGGTAGAGGACCGGGTGCCCGGCAGACGGAGCGACCCGGTGAAACAGAAGACGGCCGAGGCCGGCAACTGTTGGACGGCGTGACGGATGGGTCACGCCTCGGCGGGGAAGGAGAGGAACTCTTTCTTGTCAGCTCTTCTGGAAGAGTGACGGCGGGAAGAGACAGTTGACGGTTGGGAAGCCTGAGAACGCAGAAAATCCTCACGGACGGGTTCCTTTTTCAAGGTCCGGGCATCTTGTTTAGGTGCTCGCGGTTTACTAGAGTTTGACGAAGACTGTACCCTAGAAGCAGCAGGAGGAAGCGGGGACGTGGAACGGGCAATCTTCGGGCTGGCGGATCGCACAACTGTGTCAGCGAAAGTCAAGTCACATGTCTGGGTACTGGAATCCTTGGTAGGTCGAGTTGAGGTGAGTACCTTACTGTATGTACCCGCTGGGAGGACAGTGGGCTTTCGACTCGCCAACAACTTTCGAGCGGCAGATGTTGATACCTTCTCCGTAACCCGAATTTGCTGGATTACCTTCTCATCCTTGTATACAGGGCAGTCGCGAGAGGAAGCCGCATGGTCACCGTTGCAGTTTAGGCAGTGAGGGGACGGAGGTGGGCAATCCCCCTCATGGGCGTCCCTACCACAAGTGACACACTTTGCTGCATTTGGGCAATGTTCACGGGTATGGTTGTACCTGTGGCACTGAAAACAGCGCGTTGGGTTAGGTACATAAGGTCGGACGGAGATGACTTCATACCCTGCTTTGACCTTCGACGGGAGGTCAACTCTGTCGAACGTCAAAAACACAGTACGAGTCGGTGTCAATTGGTTATCGACCTTTTTCATCACCCTGTGGACGGCTGTCACACCCTGATCGGACATATACGATTGGATGTCTTCATCAGACAACCCGTCAAGGGATCTCGTAAAAACTACCCCCCGTGACGAGTTGAGTGTGCGGTGCGCTTCTACCTTAACTGGAAACGTGTGCAACAACGTAGTACGTATCAGTTTTTGGGCTTGGAAGGCACTTTCCACTTCCAGCAACAATGTGCCATTGCGCTGACGTGAACAGGTTTTAACAGGGCCAGTAATTGCATCTACACCTTTCTGTATAACGAAAGGATTGACAGAATTGAAATCCTTTTCCGTCGGTGCGAGAGACAACCAGAAATTTAGGTACATTAGGCAGAGTCTTTTTAGGCTGAGGCGAGTCTAACTTACGTTTGTGGGTCAACGTCACGAAAGAAGATAAGGAAGTCATCGCGGAAGTGTCCCCCGTGATTACCGGCGTCTCCGATGGCGCGCTCCTTCCTAGTGGGGGCCCTCTCCGAGGGCTTACCCGCCTTAGGTGATTGTTCACACCTCAGGTCACACCTCCCGAGAACTGACGGAGGGACCAATCGGCACGTTCGGAAGGTACCAGCTCGGGTAATCACCCCTCCCTGGGCCTGGCCTTTACCAGGGGGTACGTACGTGCCCTACTTGTCTACCCGGGGCGGGGAATTACGCGTTACCCCGTCACCTGCTACGCACGATAATGCGTGGGTCGGCCTTCAGACACGCACAGGGAGGAAAAGAAGAAGAGGATAGGAAATGAAGAGAAAGAAGGAAGAAGTGTCTCAAACGCCGAAGCGGAGACTAATGAGGAGAAGAAGGCTAGGAGAGTACAAGGAGAGAAAGACAGAAAACAAAGGGTAAGAAAGGAAGGAACGAAGGAAGAAAAACCACAACAAGAACCACCGTAGCTCACGAAATATGCCCGTCTCCGGGCGAGGGCATAAACCGGGAGGGACAGTGAAGCAGCCTGGTGCAGAAGAAAGGCTGCTCCGGCTCGGGGCCCCGTGCGCGCCACACACGTACCCACAAAAGAACTGTGGGCCCCCTGGGGGGACATTTGGATTTGATTTAGCTACTAAACTGGAACGTCATGGGAAACGACAGTACGCACAGATCCGTACGAGCATAGTCGCAGGAATTTCCAGTTTCATGGCCATGTATTAATAACTGACTATTTTTGCGGAATTTCATGAATTTTAAATAAAAGGTTGGGACCAGACTTGAAAAGATGATTCACCCACTAATTTCACAAAAAAGCGGCACCTTATTATGTAGATTAAAATTAACGAAACACGTCATGCCTGTAAGAGGATTCACAAGAAATGCAGTTGATTTTATTCATCATGCAAAAGCTTGGATGTTGAGCCAGCCAAGAAAGGACTTCGAATGTGAACAAATTTTTGGTGCTCGTATGGAGAGTACTTCCGTAAGGTAGCCTGTTTTCGGTATTTGAAGAGGCACAGTATCGCAGTAAATCCTGTGAAATCGGAAATCATCGTCCGCTAACTCACATCGTGAACGTGGTGGAAGGAAGGAGGGAAGGAAGAAAGATTAGGGGTTAATGTCCCTTCAACAGCTCGGAGTTTCGGGCAAAGACGACGGGGAAAGGATCGGCCGTACCATTTCAAAGGAATCATCCCGGCACATGCCTGAAGTGATTTACGACGTAATGTATTGAGTTTTCGTGACAGGCGGTCTGTTAAGAGTATTCTGACGAAAAGGTACATAGCATCAAAATATCGTAAAGTAAGTGTCAGAAGAGGACAGCTTGTAGTTAGAAACTGAACGGTCACTGATGAAAATGCCCGTAATACGAAAACCTGGTGCCCAAATCATAAATAATGGTACAAATGTTGCACCAAATTGCTATGGTCATCAGTCCGTAGACTTACAAAATACTTTAACTTACACTACGCACAACACACACACACACACACACACACACACACACACACACACACACACGGCCGAGGGAGGACTCGAACCTCTGGCGGGAACGTCCGCCCAGTCCGTAGCATGATGCCTTAGAGCTGGTTCAATGGAAGTAAGTTATCTGGTCCGATGAGTCTCGTTCGAGTCCAAAACGGATTCTACAGCATATCTTGTTTTCATTCATAATTTAAAAAATATGTTCAAATGTTTGTTAAGCTTAAGGGACTTAACTACGGGGTTATCAGTCCCTAAACTTACAAACTACTTATGAACTAGCTAATACTAAGGACGGCACAAATATCCATGCCCGAGGGGGGATTCGAACCCCCGACCGTAGTGGCCGTGCAGACCGTGACTGAAGCGCCTCAGTCCCCTCGGCCACCGCGGCCGGCCCCAGTTTGTCCCCATTTAGGAAAATACTGCAACGAGCTTGGCTCAAGTACTGAGCAACAACATCTGTTAGCAAAGCATGTAAATGCAGTCTCATGTCCGGTTTCTGGAAAACTATAGTTACCGTGCCGTTATCTACCGTCGCGTTATAATTTAACGTGCCAGATAACTTCCTTGGGTTACCCGTAGCTGATTTTAACGACCGTTAGTTAACTATGAGGTAGCTACGCCTTCTGTCGAAGCAAATAGTACGTCTCAACAGATAACAGATGGCACTACTAATGAAAATCGCAATTACTCGAATTTTATCGATTATTAAGTGAAATCGAAGACGCGTCTTAGTTTGTATAGCTGTTACGAGTTTTCTGTTTCTGTTTTCAAAGGCAATGGGCGACAAGTGAGGAAAAAATTTGACTATTTGAGAAAAATCTTTTGACCGACTTGATTTTAGAAAGGAAAGTAGTTATAGTAAATGAAAAAGCAGATGGTTTGACTATTTTTGGAAAAACAATACGCCTTGGAAGTTGTCACAAAACTACAATTCGTTGAGGAGAGAAGACGGTAAGGCAACTCAGAGAGCTGTTATCTTTTTTAAAAAGACAAACAGGATAAACAACAACGAGAGCAGGGTTAACAATAAAATCATACGTATTATTTCTGTTGTCAACATATATTTTTATGAATTTAAGTTTTCCTCTTCCCATTGTTCTGTGAATGTGACATTACATTTCACAACACAGACTGGTCAATTTTCGTCCACCCATCCACCTACCGGAGCCCCACGTTGTAATAATAATAATAAAAAAACTAATCACTTGAAACATTGACTGATCGTAATGGCAATTGCATGTCAGAACACTATTGCAAAGGGAAGTATCTTTATGCTTAATTGAAAGTTTTATTATGACAGCATGGCTTTGTGATTTAGATGTGTTAAAATTTTACATCCAGATCGGCGATCGCGAGAGATAACGTTGGCCACTGTTGCTCAGTGTCGAGATGTTGCTTGACTAATCGCGAGGGAGATGCAGCTAATGCAAACGTCACCCGTTGTCAACATTATCTCTCGCGACCGCCGAGCGCAATGTAAAATTTAACCCGGAATGTTGTATTCTGCGTTTTCCCCCGCCCGGTAATGTCATTGGTCAGTATTTTTATTATTATTATTCTGAAACACATATGAAATTCCCTCTCAATACACAGATCAAATGGTTGTCAACTAACACGAAAAACGCGTCGTGGTATTTCAACAGTGCCGAGTACAGCTGTTTTCTTCTTCTGAACAACTGTCCGAAGCATCAGAAGAAAAAGAAGAAGACAGCGGTGACGATGATGAAAGAATTTCCATTCTTCAGCTTCAAAAATTTTTTAATTGTATGAAAATTATACGGAACCCAGTCATAAAAACAAAAACAAATAACTACATTTAAATAACTACTGGACTTGCGTTTGGAAGCCCACTAGCGCTACGTAGCGGGTATAGTTAAAACTAAAGTTAACGTGTAGGTAACCCCAGGGGAACGCGCATTTATCTTTAACGGAAAGGTAACTACGGCTGTGACGGTAACTGTTGTTTCGGAAACCCATTTTCTACTTAACGGTCAGGTAACCCACAGATAACTATAAAGGGACAGGTAACTACTATTTCGGAAACCGGCCATCAGTGAATTTTATTACAACTTTATGCTGGTGACTATCTACAGCCTACAAATATTTACAAGAAATATGATGGATCCTTTTCCTCTTTCCGTGTTCTCATGGTGAAACCGCCCGTCATCTGAGTTCCTTGATATCGTCTTTCCTTGATATCCTGACGAAATATTTCACACTGTTCCTTCGTTACAGTACCAGGACTGGAGGGAAATAGTCCACTTGCGAATGTAAAAAACTGAGATTCAAACTAAGTGACTATCGCAACTAAGTGACTATCGCAACATTATGAATTCAGTCTGATCTGCTATAGGTCTCAAAAACTTTTAAAGACAATCCAAGCATCTCTCTCCACGTCATCATTTGGATGAAGGAGATCTTCATATGAAATTAGAATCAGAATGTCGGGAACAATGAACACACACACTTTCAGCTTAGTATCTGACAAATTGAGAAACATCTTATATAGGCATTTGAAGCAGTTCCCACACGTAACGCCTTGAAAAAAAGTTTCCTTTGACCCAGTTTGAGATGAAAAGAGTTACGCAAGAGTTACGCTTGGTACTTTTGAACCCTGAAACCAATTCCAACCTTCGGGGACACTGTTTCATGAGTCCCACTATCCCGTTGATACGTTAAAAAGGGAATTCTGAGCCTCATAAGGTGTTCTCGTGTATGTTATACCATTACATTAATTATCATTCAAATGTATGCGATTTTTGCAAAAACTTTTGGTAATGCGATGTTTAGAGTATCATTTTCGGCTTCAGGAGGTCGAAATATGCAACCAAAAATTTATATTTTCCGATACGTTTCTGTGACCGTGGAATTTTTTCTATAGTGTTATCATACAAAAATCATCGCGCGGATATTCGCAGACGAAGAATATTAGGTCAAATAGTAACGTAACAGAAAATACGTTGCTGTTATCAACAATGAGACCTTCCGTGGGTTCCAATTCTTTTGAAAGTAGAGCCGTTTTCTGACAGGGTTGTGCTATAAGCGTATAAATTAGCGGTCTAAACATGTAGTTATTGCTTTGACGAAATCTGTATCTGTGAAGCAGCATTATTAACCGCATCTGTTTCAGCGACCCACAGTGACAGGTTTCATGACGTGCCGCAGTAGACAGAAGTTTCGTTAGCCATGTTTTAAACGAGCAGGGAGCCATTCCTGTGTACCATCCCCGACAGCGTTCTCCTTGGACTCTAATGGCATGACAACTTCCGCAATTGGGAATGATGACGGCGTCATTACTTAACTGGTGGCAGTGGCGTGCGAACAGAAAACAATTGCGCTGTTTCAGTAATGCTGTCTCCTTGGCCCGAAAGCCACGTGACCTTCGCTTTCCGCATAGGAATTCATCAACTGCTCTACTCGCGAGAGCACCGAGCAAAATGTGGACGTACTACCCGAAATACCCTTTATCCATGATGGCCCCAAGCTTCAGGGTTGCATAAAAAATCCCACTGTAAGGATTTTGACACGGTCGCAACTGACTACTTTGATTGGTGTGTGTCAGGAAGGGTGTTTTAGACCTTACTTGTATTTAACAAATGCAGTATAGTCGTTATAAAATTTTGCAGAGAAATAATTAGCATGTGTTGTAGCGGACATTATGCCCGCAGAGCCGAATTGCAGTTCACAAAAAATTTGCAACATTTGTCGCTGTAGTTACAAGACATCGCTGTGAATGGAAATTTTTGAGGAATTAGCACGCTAAAGTAACAAAGAGTAGATATGTTTTGTAGAGGCAGAGAGTTTCGAAAGGTAGTAAATGAGGAGATGGTGTTGGCCAATCAGGTAGAAGCTCAGTCACATCAGCTATTAGGTGGATTGTTCCCGATGACGAATACAGCGTGCTACGTACACTTGGAGCAGCAAACTCGTCTCCACTGTAGATGAGGTCCAATACTTTTCAACCAAGAACAGTTTTGTTACAGGATTATTTTGTAATGTATGCACTGAAACTTGTGGTCGTCATTTTGGTAGTACTTGTGTGGTTCATATGTTGTTTGTGTCACGAAAAATCTAAAAAATCATTTCCAACTTAGGTAACATTATATTGTTTGGCGTTTTGTTCTTTTGTCCTTTATATACGTTCGTCTCTGTAGCTGAGTGATAAGTTCGGAGTGCGATTCCTGGTTACTGCAAAGGGTTTTTTCTTGGTCAGACCATAGGAGAAAGGTTGACTCTACCTCTTGAGGCTTACTAACGAGCTGCTTCAACAATTAGTAGAGATTCCAACGCCAAGAACCTAATAATGACCGGTCTACATACTCTTCTATACAGCATCCAATTGGAACAGCATGACAAGTTCAAATGGTTTCGCCGGCCCCGGTGGCCGAGGAGACTGAGGCGCTCTAGTCACGCTCTGCACGGCCACTACGGTCGGGGGTTCGAATCCCCCCTCGGGCATGGATATTTGTGCCGTCCTTAGTTGTAAGTAGTTCATAAGTAGTTTGTAAGTTTAGGGACTGATGACCCCGTAGTTAAGTCCCATAAGCTTAACAAACATTTGAACATTTTGATCAAATGGTTTCGGCAATTACTAAGGGTGCATTCACCAGAAATTACTAAAATTGCCCATAACATGAATTACAAAACTTCCAAATAGAAACTGTTTTTTAAATAAAAAGTACTAGTTCGATGTATAGAATGGAAGCAGCACTTAAATGCCAAATTATAAAATTACAATAAGCGATAAAACTAAAGTCACATTTATTGAAAAATAAAATATCAGGTTATTTTTTTTAACCAATGTCACTTTAGCATTATCGCTTACTTGGTATTTCATCATATACCACCTAAGTGCTGCTTCCATTCTTTCGCAAAGCTGCTCGCATGTGCTACTCTAAAAACAGAGTAATACGTGGAGGAACGTATTGCGTTAGGATAACACCATCACAGTCGTACGAGAATCACCATGGCTTTCACCATTTCGCCTCTTGAAGAGCTTTATCACACTGTCGTGCTGTATGATCTCTAGCACACTGAATCTTAATTTCGAAAACCTGGTGACACCGTTACGTTAGACCGCTCGCTCACAAGTGACTGTTTTCCTCGATCGTGTGCACGCCTGCGACGTGGGACGGGCGAGTCCATTTGCACAGAGGAAAGGTAGGCATGTCAATAGTACCGACAATAGTAGATACCATTGCATAATGTCTCCATAGAAGTGTTGTCACTATTAAGTTCCCATCCTCGTACTTTTATCATGTGTTTTTTTTTTTTTTAATTTTGGAACAATTTCCTCTTTAATGTAAGAAGAAGAAAATCAACTTTTTTTTTTCTAGTCAGTTAGAAACTCCTAACTGGTTAGTGAGAGTTGCTCGGGAATTTTTGTCTAACCTTTTGGTATTTTGAAGAAGACGTTTATCACATATGAAAACCTGATCTACGTACAAACTTTGATGTAAATCGTTGGCTGTTTCCGAGATACACGAAATACAAGAATGGCTCGCTTAAATATAAATATGAGAAACTGGTGATTTACCTAATTTAAGTTTCCCTTTCTCGTTTCGATTTCTTCACTCGTTTTCTTGTTCCACGATCCATACCATCCTTCCCCAAAACCACAAAAAAATGTCCAAATGTTTGTATAGCTTATGGGACTTAACTACGGGGTCATCAGTCCCTAAACTTACAAACTACTTATGAACTAGCTAACACTAAGGACGGCACAAATATCCATGCCCGAGGGGGGGATTCGAACCCCCGACCGTAGTGGCCCTGCAGACCGTGACTGGAGCACCTTAGTCCCCTCGGCCACCGCGGCCGGTCAAAACCACAAAATCCCTTGTACACACAAACCACTACACTATACAGCCGCTGTGCACTTTTAACAATACCGATTTGCTTCAAGAAATGTCAAACAGTGACAGAAGTATTCTAAGCCCTAACACGTGTTGAACTCGACAATATTGCCAAATCAGCAAAATGAAATGTAAATAGCGAACAGTATACGTTCTGATTCAATTAGTGATGTGCACAATATTCGATTGGTTTTAACCATATTTTTCAACATACTAATTCAATGTTACAATATACAAATAGATTAAATCTGAGTTCAGGAACGTGCAGATCAAATAAAATATCTCCGAAAACTCAATTTTATTCAGAAGTGGACAATATATGTTTTAATTAGTTGTTCTTCATGGACCAATGACCTCAGCAGTAAGTTCCTTAGGTTTACAAATATTTGAACATTCTCCTGTTCTGTTGTGTAATATTTATCGTCCATTCTTGATTCCCGAGCAAAGCTACATTATGGATGAATAACTTCGGAGAGGACAGCCTAACACACACACCTGCATACGATGTTAACATACTAAACGTCTTCTTAGTGTCGCCAGGCAACATTTTCTATCCCCATTAGCTGAGCATTTACCAGCTACATTTCTGCCCCAGTAGCCCATCTCATCTATTACCTTCTAATTTCCTCATCACAGCCGGATTTAATTCACCCTCATTCCAGTACCGTTGTTTTAATCTTGTTGGTGTTCAATCTTATTCGCTCCTTCTCTGATACTGTCCATACCATTAAAAGTAATCTTTTCTGATAAAATTGCAGTGTCTTTAACAATTAGCCACATCCCTTTCCAAATGTATCCTTGGTTTCCTTTCATGTGCAGACTGAAAACATTGAGTATATACACATTCTAGACCAGCCTTTCCATGCCTCGATTCTTGTAACTACATCAAGCTTTCAGTTCATGTTGTAAAGAAACTTTACATGCACAGATTAATGTATTTTCGTACTATTCTTGTTTTCATTTGCTCCCTGCTGCAGTGAAATTTATTACCTATTGTCTTTGCACGTGCCCCATCATCGTGCCCATTCATCAAGTTGTTGACACCGACATAGGTCTCTCCTTTTCCGCCCCGAAGACAACCTTTTATCTTACCTGACAACTTAATTAATCTTTCGGGACGTCGCATGGCAAATGTTTCCAATCTCCGCTTTCCCGTTCCGACACACAGACAATCATTAGCTTCAATACAATTTCTTTCTCAAATCAAATTGTGTGTATGTTTCTTGAAATGATAGAAACAGATCTCCCTTTACCTTTTGTGTAGAATTTTCAGGTTTTTGTTTTTCCATTACCGGTTTCAGAAAGCCTTGCGATTTATCGTCAGATAGTTTTGTAACGTTTTATGATACATTCACTGTAGTGTGCGATTTATACGTCTGTCACAGAAAAATGAAATTTTGCATGTGAAATCCAATGAGATGGAAGAGTGCTTATCATAACATGCTCGAAATATGGAGGACTAAAGACTGCCTTTCAGATGCTTTCTCTGTAAATGGCATAAATGACTATATTTCTGAAATTAGAAGTTTTCCGCAAATTAAGGCCTATGTTTGATTCTAGATAACTTGTTTTGGCTAATTATGTTCTCTTTTCCTCTTCATATTTCCTTCTCAGATCATACTTTGTGCTACATGTGATATTTCGCTTCCAAGATGGTAAAAGGACAGCATTTCGTTTAGTTTTAAGAAAAATAGATTTCACACCTGTAGTCGTTCGCATTACGGATATTTCCGAAAATTTCTGCCTGTCTTTGCTTTACGCTCGATGTATTTATGTATCGAGTAGACTTTATTCCGTGCAGCGGAATCAGTAGTTCTTTTTAAATTTCAAGGAGAGCAGCAATGTCGACATAAATCTCGTCATCTCTGTACCCAATTTTGCCTACCGCTTCTAGAGCTTTATTTTATTTTAACAACTTGTTTTTTCTCCATCGCATGTGTCAAATTATGAGTAGAGTACACACCACCTGTCAGTTATATTAAAGTTTATGTTAGTACGACTTGTCTCTGGAGTACATTATCCAATTCTCAAGCCCCAGAAGATACATCAATGAAATACACTCACCCCATACATACTTCCCCATTATAAACACGCAGTTCAGAAGAAAACATACTGATACCATGATGCAGAGTTATGGACTACAGACATCTGCTCTTAAAGATAATCCGTATCTAAAGAAACTGTCAAACATGACCTACGATAATACTGTCCTTACATCTGAAAAATTATACGTCTAATTGTTCCGTGTAGTGCACATGCGTAGGTTGGAAATACTCTATATCGTTATCGACGCATCTGTTGGCCGCAAGGTGGATGGAGACTTCATGAAGGTAACGATATGTATGATACTGTTAAGATGTATCAAGAAAGCATCTAATTCCTCGTCACCGTGTGTCCATACTACGAAGATATCATCGACATAACGATACCACTTAGCTGCTGCATTCCGCAGCCGAACATGAAACGTCAGGGGAAAGTTATACCTAACGATCACGGCCTATCAGTCCGAAAATTTTAAGCGAAAATGTTCAAATGTTTATAAACCTATTGGACCAAACTGTTGTGGTCATCAATCCCCAGACTTACAAACTAGTTAAACTAACTTAAGGACAACACATACAACCATGTCCTAAGGAAGACTCGAACCTCCGACAGCGAGCATCCGCGCGCTCCGCAGGGAAGCGCCTTAGAGCACTCGGTCACTCCACCGTGGTGACACTATTATCGTAGGTCACCTTTAACAGTTTCGTAGCATATGGATTGTCTTTGCTATGTGACAGCAGTTATCCTGTATTCCAAATCTGTGCATCATAGCATCAGAATGCGAAGCATCAGGATGTCTCTTTTTAAGCAATGTGTTTACGGTGACAAAGAATATGTTCTGCGTATGTTTGATTGATCAACGTTGCCTAAGGGCAAGTTAATTTTTTAGGTATGGTCTACCGCACCGCTTTCCGAGACAGGGAGGCGTACCGGCCCCGGTTCGAATCCGCCCGGCGGATTAACGAAAGGGGTCGGAGTGACAGCCAGCCTGGATGTGGCTTTTAGGTGGTTTTCCACAGTCCCCTAGGTGAATACCGGGCTGGTCCCCAAGTCCCACCTCAGTTACACGACTCGCAAACATTTCGCATCACTTTACAATTTCGCCCACAAATAACGCAATACGCAGACATTTGAGGTACACATTTCCTCCTGGGGTCATAGGGTGGCGGCAGGAAGGGCATCCAGCCGCCCTGTAACTATTAACACATGACAAATCCGCCTTCAACACAGTGCCGACCCTGCAGGTGCGGGAAAGGGCCAAAGAGAGACAGACAGACAGACAGTTTTATGATTTGCGGTTTCGGTTCATGAGCCGTCGAATTCATGCGTCTTATTTTAATATGTGCTTCCGTGATTTTCAGTACTTGAGAATGGGAAAATTAAGTCCCAACACATATCGCACTAACATAAATCAATTACATAATTTTCACTCGAAACGTTTAGAACATCCCGCTGTTATAGCTGTATGCTGTGAACGTCGTATAATGACGTTTATAGACACTGTTAAGACGTACGTGTGTTAACGCTGTCGATATAAACATTAAGGTAATTTCAGATTTTTATCACCGCTTCTCCGACCAAATTGAGTAAACTAAATGTATTGTAACACAATAAAATGATGACTGACTGCCAGCGTAGAGGTAGCCTTCGGCCGATGTGACGCCAAATATGATGGGCACCTTCGTGAAGTTCCCGCTGGCGATGATGTCTGCCGGGTCTTGGCTCACCAGCGTCTCCTCATCGTCCGCCGGCTCCAGTGTCGGCCGGAATGGGAACGACTCCTGTACGATCTTATCCTGCGAACACACACTGTTCATAGTATGATGACGTGGACGCACAATGCTGTCTTTTCACATGTTTTAACAGTACACACAAAGTCACTAACATACTTTTGAGCATGGACACTAACTGCCCGAAATAAAGTATTTCTTAACTGTTCAACTGGTTGCTAGTATTTTAAAAATGTATCTTGAAAATACGGAGGAGAAATATTATTTCAGTATAAGTTTATCTGCTCTTGGATATGCAAAATATCTACGAATATGATTGTGATAAGTCATGGTTGTAAAATATTAGAGCTGTGTGCAGGTAGGAAGGCGGCTGAGCGAAAGGTTCTGCGCAGACAGAGAGGGAGAACACTCCGCGACGTCGCCAGCTCGCCGCTCCCTCTCCTCCCCCGGCTGTCAGTTGACCGCTGTCAGCTGAGTGGGTCGCTGCGGCCGCGCGCTCCTGGCAGTAGTGTTATTCGATCGAGTTCCACCATCCGAATGTACGCACTGCGCACCCAGTCAACAACCTTCTACACACTTCAGCTACACTTTCTGATATCTTGATTTAGATATAGTCTATACTCCTTCAAAATTAATGCATTTTTCGTGCAATTTGTTTCTTTTGGGCGAAACAATTTTAATGGTAAGAAATGCTCTTTTTTTGCTTCCGATAGAGGGCAACTGGAAATTTTTACAATGATTCATTTATACTGCTATGTACATGTAGTTGCTGCATAGATTAACGTGCATAGACAGCAAAAATAAAGTCGTATCCACATAAATGAAGCCTGTATACTGATTTGTACTGAGTTCAGTTGTCTGTGCCACTTCGCTACGATCACAGACGGCTACAAGAGAGGGGCATAATTAAATAATTTTGATTCCAAAAGTGAAAATATTGTTTTCAAGCGAACATAACAGCAATGAGAATAAAATTCAGTGACAACATTATAAAAATTACTAGTGACATTTTATCGATGTATAAGTGGGCTATCCAAGCCACGCTCTCAAGAAAATGTGAGGGATTAAGCAACAAAACTCCCACTTATCAATGTATAAAAACAATACTGAAATATGTCTAAGTGAAAATATAAGTGTACTCACGCTGTAGTAGTCAAGAATGACATTTCCACTCATATTTAGTAATTGCTAAGCATAGTCGAGTTCTGTAATAACAATATAAAATATGAACGATTTTGTGAAACATGACATCTGTGACACACACCCACACACACACACACACACACACACACACACACACACACACACACAAACTCGCAAGCAAGCGCCTGCGCGGTATAGTTAATGGCGATTACTGTTTGCCGCTACACAAATAAAATAAAAATTTCTTACTCAAATATTTTAAAGACAGATTAATAGTTACTAACAGTATGTAAGGCCACAGCTACACAAACAAGGTAATTCTGCATTCAGCACTTATCAATTCTCAGGCCAATAAATTGACAATCTCATCTTCGCTGCCCATTCCAACTTCTTTCATTTGCGAACCAACTTGTGTGCAGTCGGATATTGGGCCCTCGAATACATTTCAAATACTGTTCCACGCAAAACGCTACTTTCAAAAATCGCAATTATAGCCCACTTCTTTCTTACGACTGCGTCGCTTCCCTGCAGTAATCTCTAGTGACCACTAGACCTTATATTCTCCAGAGTTCCTAGTTGCAAATAAAATTGTACTTGCGCGTTTCGTGGCTACTTAAAACCGAAAGAGCTAATTTTATATTACTTAAAATAGCCTATTTCGAAGTTAACTCATATTTTTGCATATTTCAGCTGAAAAATCCCAAAGGAATCTATTTCTTCTATTTTCAAAAGACTTGCTTCGAAAGGTAGAAAAACTAAGGTCGATATCTGAAAGAAAGTACTGTCATTTGTCTGTGCAGGCAGAGTTAACGTTGCATAAAAATTTTGTCGGCTTAAATTACACGGACGCACTGCAAAGAGTCCGTATTGTGAAGTCTTCCATATGGATTTCTGTAGATCAAACTACCGAACATTCCAAAACTGATTGTTGGCAATTTAGATCCAGATGCGCCATCCAGGGCTTATTTGATCTGTTCAAAGCAAAGCTCAAAGACTAAAGAGCAAATAGTCGCACATTTTGTGAGTACTAGGTTGAAGGTGCTATATTGAAACGGTGTAGATGAAAACAAAGTGATTCTGGCTTTGACAGGTGTAACACAATTACTCGATGATCCCTCAGTTCAGTGGGACTTCGATTTTATTACAGCCAACTACAGATTTATGGCGACAATTATTTCTGAAGTATTCGGCTGATGTTAACCTATCTATGACAATACAGCTTTTCTGGTGGAAGTATAAAAGAAAATTACTGAAGCGTAGGTAACGTGGTAGAAAAAGAACGGGAAAAATTTCAGCAGGTTCCCCAGAACAACACCGGCCTGAAGCGCCTTTGCGAAAAATCCAGGTCTACTGAATGCTGCATTCTCGTCCAAAATGTATACCGAAAGTGAAGTGCGCCCATGTTGCATACGTTGATATACAACGTTCATTCACGGCGTATAAATTAATTATACGAGAACCGTGGCTTTTCTCTGGTAAACGTTTAAAAGTTTTCAGTAATTCACTGTGAAACCAATTAGGTTATGAATGTTTGAAACCACTGGTTTATTCGGTGTTTGTTAAATTGTATAGACCTGTTACATGTATTTCAGCACTGGCTTCTGAATTGCATTGTATTTTTATTTTCGAAAAGTGTAAAGGTTTGGTGTCGGTTTGATCATTAATATGCGTTTTTCTTCTTATTATATGTGAGTAAAAATTTGCTCATAAGTCAACACTATGTATTTTACTTTATGTTTATTTCGTCTGATGAATTCTTTTCCGGCCTACTGTAGATTTTATTTGCCCTAGATGAGGTAATGAATGGTTTATTTTAGACGTCTAAAATGCTCTTTTTCCGACCTAATAATCCTCGGCCTAGTGCTCACTACTTCCCTGGCGATTTAAAAGACGCCGGCCCACTGCTTGTGACGGCCGCGTTCGCCTCCCTGGATGTCGCACGCCGCGCGCCTCAGCCGCCCTCGCCTGGCTGTGGCAACGTTGTGGCAGCACCACGTGGTGGCCAGTCGTCTGCTCCTGCCTCCCTTCTTAAGCAGTTAAACACTCGGAACACAACAGATCGTGCTTTGTTATGTAACAGTTGCCGCTTTTTTCATCCGTCAGTCACAACGAACACTTCGCAAAGTAAATAACCTTCAGTATACGAGCACTGGAAGAAAAATCACGACTATACGTTCAAAGCCCACTCGGCACGGCGCGAAACGGCGAAATGACGCTATTGGCTGGGACGTCACGTGGTTTACTGGCTCTTGCTACTGCGCATCGCCCCACCACCCGCCTTCGTAGCTGCACACAGCTCTAACAAGAATTATTTACAGAGGGATGGAAAAGCTGGTAGAAGCCGACCTCGGGGAAGATCAGTTTGGGTTCAGGAGAAATGTAGGAACACGGGAGGCAATACTCACTTTACGGCTTATCCTAGAAGATAGATTAGAAAAGGCAAACCTACATATCTAGCTTATGTAGATTTGGAGAAGGCTTTTGACAATGCTGAGTGGAATAAACTCTTTAAAGTTCTGAAGCAAGCAGGAGTAAAATATAGGGAGCGTAAGGTTATTTATAACTTGTACAAAAACCAGACAGAGGTTGTCAGAGTTGAAAGGTATGAAAGGGATGTAGTGGTTGGGAAGGGAGTAAGACAGGTTTGTAGCCTTTCTCCGATGTTATTCAATTCGTACATTGAGCAAGCTATACAGGAAAGCAAGGAGAAATTTGGAGAAGGAATTAAAGTTCAGGGCGAAGAATTAAAAAAAATTGCGTTTTGCCGGCGACATAGTAATTCTGTCAGAGACAGCAAAGAACCTGGAAGAGCAGTTGAACGGAATGGACAGTGTGTTGAAAGGTGCATGTAAGATGAACATTAACAAGAGCAAAACTAGGGTAATGGAGTTCAGTCTAAGAAAATCAGGTGATGCTGAAGGAATTATATTAGGTAACGAAACAATAAAGGAGGTATATGAGTTTTGTTGCTTGGGCAGTAAAATAACAAATGATGGTCGCAGTACAGAGGATATGAAATGCAGATTGGGAATGGGTAGAAAAGCGTTCTTGAAAAAGAGAAATTTGTTAACATCGAATATTGAACTAAGCGTAAGGAAGTCCTCTCTGAAGACATTTGTGTGGAGTGTTGCCTTGTATGGGAGTGAAACATGTTCGATAAACAGTGCGGACTGGACGAGGAGGGTTTTAAAATGTGGTGCTACAGAAGAATGCTGAAGATTAGGTGGGTGGATCGCGTAACTAATGAGGAGGTACTGAACAGAGCTGGAGAGAAAATAAATTTCTGGCATACCTTGACTGAAAGAAGTGATAGATTGGTAGGCCACATTCTTAGATATCAAGGAATTGTGAATTTAGCGTTGGAGGGAAGTGTTTGGGGTAAAAACGGAAAAGGAAGACCAAGAGATGGATACAGTAAGCAGATTCAGACAGATGTAGGCTGCTGTTCTTATGTGGTGTTGAAGAGGTTTGCTCAGGATAGGGGATTGTGGAGAGCTGCTGCTTCAAATCAGTCTCCGGACTGAAGACCACAACAGCGACGATTGTGATAGAGACGTAATCCAGTTCTGAACAACCTCCCTCCCCTTCCTCTAGGTGCGATCTCAAGTGCCAAAATTGTGTCTAACTTATTACTTCATAAGAGGTGCTATCTGTTCATCGTAACCACAGTTCTCACCTATTACAAGTTTGTTTTGTTTCACTTACGGGACTCTTTTGGCTTCTTCATAAAATTAGTGGAAACACTTCCCCCGTCTCCATACCAATTATTATTTACATTTACTGTATCAGCTCTTATCACGTGATTTAAGTTTTCACTTTTAATTCTCGTTTTAGGATTTATGCCTAAAGTATCATCTAACTCGTAGAGACATTCTATTAAGAACACCTTCCACGAGGGAAAGCACCAAGATAAAATTGCTTAGTTAAATTCTTTAAATATTTTTTAACCTTTTCTGGTGCAATTAAGTTATCTCACTCAAAGCACGAGGTCATAACACCTCGATCATGATTCACATAAGAATTTGTCATCGGCAGAATGAAGTAAAATGGTTCGACGTCTTTCTGTCAGTTCTACGGAGCGGAGACTACAACGGCAATCGAGATAGTGGTAATGACAGAAAGTTGCTGCAGAGGGGCTGGTGTTGACTTCTCTTTACCAAATGAATTACACAAGCATTGCAATGCAATAACAGTGTCACTTACCCCATAGGAAGTTTGCAAGTGGGACAGAGGGAGGTGGCTGCAGCTACTGCAAACTGTAATTTCCAGGATCTGGATGCGATATCAGACAACAGGAACCGTTAAAAGAAGGCAAGGCCAAGATCATACACGGGTAACATCAGCAATAAATGACCTTTATCTCCGGTGAACAGTCCGTCGAGGCAGGAGGCTGAATGCAACTCAGCTGCAACGCACACTCCAGGCAGCAACAGGGCGCGCAACATCAACACAAACAGTCCGAAATGCCCTTCCGGAATGTGGCCTCTACGCACGGAGGCCTATGGTGTGTATCCCATTGAAACCGACACCCGTTTAGTCCACAGAAACTGGGCGGAGGAACATGAGGACTAGTCGCAACGGATGGCCGTGCGTCCTGTTCACAGATGAGTTAAGGTTTCGTGTTCAGCCGACAATCGTGGCCCCCTCATGTGGAGTCAACGTGGGACTCTGAACAATCCTGCTTATGTACAGAAAACAGCATCATGTCACGGTGGTAGACAAATTGTGTGGCCAGGAGTCGGTTTTTGCTGAAGCATAGTGACGAGACCCTTCGACCTATTGGTGTGCCCTACGCTCGTGGCATAGGAGTTGGGTTCTTTCTCGTGGACGATGATAATGCGCGTCCCTATAGAGCTGCGCAGTTGGATAACAGGCTTGAAGCTGAAAGTACTGAAAGAGTGTCCAGCTTGTTCACCGGACTTAAACCCGATTGAGCATGTTTGGGACGCACTTAGTACACATATTGAAGTCAGACTACCACCTTCCACAACGGTTGCTGAGTTGGATGTTGCATTCATGGGAGAATGACAGTTGCCTATGGCCTGCAATTGATGACACGAATTCCACCATGATAACAGGCGGTGGCGCTGAATGTAGCAGTACGCACAATAGCGAACTGCCATCATGGTGGTGGGCCAAAACTGGTCATCAAATGAATAAGAGTCATCGAGTAGAATGAAGCGATATCTGGCGTTCCCCAGCGAAGTGTTATACGACCCCTACTGTTCCTTTAGGAGACAATCTGAGTAGCTCTCTTAGGCTGTTTGCGGATGATGCTGTAACCATCGGTTAGTAAAGTCACCAGAAGATAGAAAGCAACTGTAAAATGATTTGGATAAGATATCTGCATGTTGCAAAGAATGGAAATTAACCCTTAATGATAAGAAGTGAGAAGTTATCCATGTTGTTGTGCTCCATACCCCAAAATCATAGCTTATCTTGTTTATATATCATAGGCAATGAGGTTTACTCTAATTATATTGGCCAATCATACTGCACTGTAGCTATAAGGCCTGCCGTGACAGCTCCGCTTGACGGTGTTCGCTGATGACCAAGTCATTATAACTCATTATGGGGACGATGCAATCTACTGCATATAGGTAATCAGCTAGCATTCCTACCTAAAGGCTAGGATGTTGTTGTTGTGGTCTTCAGTCCAGGGGCTGTTTTGATGAAGCTCTCCACAATACCCTGAGCGAGCCTCTTCAACTCCACACAGGAATGCCAACCTACATCTGTCTGAATCTGCTTACTGTATCCATCTCTTGGTCTTGTCTTCCTCTGCGGTTTTTACCCCAAACACTTCCCTCCGGTGCTAAATTCACGATTCCTTGATGTCCAAGAATGTATCCTACCAATCGATCCCTTCTTTAACTCAAGGTATGCCAGAAATTCCTTTTCCCTCAATTCTGTTCAGTACCTCCTCATTAGTTACGCGATCCACCCACCTAATCATCAGCATTATTCTGCAGCACCACATTTCAAAAGCCTCTATCCTCTTTCTGTCCGCACTGTTTATCGTCCATGTTTCGTACAAGGCAACACACCACACAAATTCCTTCAGAAAGAAGTACCTTAGGCTTACATCAATATTAGATGTTAACAAATTTCTCTTTTTCAAGAACGCTTTTCTACCAATTGCCATTCTGCATTTTATATCCTCTGTACTGCGACAATCGTTTGTTATTTTACTGTCCAAGTAACAAAAAACATCTACCTCCTTTGTGGTTCCGTTACCTAATCAAGTCCTTCAGCATCGCCTGATTTTCCTAGACTGCACTCCATTACTCTTGTTTTGCTTTTGTTAATGTTATATGCACCTTTCAGCACACTGTCAATTCCGTTAAACTGCTCTTCCAGGTTCTTTGCTATCTCTGACTGAATTACAATGTCATCAGCAAAACGCAATGTTTTTATTTCTTCCCCCTGAACTTTAATCCCTATTCCAAATTTTTCCTTGCTTTCCTTCACCGCCTGCTCGATGTACAAATTGAATAACATAGGAGAAAGGCTACAACCCTGTCTTACTCCTTTCCCAACTGATGCTTCCCTTTCATGCCCTTCAACTCTGACAACCGCTGTCTGGTTTTTGTACAAGTTGTAAATAACCTTACGCTCTCTATATTTTACTCCTGTTTGCTTCAGAACTTGAAAGAGTTTATTCCAATCAACATTGTCAAAAGCCTTCTCCAAATCTACAAAAGCTAGAAATGTAGGTTTGCCTTTTCTTAATATATCTTCTAGGATAAGTCGTAAAGTGAGTATTGCCTCCCGTGTTCCTACATTTCTCCTGAACCCAAACTGATCTTCCTCGAGGTCGGCTTCTACCAGCTTTTCCATGCTTCTGTATATTCTGTATATTCCATAATACCAAGATATAAACTGTAAAACGCGAGAAATTATCCACAAACTGTTTCTTTTGATTTGCGTGATATTGTTAGCGGGTCAAACAGCAAGCGCATGAAGCAGCTAGGTGGGGGAACTTCCCCCTCCACCTGCACGCGCAGACCACGCCGCTCAGCCGTCACTGGGAGCGGACGAACTAAAAGAGCGAACAAGTTGTGGCAGAGCCGCGCAAGTCTCCAGTACAGCGTACCTCTCTTATGGGTGGAGAGTGCTGTTCCGGCGCACTCACCTTGTCGGAGCGGCAGTGCAGCATCTGCTCGACCAGGGTCCTGGCGGGCACGTCCCTCATGAAGGCCAGCAGCTCCTCTGAGGAGGCGCCCTCCTTCAGCCCCAGGTGGCGCGCCAGACGGAACGTGCGCTCCGCCACTGGCGTGTTCAGGCTGCCGGGGAACGCCACGGAGCTCTGGCAGATGGCACGGTGGAACAGGCCTGCAAACGTTACACCTACACTCCCGCACAAGTTAATGATTCTACTGTCAACATTATTTCACAGTCCAACAATACATTTGTAATGATCCAAAAGTGAACTACGTCTCTATGTTATTATTTTTTTTGGGGGGGGGGGGGGGTAACTCTCCTGATGCAAAAAGGATATTTCTGGCTCAAAAACGGGCGGTTCGAGCAATATGTGGTGTAAGTTCACGAACGTCATGTCGACCCCTTTCCAGTAGTTTGGTAAGTTTGACACTGGCGCCGGCCGTGGTGGCCAAGCGTTCTGCGGCGCGTCAGTCACAGTCTGCACGGCCACTACGGTCGGGGGTTCGAATCCCCCCTCGGGCATGGATATTTGTGCCGTCCTTAGTAGTAGCTAGTTCATAAGTACTTTGTACGTTTAGGGACTGATGACCCCGTAGTTAAGTCCTATAAGCTGTACAAACAACATTTGACACTGGCGTCACAATACGTTTTTTCTTTAATGTCGTTTGTTGTTAGTAATATGAGCTTATTCCCACGAGTTAGTAGGTTTCACTCGGTGAATACTAGACAGAAGCGAATCTACATTTGCAGCACACCACCTTGAGCAGAAAGGTGTACAGTATTCTGCGGCATCCATTTTCAATATGCTGCCACAAGAACAAAAGAATCTTAGCACTAACCCACTCGCTTTCAAATCTAAATTTAAGAGTTACCTCATGGCGCACTCCTTTAATTCTGTTGAGGAATTCCTAGAAAAGTTAAACAATTAAGCTAATTCATTTTTTTCTTTATTGATTCTTTTCACTTTGTCAAGATTGACTTGTTCCATGACCATGGAGTCTCACTCCTCCACTGGGTCCTGTGGAACAGAAAACCATATTATTATTAAAGTAATGATGACAGGTTGGAATTTTGCATGTCGGTGTTGTCTCAGGTGATTGGAACATGGCTGTTTAATTACTTTTCAGCCGTTAATGTGGAACAAATAATAGATTTATACCAATCGTAAATGAAAGAACATCAGTAAAACTATTTATGAAATGACTGTCTCATATAAAGAGTTAGTTAAAATACAGTAGAGTCCCGAAAACTCTGTCTAATGTGGACCGAAGGTTGGCCGAGTTTCTGAAACTGTCGTGTTATCGGGACCGGTGTTAAAAAAGAAAAGATGAGGGGTTTTTATAATATACTTTCTATTCTTACTTTAGAATACAATTAATGGAATACAGTATCACGAAATAAATTTAAGACAGTATCTTGCAAATGATATTCTTTACTTGCACTCTCATGGAATTCACAAAACAAAGGAAACCTGAGGGGCCGCATCACGTGAGTGTCATTGTTGAGTTCTGTAACCGAGTTCATTATTCGTCCGTCACGCATAAGGTGATTTTAGACGACACTGTAAAAAAATACACTCCCGTAATTTTGGTCACGACTGTTTTAGTATGAAAACGCATCTACATACCGCATTAATGAAACTCAAAGGATTCTTAGAGTGTAGGTGGCACAAGAAAAGATGATGTCTTGGCCCATACATAGCATAGCCTGTAACTGCTATACGCTTCGGTTCCACTTGCATCCTGCTTTATGCGACCACGGAATAATTCCAAGGGGGTGTACCGGAGTGTGGCCGAGACGTCGAGTCATCCGGACTGCCGGGTTACCGAGAGCCGAGAGCCGAGTTTTCGGGACTTTACTGTATAACATTAGAATGTCAATATAAAATAACTATGATTAGTACACCTTGAAACATCAGATGACTGAAAGAAAGTAATGGTCTCTTAAACCAAAAAATTGTAAATTAATTTCTACTTCTGATGAGGAAACTTTATAAACTAAATCCTCAAATATCACCAATAATATGATTTTCACTAATTATTATATTTTCGACTACATTAATTTTATTTAATCAAATTTCACGCGCTCTTTTGATACTGTCCAAGAAATACCTTGTGAAACCATATTTTTTGTTTTATCTCTTTAATACGTATATTGGCATTTAAAGTCACTGAACCGGAATCTGAAATCACATTCTCAAGATGACGTGGTACGGGATTTGCACCCAACATCTTTAGTTATTTGGTGGGTCCATTCTAGTCCCTTTAGTACACCGATCACCAAGTGCGGAAACCACTATTTTTAGACACATTTCTGCCTACTATCTTCGAAAGCCGACGTACGTCTATCCACATCGAAGGTGAGCCACAGAGTGCCTTCCTTCCAGCAAAATATTTGAAGGCAGGCTTGATCTCAAACCAGAAACTAATTTTACCGTGCGAGTATGGCTGCTCGTCGACTCCCGTCGCAAGTTCGCGTCTTCCCTCGGGCATGGGTGTGTGTGTGTCGTTCTTAGCATGAATTAGGTTAACTTCTTTGTAAATATAGGGACCAACAACTGCAGCAGTTTGGTTCCTTGAATATCTTCAGATTCACCCAATCAGAAAATTTGTAAGCGGCCTTGCATTTCCCATTTTCTATATTATGTGTCCGTCTCCGTAGCTCAATGGTAGTGTCGCTGACCGCCGATGCAAGAGGCTCAAGCTCGATTCCCAGCTAGGGACTGGGTGTTGTTTGTCCTCATCACTTTTATCATTATCATCGATACGCAACTAACCAAGTGGCATCATTAGACTTGGCGGCCGAACCCCTATGAGGATATCCCGGGCACGAAAAGCCATACGATAATTTCATTTTCTCTTCTCCATTATGAAAAGGCAATGAGATATCTTTTAGTATTCTGCAATGTCAATACATTGTCGTTGAATCATTGACAATATATGCTCGTTCGCCACAGCTAAGACAGAAACTCCCTAAGTACAACTTGTAATAAATGAACGCCAATGCGTCTGAACGGCATGGCGAGTGTGCTGAAAGGTGAAAGTAAGACGAACATTAACAAGAGCAAAACTAGGATACTGGAGTGCAGTCTAAGAAAATCATGTGATGCTGAAGGAATTAGATTAGGTAACGAAACAATAAAGGAGGTAGATGCGTTTTGTTACTTGGGCAGTAAAATAACCAATGATGGTCGCAGTACAGAGTATATAAAATGCAGAATGGCAATGGGTGCAAAAACGTTCTTGAAAAAGAGAAATTTGTTAACATCGAATATTGATTTAAGCCTAAGGAAGTCCTTTCTGGAGGCATTTGTGTGGAGTGTTGCCTTGTATGGGAGTGAAACATGGACAATAAACAGTGGGAACAGAAAGAGGATAGAGGTTTTTGAAATGTGGTGCTAAAGAATAATACTGAAGATTAGGTGGACGCCGACCGAAGTGGCCGAGCGGTCTGCGGCGTGCCAGTCACGGTCTGCAGGGCCGCTGCGGTAGAGGGTTCGAATCCCCCCTCGGGCACGGATGTTTGTGCCGTATTTAGTATAAGCTAGTTCATAAACAGTTCGTAAGTTTAGGGACTGATGACCCCATAGTTAAGTCTCATAATTTCTACAAACATTTGAACATTAGTTGGGTGGATCGCGTAACTAATGAAGAGGTACTGAACAGAATTGGGGAGAAAAGGGACTTCTGGCATACCTAGACTAATAGAAGGGATCGATTGGTAGGACACATTCTTAGACGTCAAGGAATTGTGAATTTAGCGTTGGAGGGAAATGTGTGGAGTAATAACCGCAGAGGAAGACCAAGAGATCGATACAGTAAGCAGATTCAGACAGATGTATGTTGCCAGTCTTATATGGAGTTGAAGAGGCTTGCTCAGGATAGGGTATTGAGGAGAGCTGCATCAAACCAGTCTAACAACAAACTGCGTCTTTTCTACGCCAAGTTTACACCACGATCATACTGTGCTGTTCTACGCCAGAATGACCATATGAGCTTTCTTTCTTCGCCGTCCTCCTCGTGAAAGCCGGAGGTACGTTTAGGCGGATACAGAATGTCCGGCAGAACGATTTCACGACACACACAGCTGCTGCATCCGGCGCCTCACGAGCCCAGCTGCGTTACTCCCAAGCAACCTTGAAGACCCGAAAGTTAACGCATATACATAAGGTATGGGCGCGTTAATTGCTGTTGTTCGCGATGTTTCCACAGAGGGGTGTAACCTACATGCGTGTAAGCCCTGGCACGTCGCAGATAGAGGACCTCTGCCGCTGTTGTTGCCCTAGGACGAACTCTACCGGGCAAACCGAGGACATTACCTGCAGATTGAAAACCATTCCACTCCGAAACACTAGTATTCGCCTTCAACTTCTCTTGATGAAAGTTCTATATCTACATCTACATAGATACTCTGCAAATCACATTTAAGTGCCTGGCAGAGGGTTCATTAACCACCTTCATAACTTTTCTCTACCGTTCCATTCTCTAATAGCGCGCGGGAAGAAAGAACACCTAAATCGTTCCGTTTTCGATCTGATTTCTCTTATTTTATTGGGATGGTCATGACTCCCTAAGTAGGTGGGTGCTAGCAAAATATTTTCACATTCAGAAGTAAAAGTCAGTGATTGAAACTTCGCAAACAGATCAGGCCGCAATGAATAGCGTCTTTCTTTTAATGATTTCCACCCCAATTCGTGCAACATTTCCGTGACGCTTTCCCCCCCGTAACGTGATAAAACAAAACGAGCTGCCCTTCTCAATATCTTCCGTCAGTCCCACCTGGTGAAGGTCCCACAAGGGGCAACAGTACTCCAGGTGAGGACGCACAAGTGTGATGTAGGCAGTCTCTTTGGTGGAACTAGTGCATCTTCGAAGCGTTCTGCCAATGAAACGTAACCTTTGATTCGCCTTCCCCACAATATTTTCTATGTGTTCTCTCCAGTCAAAGTTGTTCGTAATTGTAACTCCTAGGTATTTCGTAGAATTTACGACCTTAAGGTTTGACTGATTTATCGTGTAATTGAAGTTCAGCGGATTTCTTTTAGTGCTCATGTGTATTACTTCACACTTTTCTTTATTTATTGTCAATTGCCAATCTTCGCACCAAGTAGAAATTTTGTGTAAATCGCTTTGCAGTTGCTTTTGATCCTCTGTTGACTTCACTAACCGATAAACGACAGCATCATCCGCGAACAGTCTAAGGGAGCTATTCAGATTGTCTCCTAAATCGTTTATAAACACGAGGAAGAGTAGGGGACCTATAACGCTTCCCTGTGGAACGCCAGACATCACTACTGTTTTACTCGATGACTTACCGTCAATTACAACGAACTGTGTCCTTTCTGATAGGAAATCGTGAATCCAATCGCAAAATTGGGAAGATATTCCATAAGCACGCAATTTCATTAGAAGCCGCTTGTGGGGTACAGTATCAAAAGCCTTCCGGAAATCCATAAATACGGAATCGATTTGAGATCCCTTGTCGATGGCACTTAACACTTCATGTGAATAAAGGGCAAGCTGTATTCCGCAAGAGCGATACTTTCTGAATCCGTGTTGGCTATTGGTTAATAGGTCGTTCTCTTCGAGGTAGTTCATAATATTCGAACAAAGTATATGTTCCAAAATCCTACTGCAAATCGACGTCAATGAGATAAGCCTGTAATTTTGGGGATTACTCCTATTGCCTTTCTTAACACGAAAATAGAAAATCTTGGATGTTTACCAATTACTTTGTAAAGGAAGAACTTCGAAAAGAAGTAGTACGGAATGGTTAGTGTGTTGAAAAGTAGATATAAAACGAATTTCACAGCAGTTCAAATAGGGTTTATGAAATATACTCTGTATCTGTATATATATATATATATATCTGTTTACGCTGAAAGAATCAAATTAGCGCACAAAACACTAAATGTAGTCTCGAATTTCGCTGTGTGGGTAGTTAAATAACTGGCAGAAGCAAAGAAGATTTAGAATGGAAGGGGAGTAACTTGGGCAACTTTCCAGTCTTTGGGTGCAGATCTTTCGCTGAGTGATCGGTTGTAAATGATAGCTAAGTACGGAGCTATTTCATCAGCATACTCTGAGAGGAATCTAGTTGGTATACAACGTGGCCCGGAAGATTTGGTTTTGTTTAGTGACTTAAGTCGTTTTACTACTCCAAGAACATCTACTTCTGAGTTTAGCATGCTGGCATCTGTTCTTAGATTGAATACTGGAGTGTTCACTTCGTCTTCTTTGGTGAGCGAATTTCGGAAAGCTGTGTTTAGTATTTCTGCCTTAGCAGTACTGTCGTCGTTAGTATTACCATTGCTATCGCGTAGTGAAGGTATTGTTTGTGTTTTGCCGCTAGTGTACTTCACATATGACCAGAATTTCTTTGGATTTTCTGCAAGATTACGAGACAGGATTTCGTTGTGGTAACTACTATAGGCTTCTCGCATTGATGTCCGCGCTAGGTTGCGAGTTTCAGTAAAAGATTGCCAGTCTTGTGGATTCTGTGTCTTTTTAAATTTTGCATGCGTTTTTCTTTGTTTCTGCAACAGTGATCTGACCTGTTTTGTGTACCACGGAGGGTCAGCCCCCTCTTTTATAAATTTATTTGGTATAAATCTCTCGATTGCTACTGATATTATGTCTTTGAAAGTAAGCCACAACTGATCTACACTCGCATTTTTAGTTTTGAAAGACTGGAGATTATGAATCAGAAAAGCGTGAAACGATTTTTTATCTGCTTTATTGAATAGATATATTTTTCGTTTATTTTTTGTGCATTTGGGAATTTCGACATTTAGTCTCGCTACTACAACTCGATGTTCGCTAATCCCTGTATTTGTTTTGTTGTTCTATTTGTCATAAATCATCAATTCATGTGTGATGAAACCTTGACAGTCGTCGTGCCACTGGAGAACGTCCATACATTGTCCACAAACGTCATGTATTGTTCCTACATTGTATACTGAATGAAGGTACAAATATTACTGCCTCATCTTCATTCAACGAATTGGGCATCGCTCCTATAGAGGCTTTTACAAGTAAGTACTTTATAACAGTTCAAAAGACCAAATTCAGTTTCAACGTAGGCCCAGGAGTGTGTGTGTGTGTGTGTGTGTGTGTGTGTGTGTGTGTGTGTGTCAACTTTATGTTAGTACAAAAAGTTTCTTAGTTTATGGAGCGAGGACCTGAACATTTGAAGTGAGCTAAACACTCGTCACCCTCTTACCTTTGGCCATGGGGGACAGCACGTGTAGATGGCAAGCCCTGCTGCCCGCACTCTCCCCGAATATGGTGATGTTGTCGGTGTCTCCACCGAAGGCGGAAATGTTGTCCTTGACCCAGCGCAGCGCCAGAACTTGGTCTTTGAGTCCCATGTTGCCGGTGACGACAGAATCACCCGTGCTCATGAAACCTGCACAACATCATCACGTTACATGGAAAAATACTTGCAGCAAAAAAGACTGAACTTACTGTTGTAATTTCATAAACTGAGTCCCACTATTTGATTCATCTCAACCACAACTTAAATTACTTTGCCCCTTTTTCACATCAATAAACCAAACTAAAGCTGCTCTTCGAAACTCGAGCCCATCGAAGCAGGCGAGTGTTTGATGTCTTGGGTGAACACTTTGCGGGCCGCATTCTGGTTCCGCGGTACGCAGAGGGCATTGCCATGTGTCTTGACTGGCCGCCATATTCTCCGAATGTCGACACATGCGATAACTTTTTGTGGAGCTATATTAAAGACAAGGTGTATAGCAATAACTCCAACCATCGCTAAGCTGAAAACAACCAATCAGAAGGTCATCGACTGTATCGACCCTTCAGCGGGTCGTGCAGAATGTAGCTATTGGTCAACGCCACATCATCAAACCTAAATTTGAATAGTGATGATTACATGTTGAATGAACTGTGTGAAGCTATAGTTAATAACTAATTTACGTTTTGTGTTATATAGTTTAATAACTATCCCCCTGTCTTTGAGGGTGCTCCATTGGAATTGTGTATCTACATCTACATCGTATACTCTGCAGATCACATTTAAGTGGTTTGCAGAAGGTTAGATTAGATTAATACTTGTTCCTTAGATCATGTATACGACATATCGTAATGATGTGGAACGTGTCAGTTTAGTAAATTTTGTCTATACTTGACAATCTATATTTTAAGATTTTTTTTTTTTTTTTTTTTATTTATTTATTTATTTTTTTAAGTTTTATCTAAAAATTCATCTACATTGTAGAAGGAGTTACCATTCAGAAATTCCTTTAATTTCTTTTTAAATACTAGTTGGCTATCTGTCAGACTTTTGATGCTACTTGGTAAGTGACCAAAGACTTTGTGGCAGCATAATTCACCCCTTTTTTTGCCAAAGTTAGATTGAACCTTGAATAGTGAATATCATCCTTTCTCCTAGTGTTGTAGCTATGCACACTGCTATTACTTTTGAATTGGGTCGAATTGTTAATAACAAATTTCATGAGTGAATATATATATTGTGAAGCTACAGTGAGCATCCCTAGATCCCTAAATAAATGTCTGCAGGATGCTCTTGGGTGGACTCCAGCAATTATTCTGATTACACGCTTTTGTGCAATGAATACATTTTTTACTCAATGTTGAATTGCCCCAGAATATGATCCCATATGAAAGCAGTGAATGAAAATAGGCGTAGTAAGCTAATTTACTGAGATTTATATCACCAAATTTTGCAATGAATCTGATAGCATAAGTAGCTGAATTCAGACGTTTCAGGAGATCTTCAATATGTTTCTTCCAATTCAATCCCTCGTCAATGTAAACACCTAAAAATTTTGAATATTCTACCTTAGCTACAGATTTATGTTCAAAGTCTAAATTTAATAATGGTGTCATGCCATTTACTGTATGAAACTGTATATACTGGGTTTTATCAAAGTTTAATTAGAGTCCATTTGTAGAGAACCACTTAATGACTTTCTGGAAGATATCATTTACAATTTCATCCGTTAATTCCTGTTTGTCAGGTGTGATAGCTATACTTGTATCATCAGCAAAAAGTACTAGCTTAGCATCTTCATGTATGTAGAATGGCAAGTCATTAATATATATTAAGAACAGCAAAGGACCCAAGACCGAACCTTGTGGGACCCCATTTTTGATAACTCCCCAGTTAGAACAATTAATTGTCTCATCTACATCATGTGAACTGCTTATTTCAACTTTCTGCACTCTTCCAGTTAAGTATGATTTAAATCATTTGTGCACTGTCCCACTCATACCACAATACTTAAGCTTATCTAGAAGAATCCCATGATTTACACAATCAAAAGCCTTTGATAGATCACAAAAAATCCCTACTGGTGATGTCCAGTAAATCAAAGCATTTAATATTTCATCAGTGAAGGTATATATAGCATTTTCAGTTGAAAAGCTTTTTTGAAAACCAAACTGACATTTTGTTAGAACTTTATTTATACTAATATGTGAAGCAACTCGAGAATACATAACTTTTTCAAAAATCTTTGATAAAGCTGTCAGAAGTGAGATGGGCCGGTAGTTGTTGACATCGTATGTATCCCCTTTTTTATGCAAAGGTTTAACGATAGCATATTTCAGTCTATCTGGGAAAATACCCTGCTTTAATGAGCTATTACAAATATGACTGAGAATCCTACTTATCTCCTGGGAACAAGTTTTTAATACCCTGCTGGAAATGCCATCAATTCCATATGACCGTTTACTCTTGAAAGAGATTATTATTTTCCTAATTTCTGAAGGTGAGGTGGGTGGAATTTCAATTGTATCAAATTCTGTGGGTATGGCCTCTTCCATTAATTGCCTTGCTCCTTCTAATGAACATTTAGATCCTATTTTCTCCACAACATTTAAAAAGTAGTCATTAAAAATGTTTTCAACTTCTGACTTTTTGTTAATAAAGTTTTCATTTGTTTTGATGGTAATACCCTCTTCCTCTGCTCTTGGTTGCCCTGTCTCCCTTTTAATAATATTCCAAATTGTTTTAATTTTATTATCAGAGGAGCTAATCCCAGACATGATGCACATGCTCCTTGATTTTTTAATAACTTTTCTTAATGTAGCACAGTAGCTTTTATAATATTTTATTGTTTCTGGGTTATTACTCTTTCTTACGGACAGATATAGTTCCCTTTTTCGGTTAAACGATATTTTTATTCCTTTAGTAAGCCATGGTTTTTTGCATGGTTTTTTAGAATTAAATTTTACTAATTTCTTCGGGAAACAGTTATCAAATAACCTTACAAATGTATCGTGAAATAAATTATATTTTAAATTAACATCAGGTTCCTTGTAAACCTCATCCCAGTCTAACTGCTGTAGACTTTCTTTGAAATTTTTAGTTGTTAAGTCATTAATCGAGCACACAATTCTGGTGGACTGTTTCGAATTACTGAACGGAGCTATTTCATATATTGTTACTAGCTGTGCACCATGATCCGAAAGACCATTCTCAATGGGACAAGCATTTATGTTGTTAAACTTATCTTGGTCTATAAAAAAGTTATCTATCAATGTACTGCTGTCCTTTACTACCCGAGTAGGAAAATCAATAACGGATGTCAGATTGAATGAGCCAAGTAAGACTTCCAGGTCTTTCTTCCTATTACACTCCTTCAGTGAATCTACATTGAAATCACCACAAATAATAATTTGCTTCCCCCTATCTGACAGATAGCACAACAAGGCATCCAAGTTTTCCAGAAATAACTGAAAGTTTCCTGAAGGGGACCTATATACTGTTACAATTATAAGATAATCATCATTAAGTTTAAGCTGGCAGGCACATGCTTCAATATGCTGCTCTACACAAAACTTTTTTGTTTCTAAATTTTTTACACTGTGATAGCTTTTGGCATATATGGCAACTCCTCCTCTTATCTTATTATCTCTACTTACATTTGAGACTAATTTATATCCACTTACATTCACATTTTCCATACTGGTGACAATGTGATGCTCAGACAGGCATAGTATATCTATTACATTATCAGTTTATATACCATCTAAACAAACTAAAAGCTCATCTATTTTATTCTTTAGTCCCCCAATATTCTGGTGAAAAATGCTAACATTATTTTTTACTTTACTTTTCTGAGAAATATTTGATTTTTCAACATTTTTAGCACCTGCCTGCCTGAGATTCTCACTGGACACTGATCTTAGCCTAAAAAAGAAGTACCTTCATGAATTGCAGTGTCCCCCCTTAAGGATTTTGCTATCAACCCAGCTAGTTTCCCCTTCCCTTTCCTATTGAGATGCAGGCCATGTCTAGTGAAATCCCACCTATCAATAGCATCCACAGGAACCAAACCTATGTCCGACAGAGTGGCTGCCCTAAGCAGTTGATCAATCTCCATATTGACTCTCCTGACGGAGCGGTTCAATTGGGGTTGATCATGCCGCATGAAAGCAGGCAACAGTCCAACATTTGTCTGGGTCGTTGCAGAAGCTATTTTAACCAGGTCACATTCAATACTGTAGCCCTGATCCCTATCACTGCTGTTTCCCACCCCACCCACTATAACAACATGATCCTGTTTTGTGAAACCGTTACACAAGGAACCTATATCCTCTACCACCTGGCTTAGACCTGCACTGGGCTTGAAAAAGTTTGTGACCTGGTACCTGTCACCTAGTTTTTCCTGCAAAATCTGGCCCACACCTCTTCCATGACTACTTCCTAACAACAGAACTTTTCTCCTACTATCTACTTTTTTTGAAACCGTTGGTTTCCTTGTGAAAGTCTGTTGCTTCCTAACTACACCTACTTCTAAAGGAGCCTCTTCCTCACTTGACTGTGGTAGCAAGGCAAATCTGTTGTTTGTGCCAATTGTGAAGCTGTCAGGAACTATACTCTCTGTGGCCCCTGTTCCCTGCTACCACTTCCGACCCCTGCTCACCCTTCTCCCCCCTTAACCTCGTAAGTTCCTCTCTAGCACTATCCAGTTCAGCCTGAAGGGCCCTAATCTTCCCTTCCTGTTCAGCTATTTTTCTGTCCCTTGAACACACTTTGCAAAACAAAGGAAGAGACTCGTTTGCTTCCCTCTTTCCCACACCGCTACATCCCCCCCCCCCCCCCCCCCAATGAAACCACTTGTTACAATAGCTGCATTGAAACCCAAAACGAACAAACCTACTGCAGCTCAAACACATTGCATTCATGATTGTTACTACGTGATATCGACAATATATATTAACTAAAGATACAAAGGGTTACTAGATTTGCTTAGGACACTAAAATACGTGTAAGGTGTTAGTAAATGCACTTAAAATTGCGGTATAACACTAAATTTTCACACTCGCGAATTTGGCCTATGAATGTACACAAAACAACTTTTCGCGATTACTGAGACAATGCGCGAAAAAAGAAAAGAACCTTTAATGGTGAGCTTGAAGACGACACTAATAAACGTATTTAGTTAGTTAACTGTGTTAAATGCACTTAAAATTACGGAGAAACACTAAATATGCACACTCTGAATTTAGGCCTAACAAGGACGTATGTCAACAAACCGTACTTTTAGTGATTACTGGATAAATTCGTGAATAAAAGAAAAACCTTTAGTGGTAAGCTTTAAGAGCACGCTAATAAATGTTTTTAGCTACTTATAGTTTCTCGAACCACCTTTATACTATTTCTCTCCCATTCCCTTCTCCAATAGCCCGAGGGAAGAAAGAACACCTGAATCTCTCCGTTCGAGCTCTGATTTGTCTTATTTTATTCTGATGATCATTTCTGCCTATGTAAGTGGGAGTCAACAATATATTTTCACATTCGCCACAGCGATAAACGCCGTTGTTGTAACGGTTACCATTCCAGATCTTTTATCATTTCCGTAACGCTGTCTCCCCTGAATCGCGACAATACGAAACGTCTTTGGACTCTTTCGATGTCCTCCGTCAAACCCACCTGATATGGATCCCACACTGGGCAGCAATACTCCAGATGAGGACGGACAAGCGTAGTGTATGCAGTTTCTTTTGTAGTTCTGTTGCATCTTTTAAGGTTTCTGCCAATAAAAACGAGTCTCTGGGTCATCTACGTGTTCTTTCCAGATGAAATCTGAAGTAATAGTAATTCCTTGGTATTTTGTGGAGTTTACGGCCTTCACTTTTGATTGATTTGTCTTGTAAACAAAGTTTAACGGATTTCTTTTCATACCCATGTGAGCGACTTCACACTTCTCATAATTTAGAGTTAATCGCTAATTTTTACACAAAACTGATATCTTATTTAGATCATTCTGCAGTTGGTTTTGATCTTCAGATGATTTTACTAGACGGTAAATGACGGCGTCATCTGCAAACAGCCTAAGAGAGCTGCTTAGATTTTCTCCCAAATCGTTTATGTAAATAAGGAACAGCAGAGGATCAATAGCACTACCCTGTGCAACGTCCAGTATCACTTCTGTTTTAGCCGATGCCTTACCATCGATTACTACAAACTGTGTCCTCTCTGACAAAAATATCCCCTATCTTCCGAAGTAAGAGTGATGTCAGGTGTGCCGTGGGTCAGGTGTGTCGTGGGTCCGTTGCTGTTCACGATATATATAAAAATAACCTTGCGGATAACATCGGACGTTCAAGGAGGCTTTTTCCGGATGCTGCTGTAGTATAATAGAGAGGTTGCAACAATGGAAAATTGTCTTTAAATGCAGGAGGATCTGCATCGAATTGACGCATGGTGCAGGGAATGGCAATTAAATCTCAATGTAGACAAATGTAATGTGCTGCGAATACATAGAAAGAAAGATCTTGTATCATTTAGCTACACTATAGCAGGTCTGCAACTGGAGGCAGTTAATTCCATATATTATCTGGGAGTAGGTGTTAGGAGTAATTTAAAATGGAACGACCATATAAAATCAATAGTCTGTAAAGCAGATGTCAGACTTAGATTCATTGGGAGAATCCTAAGGAAATGCAGTTCGAAAACAAAGGAAGTATGTTACAGTACACTTGTTCGCTCAAGCTTAAATATTGCTCACCGGTGTGGGATCAGTACAAGGTTGCGTTGATAGAGGAAGTAGAAAAGATCCAAAGGAGAGCAGCGCGCTTCGTTACAGGATCGTTTGGTAATCGAGGAACCGTTACGGGGATGATCGAAAAACTCCAGTGGAAGACTCTGCAGGAGACACTCTTAGATTAGATTAGATTAGATTAGATTAGATTAGATTAGTTAGTTCCGTAGATCCATATTGAGGGGATCCTCGTGGATGTGGAACATGTCAAGAAACAAAATTTACAAGTTGAATAATAGATAATACTAATAATATAAATACAAAAACATACACTTATAAAAACAGATACATATTTTTTTGCTGATAATATAATAATACTAATATAGTATGAGTGCATGCATCATTTGGTAAAGTTTAGAAATTCACTAATGGAGTAGAAGGAGTTGGCCACTAGAAAGTCTTTTAGGTTCCTCTTAAACTGATCTTTATTTGTAGCTAATTTTTTTATACTTGATGGTAAATTATTGAAAATGTCTGTTCCTGAGTAGTGGACCCCTTTTTGAACTAAAGTAAGTGCTTTTAAGTCCTTGTGTAGATCATTTTTATTCCTAGTATTGTATGTATGAACTGAGCTGTTTGTTGTGAAAAGGGATATATTACTTATGACAAATTTCATTAAGGAATAAATATACTGAGAGGCAGTAGTTAATATACCAAGTTCTTTGAAGAGGCTTAGCTACAAGACGTCCGTGAATTTGCACCACAAATAATACGTATTACACGTTTTTGGACTCTGAAGACTTTTGACTGACTTGAAGAGTTACCCCAAAATATTATACCATATGACATTAGGGAATGAAAGTAAGCAAAGTATGCAAGCTTTGTTATTTTTATGTCTCCTATGTCTGATACCACTCGTATTGAAAATACAGATTTGTTGAGACGTTTCTGCAGTTCTGTGGTATGCTCCTCCCAACTAAATTTATTATCAAGCTGTAATCCCAGGAATTTAATACTGTCAACCTCTTCTATCTGCTCTTCTTCAAACTTAATGCGTATGCTGTCAGGAAATCTCTTACATGTTCTGAACTGCATGTAGTGCGTCTTTTCAAAGTTTAATGACAATGAGTTGGCTTTAAACCATTTATTAATGTTCATGAAAATATCATTAGCAGACCTTTCTATCACAATGCTTGACATACTTTTTATTGCAATACTTGTATATCATCTGCAAACAAAACGTACTCTGCTTCTGGTAGTGTAACAGATGAGAGATCATTATTGTACACAAGAAAAAGCAATGGCCCTAAGAGGTATCCTTGTGGGACACCGCATGTAATTTCTTCCCAATGATGACTGTTGGCTTAATTCACTAGTTACTTGCACTGACACCCTTTGTTTCCTGTTAGTGAGGTACGACTTGAACCATTTTGCAGCATTTCCCGTGACACCATAGAATTCTAATTTACTTAAAAGGATGTTATGGTTCACACAATCAAATGCCTTTGACAAATCACAGAAAATACCTACTGCTTGCAATTTATTATCTAATGAATTAAGTACATTCTCACTGTAAGTGTAAATAGCCTTCTCGAGATCGGAACCTTTCAGAAATCCAAACTGTGTTCTAGACAATATGCCATTTGTGGTTAAGTGGTTGAGAAGCTGCTTGTACATTACCTTTTCTGTAATTCTTGAGAATGCTGGCAAAAGTGAAATGGGTCTGTAGTTTGATGGTATCTCTTTATCCCCCTTCTTGAAGAAAGGTTCAATATCTGCATATTTTAGCCAATCAATCTGTCGCTCGGTACGGGCTTTTGTCGAAGTTTCAAGAACATACCTTTACCGAGGAGTGTACCAGTATATTGCTCCCTCCTACGTATATCTCGCGAACAGATCATGAGGATAAAATCAGAGAGATTAGAGCCCATACAGAGGCATACCGACAATCTTTCTTTCCGCAAACAATACGTGACTCGAATAGGAGGGAGAACCGATAGTGGTACTCAGGGTATCGTCCGCCACATACCATCAGGTGGTTTGCGGAGTATGGATGTAGATGTAGATCCAGTGGCAAATTTGGGGCGATATACCACAACCAAGCAATTTGATTAAAAGCCGTGTACACCATGAACACCATTAGCACCGCGTAAGGCCATGGTGGAAGTTGAATAAATAGATTTCCACTAATAACTTTTGGCCCGAACGAGCTAGGTTCTTTTTTTTTTTTTTTTTTTTTTTTTTTTTTTTTTTTTTTTTTTTTTTTTTTGTTAGCGGCAGCGTACCTAGAACGCCGAGGCGGTAGTTGAGTGTGACCACGAGGACGCCGTGCTGCAGCAGGTAGTCAGGGCCGTACATGTCGGTGTTGCCGGAGCCGATCGTGTAGCCGCCGCCGTGGATCCACACCATGACGGGCACCAGGCCGCCACCAGACTCACTCGGCATCTGCGGCACCACGGCATCATACCTGAACGTATAAACAGCACAGGCACTCATGTTGAATTACCGGGGTTAGATTGTAGTGTCAGTGTACAGTCACACGGACCTGGGGCGTGTAGACGTTCAGGAAGAGGCAGTCCTCGTCGCCCAAGTACTGCCGCGTGGTCTCGCTGATCTGCGGCGCCACGTTGCCTTCCTTGGTGGCATCCCTGACTCCAGTCCACGGCTCTGCAGGCTGAGGCGGCTATGGAAAATACATGGAATCTAAAAATTCTCCAGAGAAATCGGGTAGCATAGCACAAGTACGTTAACTCTAGTAGTATACACCTTTCAAACTAACAGTCGCGCGGGATTGGGCGCACGGTCCGAGGCCCCATGTCACGGATAGTGCGGACGTTCCTCTTGGGGGTTTGAGCCCTGCCTCTGGAGTGGGTGTGTGTGTTGTCCTCACCGTAAATTCGTTTAACTAGATCGTGAAATTAGCGACCGATGACTTCATAGACTGATTCCTTAGGTTTGCAAACATTTACACGTTTGAAAAAAATGTTCAAATGTTTGTATAGTCTATGGGACTTAACGACGGGGTCATCAGTCCCTAAACTTACAAACTACTTATGAACTACTTACGAACTAGGACGGCACAAATATCCATGCCCGAGGGGGGGATTCGAACCCCCGATCGTAGTGGCCGTGCAGACCGCGATTGGAGCGCCTTAGTCCCCTCGGCCACCGCGGCCGGCTACACGTTTGAAACTATAACACAAACAGTACTGCAGGGTCACAATGACCCTCAATATAGGATAATTTCGTTTGTTTGGATGCCATCTCACAACTATATGAACTATTGCACTAAAGTTTCCGCTCCAGTTGTCCGAACGACATGTTTCGGGCCTACATTAGCCCATCCTCAAGTTCTAAAAGGAGAAAGCCATGGAAAACGTAAATTAAAAACGAAAAAGCTAAAACCTTAAATTCGATCCATGTCAATACAACAAAGTACGTTCATCCTAGACTGGATTACCTTGAATTCTAAAACATATCTGCCCTAAGGCAACGTCAAGCGTACAGATAAACATTCCTCACAGTATAACATGCTGCTAATTGAAGGCACAGTTGTAGACTGATAACTTCGTGCTCTGCTATGTCAGAGATAGTCCAAACGCTACCCACTACCAAGGATAAACCTACGATATTGCTACTATCGAAAGTAAACCCGTCTAAAAACCCAATTTAAAATGTATCCAAAAAAACTTCTACCAGTAAATCAGCCAACCCCAGCCCAAAGGAACTAAATGTGAGGGGAAGTTTCACTGTTAATCGAGGACATTACCAAAATGAGACCAGAAATGTCCTTTAGACAATTCCGTCTGTTCATTTAATACGCTACTCGGTTCTTTTCTTAACGCACAAAAAATTTCAACCTCCTCCAGGTTAGACAGCAACCATCCCTTATCCTCATAATGTATTGGCCTCATACTGTTAATAATATTGCCCAACGAGTGCCGTTCTTTTTTAGATGCTTCGCCACCGCCGAAGAACCATTCTCAACGTTATTAACCTCTGTAAACCGAATTTTAAAATTCCTACCAGTCTGCTCCACGTATTTCATTTCACAATCTAAACATTTAACTTCATATACTCCCGCTTTCCCCGCCCAATTGTCGTTCGGACATTTATACATTGTGACAACTGGAGCGGAAACTTTAGTGCAATAAGATAATTTAATGAACTACTCCTTCATATAAAAAGTATTCAAATGTTTGTAAAGCTACTGGACCAAACTCCTATGGTCATCAGTCCCTAGGCGTACAAACTACTTTAATTAACTTTCACGAAGTACGACACACGCATGCCCATACCAAAGGGAGGACTCGAATCTCCAGCGGGAACGGTGGCCTAGTCCGTAGCATGATGATTTACAACCAGGCGGCCATTCCACGCCACACTTGCATATAGAAAACGCATTTTAGTTGACCAATGTCAGGTACTTTCCACATTAAAATTACTGTCATTGCATCCAAAATACTAGTTGGGAAGCTTTTTTATGAAGAAGCTACAAGGGGTGTTCAAATGAAAAGGTACGAAACGCACTGTGTGTATAACGTAAAATTTTATTCAGAAAAAGTCACCAGAGGGCTGAGCTTAACTGTTCCCCTGTTCCCAGAATTCCAGTGGATGTGACGAGAGCCAGTCCTCTCCAGTGACCTTCAGTTCGTCGTCCGAGTTGAAGCGCGTCGCTTTGAGATTTTTTTTAACAGAACAAACAGATGGAAGTTACAGGGATACATGTTCAGGCTCTAGGGAGGGTGCTCAAGCTGCTCCCACTTGAACTTGGCCAGTACAATTCATGGGACCCCCGGAGACGTGTGGACGCGTGTTATCATGGACAGAATCACGCCCTCCGTGATCAGCCCAGACCGTTTGCTCCTGATGGACTTGCGTAGACTATGGTGTCTCTCACGGTACGCGTCACTGTTAATGGTTTTACAGTGCTGGAGAAATTCGATAAGTATCGGGTATCGGAGGACGAAAAAGACGGTCACCCAGCCTGTTGAGGGCACGGCCTTAATTTTTTTTCGTGGGAGGTGACGACGTCCCTGAATGTTGCTCTACGTTGACCCAAAGCGGCATATTCAAATTTCAACCGGTTTGGTTAAGGCGTTTCGTACCTAGTAGAAAGTGAGCCGAAGCTACAGATTTTATATACAATTTAATTTCATTTAATTTGCTGTTCATTTATGGAAACAGAAACATTACATAATATGACTGATCTATCAGTAAATTTCATATGTTTCTGACATCTCAATACGAACTATAGTTTAGCTAATAGGAGTCTTTCATCGCGCGTAAAAATTATGAGTATTTTATAGTTAAACACAGTATAACACAATCGTAACTTATAGTGATATTCTTATACTGTGTTAATATCAATTATACTTATTCGGTATTGTACTTAATGTAACGGACTATCATAAAAAAAATTTACTGTCATATTATTATGCTGAAAAGTGTTTCCTTGAAAGCGAAGGACATCTGTAATAACCAATATGGGTATAGGAAACATTGATCATCTTGTACACAGCTTATCCTAGTCAGATGCGTGAATTTACTGACAATAACGATGCTGTTAGTCGGAAATGTGACGTTATTTTTCGAAATACTTTCCGAACTTGCGATTGAAGTTGATTTGCTGGCTGTAACTTAGATGACTTGTGTAATTATGAATGCCAAAAAGGAGAAATGTTGAGTTTTTTGTCCATTGCAAAAACGGAAGTGAAGATGTATATGTAAAGCTAGCGCTCCCAAGGTAAAAAAAAAAAAAAAAAAAAAAAAAAAAAAAAAAAAAAAAAAAAAAAAGTTAGACTTACAGATTATTACCTTCTGGGTGTTAGTAATGTCCAGGATCTACTTGGTATGTTTGCAGTAAATCTGTACGCTTCGTACTTTGTCCTACAAACTGCTGGCTAGGCTTAAGTGGTCCCTACACGGTCGATAATATTGACAATATTTCCCGGGTGCGCAATGAAACTGTGGCTTGGTTCTAAAAGGGACCAATGTCAGTATTTATCAAAACTGGTTTTATTGGTGTAGACCTTAGTTTCATGTGGTCTTCATAATGTTAAAACGGCCAATGTCTAATCCCCATAGGATGAGAGATATTGGGATTTTAAGATGTGAGCCCCAAATAAACTGTTAATATTTTTCAGAAAATTACAGAAAATATTCAGAAGCTTATACCGTAAAACTAAGCTTTTTGACATTGGCCCTTTTAGAACCAAGCCACAGAATATCATGTGTCTCGTTTTCGTGTGCTATAATGAGCTGCAACAAACAGGTCGAGACTTCGTTTGGAATACATAAAATCGTACCGCTCATTGCCGGCAAGTTGGACGTAGGAGCAGAACCCTATAAAAAAAACGTATGATCAAAAGCCATACATGTGAGTCTTTGCTTCATAAGTACCGGGAGCACCACCCACATGCTACTAAGAATAACTCCTTAAGAACGACGCAGTGCGGAAAATTCCATTGTATCTCAAACTCTTGCCATTTGTTCCATTCTTCTCGCGTTCCAGACAACTGTAAACATAAAGAGAAATTAAATTCTATAGGCATTTAATTCAGGATTATTCTAATTACTACTAATCTTTGTTGTTGGTCACGGAAATAGAGCGTACCGGAACGTCGGATGCCTCCGGCAAAAAGGAAAAGTTATATCCCAAGAAGAAATATTAAACGTGGCAAGGCGGCGCCACATATTATCATGGCATGGGAATTGGAGGTAGACAAGATGCCTCCAAAGCAGCAGCATATGCCAAAAAGCCAATTAATGACTTGCATGAGGGACAGCTTGGCAATTTGCGACGTTTGTACAAATAAGATTGTCAGTACCCACACCAGTTACTTTATGCGCTGCGTCGTCGACATCGACAGCGGAAGAAACCGTTAACTGTATATGCCCCAGACATTTGCAGTTTTTATCATAATTTCAGTGAAATTCTTTGTAATTACAGTTAAAATAAAATTGTGCATATACACTTACGTGTCCACATGAGTACGAAAAGAAATCCGTTAAACTTTGTTTACAAGATAAATCAATCAAAAGTGAAGGCCGTATACTCCACAAAACACCTAGGAGTTACTATTACTTCCGACTTAAAACTCGAAAGAACACGTAGATAATGTCGAGGAAAAGGCGAACCACAGACCGTTTTATTGGCAGAACCCTTAAAAGTTGCAACAGAATTAGTAAAGAAACTGCGTACGCTACGCTTGTCCGTCCCTATTTGGTATATTACTGCCCAGTGTGGGTTTGACAGAGCACATCGAAAGAGTCCAAAGAAGGGCAGCTCGTTTCGTATTGTTCAAGAAAAAAATGTTCAAATGTTTGTATAGCTTATGGGACTTAACTACGAGGTCATCAATGCCTAAACTTACAAACTACTTATGAACTAGCTTGTACTAAAGACGACATAAACATCCATGCCCGACGGGGGATTCGAACCCCTGACCGTAGCGGCCGTGCAGACTGAACAATTCTGTTCAGTACCTCTTCATTAGTTACACAATCCACCCACCAAATCTTCAGTATTCTTCTGTAGCATCACATTTCGAAAGCCCCTGTCCTCTTCCTGGCCACATTGTTTATCGACCATGTTTCACTCCCATATAAGGCAACATTCCACACAAATGCCTTCAGAAAGGACTTCCTGACGCTTCCTTACTTCGATGTTAACAAATTTCTTTTTCAAAACCGCTTTCCTTCCTATTCCCATTCTGCACTTCACAGCCTCTGTACTGCTGCTATCGCGTGTTATTATACTGTTCAAGTAACAAAACTCATCTACCAACTTTATTGTTTCGTTACCTAATGTAATTCCTTCCGCATCACCCGATTCTCTCAGATTGCATTCCATTACCCTTGTTTTACTCCTATTAATGTTCATTTTATACGCACCTTTCAATACACTGTCCATTCCGTTCAATTGCTCTTCCAGATCTTTTACTGTCTGCCAGAATTACAATGTCATCGGCAAAAAACAATGTTTTTACTTCTTCACCCTGAACTTTAATTCCTTCTCCAAATTTCTCCTTGCTTTCCTTTATAGCTTGCTCAATGTACAAATTGAATAGCATTGGAGATAGGCTACAACCCTGTCTTACTCCCCAACCTCTGCATCCCTTTTATGCCCTTCAATTCTGATGACTGCTGTCTGGTTTTTGTACAAGTTGTAAATAACCTTCCGTTCCCTGTATTTTACTCCTGCTGATTTCAGAATTTGAAAGCTTGTATTCCATTCAAATTTCAAAAGGTTTCTCCGGACCTACAAAAGCTAGAAATGTAGGTTTCGCTTTCCTTAATCTAAGCTAAGCCGTAAAGTGAGGTTGCCTCCCATGTTCCTACATTTCTCCTGAATCCAAACTTATCTTCCCGGAGGTGAGCTTCGATCAGCTATTCCATCCTTCTGTAAATAATTCGTGTTAAAATTTTGCAACCACGACTTATTACACTCATGGTTCTGTAATATTCACACCTGTTTGCAACTGCTTTCTTTGGAATGGGGACTATTACATTTTTCTTAAAGTCCGAAGGTATGTGGCCTGGCCAGCCGCGGTGGCCGAGGGGACTGAGACGCTCCAGTCACGGTCTGCATGGCCACTACGGTCGGGGGTTCGAATCCCGGGCATGGATATGTTGCCGTCCTTAGTTGTAAGTAGTTCATAAGTAGTTTGTAAGTTTAGGGACTGATAACCCCGCAGTTAAGTCCCATAGACCCTACAAACATTTGAATTTATGTGGCCTGTCTCCACATTTAAGGTAAATCAGTCAACAATCCGAAGATTGGTTTGAACACCACAGTGCTTTACCAGGCACGGTCCTGTTTGGAGGTGGTATGCCGTTGCCTTTCTCCGACCTTCGTAGTGACTGAACCAGCCAATTATAGGGGGACCTACAGTTTAACGTGGGTTCCGAACCACGGTGCTGCTCGGTATTTTTCACGTGAGCAATATTGCCAGAGGTGAAAGAAGTGAAAAGTGACAGATAAAAATCCTAAACCTGGCGGGGATCGAACCCCCGACCTTTGGATTCATAGTCCGGCACTCCACTACTGTGCAACATTTTATGTATTATAAAATTTTATGTATCATAATCGAGAGAGATGAGCCTAAGCATATCCAAGTACTTTTCCATTACATCTGCTCGGCAGACGCTGCACCTCTAGTCCAATGTAAATATTTGAAGAGCATCGTTTCAAACCGTATTGAGTCCACTCGTAGACAAAATTGAGTTTGATACATTTTGTAAAGTTTACATACCGATCTTTCATGCTCTAAAATCAGAATGTAACAAATCGGATTCACTAACAGCGTAAATTACGTCTGTAAAGTAGCTGTTGTTTCAAATCGTATTCAGTTTGTGTTTCCAATCCTATTGTGTCCAGCGTGAAGCAGTATTGTCACTTTGCTCTGTTGGAAATGCTGACAGCCGGCTCGCTACTTTCAACAATGCTATGCACAATGCTACGCTATGGGGGAAGAAATTGCTGTTGGTGATAGTTCAATGGGGAGCTGAAAGGGGGGACAAAAAACCAAAGTTGCCCATCAACTTAAATCTGAGACAGTTAATGTTATTCCATAAAGAAATGAAATTAAATGCTTGGTTATATATTTGCCACAATAATCGTTTATTATTTATATATTTTACAAATGATTGAATCTTTTTCTTTAAATTTGAAGAACAGAACAGGAAATTTATTTTATTTTTTGACGTGCCTAGAAGTTGTTGTTTTGTTGTGGTCTTCAGTCCGGAGACTGATGCAGCTCTCCACAATACCCTATCCTGAGCAAGCCTCTTCATCTCCACATAAGAACGGCAACCTACATCTGCCTGAATCTGCTTACTGTATCCATCTCTTGGTCTTCCTCTGCGATTTTTACCCCACACACTTCCCTCCAATGCTAAATTCACAATTCCTTGATGTCTAAGAATGTGTCCTACCAATCTATCCCTTCTTTTAGTCAAGGTATGCCAGAAATTTCTTTTCTCCCCAATTCTGTTCAGTACCTCCTCATTAGTTACGCGATACACCCACCTAATCTTCAGCATTCTTCTGTAGCACTATATTTAAAAAGCCTCAATCCTCTTCCTGTCCGCACTGTTTATCGTCCATGTCTCACTCCCATTCAAAGCAACACTCCATACAAATGCCTTCAGAAAGGACTTCCTTAAGCTTAAATCAATATTCGATGTTAACAAGTTCATCTTTTTCAAGAACGCTTTTTTACCCATTGCCATTCTGCATTTTATATCCTCTGTACTGCGACCATCATTTGTTATTTTACTGCCCAAGTAACAAAACTCATCTACCTCCTTTATTGCTTCGTTACCTAATCTAATTCCTTCAGCATCACCTGATTTTCTTACACTACACTCCATTACTCTAGTTTTGCTCTTGTTAATGTTCATCTTATATGCACCTTTCAGCACACTGTCCATTAAGTACACCTCAAATAAAACAACTGCAAAATGTTAACATTTATGAAATGTTCCTCAGGTTACGAGTAATCAGCTTATTGCTTCTCCTGTAAAATTTAGTTTTCTGGGCATAATACGATTTGTAACGATGCTCCTCATCTAGAGTTCGCGGCGGCGGCAGTCAGCTGGCAGTTACAGTACGCGCGGCGCGGCTACTGCGCAGGACTGACCTTGAACCTGAGCGGCCCCACCGGCGGCTTGGCGTAAGGAATGCCCTGGAAGCTGTAATACGTCTTGCCGCAGTGAGTGGTGGCGACCCGTCCCCGCAGCGCGCCCTGGCGGACGGTCACTGTGGCGGAAGACATGTCGCTCCGCCCCGAGCCACACGCTTTGCCGTCTGCCACAGACACGACTAACGGCACGGGCACGCAGCAGAGCGTCGCGTGTGGCTGACGTGTACTGCCGCCAAGGTCGCGCCGCTTCCCACCGAGCAGTGGAGGGGGGAACAGCGATGGAGCGCGACCGTTGGCCCTGGCCGCAGCTGCACTGCCGTTTATCTATCACTGCCCCGGGGCACAGACAAACAAATATATACAGTAGGGATGGGCTAAACTGCGATTTTTCGATATCAGTGATTTCTGTGACTGCTACTTTTATATATCTGTGATTCTTAGTTGCGATTTGTCACTGTTTACAATCGCACTGTATAAAATCCTCGACATGTATCCCTCCGCACTCAAACTGCGATTTCGGTGACTCTAAATGCTACTTTGCGATTTCTGCTACTGATATTGCTACATTGCTACTTCTGCGATTTCTGCTACTGATATTGCTACTTCTGCGATTTCTGCTACTTCCGTGACTTATGCGATGTGTGTGGCAAATGCAATATATATATCATTCATAACAGATCCTCTTCCTACATGTAAATATATACCGAAAAAAAAGAATATTGATGCTCAATTTACGTGTAATGTTGGGATTATTTACACATCGACAAATGTCAATTAGTCTTAAAAAAGCTATTTCAGTGTTTGGTGTGTAATGTATAGTTAAAAGTGAGGTTATTCGCAAGTAATGTGTAACCGAAATCGGCAAGTAGGCCTATAGTCTACCTTAACAGAAACATTTGGTAGATTAGGCACAGAGCAACTATAACAGTGCAACGAAAGTGCTATGTTCTTGCCTGTAGAATGAATGAATAGATTTTTTTAACATTGTGTGATATAAGTCACTTACCAATTTGAAAGAGATAAGTAAATGTGAAATACAACGTGAGTGATTTCTGAAAATTCCATTTTCTCTTTAAAACCTTTCGGTATCACTACATATTCTGCCAAATAATTATAGATAAGAGCTTGCGTTATATTTTACTAATCGACGTGCCAACCTAGTGTGCTCATGTTGGCAACTAAAGCTTCATTTTTTAAGAATTTTTAACTTACTGACTGTACAGGGTTACACACAAGAAATCTTACAACCACAGATTAAGAATAACATTAATTATTTATTTTATGATAAACAAAACATTATTTCAATCATTCTGTATGATTTAGATTTCTAGGATCATTCATCGGTCGTTGCCAATATAAGCACACTATGCCACCACTGCAGTAAACAAAAGTTTTAATAATACTGAAGGACCCGATACCACCCATCTGCTTTCACTCATGGCATCACAGGACGGAATGTACGAAAAGGAAAAAGACGGAAAACAACATTCCTAAACCTAAAACAAATCTGACGAAATAAAACTTTCAATTACGCAAAAAACTTATTTATTTTCAAGTGTAATATTTTTATAGAATTCTCGAAGATACAAGTTTACTCCTATATAGCAGTACTTAACACAGTCCACATTGAAACTGGAGTTGGCCTACTGTTAAACATTTCGTAAAATTACCTGTACTTAGTTGACCACTCGATACCACCCCCTTGGAGTTTTTATTTTATGTACGATGTATAACGCAAGCAAAAAAATTCGTCGAAACCAGATTTGCAATGTAACATACATATTCTGAATTCCCATAATAGTTGTAGGTTCTATGACGAAAAATTATTTTAAACAGGGATCAAGTCCGTAAGACAATGTTTATTTGGCATTCACATTTGTTGTCTTTACCAACAATAACCTAAAAACATACATGCCAGGCTTCATGTAAATGCTGCCGCCAGGTAAAATAGTGTCACTAAGTGTAAACATTTTCACAAAGAAAATTATCTTCTTGCTCATTAATTCGACAACATCCCTAAACAACACATGAGTGAAAGTACGACAGTTGGCCCACAAGTAGCATAAGGCGGAATATTAAATGCTATTCTCAGTTGCTACTTGCGACTCTTAATCGCGACTTTTCACTGAAATCGCAGTTTGGACCAGTGAAAACGTTCGAGCTCACTGGTTTGAGCCGATGGCGTTCGACCAACACATACACAAAAAGCCACACATACACGAGGCAGACAGCGGGAAGCTAGAAGTACCAATTTCGGCCAACAGATGGCAGCCGGCAAAGTCTAAACTGCACCTCTTAGTTGCTACTTGTGACTCTTAAACGCGATTTGTCACTGAAATCGCAGATAGACTCTATAGCCTGCCCAATGCAAAGATATTAGTACAAACTTCGACCAACAGATGGCAGAGTGCAAACTGCTTCTTGCTACTCTTAGTTGCGACTTGCTACTTTTAGTGCTACTGCGCTTCTAAACTGCGACTGAAATCGCAGTCAGAATCCGTAAAGTTGCGACTGTGAATACTGCTACTTCCAAATCACTGTGACTCTTAACAGATACGCGATTTTCGACCCATTCCTAATATACAGACGGGAAACCTCCGTAAGGGCCCGGTCCTACGCTCCGGGTTGCGGGGAGGGAGAGTTTTCAGCAGTTCCGTAAGATGTCCCATGATGGCGCTGAGGTCAGAAGCAGCCGCTAGAGCAGGCGGCAGGTAGCGGCTGCCCCCACCACCACCTCCCCTCAAACGCCGGCAAGCCGGACACACCCGGCACGAGCTCTCCCCTCAGCCTCCCCTCCACGCTACCCTCTGACGTGCGAGAGGCACCCTAAGCCAGCGATCCGCCTGACACCTGCTAGCATCTTACGGAACTACGAGGGGAGCGTAGGACAGTGGTTTAGAGGGGGCTGCGTCTCTGTATATGTTACTCTGTGCCCGGGGGCAGGCGCCTGCAGCGCGCGCTGTGTGAACCCACACTAGGGTTACCAAATCAACCGATTTTTCTGGGGTCCACCCGGTTTTTAAGCTCTGTTTCAGTCCCCCAGTTACAAACATCCAAAACAGTAAAAATAAAAATAAAATGTTCAAATGTTTGTTAAGCTTAAGGGACTTGACTACGGGGTCATCAGTCACTAAACTTACAAACTACTTATGAACTACCTACAACTAAGGTCGGCACAAATATCCATGCCCGAGGGGGGATTCGAACCCCCGACCGTAGTGGCCGTGCAGACTGTGACTGAAGCGCCTCAATCCCTTTTTTTTTTTTTTTTTTTTTTTTTTTTTTTTTTTTTTTTTTTTTTTTTTGCACACACACACACACACTACTACAGATTAACGAAACCAAACCAAACTTGTAGAGAGGAGGGAGGTGCGCGGTGCCGCGGCTACAGGAGGCCGGCGGCAGGCGTCTGGCCGCCCACACAACCCACCGTTACCATATGCACTTGACTGCTTTTTTTTTTCGTTAAAAGCAACTGTTTAAAAAAATCTAGGAATAAACAGCAGTATCCATTGCAAAACAGAAACAAAAGGTTCTTCTTTAAAATGTAAGTAAAACTGTTGCTTTTTTAAATGGCGACAGTAGCAGTAAATACAGTCCCAAGACAAAAAAGTTTATCCTATTCCAGCCTTTTCAAATGCTATATTTAGCATGTTGCTAAACTGTTTTTTCTCATCAATAGTGCGTATGATTCTCCATCTCGCAGTGTTCATGTACGATTGAAAACTTATGGGATTGTCTTCTGCAGGTCCGTGGAATATATAGTTTACATAATTACCGAGAAGCCACATAATTGTACTGTTCTTTGTTTTCGGGTAATAACTTCTTTCCGGCCACATCATAATTTCTGAAGTGTAACTAGTTTCGGAGGTTTTTGATAGTAATGCTATTCGTTTCCTCACCCACTTCCAGTTATCGATATGTCCGCTACAAGTGAATCTATGGATTATGGTGTCCAGTAGTCCACATTTTCTGCACTTGTCTGTATCACTTTTTCCGATGCGATGTAGCTTTTTGTTCGTTGCTATCGTCTGGTTGACGACTTTGTACCAGGTGGACGCAACCTCTGACGTGTGGATTTTAAGGCTGATGTTTTTCCACGCTGTCAACCAGTTCCTATGTGGAAACTTTAGCATAATACTGTTTGGCATATCTTTCTGTTGCCATATCTGTAGGATTTGGGTTGTAGTTAAAGTCGTAGATGGTACACGACGTTCTTTTAAGTAACTATACTCCAGGTAAAACAGACTGATATGTTTCAGACGGAAGTTATGATTGCTGATATCTATCGGCGGATTCATGCTCTTTGGCTGCAGTATTTTAAAGAGATTTTCTGTAATATTAGTGTGGTTGCCATGTATTAATCTTTCTATTCGTCTAAGGTATAAAGCAGTTGCCTTCCTATGAATATCAGTGAGTGCGAGTCCTCCAGTCAATCTTGGTTTTGTTAATGTTCTGGGTGTGAGCTTAAAAATGTTTCCTCTCCACACATACCTGGCTGCTAACTGCATTTCTTTATTTGCCTGTACTTTTGGAATCGGGAATAATCTGAGCCACATAGTAGGCCTTGGACAATAGATAGGTGTTGACTATCCTCACGGCTCCAATAAGGTTTAGTGATCGCCACGTTGCTTCTAAAGAAGTCCCTTGCATTTTGTTAACTGTCGCTCTCCAGTTCAGGGCCGTCATTTTTAATAGACATTTATCAACGATGATCCCTAAAGTTTTGTGTTGTTCGACGGTTTGTGCCCATGGCACGGCTACGTCGTCGAACCCTCTGATATTTACTAATTTACACTTTCCCGTGTTAATTTTTGCACCTGAAACTGCACAGTAGGTGTCAAAGTCCTCTTTTAGGCATGTGACCTCATCTGCTGTTCTTAGTAGCACTCCCACGTCATCAGCATACGTCCCTGCAGTGAATTTAACACCCGAAAGTTGTAACCCAGCTAGTTTCGTGGTAACCCTTTTGAGTATTGGCTCCAAGGAGAGCACATACAGCAGCACAGAGAAAGGACTGCCCTGTGGGACCCCCCTTTCAATGTTTATAGCCCCAGTTAATTGTCCATTGACAGCTATTTTAGTCGTTATCCCTGTAATCAAATTTCGTACCACTTTTAAAACTCTTTCTTCCAGGCCTACTTCCTTCATTACTTTTTCCAGGTATTGGTGATTTACTCGATCAAACGCTTTATTAAAATCTATAAAAAATATATTTGTAACGGAGGCTATGGATATGACATCTCTGTAGGCAGAAATTGTGTTCATGACAGTTCGTGCAGGGAAACAGGTTTGGTGTTTTCCAATAATTTTACTTATGGGAAGACGCATTCTACTGGCAACTGCCCAGGCGATGGTTTTATAATAAAAATTCAGCAAAGTAATAGGCCTGAAGTTGTCGATGCATTTTCGTCTCTTGTTTTTTGGAACTAAAACAATTTTCCCTTCCTTAAACTCTTTAGGAACTACGACACCATTTAATATTTCGTTTAGAATACCGTAAAAGTTGGTCCTATAAGGTGCCAAAATTTACAATAAAATTCTTTTGGCAACCCATCAGGTCCAGGGGATTGGTTGGGCGGCGACCTTGAAATGAGATCTAAAACTTCACGTTCTGTAAACGCAGTTAATATGTCACTGTTATCATCAGAATTAATTTCCGGAGTAAGTTCTTGAAAAAATTCACCTACTGCACCCTCATCAACATGTTCCAGAGAATACAATTCTCTATAATGTTGATGTATTTCCTGTACTATGTCGTTTTGATTTACGAGCAGTCTACCATTTGACGTCAATAGCTCATCAATGAACGTCCGTCTTCGGTTGGTATTATGTTTAATTAAATGGTACAGAGACGTTATCTCTTCAACTACCAGAGAGCGTGATTTGGACTTTATTTTCAGACCCTCTAACTGTTTGCGCTTGATACTAAGTAATTTTGCTTTGATGCTCTTGATTTGTTGAAAGTGCGATCCGTTGTTGTCAGATTTATCATAGAGCTGTCTTAATATAGAATAATAAAATTCTGTGGTGTTTTTTATTTCCCTAGCTTTTTGTCTGCCGTAGTTTATCACACACTGACGAAGTTTTCGTTTTGCGTGATTTGTCCACCAGTCTACTTTGGATTGATAGCGGCTGAGGGATCTGAGGCAAACGTTCCATGTGTGCCTGACGTCGTCTTCTAATTCTCTGTCTTGCAACAGCGAGATATTAAGCATCCATTGTGATCTATATAGTTTGGTGGGCTGTTTATCGAGATCAAGTGTTACAGCAAGCGCACTATGGTCAGAGAATTCTGCAGGGATTACCTCCGCGGCGTGAAGCCTGTCACTAATGTTATCCGTCACATATAGTCGGTCAAGGCGGCTGCATGAGTGGGCGGTGAATCTCACCAGTGTGGCATATTTCACTTCCCACGCGTCCTGCAGCTTTATATGTTTTACAAGTTCGTGCAGCTCTTTACAGTAATTGAAATGAGGATGCTGATCTTTCGCATGTAAAACGCAATTAAAGTCTCCACCTAATAATATGTATTGCGGGTTTTTCCTTAGAAGATAGATAATCTCCTCCTTGAAATATCTGGAACGTTCAGTTTTATTAGAATTCCCCGACGGAGCGTATAAATTTACCACGGTGACATTATACAATTTAAAACTTATACCTCGACCGGATTCCAATTTTTCAATCTCTTGAAATGGAATACCGTCTTTAATTGAAACTGCAGTACCGGTACTGTTCTCCAGGGCTATGTTTTCTATGGTGTTGAAGCCCGATATACGGAGGTTCGTTGTTAACACCTCCTGCAACAGCAAAATATCGGCTTCAGATTCGTACATGAACTGTTTGAAGGCCGCGAGTTTCAGGTCAGAGGTGATTCTACTGATGTTCAGGGTTACAACTTTATATGCCTGCATCTATCTAGTCCAGAAAAGCACTACTTTTTAACTTTTCCCCCTCCTGCGTCCGCGTCCCAATCCTTTGATGCTTTGACACTTGTTTTCTTAGTATCAGTCTTGTATTGAGAATCAGAGTTTTTATTTTTCTTTCGCGCAGCGTTCATTTTCGGCTGTACATTACTCCTACGCCTCCCACTGCTGGTGAAACCTGTGGTGTCGCACAAGTCCAAAGTGCGCGCCCCCTACTTTCGCCGCGCGCCGCCATGCACGCACGGCGCGGCGTTCTTACGACGACAGCCACGAGCGCCCACTGCTACAACGCCGCTCATGGCCACCACTGAACGACATTGTTCACTCGGGACTGAGATAGCAACCAGTTAGGACCTTCGGAATCAGATAGGCACCAGTGAAGACTTGGCTATTGTACAGGCACTAGGCAGGCCTCTAACAACTATGTATCAGCCTTCTGCAGTACTATGTAAAAGTTAAGTATTGTATAAATTCTGTGCAATATATATCTCGTTCTAATTTACTCTAGTGTTTCTAGTTTCTGGCTGCTCCCCTTCGTACCTGCACCAGCGTGCTATCTTTATTCCTGTGTCGGTGTCATTCCACTCGGCCACCGACACCTACGACGGAAACGAGACATAAAAGCGGCGACGACGCTGGGACACAAAAGTGGCGACGAGGAGTGATAGACGAACCTTGGACCAGCAGCCAGACAGCAGCAGTCGGAGCACGCAGAAATTGCTCCCGCCCACCCACCCTTATTATAAGATTTTTGGGGGAACATTTTCAGTTACGTGTTTGTGGACATTTCTGTTGCAGAGCGTCCTCTTTCATATTGCATTTGTGTTTTGTTCTAATTTACCTGTATGCGCGGCGCCTAATCGGTCAGCATGGCCACTACCCCGAACCCAAACTTAATGGAAATTCTTCAGTTACAGACGGCGCAAATAACACAACTCCTGCAGGCTGTGGCCCAGCTCACAGCGCAAGCAGCTAACCAACAACAACAGCAGCCGCTTCAGCAGCCCACACCTGCCGCCGCAACGCTTCCTACGTTTCGCCAGTACAACGAACGTCAGGAAGAATGGAGCGACTACTTCGCACAGTTTCAAGAACTCGTCGCGGCTCATCAAATTACAGGTCAGAAAGTGAACATCTGCTATTATCTGTGGTGGGCACCAACACCTTCGTGTTACTGAAAAAACTTTTCCCCGACGTATCTCCTCGTGATGTAGACTTTGAACAAATAGTAGAGGCACTAAATGCTCATTATGAGAGAAAAGTTCTCGTAGCAGCGGCACGGTACCGATTTCTCAGACTTAAAAAATTACCGCAGCATTCACACCAAGAGTGGATTACGGAATTGAAGGGCTTAACCCGCAAATGTAAATTTACTTGCTCTTGTGGACTTTTGTATAGTGACGTGATGTTGAGGGATGCGATTACGCAGAATATTCAGGACCCCAGAATTAGAGCAGCAATTCTGAAACAGTCTGACCCCTCATTAGACAGTGTACTGCAGCTTATAGATGCGCATGATACTTTTGACTTAGCAGATGTAGAAATGCAAAGCCACAGTGTTAATTCAGTGCGCCGCAACGGTCGCTTTCCTAGCCGTAGTTCTCAGTGTAGCACTAGTGATTCTTACAATAGTACAGGCAGTGCTGAACAGACAGTGAACAGTAGCCAGTGTAAAAGTGCGACACAAAGGTCGCCCCGTCGTGTTAGAAACAGTGATTTGAATAACGGGCGCCAACGCTCATTTCAGAAAAATGTACGTAAATCTTGCCCCCAGTGTGTGTCTCGCCACAAGCGTGCTCATTGCCCTAGTCGCAACGCAACCTGTTATCAATGTGGCAAATCGGGACATGTGCAGTCTGTGTGTATGCAAATTAAAAACTCAAAGAACAGTAACGTTAGAAACAGTGCTTCGCAAGGTGCGAGAGCAGTGCATACAGTCAATGTCATGGACGCTGTGGAATTGAACAGTGCTTTGCTTAGTTCTCAATTGCAAGGAAATTCTTCTGCACCTATTGCAAAACTATGTATTGAGCCACGCCGCAAACGCCGACGAGCGCGTACATCTGTGCAACGGAAAAGGGTTCGGGACAAGCAAAGTGACAATGTACAGTGCAATCCTGTAGTGAACCTAGTGCCTTCTGCAACTGCTCCTTGTAATAGTGCCCAGTACTGTGTAGCTAGTGACAGTAGACATCAAGTAGCTACTCAAAAATGTAGTGCAGTAGTTAGTAAATCTGGAGTAGCTTCGCATGCTTGCGCGGACGCCGATCCGGCGGTAGTGCCATCTAGTGACAATGTTGTTAATCCGCTGCGTGCCGAGTCTGCGCCGCTTCCTTCACTACGCGGCCCGCGCAAGCGCAGTAAACAAACCGTAGCAGACGTTGCCCACATTCGCGCACCTGTCGAGCGCCGCAAGCAAAAACTGTTTGTGACTCTCTTCATAGAAAATAAGACGGTGCAATTTCAGCTTGATACTAGTTCCGCTGTCACATTAATAAATAAAGATACTTATGAACTTCTGGGTTCGCCAAAATTGTCGTCGTCACAGCAAGTGTTAACAGCGTACACAGGACAAAATATTCCCGTGCTGGGATCGTGTAGCCTGTCTGCCTCTTTTCAAGGTGTTACAACAACAGTTGCTTTTGTTGTTCTTCAGGCCAAATCTACGCAGAACATTTTTGGACTAGATGCATTTGATTTGTTTGGTTTCTCAATTCAAAGAGATGTGCTTCAAATTTCGTCAATAGTGCCTCAGGATAAAATCAATGCATTGTGTGACAAATATAGTGACTTGTTTTCGCCGGAACTAGGTTGTGCAAAAGACTTCGTGGCACATGTAACTTTAAAAGAATCTGCAGTTCCAAAATTTCGTAAAGCTAGACCAGTGCCTATCGCCTTGCGTGATACAGTTGCCGAAGAACTTAAACGTTGGCAAGATAGTGGGGTGATTTCTCCTGTTTCTGTGAGTCAGTGGGCCTCGCCTATAGTAATTATACCCATGCCGTCAGGAAAACTTCGTCTCTGTGCGGACTTCAAATCAACAGTGAACAGTCAAACAATTGTAGACACTTATCCCCTGCCCAGACCTGACGAACTAATGGACGAATTAGGACAGTCTCGCTTCTTTTCCAAGATTGATTTAGCAGAGGCATACTTACAGATTCCACTTGATGACGAGTCAAAAAAGTTTTTCGTCATTAATACTCACATGGGCCTTTTTCAATTTCAACGCCTACCCTTTGGCAGTTCTTCCGCCCCCGCTATTTTTCAGCGTTCTTTGGAACAGCTGACAGTTTCTGTACCGTGTTGTTCGAACTATTTAGATGATATTGTGGTATCCGGACGTACAGTTGAAGAACATTTAGCAAACCTGGAGTGCCTTTTCAAAGTTTTGACTGCAGCAGGTCTACGTTGTAATAAAGCAAAGTGTTCGTTTTTTCAAACTGAAATAGAGTACCTAGGCCATGTGATTAATGCCCAAGGAATTCATCCCTTACAGTCACATCTACGAGCAATCAAAGACTTGTCTTCTCCTAAGAATGTGCACGAATTGCAAGCAGTAATGGGAAAGCATAACTATTATTTCAGATTTATTCCCAATGCCTCTCAGATTGCAGCTCCCCTCCATCACTTACGTAGGAAGAATGTTCCTTTTGTATGGTCCAAAGATTGGACAAATTTGACAAATTAAAGTCTGCACTACTCAGAGATGCTTCCGCTGTCGCAGACTTTCCTTTGAACTCTCGTCGGGTTGCACAGGAAACAGCTGCGGATGCAGACTTAAGTGTGGTAGCACGTTTTGTACGCTCAGGGTGGCCTGCCAGAGCCAAAGACATTGATCGGCCTCTGGTTCGACGTTATTTTGCACAACGTCATGCATTATCTTTAAGTCAGGGTGTACTGTTGTTGCATACCGACAACGACCAAGCAAGAGTGATTGTTCCTCGTTCCCTGCAACGAGAAGTGTTACGCCTCCTGCATCAAGGACATTGGGGCATTGTTAGGACAAAGCAACTGGCCAGACGTCATTGTACCTGGGTTGGTATGGACGCTCGGATAGAGAGAGAGATGACATCACAGTGTACAGTTTGTGCGGAGCATCAGGCGGCTCCTCCACAGCGTTTCTCAGACTGGCCACGCCCCAAGGGACCATGGCAACGTTTACATATTGACTTTGCCGGACCTTTCTGGAATACGCACTAGTTAATTGTTGTAGCCGCTTTCAGCAAGTTTCCTTTTGTGATTGGCATGAACTCAACGACAGCTTCTAGTACAATCAGTGCCTTAACATCAGTGTTTTGCATCGAAGGCTTGCCTGAAACTATCTTCAGTGACAATGGACCTCAGTTTGTTAGTGCGGAATTTCAACAGTTTTGTCGTGTGAATGGCATTCAGCATATCACCACTGCACCTTTTCACCCTCAGTCCAATGGTGAAGCAGAACGTTTCGTTCGAACATTCAAGTCTCACATGGAAAAGATGAAAGGTCAGCACTCCAGGCAGCAAGCTCTTCAAATTTTCCTGGCTACGTATCGGTGCATGCCACGTGACGGCCCGTCTCCTGCCGAGCTGCTAGACGGCCGCTGTCACCGCACTCTCCTTCACCTGCTGCAGCTTCCCACGCACCGAGTCGGTTCGTATGGCGCTTCGCGTTTTCAGGTTTCCACGCCGGTGCTGTACAGGGTGTTTGCTGGCAACAAGAAGACATGGTTGCTAGGCATCATTCAGCGCGTGCTCGGTCGCAATATGTATGTTGGACGTTCTTCCACAGGGTCGGAGCTGCGGCGCCACGCAAAACAATTACGCTTGCACAGGCCGCGCGATCCTGTCTCCGGTTTCTTGATTCCAGACCCAGTTCACCGCCAGGGAGCACAGCCACATCGCTCGCCGCCGGGCCCAGCTTCCCCGGGCTACGAGATCGCGATGGATGTCGACGCGCCTCCTACGCAGTCGGCCCCTCCGCCTCCGTCGCCGCCTCAGCGGACAGCGTCACCGAGAGGGACTCCGGGACCGTGCGGCCCCCCCCCCCCCCCAGCTTGGGCCACGCACCTCAGAAGAAGATGACCTGCTCCCTCTGGGCGGGGGTGTGCGCCCTTCCCCAGGTTTCGGTGGGTTCCCTGGAGGATCGCAAGGCCGGGGTGCGGACGGCGTCTCGATCCCAGCCTCAGCTACGACGCCCGTCCTACCAGTAACGCCCCCGCCCAGGCCCTCCTCCCAGTGCCGTCGCCGTGGCCCTCAGCCCTACGCCACGTCGGCGCGGCGGTTTGGGGGGGGGGGTGTCGCACAAGTCCAAAGTGCGCGCCACCTACTTTCGCCGCGCGCCGCCATGCACGCACGGCGCGGCGTTCTTACGACGACAGCCACGAGCGCCCTCTGCTACAACGCCGCTCGTGGCCACCACTGAACGACATCGTTCACTTGGGACTGAGATAGCAACCAGTTAGGACCTTCGGAATCAGATAGGCACCAGTGAAGACTTGGCTATTGTACAGGCACTAGGAAGGCCTCTAACAACTATGTATCAGCCTTCTGCAGTACTATGTAAAAGTTAAGTGTTGTATAAATTCTGTGCAATATATATCTCGTTCTAATTTACTCTAGTGTTTCTAGTTTCTGGCTGCTCCCCTTCGTACCTGCACCAGCGTGCTATCTTTATTCCTGTGGCGGTCTCATTCAACTCGGCCACCGACACCTACGACGGAAACGAGACATAAAAGCGGCGACGACGCTGGGACACAAAAAAACCCACAGCAGAAGGCGAGGTGGGCGGCTCGCTGCAGACGTCCAGTTCCATATCAGAGTGCGACAGTTGGCGGGCCACCGCGGCGGCAGGCTGCGGCCCCGCCGGCTCGCCACTTCCTGCTTCACTTTCCATTTCCGCGTCTCTGTTTATGTTTACGTCCGCTCTGTTTTGGACGCTGCTCTGACTTGGCGCAGTTTGTGTATTGACAACAGTATCACAGTCCGGGTTGTCTACTATCACTGGTTCGGTTTGTTGCTCTCCACTAACAACAGTGTCGGGTTTGTCTGGTGTCCCTAGGTCTACGTGCTGTATTTCTTCTACTGATGTTTGCAGCACGGGTGATGGAATTTCTTCCCGTTGCTGCGGCTCGGATCCGATACTAGAACTGTTTGAAATCTCTGTGTCCGTACCGGGTGTAGGAACTTTAGTTTCTGACACGGTGTTAACGGTGTTTTTCCTGTTATCCTGTGACGAATATTCGAATTTGTCATCCACACTACTTTCGTCAGAGGTCCGTCTCCGTTTGTTAGTTATGGACTGGGTTACAACTGGGGTAATAACTTTAGTGGGCACCTGATCTACGTTTACTTTTGGTGTCAGTGGTGGAAAGTCTGCCGGGACGACAGGTGGTTGCTCAGAAAAACTGCTACTGGGTGTTGGGTCATCAACTTCCCGAGTGGGTGCTACTATTTCGGCTAACGTCAGTTTTTTGCGTTGATGCAAGTTGTTTCTTCGGGCAATCCTGACGCATATGTCCGCTTTCGTTACAGATGTAACACGTTTCTTCCTGACCAGAATATGTCACATGAGCCCTGTACCCACAGACAGTGATATGAGAGGGAATATTAGTTCTAACGTGCATTTCTACTGATCTTATACCACTGAAACACTGAAGTTTATGTTGCTTTGACCAGCGCTCGTTTCTGATTTGTTTAATATCGCCATAACATGGTAACACCTCTCTAAGATAACAATTTTCTACTTCCGGCGGCAAATTGAAAACGCGAACATTCTTATATTCAATACCGGCATTAGATATGGAAACTGTACTCATCGTTGAGTCTCGATGTCGAAATTGAGCAGATGTTCCATGTTTCATCAGGATTTTGTCTAGTAAGACATCAGGATTTTGACGTAGAAGCAGTATTCATCCAAATCGTAATAAGCGGTATGTATTTGTTCAGAGACGATTCCAAAAAGCTGTCGATCCAATAATGAACTTCTACCGAACTCGGTTGCTTATTCCTGGTTGCCTTATCAAACTCGAAACGCAGAGTGCACTTCCTGGGAACCTTCTTTTCCATATTTACGGTTTTTACCTGCCGAGACCGCTAACATTTACACAACACACGCACCAGAACACTAAGTGACGATACTGCACAACAAGTTAACACTTAACACGAAAGAAAGCTGTTCGCGACTTGTGAACGCTTTAAACTGTGAGCACACTCCCGGACGTCGTCACGCTACCGCGTCTCAAGCGCCACTTGTGTTAGATCCCCTCGGCCATCGCGGCCGGCAGTAAAAATCCCCCGATTTTTGGTTCTCCACGTCAAACTGTTGTTCTGTGGTGTCAAGTGTGATTTGACGGAGTAAAAATGGAGAGAGAAAAACAAGCTGATAACTAGATGAGTGACGACTTTCGCGGCACACGGCATAATTACAAGTTTCTCTTCTGCAGAGTATTGTTTATACATGATAAGCTGACGATTCGCGCAGTGGCTATGAGAAAAGTCAGGATGCGTACCTTGCTCCTGCACTATCACTGCCGAGTGGCGAGGAACAGTTTGTTATGGACTATATTGACACCAAAAAGCACAAGAAAAGTAAAGAAGCACAAGGTACGTCACGAAGAATCTGTGAGTTATTTTACGCAAACCTTCAGTGAAAGTGATTTTAAGATGGCAGCAGCTGAGGCAACATACGCATTTCATACCGTAAAACACCATCAGAATTTTATCTCGATGGATTGTACCAACAAATTAGTTGGAAAAGCTTTCAATGATTCCAAAATTGCTGGGAACGTTTCTTGTCCTAGAACGAAATGTGAAGCAATCGTCCGTAATGTCTTAGCTCCTGAGTGCCTAGATCGATTAAAAGTTCAATTGGAAGGAGTCTTTTTCTAAGTGTTAGTACTGATGCTAGCAACCACGGAAACAATTAACTTTTTCCGATAGTTATTAAGTTCTTTTTCCTACCCATGGGAAGCATGCACACTAAACTTACTGACATGGAAAATCTTCCAAACGAAACATCAGAAACTGTAGTACATATTGGAGGTGCTGCAGAATAACAATCTGTCACAAAAGTGTACCATGTATGGCGGCGATAACACCAATGTCAACTTTGGTGGAATGGAACGATCTGGATCTAACAATATGTTCACTAAACTAAAGAAAGAATTACGTGACAACATTTTAGGAAGTGGTTGTTCATGCCATATTATACATAATGACGGTAGAATTGCTTCAGACATTCTGAAGCTAGATGTGGAAGTTTTTGTCCAGAAAGTATTCTCTCATTTTTGTGTATATACTGGCTGGGTAAGTCAGTTCGAAGGTCGGAGGAAGGCAACGGCATACCACCTCCAAACAGGACCATGCCTAGTAAAGCACTATGGTGTTCAAACCAATCTTCGGATTGATGACTGCTTTACCTTATACTGTGAGAGTAAATAAGTTGGCTGAATTTTGTGATTTTGTAGGAATTGAAAACAAGACAATACTTTCTCATAGTAAGACACTTATGCCTGCAAATTTTGCAAATGTACGAGGCTCTTACATCTTACTTCATGTCTGAAACTAATGTTCCGATTACAATTAAACTTTTCTTAGAAAATCCCTTGGCTGAAGGATACCTATGGTTTCTACATAGTGTCCCCAGTTACCTACACAAACAAATATTACGCACTGAAGGTGAAAAAAGTCGTACAAGTGTATTCTGTACTCTCTGATACTGTGTCAAGTCTACAAGAGAGAGCTAAAAATAACTTCGTTCCCATAAAAGTGAGAGATGTCATCTCTAAATGTGACAATGACGAGATTGTTCACTTGTTCAGAAAAAACATGAACGCTTTTTATACTGTATGTAGTGATTACATTAGCAAGTGGAAGAAGCAGTATGAGGAATTAACTGTATTCAATTGGTTAACTCTTAACAAGAAAGTTGATCGGGAAAGTGTGGAAAATTTGTTGCCTACTTGAAAAACAGAAACGTTATTGTGAATGACATTGAATTGTTTGATGAGGTAACTCGCCTAAAAACGTTTCTGTGTGAACAGTTCAAATCCGAAACTGGGACAACAGTTTTGGAAAAAGCTGTATTTGATAGATGGTATGAGTTCATGAATTATCGTTCAAAAGATGAATATTCAGAACTTTTAAAAATTGTTCAATACTTTTTCGCAATCCCTGCCCACAAAGCCGCTGTGCAAAGGCTATTCAAAAAATGTTCAAATGTTTGAACAACTTATGGGACTTAACTACGGTGTCATCAGTCCCTAAGCTTACAAACTACTTATGAACAAGCTAATACTAAAGACGGCACAAATATCCATGCCCGAGGGGGGATTCGAACCCCCGACCATAGTGGCCGTGCTGACCGTGACTGTAGCGCCTCAGTTACCTCGGCCACCGCGGCCGGCATAAAGGGCATTTTCATTATTAAATATACAATGGACTGATGAAAGAAATCGAATGTCTGTACAATGTGTAAGGAATTTGTTGATCATCAATTACAACTACAAAGATATCACTTGCTCTCAGTTCTATGACAATATCAAAACCAACAAAGAATTATTTAAGAAAATTCGAGGACGTCAGAAATATGATTTTCTAAGAAAATAAGCTCTTCTGGTTGGAGTAAAGATTATCTGTAATACCCCCTCCCCCCGGTTTTTTATTTTGAAAATTTGGTAACCCAAACCCACACGTTCCTTACTGTTCAGAACACACTGACCTTGATGAATGTTCGAAGGTCATGTTTCAATTTACTCGCTTCTTGACGTGTTACTGGCTGAGACTGTGTACGGGTATTCTGCCGTTCCGTATGAGCGAAAATTTCAAGCGCCCCCCTCGAATCTTTCGATGTAGTCAACTTTTCGCACAATATAACTCATACCTGACGTCTAATTTTCATATATCACATTCATGCGTCTCTTTTTTATGAATACGTTTTTATCAGTAATTACAGACGTCGTTTTTAGTAACGCAGCCACAGACACGTAATTTCACAGACCTCGCAGTTCAGGATCATGTATGGAATGCATAAACATTTCATTTTATGAAACAACTTTCTAAAGATAGCGGTGGCCGAGCGCTCTGCGGCGCGCCAGTCACGGTCCACACGGCCACTACGGTCAGGGGTTCGAATCCCCCCTCGGGCATGGATATTTGTGCCGTCCTTAGTCTTAGATAGTTCATAAGTAGTTTGTAAGTTTAGGGACTGATGACCCCGTAGTTAAGTCCCATAAGCTATACAAACATTTGAACATTTCTAAAGATAGCAACACTCGAAAGTAAATGAGAAGATACAAATTATTTCTAATTGAAACAAACCTATTTAATGGGAATGACAATACCATATTAAAAGGATACTTATGAAATGCAATTTTGTACTTTATGGTGGAATACCAAGAAGATTCCGCTTAAAGCTACGTTCACACTGAAGGATTTATCGCTGAGATTTGTGCCTGGCATATGTAGTCGATGAGATTGGGCACATGTTGCAAGTTCCTGCGACATGTACCTGCAACATCAACGCTACAATTCCGAGAAATACACTGTTCCGGCACAAACACCTGTATCCATCCGCCGAGCGAAAACACGGCACAAATACCAGGTACATATTCTACTGCGCTTGCGCCGTTCACACGCTGTTGCTCCTTGCGTACACGCGACTATTTGTTTAGGTACGTGAATTCTGTGAAATTATAAGCCTGTCTTCTATTCGTAGGCGAAATGGAATGGACGAAGTATAATACAATGAAACTAATCTATGAATTTCGTGACAGGGCGCATGTTGTGGGATCCCACATGCGCGAATTATAAAAACCGAAACGCCAAAGACGATGCAATTGACGAATTTCATTGCTATTCAACACTTCGCATGAAGAAATGAATAGCAAATTGCACAACCTGCGCCCGCAATTCTTTCGCGAACATAATAAAACAACTACCAAGAAATCAGGATCGGGCAGAGAAGATAGCATATTTCAAAGTGGTACGCCTACAGTTCACTGCTGTTTCTGAAGGATGTGAACAAACCAAAGACGAGTTTATCTACGTTTGCGGTACATTAGTGCATATTTACTTATCATGATTATTACAAATGTTCATTATATAACAATGAAGAATGTAAATATCAGTCCTTGAACATTTTTCAAATCAAATGTTCAAATGTTTGTTAAGTTTATGGGACTTAACTACGGGGTCATCAGTCCCTAAACTTACAAACTACTTATGAACTTCTTACGAACTAGGACGGCACAAATATCCATGCCCGAGGGGGGATTCGAACCCCCGACCGTAGTGGCCGTGCTGACCGTGACTGGAGCGCCTCAGTCACCTCGGCCACAGCGAACATTTTTGATAACTTGGTAGTCCAATCATGATTATATTTAAAACACTACGAAACAAATGCTGCCACTCCACTTGTCCTTCAGCAGTGACAAAATACGCTACGAATTCATTTCTCACTTGTTTTGCGTCTTCGGCAACATTTCTACCGATTTTTAATAGGGATGCGAGTGGTGGCTGGTCTGTACAGTCCCTGTTTCTGTATTTTCATAATCAAAAGTACCTGGCGATAAATAAACGAGGCGAGCATCTGGATTTCTTCGTAGAAAGTTGTGGAGACAGACGCAGCACAAAGTCACAATTGTTGTTAGGGATGAATGGATTTTCATAGAAAAGGAAAAATAGCTGATAAAAGCCCAAATCGGGCTCGGCGCGATCTACAGTGCCTGCAATTGTATACTCTTTCAATGCTTTGTCATGATTACCTGCCGGCCGCGGTGGCTGAGGGGACTGCGGCGTGCCAGTCACGGTTTGCACGGCCACTACGGTCGGGGGTTCGAATCCCCTCGGGCATGGATATTTGTGCCGTCCTTAGTATTAGCTAGTTGATAAGTAGTTTGTAAGTTTAGGGACTGATGACCCAGTAGTTAAGTCCCATAAGCTCAACAAACATTTGAACATGTTTGCACACCAACGTCTGCAAAAATGAACTGGTAATCCGCATCCACTAATGCCATCAGCGCAAGGCTGAAAGTATTTCTGTAGTTGTAATAGGTGCTTCCAGCATGTGCAGGAGTAACAATTTGAAGTGTTTTCCATCTAAAGCCCCTATGCAGTGAGGAAAGTTTCAGCGAATCTCAAATTCTCTTGCGATTTTCTTCACCTGTGTTTCAGTTTTCGGTACCTGCAAAAATGTACAAAAAATCTGAGAACTTTTCCTCTTCTTGTTAGGGTACATAAAAAAATCCAAAACATATTTTATTATTACGGAAAAGAATTCAGGATCTCATATTTGAAGCGAAACTAGAAGAGATGGACGAATCAAAGGTTATTGCGGAAATTAACATCGACGGAAATGAGAGGCAGAGGAGAAGTATATATTTTAACTGAATAAATGTTTTGCTATAAATCAACGTGGTTTTAAATGTTGTTAATAGAACTTCCTTAGAAATAAAAAAAAGAGTATAAACATAACAAGTTCTTCCGTCGATTTCTCTTTTAAGCGCCTTTATTGTGGCCTCACACACTTTTGGTATTAGTTCATTGATTTTCGATTTCCAAATCCTGCGCGTGTATATTAAGGAGCTGTACGAATCACCAGTAGCTAAAAATCGTAATGTAATGGCAAACTGTTCAGCAGGAGACACGCATCTGTAAAATTTGTATCGTTCATTGTGTCATATTGAGTAATATTTCAAAGTCTGTCGTCGATATACGAACAACATTTTTGAAACCCTGTGTATACTGAATTTTCAGGTCACTCATCACTGAACTGTAGGCTCCATGACTACTCTGTTTACTAAGAAAGTTAGGCACCCAATACCTGCGTTGCTTTCTCCGATTGTTTTTCGTTTTCATAATTACATTCACCACCCCCATGAACCACAGACATTGCCGAGGTGGGGTGGCTTGCGTGCCTCGACGATGCAGATAGCCGTACCGTAGGTGCAACCACAGCGAAGGGGTATCTGTGGAGAGGCCAGACAAACGTGTGGTTCCTGAAGAGGGGCAGCAGCCTTTTCAGTAGTTACAGGGGCAACAGTCTGGATGATTGACTGAGCTGGCCTTGTAACATCAGCTAACATGGCTTTGCCATGCAGATACTACGAACGGCTGAAACAAGGGGAAACTACAGTCGTTACTTCTCCCGAGGACATGCAGCTCTACTGTATGACTATATGATGATGGCATCCTCTCGGGTAAAATATTCCGGAGGTAAAATAGTTCCCCATTCGGATCTACGGGCGGGGCTATTCAGGAGGATGTTGTCATCAGAAAAGACAATACTGGCATTTTACGGATCGGAGCGTGGAATGTTAGATCCCTTAATCGGGTAGGGAAATTAGAAAATTTAAAAAGGGAAATGGATAGGTTGAAGTTAGATATAGTGGGGATTAATGATGTTCGGTGGCAGGATGAACAGGATTTCTGGTCAGGTGAGTACAGGATTATAAATACAAAATCAGTTGGGGGTATCACAGGAGTAGGACTGATAATGAATAAGAAGATTGGAATGCGGGTAAACTACTATGAGCAGCACAGTGATCGCATTATCATTGTCAAGATAGATACGAAGCCAACACCAACAACAGTAGTACAGGTTTATATGCCAACTAGCTCTGCCGATGATGAGGAGATCGAAGAAATATATGAGGAGCTAAAGGAAATTATTCAGACAGTTAAGGGAGAGGAAAACTTAATTGTTATGGGAGACTGGAATTCGGTAGTAGGAAAAGGAAGAGAATGAAAATAGTAGGTGAATATGGCCTGGGCAGAAGGAATGAAAGAGGAAGTCGCCTGGTAGAATTTTGCACGGAACATGATTTAATCGTAACAAACACGTGGTTTAAGAATCACAAAAGAAGGTTGTATACGTGGAAGAGACCAAGAGACACCGGAAAGCATCAGATAGATTTTATAATGGTAAGACATAGATTTCGGAACCAGGTAATAAACTGCAAGACATACCCAGGGACAGATATAGACTCAGACCATAACTTGTTAGTCATGAACTGTAGGCTGAAACTGAAAAAACTGCAGAAAGGTAGGAAAATAACGAGATGGGACTTGAAGGAACGTGAAGTTCTGGAGAAATTCAGAGGGAGTTTTAGGCATAAATTGACAGAAACAGTAGAAGAGGAATAGGTAGCATTGAGAGATGAAATAGTGAAGGCAGCAGAGGACAAAATAGGTAGCAAGGCGAGACCTACAAATATCCTTGGATATCACAGGAAATACTAAATTTAATTGATGAAAGGAGAAAATATAATAATGCAGTAAATGAAACAGACAAAGTGGAGTACAGACGACTAAGAAATGAGATTGACAGGAAGTGTGTATAAGAAGGGAAAAAGTAGATACCGCCTACAGGAAAATAAAAGAGACATTTGGGGACAAGAAAAGCAACTCTACGAATATCAAGAACTCTGATGGGAAACCAGTTCTCAGCAAAGAAGAGAAAGCTGAAAGGTGGAAAGAGTACATAGAGCAGCTCTACAAAAGGAATGAACTTAGAGACGATGTTGTAGGAAGGGAAGAGGAAGTAGATCAAGATGAAATAGGAGATACTATACTGAGAGATGAATTTGACAGAGCCCTGAAAGACCTAGGTCGGAACAAGGCCCCAAGAGTAGATGACATACCCTCAGAGCTACTAAAGTAATTGTAATTCTGTCAGAGACAGCAAAGGACCTGGAAGAGCAGTTGAATGGAATGGACAGTGTGTTGAAGAGAGCGTATAAAATTAACATTAACAAGACCAAAACAAAAATAATGGAATGCGGTCTCAGAAAATCAGGCGATGCTGAAGGAATTAGATTAGGTAACGAAACAATGAAGGTGGTAGATGAGTTTTGTTACTTGGGTATTAAAATAACATGCGATGGTCGCAGTACAGAGGATATAAAATGCAGAATGGCAATGGGAAGAAAAGCATTTTTGAAAAAGAGAAATTTGTTAATATCGAACATTAATTTAAGTGTAAGGAAGCATTTTCTGAAGGCATTTGTATGGAGTGTTGCCTTGTACGGGAGTGAAACATGGGCGATAAGCAGTGCGGACAGGAAGAGAATAGAGGCTTTTGAAATGTGGTGTTACAGAAGAATGCTGAAGATTAGGTGGGTAGATCGCATAACTAATGAAGAGGTACTTAACAAAATTGGTGAGAAAAGGAATTTTTGGCATACCCTGACTAAAAGAAGGGATCGCTTGGTAGGACACATTCTTAGACATCGAGGAAATCGTAAATTTAGCATTGGAGGGAAGTGTGTCGGCTAAAAATCGCAGAGGGAGACCAAGAGACGCGTATAGTAAGCAGATTCAAGTGGATGTGGGCTGTCGTTCTTATGAGGAGATGAAAAGACTTCCTCAGGATAGAGTAGGGTGGAGAGCTGCATCAAACCAGTCTCCGGACTGAAGACCATAACAACAACAACAATTATATTCACAGCACTAACGCATAGAAACAGAAGTTCTGCAACCGATGCCATGTTCCGTGAAAATGACTGACTGCACGTCGTCAATGAGCACACTTCGTGTTCCGGGCACATGTCTCTGAACAAAGTCGCCATATATATGTTCCGATATACTTATCTCCGAGACCTGTGCCGGGAACAAATCTCCGCGACAAATACCTCATTGTGAACGTAGCTCAATAACTCTGAAACATGCTCTTTGCTAACTTCTAACACAATCCGAAAGTCCGTGTACATAAGAATAACAAAACATTACAAACCAAAGTAGGAAATGAAGGCCTAAATATTGTGTCCCCGCACTTGTCACAAACTCACTTAAGAACACTAAGCATGTCGCCTGCCCACATTGGTGTGAAGACTTCTGCCTTTTAACTGATGGGCAAGTGCTACATGTTTCTCTTGTCTTTATTTTACTTTCATAGTGTCCGTCTGAGACGGTTTCTGAAATGAAATCAAATGTTCAAATGTTTGTTAAGCTTAAGGGACTTAACTGCGGGGTCATCAGTCCCTAAACCTACAAACTACTTATGAAGTACCTTATACTAAAGACGACACAAACATCCATGCCCGGGGGGTGATTCGAACCTCCGACCGTAGCGGCCGTGCAAACTGTGACTGGGGTGTCGCAGACCACTCGGCCACTGCGGCCGGCTGAAATGAAAATTGGCGTAAATATAGAATGTAAAAACGTAGGATAATTTTACAAAACAAAAGGAGGTTATGGCCACAAGAAATATATATTTCAGCAAGCTTCGGATCATCACTGAGAACAACGTCCGTCATATTGAAACAAATTAGCTGGGATAAAAAACGTTACTTCTCAGAGTCCGGCACGAAAGTCCAGTGAGCAAGACATTTGACATAAACAAACTAACGCACATGTCAACAATGAGAACTTGTCTAGACTTGCCAACTCTGCAGCTACTGACAACCCAAAAGAATCCGCTTCCCCCAAAACAAATAATGCTTCACTCCAATTTGCTCGGAGTCTGTGGTTGCGGGTTAAGATCAAAGCGACGTCAATGTAACGTTTACAGTACAATACTTTTTAATTCATAACTCAAAAATTAATATGTCAACATAGATTAACTAGAAGGATGGATGCCAGTATTTTGCATTTTTTCACGTAATCATATTGTGGAAAACTTTATTTATCTGGCTTCATTATGTTTGTTTAGGCTAACTACTAACCGTGATCCTCCCATGTTACTGTGTACATGGTCACACTAATGTTCATATACATTAAATACAGCTGTCGTTGTTCTATTACAATACTGAACTTTTTACTAATAGATTTTAACTTCTTACTAATTATAAATTACACGTCTGAAATGTGGGATTGACAGCAAGTGCAGACTGGCTAAGCTGGAGGACTAGATGACAAATTCAAAACCGTAGAAGAATGTATAACAAGGGGAAATATAGTTACCGCCTGCAGGAAAATAAAACAGATATTTGGAGACAAGAAAAGCAGCTGTATGTATATGAAGTACTTAGACGGAAAACCAATACTAAGCAAAGAGGGAAAAAGTTGAACTGTGGAAAGAATATATGCAGGACCTATACAAAGGAAATGAAATTGAAGCAGTATTCTAGAAATGGAAGACGAAGTGGAGGAACATTAGATAGAAGATATGATACTGCAAGACGAATTTGACAGAGCGCTGAAGTATTTGACTCGAAACAAGGCTACTGGAGTAGATGATACTCCATCTGAACTGCTGATGTTGTTAAGAGAGCCAGTGATAAAGAAATTGTTCCACCTGGTATGAGACACGGAAAATACCCCACGACTTCAAGAGGAATATTGTGATTCCAAATCCTAAGAAAGCAAGTGCAGACAAACGTGAAAATTACAGAACTATCAGTTCAATAAGTCATGGTTGCAAAATACTAACATGAATTATTTACAGACGAATGGAAAGTCTTGTGGAATCCAACCTTGGGGAAGATCAGTTTGGATTTAGGAGAAATGTAGGAACAGGACAAGGAAAGACAAACCTACGTTTTTAGCGTTTGTAGTTTTGGAGAAAGCTTTTGACAGTGTTGACTGGAATACACTCTTTCAAATTCTGAAGGTAGCAGGGGTAAAATGTAGGGAGCGAAGAGTTATCTTCAACCTATACAAAAACCAGAGAGCTGTTATTCGACTCGAAAGGCATGAAAGAGATGCAGAGGTTGGGAAGGGAGTAAGACAGGGTTGTAGCCTTTCCTCGATGTTGTTCGATCTGTACATTGTGCAAGCAGTGAAAGTATGCAAAGAGAAATTTGGAGAGAAAATTAAAGTTCAGAGAGAAGAAATAAAAACTTTGCGATTTGACAATGACATATTAATTCTCTTAGAGGCAATAGAGGACCTGGAACACATAAGATGAACATTAACAAGAGTAAAACGAGGGTAATAGAGTGGAATGTCAGAAAATCAGGCGATTCTGAAGGAATTATATCAGGTAATGAGGCAATAAAAGTAGTAGATGATTTTTGTTATTTGGGTAGCAAGATAACTTCTGATGGCCGAAGTAAAGAAGATATAAAATTCAGAATCGCTATGGTAAGAAAAGTGTTTCTGAAGAAGCGAAACTTGTTGATACCCAACATTAATGTAATTGTTAGGAAGTCCTTTCTGAAAGCATTTGTCTGCTGTGTAGCATTGTATGGAAGTGAAACGTGGAGGATGAGGAGTTCAGACAAAAATATGATAGGAGCTTTTGAAATGTGGTGCTACAGACGAATGATGAAAATTAGATCTAATGAGGAGCTGCTTAACCTAGGGTGACCAGACGTCCCTTATTTTACGTAAGTGTCCCGTTGTCCCGACAAAACACATACGGGACGTATATTGTCCCGTATTTTACGAACTGTCCATATATTCTGAATTACCAGGTTTAAAAGTAATGTTAGCGCAACAAAATGGACAACGAATGTAGTCATAAGCAATCAATAAAGAAAGTAGGATTCAACTCAAAGGGAATATACAGGGTGATTCAAAAAGAATACCACAACTTTAAAAATGTGTATTTAATGAAAGAAACATAATATAACATTCTGTTATACATCATTACAAAGAGTATTTAAAAAGTTTTTTTTCACTCAAAAACAAGTTCACAGATGTTCAATATGGCCCCCTCCAGACACTCGAGCAATATCAATCCGATACTCCAACTCGTTCCACACTCTCTGTAGCATATCAGGCGTAACAGTTTGGATAGTTGCTGTTATTTCTCGTTTCAAATCATCAATGGTGGCTGGGAGAGATGGCCAAAGCATCATATCCTTAATCTACCCCCATAAGAAAAAATCGCAGGGGGTAAGATCAGGGCTTCTTGGAGGCCAGTGATGAAGTGCTCTGTCACGGGCTGCCTGGCGGCCGATCCATCGCCTCGGGTAGTCGACGTTCAGGTAGTTACGGACAGATAAGTGCCAATGTGGTGGCGCTCCATCCTGCTAAAATATGAATTGTTGTGCTTCTTGTTCGAGCTGAGGGAACAGCCAATTCTCTAACATCTCCAGATACTGTAGTCCAGTTACAGTAGCACCTTCGAAGAAAAAGTGACCAAAAACTTTATTGGCTGAAATGGCACAGAAAACGTTCACTTAGTCGAGTCACGTTCATAGTTGTTTCCCGCGGATTCTCAGTGCCCCATATATAGACATTGTGACGGTTGACTTTCCCGTTAGTGTGGAAAGTTGCTTCATCACTAAACACAATCTTTGAAATGAAAGAGTCATCTGTTTCCATTTGAGCAAGGATAAAATCACAGAAATCGATTCTTTTAACCTTATCAGCTGCAGACAGTGCTTGAACCAATTTCAGACGATAAGGTTTCATAACTAACCTTTTTCGTAGGACTCTCCATACAGTTGATTGTGGAATTTGCAGCTCTCTGCTAGCTCTGCGAGTCGATTTTCCTGGGCTGCGAACAAATGCTTGCTGGAAGCGTGCTACATTTTCATCACTCGTTCTCGGCCGTCCAGAACTTTTCCCTTTGCACAAACACCCATTCTCTGTAAACTATTTATACCAACGTTTAATACACCACCTATCAGGAGGTTTGACACCATACTTCGTTCGAAATGCACGCTGAACAATTGTCGTCGATTCACTTCTGCCGTACTCAATAACACAAAAAGCTTTCTGTTGAGCGGTCGCCATCTTAGCATCAACTGACGCTGACGCATATATATATATATATATATATATATATATATATATATATATATATATATATATGTGTGTGTGTGTGTGTGTGTGTGTGTGTGTGTGTGTGCCCAAAATCGCTATACAAATTTTAAAGCATTCTTGGGCAACCTATGATTCTAAGCATTCTTTTTTATATAAAAAGTTATGCTTTCACACGACATGTGCAAGTTTTTCATTTATACAAATTTAGTGATTAATGAATTCATTGCAAGAAGCCACAGTGCTGAAAGTGTCTGATTTCTTGTCCATTTTAAGTTCATTTCATGAGACGTTAACTGATTATATTGTGAAATGAGCTTACCAATTTCTTCAACTGAACGAATTTAACTAGTCTCAGCACAAATATCCTCATCTATGGAAGTCTGTTCAGTAAAGAATTAAAATATCTACGAACATATTTTGCAAGAATGTTCTGAAGATCAGCTTATTGAAGAACTGAACCATCTTCAAAATATACGTGAAGAGAATATTTATTATTGAAAACTGTATAGCGAGTTGGTAAAAACTAGTCTCACAGTTTCAACTTAATTGCATCTGAAGAAATCTGGAGCAAATGGTGATGTGGAAACAGTCTTCTCCGTCACAAATATTTTATGGACTGCGAAAACAACATATTTAGTTTGCGAACTGTGAAGGAAATAATTATAATAAGAACTCATTTTCACAATACTTCAAGTGGTGATCATTAAGTGAAAATACCGACCTCCGGAAACACACATTCTTCTGCAAAATATAATTCACAAATAAATATGTAAAGTGCGTAAGTAATCAAAACTGTCTTTCTTGCTTGTCGGCATGTGAAAACTGTAAAATTATTTATAAATTCAACTTGATTGGCTTTTACTTGTGCGAGTAGTTATGTTCAAATGTTCGTAAACCTATTGGATCAAACTACTATGGTCACCAATCCTTATACTTACAAATCACATAAATAAACTTACACTAAAGACAACACACACCTATGGCCGAGGTAGGAGTCCAAATCCGACGGCGAGCAGCCAGACGCTCCGTAGCAAAGCGTCTTAGAACGCTCGGCCACTCCACCGCCGAGAGTAGCTATTGTTTGGTTAATTTTTGTATTAGCATCTAACTTGGTATGTCTTAGTTATTGAAATTACAAAATACTCCGATGATTGTCCCGTTGCTTTGATGTTCTTTAAGCAATCAAATACTTTTCCCGTTGCTTTCGAAGAATGCAAAATGTAAATAGGAGAACCAACGAATGCGACACATTAGCTTGGGGAATGGGGGAGGGAGGGCGAGAAACATCGCCTTTGTTCTCTGTACTTTGTGTGCATCAAGTCGTGTGTTTCTATATGCGTTAATACTACAGGTAAAGGCAACATTTAATGTCACACGCATTAGTACCCAATGTACCTGGCCTTTTTTTTTTTTTTTTTTTTAATTTGGAAATGTGGTCACCCTAGCTTAACCGAATTGTGGAGAAAAGGAGTTTCTGGCATATCCTGACTAAGAGAAGGGATAGGTTGATGGGACACATTTTGAGACATCAAGGAATCGTCATCTTAGCATTAGAAGGAAGTGTGTGGAGTAAAATTAGTAGAGGGAGACTGAGGGGCGAATACAGTAAGCAGATTCAAAAGAATGTAGGTTGCCGAACTTATTCTCAAATGTTCAAATGTTTGTATAACTTATGGGACTTATCTACGGCGTCATTAGTCCCTAAACTAATACTATGGACGGCACAAATATCCATGCCCGAGGGGGGTATTCGAACCCCCAACCGGAGTGGCCGTGCAGACCGTGACTGACGCGCCGCAGAACGCTTTTTTTCTGCTCTATGGGTAGATTATACTAAAGACGGCACAAACATCCATGCCCCAGGAGGAGAGGGGGATTCGAACCCCCGACCGCAGCGGCCGTGCAGACCGTGACTGGCACGCCGCAGGCCTCTCGGCCACTGCGGCCGGCATTTGCTTTTCTACTTCAAAAAAGTGTACATAACTTGTACTACTTGCATGCAACCACATTTTTGTACATGTCTCCCACAGACCAGATAATGACTCCACAGAATGTCGAAACCGGTCACCTTGAATAAATAAATTAAAAATTGCAACATTGGCATCTACCCTTCCATTTATATAATAAGATCGCTCCGTAAGATGAGTAAATAAAGTCGACAAAGATTACTAATTTATGGCACCGGCAGGGCATAAAACTTCTGTTCACTTTTTGTAGTTCCTTGAAGAGAGGGCGAGCGTCTTAGCAGTTAATTGTTGTGGATGTCACAGATTCCGCGAAACCACTGTAGTCATATGTTCTACATCTACAGCCATACTCCGCAAACCACATCGGCGTGTGCTTGGAGGGTACTATGAGTACTATTGTCACTTTCTCCTATTCCAGTCAGGTATGGTTCGCGAGAAAAATAATTGTCTATAATGCCTCCGTTTGGGCCCTAATCTGAATTTTTGCTTATGATCGCTTCGCGAGATATATGTGAGAGGGAGCAAAATTTTGGTTGATTCTTCATGAAACGCACGCTCTCGGAATTTTGACAGTAACCCGTACCGCGACACAGAAAGTTTCTTTTCCACTGGAGTTTCTTCATAATCACTGCGACAACTTCGCGCATACTAAATGAGACCCTAACGAAGCGTGCTATTCTCCGTTGGATCTTCTCTATGCCTTCTATCAACGCTATCTGGTACAGATCCCACACTGATGAGCAGTACTCAAGCGACGGCCGAACAAGAGTTTTGTACCCTACTTCTTTTGTTAACGGACTACACTTCGTGAGGATTCTTCCAATGCATCTGCCTACCCACGACTGATTTTATACGGCCGTTCCATTTCAAGTCGCCCCTTACGTCTACTCCCAGATATTTTATGGTACTAACTGCTTCCAGTGTTATATAATAGAGGATATTTCTTTCTACTTAAACGAAAAACGTTACACTTGTTTATTTTGATTCTCATTTGACATTCAGCAATAAATATCTCCCAATTTTTCTGAGAGAACGTTTATGTAGTATTGCCAACTGATTCTCCTGTTTCCTCTTTTACGCAAGATACTTTTCATGGTCTTGTTTATTTTAACCTTTTGCAATTGCACAAAAATTAAAAAAGAAATGTGCGGCCCCAAAAACTGCCTCCTGTGGCGTTGCCAAGTCTATCTGCCAGGATAATTCTCACTCATCCATTGTATGGTGACTCTGCATTCGTATTTCAGTAACGGCATCACAAGAAAGGCGCTTTACTTGCAAAAAAATGGAGGTAGAAGATTTTTCTTAAATTTTATGTATGTAGTTGTGATCATGTGTAATCCTAATTTTCGGCCTCGAAAACCTTCGGGTCAACTTTTTTTAGTAAAAACAACCGCGAAATTTTGATACGTTTTACTGATATACGCTTACTACTCGGAAACTACCGTATCCATCCTGCTGAAAACATTACCCTTACCAAAGTGACAGAAAATTTTGATTCGAATGACCTACTTACATGTCGAAATCGGTGCAGCCCTTTGAACTTAACCAGTTGTCAAAGTTCGGTCATTTTTACCATATTGGCTAAAAAGTCGACTCCAATGTGTATAACTAAAACGGTTACTCCAAATTAAAAATGGCAAATTATGAAAATTGTAAAGAAAAGTACCTTGTTTTCTTAGTTTTAGATAATACTGAGCACTGCATCCGAAATCAGTTATATTCGATGGCTACCCAAGTGATGCTTCCCAGAGGACGAAGAAATCTTCTGAAATAACTTGTTCGTTTATAGACGCCATGTTAATCATCAGATATTTTCGATGTAGATGAAATTTCTGCAGTTGCACAGAGGTTTTTGGCAATGAGATCAACAAGAACGGGCTGGGGTTGATGCTGGTGTGGGAATTTGAATATGGAGGTATCCATGTGCTACAGGCAGAAGAAGCTACGGATTCATTAATTGTGCAAACAGCTATTTCCCAAGTTCCTGAGTCTGACATACTTGTTCTCCTGACAGGTCGAGGAAATATCTTCTACTTCCACCAGTTAGAGGAAAATCAGTAGAAGTGTGGTACTCTAGCAACTCTTTCAACATCCAATACCGCTTCATCAGAGCACAGCATGTTATCGAACAGATCGCAATAAACATCACACAAAATCACATTTTTCTTAGTACTCACAGAAGATTTGTTGGGCTTAATGTGGCTTTCAGGGTCGAAAATACATCTTTAAAATGTTACGGTGTAACGTGATAATCCCCTTTCCCTAGCAGCTTCACTTTGAAGGGCTGAACGACATTCACATTGCCATTGGATGTTTAGGGTCTTCCGCGTGATCTTGCATGTCTCACACTACCGGATGTCGTTAATTTGTTAAAACACTCTCATTTTGTAGGACTGAGCGTGGCATTACTAACTCCCTGTTGCCCCCACCAACTTGCACTACCTACCGACCAGCCTCATTCTTGGCGGCAGTCTTAACTCTGTCTTCTATTGTGAATATACTAGTCAATTTTGGTTTCCACTCGATCAGCCACTGAAATCATAGTCAGAATTATATCAAGATAACAAGAGGTGGCACTAGTTCTGGGAGAATCTAAATACAAAATGTTCAAATGGTTGTACAGCTTATGGGACTTAAATACGAGGTCATCAGTCCCTAAACTTACAAACTACTTATGAACTAACTAAGACTAAGGACGGCAAAAAATTTCCATGCCCGAGGGGGGATTCGAACCTCCGACCGTAGTGGCCGTGCAGACCGTGACTGGAGCGCCTCAGTCCCCTCGGTCACCGCGGCCGGCAATCTAAATTCAAATTACGCCATATCACAATAACGAACAACAACACTAAATGAAATTACACTATAGCGTCAAGAGTTATAGTAAATACGTTTGAGCTGCAGACAACAGCGCCACGACATTTCGGCATGTATTCCAAAAAAGAATTACTGTACTGAAGATTGATATGAAGCATTTTTCGCGCGAACGTCACCACTTCTTTGCCACTGGCATCTAAATTTACAATAATGCCACTTCAGCTGCCAACGAACCACTGTTACAAATCGTTGCCATATTAATGTTTTGATCCATAGTATTTGTTGACCCAGTCTGAGAATAAATGTTTGTAATCTTATGGAACCAAACTACGTTGGTCATCAGTCCCTACACTTACCAACTACTTAAACTAAGTTAGACCAACCTAAGGACAACACACACATCCATGCCTGAGGGAGCCGCGGTGGAGTAGCCGAGCGGTCTAAAGCGTCTCGCTGCGGAACGCGCGGTTGCTCGCCGTGGAGGTTCGAGTTCTCCCTGGAGCATGGGTGTGTGTGTTTGTCCGTAGGTTAGTTTACCTAGGTTTAAGTAGTTTTTAAGCTACGGACTGATGACCACGCAGTTTGGTCCGATAGATTTACAGACATTTGAACATGCCTGAGGGAGCATTTGAACTTCCGACGCGGGAGGCTGCGCGATCTGTAACGTGGCGCTCCAGAGAATAAATATCTAGCAATATATTACCTTTTGTTAGCTCTGATTGCAATATGTTAAATAATTATTTAAACTACCTTACGTGTTAAAGATTTACTAATTACAAGTAATTTTAAATTAAGTGAATCATTTGGATTAATGCACAACGAGACAGAAAGGTTCGTTTCTCATTCATTGTAACTGTAGTGCATGTATCAAGACACCGGAAATCATACCTACAAGCGTATGCAATAACCATCATCTCGGATTACAGAAAAGACGTTGTAAAAATAATTCGACTTGACATGGATCTTGCAGGTTGGGACAATTTGAACCATCGTCTGGATGCCATAATGGTGATAAGAGTCTTGTAAGGTATAAGCGAACAAAAATAATGAAGAAGTGTGCAATGCTAAATATCAAGCATAAATTCGGGAAAGAAGTGATTAGTATCTTTCATAGATACGTGGATTTATTTAAAGGATATTAGGAAAAATAAGTGATAAGGTAGCGTTTTACAGCTGTTAGATTTGTGAAACGTCATTGTGCTTCACCGATTTCGGTCATACACCATTCTCAAGTTCCTGCAGATCATAAAGAGATTTTATGATATTGAAAATAAAAGAATAAAGTGTGCAGTTTGCATATGTCCAAACTGAAACAGCATACACGCAAAGTGACTGGACATTACCGACAGATAGAAATTTGTGGCTATGCTTCCACACAATTCATGTAATGTGTACCAGTTTGTTATGTGCAGTCACTTTGCGTTTATACTGTTGCAATTTGTAGTCTACTACATATGTAAGCTGTACACTTTCTTCTTTTATTTTATTTCTAACATTGTGATGTTGTTACAACCATCTGTTTATGTTCAAATGCTTGTAATTCTATCGGACCAAACTGCGTGGTCATCAGTCCGTAGCTTGCAAACTACTTAAACTAAAGTAAACTAACCTAAGGACAATACACACACCCATGCCCCAGGGAGGACTCGAACCTCCACGGCGAGCAACCGCGCGCCCCGCAGCGAGACGCTTTAGACCGCTCGGCATCTGTTTATGGTCAGCAGGCGATTGAGAATAGTCTAAGACCGAAACCGGTAGCATATGACTAAATCAATAAATAGCTTTTGGTCAACCACAATGACGTTTCATAATATTAGGCACTTTATGTCACAGAACTTATATCTTCAGAAGGAAAACGACACGGAATTTAGATCCATTATTTGTAGAGTACCTAGCTGCTATTTTCAGTAGTCATTATGTACATGTGGCTGGAAATGTGCTGCTAATTACATTTTACCTCAAGACTTTGGAGCACCAAAAACTGGAATGCAACAGTGTACGCTCACGCTAACGTAACAACCAGCACTTAGTTGTGAGCAATAAGTTACGACAAATTTCGCCGGCCGCGGTGGCCGAGGGGACTAAGGCGCTCCAGTCACGGTCTGCACGGCCACTACGGTCGGGGGTTCGAATCCCCCCTCGGGCATGGATATTTGTGCCGTCCTAGTTCGTAAGTAGTTTGTAAGTTTAGGGACTGATGACCCCGTAGTTAAGTCCCATAGACTATACAAACATTTGAACATTTGATTTACGTCAAATTTCCTGTGGTGCGTAAATAAAAAATCGTATAGAGGAACTGAGCGCTGTTTGTTGGCATATTAAATTACTATAATGTAGGTAAATATTTAAATAGAAAACTGTGTTTGTCACATAACTGAGAAGAATATGTGTTATAAGGAATGGCGCTTATTTTACCACCACACAATGGTCACCTTTCAAATTGTCCGCTGCTCTTCGTAGACAACACACGGCGTTTGTGGGGACTTGGCTTACCGTCCTAGGCTCTTGTTCTTTTCCTAACGGGCTGATTTCTCATATAAAACAATAGATGAAACATTAATGATAGCAATACTGCCATCAGGGCGTGTGTGGAGGAGAATTTACGTAGGTGCTACAAAGATCGAAGCATCTATATCTATTCAGACAGCCAGGCAGCCCTGAGATCACTGGCAGCTCCTGCAACAAGGTCTAAAATTGTTGCAGAATGTCACAGGGTTCTGGTGGAGCTAGGGGCCATTCGGGTATCAGTGGCAACGAACATGCCGACAGATTAGCCAGGATGGGGGCAGAGACTCCATTTATTAGACCGGAACCTGTCCTGACAATCAAGGCAATGATCAAATTGGAGCTACGTAACTGGCTCAGAAGACAGCACGTAGAATATTGGACCAAAGTCCATAAACAAAAACATGGCAAGGTAACGATGCCAAAGCCATGTTTTAAAAGAAGCTCTGCAATCCTGGGTCTGAACAGGAGAGAGATTAGACTCGTGGTTGGATTGCTGACAGGCCATGGGAATTTCAAAAAACACCTATGTACAACGGGAATAACAGAAAAGGACCCTAAATGTAGGATCTGTGATGACGGTGATGAAACTGCATCACATCTAATCTTCGAATGCATTGCATTGGAGAATAAAAGGCACAGAATATTTGGGACAACCAGACCTGAAGAAATTGTGTCTAATAAAGAACTGGTAAAGGGACTCCTTGCACTGTTCAAGGGCATTGGTTGGCTTTACTAGATATACAGGGAGCGGTACCGCACAATACACTTAGTTTCAGCTTGGTTGTGAGCGCGTGGCGAATGCCACCTGCGTCTAGGTGAATGCCAGGGCTGACCAAAGCGGTTCTGTGAGTTCGCTGATTTCAAATGGCCGTCGCAGTCCTTTCCGGAACTGTACCAGGAGGTCACCGGGCATTTGTACAATGGCCGCTGCACGCTGTCACAGACAAATAAATACAGACGGGAAACCTCCGTAAGGGCCCGGTCCTACGCTCAGGGGTGCGGGGAGGAAGGGTTTCCACCAGTTCCGTAAGATGTCCCATGATGGCGCTGAGGTCAGAAGCAGCCCTTTAAACTGCCCAGAGCAGGCGGCAGGTGACGGCTGCCCCCACCACCACCACCAAACACAGCCGTGGCCTCGTGGCAAGCGGCACGAGCTCTCCCCTCAGCCTCCCCTCCACGCTACCCTCTGACGTGTGAGGCACCCTAAGCCAGGGAACCGCCTGACACCTGCTAGCATCTTACGGAACTACGAGGGGAGCGTAGGACAGTGGTTTAGGGGAGGCTTCTCATCTGAGTATGTTACTCTGTGACGCCGTGGTGCAAGGGGAAAATTTCTTACGCAAACACGGGCCCCCCACCTGACCGTTAGCGAAACAGATGAACGACCCGATACGGAGTATGGCCCTGAGGAGACCTTGTTGCGAGATGTGATGGGCCGAATATTGACGTTTTCTTGTAGGATAGGGTGACCAGACGTCCCTTACTTTGCCTAAGTGTCTCGTTGTCCTGACAAAGTAAATACGGGACATTTATTCTCCCGTATTTTACTAAACGTTGCGTATATTTTGAATCAACATTTTTAAAGTAATGTTGGAGTAACCAAATGGAGAACGAATGTAGTCATAACCAAGTAATGAAGAAAATAGGCTTCAACTCAAAGAGAATGAGGCACGATTTTTGACGTAATTCTTTCATGTATTCCCAATACTTCAACCTTTGGGGACGATCTTGTTATTTTCCTTTAAACTCAAAATCGCTATTACAAATTCAATATCCCCCCCCCTGGGGCCTCACGGTTCTTTCGTGAATACGTGTGTGGCGAGCAGGGGCCCCCGAGCTAATGCAGTCTTCATTCTTTATTTACCGGACTGCATTTCCTTACTCCCTCCCATCCTTTCCTTTACTCACTACTACCCCTCCTCGCCGGGCGACTGATAACCTTAACAGTTTAGCCCCACTATCCCAACCGAACCCAACTCTACAAATTCAGTGATTAATGAATTCATTGCAAGAAAACAGCATGCTGAAAGTCTGATTTCTTGGACATTTTAAATTATATCGCGAAATGGGCTTACTCATTTCATGTGCTAACACGCGTACTAGTCTCAGCTCAAATATCCTTTTCTATCGAAGTCTGTTCAGTAAAGAATTAAAAATTTACCTGAGTTTGATGAAAAATTTTGTCACGTAACTGAGAGTAATGTGATTTGTAGATCAGCTTATTGAGAATGTGAATTATCTTTAAAATGCCGGGTGATCAAAAAGTCAGTATAAATTTGAAAACTTAATAAATCACGGAATAATGTAGATAGAGAGGTAAAAATTGATTCACATGCTTAGAATGACTCGGGGTGCTATTAGAACAAAAAAAGAAAAAAAAAAGACGAAGTTCAAAAAAATGTCCGATAAATGGCGCTGGACAGCAAAATGTCAGTGACTGCGCATGAAAATCGTGTATAAAAGGAGTTGTAATGAGAGAGAGCGAATCAGATGCACCAGCAGTCGCAGCATGTTGATGTTACCTGAAAAGGCGCTTTTAGTGAAGCTGTATTATCAGAATGGGGAATCTTCTAGTTCATCGTAAGATCTTATCGCCATAGGAAGAACGAACGGGTAAAGGTCTGTTGACAAATGCAGCTATGGCGAGAATGATTTCTAAGTTCGAAGCCACAGGTTTTTTAGACTACAGACCCCGTAGTGGCCGACCGAGCACAAGGCATAATGCTGCTGAGACAGTTCAGGAAGAAATGGAGACTGTATCGGGTTCGTCTATGAACGGGGAAGTCAGCGCTCGAGCAGTCGCACGTATCACCGGCATTCCATACACCACTGCTTGGTTGGCACATAGGCCTTCCGATGCTATCCTTACAAAATTCATCGGCATCATGAACTGTTACCTGGCGATGTAGTGAAGCGGTGGGCATTTTCTGTGTGGGCGTTTCAAAAGATGGCGGAAGATGACGATTGGTTGAGTAACGTGTCGTTGACCGACGAAGCTCATTTCACAATTCCGATGGCGGAAGATAACGATTGGTTGAGTAACGTGTTGTTGACCGACGAAGCTCATTTCACACTCCGAAAATCGTAGAACTGTCGTGGAAACTGCATTGCACGACGAGAAAGTCACAGTATGGGTTGGATTTACCACTGAGGCGCTTCAATCACGGTCTGCACGGCCACTACGGTCGGGGGTTCGAATCCCCCCTCGGGCATGGATATTTGTGCCGTCCTAGTTCGTAACTAGTTCATAAGTAGTTTGTAAGTTTAGGAACTGCTGACCCCGTAATTAAATCCCATAGACTATACAAACATTTGAACATTTTTTTTACCATATCTACTGTTATCGGGCCTTTTTTCTTCAAGGAACTGCGTGGTTCTGGTTTTGTAACCGCTACCGTGATGGGTAAGAGGTACGCCAATATGTTACAGAACTGCATCATCCCCCGTTTGGCTGATAAACACCTGCTAGAACGTACGATTTTTATGGAGGATGGTGTTACACGCCATATTACTAGACGCATGAAAGATCTCTTGCACGCGTCGTTTGGTAATGACCGTGTGCTCAGCTGCCACTTTCGTAATGCTTGGCCTCCCAAGTTCTCAGGCCTTGGCTTTGGGGTTACCTGAAGTGGCAATTGTATCGTGATCGACCGACATATCTAGGGATGCTGAAAGACAACATCCGACGCCAATGCCTCACCATAACTCCGGACATGCTTTACAATGCTGTTTACAACATTATTCCTCGACTACAGTTATTTTTGAGGAATGATGGTGAACAAACTGAGCATTTTCTATAAAGATCTTTGATTTGTCTTAATTTGTTATGCTAATTATTGCTTTTATGATCAGATGTAGCGCCTTCTGTAGGACATTTTTTGAACGTTTGGTTTTGTTTTTGTTCTAATAAAACCCCATGTCATCACAAGCATGTATGTCAATTTTTACCTCTATATCTAAGTTATTACGTGATTTATTAAGTTTTCAAACTGATACTGACTTTTTGATCACCCAGTACATGTGTAGAAAAAATTTATTAATTGAGAACTGTGTAGCTAGTAAAAACTGGTCTCTCATTTTCAACTTACTTGAATATGAAGATATCTAGAGCAAATGCTGATGTGGATCCAAGTTCTCCGTCACAAATATTTTACAGACTGCGAAAACAACATATGTAGTGTGCAAATTGTGAAGGAAGTAATTGTAATAAGGACTCATTTTCACAATACCTCATGTGGCGATTATTATGTGAAAATACCGACCTCCGGCATGACACTCATACTTCTGCAAATTATAATTCAAAGAAAAATTTGTAAAGTGCGTAAGTAATCATAATTGTATTTCTTGCTTATCTGCATGTGGGAACTGTAAAAGAAAAAGTTTTTCTTTAATTACTAAGGCAATTAGTACAAAGAAGTGAAATATCAGGGGATGGGGAACTAGTGGTCATGTCACCAGCTATTGTGGTCATGTGCAATCAGTTATCACGCCAGGAAGGAGGAAAGGTCGCTAAGGCTAGTAAAAGCCTCAATCAGCAAGTGATACCTGTAAGTGAAAAAGTGTCGGCCGCAAAACAACAGTTAATGAGGTTCTTAGGATAAGAGTTACGTTAAGTACAGCAGGAACTAGGTACAAAATTAGAAGATAACCTTGAAGAAATCCAGTGTCAGCGAGGTCACACTAACAATGCAGTGGAAAAATTGAGGAAGGGCTTAAACAATCTGAAGGACACAGTCAGGTCAGGCAAGAGCCAAATCAATGCTCGTGTAGCCTTTGTGGAGACCAGAATTTTGCTGTACAGTCTAGTTTGTCATTTAAAATTGATACAAATACAGACAAAATATGTACACTCCTGGCCATTAAAATTGGCACACTACGAAGATGACGTGCTACAGACACGAAATTTAACCGACCGGAAGAAGATGCTGTGATATGCAAATGATTAGCTTTTCAGAGCATTCACACAAGGTTGACGCCGGTGGCGACACCTACAACGTGCTGAAAGTTTCCAACAGATTTCTCGTACAAAAGCAGCAGTTGGCCGGCGTTGCCTGGTGAAACGTTGTTTTGATGCCTCGTGTAAGGAGGAGAAATACGTACCATCACGTTTACGACTATGATAAAGGTCGGATTGTAACTTATTGGGATTGCGGTTATTCGTCTCGAGACATTGTTCGTCTCGATCCAGTGACTGTTAGCAGAATATGAAATCGGTGGGTTCAGGAGGGCAATACGGAACGCCGTGCTGGATCCCAACGCCCTCGTATTACTAGCAGTCGAGATGACAGGCATTTTAACCGCATGGCTGCAACGGATCTTGCAGCCATGTCTCGATCCCTGACTCAACAGATGGGGACGTTTGCAAGACAACAACCATCTGCACGAACAGTTCGACGACGTTTTCAGCAGCATGGACTATCAGCTCGGAGATCATGACTGCGGTTACCCTTGACGCTGCATCACAGACAGGAGCGCCTGCGATGGTGTACGCAACGACGAACCTGAGTGTGCGAATGGGAAAGTCATTTTTTCAGATGAATCCAGGTTCTGTTTACAGCATCATGGTGGGCGCATCCGAGTTTGGCGACATCGCAGTGAACGCACATTAGAAGCGTGTATTCGTCATCGCCATACTGGCGTATCACGTGGCGTGATTGTATGGAGTGTCATTGGTTACACGTCTCGGTCACCTCTCGTTCGCATCGACGACGCTTTGAACAGTGGCCGTTAGATTTCAGATGTGTTACGACCTATGGCTCTACCTTTCATTTGATCCCGGCGAAACCCTACATTTTAGCAGGATAATACTCGACCGCATGTTGGAGGTCGTGTTCGGGCCTTTCTGGATAAGAAAAATGTACGACTGCTGACCTGGCCAGCACATTCTCCAGATCTCTAACCAACTGAAAACGCCCGGTCAATGGTGGCCGAGCAACAGTCTCGTCACAATACGTTAGTCACTACTCTTGATGAACTGTGGTATCCTATTGAAGCTGCGTGGGCATCTGTGCCTGTACATGCCATCCTAGCTCTGTTTGACTCAGTGCAGAGGCGTATCACGGCCGTTACTCGGTACTGATTTCTCGGGATCTATGCACCCTAATTGCATGTCAGTTCTAGTCTCTCTCTCTATCTCTCTCTCTCCCTCTTTCTCTTTCTTTATACGTTAGTGTGTATGTCCTCTATGCGTTCATAAACCATTCATTCTATTGCAATGATACTTTGGTCAACTGTTCACCGTACGCCCACAGAGGTTCCTGGCCAAAAAAATAAAAGAGCACGATTTCAAGAGATATGACGTCATAAGTAATGAGAGGCCACCGCGAGAGATTACTCAGATTTAAGGATCAATTATTGGAAAACGGGAGCAACTTGAACCTGCCACAAAGTTTGCATGTAATTTCGGACGTTTATGACACGTTTTTTTACTGACCCCTACCCGACACACAAAATGATGAAACGAACAGAAATCTACCGCTCACAACAGTTTCGCTGTAGACGCAGTAAAACTGTCGCATCGGGCAGGACTTTGTATCAAATTAAGCTGGCATTACAGATTTGCAAGTTACTGTTTATTTTGGTCTGCTAGTCTCCGTTAATTCTCTTGCATCCAAAATTAAGCAATCTGTTTTCTTAATCTCTTTGTATATAAAAGGGAAAGGACACTCACTCACTGACTAAAAACGAAATCTCGAAAACTACTTCACATTTGAACCTGAAATTTGGCAGAAATGTAGTTTATAGGTAGAAAACGTCAGCTAAGAAAGTATTTTGTGATAAGTGCATGGCAGAGTATACTTTCCCTACAGACTTACAAAATCCATACTTTCATTCAGATCTTCACGAAATTTCGCACGCTTGACCTTCGAAACAAGAGGAAGGTCACCGTCTGCCTACATTAAGTTTCATACGGTACAAGGGGGAGGGTACTTAGCAACATAAAAATGGATCCCTAAATAACTTGAGAACGGCTCGACCGATGTCACAGATCCATTTTTTTTTTTTTTTTCAGAACAAAGGCTGCATGAAATAAAACAGGAGTATTTGAGAACAACAATGTGCGTTTTTCAATGTGACCCTGCGTTTCTATTGCATAGAAATCTATAGTTTTGTTCCGAATTAAAGAAATTTTGCACACTCTACCTTAAATACAAGAGGAATGTCACTGTATAAAATTTCTTTCGGTGCATGGTGGACGGTACTTTACTTACGGTATTTTACCAAATGCATATTTTTGCTCCAATGGTTATGAATTTTTGCACACACGACCTTTAAACCAAGAGGAAGATCACTGGGTACATAAATGTTTGTGTGGTTCATGGCGGAAGGTACCTTGCAGAAAACATTGCCGAGAGGGAAAGGTGTAAACGAACAGAGAGATGTGAGAGAAAGAGGTGGATTCAGAGAGTTGGGGGAAGGGGATGTAGACTACGAGAGTGTAGAATGAATACACACCCGGGCAACGCCGGGTTTACAGCTAGTATAATATATTTGTCCAATGAATACCCGTTTATCATCTGCATTCCTTCTTGATGTAGCAATTTTAATGACCAGTAGTATGTTCAGCAGAACAATATATTAAAAACTGAAATCAGAGAGTCTATGGAAAATTTAGAGTAGAAAATTAGTAATTGCAGGGTTGAACAAATAATTTCTGGAATTAATACTAATCTAGATGCATGCAAAATTGATATCAAAAATTTAGACCATATAGTTGTTGCATGAGAACGTTGTGACTAGGGAGGTGGGGAACAGCTTGGGTGGAAATCTGTAGTAGTTAAGGCTCATTCCAATGATGGAAAACTCATCCTAAATTTTTTGCATCATTGTAGAAATAACTATACTAATGGTATGACTGATGCTGCTGAAATTGAGTCTGTGAAAAAATTTCTTGATGGTGAATTGTCATTGTCCAATCAATATGCTAGTGGCAATATGACATATGGTGTTTTTGAAAAGAGTTTTTTGAATAAATTTTGATCAACCACTACTCAGGCTAAGGTAAAGAATGAATTTCTGAATTGACCTAGATATAGGGAAAGTGATGGTATCATGAAAGATTTTTGCGAAGCCTGGTTCACAAAGTTAGTTCACCTAGACGTTTATTTTGAAGAAATAACCCAAACTGATGATTTGAAGAAAAGACTACCAGTTAGATAGCAGGAAGTATTAAATAAGTACCCGATGAATCAGTGGAACAATTCCTGAACTGTGTTGGCAAGCTAGACAGAGGATATAAAAAGAACCTTATTAGTTACAGAAATGAATAACAAGATGGCAGAGACAGAAACGACAACATCAGGAACGACAGAAACAGGCATAGTAACGTGGATCTGATCATAGAAATAATTTATGGAGATATGAGTGAGAAAATGACAACAGAAGTTCAAATGGCTGAGGAAACGGACAGGAAAACTTAAGTTCACACTGTTGAGAACCTGTCAGTTTGGGGCAAGGAACTGGACACAAAACGAGGCTGAGAAAACTAGACCAGTCGTGGAAGTAGAGTGCATAAACATAGAATCATAGGGAGACAAACAGGGTGAACAAGGTACGGTCTGACAAGAAATTTTGGGAAGCGATCCTTCAAGAGTCAAAAAAAGAAGACGACAAGTAAGACAATCAGGAATATGTAGTGTTAGAGCAAGAAACTGTCTGTTCTGTGCAATGCATGCAATTATGGTACTTTTGATGAATTTTGTTTGTGAAGATTGTTAGTGAATGATGCAGAAGAGGTTAAGGACAGTGTTGATGTTACTGCCCAAATTTCTGTTGGGTCTGATAATCAGGAAGAAGAGGTGGTGCAGAGTGAAGTAGGCTGAGACATAGATGACATAGATGAAATGTTATTGATGGAAACTGTGATGATTTTTGTAATGTGGACTTAGAAAGAGAATTAGATGGTATGATAAACAAGAGAATATTCTGGCTGAAGATTCTTGTGATCTACCGTGACGAATGTGTTAGGAGAAATCTTGTGAATACGATTTTACCAATGAAACTTGGCAGTACCTCAAGCATTCATGGAAGTGATAAAAAGTAAGTGGTGGAAAAAGAAATATTACATGTAGTGTTAGACAGTTACAATGGATATGGTGATAACAGCAAATTTTGGATAAAATGAATAGCATGTGGAAGAGGGTGACTATAAGATAAGAAGCTTACATAAAAAAGTTCAGAAGAATGACTGTGTTACCAATATAAGTCAAACCGTAAAGATTTGCAACTTGTTAAGAAGAACTTAGTGTTCCTCTAAGCAGTGTACAGGCTAGAGAAAACACCAATAACGTGGGATTTGAAGGGATTGTGGTAGATCTGATACATGAAGATGAGAACAGTATCTTTACTGATGTGACTAGATCTTCATATGTTAAATTTACGACTGAGAATTGGAAAGGTGTTGCTCTTATAGACATTGGTATTTCAGAAAAGTTCAGAGTTGTGAATAAACAGGATCCTGGTTTTATTAAAATGCCTGTAGTGGGAATTAAGATTAAAGGTGCTACCGGAAGACACAGGAAGTTAGTCAACGGACAAGTGCTATTCTGATTTTCTGTAGGAGAAGTTAAATTTACGACTGAGAATTGGAAAGGTGTTGCTCTTATAGACACTGGTATTTCAGAAAAGTTCAGAGTTGTGAATAAACAGGATCCTGGTTTTATTGAAATGCCTGTAGTGGGAATTAAGATTAAAGGTGCTACCGGAAGACAGCAAATTAGTCAACGGACAAGTGCTATTTTGATTTTCCGTAGGAGAAGTTAAACTTACCCAAAGCTGTCACGTTATACCCAGACTGAGTGAATCTGTTCTTCATGGTACTGATTGGATTAAGAAAGCATAAGTATTTTTTCATTCGGGTGATAGTAAAGTAATGTTTACTGACCTAAAACTGGTGTGCTGTACTGTATTTCTACAGTCATTCATAATTGAGTTAATGCCAGGAATCAGAGTTTGGTATAAAATTACTAAATGCAAGAAGATGTATAGAGACTGCAGATAGTGAGCAGAAAGAAGTAGAAGATGAGGATTACAGTGATGTCGTTCCAAAAAGATTGATAGATGCAAATATGTTGACACATGATCAGAAGGAAGAACTTAGGAGAGTGTTGTGGGAATACTATGATGTATTTGCTAACAGACCTGGAAGAATGAAGAATTATGAATGCAAACTGAAAGTGAAGCCTCATGAACCATTTTACATTAAAATGTATAGAATGCCTATATCTAAGAGAAAAGTGGAAAGTGATTTAGATGGAGAATTGGAAAATCATTTGAGGGACGTGGAGACGTGAGGATTGTTTTGAACTCGAGACATTTAAGTAAATTACTAGAAAGAGAGACAGGCCACCCTGAAATGCATGGATGAGTTGTTGCACAAATTTGAACATATATCACCAGTGCGGATCTGATTTCTGATTTTCATCAGATGACATTAAGCAAAGATTATCGGAAGGACACTGCCTTTCTCTATTGTATTAGGTGCTAGCAATGCTGTATTGAGCCATTTGCACTAAACGTATGTGTGGCAGAGTTTGTCAGAACACTTGACTCTTTTTTGGTAATGGAACAAGCTGACTATCATGATATCTTGATCACCGCCAGGACTTGAGAAGAACATTGAAAGTAGCTTGTTATGTCTTCTAAGCAAGATCTCAGGAAGTTGAGATCTACAAATGTAAGTTATAACGCTCACTGCTGCTCTACGTTTCTTTACGAGTGCCCACAGAAATTGCGCAACGGAAATTTATCTAACTCAAAAATGTTCAAATGTTTGTATAGCTTATGGGACTTAACTACGGGGTCATCAGTCCCTAAACTTACAAACTACTTATGAACTAGCTAATCCTAAGGACGGCACAAATATCCTCGAGGGGGGATTCCAATCCCCGACCGTAGAGGCCGTGCAGACCGTGACTGGAGCGCCTCAGTCACCTCGGCCACCGCGGCCGGCTTTATCTAACTGCTCACTCCTTAAGTAGTGACAATTATCTTTGGAACAAAGAAGCTGAATTAAAGTTTGTGTTGTGGAGGGAAATCGTACATAGACTATTCCGAGGCGCCTTAATGGTTAGTGGTGTGGTAGTCTAACGGTTAAGACGTCTGCATAGTAAGCATGGAGGTCCGGGTTCGATTCCCGGCCTCACCACAAATTTTAATTCAATGCTTCAGATCTATTAATAATGTCTTTGACAACATTAATGTTAACAAATAAATGAATAGATAATTAAACATGGGATGGGGTGAATGAAAGCAGAGGTTTTATATTTTAAAATCACAATCTATTCAGTAAAATAACCAAGCATATAAATGTGGGGAGACCAAATTAAGCACACACCTTGTACAAAAGTGAATTACATCATAAAATTACTGCCCGCAATAAAATTGTTTCTGTCCTTTATGGATATGGAGGTAATGTGGTTGTGGGAGGAAATTTGCAAATACACAATGGGTAGATGAAAGCACATTTATTCATTCACAGACACGCCCATAATGCTTGCGGTACATTACAATGCAGGAACACTTGATAGTAGTGGCGAAACAAAGCGTCGGCGACGTTTTGTCAAGATGGCGGATGTCTTCATCACAAATTTAAGAACACTACGCATTCATGTGTGGGGAAGCAGCGGTATACTGTTCTTAAGTACCACGTGGTGTGTGACCACGCCAAAATACATAGCATTTACAAACAGAAATTATTTTAGAATGAGCAAGTAAAGCAAACACGAGAATTCGTTTAGAAGAAAGCTAGTATTAATAAAAGCATGGCTGAAGGCCGAAGTAACGACCGTTACGAAAGCACGTGGTGCAATCGGTCATAAAAGACAGGAAAGACAGAATCAAACTAGAAAATATGTGAAATATTTAGCATACTCGCAGATATAGACGCGATGTGAAAGGTTAGTTAAAAACACTTTAGGATAATGAATAAATCGAAATGGAACACGATCACACATTCAGTGGATGTTTTTCAACATCTCGTTATTATCAAGGAAGTCTGCAGGAAGTGAAGACTAGTAGGAATGTCACTGAAATTGGAAAAGTATAAATTTACGCAGAAAGATTAAGTTTTCTTACCCATATTATGACAGAAGATGGGATCCTAACAGATCAGGTGAAGCTTAAAGCAATTGCTAAATTCCTTGTACTGAAGACGAAGAAGCATCTCAAACCGCCGCGGTGGAGTAGTCGAGTGGCTCCCGCCCACAGGCAAAAATTTCGCCGGGCGCCGTGGCTCAGCGCGCCCGGTCAGAGGGCTGAACTTCCTCTGTAATAAAAAAGCTGAGCCAAAAACAAATCGAACAAAAACGAACAAACTTGATCAACGTCCGCAACAAACAGAACTACACAAAAAAAAAAAAAAAAAAAAAAAAAAAAAAAAAAAAAAAAAAAGTGGTAAAGCGTCTCGCTGCGGAGCGCACGGTTGCTCGCCGTGGAGGTTCGAGTCCACCCTGGGGCATTGGTGTGTGTGTTGTCCTTAGGTTGGTTTACCTAGGTTTAAGTAGTTTGTAAGCTACGGACTGATGACCACGCAGTTTGGTCCGATAGATTTACAAACATTTGAACATGTGAATTTGAACATCTCAAACCGATTTTTTTTATTTGTGTTTTCGGGTATTATAAAAAGTTTTTGTGTTCAATCATTTTTGAAGAAAATTACAGTATGGGCATGGACTGAAGAATGTCTGGTGGCCTTCGAAAATACGAGGCGCCTCCAGAAAGTAAGTTCCGTTTGGTTATATAAAAGGAACGGGTACAGATACAGAGAAAATATTGATTGTACAAAAATCTACAACTGTTAAACTACTTTTCTACATAGTTTCCGAAATTTTGTAGGCAATTGTTATAGCATGGCACAAGGTTTTGTGTGCCTTTTTCATAGAATGTTGCCGCCTGTGTATTCAACCATGTGGTAACATGTTCTTTCAGGTCGTCATCATCGTTGAAGTGTTGTCCACCAAGGACAGATTGTAGGTGTAAGAAGAGGATTACTGTCAAAAGATTTTTTTTTCACGATAATAGCTGACCTCACACACCGAATGTGACCAAACATTTCTTACGGAAATTTCAATGGGACCTGTTTGATCATCCTCCATACAGCTCGGACCTCTCTCCTAGCGACTCCACCTAAAATCTGTCCTTGGTGGTCAACACTTCAACGATGATAAAGAGCTATTACCACATGGTTGAATACACAGGCGGCAAACTTCTGTGAAGGATGGATGCAAAAACTGGTGGCACGCTATGACAAGTGCCTACAAAATTTCGGCAGTTATGTGGAAAAGTTGTTTAAGAGTTGTAGAATTTTGTGCAATAAAAATTTCTTCTGTATCTGTGTACGATTTCATTTTATTACCAAACGGAACTTACTTTCTGGACGCGCCTCGTATCAAGACCCAGTTATCTAGTAGCAATATTTTGTAATTTTAATATTTGCAAGTCTATCGTACTCAACAGCAAGGTTATTAGTCCGTAGATTACAAACTACACTACTGGCCATTAAAATTGCTACACCAAGAAGAAATAGAGATGATGAACGGGTATTCAGTGGAGAAATATATTATCCTAGAACTGACATATGGTTAAATTTTCACGCAATTTGGGTGCATAGATCCTGAAAAATCAGTACTCAGAACAACCAGCTCTGGCCGTAATAACTGCCTTGAAACGCCTGGGCATTGAGTGAAACAGAGCTTGGATGGCGTGTACAGGTATAGATGCCCATGCAGCTCCAAAACAATACAGGACAGCAGTCGAACATTTTCCGTATCTAGAAAGGCCCATATAGTACCTGCAATATGCGGTCGTGCGTTATCCTGCTGAAATGTAGGGTTTTGCAGGGATCGAATGAAGGGTAGAGCCACGGATGGTAACATATCTGAAATGTAACGGCCAATGTTCAAAGTGCCGTCGATGCGAGCAACAGATGACCGAGACATGTAACCAATGGCACCCCCATACCATCACGCCGGGTGATACGCCAGTATGGCGATGACGAATACACGCTTCCAATGTGCGTTCACCGCGATATCGGCAAACACGGATGCGACCATCATGATACTTTAAACAGAACCTGGATTGATCCGAAAAAATTACGTTCTGCCATTCGTGCACTCAGATTCGCCGTAGCGTACACCATCGCAGGCGCTCCTGTCTGTGATGCAACATCAAGGGTAAACGCAGCCATGGTCTCCATGCTACTGCAGACGTCGTCGAACTGTTCGTGCAGATGGCTGTTGTCTTACAAACGTCCCCATCTGTTGACTCAGGGATCGAGACGTAGCCGCACGATCCGTTACAGCCATGCGGATAAGATGCCTGCCATCTCGACTGCTAGTGATACGAGGCTATTGGCAGCCAGCACAGCGTTCCGTATTGCCCTCCTGACCCCACCGATTCCACATTCTGCAAATATTGGATCGCGACCAACGCGAGCTGCATTGTCGCGATATGATAAACCGCAATCGCGATAGGCTAAAATTCGACCTTTATCGAAGTACGCATTTCTACTCCTTACACGAGGCATCACAACAACGTTTCACCAGGCAAAGCCGGTCAACTGCTGTTTTTGGATGAGAAATCGGTTGGAAACTTTCCTCATGTCAACACTTTGTAAGTGTCGTCACCGGCGCCAACCTTTTGTGAAGGCTCTGAGAAGCTAATTATTTGCATATCACAGCATCTTCTTCCGGTCGGTTAAATTTCGCGCCTGTAGCACGTCATCTTCGTGGTGTAACAATTTTAATGACGACAAGTGTACTTAAACTGTGGCATAATAACCTAAGGACAGTACACCCACGCCCGAGGGGGGACTCGAACCCCCGACGGCGAACTGTTTTGTACAAGCCAGATTTGTCTCTCCCTTTCTACTTTGACAGTAGTGATTATGGGCTTAAAACACACCTATACCGTCAGAATGATTGGTGTAAGGCAGAAGAAAGATCTATTTCATTTGCAAGTAGGTCTTTCCATACACATGAAAAATATAACTCTCTGACTGAAAAATAATTGTTGGCAATCTTCTTGGCTTTTACAAAATTCAAAAATTATCATTCTATTGAGACATAATATTATAGTGAACATCGCCCATAAAGTCTTGACCTATATCAAAGAGAGCAAATTACACCACAATATATCTACCACATCGGCCATGTTTCTTCAGCAGTTTCATTATTCACTAAATTATATTGCGGGAAGGAATAATCCTGTTGTTGATGCCATCTCTCATCTCCCAGTAGCGGGTGATACCAAAGACACCAGTGGAGAGTGTGAAACGGAATTTCGAGTCATGTAACATAAGGGAGTTCTGGAAGAGACTGATGTGAAAGTGATCTGCGATGACATCAGAAGATATCAAAACCAAAATGGAAACTTGTAAACAGCTTAAAGAGAACAGAAGAGAGCTGTACAAGGTGTACAAAGGAGTGTTTAGAAGGATGAGGATGGACAGTACCATCTGGAACAATGCATTTATATGTTGATCAAGTACGTCCACAAAATTCAAATGTTTGTAAATCTAAGGGACTTAACTGCTGCAGTTATCAATCCCTAGGCATAAAAACTACTTAAACTAACTCATGCTAATAATAACACACACACGCACATCCATGCTCACTTCCGGTGGGAGCGCCCACGCAATCCGCGTCGTGTCACCCCCAGATCGCACGGCCATTCTCGCATGGCAAAGCCAGTCTGCCCTGGTAGCTCTAGGCGTGAGGGTCATACAGATTAGCGCGCAGTACAGTATCATATTTTGAAATCCAGCATATAATTCCAATGAAGATAGACATTTTTATTTATTTACTTAATACCAAGAGTTGTTGCATCATCATCAGTAGTAGTCTTTAATTTTCAAAACTTTCAGGTTATAGATTTCCTCGCAGAATCCATATCATTTCTTCCCAAATAATTAGATTATTTATTCGTTCCTCAGATCCTTGTTGAGGAGATCATCGTCGATGTGGAACACATCGGCATTCAGTAATAATCAATCTCATGCATGTGCTTATGCATTTTTCCAAAATGCCCTAGGGTTTCATGAAGTTCATCAATAAGTAAGAATTGAACTTCTATACTTACATTAATAACGTAATTTCTTGAAAGATTCCGAAATGGTTTAAACAATGTACTTGGTTATTTTATTAACTAGAAAGTTTTCAGGAAAAGACCCGAAGGCAATCGACGCATGTTTTCTCAACACTTCATTGTATTATAACAAGCGTAATCCTTAATTAGAGGATGAATAAAAATTCCAGCTTAGAAATTTTCCTGATTGATTTAAAATAACCTCGTGTAAATGTTTTTAAATCAGAGCCAACTAGTATAAGAATCATCACATCTTGTTTCATTAAGACCAATTTCAGGTGTAGTGGTGTAAGCATTAACATTATTATTATTATTATTATTATTGGAACTTCCTGACAAATCAAAACTGTGTGCCATGTGGGCAAGCGCACTACAGACTGACTGATCTCGGCGCGCTTCAGAATATGTCCTCACAAAGTCATTTCCGCCAGTGTTTCGCCTCCTACTTTCCAAACTTCACAGCTCTCGTGCGAACGGTGCGGGACTAGCATTCCTGGAAGAAGGGTTATGGTGGAGACACGGCTTATCCACATCCTAGGGGATGTTTCCAGAATAATATTTTTACTCTGCATCAGAGTGCCCGCTGATATGAACTTTCGGGTAGATTATTGCTGTTATTATTTTTTGTGGCCTAGAAGTAGCATGATTTCAGTTCTGTGCGAAAAATATCTCCGTTTTGGTCAAACCTTAGCTTTGCATACGTATATATACATAGAATAGTATTTACGCGTTCTCGGCTTCATGACCTAATTCCTTAAACTAAATCTAAACTTCATTCCGTTATCTACAACTCATCACTATAGAGAAGTGTTTCTGAACCTGTGGGAATCACGACTCCAAGGAGGGTCGAGAAGTCGTGCTCTGTGGATGGGTGAAGGAGGGGGGGGGGGGGGGGGGTCGCTGTCGCAGGATGAATAACTTGCACAATAAAATAACTAGGATTTCAGTAATACAAAAGCGTATGCCTAAGTGAAATTTATTTAATGTTAAAATTTCGGAGTTTCTTATTTAACGTTAATTATGAAATGAATAGATCATAAATTATTTTACGGTGCAGTGTGTTAATGATGAATGAGTGGAGTCTGAAAATTGATTTCAGGAACTAAACTACACGTAAAAGAATGTAATATGCAGACCTAATTCTGAAAAATTGGACAAAATATCTACTTCTTTACAAATTGTTTATACAGTAGGACATTTCTGAATGAGCATAATTGTCGTGTAGTCTCGTCGACGAAAATATATTTTTCTGTCGAAAATCATGTAAAAATAAGATAATGTCTCTCATTCTGAAAAATACACAAACAAGATTTTGTCTAACTCCTTAAAAGAAAGAAGATTAACTATGTTTCCTTTGAGATAACACAGTTTTATAATATTCGAGAGGAGGTAATCGCCAGAATATTTATACGTGGAAGGGGATCGCATATTCGAAAAGGTTGAAAAACACTGCTACAGAGGAAGTGAAAGACTGTTTTGAAGATTTAATAATAAAAAAAATTGAGCCAGTAGTAACTCAATATGAATTGGTGAAACGAAGGTCAAATTCTTTAGAGCAGGGGTTCTCATACATTTTGGGTTGCGTAGCACCTTTACAAATTGGAACTAAAGGCGGAGCATTGAATTTTACGTCGCAGATATACAGGGTGGATCTAAATTCGCGCACTCGGGCTTCACAGAGCAATTCCTCACATTCTAGCAATAAAAAATGTCTCTTACAAAATTTTGTACTGAGCATGTTTCCGTCATTAAATGGACGTCTACTTCTGTGTGTCCCATACGTCAGTGTGTTTCAGAATTGCACTACTACACCAAAAAAACTTCTAGGAGCTGTGGGAGGTGTCTTGAGGAACGAAGTGAGCATAGAATCCCAGGCCCGGAAACGTCATCCAGTGACGCTACAGAGCGTCGAAGTTGCTGCAGGGGGTGTCTAGCGGCAGGAGCTGGTGCCTGTAACTTTGGACTCTCCGTAGCGTCCGTCGTTGAATGGCGAGTGCGCGAATTTAGATTCACCCTGTCTACTGCATTTGTTAAATGAAATGATAGTATTATTGACGAAGGAAGGTAATACCACAATTTAAGCACACAAGACATTAAGACTAACCACTGTAAATGTTTATTTTATCCACAATTTCACATTACACAGAACTGAAGGCATATATAAAAAAAGGTGACAAAATATTTGGGAATAAATTGAGCACACATAGATTAATAGGTACTTAAAGACATAGTTAAAAGCTTTCCTTGGTTTAAGAAAAACACTAGGATGTCAATGAGAAGGATGAGATTGTTTTAATTTTGACAATGAGACTATATCTGGTTGAATACTGGACAGTTACAACCGAATATCTTGTTTTACACTGAGACGGGATCTGTATTTTGTTTTCGTTGAAACATATGCAGAAAAACCACGATTCACATAAATATGTGATTGAGAAAGGCAGAAAAATTTATCTGATAAGATTTTAAACTCGTCCTTTACTAACTTACTTACTCCTTGGCGCTACAGCCCATATAGGGCCTGGCCTCCTGGACAATCTTCGCCCACTCTACTCTGTTGGCTGCCTTTGCTCTCCATCTACTCTATCTCCCATTCTTCTCAAATCCACTCCCTCATTGTCTAGCCATATGGTCCTTGGTCTACCTCTCATACGACGTCCCCCTGGCTTTCCCTTTACAGCATATTCTCAATTCGAATATAGTAAATATCCTTGAAACGCAAAAGCTTCTTTCCATGAATCAGCACGGGTTTAGGAAACATCGTTCATGTGAAACTCAGCTTGCCCTTTTCTCACATGACATCTTGCGAGCCATGGATGAAGGGCAACAGGCGGATTGTGTTTTCCTCGACTTCAAAAAGGCGTTCGACGCGGTGCCACACTGCAGACTCCTAAAGAAGATACGAGCTTATGGAATAGGTTCACAGATTTGTGACTGGCTGGAAGACTTCCTAAGAAATAGAACGCAGTACGTTGTTCTAGACGGCGAGTGTTCATCAGAGACGAGTGTATCGTCAGGCGTGCCCCAGGGGAGTGTGATAGGACCGCCATTATTTTCTATCTATATAAATGATCTGATGGACAGAGTAAGTTGTAATTTGCGGCTGTTTGCTGATGATGCTGTGGTGTATGTAACTGACTGTAATAGCCTACAGGATGATTTATACAAAATTTCTAGTTGGTGCGAAGAATGGCAGCTAGCTATCAACTGTAGAAAAATGTAAGGTGATGCGCATGAGTAGAAAAAACAATCCCATAATGTTCGAATACAGCATTAGTAGTGAGCTTCTTGATGCTGTCGCGTCGTTCAAATATCTAGGCATAATATTGTCGCGTTGAAATGGAAACAGGCTTGACTTCGAAGGCAACTAATCACAAAACTAATACTGAAAGCACGTTTATTACGAACTCAACATACACGCAGAACTGACTGCCTCTCAGGCAGAGTACTCTGCTATTTATACACAGACAGAATTTACCAGAAATTAGAAGAACAGTTAACTTAAGAAACAAGTAGAATTTACAAGTGAACATAAGAAAGATGTAGAACCTTCTGGAATTGTTAATTACAAAGAAATAAAATTTTTGCCTGTGGGCGGGATTGAACCGGCGACCTTTCGCACCGCAGTCCGTGACGCTATTCCCTGCGCCACGCTGGCAGTCGGTGATCGTCTTCTTTCGCGGCAATATTGCAGAGCGATATGAAATGGAACGAGCATGTAAGGACAGTTGTAAGGTGGACAGCCGACTTCGGTTTATTGGGAGAATTTTGGGATACCGCGTATAAAACGCTTGTACGACCACGTCTTGAGTATTGCTCAAGTGTTTGGGACCCGTAGCAGATCAGTTTAAAGGAAGACATAGAGGCGGTTCAGAGGCGAGCAGCTAGATTTGTTACCGGTAGGTTCGACCAATGCGCGAGTGTCACGTAAATGCTCCGGCAACTCAACTGGGGATCGCTGGAAGAAAGACGACGTTCTTTTCGTGAAACCAGGGCTCATACGGAGGCATATAGGCATTTTTTTTCCCTCGTTCAATTTGGGAGTGGAATAGGAAAGGAAATGCCTAGTAGTGGTACAGTGTACCCTCCGCCACGCACCTTACGGTGAATTGCGGAGATGTATGTAGATGTAGAAACTTTCTTGACTATACTATTCTCTGCTATTCTTTCTAGGTGTCCCACCAACGTAGGCTATTACTCTTTATTTGTGCTACAATATCTGGTTTGTTGTACAACTCTCTGATCTCATTATTGTTTCTAATTCGCCAAAAACCCCTATCATTCACTGGTCCATGGATGTTTCTATCTTTCCAATTTCAGCTACAACTCCTCGTCATTTTGCGTCATAAACCATACATCACCACAGGTCGCACCACTATACGGTACACAATCAGCTTCAGGTTCCTACTAAGGCTTCTTGCTTTGAATACTTTAATCAGTGCAAAGTAACTCCTATTACCAGCTACAATCCTTGCACGTATTTCCTCTCTCATGCTCTTAGTTGATAGAGACACAAGATTTTTAAAGCTCTCACAGCCTATTCCTTGATGTTAACATATACTTGGTTTTGACTGATTTAACTGTTAAGACCCATCTCCAATCAATATCTTTCTAATTTTACAAGTTTCTTCTCCATGTTCTGTTTCCTCCTCGATAACAAATCCATATCATCTGCATAGGCGAGATCCTGCGTCACTCTATTACACAGTGTTCCCTCAGGGTTGTTGCTTTGGGTCTTTCGCATTACCCTCTCTAAGGCGACATTAAATAGAATAGTGGAGAGCATATAACCCTGCCGCAATCCTTAATTAACTCCGAATTCCTTCGATAAAGTGCCCTCGATCTTTACTTTGCACACTGTTCTTCTCAAAGTCATTTGTACCAGTCTTATTAGTTTGGTGGGAATTCCTGCCTCTTGCATTGCCTTCCACAGTTGGTCCCTTTTGATGCTGTCATAAGTTTGTTTGAAATCTATGAACAGCTGGTGGACATCAATGTTATAACATTTTTCAAGGATCTGTCTGATGATGAAGATCTAATCTGTAGTGGATCTATTAGCTCTGAAACCACACTGATAGTCTCCTAAACAGCCATGGTTTTACCTAATACTTTATATACTATACAGAGCAGTACAATTCCTCTATAATTCCCACAGTTGGCTTTGTCATGTTTCTTATGTAGGGAGCAGAGTATTGCTGTATTTCATTGTTCCGGCATATTTTCTTTTTCCCATATTTACACTATTATCTCATGTTAAACCTTCATCAGTGTTTCTTCGCCATTTCTGCTGTAATATTCTCATGGAGCTTTAGTGTCTTAACTTCTTCCATTGTAGGTTCCATGATCGATTTCTGTTGTAGATGTTCTTTATTTTCTTTCTGCTCGATGTCTTCTGCCATACCAGCCTCAACCCTTTAGCGTCCTATAGCGTACAACAAAATTCCGAGACTGATTGCTTAGTTTGAACCTTTGCTGTTATCTCGGAATCTGATGTCAATTCAAGCAAGCATTCATACTGCTGCGACGTCAAAGAGGCTGGCTTTTTTGATACAGAATGCGAATTTACAATCCAAACATTTATTTCTGATGTTTTCTTACAACCTGTTTGAAAAATATGATTTCAAAGGATCAAGCAAACAGGTGAACTTCGAACTCATTTACGATACCCTCATGAATGTCTGATTCGACTTCATCTCTGAAGGCTTTTGTCATTGTAAAACTATCCAGGCTTCCAAACTTGAGTTATTAGCATTAGCATAAAAATTGTCACTGCTTTTCCTTGGATGGACAGATATAAATCATTAAGTTTTGTAAAAATATCGGCTAAATACGCCAACTTGACTAGCCATTGACCGTCACAACTTATCTCCCAAAGGGAAGTAATTTTCAGTCAAGAAGACTCTCACTTCATTTATCAGTTGAAAGAGGGGTAGTAAACTTTTACCACGGGAGAGCCACCTTACTTCTGTGTGAAGACGTAAAGACGTATACAGACCACACATGTCATCACACAAGGTTTTGAACAGTCTGCTATTTTTAGGTCGTGATTTTATAAAATTAATTATTGTAACTGTTTCTTCCAAAACTCGTTTTCATTGCAAGAGCGTCACGGTGAAGTATGAAGTGACTACTGCTGCACCTCTTGACTCTTATTGTAATTTTTTTTTTTTTTTTTTTTTTTTTTTTTTTTTTTTTTTTTTTTGTGACGGCAGCGGACGTCTTACCATTCATCGCTTTTGCTCCATCTGTGCACACGTCGAGACAGTTGTTCTATCGTCTGTTATTCTCTGTGAAAAATTCGTCTAATAATTTAAAAATGCAGTACCGGTTTCGTAGTTTTCAATGTTTGCACAGAAGAAGATCCCCTTGAAAAGAGTCAATGTACGGGTACCGCACAAATACCATTCATAATGCCAAACCAGCTACATCGGTTGATTCATCCATCTGAAGTGAAAATGCAGTGGATTTTATTCGTGAAATTAAAGTACCTTTCACATCCTATGATAAGTCCCAGATTCGTCGTGAAACTGTATCATTTGACAAAGGAACAGCTTCTAAGATTTTAGCGGCCTTTTCGTCCAACATGCGTTCAACAATGTCTTTTACATAAAGCTTGATAATTTGGCAAATTGAAAACCTCTAGCCGTTACTTTTGGAATTTTAATTACATGTTTTGAGAATACATTATTCTCATCTTCAGACCCTGTATCAGACAATAACATTAGTCAATAACAACTTAAATGTATGTGAAACAATTTAAGTTACAAACATGATACCAGTTGATTGTAATGAAATAACTGAAATATGAACATTGGTCTATGTGTGGGTAATTTTTTTATAATATAGACAGTAATTGATTAATTGTATGGTTAATATGAAAGTAACGATCTCATCCGCATAGGGAAGGTTGTAAAATATCTGTCAGTTGCAGAATAATGTAATATATACGTAACAATTGTCATGGTTAAGGTTAATACAGAATCGATACAGCATATGGTACCTTGTCTATATTATTATCAATGTATAGTTAAGCATTACACCATACCGAATTTCGACTGTAATAATCATACAGGTACTAGGAATTCTGTTAAGCATCGACTGGGAAGCCAAGTGTATAAAAAAATGTGATAATAAAACTAACGTTCAAGCACAAAAATAAAAATATTAGTATTTTTAAAAATAAAATGGGGGATAGGGGTTGTGGGGGCGGGAAAGAGGGAGGGGGCAAAGGAGGAGGATGGACTCCATAAGAATATCATAGGGATTATACTATTGTGGTGGGTTAGTATAGGGGATAGGTGCTGTAAAGCGTAATAATATATGGTTAGTTAATCATATTGTAAGTCAATCATGAAACTCTATAATGGAATAATATCCATGCTGTCATGAAACATTGTAACAGAATAATATTCATGTTCATCAACATTTAAAGCAGTATGAGGATGTGGCAAAGGGTGTACGTCTAAGAGTCATACGGGATCGGTGCAATGTTACGGTGATATCAAGGACAGTGGACAACAACCAATAATCAAACGGTATCGCTCCTTCACATTCACATACGAAGAGAGAGATTAGCTATAAATTTACATCACTCAACCTCAACTAAAGTGTACTAAGCCTATTTGAACCGTAAAATTTTATAAAGGAAACGCCTACAAATCACAGAGCAAATGAAGTGGCTCGGCATGTATACCAAAATCATCTACAAAGCCTAGTGGGAATGTCTCGGAATTAACAAAGCTGTTCTAAAACCTATCATTATACCACACTGGTATAGATGATGACTACATATGCCATCATTGGGCAGGATATGTTTCCTGAATCGTAATTAATACTATTTTCAAAATGTTTACTAATTATTTAGACATGGAACAATTATTTAGTAATGGAATTTTTAAATTACTTTGTTGATATAATTATTCGAAAGTCTTGCTGCATGCACTCCAACTTAGACATCAAGAAAAGATACTATTTTGTCATTGTAGCGTAATGCTCTGTTTCCTCGAGGTAGTGGTAGACAACCTAGTGACAATGAATTGTTGGAAGTCCTGCATTTTTGTTTACAATGTTTGGACGAATGGTTGTGGCTAGAGGAACAGATAAGGATGAGGTTGTCACATGACAACACTGGGAGGGAAAGGGTTAAAGTGGAAAAGGAATGCTCAGTTGACAAAAATCAGTGTGTCGCAGATCGTCCGTTGTAACTGCTTTCCGAAATTTTGTGTTCGTTCTAGACACGAGAGTATTTTTGAAATATGCGCTGAGTTCTAGAGTTAATTCTTGAATAAGCATTGCGTGAGATTCGTGAGTAGCACGTTTGCAAAGGAAATCCCGTTGCCACCTTGTACGTTTCCTCCGCCTTTCTTTCCTTTCAACATCCAGAAGATCAAACTTTTAAATGTTTGTAAATCTATCGGACCAAAATGCGTGGTCATAAGTCCGTAGCTTACAAACTACTTAAACCTAGATAAACTAACCTAAGGACAACACACACACGCCCATGCCCCAGTGAGGACTCGAAGCTCCATGGCGAGCAACCGCACGCTCCGCAGCGAGGCGCTTTAGACCACTCGGCTAGTCCACCGCGGCACCCGAAGATCAGGCGCACCGGTACATAAAAATGTAACTTTCGACATCATCGTGGGAAGCATCGTGAACTGATACAAATTGACAGGTGTTAGCGCGGGACCAAACATGTATGAAATTGTTACTTGACAACTCATATAAGTCGCGTTACATGACCCGAAGTAGCATATACATGTCGTGCATATTTGTATCGATACAAATCTCAGAGTAAACGTACCTTTAGAGTGTGGTGATTGGAAAAAAACGCAAGTGACTCCAGTTTATAAGAAAGGAAAGAGAACTGACTCACACAATTACAGGCCAATATCGTTGACATCAGTTTCATGTAGAATTTTAGAGCATATTCTCAGTTCGAATATGGTATATTTCCTTGAGACGGAAAAGCTTCTTACTATGAATCAGCACGGGTTTAGGAAACATCGTTCATGTGAAACTCAGCTTGCCCTTTTCTCACATGACATCTTGCGAGCCATGGATGAAGGGCAACAGGCGGATTGTGTTTTTCTCGGCTTCAAAAAGGCGTTTGAGGCGGTGCCACACTGCAGACTGATAACGAAGATACGAGCTTATGGTATAGGTGACTGGCTGGAAGACTTCCTAAGTAATAGAACGCAGTACGTTGTTCTCGACGGCGAGTGTTCATCAGAGACGAGTGTATCGTGAGGCGTGCCCCAAGTGAGTGTGATAGGACCGCCGTTATTTTCTATCTATATAAATGATCTGATGGACAGAGTAAGTTGTAATTTGCGGCTGTTTGCTGATGATGCTGTGGTGTATGGGAGGGTATCGTCTTTAACTGACTGTAACAGCATACAGGATGACTTAGACAAAACTTCTGGTTGGTGCGAAGAATGGCAGCTAGCTCTCAATGTAGAATTGCGGAGTATGTATGTAGATAGTGAAACCGTTACGGAGAGAACCACGATTGTGGCAACTCTCTCGCGGTGAGCCGGTTCATAGCGGCCGGCAGTTTTCATTACCGCTCAGCTGACGTGGCCGTGTTTGCGCTGTGGGCCTGAATAAGAGATCAGCGCGGCCGCCGGCCCGCCGCCGCCCACGCCCGCCGCCCTGCTGAATAATTGCCGCCTTCCCGCCGCCCCACCTCGACCGCACTTTTGACTCGTGATGGAAGGGCCGAGCCCGTGGTCGCTCAGGGACCACTGCTGTGGCTAATGCAGCCAACCACAGCCCACACAGTGGCTGCACGGGTTCTCTACTACAGTCAGCCCACGCGAGGATGATCGCGTTTGCCAGCTAACAGCACTGCAGTTTCTTTGTCACTAGGGAAGTCAGTCGGAACTAAACCCTCCTCCTCCGTCTCTTCTTAGACCAGAGGTGCCGACTTTTGAAAATCAGTGTGGGTGCTCTATATCACGGTTCACAAATGTTCGAAACCAACCCTCCTGAAAATCATGTTCATGCATTTTTGAATGATAAATACTTGATTAAAGTAAATAGGCAGTTGTCTGGCCTTTTAAAGATAGAAGGAAGAAGGAGGAGGAGGAAGAAAAGTAAAGCATGGCTGCATTAGGACTCTACAATAGAGCGATCTAATTGGCCGAAGTGGATATTTCGATATAAGTAACACCCCAAAACTTCTACACGACTAATGAAATAAATTTTCACTGTACACTAATCTAACACTTTTTGTGCGAAGCTATACTTTCTCGCAAAATCGTTTGGTAAAACACCGTCACCAAGGTTTAAAGAAATATTTTGAGATTTTGAAGTCCGACATCAATTTTTTTTTTTTTTTTTTTTTTTTTTTTTTGTCAGCTCAAAGCAAGAGCTGTATACTTCATCGAAACTTTCATCACTTCGAGATAACTTCATGACATCTCTGACAGTGTTAATATAGTCCAAGGTGTATTTAAGCCTGAGAGAAAAGCATAACAAATTTTAGCTGAATCTATAATTTTAATAACAAGGGAAGTGACAAAGATAAATGAAAAACGATTAACTTCAGCATTCTACAAGCTAAATTCCTGAAAGAACACAATTGAATGTTCATAAATACGTACACCTGAAAGGTCAAACGACCGATGTGCTTCAGGATGAATAAAGCTAGCATAGTGGCTAAAAGACGGATACTCATTACTACTCGCTTGGGGACCCGCGTACAAAACTGATCATTTCTTTCATGTATGAAATATCGTCTCTCGCTTTGGTCACGTTTTGCATTGCCTCTTGAGTCTTAAGGTAGGTTTTGATTTTTCCAGATTTTTTAAAAAGTTATACAATTTTATTTTCCACCTCAATTTTATGTGGGAGCTCAGCACCCCCAAAAAATTCTTGGGGGGTGCACGAGCCCCGGAGCACCCACGGAGTCGGCGCTCCTGTCTTAGACCCAGATCGGTACCAAACGTTGTATTTCGATAATCAACAAATTCTACGATATGCTATGTGCTGTCGTCCAGGATAACACGCTTATAACAGAATAAGTGCCACCTGATCTACAGAGTAGACGAAAAGGAAAGCTTCACTGTGAAATGTCATCATATCGAGCTCCTGTGGGCAGGTTGGTAGAGCGTTACTTTGTTGTACCGAAGGTCCTACGTTCAAACTCTGTTCATACCATATATATATACTTATTTATTTTAATTTTATTATGGTTTTCTGTTCCATAGGACCCAATTTAGGAGTGAGACTCCATGGTCATGGAACAAGTCAATACATGATTTTTTACACAAGAATGGTAATACAATATTTTAAGTAGTCCTATGCACATGGCAGTCTTAAGACAAAGTGAAAAGAATCAATAAAGAAAAAAAATGAATTAGCTCCATTATTTAACTTTTCTAGGAGTTCGTCGACAGAATAAAAGGAGTGAGCCATGAGGTAACTCTTCAATTTAGATTGGAAAGCGTGTGGGTTAGTGCTAAGATTCTTTATTTCTTGTGGCAGCTTATTGAAAATGGATGCTGCAGAATGCTGTACATCTTTCCGCACAAGTGTCAAAGTGGTGTGATGCAAATGTAGATTCGACCTCTGTCTAGTATTCACCGAGTGAAAGCTACTAACTCGTGGGAATAAGCTGATATTATTAACAACAAAGGACATTAAAGAAAAAAACGTATTGTGACGCCGGTGTCAAAATTCCCAGACTTCTGAAAAGGGATCGACATGAAGTTCGTGAACTTATTGCTCGAACCGTCCGTTTTTGAGCTAGAAATATCATTTTTCCACCAGGCGAGTTACGCCAAAAAATAGTGCCGTACATCATAAGTGAGTGAAAGTAAGCGTAATAGATTACTTTTAGTGTTGAAAAATCACTTATTTCAGATATTGTTCTAATGGTAAATATAGCAGAATTTAGTTTTGGAACAAGATCCTGAACATGGGCTTCCCACGACAGCTTACTCTCTATATGAGTACCTGGAAATTTGAACTGTTCAGTCTCACTTATCATATGCCCGTTATGTGTAATCAATATGTCAGCTTTCGTCAAATTATGTGTTAGAAATTATAAAAACTGAGTTTTACTGTGATTTAACATCAACGTGTTTTCTACAAGCCATGAACGTATCTCTTGAACTGCATTATTTGATACTGTGTCAATATTACGAGCAGCATCGTTCACTACCAAGCTGGTATCATCAGCAAACAAAAATATTTTACATTCACCTGTTATACTCGAACGCATATCATTATATAAATAAGAAACAGCAACGGTCCCAAAACAGAACCTTGGGCACCCCACACTTAATTGTACCCCATTTCGATTGTACGTCATAGCCATTTTCTACACTGCGGAGAATTACCTTCTGTTGCCTGTTATTAAAGTAAGAGGTAAACCAGTTGTGAGCTACTCCTCGTATTCCATAATGTTCCAACTCACTACCCTCTATAACTTTCGACACACCTTATAATTAAGTAGACCTTAATTACCTGAGAAAAAAATTCAATCTCTACCCAAAATGTAGCAGTTTCCATGTATTTAGACTTCTAGATTCAGGTAAGAATATTTTTTAAAATTCCAAGATCATACTTTTTTCAAAACGTGACCCGCATGATCATGCTACTCAAAATGAAAACGTGTCTAACATACAACTGATGCTCCGTAAATTTGTTTAGGCACTCTAAATATGTTAAATGAAATATTCTCTGTCTAAAATACTGCATCAGTGCCGTAAAATAATTAAATATAAGAAATTACATCGCATTTACAATGTGACTGCAAGGTTCTATCTTCTTGTGCAAGTTTATAATGATATGCTTCTCTTCGATGTGAACGTTACCGAATGCAACAGCTAACAATCACAAGCCAGGAACTTCTGCTATTGCCGCCGCCCAGAGTTGAACCCGTAAGTTACATTGTTGAACAGCAGCATTATTAAAACCGAACTCGCATGATTGTGCAGGTCAGGTCAGAAAGGGGCAAAAAAGGAAGTACAGTACAAAATGCATTTTATTGTTTTCCAAATGTTCATTAAGCTCAAATAATACACAGGACGATGCAACAATTACATTTCTGATTCCTCAAAATAGCCACCCGTTGCTTTCATCACTGCCTTAACACGCACGGGATGCGCTGCGTCAATTTTGCCAAGGTTTCAGTTGGAATTAATCTCCATTCTTGCTGCTGGACCTCCCACAATTGTGTCCCACTCATGGTTTTCCGTAGCAGCTCGACTGGGTTACAATCAGGGCTTTGGAGCGGCCATTCCATGTTTTTCAATAGTTTACGAACCTCTAGAGAACTTCCGAACTGGGTGTCGCGACATCCTGGGGTGTCGCGTGGTAGTATCAAGGGTGTCACGACAGTAGCGTAGCTAGGGGGGTGCGGTCCACACCGGGTACCAACTCCAAGGGGGTGACAAAACTTGATAGTATGTTTTGTTTTGTTTTTTTTTTTTTTTTTTTTTTGCGCGACGTTTTACACCTGAGACTTAATGTTCAAAATGTTCAAATGTTTGTAGAGTTCATGGGACTTAACTATGGGGTCATCAGTCCCTAAACTTACAAACTACTTATGAACTAGTTAATACTAAAGACGGCACAAATATCCATGCCCGAGGGAGGATTCGAACACCCGACCGTAGCGGCCGTGCAGACTGTGATTAGTGCGCCACAGACCGCTCGGCCACTGCGGCCGGCTGGCAATGGAACGGCGGGCGTCGAGAGAGCCTAAGGCCTCTGGGCCGGCTCCTCCTTTTTAGACGCGCGCATTTCACCGCCATAGCGGAGCGGAGTCATTGTCGGTGTAAATATTTCACGCCAATGTACCATTCTTAATGGTCTGAACCGATGGGGCTGTTGCCATTCTTCGTCTATTATCGTGAGTGACCGGACGCCAGTTTTCTTCCCCAAGATTCAGAAGATCGAATGAAATATTTATTCATTTGGACGTAAGTAAATGGAATTATTTATGAATTTTTCGTTAATACAACTTCTTCTTCCCATAGTTGTAAGAAAGATAACAAGGGGTAAGTTTGCTGATGCCAAATACCTGAATTTTTTCTCTTTAATAATTTTTTGAGAATCAGTACCATGTTTCTCCCAGCTTTAAAAGTGATTACAATACTTATTCAGATGTTGCTGCCACTTTTAGAGTATAAACGGTCACTGTGTTCCTTTTTTGTGATTTGAACGTTAAAATAAACGGCCATTTAGCCAAAGCAACCGTGTTGAAAGTGTATCACGATTTTACTTTGTGCTAGGGTGTTCAAGTGGTCAAATATGCAAAAAAAGGCCCCAACCATGAACTAGTCTAGCATAAAATCAGAACTGTTTTCCACTGTGGCTATTATTGTGGTACGTTATGATGTATAGTGAAGAGCTTTCCAAACTGGATGTCACGACACCCAGGGGTGTCGCGTAGTGCCATTAAGGGTGACGCAACAACGGCAAAATCTTTAGGTGAAATAAGATAGAACATTGTGGAAAAAATACTAAACATTATTCAGTACGTTCAGTGTGCACTTTAAGTACAAGTGAATCGTGAAAATTAATATTTCTTTAAATTATCATTTCATATAGATAAATCTCTCTAATTAAAATTAGTTTAAGTGTTTCTCGTAAAACTTTATATATTCGAAATGGTGTCGCGACTAGGAAGAGTTTGGAAAGCTCTAGTGTAGTGTATAAGAAAAATCGTTGAAAAGTACGAAAAAAATACCATATGGGTTGCTTATTTGATGCAACTGTGACGTCAAATAGAACAAATCTCCTTATTGTTTGCTATTCATGAATATCTGATCTCCGTAAAAAAATGCATAAAAGCCTTTCCTTCTATAGAACAACAGACAACTGATTACAAACTTACTGCCGCCCCCTCCCCCCCCCCCCCCCCGCGCGCTAGAACTATCTAAATTATACCATATGTATTTATATTAGTGAAAGGGTGTCGCGCAAAACTGTAAGCTATTAAAGGGTGTCGCCATGAGGGAAAGTTTGGAAAGCACTGCTCTAGAGACTTCACATAGTTCTGACACAAACGAGACGTATGTTTCGGGTCGCTGTCTTGCAGCAAGACAAACCCTTTCCCAATCAGATACAAACGAGATGTCTCAGCATGTCGCTGGAGAATGGCATGATAATCCTTTTGGTTCATTTTTACATCTATTTTCACCCAATCTATGACTTTATTCCCTCCAAAGGATCGCCATACCATCACAGAACTCCATCCATCCTTATACTGACATTGGGAGGATTAATATGGATGAAAACAACCAAAGTATGGAAACCAAAGTGCTTGCAGTAGAAGCGATTTGTTTCATAGTATAATGTACTCATAGCCTCATTGGATGACATTTCCAGACATGGGTTCAAGAAAAGGTCAATGTCTCTAAAAATTAATTTCTTTACAAACGTATAAAAATACATGAATGCAAAAACTATTTAATTAAAATATTGCAGTTACCAGTGTTTAAGTAATTGCCAAATAAAAAAAAGAATTTACATTCATTGTTTGTTTTCAACTTGGGGCGTTCAGCTAATGGAACTGGCAGACTCACTCTCCCTCATAGGTCTTTGAAAGGTTAGGGGTTTTTCTGAGATCTGCTAATTGTGTGAACATGTGAACATTAGATAGGCAGAATTTATAAAACCGAGCTACGTTTTACTGAAATGTTTGTTTGTTTCTTCTGAATAATAACGTAAATATTTCAATTCAAACGTGTACGAAAGGTAATAGTGGAATAATTGTATTTCAATTTATGTAAATGGTGTATGACGTTACACTACCCTTTTCCATACTGTGTTGAATATTTTACATATTTTCCTGATGAACAGATTATGCTATTATTTTGTTCTGCACATCTGCATGTACAGTATATTGTTTCAATTCTATACATTCACTTGTTTAAATCTTAATTATGAAGGACAAAGGTACAATAAGGGATTACATGAAAATTGTTGCTACATTAACCAACATTCCGTTATGTGTGCTTGTCAAAATTTTACACATCAAAACTGCTCGACCGGATCACGTGAAACAGTTAACTTTCTTGTTTAGCGGAAGGCGGCTGAACTTGAGAACGCCCTGAGGCCTTTCAATTGGCGCTTAGTAAAAGGAGTTAACAGCCTGGCGCGGCTTCATCAAGACGTGTAAAGGGGTGTCTCCGCCAGGGCGTGATTGTGCCAGCGCCCCCATTAAAATGCATGCCACCCCTCCAGCTTAATTAAAGACGCGCAAAGTTAATTTTCGTCGACTCGGATAGCACTCCTTCCCCCAGTTAGCGTGACACTGCGGCGTTGATCACTGTGGACTGAATCTGCGTTTCTGAATGCACTTAACTGTTCTTCACCTCGGCAGCTAAGAGCACTTTGAGCGGCACCACAATAAATCTTTCATTTCGAATGTTACATTTATTGTGAACAAGTTACTGAAAGCAGTTAAGTCTCACTTATTGTGCATATTTTTTTCAAGATTTGTTTCAAAACAGAAGATAAATAGCATCACTTATTAAATAGTATCACTTATTAAATAGTATCACTTATCTCTGGTCAGCTTTTTAATCTTTCTTTGCATGTCATTGCACCGGCTTACACGAAATGAGCAACTGTTATCTGCTCAACACACGAACTGAGCAGCTTCTCCCAAATTGTCCTGACCGCCAGTACCTCAACTGAGCAACTTTTATGTGCTCACTTGCGAACTTGCAGGCTCCTTTGCAAATAATTTTATTCGGGAAATTAATTAAACATTCGGAAACAGTTAAACTTTGTGGGAAACACACTATGAAAAGTGCAAACAGTGAATTGCACCACTTCTCAAATGAACAATTTTTTTATCGATGGATATTTGTTTCTCTCTGGTTCTCTTGTCTGTTTTTGGTAAGAAAATACACCCAACACTATTCAGTCGTTGCCGTCTTTTTATCTTTCAAAATGCAGAAAACCAGTGGCATATGCATTCCACAGCTGTACCCATGAATTATAATCATCATCATCGTTAGAGACTGATTATACCTTTCAGCGTTCAGTCTGGAGCATAGTGCATCTAATAAAATTCCTCCATGATCCCCTATTCAGTGCTAACATAGATGCGTCGTCAGATGTTAAGCCTTTTACTTCAAAATCATTCATCACCGGACTGAAGGACTTTCTTCTTGTTCTACCTCGACTTCTCTTACCCTCTGCTGCCGAGCTCATGAGTCTCTTAGGTAACCTTGCTTCTCCCATGCGTGTAACATGACCCCACCATCTTAGCCTGTTCGCTCTAACTGCTTCACCTATGGTGTTTCATTTCCAGTTTTCTTTGATTTTCTCAGTATGGACACCCTCTCCCATTGCTCCCTTCTATTAGTGCCTGCAATCATTCTTGCTACTTTCATATCTGTAACCTCTACCCTATGAATAAAGTAACCTGTATCCACCCAACTTTCACTCCCATACAACAAAGTTGGTCAAAAGATAGAAAAGTGCACTGCTAACTTAATCTTGGTACTTACTTCCTTCTTCCAGACGAAAGTAGATCTCAGCTGAACACTTATTGTGTTAGCTTTTCTACACCTGGATTCCAGTTCTTTCACTATGTTTCCATCCTTTGAGGAAATACATCCCAAGTACTTGAAACTGTCTACCTGTTCTAACTTTGTTCCTCCTATTTGGCACTCAATCTGTATAATCTCTTTCCTACATACATTACTTTCGTTTTGGAGATGCTGATCTTCATATCATAACCCTTACACCTCTGATCGAGTTCTGAAATATTATTTTGCAACCTTTCAATCGAATCTGCCGTTAGAAATAACTCATCCGCATATGCGAGACTGCTTATTTTGTTTTCACCTACTTTAATCCCGCCCTGCCAGTCTACTGTTTTCAACGTATGATCCATGAATAGAATGAACAACAGTGGTGACAGGTTACAGCCTTGCCATCTATTCTAACTGCTGCCTGAAGTTAGCCCTTTAGTTGCCAGTAGAAGTTTGCCTCCTATTCCATAATCTTGTAGAACTGAGAGTAGCTTCCTCCTAGCAACACGGTCAGAAGCCTTTTCTAGATCTACAAAACATAGATACAATTCCCTGTTCCACTCACAGCACTTATCCATTATCTGCCGTAAGCTAAAGACCTTCATTATTATTCATTTCTTATATTTTAATGTTTACTAGATATATAAGCCATTTGTGATATAGAATTCTGAATAAAACGCATAGATTACAAATTATATTATTTACTGCGATATACATAAATTTCTCTGAAACTGGTAGAAAGCCAAACAAGAGTATGCAAATGACAGGTTTTTCTTTGCTATAAATGCATAGAAACTGAACTTTTCATGTTTACAGTAAATTTAGCTGCTTCACTGTTTTGCAGAATTGACACATTCATATTCAGTTTTCTTCGTACGTTTCCCATAAACCACCTTCTTATAAACAGTGCACTCGGAAATATTTTTATTACAGTTGCAGAACTTGACATTTACGGCGTTTCGTCTTCATTTTCATTCTTTCCACAATTGTCTCTGGTCATATGAAACGAGCGATTCTTCACTTACTCATAGTTCATCTGCAAGCTGCGGAATAGAATGTCTTATGTTCATCTTCTTCCCAGTAACAGCCCTGAATATTACATATGCGTTTCTTACTGATTGTAGGTGTTCACTGGCCATTTTCTAGAGCAAACCTTGACTGAATACTGAGCGTTCATTTCGTCTACCATGTCAACCCCAAATTTTGTTTAGCTGTATTAACTTACAGTTTCTGGAGGTTTTCTCTCATTTGTATTTATAGCAGCGCTAGGATCAAGGGAAGACATTACTAGCACATTTTTTACTTTCTTTCCTTAGACTGTCAAGGAACTATAATCATGTTTCATTACTTTTTTCCAATACAGAGAATACTTCAAGGGCTTCACAACATGTGGTATTTGCATTTTTATTCTATTTACTGTTCCTACAATGAAAGTTGAGCTTTCTTTCAGGTTTTAGGCTGGTTTGAATGAAGTAGTTGTCTCTAGTAACATTTCTGCCTTTGCCCAGAAAGGGTTCTATAAGTCGCCATCACTACACAACCTGAAACCCTTGCGTCTTGGGATCGTGCAGTAATCTTACCAAGATAAGGGAAACCATTGAGTACATATTTGCTTTCAACATCTACAACTACTTTTGCGAATAGCTGCTCATCTATTTTTATGTCAGTTCCAGTTTTGTAACACGTTGTACAGTTTTCTTATGAATTTGTTGCAAATATCAGAAACTAATGCAAACTTATCATTCTGTAATCGTACATCTTCTCTGAATGTCTGCGGTAGAAACGCTTTCTCTGAATCACACTCCATAACTCTTTGTAACTCTGCAAGAATCTCATCACGTAAATACTGTTTGCAATTCATTTCAGTTTTCACCTTACAGTCACCTTTGAAAGACTAATTCAAACAAGCGCATTACGAACAATGTCGAATGATTCCATGATTGTCATTTCATACCGCAATAATACCAACGAAAGTAAATTATTGCACCACAAAATAAAATCGCCGACACTTCAGAATGCATGAAATGATTGAAGACATTACAATAAACAAAATTATTGTTGCACCTGAAGGGGTCGTATGACTCTTCTGGGCGTTAAAGGTAAAACTGGAAGAAATATAATCAGTTGGGTGAAATGCGCTGTTTTTCAATATAATGTATTGAAAATAAATGTTTCTCTAATAATTCTATGAAACACAGCTATCACTTAAAAACCGTAAAGGGTCATTTTGGCCCCCGTGGGCGTTCTAGTCTTTATAAAACTTCATAGCGAAACTCGTCACTACGTGTTCTTCACGAGCGGACACGAACTAAGCAGCAGAAACAAGCGTACTGGGTGTAAGGAGGTGCTGCCGGTCGCACTTTTTATCCGGGAAGTCCCAGGTCCGCGCTGTTCTACCTACAGGGAAAATTGCTCAGTTCGTGTGCGGGGATTAGTGAGGCCTATCTCAACCACATCCATGTTACTCAGTTTCTGTACGCCCCATTGCACTCTACCAATATGGTCGAAAACACGTAGTAACCTAGAGAATACCATACCAACTACAAGCCACCCGCGGTGGACGAGGGGACTGCGGCGCGTCAGTCACGGTCTGCACGTCCACTACGGTCGGGGGTTCGAATCCCCCTCTGGCATGGATATTTGTGCCGTCCTTAGGATTAGCTAGTTGATAAGTAGTTTGTAAGTTTAGGGACTGATGACCCCGTAGTCAAGTCCCGTAAGCTACACAAACATTTGAACATTTGAACCAACTGCACGTCCACTACGGTCGGGGGTTCGAATCCCCCTTCGGGCATGGATATTTGTGCATTCCTTAGGATTAGCTAGTTCATAAGTAGTTTGTAAGTTTAGGGACTAATGACCCCCGTAGTCAAGTCCCATAAGCTATAAAAACATTTGAACATTTGATCCAACTACGAAACTGGATTGAGAAGTTTCAAGCTGAGAGATCGCAGCAAGTCATTCTCAACGGAGAGAAGTCTTCCGACGTGAAATTCATGTTTGGCGTGTCCCAGGGGAGCTTTAAGCGACAATATATTTAAACGACGCCGTAGATAACGTCGGAAGTTCAATGAGGCTTCTCGCGGATGATGCTATCGTATACCGAGAAGTCACGGCGCTGGAAAACTTTAGGCAAATGCAGTAGATCTGCAGCCTGTCGATGCTCGGTGCAGTAGGGGAAACCGACTCACAAACTGTCATCTACTGCTACTACAAAGAAAGAAAGAAAGATCATTTATTATAAGATCACGCAATTACGAAACAATACCTGAAATCAGTTACTTCTGTTAAGTACCTGAGAGGATATATAATGTGCGAGTTGAAGTATAATGACCATATAAAATTAATCACGTATAAGGAAATGGAAATGTCTAAACGTTTGTAATTCTATGGGACCAAACCACTATGTTAATCAGTCCCTAGATTTAACAAACACTCCTATCGAAAGAAGACCAGCACGCCAACCGTATAACTCTTTAAAAGACTGGTAAAGGTAAAGCAGTCAACAATTCGAAGATTTTTTTATGGATAACAGCGATCTTGCAAGTTCAGACTAGATCGCAATTTCTTCTATTTCCCTGGTAACTGGTTTTGGTCACATACATGACCATCATCGGACAACAACTTCAATGATATATAATATTAGAGGGTTCAATTGTTTATAAAGTGATTATTTAAAATTAAGAATAAAATGTACCAGTAATGTTGGCCACCGGTTGTTTTAACCTGGAGCTGCCTAAAAAGTTTAATATTGACTGCTGTAGAAGTAGCTGCAATTATCGTTTCAATACTGGAAGCTCAACCCTCTAATTCAAATGTTGACCAATCGTGTATAAGTTCTAACAGAAGTTATACAACAATGGATTTAAATATGCAACAAACCAAATCATTATATAGGATGGTTAATCAGGTCGAAAAATGTAAAAGGATTTAAAAGTGCATTATATATGGACATGGTCACCAGCCTTGTATAGACCCCGTTGACAGCGATGTGGAAGGCTTAGTATACTGGGCGTCTGACACACTTTCGACTTTCACGGTGACCCACAATGACGCCATTCGTTGGATTGCCGTTTCAGTTTTGGCTCGCTGCAACCCGATGCATGCATGCCGCAGTTTGCCGGCCTTCGTTGAAAGCTTTTACCCATCGTGTCATTATTCGGCACGGCAATGCCAATTCCCCGCACGCCTCTTGAATACTTTGATGTACGACCTCTGGCACATTCAATCTTGTTTCGGTTTCGAAAACAGTGACACCGTTACGTTACACCGCTCGCTCACAAGTGACTGTGTTTCCCTCGATTGTGCGAACGCATAATTGCACAATGTCTAAAAATCCAGCAGCAGATTACAGCAGTATTATTGCGAAGCAGGTGTTGTCTGTTCTTTCGGATATATAAGTATTTACACGCGAAGACGGTATTAGCTTCAAATGTTCAAATCTTTGTAGAGCTAATGGGACTTAACTACGGGGTCATCAGTCCCTAAACTTACAAACTGCTTATGAACTAGCTAACACTAAGGACGGCACAAATATCCTTGCCCGAGGGGGGATTCGAATCCCCGACCGTAGTGGCCGTGCAGACCGTGACTGGAGCGCCTCAGTCCCCTCGGCCACCGCGGTCGGCGCATTAGCTTCAATTACTTCACCGCAGATGCGATCATACATTCGGAATCCGTAATGGCGAGTGTAAGAGGGCATGAAGGATAGGGGCGTTACAGCACAGAGTAACATATACAGAGACGCAGCCCCCTCTAAACCACTGTCCTACGCTGTCCTCGTAGTTCCGTAAGATGCTAGCAGGTGTCAGGCGGATCGCTAGCTTAGGGTGCCTCTCGCACGTCAGAGGGTAGCGTGGAGGGGAGGCTGAGGGGAGAGCTCGTGCCGCCCTGCCATGAGGCCACGGCTGTGTCCAGCGTGCCGGCGTTTGAGGGGAGGTGGTGGTGGGGATAGCCGCTACCTGCCGCTTGCTCTGGTGGCTGCTTCTGACCTCAGCGCCATCATGGGACATCTTACGGAACTGCTGGAAACCCTCCCTCCCCGCACCCCTGAGCGTAGGACCGGGCTCTTACGGAGGTTTCCCGTCTGTATATATTTGTCTGTGGTTACAGGCATAGCGTGCGAATTGTGAGAATTTGAGACGGACTGGAGGCGAGCACGGGTAGCCAAGTGGTCCAGGGTGCCGTGCTCCGCGTGCCCGGTCAGGGGGCTAAACGCCTTCTGTAATAAAAGAAGCTGAGCCAAATATTCAACGATCAACCAAGAACGAACTGAAACAACTACCGCAAAACATAGACATACCTGAAGAACAAAAAAAAAAAAAAAAAAAAAAAAAAAAAAAAAAAAAAAAAAAAAAAAAAAAAGCAAAAAACGCGAGACCCGGGATCGATTCCCAGCCCAGCTCACATTTTCACTTGTCGCCATTATTTCATTTCACTGCCCTAATCTTTCTTCCTTCCTCTCCTTTATCAATAGTTTGCAAATAGTTGATTCCATTGCATATTGTCTTCGCAGCAGTGTTGCCACTTAAGTTCCAACCCTCGTATACGCTGCTTTCATACACCATACGATAAATATTAAATAATAAGATTGCTGATTGTTTTCATCTTTGGTCGTGTGATGGCGCTGTGTGCTCTCTTGCTCGGTGTTGCACATTGCCTCTTCGTCGCTGTATTGCCTTGAGAATGGCAGAGCGTGATGCTGCCGAAATATCGGCCGATGTCGAATTCCATACTCGTAAGTTTTCTTTAATACGCCGGGAGAAATTAAGCAATCACAAAGATATTCTTCTTTCCTCAATCAAAAGTGAATCGGTTGCGGCGACGCACGTTTAATTATGTCGTGCGGAGAGTGTGGGGTGGCAGGTGTGTCGACTGTAAAGCCGCGAGGGAACACAAGCAGTGGGGTGTGGGGAACGTGCCACTGCCAGCGCCGGCCTCAGAGCACAGAGAACTGTTTCAAATTTGTGCTCTCCGCGCCCAACTACCGCAGCTCACTCAGGTCGAATGCGCTGTTGTGCTACAGTCTGCAGAGGGCGTGAAGTTCTGACTCTGTTTTCGAAGTTACGCAGTGCACTGAATCGCGCAACAAAGCAAGGGTTCTAGGATGTGATATGCTTCAGCGTTTCGATACTACGCCTGATATTACTGCAGAGTAATTCATCTGTTATTTTTGACATATTTCCCAGAATACTGGAGCTTTAGTTAGTTTTAATTTTAACAAATGCGTTATTCGACACTTTTTGATTTTCTTGCATACAGTGCATACAGGGTGGTCGGAAATTTTCGTTACAAACTTCTAGGACTTGTAGAGGGTACTGAGTACGTAACATTTTGAATAGGAACCCCATGTCCGGAAACGTATCATTTCCGTTCTAGGACCGTTTCAATTCAGAGGCGCCCCTGTTTCCACGTTGAGTTCTCTTCACAGATGAGTGTAGCTTCAGAAGGTAGTGTGTTCTGAATGTTCGAAATATCCATGTCTGGGCGGACGAACACCATTATGCCACGCATGTTCAGGGTTTTCAATACAGGTTTGGAATTAACGTGTGGGCAGGTTTTCTGACGGTCATATGACTGGACCATACCTCATCGGGTCGCGATTACTTAGTCTTCCTAAGACACGTATTGGAGCCGTTCTTGGAAGATGTGCCATTGAATGTCGGTTAGGAAATGTGGTTTCAGCATGATGATGCACCACTTCACTTTCCACTGACTGTTCGGATACATTTCAACTGACGATTTGGTGAAAGATGGATAGGCCATGGTGGTCCAACCGCCTGGTCGCCACGATCGCCCGATTTAACTCCTATGGACTACTTCTTGTGGGGTCGTATGAAGAGCCTAATTTATGAGACAACTGTAGAGACAGATGAAGATCTGCTAGCACGCGTTTTGACCGCTGCACAAGCCACTGAAGAGACACCAGGTGGGTTGGAGAAATTGTACCAGAACATGCTTGGGAGGTACAGTGTGTGTAATGACGTTGGTGGTCGCCACATCGAGCCGCTGTTGTAATGCATCAGTACGTTGCAGCTGGTGCCGTAGATGCTGGGTTCTTGTTGTCGTCTAATGTAAACCATAAGGTGTAAATTGTAATGGAAGTGCATAAGTAATAACGAAATGATTCAGTATTCTTTTCAAATTGATTGCAACAATTGTGCTGGGTCTCGTTTAGTTACATTCCTCAAGTAGGAGTGGATGCGATATTCATCTGAATTGATACGTGTCGGGACATGGGTTCCTGTTCAAAATGTTATTTACTCACTAACCTTTACAAGTCGTAGAAGATTGTAACGGAAATTTCCGACCATCATGCATAGTGTCACCTTGCTTGAACAGGTAGTATCAGTTACACCAGCGGTTCCCAACCTGTTTCGCTTTGCGGTCCACCCATTTCATAAAAACATCTGGGAAGTCTAGAAACTCAGTAAAAAGTAAAAATCGCCAACACACACACACACACACACACACACACACACAGAGTAGGCATTATTCGTAAAATATACTGATATAATGTGCAAGAAGTACCGTGCTTATATTTCGTTGTAGAGAAAACATTTGTATTGTATTCACTTAATTATAACAAGTATGTGAAAAATCAAAATCGAATAGGTAATCTTAAAAAATCTCATAAGGATATTTGATACTGTTTATCTCTTACAAGACAGTCAACATGCGGGTTAAAACTGGTTAACTTCAGCCTCAAATAACTCTCTACATTAGTGTATTCCCGTACTTACTTTTCAAAAAGAGTAAAGCCCATCAAGTGTTCCAGAGGAATTTTGGCAATTGCTGGCTGGTCTTGCCGAACTCTTATCCAGATCTACCTCATGGAAGGAAAATGTGTATCAAATTTGGTTGAAATCGGTACAGTGGTTTAGAAGCAGACGTCGCATGATGCAGCACTTTTCCGCGCATTTCGTTGTTTATTACGTCATATCTCCTGAACTATGTGTCGTACAGTCATTTAATGGTGCCTATGACCATCTCAGGTTGGTTCTGAGACAAATTGGTCTGAGGATGACCTTAGTATATATCGAAACCGGTTAGTCACCTTTATATAAAATGAAGTGTATAATTTTTTGCAAACTATACTAACTCATTAGTAGGCATATATGTTCTGCTATTCGTGAGAAGCCTGGCGGGTTGCTAGTTTCGAATATACATCTGTTTGATTGTAATCTCTGTAGTGTGCTAAAGCCTCATGTAACGTTTCATCATCAGCTTCATTCATTTAATCAATATCCGTGTTCATTAGCTCATCAGCGTTATTGGGTGGTTTAGTTTCTTTATTCTATCTTCAAAGACTGTTCTGGACCACTGTCGTTTCCTCCGTTTCTTGTTCTAGCGAGTGGTTAATGTAAAGAACGACTGTAGGTAAGACACGTTTGAGCTCGAATCTCTCTGTGATGTTGTTTCATGGTATTTTCAATGGAAATACGTCGTCAGGTATTTATTGTAGCGACGTACCCTCCAGGAACTGCGATGTTGAACACCTCTCTTACAGCGCCTGCCATCGGTATTGTCTGAGCAGCGCCGTGACTCTTTTGCGATTACTAATTGAAGCTGTAATGAAACGCGGTCTCTTTTACAAGTCTTCGCTACTTCATTATCGTATGTGGTGCGTCTTAGGACTAGTGAGCAATATTGAAAAATTTGGCAACGACGATTTTGTAAACAACCTCGTGTTTTGGTGAACAACACTTTCTGAGATTTCTGACAACTAATATGCCTGATATCTGCCTTACGTGCTATTAAATACATTGTCATTTTCTTGAAAATCTCTCCTATATTTTATGCACTTGACTGCTACCAGTGCCCTGCAGTTGTGTTGTATGCTGTAGCGAGGCGTTCTGCGTATTTGAAGGTCGACTATCAACTGCTGCACGACGCGTTGATTTTCTGCATATCTTCCTGAAAGTCTGTAAATTTTTTGGCGTAGAGATTTATCTGTAAAGAACAGCATCATCTACGGGAAGTCTAATGTAAAACGTATTCACTGCGTAAATTATACGCTCTTAGACATCCAAAGCATTGTAGATATCAGAGCCAAATTTATATTTTCTGCAAGGGTCACGTGTTTTGTGTAGAAAAATGTATAAATAGGAGTTGCAGTTAGCTCTTTGTCTCATTCGAGTCACCAGGTACCATCGACTTGTATTGTGCCGCGAGCCGTGTAGTAGAATTACATTTAAGTATTTAAAAAATTCAGTCTACTTCGTGTTGAGTCTTAACAGTTACTAGGTTTATTATGATCTAAAACGGAAATATTTAATTCGTTATAAAAATAATGGATGTGAAGGAAACCCTTCTGAACTTACTATCTATCATATGCGAGAATTTTTTTTCTAATAAAAATAAGTAACACTGATCATTAATTTACGTGAGAATTGCTGAAGTATTAAAATAGGCTGGACTATCGTGTTATTTTTCGAATACAATAGTGAAATCAGTGACGGATCTGCTTAAAATTGTCTTGTAATAGTCTTTTTCTCTGATTATAACTTACTGGTTTGCCATACCTCATTAAATCAATATTCAGTACGTAATTATCGTGTTAGAACAAAATAAAGTTCGTGGAGGCAAGAGCCTGTCATTCTCATAAATCAAAATCATACATTAACAGGAATAGACGGTAGCAAGGCAATAACTTCATGATTAAGAACTATTCTGCAATTACATTGCAAACATCTAATGAACGTTAGAAGTTTCGTGTTAAAGTTTGTGAGTTAATGGGGAAGTTACTGCTACAGAGGTTGATAAATCAACGACTCTCTCTTTTGATATAGAATTAATTGGAAACTGGCCTGCTCGTCGTAAGAAGTGCTGAGTGCTTATGTGCTATCTGGAATAGTACATTTTATTAAGTACTGAATGTGAATGGAGTTTGTTCAGCATTAATTAGCTACCTGCCTATCTTCTTAATGATCACTTCCTAAAATGACAAAACATACACTTGCATTAAATGAGAACGATGAAAGGGTGGCTGAAATGAAATATAAAATAGTTCATGCAGTGTCAATATTTATTATCATAAGATGCTGAACAAGGATTACATATATGCTTAGAAAATGGAGAATGTTTGAATTTCAATGAAAGACATAGCTGGGGATTGGGGGAATTCAGAATAATTCTATTTCTTTAAATGCTGACGCATAAGAAACTTGATGTGAGTTAGCAATTTCTGAAAACCTGTGACAATTATTACCACTACAAATTTCTGTCGTCGTAGGCTCTGTGAAAGACAGGCAGTGATTATGTAGCTGAATTTCTGCAGAACATTACCAGTACGTGATCGGCAGGTAAGCTGCGTTGTGATGGTGCTGAAGACGAGGAAGACGGTTGCACTGAAGACTGAACAACCTGTCGTAAAACAAGAAACAATTCCGATGCAGATCCAGAAGGGTCGCTGCTAGTGATTGGACAACCGACTGTTTTTAACAACCGATTGGTCAATCGGTTGTTTTTTTCGTTCAGTCGGTTTTTTTCAGTCGAATGAAACAACCGAATGAAAATAGTCTCTGTGGTCGTATGAATGTTTTCACTCACTGGCGGGGTTTGAGTGGTTTCAGTCGATGCGAAACAATCGAATGAAACCAGTCTCTGTCGGTTGTAGCCGTTATTTGAATGTTTTCACTCATTCTGTGGGTTTGAGTGGTTTCAGTCGATGCGTGATCACCGAATTAAACAAGTCTTTGTCCTTTATATGAATGTTCTCGGCATGGAGTGGTTTCACTTGATGCGATACAACCGGCTGGAGAAAGGCTCTGCGGTTTCTGCAGTTATATGCATGTTTTTATTAATTCACCGACTTTGTGTGACTTTATTTGCATACTCCCTCAGTCTTTTCGGGTATAAATGAACCGTGATTCAGCATGAAACTTTCTGAGAGACAAATCTTATAAATATAGCACTGTGTTCGTGTGTGTGTTTCTATTGCATGCAAAACTACAGTTTTGTTCCAGTCTTGAAGAAATTTTCCACACTTGACCTTCAAAGCAAGAGGAAAGTCATTGTCTACATCAAATTTCATTCGGTGCATGGCGGAGGGTACTTTACACACTGACTTCGACGAAAACCACAATTTGGCTGCGTTCTTGATGAAATTTTGAATACTTGACCTTTCAAACAAGACGAAGGTAATTGTGTACAATAAATTTCGTAGGTTCATGGAGGAGGGTACATTACTTACACTTCGACAAATTCCGTTTGTATTCGAATTTTAATGATATATTTCGCTCTTCACCTTCAAAGAAAGAGAATGGTCACCGTCTACATGTACTTTAGTTCGATGCATGACAGAAGGTATTCCAGACTTTCACGCCAATATAGAGTTTTATTCCGATCTTGATGAAATTTTGCACACTTGACTTTCAAGTGGTAGGTCACTGTTCATCTAAGGTTTTGTATAGTACATGGCGGAGGGATGGAATAAACCTCTACACCGTTTCACCGATAACCACAGAAATATCTGTGACAACAGTTCAAATGTTTGTAAATCTATCGGACGAAACTGCGTGGTCATCAGTCAGTAGCTTACAAACTATTTAAACTAAGGTAAACTAACCTAAGGACAACACACACACACCAATGCTCCAGGGAGGACTCGAACGTCCGACGGCGAGCAACCGCGCGCTCCGCAGTGAGGTGCCTTAGACCGCTCGGCTACTCCACCGCGGCGTGACAAGAGTGAATAATTATGAAACTTGAGATGAATGTTTTCATATATTGTTGACGAATACAGACAAGCTGAAGAAAATTTACAGCACTGATAAATGTTGTATGTCTTCTCGTACTTCAAATTAGATGGAATTAAGAAAAATATTTTTATAAGAAATATTTTTATACAAAATACTTTAATGAAGGCTTTTTTTTTACCATACCTAATGTTTTAGTGATCTTCGAATTTGGATCTAGCAAATATGCTCAAAGTTAACATACTTAACTCTGTCCTGCTAGAACCTTAGATATGTATGAACAAGAAGCCGCAAACCGCACGTTTCTACCTGTTCCCACTTCGGAGATACAGTATGCGAGATTAAACTTGTAGAGATCATTTTGGAACACCCTGTAGTTTCCACGCTTCTGTATTGAGACAGTAAGAAACCGACAACAATCGGCGATGACACGCCCCGCCCGCCAGACACTGTTGTGTGGGGTTTGGCGAGCGCTTGCTGGCGCTGTCAGCAGTGAAAACGCCAGCGAGGCAGCACCCCATCTCGTGTCCCCGCTCCCCGCGGTACTTCGTGGTCATCGGCCACTTATCTTCTACAGATTGTGGGTGTCTGCGAAAGTAATCTGATCGGGCCCAGATGATCGGCGTTTTTGAAGTCTGGGGTGGGCAATTAAAGTGATCGCAGGCCTGCTCCAGCGATATGACAAAACTTACTGCCTGTTTTCACTTGAAAAGAAAGTATGAGTAATTCAGTCAATGTACAAAACTGCAAAAGTTTCGCATGTTTTCATTCAGTTGTTCCCAAAGACTACTTTCATTCGAAAAAAAAAAAAAAAAAAAAAAAAAAAAACCCGAATATTAATCCAATATAGTAAAACTACAACCGACTGACTGTTTCATTCGGTTGCTCCCACTGACTGGTTTCACTCAAAAGGACTAATGAAGAGGCCAAAGTACTGTGTCGATTTTTTCATTCGGTTGGTCCCATCAACTGATTTAACTCAAAAGGAAAGGAATGAGCGGTCCAATCGACTGTGTCGATTTTTTTATTCGGTTGATCCCACCGACTGGTTTCACTCAAAAGAACGAATGAATAGTCCAACCGACTGAATCGGTTGCTTCATTCGGTTGGTCCCACCGACTGGTTTCACTCAGAAGAATGAATGAATAATTCAACCGATACGAGTAACTACAACCGAATGATCGATTTTTTCCCAACAATCGAATGAATCGATTGTTTTCATTCGATTGTTCCCATCACTAGTCGCTGCTGTACTGTCGTTAAATGGGCATGAGTCCCAGTCGAACGCGTTGTCGATACTGAGGTACAACCAAAGCTAGAATCTTTTCAGTCTTGTCAGTTATATATGATTTGCCATTCTGTGTTCTCTGCGATGTTGTAAGTATAGTAAATGCTCCCAACAAACAAGAAGTAACTGATGAAATTTTAAATAATGTTTTTCAGAAAATTATTAAATGGTTCTCTGCAAATAGTCTTTTATTAAATTTTGATAGAAGAATACATACAGTTCCGTACGGTAAATCGTATGACACCGTTAATAAATATAATCTGTGAACAGAAATCTGTAACTACGGCAAAAGATTCAAATCTTTTGGATGTGTTCATTCATGTAAAATTGAACTGGAAGCAACACACTGACAATCTATTGAAACGTTTGATTTTAGCAACTTACGCTATTAGGGTTATTGCAAAATTTAATGACATCTCGGTAAATTAACGTATTATGTGTATTTTCACTCACTACTTTGATATGGCATCATATTTTTGGGTAATTCATAATTCAGCAAAAAGTATTCATTGCACTAAAGCCTGTGATTAGAATAATCTCTGGAGTCCACCCAAGATCAACTGTCAGACACTTATTTAAGGATCTAGGAATCTTGATAGTAGCTTCAAAATATATAACATCTATAATGAAATTTCTTATTTTTATCATTAAATAATAAGTACTCTGTTTCTTCCAAACAAGGAAACAATGTTTACCAAACTGCTTCTTATTAATAACCCAATGCAGTTCAAAAGAAATAGCAATGAGCATCAGTGGCGTAACTAGGACTTGGTCTTGGGGGGGGGGGGGGGGACAGATCTGCTTGACGAGCAAAATTTTAGTCAGTTTCCAGACAGACTACTATCTACCACTCCTGTTGAAGAAACTAATCCACTCCCATCCAATGAAAGCTTGTGGTAAAACACCCCAAGTTTCCAATCTTTACCTTTACCAGATTATACAATTTCTTTTTTTCTTTTCGTTTTCTTTTCTTTTTTTTTCTCTCTCTCTTTTTTTCGGGTTCTGGGGGGGGGGGTTCTATCCCCCTCATCCACCCCCCCCCCCATAGTTACGCCACTGATGTGCATAGCTACAACACTAGGAGAAAGGGTGATCTACATTATTATAAGTTAAAAGTTAAGATGGGCGAAATAATGCTGCCACAAAAGTTTTAGGGCACTTAGCAGATAACATCAAATGTCTGACAGATAGCCTACCTCCATTTAAAAACAAATTTAAAGAATTTGTGAATGATAATTCTTTTTACTCAGTAGACGAATTTTTACATAGAAATTAGTAATTCTACAAAATAAAAAGAAACTTAAATCTAATCTAATCTAGTTGCTCTGAGATTCTGGATGTCCGTAGTTCATAGTTACAGTTTTAACCATCTCTCATATGCCTCAAGAATTCAATGTGTATCATCCGTGTATACTGTTTCATATAGAAGTGTTTCCCACGTCACTCTAACTTTTTGTATGAACTGAAATATTCTATTTACAGTAGTTCTTGATCAGGAAAGTACGTGCGCGCTAATATTCCGCATTTATAAAATTCTGACCTGAAGAAAAATAATGCGTAGTTCCATTGAACGCAGCGTATAGTAAATTTTGACATTCATCAAATATGCAAAATTTGCGTCGTTAATGACTCAGCAGTGGGAGTCGAGGTGAAGGGTCATTCATTTAGTTTTGCGAGTCACTTTACTGGCTACACCATTAGAGTGAGAGGGACATCACGCTCGACGCACCGAAAGTCGAACTCCCATTTGTAACGCTAATTCTGCACATTACTACAGTCGACATCTCTCATGAATTGCTCTATAGTGGCCAACCACGTACTTTCCGAAAGTACTGCCGCAGCCAATAATAGGTGTGGAAGAACGATCATTGGATTAAAGCTCCAGGAAAAGAGTGTTGTAGCTGTATAAGGGAATAATCAGTACGAATAATGGACCGATTTTTCGGTTACATGCCCACAGACGTCTTTCTAAATTAGCCTGTTGCTGGTGTTACGCCACATCGAACTCGTTGAGCCTCATCTATATTCATCGATACTTCCGACCTGGAAATGAAAGCAGTTATCTCCTGTAAGTGAATTTCACGTTACATGCCAATTCAGCGCAATCGCTGTACTTTTTCATACCATATGAGATGTAAATGGAAAATTAGAAGAGGAATTGCTACGTCGTTTAATATAAAATGAGCACCGTAATATGTCCCTTTTCACGTAGCAATCATATTTTCGTAATCGTTTGAAGGCAGCCCTGCTGTTGATTTTTTACGACACAGCACTTGTAATTAATTCATTTTTTGCTCTCCTAATTATCTGGAGGCCCTAGTATCTCTCAATAGCTTGTGCTGCATATTTTGCATCACTGTTTCTGCATTTCACCAGATAAGCCGTTTTTTTACACCGTCTGAAATTTTTTTGAATAATGAGCTCTATATTGCCTAATTTTTTTCATGAAATTATTTAATGTAATATGTTTTGGTGACTTCCATAACTCGGTCGGTAATCAGGCCTAAAACTGTACAACTGTGTAAGGCTCATCCTTGCGTTTTTTTTTTTTTTTACTGTACTTCCGCCACACCACACATACGCAGCCCATTAACACCAAAGTAAATTTAGCACTGATTGAGATCTGGTAGAGTACGAACATTCGATGTTGTGAGATGTTTCTTGAAGGATCCCTGTAACCATGGAGTACACTTTCTGGAACTGTTTCCTCACTGACTCTGAAGGACATTTATGCGAAAACATTATTTAGGAATGACAGCTTACTAATAGCAGATGTTATGCGAGAAGCATTGTTCCAGCAGCTCTTGATGACAATTAAATGACGTTTCTGATGAAAGTGATTACGAGGCTTACGCTTTTGTAGAAGTCACGTACAACGCCGATTCATCAGTCTATCAAAACTTCATATGACGATGAAAAAAGATACCCACGATATGATCATTGTTGGAACCTTCCTAATGAAAGATGTCCATATTCGAGGTGCGATGACAGTGAAGTGAGAAAACTCAATGTGAAATTTATTGATAGATCAGTCAATTTGAGTAGTGTGTGTATTTCATTAAATGGACAGCATCTTCATCTAATTAAACTGTAAATAAAATCTTCAGTTGCGGATGGGTTTCTAGTTTCTTCATTGACAATCTTCCATGTCCGTGTTCTTTATCTCTAATTTTAGATGCCTTTACAAATATATACATTCAAATAAGTACACTATTGAAGTGACATAAAATGCATTTAGTATATGGAAGTGCGGTTTAACTCTTCTATATTCCGGCAATTTCTGTAGCAAATAATTGAGGCTGAATTGAGCCTGTTGTAATTTTCGTATGACAGCGTCAGAGGTACATAAGATTACCTAACATAGTCGGTTATGCAGGCGATTATAGTTTTCAAAATGAAATGCCAAGTTCGCACATTAAACTATCATCTAGTCACATGTATATTTTACAAGCTGATTATCTTGTTAAAAATTGGTATAAAATAATAAGTGCAACACTGCACTTAGTCATACTACTGCCATGTTTTTAACTTGTGAATTTTTTTAATATATATAGTGACTTAGTGCAATGTTGCAGTTATTATTTTATACTAATTTTTAACAAGATGACTAAAATATATATTTCATATGTTACCAGGTGATGGTTGACACAGTTCACCGACACCGGCCGTTATTGAATAAATTATTAATGTGCGATCTTGGCATTTCATTTTGAAAACTATAAAGAGGTATATAATGAAGCTATCCATACGGCCCAATGGGTCTGGTGTCAGCAACAGTTTTGTAAGATATTTTGCAAGGTCAGGCAGACCAAACATGCAAGATGCATGCAATTTAAGTGTCTTTTTAATTGACGATAATTTATTTACAGTGTAAGTGATGAGTTTATTTATACTATTTGTAATAATGCGACGGTTGTAATGTCCTACTTTAGTTATGTACCATCACGTTTCCACCTATCATAATTCCTCAGCGTGTTTTCTGGGACTTCAATGTCGTCTGCAATATTCAGTCGGACGACTTTATTGAAGAACACAGTCATATAGCATTTAGTGTATATTATTATATCGGTAATACATATGGATGTCCAAACGAGAGTTACGTGTCAAACAATAACTAGAATATGACCACGATTGTATAGAAATTGTGATTAACCTAGTCTTTATTTTTTGCACAGAATTCATTTGGATGGGTAACCAACTTGAGAATGAAACAAGTGACGGCCTACTCAGAGTAGTAATGTATGCTCTTCTCGTTTCTCGGTTGTGGTAAATGTTCTTCACCGACAAACATAAACCATAGCTCGATATGAAATTGAAATAGATACTGATATCTTGCATTAGAATTGTTTAAAGGCACACAAATATATTTTCACTAAGATATATATATTATTTTAATTCATATTTTCTTTAACACTCCAAATTTTCCAGCTTTTCTAGTATCTTCAATATGCATTTCATTCATCTGATCTATTAAACTCCATGCATTTTATTCAGTACCCAAGATTAGCTATCATATAAATCTTCTTCTTTTTTCAAAAATCAGTGTGCAGTCATTGGCTTAAAGTAGTCATTTAACTTTACAGTATTGTTTAGTTGTACCCCAGTGTTCAGTTCCATCTGCATTATCGCAATACCACCGTTTCTCATTTTTTCATATGTATCCGTTCTTCTATATCGAAGAATACTCTGATGTGACATTATACTCTGACCTTTGGTAACTGATATAAGCTGCAAGGGGTAACCACTTTACTCCACAATATTTTTCTAACAACACTATCAAAAACTTTTCTAGAATGCCCCGTATCCTCGTTTTGCTATCGTTCAGGTACTCATAACATATATTTGATGTGACTAACATTTAAAATTTTGATGTCTTGGGTGACCTACGTATAAGAACGTGTAAGAAAGTGTCGAGTGTATGATGTAGGAAATGAAAGTGGTGTCCATCTCCCCTTCCCCATGTGAGGCGTTTCATTCAAATGTTTTGTCGTAAGGGACACTAATGGAATTTAGTAACAGATATTGTCCCTCCTCTCGTACCCATTTGCTACGGTCAAAATCATCTTTCTCACGGTTGAGTGTAATTAATAGAACGGCGGTGTACGAAGGTCTTTCAAATAGTTCAATTAGTTTTGGGTATATTGATAAATAGATTGATGGCATATATTGGGGGTAAACGATATAGTAACTTCTCCATTCCTGCTGAATAAATATACTAGTTCTTCTTTTAGATGCGTTAACCTTTCTGCGATTTCGATGATTAACTTTCGATTTACATTTAAATATATCAGACCAGTATTTGTCATTAATTGAATTAATGTTGATGTTCAGTAAAGGTAAATTCAAGACGTTACGGTCGGGTGTTCGAATCCCCCCTCGGGCATGGATGTTTGTGTCGTCCTTAGTATAAGGTAGTTCATAAGTTTAGAGATTGATGACCCCGCAGTTAAGCCCCTTAAGCTTAACAAACATTTAACATTTAAAAGCAAGATTTTTCCATGTTTCAGACGTATGGGAGCCGTAACAGTTTTGTCGTTTTAGTTTGATTTAAGCAGAACAGGGATTGAGAAGCCAATCGTAATACATGTTAACATTTATTGCATACTCATACTGATCACATGAGCATACATAAACAACCAAACAAGTGACGGGTTTTGAGGGCAACGGTGACTTATAGTAACAACCACTGGTTAGTGTCCTTAAAGTACAAACTGTCATATCTTATATCATAGCTTTACAAATCTTCCAAAATAACTTCATATAGTTATTCCTTTCCTATATCACCCGTAACGTCACTGGTAATATAATTCTTCCCAGTGATAATGAGGTGGGATTTTAGTGAGGTATCTGTTCCTGAGGTACGCTTCATAGCTGTTAGTGGTCGAACAACTTTGGTAGGTATCCTGAAAAGTTGGTACACCAAGGCGTTGGGTAACATCGTACAGCACGGGGTTGTCAGGAGCACATACTCTTCCCGCCATACCAGTTCCCAAGACAACCCATATTACTGTATCCACATATCTGGTCTTTCAGACCTGTCCGAAATAAAGGACTCTACGTACTATAGTTAAGGCAAAAACGTACAGTGGCCCCCTCGAGCGCAGATGTACATCACTTCCGAGCTGATACCGAATCAGAGAAATGCTGCAAGCATGACGAGAATGAGCAATGGAGCACTTCGTGAGATTTGGGTGCATCGACTGAAAAGTTGTGTTGGGTGGGAGGCGACCTAGTGTAGTCCGTCCAATCGTGATGACTACTGTGTCAGGGTGGCGTATTGCTCAGCCTAACTGCCTACTGAGTGGGAGACCCAGGTCAGAATACCGGTCAGGCACATGTTCTCAACTTTCCCCAACTTCACGCAGGGTAATTCACCTAAAATGTCCACCAAAACTATTGCGTAATTGGAAAGTGCCATTTATGTTGGGTTTTCACAGTATGAATTGGTAGTCACGGCCTTGCATTTGAGACCTTTCTATCGGTACTCACCAACAACAATTGACCAATACGTAACTCAGGGTAGTAAAATGTTTATGACTCATTGTCTCTGTTCATAGGGGTGAGTTATGTATGTCAGCTTCTATGCAATAAACAGCTGCCTAATCTGTTTAAACAAGATCAATAATTAATCTGTGGTTTAGCCAGTCTATCAATCTGCATATGATGGCGTGAAAATATATTTAAACAAACATAAATTAAACCTCTGAATAACCAACAAAATGGATTGTAAGATAAAGAAGTGATTCACTCACGAAGTAATTCTTTATAAATGAAGTTTATTATTCATTTTAAACATGAAAATGCGGAGGTGGTCCTACTATATACATCGGTAAATAACTGAATATTTCTCCAACTATTGTTTATGAGAGGCACAATAAGTATCACACGCACTCGAGAGTAAAAGTTCCAAATAATCACTCGTAAATTCGTGAAGTCCATCGAACATTGCAGTTCCAAATTAATCCGCGAATAATTACAGTATTTGTTATAAAACACAGTTTGTCATCACACGAATTCACGATTGCTGAATTATCACAGTTCCACAGCCCTACTGCCGTGCATAGTTTACCACTTTTCACAAGAGACTAAGTTCTGCAGTCACAGTCCTGTAAGTCCACACATGCCTATCTCTTCAATTCACAAGTTCACAATCATCTGTTCATGACAGATGTGTAGAACATCGCCGTCATATCAGGCTTCTACAGCCCGAAAAACCAGCAGTTGCGGAACATTATCTAAATGAGGAACATAGGATGTTGATCGATGAAACTCGTATTGTGGCCAGCACGTCCGGTTTTTGGGACAATGTTTATAAAGAGTCCATTGAAATCAGGCTGTCAGAAAATTTAATTAATAGAGACAAGGGTTTTCCGCTTAGCAGGGGACACGGTTTCATCAAATATGAAAAAACATCGATCTTTTATGCAACCTACCAGATTGTTGGAAGACAACCCATGAATGCGATATATAGCGAGCACCGCCTTTCCGCCACCGGCGCCGCCGCAAGACCTGTCTGTGTGCAGTACCTGTGGCAGGCCGCGCATGCGCCTTCACCACTCGCAGCCCTATATAGGACGGCGTTCCACGCCCTCGGCATCAGTTGTCGGCGAGTCCAGCAGCAGCAGTTCCCCTGAGGATGACGGACAGGTGTACCGCCGAAATATTGGGTCAGTTTGACTTCAAAAGCCGGCAGCAAACCCGAAGAAACTATGAAGAAGTCTCACCAAACGCAACTGCTAATGTTACACCCTTTCACAGGATTTTGTTATGACTGAGAAATGTAAACTAATGGATAAGGAATCGTTTATGTGACTGCGTTTCCCAAGATTTTGAATTTTGATAGGTAAAGGGTATGCAGAATTAATGTCACCAGCACGATGTAAACTAAAGTGAATAACTGCAGTTATTAAAGAAAAGGTTGCCAGCCTAATTAGGCAAATATGTAACAGCAATTAATTGTAATAAGCACTCTCGTTATAAGCCTACACCTGGTACTGAAGTACATGGAATTTTGTAAATGGACAGTCTATAGTTAGGTAAATCGCCAAACACACAAAAGCTAGATCACTGCTATAGCAATTAAGTGGTTCAACAGATTTATAAATAAACCGAATTCACTTATAATGGACACTATGGATTCAAGAACTGTGCTCTGATTAAGTCTTTAATTCAGCGCAAAGTTCCTAGTGATTGGAAAAAAGCGCAGGTGACTCCCGTGTATAAGAAAGGAAAGAGAACTGACCCATACAATTACAGGCCAATATCATTGACATCAGTTTCATGTAGAATTTTGGAGCATATTCTCAGTTCGAACATAGTAAATTTCCTTGAAACGGAAAAGCTTCTTTCCATGAATCAGCACGGGTTTAGGAAACATCGTTCATGTGAAACTCAGCTTGCCCTTTTCTCACATGACATCTTGCGAGCCATGGACGAAGGGCAACAGGCGGATTGTGTTTTTCTCGACTTCAAAAAGGCGTTCGACACGGTGCCACACCGCAGACTGCTAACGAAGATACGAGCTTATGGAATAGGTTCACAGATTTGTGACTGGCTGGAAGACTTCCTAAGTAATAGAACGCAGTACGTTGTTCTCGACGGCGAGTGTTCATCAGAGACGAGTGTATCGTCAGGCGTGCCCCAGGGGAGTGTGATAGGACCGCTATTATTTTCTATCTATATAAATGATCTGATGGACAGAGTAAGTTGTAATTTGCGGCTGTTTGCTGATGATGCTGTGGTGTATGGGAGGGTGTCGTCTGTAACTGACTGTAATAGCATACAGGTTGACTTAGACAAAATTTCTAGTTGGTGCGAAGAATGGCAGCTAGCTCTCAATGTAGAAAAATGTAAGGTGATGCGCATGAGTAGAAAAAACAATCCTATTATGTTCGAATACAGCATCAGTAGTGAGCTTCTTGATGCGGTCGCGTCGTTCAAATATCTAGGCGTAACATTGCAGAGCGATATGAAATGGAACGAGCATGTAAGGACAGTTGTGAGTAAGGCGGACAGCAGACTTCGGTTTATTGGGAGAATTTTGGGAAGATGTACTTCACCTGTAAAGGAGACCGCGTATAAAACGCTTGTACGACCACGTCTTGAGTATTGCTCAAGTATTTGGGACCCGCAGCAGATCGGTTTGAAGGAAGACATAGAGGCGGTTCAGAGGCGAGCAGCTAGATTTGTTACCGGTAGGTTCGACCAATGCGCGAGTGTCACGGAAATGCTCCGGCAACTCAATTGGGGATCGCTGGAAGAAAGACGACGTTCTTTTCGTGAATTTCTGTTAAGTAAATTTAGAGGGCCGGAATTTGAAGCTTAGTACGATCTTGCTGCCGCCTACTTACATTTCGCGTAAAGATCACAAAGACAAGATAAGAGAAATTAGGGCTCGTACGGAGGCATATAGGCATTCTTTTTTTCCTCGTTCAATTTGGGAGTGGAATAGGAAAGGAAATGCCTAGTAGTGGTACAGTGTACCCTCCGCCACGCACCTTACGGTGAATTGCGGAGTATGTATGTAGATGTAGATATGAAAATTGTAATACAAACTATTCATCGGTGAACTATGGAAAAATAATAAATTTGGATTGTTGTTACTTGCTTGACAAAGGTGGTAATCTAAAAATTTTGTGTACTAAGTTAAGGGAAACAAGATTCTGTCCTATTGATGAAGTTTTTAAAATCAAGTTTCTGAAATTAATCTTTTCAAATAATATTTTCTTTCCTACTGAACTAAATGATTGTTAAGGGGGTTTGACCAAAGGCAACTAGAAATTTTCGCAGATAATATGTACACTTTAGGGAAGGGCATTAACTTTTGTACATAATGCCACTGTTGTTCACAAAATAGTTTAAGCAGTATCAAAAACAATGCACACACACACACACACACACACACCTTGTTGAACGCCTCTAGTCATAAGTTACAGTAATGGATTCATTAAAATGAATGATAATATAGTCTCTTTGTGTTTTATAATAAATATTAGTGCCAGCAGTATAATGTTTTGGTTGAAAGAAACTTTTATATGAAACTATTGACATTTAGTTAAACGCTTATTATTTCTGAAATTATCTTTAAGCAACAGCTAAAACAAATTGTCCCATTACTATATTAATAAGATGAAAGGCAACCAGATGCTGTACAAAAGTTATCATGTAAATGTCTTTATAGCCACATTTTGTAAAATGATCAAAAATTCAAACTAAATTATATAAATGACACTAATTAAAAAAAACTACCAACTATTTGAAATCACTATTCATTTTTTTTTTTTTTTTTTTTTTTTTTTTTTTTTTTTTTTTTTTTTTTTTTAAATAGGACACTCGGAAAAGCATTCACTAGGAAAGGACTCTGTCTAGGTACAATGATTAGGATGAATCAGGATGCTTAACACAAAGTTGAGGTCAATGCTCATAATTATTATTTAAACACTTTGCTGGTTCATTACTCTACATGTTCAGAAAAACTTTATTTGTTTGTCCTGTAGTGGTAGCGGTGAAGACGTCGAAGTTTCTGGTGGTAACAACTTTTTGGCGGTAAGAGTGACCTGCTTCCATAATAGCTTTGAGCTCACAAAATTCTTCTTGGCGTTGAAAAAATCATTTTTGAGCTCCATATTAAACGTCCAGCTTAAATAGGAAAACTCCGATGACACCCAAGGCAAACTTGCGGTTACTTCCAGAAATATATGCCTCAACAACCCCCAGTTCGTGACGGAGGTGTTACCACTACACTGCCCACAACTTGACTCCTCTTTTTTCACTTACAGACCACGCTACTCGAAGATTCTCCCGACAATTCCCACCTTTTACATCGCGCGCGGACACACACAGTTCCGTTTTCTACCAGTCGCAACACAGGTTTTGAACATGTAACTTTAACAATTTAACTCCCTGTGCATGAACCAACGAATTATAAAGCTTGTTAAAAATTATTTAAAAACATTTTCATATTATACCTTTTCGTAATATTAATATTACAAAAATAAGTAATAATTTCCTATACAAAAAATTTACATTATATACATGGCGAAAAAGATCTTAATACAGATATTACATTACATCTATATATTATATTCATAATTGATACTTCTCCCATCGAATACATAAAGCCGGCCGCGGTGGCCGAGGAGACTGAGCCGGTCCAGTCAGCCGGCCGCGGTGGCCGAGGGGCTGAGGCGCTCCAGTCGCTGTCTGCACGGCCACTACGGTCGGGGGTTCGAATCCCCCGTCGGCCATGGATATTTATGCCGTCGTTAGGGTTAGCTAGTTCATAAGTAGTTTGTAAGTTTAGGGACTGATGACCCCGTAGTTAAGTCCCATAAGCTATACAAACATTTGAACATTTTCGCTCCAGTCACGTTCTGCACGGCCACTACAGTCGGGGGTTCGAATCCCCCGTCGGGCATGGATATTTAAGAAGTCCTTAGGATTAGCTAGTTCATAAGTAGTTTGTAAGTTTAGGGACTAATGACCCTGTAGTTAAGTCCCATAAGCTATACAAACATTTGAACATTTTCGCTCCAGTCACGTTCTGCACGGCCACTACAGTCGGGGGTTCGAATCCCCCGTCGGGCATGGATATTTATGCCGTCCTTAGGATTAGCTAGTTCATAAGTAGTTTGTAAGTTTAGGGACTGATGACCCCGTAGTTAAGTCCCATAAGCTATACAAACAATTGAACATTGAATACATAAAAGGAATAAACAGTAATAGGTAGAAGGACTATAGTCTTACACAGTGTGCAAGTACGTCATTTCACTGCCATGACTTAGGTCTTGAATGGACCAGTGGACCTAATGGTACTTGTCCTACATCTACACGGATCTCCAAAGCAACCATTCTCCAAAGCAGTCATTGTAATTATGTTCTTTGAGGAGGTAAGAGGAATGTTGTTGTTGTTATGGTCTTCAGTCCGGAGACTGGTTGGATGCAGCTCTCCACCCTCCTCTATCCTGAGCAAGCCTTTTCATCTCCTCATAAGAACGGCAACCCACAACCACTTGAATCTGCTTACTATTCGTGTCTCTTGGCCTCCCTCTGCGATTTTTACCCCACAAACTTTCCTCGAAAGCTAAATTTACGATTCCTTCATGTGTAAGAATGTGTCCTACCAAGCGATCCCTTCTTTTAGTCAGGGTATGCAAAATATTGCTTTTCTCACCACTTCTGTTCAGTACCTCTTCATTAGTTATGTGATCTACCCACCTAATCTTCAGCATTCTTCTGTAGCACAACATTTCAAAAGCCTCTATTTTCCTCCTGTTCGCACTGCTTATCGTCCATGTTTCACTCCCGTACAAGGCAACACTCCACACAAATGCCTTCAGAAAAGACTTCCTTACTCTTAAATTAATATTCGATGTTAGCAAATTTCTCTTTTTCAAAAATGCTTTTCTTCCCATTGGCATTCTGCATTTTATATCGTCTGTACTGCGACCATCGCATGTTATTTTACTACCCAAGTAACAAAACTCATCTACCACCTTCATTGTTTCGTTACCTAATCTAATTCCTTCAGAATCTCCTGATTTTCTAAGACCGCATTCCATTTTTGTTTTGTTTTGCTCTTATTAATGTTCATTTTATACGCTCTCTTCAACACATTGTCCATTCCATTCAACTGCTCTTCCAGGTCCTTTGCTGTCTCTGACAGAATTAAAATGTCATCAGCAAAACGCAATGTTTTTATTTCTTCCCCCTGAACTTTAATCCCTATTCCAAATTTTTCCTTGCTTTCCTTCACCGCCTGCTCAATGTACAAATTAAATAACATCGGAGAAAGGCTACAACCCTGTCTTACTTCCTTCCCAACTGATGCTTCCCTTTCATGCCCTTCGAGTCTAATGACTGCGGTCTGGCTTTTGTACAAGTTGTAAATAACTCTCCTTTCCCTGTATTTTACCCCTGCTGAAAGAGTGTATTCCAGTCAACATTGTCAAACGCTTTCTCCAAATCTACAAAAGCTAAAAATGTAGGTTGGCCTTTCCTTAATCTATCTTCTAAGATAAGACGTAAGTTAAGTATTGCCTCCCGGGTTCCTACGTTCCTCCTGAATCCCAACTGATCTTCCCCGAGGTCAGCTTCTACCAGCTTTTCCATTCTCCTATAGATAATTCGTGTTAAAATTTTGCAACCGTGGCTTATCAAACTGATGGTTCTGTAATTTTCACACCTGTCTGCGCCTGATTTCTTTGGAATGGGGATTATTACATTTTTCTTAAAGTCTGAGGGTATTTCGCTTGTCTCATACATCCTACACACCAGTTCAAATAGTTTTGTCATGGCTGGCTCTCGTAGAGACTTTAGTAGCTCTGAGGGTATGTCATCTACTCCGTCCGAGGTCTTTCAGGGCACTGTCAAATTCATCTCTCAGTATAGTATCTCCTATTTCATCTTGATCTACTTTCTTCCCTTCCTACAACATCGTCTCTAAGTTCATTTCCTTTGTAGAGCTGCTCTATGTACTCTTTCCACCTTTCAGCTTTTCCTTCTTTGCTGAGAACTGGTTTCCCATCTGAGTTCTTGAAATTTTCAGAATTGCTTTTCTTGTCCCCAATGTCACTTTTATTTTCCTGTAGGCGGTATCTACGTTTCCCCTTCTTATACATTCTTCTACAGATTTGCATATGGATTCTAGCCACTCCTGCTTAGCCATTTTGCACTTCCTATCAATCTCATTTCTTAGTCGTCTGTACTCCATTTTGCCTGTTTCATTTACTTCATAACAATTTTTAATCTACAGGACTGTAACTCGTATATCAGACATGTGCCGTGTTGCTGTCCTCCTGTCGGTACTGTGCAAGTGGAATGGCGCCGCGACAGCCGTCGCACAGTAGCGTTTAATTAGTCGGCAGCAGCCGGCGCTTAAACGGGAGCTCCCGATCGCGAGCTCCCCCCTGCGTGCACCCCGGTGCCCGCACTGGCACTCCACTGGCGCCAGTTCCGTCGGCGCCGCCTTAATTTCCGGACGAAGGAAATGGCTATCCGGCCGGCTATCGGATGTTTGCGTTCCCCCGGGAAAATAGTTTGTGCCGACTGCCTGCAGTAGGGCTGAAGATGTTCAGAAACAAGAGAAGAGCTCGCTACTAATTGCTCCGAGAATCCGGCGGCACAAAAGGGAGGCGGCCAAGTTGGGCGGGATTCCGCGCGCGGAGCCTGGCGTTCGGAGAACTCCGCCGGCGGACCAGGTGCTCACTGCTGCGGGCAGCACACAACTATGCCTTCTGAGAAGGCCACTGCACTGCCTTCTGCCGACAGCTGTACCGTGTGCTCGCCATTATGCACCACAGTTAGGCACCAACTTCTCTTATTCAATGAAATACGGATTGCTATCCAGCACTGTTTTCAATGGAGCAGGATATTTTGCGCGATTGCCTTCAAGTAAAAATTTCATTTTAGAATGTAATCGGTACAATTGCAATTACAAAATTACAATTACTCTCCCGATGTCGTAAATTACAATTACTCTGTAGATGGGTGGGGAAAAAAATCAGTAACGAACAAACGAACATTCAAACAGAACATATTAGCTTACAAAAGAACCCAACATTCCCTGTTCCAACCCACTTCACTACAGTTTTACACAATTCCTTCTTTAACATCAAACAAATGGCACCAATACATTTTGGGCCACTTTAGGTTACGGTTGTAACAATAGAAATGGGCCTTTGCGATCGTCTTTTGACAGCTCGAAATTTAAGTGAAAATAACGGCTTAACTATTCATCTGACACGAAAATTGAATAACCGAATTTGTAGAGGAGAAAATTCTCTACAACTTTGCTCTTTTTTTTTTCATATCTCGTACCGTTTCAAAGATATTTCCAAAAATAACGGTGATTTTTGGATGTCTGTCTGTCTGACCGTAACATGTTCCCTGTTTTTAAGACGAACCGTTCAACCGATCAGCAGCAAATTTTACAGACATGATTCTAGGCCCGCAGAGACCAGAACCCCCCTTTTTCAATTTTTTCGGACAAAAAATACGGTGGTAATATAAAAAAAAAGCCGTTTGTAATATAATTGTAATTGCAAACGAACCGTTCATCTGAAACGAAAATTGAACAACCTAATTGGTAGGGAGAAAATTCTCTACAACTTAGCTCCCTTATGTTTCTTTTCATATCTCGTATCGTTTGAGACATATTTGCAAAAATAACGGAGATTTGACACCCTCCATTGAATTAACGAAAAACCAGCCGTTCGGAGATGTCACGTGACATTCCTCGCCCAAAATTCTCTCTGGCATACGCCATCTTGCGTTGCGTATTTGATGATTTTCTTGTTGTACTTACACGTTGTCATTTCAAAGCAATAAAGAATTAATAAAAACACATCTTTATTCGTACGATAAATGATAATCCAGTGTCTACAAATGCAATATTAGCATCAGTTAACAACGGACATCAATAGTATGAGATTAAAGGACTCAACTTCGCTGCACTCCATTTGCTAGCCATCTTTTAAGACCAGACCGTCGCCCACGAGATACAAATTCAGAAGGAAAGAATTTTCGTCTTGGCAGAAAGCACACAATTTTAACCAAGGAGGTTAGAATTATAAAGAAGAACCTCCTGCACCCAAAGATATAGACCAAGGAGGTCAGAGTTGCGCGAAATAATATCGAAGTGACAATATTTTGTCGACTGCGAGATACGTACGAAAGACAAAGACTTCGAACAAAGTAACGATTCCAATTTTGTAACGATTACTTATTTATTCGAAGAAGTAAATTACAAGTAAGAATTACATTTTCTAAAATGTATTGATTACAACTAAAAATTACACGAAATGTAATCGTTACCTGTAATTCGATTACTTTTACTCAATTACTCCCCATCCCTGGTTATAATAAAATATTTATTAAAAATCACAAAAGTCAATGATATTTTTACTTCCCTGTGGCACAACTCCTACTAACGTGTTTGTCCTTGCAGATGTTACGGTAGGTTATATGCGCAGTAGCATACTGTGCTGATCCGCCTCCTTATGCTTGTCTGGATTCGTATAACACCAAACGAAGTTTGAGGAGGTTAAGGAGGAAAAAAATAAAAAAGAGAGAGAAATGTTCAAATGTTGTAGAGATTATGGGACTTAACTACGAGGTTATCAGTCCCTAAACTTACAAATTACTTATGAACTAGCTACTACTAAGGACGGCACAAATATCCATGCCCGAGGGGGGATTCGAACCCCCGACCGTAGTGGCCGTGCAGACTGCGACTGACGCACCTCAGAACGCTCGGCCATCGTGGCCGGCAAAAGAGAGAGAGAGACAAAAGTGTGTGGGGTAAAAATCGCAGAGGAAGACGAAGAGATGGGTACAGTAAGCAGATTCAGGCAGATTTAGGTTGCCGTTCTTATGTGGAGATGAAGAGTCTTGCTCAGGATAGGGTATTGTGGAGAGCTGCATCAAACCAGTCTCGGGACTGAAGACCACAACAACAACATACCCAGAACTGTTTCGCGTCTCGAAAATGTCAAAGACATTAAAGATGAAGCAGGTCCATTGCCGACGTACTATTCCAATGCATGGAGAGCCTTGGTAATTGTGGCAATATTTCACGGAACACAGAAGCTGAATTAGAGTTACCAATTTTTTTATTTGGATATTTTTAAAGGGAGATGGTGGCAGTCTTGCTCTGATATTTTTGTAAATTCATACCTCTGTCATTTTTTGTTCAATCTTACTGAAATTTTTCTCATTATGTATAAAGATCACAAATGTATTTTGAAAAATCAGAATTTTTAATAACATTTTAATGCTGTGAGAGAATTTTGAATTTTTTGTTACATTAATATTTTACGGTACACTTTTTTCATTATTTCCAGACAAATTTGGCATTTTACTTTTATGGTAATGTAATCTACACTTATGAATCTATGATTAACTGTAGTAACTTTTATGTGATATTTTGGATTCGAACCATTTTTACGCGCAATTTTTTCAATACATTATCAATGATTAAACTGTTTATAATGTCTAGATTAAAATAGTGTTCCACTTAAATATTGCTTCCATGTAAAAAAAAATACGTGTACCAAATTTCATCTCAATCCTTCTAATATTTTCTGATATGTGATTTCCTGAAAAGAGAAGTCCTTAAGTTGCAGAAAAATTGTTTCAAAGTATTGATGAAAAAAAAAAAAAAAAAAAAAAAAAAAACCTTAGCTAAAATTGCCAATGTCCATATTCCAGTTCTTTCCATTCATCCTTTGCAGCTCTTTTAACACCTCTGCTCCTTAGCCTTGCAATTTTTTCTATATTCTGTACTGAAGTCTCTGCCTTCATGATTCGTTGGTCATTGATGATCTGTAGTATCTGCTTCACAGCCTTCTATACCACACTTCTTAAACAACAAAATGGCTCCACAGCCTTCTTTACAACTCTCCTGTGTTGTATATGAAAATCACAGGCTTTTACAGCTACATTTCTAGTTTCAAATGCAAACTTGTGCAAAAAGCCCAACTTGCTCAGTATGTGAAGTCTTGTTACATTCCCATAGGCTGCTGCAGCTTCCAAATCAGAAATCTTCATTACCAAATTGGATACAAACATAGTCTTTAGACATCTGTTCGAAATAAGAGCATTGAAACTTTCATTTGGGTACCTTGAAAAGTGGGCATGGCGCATTACACTGCTTAAGGGGTTAGATAATCAGTTGAGATATCTAGGTTGTGAATTATTGTCATCGGCAGAGTGAACTAAAATGGTTCGACATATTTTTGTCGGTTCTACGGAGGGGAGACAATAACAATACAGCAACCGAGATAGTGGTAATAACAGATGTTTTTGAAGAGGGGGTTGGTGTTCACTTTGATTACTCTACCAAATGAATTACACAAGCAGCTGGGTTCAGATAGTATAGTAAGCAGTGCAATGCAACAACAACGTCACTTACTCGATTCAATAGCATGGAGAACTATATGAAGTTTGGAACTAAGACAGAAGCAGAGGGAGTTGGATGCAGCTACTGGAGTGTCCGAATGTGTAATTTTCAGGACCTGGACGTGTTTTCAAACAACAAAAACCGTCGAGACAGGAGACTGAATGAAACTCAGTTGGAATGCTATTTACAGGCAGCAACAAGGGATGCAAACGGTCCGAAATCGTCTTTGGGAATGTCCCCTTAAGAGGAACTTATTTTTCCTTTACGCCGAAATGTCTATTATGCCATTGAACCCTCGGTGTCTCTAGGATTCGAACCCGGGTCTCCTGCTTTCTAGGCAGTTGCGTTGACCCCTACACCACTGGGGACACAGTGATCACCGCACCTGCAAGGACTACCCATGCACGCCTTCCGTCAGATACACGAGTTTGAGTACTGTGGGCAGGACGAAGCTGGTAATTTGTATCTGACGGGAGGCGTGCATGGGTAGTCCTTGCAGGTGCGGTGATCACTGTGTCCCCAGTGGTGTAGGGGTGCCGGGCGCCGTGGCTCAGTGCGCCCGGTGTGGGGGCTCAACGCCCTCTGTAATAAAAAAGCTGAGCCAAGAACACTTCGAACATCAACGACCAAATAATAAAAAAAAAAAAAAAGTCAACGCAACTGCCTAGAAAGCAGGAGACCCGGGTTCGAATCCCGGCTGGGTACACATTTTCAACTTTGCCCAATCGCAGTTGATGTCATATATGCTATGAATATTTTTAGTCTTTGGTGCAACCGTCTTCCATGTCTTCAGCACCAAAACGACGCAGATTCTCATCTGCCGCTCACGTACTGGTAATTTAGCGTAGCAATTCAGCTACAAAATCATTGCCTGTCTTTCACAGAGTATACCACTCCAGCAATTTGCAATGGTAGTAATTGTTACACGTTTGCAGAACTTGCTAACTCACTATCCTGTTTATGTCAGCATTCAAAGAAATATAATTAATATAATTATTTGGTATTCCTCATAACCCCAGCTTTGTCTTTCGCTGAACTTCAAACATTCTGCTGTTTGTAAGCATATATCTAATCCTTGATTGATTGGATTATGATATGAAGATCAGAATCTCCAAAACGAAAGTAATGTCTGTGGGAAAGAGATTTAAAAAGATTGAGTGACAGTTAGGAGGAACAACGTTAGAACAGTGTGAAAGAACTGGAATCGAGGTGCAGCAAAGCTAATGCAGTGAGTGCTCAGCTAAGATCTACTCTCTTCTGAAAGAATGAAGTAAGTACTAAGACTAAGTTAGCAGTGCACCGCTCTATCTTTCGACCAACTTTGTTGTATGGAAGTGAAAGTTGGGTAGATACAGGTTACCTTATTCATAAGGTAGAGGTTACAGACATGAAAGTAGCAAGAATGATTGCAGGTACTAATAAATGGGAACTATGGCAGGAGGGTGTCCATAATGAGCAAATCAGAGAAAAACTGGGAATGAACCCCATAGATGAAGCAGTTAAAGCGAACAGACTGAGATGGTGGGGTCATTTTACACGCATGGGAGAAGCAAGGTTACCTAAGAGACTCATGAGCTCCGCAGCGGAGGGTAAGAGGAGTCGAGGTAGACCAAGAAGAAAGTACTTAGATTCGGTGTAGAATGATTTTGAAGTAAAAGGCATAACATCAGACGAGGCATAAATGTTAGCATTGAATAGGTGATCATGGAGGAATTTTATTAGTGGTACTATGCTCCAGACTGAACTTTGAAAGGCATAATCAGTCTCTAATGATGATGATGATATGTAACCCTTGTTCAGCATCTTATGACAATAAATATTTAGACTGTATGAAATATTTCATTTCAGCCATCCTTTCATCATTCTCATTTAATGCAAGTGTATTTTTTCTCATTTTTGGCAGGGATCATTAACAAGATAGGCACTTAGCTAATTATTGCTCAATAAACTCCACATTCGGTGCTTTAAAAAAGTACTATATTCCAAACGCAGTCAGATAGCAGACAGCTGTCGTCACTTCATACGATGAGCAGGCCAATTTCCAATTGAATATCAAAAGAGAGAGAAAGTCGTCCATTCGTCGACTTCCGTAGCAGTAACTTCCCCGTTCCTTCACAAACTTTAAACATTAACCTTCTAGCCTCTATGTACGGAGGCCTATAATATGTGTGCCATTAAGTCCACAGAAACTGGGCGAAGGAACATCAGAATTGGAGTCGTAACAAATGGCGTCAGGTTCTGTTTACAGGTGAGTCAAGGGACAATCATCGTTCCATTTGGAGAGAAAGAGAAACTCTTAACAATCCTTCTTATGTGGATGTGTAAAAATAGTATGCGCAGGAGCGGTACTGGCAGGTGTACGGACCTATATGTAGTTCAGAATGGCGCTTTGACTGCTCACAGGTATAGAGACGAAATCCTTCGACCTTTTGTTGACTTAGGAAATGTGTTATTTCTAGTGGACGATAACGTTCGTCCCCATAGAGCTGCACTGGACGGAAAGATGCTTGAAACTGAACGAGCATTCCTGGGATGCACTTGGGGGAAGCACGGCTGCCAGTCCAGCACGCCCCACAATGGTTGCAGACATGGATGTTGTAAAGAATGGCCTAATATCCTTCAGAGGGCAACGGTAATGGCTTTTTCATAATAATTGAAGCCCCAAGGTGCCTCGCTCTAAGTGAACGACTTATATAGCTAAAGAAAATAGTTGAGACAGCAAAAATATCGTACTGTATCACAAACGAATTAAAAAAGTTCAAATGTTCGTAAATCTATTGGAACAAACTACTTGAACTAATGTAAAACACACCCTTGACCCAGTAGGACTCGAACGTCCGACGACGAGTAACCACGCGCTCCGCAGCAAGGCGCCTTAGAGCGTTCGGTCACTCCACCGCGGGCACAAATTACAATTGCAACAAACATCTGAATGAAATTCGCACTGAACATTCCTCAATTAAAAACAACCTGATAAATATGTCTCTGGAATGAAGTTCAAGAAATTCTCAATCCTTTCTTACAGTAACATGTTGGTACATACAAAAAAAGAAAAAAGATTATGAGACACTTGAATTTTTAAAGCCAGTAACATTTAAATCTACATTACTTTTCATGTTGTCGTAAGCCTGATATTTTAAGATAACAGTGTACAACGCCAAGGCCAGACCGCATGCGATATAAATTACGTAGAGCACAGTTATTTAACTCGACTTCTCGCAACCAGCCATGCAGCTAAAATACTGCCTCTATAACACACACAAAATTGTTACTACAAGAAAATGTGTAACAACAAGATAGTTTTAAAACCCTTATCATGGAGAGCAGCCTAAAACAAACCGTATTCCGTGTTAAAACAAGCAAGAAGATTACAGAAATGACCCTTTAACACTTTTAGAAAGTTGAAACCAGTGTTTTTCAACCTTTTCGAATATATGACCGCCTTCCAAGTAAAAATATTCTGGCGACCCCATTCCAAATAAAAATATACTGACGACATCCGCCCTCCTCGCGAAGCGTAACAAAACTGTTATTTCAAAGGAAACAAATTAAATTTTCTTTATTTTGCTTCAGCTTTCTTTTAAATTGCTGGACGATTTTTTTATGTATTTTTCTGAGTGGTATACATTATCCTATTTTTACATGATTTTCGACAGAGAAATATATTTTGTTTAACGACTGTGTAGCATTTCAGGCAACACTCAGAAGCAAATTATGCTCATTAAGGCTTTCACAGGTGGCCCGGCCTCTGATAGGGTAGAATAAGCCTCTGACAGGACTGGAATAGTAAGTGCTGGGTGAAGACCCCGCTGGAAGACTTGTCCAATCCACCCACCCAGCACTTCCTATTCCAGTCCTGTCAAAGGCTTATTCTACGCCGACCGCGGTGGCCGAGGGGACTGAGGCACTTCAGTCACGGTCTGCACGGCCACTACGGTCGGGGGTTCGAATCCCCCCTCGGGCATGGATATTTGTACCGTTCTTAGTCGTAGCTAGTTCATAAGTAGTTTGTAAGTTTAGGGACTGATGACCCCGTAGTTAAGTCCCGTAAGTTCTACAAACATTTGAACATTTGCTTATTCTACCCTATCAGAGGCCGGGCCACCTGTGAAAGCAGCCACGTAATTTACCAACTGTGCTGCAAACACTGTACAGCTTTCTATATTGGCATGACCACCAACCAGCTATCCATTAGGATGAATGGCAACCGCCAAACTGTGGCCAAAAACAAGGTGGCCCACCCTGTGGCACAGCATGCAGCGGAGCACATGCTTGATTTCAATGGCTGCTTGACAACCCAGGCCATCTGGATCCTCCCATCCACCACCAGCTTTTCTGAACTGCACAGATGGGAGTTATCCCTACAATACATTCTCCGATCCCGAAATCTACCAGGCCTCAACCTACGATAACTTCCCTATATTTTTCTACATACCTTATAGTTGCTACCTCTCTATCCCAGGCCTCACCTATTTTGAATGGTGCGTGAATGTGCGAACGTGTGTGTGTGTGTGTGTGTGTGTGTGTGTGTGTTTGTGTGTGTGAGCGCGTGCTTGAGCGCATGTGTGTGTGTGTGTGTGTGTGTGTGTGTGTGTGTGCGGTCTTGTGTACTTGCAGTGTGCACGCATTTCTTATATTTATTTTACTTTATTTTATTTTGTTTATTTTATTTTTCTCCCCTCACACGCCTCCCCACTACATTCCTAAGCTGCTTCTCGTTATTCCCATCTAACCCATCCCCACCACCGTGACGTAACCTTGCTATCCCCTCTCCCCTCCCCTCCCGTCCCCAATTCGCCGCAGAGTGTGATTCGAAGTGCGGCAGCCGGAGGTGATGGTTTTATGACTGTGTTGTGTGCCTGTGTGGTTTCCTGAGTGGTCTATTTTCTGAAGAACGCCATGGCCGATAGCTGAAAGTGTTGTATGTGTGTGTCTTTTGTATGTGCCTGTCACAGCTCGTCGCCACGTCTTTGCGGTGAGTTTGTAACGTTTCTGCTATATTGCACGCTCCATACATAAATCAGTTGCTAACATAGAAACACAAAATTTCTGACACCTAAAATAAAACTTCACTACCGGACATGTAAAATATCACAATTTCGCCTTCAGATGGTAATTCTATTAACACTATTAGTAAAATACCTTTAAAAATAGTACGTTGATTTAAATATAACTTTGGCTGTCCTTTTACGTAATTTTCAGTGTTTAATACTTTCGTAAATAATAGCTGCAAACACTAAAAATGCATTACACTTAGTTTCGGAAATTGCTGAACCTATATAGGTACTAATTTGTATAAAAACAACAATACTACATGTTATAACTATTGCACAACATGATTTCATATATACCTTTTGTTTAAATAAATTAGGGCAGACCATGTTTTATATATCACTGGATCCTAAATTAAATACGGATAATTTTTCATGCACTAAAATTAATAATCCGTTTGGTACTAAGAAACTATCTTCGAAATTAACAAAACTAAGACAACCATATACAAATCCGTATTAATAAAAAATTTGACCACAAACTGAAATACATTAAAATTCCATGTCACAATAATAGCACGCCTACACAATATTGGCAAAACAAATATGTCTGCACTTCGAAAATACAAATAATGTAAATAATTTGAGCACTGTAAACACTAGTCAAAAGGTGACTTTAAATTTGTGTACCACATTAAATACAAATTTCATGAACCGTGTACATACATTGAGATAAATAGTCAAAGCTTAAATGTAATGTTTCAATTTCTGTATTTTGGCATATTTAATGTAAAAGAATATGGTTTAATTGTGAATTACAAAACTTTGTCATCAATCTTATTACGTGGTTACGTAGAAAGATGTTGGAGAGAAACCATGTTTTATTTAGTCTTCTAGCAGCCACAAACCTGTAAGCAGCTCTGTTGGCTTGCCGCTGCATTTTTTGATTGTGCAACAATGTGGTTGATTTAAACGTTGTTTAAGTGGAAATAAAATCGTTTCCATATCAAATGACATGTTTATAATTTACGAAAAGATCCTGTAACATCAAATCTTTTAGTGAATGCCGAAGACAGCTCACAACGCAATGGACCTCAGTCAGCCAGCATACAAGTTCAACTTCACCTACAGTGGAATGACTTTGTTATAGACTGTGAACTAATACTACTTTCCGTGATTCAGGAAAATATTAGGACTCAGTTTGAGTCATTCCGAAATGGGGTGACGGGCGTTAGAAGTTGTAAACTGTCCTTACTATATTATTAATTCCGACCTGGACTTTCCATTATTATATATTGTTTCTGTATTTTTTTCTGAATCCACCACGTGTATACGTGAGTCTAAGTTTGAATGAATTCTTAGTTTCCCATTCATTTCACATCAGACTGAAAAACAGCAAAGAACACTGATGAACAACGTGCACGAAGCTGATACAACTGTTGCCAGTGTCGGTGGCACCTGTCAGCAGACTGCCGTGTCTGATCGTGTGTGTGTGTGTGTGTGTGTGTGTGTGTGTGTGTGTGGTCTTGTAAACTTGCAGTGTGCACGCATTTCTTATATTTATTTTACTTTATTTTATTTTGTTTATTTTATTTTCTCCCCTCACCCGCCTCCCCACTACATTCCTAAGCTGCTTCTCGTTATTCCCATCTAACCCATCCCCACCACTGAACGTAACCTTCCTATCCCCTCTCCGCCCCCCCTCCCGTCCCCGATTCGCCGCAGAGTGTGATTCGAAGTGCGACAGCAGGAGGTGATGGTTGTATGTTGTGTGCCTGTGTGATTTCCTGAGTGTTCTGTTTTCTGAAGAAGCCCATTGCCGATAGCTGAAAGTGTTGTATGTGTGTGTCTTTTGTATGTGACTGTCACAGCTCGTCGCCACGTGTTATCGGTGAGTTGTAAACTGTCCTTACTATATTATTAATTCCAACCTGGACTTTCCATTATTATATGTTATTTTTGTATTTTTTTTTTTCCTGAATGCACGATGTGTATACGTGTGTCTATGTTTCCCCTTCATTTCACATCAGACTGAACAATAGCAAAGGACACTGATGAACAACGGGCACGTCGCTGATACAACTGTTGCCAGTGTCGGTGGCACCTGTCAGCAGACTGCCGTGTCTGATCGTGTGTGTGTGTGTGTGTGTGTGTGTGTGTGTGTGTGTGTGTGGTCTTGTAAACTTGCAGTGTGCACGCATTTCTTATATTTATTTTACTTTATTTTATTTTGTTTATTTTATTTTCTCCCCTCACCCGCCTCCCCACTACATTCCTAAGCTGCTTCTCGTTATTCCCATCTAACCCATCCCCACCACTGAACGTAACCTTCCTATCCCCTCTCCGCCCCCCCTCCCGTCCCCGATTCGCCGCAGAGTGTGATTCGAAGTGCGACAGCAGGAGGTGATGGTTGTATGTTGTGTGCCTGTGTGATTTCCTGAGTGTTCTGTTTTCTGAAGAAGCCCATTGCCGATAGCTGAAAGTGTTGTATGTGTGTGTCTTTTGTATGTGACTGTCACAGCTCGTCGCCACGTGTTATCGGTGAGTTGTAAACTGTCCTTACTATATTATTAATTCCAACCTGGACTTTCCATTATTATATGTAATTTTTATATTTTTTTTCCTGAATGCACGATGTGTATACGTGTGTCTATGTTTCCCCTTCATTTCACATCAGACTGAACAATAGCAAAGGACACTGATGAACAACGGGCACGTCGCTGATACAACTGTTGCCAGTGTCGGTGGCACCTGTCAGCAGACTGCCGTGTCTGATCGTGTGTGTGTGTGTGTGTGTGTGTGTGTGTGTGTGTGTGTGTGGTCTTGTAAACTTGCAGTGTGCACGCATTTCTTATATTTATTTTACTTTATTTTATTTTGTTTATTTTATTTTCTCCCCTCACCCGCCTCCCCACTACATTCCTAAGCTGCTTCTCGTTATTCCCATCTAACCCATCCCCACCACTGAACGTAACCTTCCTATCCCCTCTCACCCCCCCCCCTCCCGTCCCCGATTCGCCGCAGAGTGTGATTCAAAGTGCGGCAGCCGGAGGTGATGGTTGTATGTGTTGTGTGCCTGTGTGATTTCCTGAGTGTTCTATTTTATGAAGAAGGCCATGGCCGATAGCTGAAAGTGTTGTATGTGTGTGTCTTTTGTATGTGCCTGTCACAGCTCGTCGCCACGTGTTATCGGTGAGTTGTAAACTGTCCTTACTATATTATTAATTCCATCCTGGAGTTTCCAATATTATATGTTGTTTTTGTATTTTTTCTGAATGCACCACGTGTATACGTCAGTCTATGTTTGAATGACTTCTTTAGTTTCCCATTCATTTCACATCAGACTGAACAACAGCAAAGATCACTGATGAACATCGGGCACGTCGCTCATAAAACTGTTGATAGTGTCGGTGGCACCTGTCAGCAGACTGCGTGTGTCTGATCGGCCACGCCTGGGCAGCGGTCGCAGCGAGACGCGGCGGTCCGTCACTGGCTGTGGATTAATGCGGAGTCCGCGTGCAGAGTCAGCGTGCAGCGCGCAGTGGCCGCAAGAAGCGGGCGTCGCGCCGCGTTAATCAGGGCCAGACTTATGGACGCGCCGATCCGCCGGCCATTTATCGGCCAGATCCGCGCGCTGTTATGCGCATAATAAGAGCGCCATTACGCATTCTCGGCGGGGGCCGCCCGGCTATAATTATGGCGTTATATATGGCGCCATCGCAGCCGGCGCCCTCGCCCCCGCTTAATCAAGCACTGCTGACCGACCCCCCCCCCCCACCTCCGGCCAGCGCCACTACAGACGCGCAGTAGCTCAAGACGCCACAGGCACTTCGCCGCCTGGCCTACTTCCACCCTCTGCACCAAACACCGACGAGGCCCCTGAAGAATACATCTACATAAATACTCCGCTAATCACATTTAACTACGTCAGGAAGGGTTCGCTGAACCACTTTTATGATATTTCTCTACCGTTCCGTTCTCTAATAGCACGCGGAAAACTGGAACACACAAATCTTTTCGTTGTCGGATTTATTGTGTCATGATGATCATGTATCCCTATGTAGGTTGGTGCTAACAAAATACCAGTGGCGGCTGGTGCTTCAAATGACTGGGGGTTCACTTCTTTCAGTGTCGCATCTTGATAATGGCTCTCGGTATCTAAAAGAGCCGGCCGCGGTGGCCGAGGAGACTGAGGCGCTTCAGTCACGGTCTGCACGTCCACTACGGTCGGGGGTTCGAATTCCCCCTCGGGCATGGATATTTGTGCCGTCCTAGTTCGTAAGTAGTTCATAAGTAGTATGTAAGTTTAGGGACTGATGACCCCGTAGTTAAGTCCCGTAAGCTTTACAAACATTTGAACATTTGATTTGGTATCTAAAAGAGTCAATTTGGCGCAGCTCTCGAGTGGCGCCGGGAAAAGCGCCCCCATTTCTCCCTCCCCCCCGCCCCCTTCAAATACGAGGCGCGTCCAGAAAGTAAGTTCCGTATCAATTTATCTCCGCTGCAGCGCTACGACTGCAGTTCCGCACATGCGCTGTAGACGATGTGCATCAAGGAGAAGAACGTGCGCCATTTGGCGATCGCTGTCAGTTACGTACGCTTTGTTGTGCTTGTTTGAAATGTCGGCGTTGATTGAAAATCCCGACGCCTGTGAAATCACGTCGGTGATTCCGTTTTTGAATGCGAGGAAAGTGAAGCCAAGTGAAATTTATCGGCAAATTTGCGATGTTTACGGACCAAATGCCATCGCATTCGTGATTCGATGGTGAGAAGATGGGTCCGACAGTTCAATGGCGGGCGTAGTGATGTGCACGATGAAGAACGAAGTGGGCGTCCATCTTTGGTTATAGAAGAACTGGTTCACGCGATTGATGACAAGATCCAGGACATCTCAAGTCTTTCCTTGGCGGTCATCACTTCACCAATGACGACGAGCTGAAAGAAACAGTTTCTAAATGGTTGAAGACAGGCGGCAGACTTCTATGAAGAAGGTATACAAAACCTCTCTACCGTTCCAGTCTCTAATACGAGGGTAAGTCAATTATAATCCGCAAAGTAGTTAAAAAAATTTATTATAATAAAATACGAAACTTACAAGAACATCATTTTTCAATATAGTCTCCTTGTTTTTCAATGTAATTCGTCCATCGCTCTACAAGCTTCTTTGTTGTTGTTATGGTCTTCAGTCCGGAGACTGGTTTGATGCAGCTCTCCACGCTACTCTATCCTGAGCAAGCCTTTTCATCTCCTCATAAGAACGGCTACCCACATCTACTTGAATCTGCTTACTATACGCGTCTCTTGGTCTCCCTCTGCGATTTTAACCCCACACACTTCCCTCCAATGCTAAATTTACGATTCCCCGATGCCTAAGAATGTGTCCTACCAAGCGATCCCTTCTTTTAGTCAGGGTATGCCAAAAATTCTTTTTCTCTCCAATTCTGTTCAGTACCTCTTCATTAGTTATGCGATCTACCCACCTAATCTTCAGCATTCTTCTGTAGCACCACATTTCAAAAGCCTCTATTCTCTTCCTGTCCGCACTGCTTATCGTCCATGTTTCACTCCCGTACAAGGCAACACTCCACACAAATGCCTTCAGAAAAGACTTCCTTACCCTTAAATTAATATTCGATGTTAGCAAATTTCTCTTTTTCAAACATGCTTTCCTTCCCATTGCCATTCTGCATTTTATATCCTCTGTACTGCGACCATCGCATGTTATTTTACTACTCAAGTAACAAAACTCATCTACCACCTTCATTGTTTCGTTATCTAATCTAATTCCTACAGAATCGCCTGATTTTCTAAGACCGCATTCCATTATTTTTGTTTTGCTCTTGTTAATGTTCATTTTATATTCTCTCTTCAACACGCTGTCCATTCCATTCAACTGCTCTTCCAGTTCCTTTGCTGTCTCTGACAGAATTACAATGTCATCAGCAAAACGCAATGTTTTTATTTCTTCCCCCTGAACTTTAATCCCTATTCCAAATTTGTCCTTGCTTTCCTTCACCGCCTGCTCGATGTACAAATTGAATAACATCGGAGAAAGGCTACAACCCTGTCTTACTCCCTTCCCAACTGGTGCTTCCCTTTCATGCCCTTCGAGTCTAATAACTGCGGTCTGGCTTTTGTACAAATTGTAAATAATTCTCCTTTCCCTGTATTTTACCCCTGCTGACTTCAGAATTTGAAAGAGTGTATTCCAGTCAACATTGTCAAATGCTTTCTCCAAATCTACAAAAGCTAAATATGTAGGTTTACCTTTTCTTAATCTATCTTCTAAGATAAGACGTAAAGTGAGTATTGCCTCCCGGGTTCCTATGTTCCTCCTGAATCCAAACTGATCTTCCCCGAGGTCAGCTTCTACCAGCTTTTCCATTCTCCTGTAGATAATTCGTGTTAAAATTTGCATCCATGACTTATCAAACTGATGGTTCTGTAATTTTCACACCTTCTAAGATAAGACGTAAAGTGAGTATTGCCTCCCGGGTTCCTATGTTCCTCCTGAATCCAAACTGATCTTCCCCGAGGTCAGCTTCTACCAGCTTTTCCATTCTCCTGTAGATAATTCGTGTTAAAATTTGCATCCATGACTTATCAAACTGATGGTTCTGTAATTTTCACACCTGTCTGCGCCTGATTTCTTTGGAATGGGGATTATTACATTTTTCTTAAAGTCTGAGGGCATTTCGCCTGTTTCATACATCCTACACACCAGTTCAAATAGTCTTGTCATGGCTGGCTCTCCCAGAGACTTTAGTAGCTCTGAGGGTATGTCATCTACTCCTGGGGCCTTGTTCCGACCTAGGTCTTTCAGGGCTCTGTCAAATTCATTTCTCAGTATAGTATCTCCTATTTCATCTTGATCTACTTCCTCTTCCCTTCCTACAACATCGTCTCTAAGTTCATTTCCTTTGTAAAGCTGCTCTATGTACTCTTTCCACCTTTCAGCGTTCCCTTCTTTGCTGAGAACTGGTTTCCCATCTGAGTTCTTGATATTAGTAGAGTTGCTTTTCTTGTCCCCAAATGTCTCTTTTATTTTCCTGTAGGTGGTATCTACTTTTCCCCTTGCTACACATTCTTCTACAGATTTGCATTTGGCTTCTAGCCACTCCTGCTTAGCCATTTCGCACTTCCTGTCAATCTCATTTTTTAGTCGTCTGTACTCCATTTTGCCTGTTTCATTTACTGCATTTTTATATTTTCTCCTTTCATCAATTAACTGTAGTATTTCCTGTGATATCCATGGATTTTTTGCAGGTCTTGCCTTTCTACCTATTTTGTCCTCCGCTGCCTTCACTATTTTATCTCTCAATGCTACCCATTCCTCTTCTACTGTTTTATTTCCCCCTGTTTCTGTCAATTGTTGCCTAAATCTCCCTCTGAAATTCTCCAGAACTTCCCTTTCCTTCAATTTATCCAAATCCCATGTCCTTATTTTCCTACCTTTCTGCAGTTTTTTCAGCTTCAGCCTACAGTTCATGACTAACAAGTTATGGTCAGAGTCTATATCTGCCCCTGGGTATGTCCTGCAGTTTATAACCTGGTTCCGGTACCTATGTCTTACCATTATAAAATCTGATACCTTCCAATGTCTCCTGGTCTCTTCCAGGTATACAACCTTCTTTTGTGATTCTTAAACCATGTGTTTGTTATAATTAAATTATGTTCCGTGCAAAATTCTACCAGGCGACTTCCTCTTTCATTCCTCCTGCCCAGTCCATATTCACCTATTATTTTTCCTTCTCTTCCTTTTCCTACTACAGAATTCCAGTCTCCCATCACAATTAAGTTTTCCTCTCCCTTAACTGTCTGAATAATTTCTTTTAACTCCTCATATATTTCTTCGATCTCCTCGTCATCGGCAGAGCTAGTTGGCATATAAACCTGTACTACTGTTGTCGGTGTTGGCTTCGTATCTATCTTGACAATGATAATGCGATCACTGTGCTGCTCATAGTAGTTTACCCGCATTCCTATTTTCTTATTAATTATCAGTCCTACTCCTGTGATACCCCCAACTGATTTTGTATTTATAATCCTGTAGTCACCAGACCAGAAATCCTGTTCATCCTGCCACCGAACTTCACTAATCCCCACTATATCTAACTTCAATCTATCCATTTCCCTTTTTAAATTTTCTAATTTTCCTACCCGATTAAGGGATCTAACATTCCACGCTCCGATCCGTAGAATGCCAATATTGTCTTTCCTGATGATAACATCCTCCTGAGTAGTCCCCACCCGGGGAATATTTTACCCGAGAGGATGCCATCATCATATTTCCATACAGTAGAGCTGCATGTCCTCGGGAAAAGTAACGGCTGTAGTTTCCCCTTGCTTTCAGCCGTTCGCAGTAGCTGTGTGGCAAAGCCACATTAGCTGATGTTGCAAGGCCAGCTCAGTCAATCATCCAGACTGTTGCCCCTATAACTACTGAAAAGGCTGCTGCCCCTCTTCAGGAACCACACGTTTGTCTGGCCTCTCCACAGATACCCCTCCGCTGTGGTTGCACCTACGGTACGGCTATCTGTATCGTTGAGGCACGTAAGCCACCCCACCTCGGCAATGTCTGTGGTTCATGGGGGTGGACAAGCTTCTTTATGCCCTCATAAAAGAAGGTTTTCGGTTGAGCTGCGAGCCAGGAATGCACCGCTTCCTTCACTGCTTCCTCCGAGTCAAATCGACGGCCCCTTAATGCCTGTTTGAGTGGACCAAACAAGTGATAGTGAGAAGGGGCAAGATCGGGACTATATGGAGGATGATCCAGTGCTTCGAATTTGAGTTTCTGGAGCGTTTCAGCAGTGTGGACAGCAGTATGCGGACGGGCATTGTCGTGCAACAACACCTTCTGACAGCAATATTCGGCATTTACTTCGAATTGCAGGCTTTAGCCTGTCAGTAAGCATCTCACTGTAACGTACACTGTTTATTGTTGTGCCCCTTTCACCATAACGTTCCAGTACAGGACCTCGTGCATCCCAAAAAAAAACGTAAGTATCAGTTTTCCTGCGGACGGTTGGGTCTTGAACTTTATCTTGCACGGCGAATTTGGATGTTTCCATTCCATACTCTGCCGTTTACTCTCCGGCTCGTAATGATGGATCCATGTTTCGTCACCAGTAATGATTCTGTATAAGAAGTTGTTCCCTTAGTTACCATAGCTATCCAAATGATTTTTTTTTTATTTTTTTTATTTTTTTTATTTTTTATTTATTTTTATTTTATTTTATTTTTTATTTTATTTTATTTTATTTTATTTATTTATTTATTTTTTTTTTTTGCAGATGTCTAGGCGCGTTTGTTTATGCAACTGTGTGAGTTGATTTGGGACCCATCTTGCACAAACTTTACGAAACCCGAGTCTGTTGTGAATAATTTCGTAGGCAGAAGCAAGACTAATTTGAAGACGACGAGTCACTTCATCAATATTTTATCGTATGTCTAAGAGAATCATTTCACGTGATCGCACAATGGTTTCTTCATTTGTGGCGGTAAACGGTTGTCCGGTTCCTTCGTCGTGCTTAACACTCGTGCGACCAATTCGGAATTTTTCAATCCACTCGTACACACTTCGTGCTGGCAAAACACTGCTCCCGTACTGTACTGAGTCTTGTATGAATTTCGGCCCCTGATACACCTTCCGCCCACAAAAAACGTATCACTGAACGTTGCTCTTCTTTGGTGAAAATAGACAGCGGAGCAGCCATGATTAACAGCACGGTAGCGACAACGAAACTAACGTAGCAGCTTGAAAATTGCAATATAATAACAAATAAACAAAGCACGCTTCACCAACGTAAAACGACAGTACTACCAACATAAATAAAAATATAACTAAATTGCGGATAATAATTGACTTACCCTCGTAGCACGCGGAAAACAGGAACACCTAAATCTTTTCGTTGTCGGATTTATTGTATCATGGTGATCATGTATCCCTATGTAGGTAGGTGCTAACAAAGTACCAGTGGCGGCTGGTGCTTCAGATGACTGGGGGTTCACTTTTTTCAGTGCCACCTCTTGATAATGCCCCCTCCCCTCGCTCGGTATATAAAGAGTCAATTTGGCGCCCTCTCGAGTGGCGCTAGAGAAAAGCGCCCCCATTTCTACTCCCCCCCCCTTTTCAAATATATTTTCGTTAAGGACCTGCAGAATACCTTACCTCGGCGTGTTTGCACTTGCTTTAACTTGATCTAAGAGGTCGGCCTACAAAGCTTCTTCATTTTTTATTTCACACTTTGGTTCCAAGCTTGAAGGTGAGAAATTGGTTTCTATAAGATAGTAAACGTTGTTCATTTTTCTTCGACAATAAACCCCAAGAACATATGAATATTCACATGAACACTAAAACACAATAAGTAACTGGTTACACTTTCATGTGACTGTAACAAAATGAAGCTGTTACGATGAAGAGAAAAGCTATCTTTGTGTCACATGACAAAGTAAACAGCACCCCCTACTAACCTTACGCATGGGCAAAGGCTGCTCTCCCCCACATCTTTTCAAACAGTTAAAAATTTGTTACAACAAAGAGTCATTTACCCACAAAATTGCGACAGATTTGCTAAAACGTCCAAAGATATGTGGCAAGCAACAATACAAAGGTCATTGTTGTTCCCATATCTGTTACAAAGAAGCTTGAATTAAAAAAAAAATGCTTGCAGTCTCAAACCCTACGTTCAACACTATAGCGCAATGCCGCTAAACACACGGCTATACTTGCCAGGTGGAGAGTAATGACTTCATTATTGTTCATGACTGGATCTTCTGAAGGCTTCTACAGTTGATGCGTTTTTAATTTATAGTTATATTTTACCACATATGACGTGTTTATGATGAATCTGCAATGCTCCAACAACGAATATGAAGGGCGGATGGTGCCTTCATCGAGGATTTGCGCATGCGCAAGGTGAGGTGCGCAGTAGGTCCATTGTCTTGCTTCGGGACCATTCGTGCGTATCCACCAAAGATCGAGTAGCTAGGAGCTAGTGTTTCTACCAGCTCCAACGCCAATGTTAAAATCGGCGTTTCCCCTCGCCACTCCCTGCCGCGGGAGCGCCCATATGCTAACTCGAGGGGTTTCAGAAGATATTTGAACCGCAGCCGCGCATACGCATTACAACGCTGCGGCTGTTAAGCGGCCGTGATGCGTCTCGTATACATGCTGTCTCTGCGACGTAAAAAGTTTTTCATGCGATAAAATTGAATGAACATATAAAATGATGGAAGAAAGAAACGAAGGATGATAGTTTAGAAACACTTTTATTTTATTTATTTATTGACTTTTTTTCACTATGAGTTTTTTTTTTCGGGGGTTCAACGAACCAGTGAACCAGTGAACACATAGTACGCGCCGCCACTGCACAGAAAATAAAAAAAATGCTCAAATGTTTATAAAACAAGGTCATCAGTCCCTAAGGTATAAACTAATTCTGAACCAACTTATACTAAAGACCACAAACATCCATGACTGCACATGCTAGCAGATGACGTCAGAGAGGACACAGTTTGTAGTGATCGATGGTAAGGCATTGACTAAAACTGAGGTGATGTCAGGCGTTCCACAGGGTAGTGTAATTGGTCCTCTGCTGTTCCTTATTTACATAAACGATTTAGGGGAAAATCTAAGTAGCTCCTTACGGGTGGTTGTTTGCAGATGACGCCGTCATTTACCGTCTAGTAAAATCATCTGAAGATCAAAACAAACTGCAGAACGATCTGAATAAGATATGACTATGGTGTAAAAATTGGCAATTGATTCTAAATAATGATAAGTATGAAGTCGTCCACATGAGTACGAAAATAAAACCGTTAAACGTTGTTTACAAGATAAACCAATCAAAAGTGAAGGCTGTAAACTCCACAGAATACGTAGGAATTAGTATTACTTCAGACTTAAACTGGAAAGAACACGTAGTTAATGTCGTGGGAAAGGCGAACCAAGGACTGCGTTTTATTGGCAGAACCCTTTGAAGCTGCAACAGAACTACTATAGAGGCTGCATACAATGTTTGTCCGTCCTTTTTCGGAGTATTACTGCCCAGTGTGGGATCCTTGTCAGGTGGGTTTGACGGAGGACATCGAAAGAATCCAAAGAAGAGCAGTTCGTTTCGTATTGCCACGATACAGAGGAAATGATACAGGATCTTGGATGGGAATCATGACAACAAAGCGGCGATTATCGCTGCGGCGTGGGCTAGTTACGAAACTACAATCACCAACATTCTCCCCCTAATGCGAAAATATATTGTTCACTCCCACTTATATAGGTAGAAATGATCATCAGAATAAAAAACGATAAATCAGAGCTCTAACGGAGAGATTCAGGTGTTCTTTCTTCCCGCGCGCTATTCGAGATTGGAATGGGATATAAATAGTATAACGGTGGTTCGATGAACCCTCTGCCAGGCACTTAAATGTGATTTTCAGAGTATCCCACGTATATGTAGTTGTAGACGATCACCGGACGTTTGACATACCCACATCCTGCCGTCAGATCGTTACATTGTGTACCGTGATTCGTCTTGCCACACAACGTTTTACCAGTGTTCAATCGTCCATTGTTTACGCTCTTTGTACCAAGCCAGGCGACGTTTGGCATTGAAAAAAAAAAGTTCAAATGTTTGTTAAGCTTAAGGGACTGCGGGGTCATCAGTCCCTAAACTTGCAAACTACTTATGAACTAGCTTATACTAAAGGCGACACAACATCCATTCCCGAGGGGGGGACTCGTACTCCCGACCGTAGCGGCCGTGCAGACTGTGACTGGCGCGCTGCAGAGCGCTCGGCAACTGCGGTCGTTTGGCATTGACCACCGTGATGTGTGGATTACGGGCAGCCGCTCGACCATGAAATCCTACCCTCCTGCCTTACTGTCGTAGTATTTAGTGCGGATCCTGATGCAGTTTGGAATTCCTGTGTGATGGTCTGCCTGCCTAATACACTGCCCGACCCTATACAACCGACGGCAGTCTCTGTCAGTCAACACACCAGATCGGCCCATACGCTGTCGTTCTGTACGTCTCCTTCACGAATCCACTTCACTATTTTCTCAGAAAAAATGAACCTAGGAATGTTTAGGAGTTTGGAAATCACGCGTACACACTTTTAACTCAATTGACATCCAATCACCTGACCTCGTTAGAAGTCCGTGAGTTCCACAGAAGGCCCATTCCGCCCTTTCACGATGTTTAATGAATACCTGGCAGAAAGGTGGCAGCACAATACACCTAAAAACGTGTGTCTTTGGGGGTGTTTGGACACTTTTGACCACATATTGTATGTTCGCATTCGTAAGAAATTCGCAAATAAACCTCGACGCAACGAATAACGCCTTTCTTTTAATGATTTCCACCCCAAGTTGTGCATGATTTGCATCTTCTAAGTTTCTGCCATCTGCCCTTTGCTTCGTCTTCCCTACAATATTTTCTATACATTTTTTCCCATTTCACAGTATTTGGTTGAATTTATGGCCTTTAGATTTAACTGATTTATCGTGCAAATGAAGTTTAAGGATTTTTTTACTGCTCATGTAGATGACTTCACACTTATTATTAAGGGTCAATTGCCGATCTGCGTACCATGCAGATATATAAATAATTTGGTCCTCTGGTGACGTTACTAACAAATAAATGACTGCATCATCCGCGAACAGTCACACGGTGTCTTAAATCGATTACAAAGATTAGGAACAGTAGGGGCCCTGTAATACTTCCCTGAGGAACGCCAAATATCACTTCTGTTATATTCCATGACTTTCCGTCAATTACAGCGTATTCTGTCCTTTTTGACAGAAAATCGTGAATCCAATCGCATAACTGCGATATTTCATGAGTACGGAATTTGATTAGAAGACGCTTGTGACGTACAGTGTCAAAAGCTGGGAATCGAGAAATATGGAATCATTTCAGATCCCTTGTGGATAGCACTCATAACTTCATGTGAATAAAGGGCTAGCCGTGTTTCATAGGAACGATAATTTCTGAATCCGTGTCGACTACGGGTCAACAGATCGTCCCTTCGTGGCAGTTCATAATGTTTTAGTATAGTATATTTTCTAAAGTCCTACTATAAACCGACGTCAATGATACAGGCCTTTAATTTTTTCGATTATCCCTATTACCTTTCATAAATATTGGGGTGATCTGTGCAACTTTGCAGTCTTTGAGGACAAAACTTTCGCTGACCGAGCGTTTGTATATGATAGCTAGTTATGGAACTAATGCATCAGCATACTCTGAAAGGAACTTCAGTGTATAACTTCCTTTGATTTAACAGAAGCATTTGTTACCTCTGGAAGTACAGTTGTTCAGGAACACGAGGAAGCACGATACAAAGTTGACAAACCCCACCCAGACGTCATGTGTCATTTCATTTAACTCGCTCAAACGGGCAAACTATTTCCTGCATAGACATTAAACTTCCATCCAGGTATTAGTGGAAGAACTGCACAATAGTTTCGTTTAGTGTTATTTATTGCATTTGGTTATTAAGTGGTATGCTGACATTTTAAGAAAACGCATTTTATGGCCATGTTAACGCCTTTTTTCTTCTTTTTTCTTTTTATTTATTTATTTTTAAGTTACGTGAGCACATTAAGTGAACGAAATTATAAGGTTTCCTAACCGGAACTCTGTCTGAGTTTATTAAAACCAAATTATCTCAGTTAAATTTGATGCACTGTGGTCCGCTCGCGCATCTTTTACTTGATACTTGATGTTTCAGTTAGTAGAGAAAGGTTGTGGTGTTTTCATTTTACATTGTTTTTAATTATTCTGTCCCTGAAGCTTCTGTCCTCAGACAGGTTTCGACTGGACGTCCTCCACATCGCTTCTGTTCTGGGTAGAGATGTGGGCCGGGAATATTCCCAGTGGGAATAAACTTATAAAATGGGAATATATCCGGGAATATTTCATTGGCCTGGGAAGATTGCCAAAAATTGGGAATTTTTGAAAATTTTTAGATTTTGAAAGTTTTAACACTTATTAACAGTTAAAGAACCCTATAACTATGTTAACTAAGTAAATTCATACATTTTAATCCAAGATTCATCATTTCTGCATTAATTTCCTTTCGCTGAATTTAAAATATTCTCTGAATGAAACATAAACCTACAAAATATTTCTCTAGAGGTGTAATTCTCAACCGGCTGTCTTCTGTAGTATTTTTTAATTTTTCCAGACGAATGACTAGAGGTGTTTCATTCTCAGAATTCAAAGAATCCTCAATTCCTGCGATGAATTATGATTTATAAAAATTTATTTTCTAAAGCATCGCTATCAATTTCAGTTTTAGAATCTTTAATTAATGTTTTACAATATTCCATGTTAATCAAATCACTTGTATTTGCAAGTAAATCATGAATCTCAGACGGTTTATTTGCATAACTTTCCCCTGAAATACCATTTCCATTGACTAATGTTTACAAAATTTTCTCCAGTTTATTTTAAACTTTGTAGCCAAAATTTTACTAACATCAAAAGAAAACTTAAGAAATTGAGTAAATAAACCTCGATGTGAATTTTAGTATTTAGTTGTTACTCACTAGATGGCCTATCAATATTATAAATTCGTTTTTTGTAAAGGTTGATTATTTCGAGATTAGCTGTTCTAGGGAACATAAGAATCGTAAATTTCAGTGCTAGGTAGTTCTGGCGCTGATTCTTTGATATTTAAAATACTGAAAACGGAAAAATGTGTTTATTTCAAACAAAGAGGTTAAGTTCAGATCCATATAAAACTAAACCTATCCAAATATTTTATTTTAAAATAGAAAGTAGGCGTGCTCAAATACAAAAGTATTAAAATAGAAAAGCTTCTTAAATTGATCATAACCATAGTCAGCAGTGAGTTGTAATGGGGAAATTTAGTTCTTACAAGACAAAAGAGGGAATTTTTCCCCGCCCCTTGGAAACAGTATCACTGCGCATTTACGGAAACGACTAGGAGAGTGAAGATGATGATGACATTGACTGTAATGATGATGTGATGATGATGACATTGACAGTGATTGTGACCAGTGGACTAAAAAAGAAAAGGACTGAAAGGTTGCTATATTAAACCTTTTCGTAGTTTTGATTTTATAACATTTTGCATTCTGACTACTTTTCTGCACTTTTTGTTCAATTATAATATATTCATAATATTTTTCAACATATAAGAGTGTTCATAGTTCTTTCAATAACACAATTACCACATTGACCTATTAATTTGAGCGATTTTGTTTTTAAAATTATAAATTTTAAGAAATTCATTTAATTGTATTTTTTTCTTAAAATGTATTTCAATTTTTGTGTTCGGTGTAACTACATAATTACTGCCTTAAACCCATTAATTACATGTTATTTAGCTATCTGGTGAATTAATCATAAATTTATGAATTTTGGGAACATGGCCGGCAATATTCCTGGGAATATTTCCTCGATTTTAAATTCCCGGGAATTTCACAACAGTAGTTCTGGGCATCCTCCTTCATTGGCCTGTAGTTCCTTCCTTTCTTCAGATCAGTCAGCATTCCAAATCTTCTCCTTCCTTTCTTTCTTCTTCCTTCTACTTTTCCTTCCACTATTCTTAGCAGCAGACAATTCCTACGTAATATGTGCCCCAACTAAGATGTTTTCCTCTTCTGGATTCTCCTTTTCTCTCCTACCTTGCTCAACACCTCATTTTTCATTCTGTCGGTCCATTTCATTTTCCATTCTTCTCCATAACCACATTTCAAAACTTTTTAAATATTTTTGTTCGTTCTGTCTAAATGTCCACGTTTCAGATCCATATGACACCATGCAAAACATTTGGCGAACCTCTTCCTTAGTGTAATGGGAATACTTTTGGTTAGGCTTGATTCCATACTGGAATGGGTGTTCCACGACTGTATTTGATTTGTGGTAATTATTCAGCAATCAGTCCTCATAAATATAAATTCGTTATTTGTTTGCAAATCCAGATTTCGACCACTGCGTCAGTACAAACGCAACCTCCTACATGGAGGTCGAGATATTTTAAGTATTTTAATTGATTTTAAGCATTGATAATGACCACACAGTGGTCGAAATCTGGATTTGCAAACAAATAAGGAATTTATATTTATGACGACTGATTGCTGAATAATTACCACAAATACTTTTGGTTGTTAGAAAATCTTATACTTTCCTGAAAGCTATCTTTCCCACAGAGATTCTTCGCCTTACTTCCTCTGTGCAACTTCCACTAGATGTTACCATGCTTCCCAGATACTGAAACGATTGCACCTGTTCCAATACTCTTTCCTCTAACGATATTTCCAATTTTCATGATTTTGGTCTTATCAATGTTTAATCTCATTCCAAAATCTTTACTCATCATTACAGTATTTTCCATCATTTCCTGGAGCGATTCTTCTGTTTCTGCTAATACTATCTTATCATCTGCATATTTTATAGTCTTTTAAATGCAAGATTTATATTTTGTCATGTAAATTCCTGATTTATTTGGAGATAGTTGCTACTAGGAGTTTTTTAATTGTAATTTGATTTTTTTTTTTCCTTTTCTTGTTACTGCTTACCATCTTTGCAAGAATTCCTCTATGTACAATAAATCGCCCCAATGTCGGGAATAAAAAATAAATCGCTATTCAGTACTGTTATTTTAAGGTAGAGTGAAGAAGCGTTGTTTGTTTTATTTTTAATAACAGAGGTTTCCACATTTTACATAATGTCTGTCCTGCAGAATATTGTCTTCCGTGCTTACTCTCACTAGGTTAAAGTAAAAGCCAGGAGCTTTCCCTTTAAGAGCTCCCGGCCAACTATTGGTTGGTACCTAATTTTAATAACAGTCAGTAAAACACAGAATAACAAAAGGGACAACAATGAAATCTGTCGACATTATTTGCACTCCATGAAGTACTGTAAGTATCAAGGAGAATCTCTTTAGTCGCAAGAGAGGAATGGAAAAACCCCATCCTAGCCCCCAAACCAACAGAGGATTAAAGGGAGGCGACGAGGGGAGGGATAGAAATGAGCACATGGTTGGAGGGGTACAGGAAAGATTATGCAGCATGGCCAACTATCCTTATTTTCTGTTATAGCCATCTCATTGTTCAAATAGTATTCCTGCCAGAGATGACAATAAGGAATCTAGTGTTCACAAAGTACGACTTAAACACCGAGGTTCAATTAGTTCTGAGACTTGACGTCTGGAGGATAGCCACACGCCTCTGTATGTTGCACACACTGCTGAATTCAAGGCTGCTGGTTGTCGTTTCAGTTGTGGAGCGTAAATGAAAGGCTACGGTTTGTCTCGAGTTATTACCCGGATCAGAAATGTCAGATCGTCGTTCAAACAACTGACGAGGTCACCACAAATCGGCATGCGATCATCACGTTGGTCTTGCGACAGGGTTCTTGGCACACTGTGCTGGTTAACGCATGTTGAGATCGTCCGTTAGAATTTTGTGGCAAGTACTATGGCTGACACCTATTACTGCTGCAAGAACGTCTACGTATTATCACGCACCAACGTTTGAGATGTAATAGGCAAGCTACAGAGCTAAATGTTTACTACTTCACCACCCAAATAACAAATTAAACAAATATTTTATTGGAATCTCAACTATTAATTGCCAGTTTGTGATCTCACAGTGTATGTAATATAAGAAGCATAATTTCTAGATAAAGTAATGGTTAAGAGAAGATACATACATTGCTAGCAAGACAAACAAATAACATTTCATCATAAAATAGGAAAAACAAGAGCTCATGGCCATAAAACTAAAACCTGCTAATATGCACTTAAGGAAAACTTAAAGTGAAACGGTATGCTTAGAGATATACTCTATTGTATATTTGAGTAGAACTGGCCATGAAAACACTAATATAATAAATGTTTCGAATATAAACTTGCCAGCATGGGCAACATTGTGGATTAACTAATCCTATATGAAATATTCCCGTGTTCTTGTCTACAGCGAAACAACTGATATTTTATTTAATTATTTGTACATGGTAGGAACATCTGTCCTTCACTATTTTTCAAAATATTAGTGTAAACAAACAATGTATTGTTGCATTTTATAGTTAAGCTTATTTCAGATCTGCAACCCAATATATGAAAGCAGGATTATTATGAATCGATGCAAATTGATAACTACCTTAATTTTGAATGTAAAGCTGATATTATCTTGCCCTATCACGGCCAAACTAATTTTTTTTCACATCTTTAATAGTTGTAACAATGTATGGTATTGTAGGCCAGACTATAAAAGGAGGCCACACAAAGATCGAATAAAGCAGTCTTCTAACAGCTTTCCAAGCTGCCACTATGCCGGTTTGGGCACCGATGTACATATTGTTGTAATGCATTGTAGGGTAAAAGTGATGAAATTAAACAGCTTTTCAGATACCTGGTGTTTGCTCTGAGTTCTTGCCTTAATTTTGACGCACACATAAAATAGAGAACATTTCTCTAGCTGCATGTATTCTGAATGAATTCTAGGGATTCCTGTAAGCAGGTGAAGTAGATGCTGTGCTTTAAGAAGATTCTACATCCACGAGATATCAAGGTAACTGTCCTGAACTTGACGTGAAGAAATAGCTGTTGTATCTTCCGGGTTATGAGGTCGTGGTCCAAGAAACATATCTGTTCCTGACGTTTCGTCCAGAGCTGCGCTGGACATCTTCAGAGGTACTGGTAGCGGTGAGTCTTGACGTGAAGACCACAATCACTGAGTTGGTGAACAGAACACTGTAAGGTGGTAACGTTTTACGTTGCAACTTCCTCGATTTTGCATTCCGTTCGAACTGTTCGTTACTAACCAGTACGCTCATAATCTTCCAAACCCGTCCTTGCATAAAACATCAGTGCCGTCTAAACCCAAAACTGCGAATTACTTCGACCTCTCCGTTCACTTACTGCATCATTTCAAACGTTTCGGTTGCGGTTTTACCTAATTTCTGGCATATGTTTGCCCGTTGATCAAACTGTGACTTGTCAAGATCCGACCGTTCGTCTGCTTCCAATGCATGCACTCAACTGTCTCTTGTAGGGCCGAGAAACTAACTGCCATGGTACCATACCACGGCGGCATCTGTGCGGCGTGGTGTACCACAGGGCCGTCATGCGAATCGTCTCAGATCGTAATGACAGTACCACGGTAGCAATGAATGTTACGTGCTATTTAACGAAATAATTATCTGCAATGTCCGTAGTTAAATCGTTTGAAAAATATGTGTTGCTTTGTGAACAATAACCTGTGATCGGATTTTCCTTCTTGTGATAATCATAACCATGAATCACTTTCTCACCTAACGAAACCGATTTGGTAATTGATTTGTCCATACGTTTCTTTCCCGAAGAATTTCCACTTTCGATGTTTTATTACCGGAATATTCGCAGTCATTTGTCTGTCTTGAGATGTGTAGCATTTATATCAAATACATCATTAAAGGAGAGCAGTGGACCAAGTAGGCAAGAAAAGTGCAAATCATTTCATCGACTGACGTGGTGCGGCAATCCCCTGATTGACGTTCTACAAATTTCAATCTGACATTGATCGGTATCAAGCAAAGAAACAACGGTAACAATAAATGAAATAATAGCTTGTTCAACTACAAGAAACAACACAAGCTACAGTTCCAATAAGCAACGACCAAGCAGGACAACAAGCTGACTACAACTCAGAAAGAGTGCAAGCAGTAAGTGTTATGGGGTCCGCTGGCCGCTGCTGCTGCAGGTAGCGAAGTATTGACGGGAGTTCCCCCTCTCCTAAGTCTGTCAGGCTGACAGTCCTAATGATATTTTAAACGGACTATAACCAAACCCAGTCACGCTTCGTTGTGGCTCTGACTAATATGAAATAAATGGGAAAGTAAATGAAAGAATTGTTGCAAACACTGAAGCGGCGAGAAAATATGTTTCAAATGTTTGTAGAGCTTATGGGACTTAACTACGGGGTCATCAGTCCCTAAACTTACAAACGACTTATGAACTAGCTAAGACTAAGGACGGCACAAATATCCATGCCCGAGGAGGGATTCGAACCCCCGACCGTAGTGGTCGTGCAGACCGTGACTGGAGCGTGTCAGTCCCCTCGGCCACCGCGGCCGGCCGAGAAAATATACCAATCAAATCAGTGCCATGCTTTACATCTATGTGAAATGAAAGAAAAAATTCGAAAGCTATGATTTCCCATAAGGTAAATGCAATGGAGTTACATTTTCTTGTTTGTCTTTTTTCTCCATAAACATACGAATCAGATCGTTTATCAACACTGCAAGACGTGACATGTAATTGCACTTCGTTGTTTTCCACACACTTTTTAATCTGTTCCCCATCCCCTCTCTCTGTCCATTTCCTGCTCCTCCTCAGCCTGCCTTCTCCTCCTCCTTCATCTCCTTCTCCTCCTTGTATTCATCCTCCTTCGTCCCTTCTTTCGTCATCTATGTCCTCCTCCCCACCTCCGCTCCACTCTCTGACCCTCTTCGCCTCCTCCTTCCTCTTTCTCTCTGTCTATTTCCTATGCTCACCTCTTGGATTCCTGCTACAGAGTCGCTGCCCCCAGGTGAAGATCGCAAATGGAACATCTGGAAGTCTCTCAATAGAGTAAGAAGTGGGGTTGGCAGGTCTGAGGATAATCTTGCTAAGTGGAACTATCTTCGAGACCCATCGACTGCCTGTGAGTGTGGAGCAGAGCAGACTACAGTCCACTTTATGACTGCCCATAGTGTCACTCTAGAAGACCTACTACAGGCCGAGGAGAATACAGATGAGGTTGCCAGCTACTGGTCTGACAGTCTGATTTCTGATGTCCAGAAGCAGACCGATAAACCGGAACATCCTTTGTAAATCATTTATTCTAAAACTATATATTGTACTGATTTTATATAACTCTAAGCTGAACAGACAGGTAATTAATGTTAATATTACAACCAAGTATTGTTTGCAATGTATCTTGTACCATTTCTTCATATAACTATAAGCTGTAAAGAACGCTTTTGATACGAAAAATAAAAAGTTAAGACATTACCGGTACTTTATAAATTTGTTTCACTGGTACCACCTAACCAGTAATTTATCTTGCAGAAAAGTAACAGAAGCAACGACCAAACAACGCTTTTTACATAATTCGTTACTATGTTGTGATTCTTCAGTTTCTCCCGGCGTATTTGATAATCAAAATATCCACGGGTTACTGCCGGTCTATAGTGCCTACGGGCACAATATTTCGGCGATCATACATGTCGCCATCATCAGGTGAATGACGAACTGAGCTCCTTGAAACGCGCTGGCACGGAGATCCGCACGCAACAGCGGCTCGAAGGGAACTGGGTTCTAGCCCGGTAGCGGGCGATTTAAATACCCTCGGCCCGCGGAGCGACCCCTCTGTGGTCCGCGCCCCGCGCCGCGGTCGCGCAGTGGAACCGATTGCGACGGCGTCTGAGATGACGTCGATGTGAGGGCTCTGTCCGCCGTTGTCGTCACTTCGTTACGTTTGCTAGATTTTTAATTAACCCAATCGCTGGTTCCCAAGCCCTGCTAAGATTATAGCCACAGTCACGGTTTATGAGGTCGTCGCTTGTGCAAATTTCAATGGCTTCTCTAACGACGCAGGCCCAGTTTCTCGACGTCTGTACCAGAATCCTAGTGCGTTCATACTCCATTGCATGATTCTCCGCCAAAACAATGTTCAGCGATCGCCGACTTGCTCGGATACATCAATCGAGTGTGCCTCTGGTGTTCAACGCATCGATCCTCGACGGTACGCATCGTCTGTCCAATATATGACTTGCCACACTGACACGGAATCTGGTACACGCCGGCCTTCCTGAAACGGAGATCATCTTTGGCGCTCCCCACCAGTGCACGAATTTTAGTCGGCGGACAAAAGACAGTTCCAACCTGGTGTTTTTTTTTTTTTTTTTTTTTTTTTTTTTTTTTTTTTTTTTTTTTCATCCATTTCCACAGGTTGTGCTATAGTGGTTGGGCGGAGAGCCCGTTGAATCTGCCAGTATGAGTACCCATTTTTTCCGGAATACAGTTCTCAGGTATTCCAATTCCTGGGGTAGACTCTCTGCGTCGGAGATGGTGCGCGCCCTATGTACTAGAGTTTTAAATACCCCATTCCTCTGTGCAGGGTGGTGACAGCTGTCTGCGTGTAAATACAGATCCGTATGCGTTGTCTTCCGATATACACTATGACCCAGGTTGCCATCAGCTCTTCTCTTGACCAAGACGTCAAGGAACGGCAATTTACCCTCCGTTTCAGTCTCCATAGTGAATTTGATGTTGGGGTGTATGGAGTTCAGATGTGTAAGGAAGTCAAGGAGTTTATCCATACCATGTGGCCAGATGACGAAAGTGTCGTGCATGTAACGGAAAAAGCAAGTAGGTTTCCATTCAGATGATGCCACGGCTTCCTCCTCGAAATTCTCCATGTATAAATTTGCTACCACCGGGGAGTGGGCTACCCATGGCGACTCCCTCCGTTTGTTCGTAGTATTCGCCATTGAAAAGAAAATACATGGAGTTCAAGACATGCCTAAAAAGTTCGGTGGTCTTCTCGTCAAACTTCTGACCAATCAAATCTAGTGACTCTCGAAGGGGCACCCTCGTAAACAACGAAACGACGTCAAAACTCACCATGATATGTAACTCATCCAGCCTGAAGTTGTTAAGGCGTTTAACAAAATCCACGGAATTACGGATGTGATGAGGGCATTTACCCACATAAGGACTTAATATTCCCATAAAATATTTGGCCAACAAATATGTAGATGCTCTGATGTTACTGACTATGGGACGTAACGGCACCCCATCTTTGTGAACCTTAGGGAGTCCATAAAGTCTTGGCGGTACCGGATCTTAAGGTAGCAGTTTCTTGGCGACACACTCCGGTGAGTCCGCATCCTTGAGAAGCGCCCTTGTCTTGTTCTCCACCTTCTTTGTGGGGTCAACGCTAATCTTGCGGTAGGAATCGTCATTTAGCATGCTCTGCATCTTTTCATTGTAGTCCTTGTGGGAGACAACAACCGTAGCATTGCCTTTGTCAGCCGTTAAGACAACAATTTCAGGGCGCTCCCTCAGGTCACGAATGGCCGCCCTCTCTTTACAAGTGATGTTCGACTTAATGGGCTTGGATGTCGTCAACACACGACAAGTTTCACGACTTATTTCCTCAGCTGATTCATGCGGAAGTCGAACTGCAGCCGTCCACGGTGGCCGAGGGGACTGAGGCGTTCCAGTCACGGTCTAAACGGCCACTGCGGTCGGGGGTTCGAATCCCCCCTCGGGCATGGATATTTGTGCCGTCCTTAGTATAAGGTATTTCATAAGTAGTTTGTAAGTTTAGGGACTGTTGACCCCGTAGTTAAGTCCCATGAGCTTCACAAACATTTGAACATTTCTAACTGCAACCTGTTCAACAGCACTGATAATTTCTGCAACTGGTGTGAACTTAAGGGTAGGAGCAAAGTTGAGTCCTTTCTCCAAAACCGAGACCGCATCATCACTCAATTCCATGTCACTCAGATTGATGACAGTCTTGAACGCAACCTGCGTAGATGGTTTGTCAAGGAAGCGTGAGAACTTAGCTGTTTGACGTCCCGTTGCCTTCTTATGGGCGGAATCGGCTGCAACCGAAGTAATACCATCAATCCAATCCCAGGAAAAAGACGTGAACTATTCAAACTGCATTTGCAACTGGCTAGTTCCCTGCCGGGAATCGAACTCGGGCCCCCTGCGTTGTAGTCAGCGACGCTGGCACTGAGCTACGGAGGCGGACACGTATAAGCATGAAACACGATTAATATAGCCTATTAAATTTAGAACGGTGCGGTTGGATCTTGCGATTTTGTATGGAAGTGACACCGATATTGTTTAAGAGCATGTAAGAAATTGTTCCAATAGTTTTAAAGATGAAGTAATAATAACGAAGTTGTATGGTGTTCAACGAATTTTTCACCGTTGATAGTGGAAGGAGCCATATCAACTATTTAGATGAACCACTGCATACCTTAATTAAAACTAACAGGCAGCGATTTCGACGTTGTTATCACCGGAGTTAACTCCATAGTCGCAATGTTCATGAATTAGCATGCAGACGTGAAGTAAACCAAGTAGATGTACAATTTAATAGTCGTAAACTTCGCTTTAAGGCAGTAAACGTTAGGAAAATTATGAACTCGAAAGAGATATAGGCTAATATTTCACCGATTAGTAAAGCTGAGACCTATGTTACTGGCTGGGTTGTAGTGTGATACACATAGTGAAGCAAGGGTGTAGAGTCTTTTGGATAATGAGGAGGAAAGACACTAACGATTCCTGTTAATCCGCCGCCTCAGTATCCGTGAAAACTGAGATGGCGAGGGGCGAGGAAACGACCAGTGAAATTTCGTCATAGAGGCGGAGATTTATCCTCAAAGGCCACAGTAAAGTAAATTAGAGACTCGACGAAAGTTCAGACATTAATAGTCTCTAAAAGCTTTAATGTGAATGTTGATCCTGTTTCTTGGGAGGGCATCAAGGCAGCATTGTGCGAGTTCTATGATTCTATTTACAGTTTTCATAGTATGGTGATATCTTTATACTTCATAGTGAAGTAGGATTTCGTGGAATCATTCAGTTTTAGTAATAAAGTTGCGAACACAAACGTTGCATATTCGCAAAATAATAAAATAATAATAATAGGGGAAAGGGGTTTGCAGACTAGAGGTATTATACCAAGTTCAACATTTCGCACTTACCAGTAAAATTCTTCCGGGTATGAGACCGCGTCGTCATCTTATAAACTCTACCGACGTTTCGGCCACTGTTAAAAGCGGCCTTCAGAGACCCTGATGAAGGCCACCTGCAACAGTGGCCGAAACGTCGGTAGAGTTTATAAAATGACGACGCGGCCTCATACCCGGAAGAATTTTATTGATAGTGACAAGAGCCGCGGAAGCCTACGTTTGCATTTCGCACTTAGTTCAAAATGTTCAAATGTTTGTAATCCCAATGGGACCAAACTACGTTGGTCATCAGTCCCTAGTCTCACAAACTACTTAAACTAAGTTAAACTAACCTAAAGACAACACACACATCCTTGCCCGAGGGAGGATTCGAACCCCCGACGCGGGAGGCCGCACCTTCTTTAACATGGCGCTCCATATCGCTCGGCTACTCCCGCGCGGCCCCGCACTTAGTGCTGATGCCATTTATTCGACCGAAGAAACGAAATGTCTAATCCATTCAGTTATCACTTTCTTACCGACTGTTCTCGTTGTGTCATAATGAATTAAGGATATGAAATATACAGCAACGTTACAGTGAATCAATGTTAATGACATTTCAGGTGTTTCTTTCGTTTTGGTTTGGTGCTGTCTTAAGGATTTGGATTAAATACTTCTTATGAAATTGAACGAACTTTGGAATAGCTGCAAGGATTAATTTTTAAAGGAACATTAGTCATATCAGAACATGAATAATACCGCTATTAAAAATAGCGTTAGCCATTGTTAATGTTAAGATAACACCCGACAGCACCACTAAAAAGTTAATTTCACATGCCGTATGAGTTTATATCAACTGTAGATATTGTTTTGTGCTGCAACAGTGATAGAATCTTAACTTTCCGCCGTAAAGCGAAGCTTGGTTATTTTACGCTTCGCGCAACACAATTTCACGACCGCGGTAAGTTACTGTCACAACAGGTGAATAAAATCACAGAATTTTGGACGTCTGAACAACACTTTGATCGCACGTTCTGAAAATCAAATCAGTTTAAATTTAATGTAGGAAAAAGTCGAGTTTGAAATAAACTTATGCAATCACAAAGCGAATCCTAATAACGACCAGACATCTTTTTTACGATTGAACACAGCTTACTGGAAAAAAAAATTAATGTAAGAGCTCCATTGTCACTTGCAGACAGTAAGAAGAAGTGATATCCGCTCAGTATCGCGGTTAAAACATAAAAGACGATGAGCAGTTCCGTTCTCCCTCCAAGCCGGAGGAATCAGCCAATTGAGCCCACTCCAAAATAGAATGGTAAAAGCTAGCTGCGCAAATTAAACCTAAAACATGGTCAGCCATCGAGGCATCGTCAGTTGAAATTGATGGAAGCGCAGTTGGAAGATTAAAGGAATGCCTCAAAGCAGCTAAAAGCGGACAGTCCATTAAAATGTGGACCACTGTCAGCAAAGTACCACAACGGCACCCTGCGCGGTTGGGTCCTCTCGGCGAAGGAGGTGGCCATGGGTTAACCTCGTATGGTCAATACGCAGTCGACAAAGAGCAACAGATTCCCGACGAGAGGCCCTCAGGAGGGTTCAACTGCGCGGAGCTTATTTGGTACCCTAAGTCAGCCCATTCAGTGTTCCAAGGCCCTATGTCCTTGCAGTTCAACTCCCGTCGGCGATCCCCGTCCTGGAAGCCGATCAGCATGAGAAGTGGTGATCCTATTTTTAGAATTATTTGCTTCATTTTTGTTTGGATAATATTGTTTGGATTTATTACGGAAGGATATCAATAGTATTATCTTGTTTATACAGATTCGTTCGAGTGGTCCGCAAATTCTATGGATTTCTGAGAAATGCTGGCTTACGTGCAGAATGCAGCGAGGGACAGTTTTGTGGGGAAGGAAACTGGAGTGTTGAACAATAGCTCTCGTATTCCATTGGTTTGACCATTAATCAAAATTTGTGATTGGCTTGACGTCACCGATGGGAGGGGGTAGACAGGAAGATTTTGGAGTTGTGGAATTTTTGCTGTAGAGCGTGAGGACTCTGGTGTCGGCGGCGCTGCTGGCCGCATCGTGCGTTTTTGGTGACTCTGGTCTGGGCCGCGCTCCTGACCGGATCGCGCTGTTTTGAGTTGTGTATTTTTCGGTGTTAACTTTGAATTATTTCAGTGTGCTTTCTGCACAGTCAGGTGTTAGTCCTGCGTGGCTACTATAGAGTAAACTGAAACTTGTAATATTCTGAAGTGCGTGTTTGCTGTCACCTACACCACTCGTAATCAGAATTTTTACCGTTTCTTGAGAGTACAGTTTTATTTTCACTTTAGTATTGTCGTCGGCTTGACCGACAAAACGTGTTTTAATCGTATCAATCCACATTCGCGATCACTGCTGTCAACACTGCACTGCCCTCAGCTGGTCTTCTCCACCTGCAACGCCGTTCAACAGAAAGACGGTAAGGTTGCGCCAACGCATCTGCTGAGAAATGGGAGTTCAATGGTAGTATTGCCTAAATATGATTTCATACGGCGCATGGTGCAAGGCACATTACAACAGACCTCAGTACCACTCACAATGAAATTTGGCAGAAATAAGAACGTTTCAGTGGAAGTAGAGAGAGAGATGAAAAGGACAGAGAGAAAGAGGAGGGTAATTACAGGGAGCATGAGGAGGAAGAAAAGGGCATGTGAGGAGGAGATGTGTAGAGGGAGAGGGGAGGATCAGGTGAACAGGGTAAAGGAAGAGGTGGAATAATGGGAGTGGTGGAAGAAATGAACAGAGGCTGGAGCATGGGTAGTGGGGGGGGGGGGAGTTTGGAGGGAGAGCATAAAATAGAAATAGAGATGGTTAGATGAGGGAAGGGGGACATTGATAAGAGGGAGAAGCAGATGGTTAACAGAAGATTGAAATTAATAAATACCTCGTCAACTCCATGATTACTGCTAGTTGATAAATAAATTTGAAGAATTGCAACACAGAAGATTTGTATTCCTTGAATTTCAGGAGACAGTTGGTGAACCAGGTCATGTAGTGGAGGGACTTGTACATAGTATTCTGGTTGTGAAGGGGCTGATCCATAGCCATTCACGTGCTCTTTCGTATTTTATTCTGTAAGATACCTTTTAACTATCTTGAGAAGAGCATTACGTAATATGTGGTGTGAGTGGAACATAGAGCATATGGTACGGTGAACAAGAATCCCGTGGAGAAACTCCTCCCATATTTCCATGTAAACCTGACTAGTTCTTACTTGTACTTTGTCTGCCAAAACCCTTCAGCAATTTTATAAATATTTAACATACCACAATTTATTTAAATATCTCTGTTTATATTACATAATTGTCTTGTGTTAAGCTATGTTTCTGTTATTTAGAAAAGTTATTTAATTGTTAGTTGAATTGAATTATGACAGGCATAACACCCAAGAAAGTTCCGTTGGCGTCAAAATGTAGCCACTGGCGCACAGTGTTAGAGTGCACGCAGGATAAATTGGCCGGCAGATGTGCATATGGCTGGGCAAGCATGGAGAGAGCGGTAATGGTGGGGGTAGTAGCCGGAGCAGTGAGAGAACGCTGGAGGGGAAGTGCCCAGCTCACTGGCCAGCAGGCAAAGTGGACTGATGCAGCTCCTCCTTCTGAAGGAAGTAATGAACTCGCCCAGCGCTTTGGACGAAAACTCGTCTCTGCGCATCGTCCACCTTATCCTGCACAGAGTCTACCCCTGCCGCAGACAGTCAAGCTAGCGGTCTCTGACAGTGAACACCTTTGCCAATCGAGTGCGTAAAATGTATCATAAAATTGTTAAATATATTTGAATTTTCATCATACAGTTGTGGCTTCATGTATAGAAACAGTCATTTATAAATGAAGCCAATGCCATCCCGAAATTTCGTGCGGAAAGAGTCATTATAGAATACTGAATCCTAGCCACATTAAACTGTCATTTGAGCCTCACATCGGGAAAGAACGGATCTATGACCTGTGTGCTGCTTCTGCACAAGGGACAAAAGCACCAAAAGAAGGTATCAGGGTAATGAAAAGAAATTTTCGTTTTCATACCCTGACTTGGTACGAAGCAATACGGTACCTCTTGTGCAGTACTTCTTCATATCACAAATACGACAGCTGGTCATTAAAGAATGATCACAATTTTTACGGTCACAATTTGCGACGCTAAAATTTAAATTACTACGAAACATGTTCCAAAGGAACACACATTTGCGCTATTAAATAATGAATTATTTATTCGCCATTTGCGATTCCTGCTGACAGTAGATTCATTACTAAACATTGTCTGTTATTTGGTGACATGGAAATTTGTGCCAGACCGGGACCCGAACCCGGGTCTTCCGCTATTCGCGATTACCTTAACCACTCGGCCAACCAAACGCGCTCCCCAGCCACACCCAAACTTCCATCGACACACTTGCCTTTGCCTACACCCCCCCCCCTCGTGCTCGCACAAGTTTAGAGTGATTAGCTAAAATTTGATATAATGTTTGTTAGCTTAATGTAAAACAATTACGTCGTTGTAGTTTCATTGTTGGGACTCCCGATTTCCGCCTGTAAGAGGCAGGCAAGTTCAGACATATTCAGTATCACCTACCGCTGCAGTGGAGGTAACACACGAGAAACAAGACGCGACTTTAGAATTCTACTTTCCTTTCAAGAAATCTGCAGCCGAAGCCTACACAGTATTACAGGAGGCATGTGGAGAATCTATTCTACGGTGCAGCACAGCTCGAAGGTTGTTTAAAGAGAGGAGACAAGCAATTTGAAAAGAAGGTGGACCCGGTGCTCCAGTAACTACTCTTACGAAAGGTATCATCAACACTGCTGCTGTTATTGTGGAAGCGGATCGACGGATTACTGAACATTTGATTGGGCGCCATTCACACGTACGTGTTAGAAACGTTACACAAGAAAAGTGTTTGTGTGCGACGGGTTTGCAAGACTGATTCCAGTACAAAAAAAAAACATTTCAGTGCAGATCTACAAGCAGTTAAAGTTGATGTTAGAGGAAGCTCCGGTTTTTCTTTTCTCTCAAATGTAATCAATCACTGCTGATGAAACTTGGCTTTATCATTTTTATCGGCAGAGCGAACAGCAAAGATCAGTGTGGAAATTACCAACTACAATTCCAAAAAAGCAAAAGTTGTTCCTTCTGCTGGGAAAGTACAAATAAAGAGGGAAGCTGATTTTTTTCCATATGAAAAGCAAGATTAGGCAAGCTGTTGGGTTCCCAGCCGGCCAGCTAGCAGTATGGACCTAATAAATGGAATAGAGGTCGTTAGGGAAACCGTAATCTGATCGAAAACAGGAAACGGCGGACTTGGATGAGCGAAGGCAGCTATCCCAGATTGCAACTGAAATACAATATAGCCATACGCATTATTCTAAAAATCCATATAAAATCAGGGAATGATTATATGGCAAATATAATTATATGAATCGATTCAGGAAACTTGTGAAAATCAAACGCCGTAATTACAATTTCAATATCCATTACGGATGAAAAGCCGACAAATTTCAGTGCTGTAATAATAATATTATAAGACTTACATTTACAGTTATTGATATGTAGTGCTTAACAGTTTAAAAAGCAAATGGGCAGCATTGCACCACGCTACCTATCTTAAAAGACGCATCAAGTTATTTCCGCATTCTTTCAATAAAATTTTACTTTCTTGTTCTGTTTTTCGTTGAGGTAGTAATATTCTTATGTCAGACCATAGATTCAACCACAGAAACACAAAAAATGAACCCAGCAAACCACATTACATTTATATTTGTATTTTATTATATTTAATATTATTCTTAGTAACGTTCGTTTTATGTTGTAGTCTGCCTCGTAAATATCTCATGGGCGATTAAAATAGTAAATATGCAGCAGATAATTTATACTTAAACAATTAATTATATGTATTTGTGGACAAGAACTTAATATATTTGCAAATAAAGCCATGATAAATGAAATAATAATTTTGTAACTATATTTCGACGGCGCCAGTATATCTGAACAGTGAGACGCCACATTTAATAGCTACCTCAACAAAGAGTTTCAGTCTCAGCCGATTTTAGTATTGTTAAATATGTATTTGTTTGTTAAATGTAAACAACATTTGTAGGGAGGTGGTCAAAGCATTTAATTCTTTGATATTCAAATGTATAATATTTAGGATGGGAAATTGTATTTTAAAGATGCGTTAAAACGCACGGAAGGATACAAGTTTGGGAGCAGCTAGAGTACGCTATCGAATGCTTGGGAAGGGACTCGTAACTTGGACGTGGTGATGAAAAGGTTGTGACGCTGGGCTGTCTGAAGCCGCGTTACCGTCTTGTTATTTGAAGAGATAGGCTTGTGTGGGCTTAGAAAAATTTCGGGACTGTGACTGTGACTCTGGTTGAAAAGCGGTAAACTATGGACGTTAGTAGGGCTGTGGAACTGTGATAATTCTGCAATCGTGCACTTCTGTGATGACAAACTGTGTTTTATAACAAATACTGTAATTAATCGTGGATTAATGTGGACCTGCGATATTCGATGGACTTCACTAATTTACGAGTGATAATTTGGAACTTTTGCTGTCAAGTGCGTGTGATACTTATTGTGGCTTTCATGAACAATAGTTGGGGAAACATTCAGTTATTTACCGATGTATAAAGTAGGACCACGTCCGCATTTTCATGTCCAAAAAAAGAGTAATAAACTCCATTTATATAAAAAATTACTTCGTGAGTAAATCTCTTCTAAACATTATCTTAGAATCCATTTTGTTGGTTATTCAGAGCTATAGTTATTTAAATATATTTTTCGCATCACCATATGCAGATTGATAAATGGGCTAAACTACAGATTAATTAATGATCTTATTTAAACAGTTTGGGTAGCTGTTTAGAGCATAGAAGCTGACATACATAACTCACCCCTATTAACAGAGACAACGAGCCATAAAGCTTTTACTACCATGAGTTACGTATTGCCCAATTCTTATCGGAGAGTACCGATAGGAAGGTAGCAATGTCGTTCTTTGATATGCATTGAATGGTTTAACATTATGCGTACCTGCACACACATCAGTAACTGGACAGTACTACAGGGATGTCGTGAAAGAATTGCAAGTCCATATCAGGCGAAAGGCCACATCTTCGTGAAGCAGCCTGGTTGCGCGGCCGCATATTGCCAACGTTGTTGCTGAATATCTTGCAAACACGTGAAGTGCATCGCTCGGCCTCTCTATAGACCGGATTTAGCCTCATGTGACTTTCTATTCCCTAATGTCTTCGTGGGGTGCATTATTTATCATCAGGAGCAATGGTGAAGGCTGCGGAGGAGTTTTGAGGCGTTTTTAAGGGTATTCACAAAAAAAAAAAAAAAAAAAAAAAAAAAAAAAAAAAAAAAAAAAGTTTCCAGCATGTAGGGAAAGGTTGGGGCAAATGGACATGCTAAGCGGATTTTTTAAAATAACTATTAAAAAATTTAATTCCAGATGTTTATTTTATATCACTAAGAAGCTTATACCTTATGTCAAAGTAATACATATTTAATTTTTAAATTTTATTTCCAGCGTAGGATAATTGATACAAATGGATGGTGCGCTAACGTCACACTCCATATGGGGCAAAAGGACACTTTACTTTGTAATCACTGTCATCATTGCTACAATTATGGCAAACAAAGTAAGGGTCATTTCCATTTGGAACACACACAAAATGAAACCAGAAAGAACAGACTAGACACTGCATCCAATTTTCACCATGTTTGTATAGTTTTTTACACACATTGCACATATCATTCTTACGGTTATCATATTTGGTATTGTTCGTTGCCTTCTTGTTTGCCGCCCTGGTCTTTTTCTCAAAATGTTCAAATGTTTGTATAGCTTATGGGACTTAACTACAGGGTCATCAGTCCCTAAACTGACAAACTACTAATGAACTAGCTAATCTTAAGGACGGCACAAATATCCATACCCGAGGGGGGATTCGAACCCCCGACCGTAGTGACCGTGCAGACCGTGACTAGAGCGCCCCAGTCCCCTCGGCCAACTCGGCCGGCTTTTTTATTTTTTCTCTTTTAGGTCAGAAATAAAACTAGGATCTCTCAGAATGGATGATGTTCCAATCTTGTGTTTGTTTTTGGCAGATCCTGAAGCCGATGGTTTAGCACTGAGGCCCTGAAAACTGTCATTCGCAGCATGTTTGGTGACCCTTGTTGTTGGCTGTGGTTGCAGTTCCGCCACTAGATTAGGCTCATTTCCTGGTACAGTTGTCATCTGCACGTCCTGATTCTCAGGATTTCCTACTGGATTATTAGTGGGGTTTTCAGGCACAGTTGCGGGAGCAAACACGTGCTAGCGATTGGGGTTTAAGGGATGCAACCCACAATAACTGAATCCATTTACATTGTTTGCGATTGTAACTGCACGGTTCCATGCTTCAGCAAAACCAGCTCCAAACGCCACTTTATTAATTCCTTTCCCTGGATTTCTTCTGACGTACAACCTGCAGGCTTGATTGTAAAATGTCTTTAGTGGAGCAAAGAAAGATAAATCAAGGGGCTGTAGCCTGTGCAGTAGTTGTGTGGGAGCAAACACAATAGATGCACACTGTTGGCTGCGGCCTTCTATCTGTGTTCCTTTTACGATTACAGACCATTCTGTAAATAAGAATAGTATTCAGTCACAACTACTGCGATTTACTAAAAATTAAATTATTATTCAGTTAAAGATATTTGTTGCACTTTCATAACTGTTTTATTAAGAAAAAACTAATGTGACCGTTTGTCCCCACGATCAAGTGTCCGTCTGCCCCACCTGAGCAATATTTGAGTTAGTGTCGTAAAAATACAACGGATGGCACCAGCAAGGCATATCGTCATACTTGCACGTGGAGGGAAGCAGGAGCCCGCCACCGAACCAGGATAGAACCTCCGTGAATACATTGAAATACCAACAACCCTTATTTCCCGAAGAATACTCTGAACAAAGTCATTGCCTGCACAGCGTATGTTACTTACCTGCGTTCGTTTACAAGCCAGACAGACGTTCCGAATAGTGTGATGGGGCTGACATGGAGCCATTTATATATTAGGTGGTAAAGATGTTTTCTTGGTTGGAGAACTGTGTGACGCAATAGTAAAAAGGGTGAGGGAGAGAGACAGTAGATGAGCTTGTATCCCGTGGGAAAGCTCCGCCCCTATTGCAAGTAGAGATCTGATTGGCTCCCGCCTATACTAGTTGTCCGCCAAAACTTTAAGCTTATTTTATTAATGTTTAACTTTTCTATGTTTATTAAAAATTATCTATACACTTTCTGTAATGCTTTTGTGCTAAGCTATATTTTGGTTAATTCAAAGATTTAATTATTTGTACATTTTGCAATAAGTTGAACAATGTTAGTCTAGAACGGATGGCACCAGCAAGGCATATCGTCATACTGGCACCAAAACGGTGGCTTGTGGCGCACAGCGAGAGGCGGCGGCAGTCAGTCGAGCGCCGACCGCGATACCTTGCACATTCATGTCAGTTCAGTGCGGGCCAGGGACAGTTTATACGTTATGAAACGTTTATATTTGTAACATTACTCAGTCTGTATATTTGTGCTTGGATATACACTCGCATTTCTTCAATAAAAACAAGCACTGGCATCCTACAAAAGCAAAAGTTATTCGTAGTGCAGTACTTCCTAGCCTCATCTCAACACCTCTTTTAGCATCACTTCAAGTACAACGGGCGTGCGACCTGTGTGCTTCACCTGCGCAATGGGACATCAACTACGACAGAAGACACAAGGTTAGTAAAAGAGTGAATTCAGACATGCACTGAAGTTGCATGTCGACACGGCACCTCGCGTGCAGTGCTGCCCCGTTTACAAACCAGGTCACTGGCACGAAGTGTGATGGAAACATCGCCAAGGAAAAAGCATGAAAGAGGGGAGGTGTTTAGGAACTTTGTCAACTAGGCACTGACCTTCCCTCCCTGTCTTTTTTTAAAAACAGAAGCCCCGCCGTACATGGCATCCCTGGTGGGGAATTTCTTCGAAGACTAAGTTCTTTGGAGAAAGTTACTTGGAGAAAAGTGATGTTTAAATTTGTTGATAAAATTTTGTGAACTGTGGTTACGAAGTTCATGTGCATAAACTGGCCTAGAACGGTGCTCGAACTGTGGTATGCAATTTACAAACAGAGTGGCTGAATTTTGAACAGTGAATTATAGGCTGTATAAACTGTGTTCGAAATTTTGATGGGGATGTACTGTGCTATGAGGTAGTACATTTAATGGTGTTGTGAATAGTGGCAAGTGTGGCTAGGTTGCAATAATATCGTTATTGAATGCTGGTGGCAATCTCGTGTGCACGATCACTGGATTAAGTTGTTTCATCGGCAAGAAGATTTTACCGCATCACTGGAGGACGCCGTGCGGCCGGTAGCAGAAAGTGACGAGCGGCAGCATACGACGCCAGTGCGGACGGGAGCAGCGAGCCATCGCCACACAGCAGCCAAACAGGGCGCACCAGCAGTCCGACACACCTACCTCAGCAGCCGGTAGCAGTTCATCTCGTCGGCAGCACGCAGTAGACTACAAAGAGTGAGTGTCGCAATAGCAAAGCTTAAGTAACGCATTTTATGTATGAAAGCATTGTGCGTAACAACAGTGTAGACAGTGTAGGTTTTTGAAGAAAATTTTGGCTGAAACTTGTAAAATTATTAAACTGTAGAATGGATAGTAACGATGAAAATAGGTATCATCTTAGAAGTAGAGGGAGAGATCATGCAGATGAAGGGAATAATGATCAGGGTAAACAGCTTATAAATTTGCAAAATAATAACATTGGATCTGATACACTGGATCAATCAGAAATGACGGAAAATAATGCTGAGGCAAATAATAATGAAAATGTAAATTCTGTTGTAAATGATTGCATTGAAAATGACGATCTTGACTGGCATGGGCAAAATAAAAGTTGAATGTAAGGCAAGACGCTGCATTTGCTGAAACGGGCGTCCATAATTGAAATAAATCAGTAGAGGAATTAAGGAGAGTGAGTCATGGTACAGGATCGGCTGAGACATTACCGACCGAAGATAATTTTCAGAACATAAGTCCTATGCAAGATCAGAGTCCAATGTGGCTAGCCATGATGCGATCATTAATGACAGATTTGGGAAGAAAAATTGAAGCAGGCCAGGAATCTTTAAAGAATGTAAAGAAAGCATTAAGCGCGGAAATAAAATCCGTTCAACATGACATTAAAATAAGTCAAACAAAATCAGAAGCTTTAGAAAAGAAAATTGATGGGGTGCAAAAGGAGTTGAAAAAGGCATTTGAAGAGGGGCAAACAAAGTTAGAAGCAAGTATAAATCAGTTCGACAAAAAATATAATGATTTACATCAAAGGGTTAGTAATTTGGAGGCTAGCACTAACGAGAGTCTTGATGAATTGAACAAGAAAACAGTAGATTTGGGTAAAAAATTAGAAGCCTTTAAAATTGAGATAACACAGAATATTGACGCAAAAGTCAAAGTTGTAGATAACAAGGTAGAAAATCAGGGTAAAGAAATCTGTCAAATAAAGCAGCAGGTTGATAACTTAGATGACATGCATACTAAAATGGCGAAAGCTTGCAAAGATAGGTACCAACAACAAATGACAACATTACACACTTTAGTCAATGAACAAAATGAAATAAACAATAAAATGGCAGCAATTGAATCACAATGTAAAGACAACGCAAATGTGATACATAGTAGGATAATTCTTGAAATTGAAACAGTCGCATTTGACGTAGCAAAATTAAAAGAGAATATTGAAGAAGTCAATAAAACTAGTTGTCAAATTATTACTGTAGGTGACACAATCAATGCAGGTAAATATCACACTTTCTCGAGCAAAGGAAACTTGCATCCGGTTACTTTCATTCGACAGTTTGAGAATACCATGCCTCCACAATACACTGAACAACAAAAAATACACATGGTTGCAAGTAGATTTGAAGGAGAGGTAATCTCGTGGGGGACAAGTGTAATAAACAAATGTAAAACTTATGGTGAATTTGTAAAAGCTTTTCTACATCAATACTGGTCAAGTAGTACACAAAACAGTGTGCGTAATGAAATATTTGAAGCTAAAAGCTTTGAAAACAGTGGGTGCAGTAGCTATAAGGAATTCTTCCAACATTATTGGGAGAAGAACCAATATTTATCAAATCCTTTGAGAGAAACAGATTTGACAGACATTATCATGTTGAAACTACCAACGTCTGTACAGGAAAAACTAGTTAACATAGATTATGCAGACGTAAATAATTTGTTGCGAGCTTTAGAGCGATTAGACGCCTTAGCAGGCAACAGGCAAGTACATGAATGGTGGAAGAGAAACAGGTGGCGAGCAGATCGCCGTAATAACAAACACATGCCTCAGAGGGTATCACACACTTTGTGATACTAGGTGATTGACGACCACCAGGCACTCCAGTTATTGACAACATTATTTACGTTTCCTTTCCATGTGGTCAATCTTCCTCTTTTATCTATCACTAACAACTGTCGTCTTTCCATTCTTCACTGTCACATTCTATGCAGACAATAAGTAAACACGATTCAGACAAACACAGTACTAGACAAGAAACATATCTTAATAAGACAATAATATCCAGGATACAGCACACTTTATTTAAAAAAGTGACTGATGAAGGACACTATATATTGGCTCATAGGAGAATAGCTTCACACAATTAAATATCTTACATGTCAAACGTTTCATGCTGTGTAAAATCACATGGGCGAGTTGAAATTCTGTCACACACAAAGGAAAGCCGTGGATACACACTCAAAATACTTTTAGATATTTCAGCTGAGTCGCAGAAGAAGAAGAAAGCAAAACCAGGTAACTGAATTATTATTTAAGTAAACAGCTAGGGTGATTAAAGAGAAAAGTGGTATTTCGTTTCACGACTAAACAAGGATTACGACTGGAATAGTGCTCTGTGTAGAAAGAAGTAGTTTAGGCGACGTGTTATTCCGCCCCATTTATAATATGTAGTGAAGATATTAGGCGATGTGCAATTACGCCGTAGCGTATTGTATTGTGAAGTTTTGAAATGGTGTTAGGCATGGAAAGGTCCGGCCACACCCATACAAAGATTTATGATGTTTGAGGATATGGTAAGGCGACTGGTAGTCGGCCAATAATTATAAGTAAGAAGAGTATACGGGCGATGTGGTTTCCGCCGACCTGTTGTTGGTGTGGATTTATAGGAATGCACGGGCGATGTGGTTTTCGCCTACCCACTTATTAGGATTAAGCACACTGTCCAGTACTTACAGGGTCCATACGTAGCTTGTGCTATTGGACAGCATAACCTTGAACCAGTTATATTGTCACCCTGAGATAACAACACTTCGACTGTAGTTGAGATCCTTCCAGAATGTTGCGGCGACGAGAAAATATTTTACATATTCATGCATTGTGGTGTCGCACAAGTACAAAGTGCGCGCCACCTACTTTCGCCGCGCGCCGCCATGCACGCACGGCGCGGCGTTCTCACGACGACAGCCACGAGCGCCCTCTGCTGCAACGCCGCTCGTGGCCACCACTGAAGGACACCGGTCACTTCGGACTGAGATAGCAACGAGATAGGACCTTCGTAATCAGATAGGCACCAGTGAAGACTTTGCTATTGTACAGGCACTAGGCAGGCCTCTAATAACTATGTATCAACATTCTGCAGTACTATGTAAAAGTTAAGTATTGTTACATTCTGTGCAATATATCTCTTTCTAATTTGCTCGGGAGTTTGTAGTTTCTGGCTGCTCCCCTCCGTACCTGCATCAGCGTGTCGGTCTCATTCCACTCGGCCACCGACACCTACGACGAGGCTGGGACACAAAAGCGGCGACGAAGTCGGGACACAAAAGTGGCGACGAGGAGTGATAGAACCTTGGACCAGCCCGCTTGCAGCAGCCAGACAGCAGCAGTCGGAGCACGCAAAAAAAAAAAAAAAAAAAAAAAAAAAAAAAAAAAAAAAAAAAAAAAATTGCTCCCGCCCACCCACCCTTATTATAAGAATTTTGGGGGAACATTTTCAGTTACGTGTTTTGTGGACTTTTTTTGTTGCAGAGTGTCCTCTTTCATATTGCATTTGTGTTTTGTTATAAGTTACTTGTATACGCGGCGCCTAATCGGTCAGCATGGCCACTACCCCGAACCCAAACTTAATGGAAATTATTCAGTTACAGACGGCGCAAATTACCCAGCTCCTGCAGGCTGTGGCCCAGCTCACAGCGCAAGCAGCTCACCAACAACAACAGCCGCCGCTTCAGCAGCCCACACCTGCCGCCGCAACGCTTCCTACGTTTCGCCAGTACAACGAACGTGAGGAAGAATGGAGCGACTACTTCGCACAGTTTCAAGTACTCGTCGCGGCTCATCAACTTACAGGTCAGACTGTTAAGCATCTTTTATTGTCTGTGGTGGGCCCCAAAACTTTCGTGTTACTGCAAAAACTATTCTCGCTCGCATCTCCTCGTGATGTAGACTTTGAACAAATTGTAGATGCACTGAATGCTCATTATGAGAGAAAAGTTCTTGTAGCCGCTGCACGATACCGATTTTTCAGACTTAAAAAATTACCGCAGCAATCACACCAAGAATGGATTACGGAATTGAAGGGCTTAACCCGCCAATGTAAATTTACTTGCTCTTGTGGACTTTCGTATAGTGACGTTATGTTGAGGGATGCGATTACGCAGAACATTCAGGACCCCAGAATTAGAGCAGCAATTCTGAAACAGTCTGACCCCTCATTAGACAGTGTACTGCAGCTTATAGAAGCGCATGATACTTTTGACTTAGCTGATGTAGAAATGCAAAGCCATAGTGTAAATTCAGTGCGCCGCAACGGACGCTTTCCTAGCCGTAGTTCTCAGTATAGCACTTGTGATTCGTTAAATTCTACCTGCCGTGCTGAACGGACAGTGAACAGTAGCCAGAGTAAAATTGCGACGCTAAGGTCGCCCCGTAGTGTTAGAAACAGTAATTTGCATAACGGGCGCCAACGCTCATTTCAGAAAAATGTTCGTAAGTCTTGCCCCCAGTGTGTGTCTCGCCACAAGCGTGCTCATTGCCCTAGTCGCAACGCGACCTGTTATCATTGTGGCAAATCGGGACATGTGCAGTCTGTGTGTATGCAAATTAAAAACTCAAAGAACAGTAACTTTAGAAACAGTGCTTCGCAAAGTGCGAGAGCAGTTCATTCTGTAAATGTTATACGGGCTGTGGAATTGAACAGTGCTTTCCTTGGATCTCAATTGGAAGAAAACGCCTATGGCAAAACTATATAGTGCACCACGTAGCAAGCGCCGACGAGCGCGTAAAACAGTGCAACGGAAAAGGGTTCGGGACAAGCAAAATGACTATGAACAGTGCATTCCTGTAGTGAAAATAATGCCTTCTGCAACTGCTCCTTCTAATAGTGCCCAGTACTGTGTAGCTAGTGACAGTAGAATTGGTGTAGCTACTCAAAGTAATTTTAGTGCAGTAGCCTCGCATTGCGCGGACGCCGATCCGGCGGTAGTGTCATCTAGTGACAGTGTGGTTAATCCGCTGTGTGCCGAGTATGCGCCGCTTCCTACCGTACGCGGCCCGCGCAGACGCAGCAAACAAACCGTAGCAGACGTTGCCCACATTCGCGCACCTGTCGAGCGCCGCAAGCAAAAACTGTTTGTGACTCTCTTCATAGAAAATAAGACGGTGCAATTTCAGCTTGATACTGGTTCCGCTGTCACACTAATGAATAAAGAAACTTATGAACTACTGGGTTCGCCAAAATTGTCGCCGTCACAGCAAGTGTTAACAGCGTACACAGGACAAACTATTCCGGTGCTCGGAACGTGTAGCCTGCCTGCCTCTTTTCAAGGTGTAACAAAAACAGTTGCTTTTGTAGTTCTTCAGGCCAAATCTACGCAGAATATTTTTGGACTAGATGCTTTTGACTTGTTTGGTTTATCAATTCAAAGAGATGTGCTTCAAATTTCGTCAATAGTGCCTCAGGACAAAATCAATGCATTGTGTGACAAATATAGTGACTTGTTTTCGCCGGAACTAGGTTGTGCAAAAGACTTCGTGGCACATGTAACTTTAAAAGAATCTGCAGTTCCAAAATTTCGTAAAGCTAGACCAGTGCCTATCGCCTTGCGTGATACAGTTGCCGAAGAACTTAAACGTTGGCAAGATAGTGGGGTGATTTCTCCTGTTTCTGCGAGTCAGTGGGCCTCGCCTATAGTAATTATACCCAAGCCGACAGGAAAACTTCGTCTCTGTGCGGACTTCAAATCTACAGTCAACAGTCAAACAATTGTAGACACTTACCCCCTGCCCAGACCTGACGACCTAATGGACAAATTAGGACAGTCTCGCTTCTTTTCTAAGATTGATTTAGCAGAGGCATACTTACAAATTCCTCTTGATGACGAGTCAAAAAAGTATTTCGTCATTAATACTCACATGGGCCTTTTTCAATTTCAACGCCTACCCTTTGGCAGTTCTTCCGCTCCCGCTATTTTTCAGCGCTTTTTGGAACAGCTGACAGTTTCTGTACCGTGTTGTTCGAACTATTTAGATGATATTGTGGTATCCGGACGTACAGTTGAAGAACATTTAGCAAACCTGGAGTGCCTTTTCAAAGTTTTGACTGCAGCAGGTCTACGTTGCAATAAAGCAAAGTGTTCGTTTTTTCAAACTGAAATAGAGTACCTAGGCCATGTGATTAATGCCCAAGGAATTCATCCCTTACAGTCACATCTTCGAGCAATCAAAGACTTGCCTCCTCCTAAGAATGTGCATGAATTGCAAGCAGTAATGGGAAAGCTTAACTATTATTTCAGATTTATTCCCAATGCCTCTCAGATTGCAGCTCCACTGCATCACTTACGTAGGAAGAATGTTCCTTTTGTATGGTCCAAAGATTGTCAGGTTGCCTTTGACAAACTAAAGTCTGCACTACTCAGTGATGCATGTTTGATTCCCTTTGACCCACAGAAGCCTGTAGTGTTAGCAGTTGACGCCTCGTCGTATGGTCTGGGCGCTGTAATCTCACATCGTATTGGATGTCACGATCGTCCTATTGCCTTTGCATCCAAGCTACTGACGCCGACGCAACAGAATTACAGTCAGATAGAAAAGGAGGCCTTAGCAATCATTTACGGCGTCGCAAAGTTTCATCATTATCTCTATGGCAGAAAATTCTATTTGTTGACAGACCACAAGCCTCTCACGTCGTTGTTCTCACCCACAAAGCCAATTCCGCCACGTACGGCACAAAAGCTTCAGAGATGGTCCTTGATATTGTCAAATTATCAGTATGAGATTTTGTACCGACCTACCACTAAACATGCCAACGCGGACACACTTTCCCGACTTCCGGTTGGCCAGGATGTATCATTTGATTCTTCAGAAATGGCATGTTGTCAGATAGACTCCAGAGATGCTTCCGCTGTCGCAGACTTTCCTTTGAACTCTCGTCGGGTTGCACAGGAAACAGCTGCGGATGCAGACCTAAGTGTGGTAGCACGTTTTGTTCGCTCAGGGTGGCCTGCCAGAGCCAAAGACATTGATCGGCCTCTGGTTCGACGTTATTTTTCACAACGTCATGCATTATCTTTAAGTCAGGGTGTACTGTTGTTGCATACCGACAACGACCAAGCAAGAGTGATTGTTCCTCGTTCCCTGCAACGAGAAGTGTTACGCCTCCTGCATCAAGGACATTGGGGCATTGTTAGGACAAAGCAATTGGCCAGACGTCATTGTACCTGGGTTGGTATGGACGCTCAGATAGAGAGCATGACATCACAGTGTACAGTTTGTGCGGAGCATCAGGCGGCTCCTCCACAGCGTTTCTCAGACTGGCCACGCCCCAAGGGACCATGGCAACGTTTACATATTGACTTTGCCGGACCATTCTGGAATACGCGCTGGTTAATCGTTGTAGACGCTTTCAGCAAGTTTCCTTTTGTGATTGCCATGAACTCAACGACGGCGTCTAGTACGATCAGTGCCTTAACATCAGTGTTTTGCATCGAAGGTTTGCCTGAAACTATCGTCAGTGACAATGGTCCTCAGTTTGTTAGTGCGGAATTTCAACAGTTTTGTCGTGTGAATGGCATTCAGCATATCACCACCGCACCTTTTCACCCTCAGTCCAATGGTGAAGCAGAACGTTTCGTTCGAACATTCAAGTCTCACATGGAGAAGATGAAAGGTCAGCACTCCAGGCAGCAAGCTCTTCAAATTTTCCTGTCTACGTATCGGTGCATGCCACGTGACGGCCCGGCTCCTGCCGAGCTGCTACACGGCCGCCGTCACCGCACTCTCCTTCACCTGCTGCAGCCTCCCACGCACCGAGTCGGTTCGTATGGCGCTACGCGTTTTCAGGTTTCTACGCCGGTGCTGTACAGGGTGTTTGCTGGAAACAAGAAGACATGGCTGCCGGGCACCATTCAGCGCGTGCTCGGTAGCAATATGTATGTTGTACGTTCTTCCACAGGGTCGGAGCTGCGGCGCCACGCAAACCAATTGCGTCTGCATAGGCCGCGCGATCCTGTCTCCGGTTTCTTGATTCCAGACCCAGTTCACCGCCAGGGAGCACAACCACATCGTTCGTCCCCGGACTACGAGATCCCTATGGACGTCGACGTACATCCGACGCAGTCGTCGCCGCCGCTGTCGCCGCCGCAGATGACAGCGTCACCGAGAGGGACTCCGGGACCGTGCGGGCCCCCCCCCCCCCCAGCTTGGGCCACGCACCTCAGAAGAAGATGACCTGCTCCCTCTGGGCGGGGGCGGGCGCCCTTCCCCAGGTTTCGGCGGGTTCCCTGGAGGATCGCAAGGCGGATGCCGGGGCGCGGACGGCGTCTCGATCCCAGCCTCAGCTACGACGCCCGTCCCACCAGTAACGCCCCCGCCCAGGCCCTCCTCCCAGTGCCGTCGCCGTGGCCCTCAGCCCTACGCCACGACGGCGCGGCGGTTTGGGGGGGAGGGGTGTGGTGTCGCACAAGTACAAAGTGCGCGCCACCTACTTTCGCCGCGCGCCGCCATGCACGCACGGCGCGGCGTTCTCACGACGACAGCCACGAGCGCCCTCTGCTGCAACGCCGCTCGTGGCCACCACTGAAGGACACCGGTCACTTCGGACTGAGATAGCAACGAGATAGGACCTTCGTAATCAGATAGGCACCAGTGAAGACTTTGCTATTGTACAGGCACTAGGCAGGCCTCTAATAACTATGTATCAACATTCTGCAGTACTATGTAAAAGTTAAGTATTGTTACATTCTGTGCAATATATCTCTTTCTAATTTGCTCGGGAGTTTGTAGTTTCTGGCTGCTCCCCTCCGTACCTGCATCAGCGTGTCGGTCTCATTCCACTCGGCCACCGACACCTACGACGAGGCTGGGACACAAAAGCGGCGACGAAGTCGGGACACAAAATGCATGATTTGGAAAAGGTATTTATTAAATGTAAACTTGCACATACAGTCACAAAAGATTCAATATGTAAGGTAAGTACCTAACTAAGTTTGGTCATGAGAATTTCATACACTTTAAAAAAAAGTGTACACGTAAAACACTGTATTTTCAAAGTATTTAACAGATTTCATAATTCAAAAGAGGAAGAAGTGACCTCTTTCTGTAGAATGAAAGCAATGACGAATTCGGGTTCTGTCATCCAAGAAGATGACGTATATATTTACGGGATGTGTATTTTCGTATTAAATGATTTAATATTTCTGAATCACATTTGTTTTGTCTATTTAGAGAAAATATGTAAAATGGTAAAGACACTACTGATTACGACCTTTGTATCAAGCTCAGTATACGGAAAGTATGTTGACCTCCAATGAATGAGGTGCAGGTTGTAAACAGAATTCCAGACAAGGACAGTGGCCAGATGGCTACACATACACACACACACATACACACACACACACACACGGACAGGTGTTGTGTTGCTAGTCGGGCAGGGGATGAGTCAGATGCGGCCGTTGCCGTAGCGTCAGCTGGCACGGATTGATACACACTGCCACTTGTAGCGAACTTCAAAAACGAGCAAAGCCTTGTACAACATAACAGAACTAGAGGAATATTATGAGCACTAAGAAACAAAATGAATACCATGTGTAAGCATAAAAGTTGTTATATGACCCATACAGGTTGTATATAATGTTGTTGTAAATAATTTGTAAATTTTATTTCACGTTTGTCGACATGTCGACACGGCACCTCGCGTGCAGTGCTGCCCCGTTTACAAACCAGGTCACTGGCACGAAGTGTGATGGAAACATCGCCAAGGAAAAGGCATGAAAGAGGGGAGGTGTTTAGGAACTTTGTCAACTAGGCACTGACCTTCCCTCCCTGTTTTTTTTTTTTTTTTAACAGAAGCCCCGTCGTAATAGGATATTTCAAAAAATATCACAGTCACTCGTGTACACTACGCTGCAATAATCTGAGCCACAAGAACGGTGTTGTCAACTTGAACGAGGTAAATACAGTTCATTTGCTTACGTTCTGCCCGTTTGCCCCAACCTTACCCTATTTGAAGAATGGCAGAAACGCTGGGACGAGTACATCGCATTCATGGGAGACTAGTTTGAGAAGGACCATCAAAATTATGAGGATGAGTAAATGTATGTTGTGAAAAAAAAATACTGTAACGTTACGTACATGACGAGGAGCGCCCCAGTTAAAATCTCCGCCGGCGGGCGAGCTGCGCGAGCAACCACTTCTACGAGGCGCCAGGGGGAGCCGCCGAGAGGGTAGCAGCGCCGTTGCTCGCTCTCATATTGTAACCGCCGAGGAGGCACCAGCTGGTCGTCGAGACTGACAGTCGCCGTCTCCAGAGTCTGGCGTGGCCGCCTTCTTCCAGAACCGGACAACGCGCCTGACAAGCAGAGTTGCCGACAGAGAGCGTCGGGAATGTACGCTGGACGAGGTCAAGTTGTCTGTGTACGTGATCTGCGGCTTCGTCAGTTAACTGGTTCGCTGGACATGTTCAGTAACTGTATTTGCTGACATACTTACTTGAATAGGACTGATGGCCGAGAATTAAGAAAGCCTAGTGAACTAAAAGTTAAGAGTCGAACTGTGGTATGCTGCGAGGTGCCTGTCGGTATTTGTGACTGTTTGTACCATCTGGAAAGTTCTCTTTTAAGTGTTTAATGTCTGAATGGGATTTACCCTATAACTGTTTGGTTCCGTAAAGAATTTCCACATAATTGCTTCAATGTTTGAGCAGAATCATGACTACTTGATTCTTTAAAGAAAAGTTCTTAATAGAAATGTTAACACTTGTTCACCGTTTATCACACTTGATTTTCTTTAAATGATTTTTGGTTTGCCAAATTGGAAATGTTTGTTGGTCGTATGCAACTTGAAAAAGGGCTTGCAGTTGACGAATTGTGTAAACCGCCGTAATTTATTCCTTACTAAATTGTAAACCCCTTGGTGAACTTTATGTGTGTACGTTGTGTTGTTAATCGAAATGTATTCAGCCTGCCAGTTTTGATGGATAGTACTTTTAATTTCGTGGTGACTTGCTAAACCTGTTACTGATAAATTTGAAAGTTTTAAAGTTTTTATTTGTGATGAGCGGTGCGCGTGGCCGTTCGCCGTTTAGGCTTCGAGTATCCCCCTTGGGCAGTGGCGGACTTAAAGCTGTCGGACGCCCGGGCCGGCGGAAAAACAAAATGATACCCCCTGTTCACTTGCAAATACATGTATCACTATAAAAAAAAGAATTGGGGGCCCCCAGGACGAGAGGCACGGGACAGTCTAAAAAAAAAAAAAAATAATAATAAAGTTTCAAGATTCGGAGGCCCCAGCAGAGCGAAATGCCAAGCGCGTTCAAAAGAAAAAATAAATAATTAAAATAAAAAATAAATAAATTTTGCTTTCTAGGTATTTTGAGGCTCCCCGAGACCAGAGGCCCTGGGCGTTCCGCCCCCTCGCCCCCTCCCCCCCCCCCCTCTTAGTCCGCCACTGCCCTCGGGCATGGGTGTTTGTGTTCACCTTAGTTTAAGTAGTTTGTAAGCTATGTACTAATAACCAAGCAGTTGAGTCCGATAGATTTACAAACATTTGAACATTTGTGATGCGGTCTGCAAGTGATAGTTGATACATTTTTCCTGAAGTGGCATTCAATTGGTTTGTTTTATTAGAGCTTGCTTTTCTCCCAACCCGCAACCACCGCTTTGACGTAATCCTAGTCCTGGCTATTACAATTATGATCATTCTCATTTGAACAGCCCTCGTAGCAACATTGACACTGTCTTAGTAACAGGGCCCAGGGTAGAAAGAAGGTAAAAAAATCGCACTAACGTGTTTTACGGCCCACTTTAGGTCTTTAGTTTAATACGTTTTTGCAAACATTTTAGACCAAAATAATAATCTAAATAATAAATAAATAATTAATGAGTGTGTGAAACCCTTTTAGGAAAAAAATTGTAGGTAGTTGCGGGATCTGAACCAATGACCTTCACCGTCAGAGTCCAACGCATTGCGCATTACACTACAGTTAACACTTGCGAGATGCGTTCTTTAATCTCATACTACTGATGGCCGTGTTTAACTGATGCCGCTATGGCATTTGTAGACGCTAGACTATCATTTATCGTACGAAGAACGACGTGGTTTTGTTAATTATTCAATGCACCATTGCTTTGAAATGACAATGTGTAAGTTACAATAAGAAAATCATCAAATACGCAACGCAAGATGGTGTATGCCAGAGAGAATTCTGGGCGAGGAATGTCACGTGACATCTGCGAACCGCTGGTTTTCGTTCATTCAATGGAGGGTGTCAAAACTCCGTTATTTTTGCAAATATATCATACGATACAAGATATGAAAAGAAATTAAGGGAACGAAGTTGTAGAGAATTTTCTCCTCTACAAATTCGTTTATTCAATTTTCGCGTCAGATGAACGGTTTATTTGCAATTAAAATTACATTACAAATGGCTTTTTTTTATATATTACTAACGTATTTCTTGTCCGAAATATTTCAAGAAGCGAGGTTCTGGTCTCTGGTAGCCAACAATTATGTCTGTATTTTTTTGTGCCGATCGGTTTAACGATTCGACCTACAAAGTGGGAACACGTTACAGCCAGACAGACATTGTCAAATCGCCGATATTTTTGCAAATATCTCTGCAACGATGCAAGGAACGAAAAAAACATAACAGAGTAAAGTTGTATAGAATTTTCCCCTCTACCAATTAGGATATTCAATTTTCGTGTCAGATGAACGGTTCGTTTGCAATTACAATTATATTACAAACGGCTTTTTTGTATTACTACCGTATTTTTTGTCCGAAAAATTTGAAAAAGGGAGGTTCTGGCCTCTGGCGCCCTACAATTATGTCTGTAAAATTTGGTGCTGATCGGTTGATCGGTTCGTCTTAAAAACAGGGAACACGTTACGGACAGACAGACATTCATCCCAAAATCGCTGTAATTTTTGCAAATATCTCTGAAACGATACGAGATATGAAAAAACATAACAGAGCAAAGTTGTAGAGAAGTTTCCCCTCTACAGATTCGGTTATTGAATTTTCGTGTCAGACGAACGGTTAAGCCGTTATTTTAATTTAAATTTCGAGCTGTCAAAAAACGATCGCAAAGGCCCACTTTTAGTGTTACTACGGTAACCTAAAGTGGGCCAAAAGAAAATCTTACGGTATTCACTTTCAAATAACACATTTTCTTGAACTATAAAGCCATATCCCCGTCTTTTTCTCATCCCACCATACGGTGTACTATTGAAAGCGTCGTAGATCCACTGCTTTCGTATGCAACGGACTGGGCGCCCCATTGTTGAACGGCATCCCCAGCGGACACGGCCGGCAGTAATGGCGTTAGCTGCGGCGACGTCTGCATCGCGCCCGTTTTCAGACGTACGGCGATGTCCGGCCGGCAAAGCAATTACAGTGACGTAGCCTGCGCGCGTGCGTGCCCCCCCCCCCCTGCCGCCCCCGCAGGGTGCCTGCGCTAAACGGCGCCATTGGCCGGCGGGGCGCCATCTGCATGATAATGGCGGCTCCTAACGAGGCGCGACACGCACAATTTGCGGCCAATTACCGACGGCCGCGGCGGTCACACGCCAGCCAGGGCCCCAACCGCCGCCCCCTGGGACCGTAGCGGCCGCACCTCTCATTTGGGGCTAATGAAAAATTCCGACACCTCCGGAACGATCACAGGTCACGGCACGCTACCGGCGGCAATGTATCATTTCTGGAATTACTCGCTTGGCGGCTATTTTCCTGGACGCGTTCAACCGACTACTGAATATTTTTTAAACCTGTCGAAACTGTAACGTGGGATTTAGATACAGTGGGATAGTACACGTGTCGATTTTTTTGTATCCCATGCTCGTCGCCGCTTTTGTGTCTCGTTGCCGACGGTTGTCCTAGGTGTCGGTGGCCGAGTAGAGAGAGACCGACACAGGGAAATAGGATGCACGCGTGTGCGGGTACAGAGTCTGAGATGACCAGCCAGTGAGACAGCAGAAACTAAAAACACTGAACTAGATTAGAACAAGATATGTATTTCGTATCAATCTGATAATACTTAACTTTTACAAGTTTCAAGACTGCAGAATGCTGATACATAGTTGAAGATAGAGGCCTGTCTACCGATGAGTCCTAGTGCCTGTCCTAATCCCAAGTGACCGATCCAGTCCAGTGGTGACCAGGAGCGGGATTGCAGCAGAGGGCGCTCGTGGCTGACGCCGTAAGAATGCCGTGCTGTGCTTGCATGGCGGCGCGTGGCGAAAGTACGTGGCGCGCACTTCAGACTTGTGCGACACCACAGATCGAACGTTGTTTGACAGTGGCAGACTAAAGCCCCTTCTACATGGGAAGTGAGAGCTTACGAGAAAATTCACAATGCACTGGTCTAGAGATGAGCAATCTGCTCCTGAACTGATTCAAAGAGCCAGATCCTTCTAAGGAGTGAGTGATGGATGAATCCGAACAAAAGAGTGGTAGTTCATCCGATCCGAAAAGTCCCTCTGGTGACAGCAATGAGCTGCATAAGCACCCCTTGCCATATGCTTCAGAAGTTTTTAAACAGCTTGCCATATGCTTCAGAAGTTTCCTAAGATACAAAATAAATGTGGTAAGCACCATGTGCAAGTATACAACTGCAAAAAATGAGCGCCTAAACATGTGCAGCGCCTCCGTGCTGCTAGTCGAGAATCGGTGAGTCGAGAGTCGACAAGTCACACAAGCACCGCGGTTCAGTGAGCGCGCGGCTCCCGAATCCCGCTAGCTCGCTGCTCTGCACTACTACGGCGATCGAGGCGATCCAACCGCCAACTGAGTCGGTGTGTTACCTGGTTCACCGGTTCACCTCTCCCCACCACTTTCCCGATTCCGCTCGCTTGCAGAGTCGCCTGAGTGGCGCCCTGCTCATTATTCACCCCACTCCTCTGGCGAACTACATGGTTCCGAACAAAGCGACTCCGCGCTTCTCTCTGTTCTCTCAACTCCTGTATTCTGATAAAGCTTGCAGCTCACTTACAGAAACGATCATCTGAAGCAAAAGAAATAGTCATATAGGCTAATGTCCTATTTCGAATAGTACTCGAGATGAAACATATTCATTCAATGTTACATGTTTTTTTCTTAATAACAGGAAATATGCAGTCTGTATGAAAAACGCGTTACTGTACAAAATTAAACTATATAAAATTTCTGCGAAAAAGATCCTACTCCATTTTCCTCGAAGACTTGTAGTTTGTATGAAGGGAGAAAGAGAGACAAAGTCTTGTCCAATGTGCATTCTCTGTTGCTTAGATTTTGTAAGCCCATATCACGCAGTTTCCTGCCTTGATAGACGAGTGTCCTGTAACAAATTATGTGTCTTTTATGCATCTACACTATTTTGGCCCATTGAAAACAATCACTATATACTAGAATAACAAAGAAAATAACAATATGCATTAATGTCATCTATCTCTGAAATCATTCAGTTTCGAGAATGTGTCAATTTGAAAGTTTTGCTGCTGGCGTCAAATCTTTGACAGTAACAACAAACTTGTTTCCCAAGAGAGAGAAAAAAACTACGATGTCAAACTAGATGTCTAAAATTACGTTTCTGAGTAAAATATCTTGCTATAATGTTTCATTACGAATTTAATGTGTTTGGTACAGTTATTTACCTAATTATTTTTTTTGGTAAGACTCTCTTCGAACTTAAGCAGTTGTTGATGGTTTGTACTCACAAAAGAAAAACTCATTGACGACATAGTCAGAAGTATCTGTACTCGTCGTCGTATTTTCGAATAATTTGGCTGGATATCTTCATAGCCTTTTTTTCGTATTTGAAATTATGAATGAAATAGTCCACGAACATTTCTCGCTTTGTCAATTAAATGGACATTGCTCTTCTGACGCATCATTTCCTAAATTAAATAAAATTTTATTGCTTACTATGGAGCTATCATTATTTTACTGTTTATGTGTGCCAGACTTTAGAAACAGGTGGTCGGTTCTAGTGGCCATCTTGTAGCGAGAATCTGTCGCGCTCACTTAAGACACCCGGCTGTGTCAATTAATGTCGCTGCTTGTAGCTGCCGTGTCGCGTCGCTGAATATCGCGCGTTGTTGCTCGCTTTTGTTGCTCACGTAGCACGCGGCATTAGTGCGCAGGGCTATTTTGCTGCGGCAGTTGCCACGTCCTGCATGGACCTCTTGTGCTATCACGTTTCATTCAACTCGCTCAAACTCGCATACTACTCACTGTATAAATATGGAACTAGTATCTTTTTATACTGCAAAATGTTCTATTTTTTGAATGAAAGTATACAAATATATATATATATATATATATATTTCTTTTTCCAATTATTTCACCTTCAAAAATATTTAAATTCTGTTATAACATTTTTAAATATTAATGTAGGTGTAACTGATAAATTTTAATTCTCGAAACTACTAAGGACTTACAATAAAATTATTACTCTTCTTTCTTCTTTCACAATAGGGCAAAATCAGATAAAGGTATAGTAACAAAAAAGTAACGTGACATCGTTTTACGATTTTTATCAATTGGTGAGTCGGTGAGCCATGAAAAAGAACTAGTTCATCCCAGTGAATGACTATTTCTGATCAGATCTCTGAAAAGAGCAGTTTTGCCCATCTCTCCACCGGTCACGCCGTCCGCGTACAGTGTAGACGCGTCCACTTGCACAAGATGCACGCATACGATCGCTAGTAGCCGTAATAGGATGGATCTTATTCTCACGCGTATGGAAGTGCCTCGCGCATGCGCAGACGACCGAATGGGGAACCCAGCTGACAAACGAAGCCAAGTCGCGAATTTCTTTGAGAATGTGTACTAGTCTCCTGCTCAGAGAAACGTAGTTTTTCGACTCAGTCGTAAGTATTTTTGGAGGTGTGATACTATAGAGGAATTGCATTAAAATTTTAATATAATCTGTGTACAATTTTTATTGAATACAGAGATATAGCTGTTAATACGAAATCCAAACAAATGTAGAGCAAATGTAAATCAAGAAATTTTCACTGATTTATCCGTCGGTTCTTGGTAGTACATCACACTTACTTAAAAGTAGAATTTTGTGTATGTTCTACACGTTCATTTCCACGTAGTTACCCGGTTTTCTGCTTACTAGGACATATTCAGACTTAAACTACGTCGAAAACGGTTATTTAAATAAAAGTCAATATGGTGATCTACCAAGAACCGACGAAAGAATCAGTCAAAATATGCAAATCAGTTTGTTGTACATTCCAAGAGCTGTATCTCTGTACCCAATAAAAATTGGGCACACGTGATATGAAATTTTAACTGCAAATCTTTTAAAATATTTGCTATTTTTCCTTAAACATGCTGTAGTTAACAGATGAAATATTTGTTTTCGGTGAGCATTATTCGAAGCTTAATCAAAGTGAATGGTCTATGTATAGACACCTGAGTTTGTTCATTATATACATAGGCGCCACAAACATCAGGGGATGGAAGTATGTAATCGCATTTTATAATGATGACGTTGACACATGTGAGCGAAGTAGTTACGCATGAACTGCACGAAAGCAATTTAATACAGTTGCACAGTGGCAGTCTAAAACACAAACGTTTTAATCATTACAATATATCATGGTGTTGTTGTGGTCTTCAGTCTGGAGACTGGTTAGATGCAGCTCTCCATAATACCCTATCCTGAGCAAGCCTCTTCATCTCCACATAAGAACGACAACCTACATCTGTCTGAATCTGCTTACTGTATCCATCTCTTGGTCTTCCCCTGCGATTTTTTCCCCACACACTTCCCTCCAACGCTAAATTAACAATTCCTTGATGTCTAAGAATGTGTCCTACCAATCTATCCCTTCTTTTAGTCAAGGTATGCCAGAAATTCCTTTTCTCCCCAATTCTGTTCAGTACCTCCTCATTAGTTACGCGATCCACCCACCTAATCTTCAGCATTCTTCTGTAGCATCATATTTCAAACGCCTCAATCCTCTTCCTGTCCGCACTGTTTATCGTCCATGTCTCACTCCCATACAAGGCAACACTCCATACAAATGCCCTCAGAAAGGACTTCCTTAGGCCTAAATCAATATTCGATGTTAACAAATTTCTCTTTTTCAAAAACGCTTTTCTACCCATTGCCATTCTGCATTTTATATCCTCTGTACTGCGCCCATCATTTGTTATTTTACTGCCCAAGTAACAAAACTCATCTACCTCCTTTATTGCTTCATTTCCCAATCTAATTCCTTCAGCATCACCTGATTTTCTTACACTGCACTCCATTACCCTAGTTTTGCTCTTGTTAATGTTCATCTTATATGCACCTTTCAGCACACTGTCCATTCCATTCAATTGCTCTTCCAGGTCCTTTGCTGTATCTGACAGAATTACTATGTCATCGGCAAAACGCAATGTTTTTAATTCTTCCCCCTGAACTTTTATTCCTTCACCAAATTTCTCCTTGCTTTCCTTTATAGCTTGTTCAATGTACAAATTGAATAACATTGGAGAAAGGCTACAACCCTGTTTCACTCCCTTCCCAACCACTGCTTCCCTTTCATGCCCTTCAACTCTGACAACCGCTGTCTGGTTTTTGTACAAGTTGTAAATAACCTTACGCTCCCTATAATTTACTCCTGCTTTTTTCAGAACTTTAAAGAGTTTATTCCAATCAACATTGTCAAAAGCCTTCTCCAAATCTACAAAAGCTAGAAATGTAGATTTGCCTTTTCTTAACCTATCTTCTAGGATAAGCCGTAAAGTGAGTATTGCCTCCCGTGTTCCTACATTTCTCCTGAACCCAAACTGATCTTCCCCGAGGTCGGCTTCTTCCAGCTTTTCCATCCTTCTGTATATAATTCGTGTTAATATTTTGCAACCATGACTTATTAAACTGATGGTTCTGTAGTTTTCACACCTGTCTGCACCTGTTTTCTTTGGAATGGGGATTATAACATTTTTCTTAAAGTCTGACGGTACTTCGCCTGTCTCATACATCTTACACGCCAGGTGAAACAGGTTTGTCATGGCTGGTTCTCCCAGAGACTTCAGTAGCTCTGAGGGAATATCATCTATTCCAGGGGCCTTGTTTCGACTTAGGTCTTTCAGGGCTCTGTCAAATTCTTCTCTCAGTACAGTATCTCCTATTTCATCTTCATCTACATCCTCTTCCCTTCCTACAATATTGTCTCGAAGTTCATTTCCTTTGTAGAGCCCCTCTATATATTCTTTCCACCTTTCAGCTTTCCCTTCTTTGCTGAGAACTGGTTTTCCATCAGTGTCCCTGATATTCATAGAGCTGTTTTTCTTATCTCCAAATGTTTCTTTTATTTTCCTGTAGGCTGTATCTATTTTTCCCCTATTTATACATTCTTCTACATCCTTGCATTTGCCTTCTAGCCACTCCTGCTTAGCCATTTTGCACTTCCTGACAATTACATTTCTTAGTCGTCTGTACTCCATTTTGCCTGTTTCATTTACTGCATTTTTATATTTTCTCCTTTCATCGATTAAATTTAGTATCTCCTGTGATATCCAAGGATTTTTTGTAGGTCTTTCCTTCCTACCTATTTTGTCCTCTGCTATCTTCACTATTTCATCTCTCAATTTTACCCATTCCTCCTCTACTGTTTTATTTCCCCCCGTTTCTGTCAATTGTTGCCTAAAGCTCCCTCTGAAATTTTTAAGAACCTCAGGTTCCTTCAATTTATCCAGGTCCCATCTCCTTATTTTCCTACCTTTTTGTAGTTTCTTTAGTTTCAGCCTACAGTTCATAACCAACAAGTTATGGTCAGAGTCTATATCTGCCCCTGGGTATGTCTTACACTGTAGAACCTGATTCCGAAATCTATGTCTTACCATTATAAAATCTATCTGATATCTTCCGGTGTCTCCTGGTCTCTTCCACGTATACAACCTTCTTTTATGATTCTTGAACCAGGTGTTTGTTATAACTAAATTATGTTCTGTGCAAAATTCTACCAGGCGGCTTCCTCTTTCATTCCTTTTGCCCAGACCATATTCACCTACTATCTTCCCTTCACTGCCTTGTCCTACTACCGAATTCCAGTATCCCATAACAATTAAATTTTCCTCTCCCTTAATTGTCTGAATAATTTCCTTTAGCTCCTCATATATTTCTTCGATTTCCTCATCATCGGCAGAGCTAGTTGGCATATAAACCTGTACTACTGTTATCGGTGTTGGCTTCGTATCTATCTTGACAATGATAATGCGATCACTGTGCTGGTCATAGTAGTTTACCCGCATTCCTACTTTCTTATTCATTATCAATCCTACTCCTGTGATACCCCCAACTGATTTTGTATTTATAATCCTGTACTCACCTGACCAGAAATCCTGTTCATCCTGCCACCGAACTTCACTAATCCCCACTATATCTAACTTCAACCTATCCATTTCCCTTTTTAAATTTTCTAATTTTCCTACACGATTAAGGGATCTAACATTCCACGCTCCGACCCGTAGAATGCCAGTATTGTCTTTCCTGATGATCACATCCTCCTGAGTAGTCCCCGCCCGGAGATCCGAATGGGGGACTATTTTACCTCCGGAATATTTTACCCGAGAGGATGCCATCATCATATGTTCATACAGTAGAGCTGCATGTCCTCAGGAAAGGTAACGGCTGTAGTTTCCCCTTGCTTTCAGCCGTTCGCAGTAGCTGTGTGGCAAAGCCACATTAGCTGATGTTACAAGGCCAACTCAGTCAATCATCCAGACTGTTGCCCCTGTAACTACTGAAGAGGCTGCTGCCCCTCTTCAGGAACCACACGTTTGTCTGGCCTCTCCACAGATACCCCTCCGCTGTGGTTGCACCTACGGTACGGCTATCTGTATCGTTGAGGCACGCAAGCCACCCCACCTCGGCAATGTCTGTGGTTCATGGGCGTGGCAATATATCATACATCATACAGTTTGGAAAAGTGATGTTAACGCGGCGATTCGTTTGCTGTAAGTTGACAGCAAACGAAGTAGACGCGTGAAGCAGACGACTCAACAAATGCGTACCGTTTGAACGCTTCTTTGTAGTTAGACGGTCTATCGCAAGGGGCGCTGCAGCTGACAAAGACTTCCTTGTGCGTGTTGCACGTCTCGTATAGAAAAGGGCTTAAGGATGTTAGGCCGGCCGCGGTGGCCAAGCGTTCTGCGGCGCGGTAGTCACTACGGCCACTATGGTTTGGGGTTCGAATACCCCCTAGGGCATGGATATTTGTGCCGTCCTTAGTATTAGCTAGTTCATAAGTAGTTTGTAAGCTTAGGGACTGATGACCCCGTAGTTAAGTCCCATAAATTCTACAAACATTTGTCTAAAAAAAAAAAAAAAAAAAAAAAAAAAATTGGAAGTACATGTGTTACTAAAAGAAAGTAGCTTTGCACAGTTGGAGGCCCCAATGACGAGAGACACGGGACAAACAATAGCTTGCGACATTTGGAGGCGCCAGAACGAGAGGCCAAGGGCACACAAAAAAGGAAGGATTTACAAGTATTTGAAGGCCCGCAAGACGAGAGGCCCAGGACGATCCGGTTTCCTCCCCCCTCGCCCCCCCCCCCCCGTTAGTTCGCCACTGCATTATAAACAGCCTGAAACGACGATTAGAAAAAAGTCGTCGTTTGGTATTACCGGCTGATAGTAACGCTGGATCATAGAAAAGAATACTGGGCTGACTCATTCGCGTGTAAAAGTTGCATTCTACCATCATCATCGTCATCGGTGTTCTGCCAAGAGGCAGGTTTTCACACGGCAGTTCTCCAGGTTTTCCGGTCTTCTGTCATTCTCTTCAGCTCTGCATAAGTTCCTCTTCCCTTTATGTCGTGTAACGTCTTGTATCTCTTTCTTCCTCTCACAAGGGAACATCATCAACTCAACCTCAAATTTTCTTGAGAAAAAAAAAAATACCTGAGCTAGATATCGAGCCCAGAAGTTAAAATTTCGGCCATTATTCAGATACTACGGAGTACAGCTGTCAAACATTCGCGCGCTCTGCCCGCTTCACTGCGGCCGCTTAATGCCCGAACGTCTATTACTGTGAGCATAGTCAGAGGTTTCTGTTCGTGATGTCAATTAACCTACAGGCTGTCGTGCGACATCTCAAGGAGCGGTATGGAATGATGACTAATCTGCAATGATCAAATATCAAAGAATTAGAGCTCTTTAAAGTCGTCTCCGGTAAGCATAATCATTTGCAGTTGTTAGACGTACTACACACGGTAAGGTCGGCCGCGGTGGCTGAGGGGACTGAGGCGCTCCAGTCACGGTCTGCACGGCCACTACGGTCGGGGGTTCGAATCCCCCCTCGGGCATGGATATTTGTGCCGTCCTAGTTCGTAAGTAGTTCATAAGTAGTTTGTAAGTTTAGGGACTGATAACCCCGTAGTTAAGTCCCGTAGACTCTATAAATATTTGAACATTTGAATACACGGTAAAAGAAAATACATGGCGCTTTCTTTATGCTTTTCGTTATATCTTTCAATTGCGTTGCAGATATCATAGACAAATGCACTGATGAGGACGTTCTGGATATAGAAGAAAATAGCGGTTTGACGCCGCGGTGGAGCAGCCGAGCGGTCTAAGGGGCCTCGCTGCGGAGCGCGCGGTTGCTCGCCATCGGGGATTCGAGTCCCCCCTGGGGCAGGGGTGTGTGTGTGTGTGTGTTGTCCTTAGGTTAGTTTACCTTAGTTTAAGTAGTTTGTAAGCTACGGACTGATGACCACGCAGTTTGGTCCGATAGATTTACAAACATTTGAACATTTTTGAGCGGTTTGACGTTTGGTGCAGATTTAGAAGAGAATGTCGTACACGGTAAAGACGGAGCCATTTCACCACCGTCAGATTCGTCGAGCACTTTCATTGTTTCAACGGAGCTTGGGTGTGGAATTGAGGCCGTCAGTGATGGTGAAAGCTGCTTTGATGGTTTTAAATCGTCGAATACCACTTCGCCCGTCTCCGTAACAGACGAATACAAACAACGAGCCATTTGCATTTTATACAGTGCGTCACAGCTGCAGTGGAAATGAATGAGACGTTTTTTCAACAAGCAGTGCACCGTAATTTAATTTTCCATACCTTTTATACACATCATTTTGTCATAGTTAAAGCTGACACTATTGAAGTAAACCAGAAAGAGTTGCAGAACATCTGTTTCATTTTGTAACATGATTTCCTCCTCCACTTCCCTAGCTCTTAAAATTCCACATTTCGGGGTACTCGCTGTTGCTCCTTCGATGCGCAGTTCTAGACGTTCGGGCAGTAACAGGCCTCAATGAAGCGGGCCGCCTGAGGAACAACCCGAGCGCGCGAATGTTTGAAAGCTGTACTTTGAGGAGGCCGTAACTGCGTAGTATCTGAATAATGGCCCTAATTTTCACGTGATATCGATTTCTGAAGTTGATATCTAGCTCATGCATTTATTTCTCAAGAAGATATGAGGTCGAGTTTATAATGTTCCCTTGTCGGTCTTCCCCCGCAAACAAGTTTTTCCAGGGCATCTGCTAGCATGCACTTCCTTCTCAACGATTGTTCCACCCTCCTTTCTCTTATAACCTTCAGCAGATGTCTTCTCTCCCCAACCATTTCCCACACTCTTTCATTACTCACTCTTTCCATCCAGCTTATTCTCTCCATTCTCCTCCACATCCACATGTCAAATGCTTCTAACATTTTTTGATCCTCTCATCTCAGCGTCCATGTATCTGTCGCACTTCAAATAAACATTTTCCAAGACTTTTCCTTGCACCTTTATCTAAATTGCCACATAACAGTTTCCTCTTTCTGATGAATTCCTCACTCGCTATGGAAATTCGAGTTTTCACCTCCTGGTGGCATCTTAAATCTTCGGTTATTGTGATTCCAAGATATTTAAATGCACTTGCTTGACTAATGGTAGCATGTCCTATTTTAATACTGTCCAATACTGATGACCATACTGATTTGTATTTGATATGTTAATTTTCATTCCATATTCCACACAAGCTTTATTCAGATCTTTTAGCATGTTGTTCGCTGTCGGCTCACTTTCTGCCTTATACCATATCATCAGCAAGTCTTATACATTCTATTCTCTTTCCACCAATACGTATTCCCCTTTTCCCATCAAAGCCCTCCGCAATAACCTCTTCGAAGTATACGTTAAACAACTGTGGGGAAAGGTAAAGACCTTGTCTAACACCTCGCCCAACGCTGCTTTCTTCTGACATTTCATTTCCAATCCTTACCCTTACGTTCTGGTGTAAATATAGAGTCTGTATAAGTTGTCTCTCTTTACAATCTACTCGTTTCCTCTTCAAAATATCCGCCAGCTTGTTCCATTGAACGCTGTTAAAAGCCTTCTTTATAAAATCAGCAAAGATTTCTGTACCTTTTTCCATAAATCTTTCCAGTATAGTTCTTAACAGGCCAAGAGCATCTCTTTTTCCTTTTCCTCTTCTAAATCTGAATTGTTCCTCTGCAATCTCTCTATCTATCTTGCCCTACAACCTATTGAACACTCTTAGCAACACTTTAGCTGTTAGTTTATTTATATAAACAACGGATCACGCTCAAAAATATGTGCAGCCTGCATTATCAGCCTGTAAGCCTTTTCCGCTGGTGTAATTAAGCATAAAGATTCTTGTGCTGTACATTGAAACTGTAATGATACAATGACGCCTCTGAATTATTTATAATTCCCCACCTGTGGTACTGATTTCTTGGTCCATTGTTTCTCTCCATTAAGTGCGTCATGGCAATTAGTTTTTCCTAGTAATTTCATATTTCGTAACACAAAAATATGAATGAAACTGTAACGCAATAATATTATATCCTCTATGTGAAGAAAGTTTTTGAGAACTTTGGAATAGATAGTGAACTGACTATTGATTTTTCTGTACTGATTTATGTGTAATCTTAATTTTAGGTACGCTGTACTTACACACTAATGAAAATAACAGGTGAAAAGAAAATTTTATTCTGTAATTATTAACTTGTTGAAAATGTAAACCAGTAATATTAACTAATTTTAATATTTTGAATATTTTTAAACAAATGTTTTTTACAAGTCAATTTTTTATCCAGATGATTTAAGAACATAAGTCATATTTCGGCTTAAAATACATAATACATAATTGATTAATGTGGTTCATTGTGTAAAGAAGCACTATATCCTTATTCATGCAAAATTTTATTTTTGTAGCTTTATGCCATTGACAATATTCATGCTCCATAATCTTGTTGATTGTGAGTGTCCTTTTCATCTTCTTTAGTTTTCCTTATTTATTTTTCTGGCCTCCTTTAAAAAAAAAAAATGTTCAAATGTTTGTATAGTCTGTGGGACTTAACTACGGGGTCATCAGTCCCTAAACTTACAAACTACTTATGAACTACTTACGAACTAGAACGGCACAGATATCCATGCCCGAGGGGGATTCGAACCCCCGACCGTAGTGGCCGTGCAGACCGTGACTGGAGCGCCTCAGTCTCCTCGGCCACCGCGGCCGGCTCTGGCCTCCTTTCAAACAAATGTTTGTAGAGCTTATGGGACTTAACTACGGGGTCATCAGTCCCTAAACTTACAAACTACTTATGAACTAGCTAACACTAAGGACGGCACAAATTTCCATGCCCGAGGGGGGATTCGAACCCTCGACCGTAGTGGCCGTGCTGACCGTGACTGATGCACCGCAGTCCCCTCGGCCACCGCGGCCGGCCTGGCCTCCTTTGATACGTTTTTACCAGCTTCACAAAATCCACTACAACCGAATGACTCACGCACGTCAAACACAACGACACTGTTCAAATGTTTGTAGGACTTACGGGACTTAACTACGGGGTCATCAGTCCCTAAGCTTACAAAGTACTTTGAACTAGCTAAGACTAAGGACAGCAGAAATATCCATGCCCGAGGGGGGATTCGAACCCCCGACCGTATTGATCGTGCAGACCATGACTGGAGCGCCTCTGTCCCCTTGGCCACCGCGGCAGGCAAAACGACACTGTCCTAAGACAGATACTCTACTACTCGGTGCGTGCTACACGGCCATTTCGTTTCAGGAGGGCAGACTCACAGCTGCATCTTCAAGATCCAAGGGAGACACTTAACTTGCCACATGTTTAGAAGAGCATCACTTTAATGCTGTTGGTCTTGCTGTCATGACCAGTACCAGCGCCTCAATTCGTGCCTATAATGACAGCACGAAAAGCAAACAACCTGGTTAGAGGGACGATGGCCACAGTTAACTATTTGATTTTCCCGGTGGTTCTCCATCCCCACTTCCCCTCCACCTTGGACTCCATTGCTCTGTGTGCCGTCCACACTCTAACTGCCACTTTCTCCAGACACCTCGCAATACCAAACAAAGATATCCTCGCGATATCGAAATCGAGAGGAAAACAGCGTCATACGTGGCAGAAACACATCATCTTGACTATCTGCGTGCAAGGAGCGGCAGAGCGGCCGAGCGCATTGTAGCGCTATGTTCCGATGCATATGGCCGTTCCCCGTCGAGGGTTCGAAGCCCCCCCCCCCCCGCACCCCTCGTGGGCATGGATGTTTGTGCTGTCTTTAGTATAAGCTATTTTAGTTTGTGAGTTTAGGTCCCATAAGCATTACAAACATTTATTAACTTTTTTTTTCGTGCAATGAAAAATTCCGCGCAAAAAGCGGTAGTAATCAGAAGATAGGATAGCCTAAGTACAAGGACGAGCCGCCACTTATAGTCAATAATCGTAGTACTGCTTACGACCGAAATGTTCTGCGTAGCCGGCTGCGGTGGTCGAGGAGACTAAGGCGCTCCAGTCACCGTCTGCACGGCCACTACGGTCGGGGGTTCGAATATCCCCCCTCGGGCATGGATATTTGTGCCGTCCTAGTTCGTAAGTAGTTGGTAAGTAGTTTGTAAGTTTATGGACTGATGACCCCGTAGTTAAGTCCCATAGACTATAAAAACATTTGAACTTTTTTTTTTTTTTTTTTTTTTTTTTTTTTTTTTTTTTTTTTTTTGTTCTGCGTAGCGCATTTCACACTGATCAGCTACTAGGACTTTGACTTGACACAGATATAATTTAAATTCGTAATTACGGGGTACAAAATTGTTTCAAGTTCTCTATAAATAGTAGTAAGAAGTACAATAATCTCTTGCTCAATTTCGTCACAACTTGAATATAATAGGACAAGTATTATCGTCGCTTCCATATTATTAGCGATACTGGCGCCTCAGAGGTGGGCAAGCTTGTGTTCTGTTGTTATTATGATAGGCATTTCCTTTGACAAGTATCAATTCGGTATGGAGTCTAATGATCCGCACATTCTTACATTTTTCTGGGCTTCATTATATATTGACACTTCTTTTAATTGCAATATACGGAAAATTCTTAAAATGTTCAAATGTTTGTTAAGCTTAAGCGACTTAACTGCAGCGTCATCAGTCACTGAACTTACAATCTCCTTATGAACTACCTTATACTAAAGACGACACAAACATCCATGCCCAAGGGGGGGATTCGAACCCCCGACCGTAGCGGCCGTGCAAACTGTGATTGGCGCGCCGCAGACCGCTCGGCTACTGCGGCCGGCGCCGAAAATTTTTACTTTTTTGTGACTGACAAGGGGTACACCAAGTAAGGCACAAACAAATTTTGATGGGTCGCAGGGACGTCGTGCGGGAATTGCTCCAGACCACCAAGCTAAAAGGATTTGTTCTAATGCAACTTCGTTTCCACGAAAATCGAGATCAAAGTCCAGCGCGTAACAGCTATACTTGTACTAAACTAACGGTGCTGCATGAGTCAGCTTGGTGTAATTACCCCTGGTGCCGTGGCTCAACGCTCCCCTTCAGAGGGCTGAACGTCCTCTGTAATAAAAAAGCTGAGCCAAATGATCAACGAACGACCAAGTACTAACAATGAAAACGTCCGCAAATTATAGGTCTCCTAGAAGCACAAAAAAAAAAAGCAAGGCACAACCACAAGGACTACCACACAGACGCCCCGAGTTCGAATCCTGCTCCTTTTTTTGTGCATAATTATTTGCCTTCATAGCCACTCTTATTTTAACGCTTAAGTAATTGGTCATGATAATTGCTCAATAGGTTATGTATTGCGCGACGATTATTTTATTTATTTCATTATTTCGAAGGATACGTTTACGGCGATTAAAAGATATTTCTAGATCAGTAAACCGTCTGTAGTTATCACCTACAACATTTTTGCAACATTTACTAGCTCCGTTTACAGTCCTCGGCCCCACTGTTGTTATATCGTCGATTCCAGCATGTGCCCACTTGACGCGTCCCAGTGGATTATTATGCTGCCTCCAGGTGGCTAGTCATTCGTAGCGTATCGTTCACGAAGTGTGCTACAAGGAGGAAAAATGCGCAGTGATAGAAGCAGGCCTATCACACGAATCAATCGTCGGACAAGTGAAAAAAATTTATTAAAAATAAAGTTTCGCGCAGGATTTGAAATCGGGTCATCTGCAGTGGTGGCTCGTACAAAATTTGACCAGTGTGCTACAATATTACAAAAACAAACAGGGAACAAAATATACTAAAATAAAAAGTCAACCTTTGTATGATTGCCCTTAATTAAATATCAATTAATATTGTATTGACAGTAAGACCTTCAGGGGAATCTATAACAGCGCCGCCAACCGCATGTATTCACTGCAGGTAGTAAAATATTAATTTTATTTACAGAAATTAAAAATTTAGACTCAGAGGTATTTGAATACGAGCCTCACACAGGTAAGTTTGAGAGACAACGTGCAAGACGCCTGAGCCAGCGCGCTGTTTGACTCTGTAAGCCGCAATATTCGTCATATACTATTCTTCCGCAGCCGTTACACGCAGCGCGAAGTGAAATATTGATCTGGTGCTGCAGTAGGTCTCAGCACACCTGAGTCGCCAGGTCTGACGTCACGTCTGCGCATGCGCACTAGCGAACAGACGACTGCGCCGCCTCTCTGAGCACGTACCAGCGCGGCTGAATCCCACTTCAGCACACGGAGCTGGTTTCCAGCTATCTCAGCGAGAGCGCTCCAAAATGCGTATTCATCCTTATTACTAAAATTCTAATACGCATTGGAATTTGAATTGGCATAATTTTTTGTGATATCTGGCTCGTCTTCCAAGAGAAAGGATGTAATTTTACAACGATTTCTCGCTTGCATTCGAAGAGAAATGGCATAATTTTAGTAATATATTTACAGTGTGCTGCAGCACATTAGCACATTATCACCAGCCGCCACTGGTCATCTGTGAAACAATCGGCACCTTGCTAATTACACCAAGCTGATTCACTTACCGACTCTGACTTAGTACAGGTATAGATTAGATTAGATTAATAGTTGTTCCATAGATCATGAATATGATATTTCGTAATGATGTGGAACGTGTCAGGTTAATGAATTGTGTCTGTACAAAACGTTACATTACACAAAATATTATGACACAATTTTATTCTTTTGGATTTACTAATTTGTATCTAAAAACTCGTCCAATGAGTAGAAGGAGTTGTCATTCAATAATTCTTTTCATTTATTTTTAAATGCTTTTTGGCTGTAGCTATTACGCGCTGGACTTTGACCCCGATTTTCGTGGAAACCAAGGAGCATTTGAATAAATCCTTTTAGCTTGGTGGTCTGGAGGAGTTCCCGAGCAACATACCTGCGACGCATCAAAATTCGTTTGTATCATACTTGGTGTTCCCGTTGTGAGACGTAGCTACAATATTGTGGAATTTGTTTCTTCTGTGTTGGGAAACAGTTTTACTGATCTTGACGTTTTCTGTGGTTATTATTTCGGCTACAATTGTGGTGGTCTGTTAAATAATGTAGGTATTCCATTCCTTCCTCACACATTCACTAATTTGTCTGGATTTATTGTGACGAAAACGTATCGTTCCGGAATAGGTAACATCTTTCTACACGTGAGGTCTTCTGGAATTTAGAAACCATACTGTAGTCTTTAAAAAACCCTTCGTTATTCAGTAAATATCTGTAAGTTGTAAAGTAAACTGACCTATAATAAACATATTACAATCTCACTGCAAATTAGCGTATAGGGTAAGGTGGAACAAATTCGATACAGGTAAAATTCCGATCAACATAAGTTTTCGCGCCATTTTTCACTCGTAGCACTTGCCTTTGTGTGGCGTTGTACTGTAACAGTTTTCTACAGCTGCTCCTGTCTTTTCCAAGAATACACCACTTTGTGCTACGGAGATATGAATTTCTTCCTGTTAAGATGGACGTGGAGCTACTTCGTCGAACGCGCTCTTATAAATTTTGTAGTTTCTACGCACTTGTAAATTCATCATTGTGCAACGTTTGGTACAGCGAAGTATGCGCTGGTACCCGAAGGAAAAGGTGCTTTGTATGTGGAAAAAGTCAGTGATCAAAATTTTACGAGGAAGTGATCATAATTGTACCTAGTGTGGTACATTTCCATCGATTTTTCTCAATTATATAACCTTTTTTTTGTGTTCATACCAACATTTGTAACTGTCTAATATTTGTGTTACATATTCATTAAACATTCAAGAACAAGTGCCATAATTAAAATTATTATATTTCTCAATATATTTGCAGCTACATTTACATTTGTCCGAAATGATCGAAATTGTACCACCTTACCCTAGTATGGCAAACGATAAGGATTATGGCCAAACATTTCACTATTGTAAAGTTGAAGGAATCCTAAATGAAATTTTTGCTCTGCCGCGGAGTATGAGCGCTAATATGAAACTTCCTGGCAGATTCAAATTGTGTGCCGGAATCGGGATTGGAGACTTTAGCCTTTCGTGGGCAACCGCTCTACCGAATGAGCTATCCCTGCACGCTTCACGGTCGGTCCTCACAACTTTACTTCTTCCAGTACCTCGCCACGTATTTTCCAAACTTCAAACAGAAGTTCTCCTGCGAACCTTGTAGGATTAGCACTCCTGGAAGATGGGAGACGGTGAAGACATGGCTTAGCCATCTGGGCCAGTGAAGGCCACTGTAACGTTGGCCGAAACGTCGGTTATTTAAGTAATAGCCTTATATCATGGCGCGGTACAATACCCAGAAAACTTTTATGTCATCTGACTCTGGCCGCGGAAGCCTACGTAACTAAGTTTTTAGTGTTTGTCGATTTGGAGAAAGCTTTTGACAATGTAGACTGGAATACACTTTTCCAAATTCTGAAGGTAGCGAGGGTAAAATATAGGGAGCGAAGAGTTGTATTCAACCTATACAAAAACCAGAAAGCGGATATTAGAGTCGAAGGGCAAGAAAGGGACGCAGAGGTTGAGAAGGGAGTATGACAGGGTTGTAGCCTTTCCCCAATGTTGATCAATCTGTACATCGAGCAAGCAGTGAAGGAATGGAAGGAGAAATTTGGAGAGGGAATTTAAGTTCAGGGAGAAGAAATAAAAAGTTTGCGGTTTTGCCGATGGCATAGTAATAATGACAGAGACTGCAAAGGATCTGGAAGAGCAATTGAATAGAATGGACAGTGTCTTGAAAGGAAGATATAAGTTGAACATTAAGAAGAGTAAAATGAAGGTAATGGAATGTAATATCAGAAAATCAGGCGATGCTGAAGGAATTAGATTAGGTAATGAGACAATAAAAGTAGTAGATGAATTTTGTTATTTGGGTAGCAAGATAACTTTTGATGGCCGAAGTAAAGAAGATATAAAATGTAGAATGGCTATGTGAAGAAAAGCGTTTCTAAAGAAGCGAAACTTGTTAACATCCAATATTAATTTAAATGTTAGGGAGTCCTTTCTGAAAGCATTTGTCTGGAGTGTGGCATTGTATGGGAGTGAAACGTGGACGATAAGGAGTTCAGATAAAAAGATGATAGAAGCTTTTGAAATGTGGTGCTACAGACGAATGATGAAAATTAAATGGGTAGATCACCTAACTATGAGGAAGTGCTTAACCGAATCTGGGAGAAAAGGAGTTTCTGGCATATCCTGACTACGAGAAGGGATAGATTGGTTGGACACATTCTGAGACATCAAGGAATTGACAACTTAGTATTAGAAGGAATCGTGTGGGGTAAAAATCGTAGAGGGAGACAGAGGGACGAATATGGTAAGCAGATTAAAAAGGATGTAGTTTGCCGAACGTATTCCCAGATGAAGAGACTTGCACAGGACAGGGTAGCGTGGAGAGCTGCATCAAACCAGTCTGCGGACTGAAGACAACAACTACAAAAATGATAAAAAACGGGTCTTACAATAGTTCGCTCCTACAGAGCGCTGGTCAGCATTTCCTACACAGAATTGAATGAGAGTGTACGGCGGAGTTTAAGAGATGAAAGATACGTGGAAAGAGCCTTAGATAAATGTCAGTTGGCCTTCACCTAAACTCTGTCCCTTTGTCTCACTCCAACACTTCCCTCGGCGATACTGCTATCGCACTCGTGCCAATGTCGCGACATTTTATCGCGTAGTACTCCAAGTGAGGGCCGTACAACTACCTGCATCGTCAGTGCGTGTAGTAAAATTTTCTGGTCACTTACCTGGCTCCTTCGTTATATTTGACGTTCCCACGCAGAAACAGCGCACAAGTCGTGGATCTTCTTCTCTTGAAGTGATGTGCTGTGGAAGCTTTGGAACTGGAGACTAGGCTCATTGTTGATATTTAAAAAAAGGCGGGTTGCCAGTTGTTTCATAATTTATTGATATGCCGCGTAACAACAAACGACATCTATCACTCTGCATTGTAATGAACTCGTACAAATATTTGATTGCAAAATAACTGTTAATCTTCCCCTGACCTGCCGTGCGAAACTCTCTCCCTGAACTGCACTCGAGCAACTGCTTGCCACTTCCCAGTACCGTTCCCGCGTACTCTTACTTTTGGCGGGAAGACCACTTCTCCAACATAGTTATTCATTTGTTTTACATAATTAAAGCCTTTCTAAATAAACAATATTTGCAATAAATCATATCAATTTCTATACATTAGTTTAATTTTTATTACTAAAGAAACGTAGAGGGGACCTAATACAGCGGTGGGGGGAGGCAGCCAATGAGAATGTTTCTGGGTACCATTGGCGCAAATTCTCACAGTAATGCAGTATGCCACACCAGTGGCGTGATTAGGACTTGGCTTTGGGGTTGGGGGGGGGGGATAGATCTGCTTGACGAGCAAAATTTTAGTCAGTTTCCAAACTACCATCTACCACTCTCGTTGAAGAAACTAATTGACTCCCATCCAATGAAGGCTTATGGTATAACACCCCAAGTTTCCAATCTTTACCTTTACTAGATTGATGATATACGATTTTTTTTTCTGGTTCTGGGAAGGGGGGGGGGTTCTATCCCTCTCATCCCATAGTTACGCCAGTGTGTCACACAATCTGCTATGTTACCCCACCCATTCCACTTGTGACGTGTCCTCTCACCTACAAAATTTCTTAACACCTGGTACCTTATGGCCCTAAGCCAACCACCCTACAAATGTAGGCCTCGAGTAGAGCCAGTTTTTTTGGACGAATGCATTCTGCGAGCCAGCGATCTACAGATCTATGTCGTACACGCAATCGACCATCACTTGCGTGCAGGTGAATCTGTTTTCTTCGCTGAAGACGACGGCCCTCCAGGTGATCCTCGACGACACCAGTCGAGCCGTGCACGTCGATTGGTGCGAGTAGAAGACGAGCTAGAGGTGTCCGTGCCTGTAGTCCCACTACTAGTAACCTCTTGGCAACAGTTCGTGTTGACACTTCCAGATTCACAAACCCTCTTATCTGTGCTCTGTCAGCTGTACAATCTGCTGCTTTTGCCCTTACGATATGACTATCTTGCTGGGTGTATGTTTTGTGAGGACGTGCAGAAGCTCTGCTTATGGATGTGACAATGTTCACGTGTTAGTGACGCACCACGTGTAACTAGTGTGGCAGTTCTCCGTAAGGCTGGTTGCACACGCAAAGAGTTTGTACGGTCGGAAGATATTCCAGCAGTGGTCCATTGGAGGGCATTGCAGCTTGCACACTGGCCGGCCACGGACCGACACCGGCAAAAAGCCGGTCAGCTGCCACTGTAGGCCGCTGCCACTGCACACCGCCGGTGCCGGCCATACAGTGCAGAGGCGCACGTGTGCAAATGGCAGCTGTGCTGCACACGTAACGATTTTTTACCAGCCGTCCTCCCTGCACAGTTTCCGATGTCACTTTTCGCCATTCCATCGACGTAGCACGTATAGGACTAAAATATAAAAATATTCTACATCTACATCTACATACATACTCCGCAATTCACCGTAAGGTGCGTGGCGGAGGGTACACTGTACCACTACTAGGTATTTCCTTTCCTATTCCACTCCCAAATTGAACGAGGAAAAAAAGAATGCCTATATTCCTCCGTACGAGTCCTAATTTCTCTTATCTTGTCTTTGTGATCTTTACGCGAAATGTAAGTAGGCGGCAGCAAGATCGTACTACACTCAGCTTCAAATTCCGGCCCTCTAAATTTACTTAACAGAAATTCACGAAAAGAACGTCGTCTTTCTTCCAGCGATCCCCAATTGAGTTGCCGGAGCATTTCCGTGACACTCGCGCATTGGTCGAGCCTACCGGTAACAAATCTAGCTGCTCGTCTCTGAACCGCCTCTATGTCTTCCTTTAAACTGATCTGCTGCGGGTCCCAAACACTTGAGCAATACTCAAGACGTGGTCGCACAAGCGTTTTATACGCGGTCTCCTTTACAGGTGAAGTACATTTTCCCAAAATTCTCCCAATAAAACGAAGTCGGCTGTCCGCCTTACTCACAACTGTCCTTACATGTTCGTTCCATTTCATATCTCTCTGCAATGTTATACCTAGATATTTGAACGACGCGATAGCATCAAGAAGCTCATTACTAATGTTGTATTCGAACATTATGGGATTGTTTTTTCTACTCATGCGCATCACCTTACATTTTTCTACATTGAGAGCTAGCTGCCAATCTTCGCACCAACTAGAAATTTTGTCTAAGTCATCCTGAGTGCTATTACAGTCAGATGCAGAGGACACCCTCCCATACACCACAGCATCATCAGCAAACAGCCGCAAATTACAACTTACTCTGTCCACCAGATCATTTATATAGATAGAAAATAATAGCGGTCCTATCACACTCCCCTGAGTCACGCCTGACGATACACTCGTCTCTGATGAACACTCGCCGCCGAGAACAACGTACTGCGTTCTATTACTTAGGAAGTCTTCCAGCCAGTCACAAATCTGTGAACCTTTTCCATAAGCTCGTATCTTCGTTAGAACTCTGTAGTGTGGCACCGCGTCGAACGCCTTTTTGAAGTCGAGGAAAACACAATCCGCCTGTTGCCCTTCTTCCATGGCTTGATTCTGTATACAATAAATTACAAAAATATTTCAGTTCTTATCTGTTTCAGAGCATCGAATAAAATTCAATGGCGAATTAAAAAATTTGTGTCAAACTGGGACTCGAACTCGTTTCTTGTTTTTTTTTTTTATTTTATTTATTTATTTATTTATTTATTTTTTTTTTTTTTTTGAATCTTCGGGTAGATCGTGATATTGTTTTATGATGTTATTAAGATCATAGCTTTGTTTCATTATGGAGGGTGGCTAGCCCTCTAAGCGATCTGCTCTACAGAAATGTTTCTAGCCCTGCCCAAATCAACAACATATCATGTATTAGTGTCCATTATTACATTATCTAGCAGGTTAATCTGCATTCCCGAAAGGGATCGAACTCTTCTCTATACCCACAAGGAAATTGTAATTTGCCTGTTTGAGGCAATGATCGATAAGTGATGTGCGTATTTCGGTAGTGGAAGGACGAACAGTCTTGTGGAACAAAAGATTGGACCCGTTTGAAGACAACTTTCCTGTGAACTGAATGAGGGTTTGAAGAAATGGAGAGCGAAGAAAACAGATCATTTCGTAACTGGTATACTAATGTGTGGCGATGCGGCACTTTATTAGTTATTTGTATCATGTCAGCAATACTTGTTATAATACTATGTAAAATCGCTTGAGATTCATTAATTTATGTTTGGAATCAAATTCACTCGACCACGTCAGCCAAGCAACTGCTCGTTTGACCGCTATAGTGCCGGCGTCTGTTCAAGCAGCGCTCCGCCGATAAATACCGGCCGATATTTACCGGTGCCAATGTTCCAATGTTCCAATGTTTGTAGAGCTTATGGGACTTGACTACGGGGTCATCAGTCCCTAAACTTACAAACTACTTATCAACTAGCTACAACTAAGGACGGCACAAATATCCATGCCCGAGGGGGGATTCCAACCCCCGAACGTAGTGGCCGTGCAGACCGTGACTGAAGCGCCTCAGTCCCCTCGGTCACCATGGCCGGCTTTACCGGTGCGCCACCAGCCTAAGGGCCATCCCGTCACTCGGACGCCTCTGTTCCACTCCTTTCAAACTCGCTCAGTCCGCTTTAAGAAGCACGAGTACGTCTCCCTGGCATGTCGTCTGTTTCCTATGCACGTTGGCATCACACAGCCTCATGTCTGTAAACATTCCCTAACAAACGGCACACAAAGATGGGAGCTCTGGTTGCTATGTGGTCTCTGTTGACGGACGAATTTGAAGCCAACATCAGTACATATACTATCCCCTTCGTTGTATCTGCCGTCATCGGATCAAAATCGTCGTCTTTCCAGGTAAACATTTTATACCCGCTACTGTCGTTTAGTAATATCATAAATAAAGTTACCTTTCAATTTTTGTTCAAATGTTTGTCAAGCTTAAGGGACTTAACTCCGGGGTCATCAATCCCTTATCTTACAAACTACTACTGAAGACGAGACAAACAGCCCTTCCCCAAGGGGGGATTCGAACCCCCGACGGGAAACGACCTTGCGCATCGTAGCATAGCGCCTCAATGCGCTCTGCCACTCCGCCACGGCTTTGAGTTTTTTACGTCAAATTTTTAACTCTTACATTTTAACTACGTAACAACTCGCAATATATGCATCCCAGTCCATCCTTTCGCGTCAGTCACGATCTGCATGGCCACTGCAGTCGTGGGTTCGAATCCCCCTTCGCGCATGGATATTTCTGCCGTCCTTCGTAATACCTAGTTAATAAGTAGTTTGTAAGTTTAGGGACTGATGACCCCGTACTAAAGTCCCATAAGCTCTACAAACATTTGAACATTTAGCTTCGTTATGAACAAGTATTTTACCTCCCTAACATACGTAGAATAAGTTATACGATGGTTTGCATGTACACTACTGACCATTAAAATTGCTAACCCAGAAGACATTCATGTGATAAATCGGTATTCATTGGTCAAGTATATTATACTAGAATTGATATGCGATTTCATCTTCACGCAATTTGTGTGCATAGATCCTGAGAAATCAGTACCCAGAACAACCACTTTTGGCCGTAATAACGGCCTTGATACGCCTTGGCATTGAATCAAACAGAGAATGGATGACGTTTACAGGTACAGATGCCCATGCAGCTTTAACGCGATACCACAGTTCATCAAGAGAAGTGACTGGCGTATTGTGACGAGGCAGTTGGTCGGCCATCATTGACCAGACATTTTCTATTAGCGAGAGATCTGGAGAATGTGCTAGCCAGGGCAGTAGTCGAACATTGTCCAGTAGGGCCCGTACAGAACCTGCAACATGCGGTCGTGCATTATCCTGCAGGGAACGAATGAAGGGTAGAGCCACGGGTCGTAACACATCTGAAATGTAATGGCCATTGTTCAAAGTGCTGTCGGTGCGAACAAGAGGTGACCGAGACGTGTAAGCAATGGTGCCCCATACCATCACGCCAGGTGATACGCCAGCATGGCGATGACGAAAACGCGCTTCCTATGTGCGTTCACCGCAATTGCACGGATGCCACCATCTTGATGCTGTAAACAGAACCTGGATTCATCCGAAAAAAAATGACGTTTTGCCATTCGTGCACCCAGGTTCGTCGTTGCGTACATCATCGCAGGCGCTCGTCTGTGATGCAGCGTCAAGGGTAACCGCAGCCATGGTCTCCGAGCTGATAGTCCATGCTGCTGCAAAGCAAACGTTCTCGAACTGTTCGTGCAGATGGTTTTTGTCTTACAAACGTCCCCATCTGTTGACTGAACGAGACGTGGCTGCACGATTCGTTACAGCGGATAAGATGGGGATAAGATGCCTGTCATGTCGACTGCTAATGATACGAGGTCGTTTGGATCCTGCAAGGCGTTCCGTATTGCCCTCCTGAACCCACCGATTCCATATTCTGCTAACCGGCATTGGATCGCGACCAACGCAATCAGCAATTTCACGATATGATAAAAAGCAATGCGATAAGCTACAATCCTACCGCATTTCTCCTCCTTACACGAGGCATCACAACGTTTCACCAGGCAATGCCGGTCAACTGCTGTTTGTGTATGAGAAATCGGTTGGAAACTTTCCTCATGTCAGGACGTTATAGCGCCAACCTTGTGTGAACGCTCTGAAAAGCTAATCATTTGCATATCACAGCATCTTCTTCCTGTCGTTTAAATTTCACGTCTGTAGCACGTCATCTTTGTGGTGTAGCAATTTTAATGTCTAGGAGTGTACTACACGTAGTCTTCTCAAGAAAGCCAGCACATCCTATTGCCATTCCAGCTGAAACGAAGCAGACAGGAAGAACAGTATGCAAAGCCGCTTTACGTTTTAATTGTAACCGAACACTCTTTGACAGTCATGTTCCAAATGTATCCATAACGCTTCCTCTATCCTGTACGAATTCTTCAAATAAAAGAAGTTTGTGGGTGGCCAACCTTAGTGAACTGAATGCGTAACCATCGCGGCTAAGTGACCAGTGACTTCACCTGATTGATGAAACTGGAGTGCTTGGCTACACATACAACTAATTAGTGATTCAGAAACTGCGCAGGACGAATACACAATACCCATGCGAACAATACTCAGACACTGCACCGTGGTTTGGTGTTTAAGCAAGGACACTGACGCAAGATATTCTGAACAATAATTGTCCCAGGCTCCCGACAAAATAGTAGAAAATTAGCAACGATAGCTCATTGCTCCATTGGGATCCATATAGGCTTAAAATGTTGTTTAAAGTTATCTCCAATGTGTTTATGCGATGTGTAATGTTAACCTGTATATCCTGGTCGCTTATGGTAGACTACTATAAGTTATTTTATCGTAAAACTTGAAGGACTAACTTTACGTCCTGAAGATATGCTAGTAAGTTTTGACGTGGTGTCATTATTCACCATGATACCAGTTAACGAAGTTATGATTTTCATAACGGATATTTTCCCAGAAGATCTAACTATTCTTTTTAAACATTGCTTGACTTCTAGTCAGTTCCAGTGGGGCGGTGATTTTTATGAAGAAGTTGATGGTGTTGCCATGGGTAACCCATTGGACCCGGCGATTGCTAATTTCTATATGAAGAAATTCGAACAATCAGCTTTAGGAATAGCAAAAAAGAAGCCAGTTCTATGGTATCGGTATGTGGACGATACATTCGTGGTATGGCCTCACGGTAAAGAAGCATTGGATGAATTCTTTTCTCATCTGAATAACAGAAATCAAAAAATCCAGTTTACAATGGAAATGAAAAAGACCGCGCAATATCCTTCTTGGTTGTTCTAGTTATGAGAGAGGTAGATGGAAAACTGAAACATAACGCTTTTCGAAAAGCTACACACACAGACAGATATTTACATAAGGAATCTAATCATCACCCACAGCAGAAGAGAGGTGTCACCAAAAGTCTCGTTGACAGAGCCAAAAAAAATCTGCACTCCGGAACACCTGGATGCTGAATTAAAACACCTGAAGCAAGCTTTCAAGAAAAATGGATATTCAGATAAAGAAGTAAACAGGGTTCTGCGACCAAATAATAATAGTCTAAAAATACGTGATAAAACAAAGAAGAACACAATTTCCCTGCCATTTGTCGGAAAAGTAACTGATCAAATAGGATAAATATTACGCAAACACAACATCAGACCGGTTTTCAGACCAGCTAAGAAAATATGTCAGGTACTACGTTCTGTGAAGGATAAACGACCTACTCTTTCTGCTTGTGGCGTTTATAAAATTCCATGTACATGTGGTAAAGTATAGAAACTAGGCTGAAGGAATACAAAAGTCTTTGCCGACTAGTAAAAACAGAGCAATCGGCTGTGGCAGAGCATGCTCTTCAATCTGGAAGTCATATAGCGAGGTTTTCCGAAATATCAGTTTTATCTACTACGACGAATTATTAGCCACGACAATACAGTGAAGCAATTGAAATATATAAACGTAAAGAAAATTTTAACAAGAAAGAAGAAGCTATGAAACTTAGCGACATATGGACAGTAGCTTTGAAAGATCGACAGGTTTTATCTCTGACCGATTGCAATCGATAGTGATGTTTTATCTTTGACAAGGACTATCTCTGCTGATAACGTGACAGCTTGACCACGCCCACTTTTCACAGTATATTTGGCGCTCTCTGACACCCGATTCATCAGTCGGCAGGACTCAACGCAAGTAAGAAGACCTCTGAGGATGTCCGGCGCAGCTCCGGACGAAACGTTAGGTGAAACTGAAAAGTTTTATGGACCACGGCCTTATAACCCAGAAGTTCTACCAGCAACTACTATAAGAATCACAACTCATTAATTCGTGAGCCATCAGCAATTAAATGGAAATTCGGTGCTGTTATTACAAACCTCGCATTCGGGAGGTCATCAAGATTTAGGTTTTCCGTGATTTTCCAAAATCACTCCTGGCAAATGCCGGGATGGTTCCTTTGAAAGGGCACGGCCTATTTCCTTCCCTATCCTTAACCAAAAATCCGAGCGTTAAGCTCCGTCTCTAATTATCACGCTGTCGACGGGACGTTAAACCCTAAGCTTTCTTTCTTTCTGTTATTACAAGGAAAACATAATTTGAATAAATTGAACGGGCTAAAATAAACTCTGATCTTCTTTCGCTATGAATATTTATTACACATTAATGGCCGCTATAAAGTAATTATTTTCGGATAATAAAATTAATTCTCAGTCAACTCGTTATTAGCTAATTACTGATCCAAAGGACGTTATATCCCTCCACCTGCAGTATTCTCAGAATGTTTGGAATGAATGTGATTCTGTAAAGTATCTGTTATGAGGTGTTTTAAGGGGACGGGTTCGTTAAATATAACCAATAACTGAGAAGGAAGAAAAAAACTTTCTGCTCTATTGCAAAGAGTACGTTATAAGGAATACAAAAATGTAATTTACTGCAAATTTTCATTTTCCGTTCTTACTTAAATTTTATTTAAACGCAAGTTTCAAAAAATGTTTGTATAGTCTATGGGACTTAACTACGGGGACATCAGTCCCTAAACTTACAAACTACTTATGAACTACTTACGAACTAGGACGGCACAAATATCCATGCCCGAGGGGGGATTCGAACCCCCGACCGTAGTGGCCGTGCAGAGCGTGACTGGAGCGCCTTAGTCCCCTCGGCCACTGCGACCGGCAAACGCAAGTTTTACAAGATGGAAGTGCACAACAGAAATTAATGTATTGTGGTGTTTCTTTCGTTTTTCTCTCATGAGTTATACACTCAAGAGCCAAAGAAATTGTTATAGGCATGCGTGTCAAACAAAGAGATATGTAAACAGTCAGAAAAATGTTTAAATGTTTATTAAGCTTGCGGGGTCATCAGTCCCTAAACACACAAACTACCTATGAACTACCTTATACTAAAGACGGCACAAACATCTATGCCTGATGGAGGATTCGAACTCTCGACGGGGAACGGCCTCGCACATCGGAACATAGCGCCTCAATGCGCTCGGCCGCTCTGCCTCGGCAAAAACACTCCGAAGGCGTCGCTCCCGTCGGCAACGCATATATACGAGAACAGGTTTTCGACGCAGGAATTAGATACCTTACGGCTCCTATAATGGCAGATTGCCACGACTTCAGTGAGTTTGAACGTAGTGTAATCGTCGGCAAACGAGACATGGGACACAGATTATCAGAGATATTGATTATTTATTTAAATATTTATTTATTTCTCATTTATAATCCTGCTACCTTTTAATATAAATCAGGACGTACATTTGTAGTTTTTCATGTTATACATTAGTTCATTAATGAGGGGAGTATTTAAGATAAATAGAGATAAGAAAAAAATATAAAATAAAAGCAAAGAGAAAATACATATACAGAAGTGCTTACAGTTGTTGCTACAATTATAATATAACAAATTACAATTCGTGCATTTTAAAATAATTATATGTATTGGAGAACATAAAAACATGATTGGTTACACGGTTGTTATACATAAGTCAAAATTCAATGTATTCTGAAATTTGTTAATTTTAATTTTGGGCTAAACAATGTAATAGGAAAGAAGGAAATTATATCTAAAAAGTATAGGGGGTTTTCTGTTTTTATGGTTAGCTGCATTGTACTGTGCTGGGTTGAGTACCTTGGAATGTTTCCTTCAAGCCACTGATCTCCCAGCACAGTTTCCATGGCTTTGGTGATATTAGTCTCTTTTCTTTATATTGTTTTTTCTTTCTTGTGTCTCAGGAGTTGGTATCCATATCAATGTAAAGAAGGTCTGGTTTGGGTTGATGACAGTGGGAGATTGCTCCCCTGTCCATCTTGAGTCTCATCGGTGTCAGTTCCTTCATTTATGAAAGTTTCATAGTCTTCTTCCTCGTCTGTTTGTTCCCAACTACACCTGTGCACTCTGCGGGACATATAGGCACGCCTCCTGTAGGGCCTTGTCCTTTTGTATTCTTCGTAGGTTGCATAGGATATCTTGTCTGCTTGTGTGTTGAGATGTGTCCATTTTTGTTCAAAATGTTCAAATGTTTGTATAGCTTATGGGACTTAACTACGGGGTCATCAGTCCCTAAACTTACAAACTTCTTACGAACTAGCTAATACTAAAAGCACAAATATCCATGCCCGAGGGGGGATTGGAACCCCCGACCGTAGTGGCCGTGCAGACCGTGCTGGAGCGCATCAGTCCCCGCGGCCAACGCGGCCGGCCCATTTTTGTTCGTGTCTTATTATGTCATATATCGTATCCTCTGTTGTAAAGTCAAGCTGCTGTGTCTCTCTATCAGAGATAGCAATGTGGGGACTTTTTCGTACGACCATTTCACGAGTGTATCATGAATATCGGGAACACGTAAAACATCACATCCTCGATTTTGCTGCGGCCGGATAAAAATCCTGCAAGGACGGAACCAACGACGACTAAAGAGAATCGTTGAAGGGGACAGAAGTGCAACACTTACGCATATTGCTGCGGATTTCAATGCCGGGTCATCACCATATGTCAGAGCGCGAACCATTCCACGAAACATCATCGTTATGGATTTTCGGATTGGTGCGGTGGAGCGGCCGAGCGGTCTAAGGCGCCCTGGTGCAGTCGGAGGTTCAAGTCCTCCCTCGGGCATATATATATATATATATATATGTGTGTGTGTGTGTGTGTGTGTGTGTGTGTGTGTGTGTGTGTGTGTGTGTGTGTGTGTGTTGTCTTTCGGTTAGTTTAAGTAGTTTGTAAGCCTAGGGCCTAACAACCACAGTTGCTAAATCCCATATATTTACAAACATTTGAACGAGAATTGGAATTGTCGGTTAATTAAAAATTAACTTACGACATTCCTGGTTTAGAAAATTGTAGCAGCGTTCTGAAATTTGCCACCAACATCAATATCGTCCGTATTCTTTGTCTTCATGCTTTTCCTTGAGGTTATCTCCTCTTCAGCTGTCCCTGTTTCGGTTATTTTGTTACTCGCCGTCTAGCAGTCAGGAGCTGATACGTAATCTTCCCCATATCGTTGTACAAACTCTTCGTAACACAAATCCTGAAAATTGCACTATTGCTGTATGTTGTTACGGCATGTAAAACCACTATCTTTAGAAGCGTCAAGCCAACGAGTACAATTTTGAGTAATCGGTGACGTATGCAGCTGTTGAAGCTTTAATTTGGATAATTTAATATGGCCATGCTTTGATGTTGCTAATGGGAAACTAAGTAAAAGAATTCTTGAATACATAAAATGTCTAATTAATACCCCACTCTGGGTTCCTGTGGCTATATAGAGTGAAAGATATTATAAAATAAAGTTTTCCTATACAATAATTTATTGTAAACCCAGTGGAATGTGAATTTTGTTTGTTTGTCCGTTTTGTTCATATACCTACTGACTACTGTAGATCATGTAGCGTATCTTTGCCCTTGCGAAAGATGTTTTTTTTTCACATTCTCTCCAACTACTTTCCGTCCCCTCTCTTTTATCCATTTATCCGTCTTCATCTTCCCCGTCTATCTTCCTCGTTTCTCTGTCCATCAGCTCCTCTTCCTTCTGTCTTCCGTCACCTCTTCCCTGCTCTCTACATCTCTTCCCTCTTCATCTGTTTTTCTATTTCCTCCTTCCTTGTCGTAATAATTCAAAATGAAGAAATTAGGAACTTACTTCAAACTTTGTGATAACAGCGGAGAATCACCACAAGTAACGCCTACAGTGAAAATAACGACGCCAATCAACAACGTTACTAACACACTGATTTTCTAAAATGTTTTAGCACCTTTAGCATTGTATCAGTAATTCTATGCGGGAGAAGATAACGCTAAAACTGCAGTCCTTTCAGCGATATGTATTCTTAAAAAGACATAACATCTTCACTAGAGAATGGAAGATGGCGATGTAACGTCTCGTCGATAGCGTGATCAATAGGGACGGCGCAGTAGCTGGGATTGTTAGGTCAAAGATAGAGGAAGAGATTGGCCGAAGCCTTTCAAAGGAACCTTTCCGGTATTTCCCTGTAGTTATTTATAGAAATCACGAAAAACGCAAATCAGGTTGTCCGGAGGAGGATTTGAACAGCTGTTATCTCGGATACAAGTAGAGTCCACTGTACTAAGCAGTGCTGGACAAGAGTTGTTCTACGAGGAACCTGTTATCGATGTCTGAAAAACATAAAGCTTACCTTTCGAGCAAAATGTATGGTTATCTACGCTTCTTAATATTCAAGGTCTGTAAGTAGTTATAAAGATATGGGGAAGTCGACAGTTCAGGAATGGCGAGTTTTTTGCGACTATCGTAAACACGTTTAATTGAAAATAGAGTAACAGCATAAGCGGCAATGTGAGTGCTACGAAAAAATATATGAAGACGGCAACATAAAAGCGTGAGTAATCTCAACAGTTAATTTTATTCAGAATAAAATAAATCCATAGCTGAGAACTAATTAATAAAAAACCACACAAAAATGCAAAACAAAAAAATATTTCCTGTACAGTTGAGCGCTGAAGATGCTTTGAAATAGAAGGAATCGTGTCTGGTCTGAATTAGACTAACTTTTACAGTTGCAAAAGACGGCAGTCTAACTTATACAAACTGTATAATTGCAACTGCAGAGGAAGAGGCCAAAAAACAAAGAATAGTCAATAGTTTCATGTAGTAAAGGAAACATTAGTACAAGCGCAGCACACTGTGTTTGATGAAACACACAAAAATTGAATACATATGCACTCGTTAGCACTAATGCTGAAAGAAACAATTGAAATTTCTTATACCGTCGAATACTGGGTTGGATAACGAACTTGTATCACTCTGAGACGCACACGATCCGAACGTATGACATCGATCACTCAATTTCACATACTCTATGTATCCGCACAAATACATCCACTTTGATTCCAGCGGGGTTTCAAAGACTACAATCTTGAAACTTTCCTGCAGGAGGCCATTCAATACGCATAAGTTGGACGTCGATGTCCATATCTTCAATGCGCTATATCATTCTTGAACGAAACGGATCCATGTCCTCAATTTCATTCTCCAGAAACGAAATAATTCTGAAAGGCGCTGCATAACTTATAGCGAGTGTCACTCTGCTTCTACCAACCACGTTTTTGTTTATCCCAGTACCCATACACAGTTCTTATTATAACTAAAGTGTCTAACAAGGAAAGTACTTGGGCTCGAACATACACGTATTCATCAAAATCGTACGAGAGATAATGTAAAGATCCCTTATTGCAATAGTGACACTCGCGCATCTGCAAAACTCTGCAGTCGTCCGTTAGAGGTGCGAGCGTGAAGGTCGGGGTGAGAGTTTAAAATAGGGAAAGATTAATTTTTGAAACTCACAACCACCAGCTGCGAACCAAATTCCTAAACATGCAAAAACACTGGAACTGTTATTGCGACTGTTTGACTCGTTTTCTAGGGGATGATATCACACGTTCGCAGCTTTCCTTCCCTGCATATGATTAACAAAACAAATTCATAATAAATTCAAGCTCATGAGAGAAAAGGGTGTACTAACTACTATTTTTTAAACACGAGAAAGTTCACTTTATGTTGTTTATTTCACAATACTTGAACCCTGTGGCTGATACGTCTGTACATCGGCACATTTATCAAATAAAGTTATAGCTCAAGAGCCCCCAGACAAAATGAATATTTGTCGCGAATTGTTTTCACACCACGTGGCTGTCTCAAACACCGTTTATGTTCATGCCTATGCGACGACACGTGTTACATTAACAAATCACAGTCACTTTAATTCAATGCGATGCACACCTTGTTCCACCGGCTAAATATTCACAAACACACAGTAGCACTCGATTTAACTTGGTGCAGTCTACGACGAGCAACCACACGTGGCGATTGCCACAGACGAATCTCAAGTCACCACCTCGAGATCCACATGCAGAGCGACCCGCCCGGCCAGCCACCCCACGTGCTCCCGAGTCGTCACTTCCTGCCCTCGCGCGCGCACGCGCGCGCCAAAAGCTCAACTGCCGAGGTTTTTTCCCCTACGTCATCAACTTCCCCATGTGAACTGTTCTAACCAATTTGCCAACGTACAGCGCTCAGACAATACATTTCTAAAACTTTACTTAAAATCAAAATAATTACACTACACATTAAACAAATATTTTCTTACGTTTTTATATTAGTATAAACATCCTTTGTACTGTTTATCATAATCGTGCAATTTCTTATATCACAGATAACTGATTTAACTGAATATTTCAAGGTAAAATACAAAAGATTGATTGAAAATAAAATGACAAATAGTTAATATATTATTTTTATAAACAAACATTGCCATGCTAGTTGTGTAACTGTCTTGTCTTCGTTGGTAATTTATTACTTTTCATTATCAATTAAACATATTACGTTAGATGTATATCAGCTAATGTATTGTTTATTTATCAACAGGCTATTTTGTAATGACGGCCTTAAAGGTTCCTAACTGCATCGTATTACTTCAAATGCCAGTAGTATTACAATATTTGTGCACTGCACTGTGCCTGGCACTCGCCATTGTCCCTCTCTCCCCTCACCGGAAACGAACTGTAAAATCCTAAGTTGGAACAAGCCACCAACATCGGCCTGCTCGCTGGCCTCCTGTCAGCTACAAGCACACAGCAAATCTCAACGTGGAGAATTTCTACCTATGGCCTAACTATAAATGTTGTCACCCAACTGTGTACATACATTGCTACCATAATTAATAAGATTAAAATTGTGTAACATTTAGTGCATTGGCATGGTCAATGTTTGCAGTGAACTTCATACTGTTTAATTATCAAATGCTATTAATTACCAGTATTTGTATTGGGCGGTAATCTCACAATACCCCCACTTGCGGCATCCAAACCATGTGCAGGATGGCGCAAGTAGCACCAAAATTAATACATTCAAATGAACAAAATTTTTAAATTACAAAATTATTGAATCGGATTGGCTCAAACACTATGCCAATTATGACCTCGACTAATGCAAAAAAATAAATAAATAGATAAATAAAAAATAAACAGGGCAGTGAGTTAATTTCCCAATATTTGTACCATTAAGACCACTTATAGTGTGTGCATATTTTTAAGAAAAGGATCCTTATAAGTAATTACATCCATGAATTTTAAGTGTGCCTGTTGTTTATATACAGAATTGGCACCAAATTTATAATATTATTAACCTTTAGTCTTTAGAAAACCTTGTACTACATGGAAAAACTAGAATTGTCACTATAAAAACTTTTGATGGTGTACACTCCACTTGTTTGAAGGAAATCTCTCACCACTTTGACACTGAGAACCCCAGAGTCATCGTTGCAGCAACTTTGGTCCATGGTGTACGGTCCTATGTCTCCGTCATTTCAACCAACATGCTGTTGCAGCTTAGATTCATGGCACTGGATCAAGCGTTCTTGTACACACACGTCATATGCACCCTACATGGAACAGGAAGAGCAGAAGGCACTCACGAGTCAACATAGACAAAAGTTTGTCTGGAGACCTGGATTCGGTTGGATTTGTATCCCACCCCCCTGCCATCCAGACTTGGTGCAATTGAAACTAAGCATTGAGACATGTACAGTAACATGTAAATCAACAGAATTAAGAACTGAAAGTGGCTGTTGTTAGTCATTATCAGATTAACCCAAACCACCATGCCTGCACTCTCATCAGCCATAGCTTCAGATGAAACAGACAAGAGAATATGTGGCCTACTTGGAGTATTACTCCATCAAATAAAAAAAAAAAAAACAACCTCCCCATGTCAAAAATATATCTTAAAGCTCAAATAATACTACCAAAAGAATGTTATCATAGAGAATTTTCTCTTCCATCATAATGACATCTACAAACATAAATACAAATCCTACCCCCTCGCACAACAACAACAAAAAATTATTTTTGCTGGTGTGAGATTTAATTGGCCCATACTATCCTAAGTTAATCCTAGCACGTCTATACTTCACAGTAACTACAACTCCTGCAGCCTGTGAACATCAATTGAATACAATATATATACGTCCTCTAGTCCTGATTTCAGATTAATATGTATCAACAAAAATAAAAACAATTTATTTATTATTCTTAGAATTACCTAAATAAATACTCATACATAAATTATGATGACACAATAAACACAATATCCCTCTCAGCTGCTGCTTTTAGGAATGAGTCCTGGCAACAATTGCACCTTTCACCAACACACATACATAAACAACAAAAATAAAGCAAGGCAAAAATAGAGAATAAACCAAGTCAAAATAATTATCAAATTGTCAAGTTACTCCACAAAAACTCTTAAATCTAGACATACATAAGTCACAAGAAAATACATACAGATCCTAAACCTAATATTCACATGAGGCTGCAAACTGGCTTAATCCAGTTGCTTATATAGCCTCAACTCAGTAATATTTCTTAACCCCAACGGTTTTCCAGACTTGGGGTATTCCAACCGGTAAGCATTTGGGTACGGACATGCGCTACCCGGAATGGCCCATGATATAACTCAAAAAGTTTCTTTATTTCTCCATCAATGTCACTAGACTTTTCTTTAGTTTTCACTAGTACTAGGTCATTGACTTTGTACTTAGTTGGCTTGTACCTACTGTCATGTCTCTTTTTCCTCTGAGTTGCTGCCTTAGCCATCTGCTTGGTCGCCAGCTTTATCCGTTCCTGTGGTGTCACCTGATTTCCTGGTGGGAAATCTACAATCTCACCTATTAGATTCTGTGACTTTTTGCCCATCATTATCTCATATGGGGTATATCCTGTTGCTTTACTTTTAACACTGTTCATGACATCCTCAAAGGAAACAATGTACTCTGCCCATGATTTGTGGTTATTACTACAGTATGTTCGGCATAACCGTCCCAACTCGCGCATGTATCGCTCGGCAGGATTGCTCGCTGGATGGTAAACTGAAATTTTTATATGTTTTACACCTGACTGTTGCATAAAATCTCCCCATGCCTTAGATGTAAACTGGGAACCATTGTCTGACAGCAATGCCTTAGGTTTTCCATGTTTTTTGAAATAATCTAGCTCTAGCTTACGGATTATTGTTTTGCTGGTAGCCTTCTTGATACCGTATAGCCTTACATATTTTGAAAACACATCAACAGTAAGTATGACATATTTTTGTCCACCCCTACTTGCTGGCAATGGTCCAAAAAGGTCAATTGCCAACAACTCAGCCACACCCTTAGGTAAAATGCTTTGCATTTCACCTTGGCTAGCCACAGTGCTATGCTTCACACGCTGGAATTTATCACAAGCACCTAACTGTTTCCTAACACTTCTATCCATATTGTTAAAAATAACATAATACTGTAATATTTCCAAACACTTTTGTGGTCCATAATGACCATGTGACAAATGTATATATTCTATCAATGACTGGACATGTTCCTCTGGCCAACATACCTGCCATTCTTCTTTGTCAACATTCTTTCTCCTAAACAATACCCCCTTATAGATCTTGTAATATTTATCTAATTTTTCGTGCCCTTTTGTACTCATGTTTGTTTTGACCAGTTTGAGAATCGGATCAGTGTTCTGTATCCGTCTCATGTCCTTACAGATGTCCCTAATATGTTTTTCCCCATCAACACCTTTCATGTACATCATGTGGAATTCAGTGCCTTCACCCTCAAGTTCTATAGATTCATCCCCTTTAATAGGCAAACGGGACAGGCTGTCAGCAACTACGTTTTCAGTTCCCTTTATGTATTCTATCTTATACTGGAATTGTTGGAGTATTAGTGCCCAACGTGCCAGGCTTTGATTTAGTAACTTACAATCCTGCAAATAGCTCAATACCTTATGGTCAGTCATAACAATTGTCTCATGACCTTGCACGTAAATTCTGAATTTCAGAAAACCCCAAACTATAGCCAAAAGTTCCTTCTCCGAAATACCATATCTCCGCTCATGTTTTGATATGACCCTGCTTGCAAATGATATGCTTCTGTGTTCAATCTCACCATCCACTTCTTTTCTTTGAAAGAGAGCAACTCCTATTCCATAGTCTGAGCTGTCTGTGGCTAAGTAAAATGGAAGAGACATGTCTGGGTAATGTAAGAGTCTGCTATTGCACAGACTGGTTTTGATTCTTTCAAAATCTCTATCACATTCATCAGACCACACCCAGGACACATTTTTCTTCAATAACCGTGACAAATTTGGAGAATTCAGGCTTTGATTACTTATGTATTTTCTGTAGAAACTAGCCATGCCGAGAAACGATTTTAACTGCTTCCGGTTCTTAGGTTTTGCACATTCTGCTATTGCCTTAATCTTATCCCCATTAGGCATAAATCCTTCTGAAGATAACACATGATCTAAAAAGTTTATTTCTGCTTTCACAAATTCACACTTTTTAAGCTTGAGTGTCATACCCCCTGCAAGTAAAGCTGTAAAAACATCCTGCAATAAACGGTAATGCTCCTTCCAAGTAGCTTTAGCAACCAATATGTCATCCACATAAATTGTAAGCCTTCTCATCAGTTCATCTCCCAACACATAACTCAAAGCTCTAATGAAAACAGCAACAGAAATACACAAACCAAAAGGAACAACCTTATATTGATAGGCCCTGCCTTCAAATAAGAAAGCCGTGTATTTCCTGCTCTCAACAGCCAGCGACACCTGCCAAAATCCGGCAGTCAGATCCATCCTGGTCATAAGTTTCACATTATGGAACCCTTGAATCAGTTCATCCATGTTCTCTGGATGATCTTTTTCAGGAACTATAATTTTGTTTAATTTTCTGGCGTCTAACACTAACCGCACAGATTTGTCCTTCTTTTTTACCACTACCATGGGAATGCTGTACTCGCTTCTACATCTTTCAATTATGCCCCAGTCCAGCATCCGTTGTAATTCAGTTCTGACTGGTTCCCTTTCAGATATGGCTATAGCATAAGGCTTAGCTTTAACTGGTTCATGTGGTTTTACCCTAATTTCATATTCAAACTCTAAGATTTTTCCTGGCTTTTCAGAAAACACATTCTTATACCTAGACAATAAATAATACAATTCCCCCTTTTGACTTTCACTTATCCCCTTTGTCTCATCTACCTTCTTCCGTATTTCTTCCTCAACTTCAGCTTCATTCACAACACATTGTGCTATCTGTATGCATGCCATCAGATTCTTTTTATCAACAGAGTTCTTAAATTTAATCTTCTTCATATGACCCCCTACATTCAATTTTATAGCCTTGTCCTTATAGTCTAGTTGTGCCCCATATTTGCACAAAAAATCATTTCCCAACACTAAATTTAAGTAAAGTCCCTTTATGACAAGTAAACCTTGACTAAATAATTCATCCTCAATCATCAAGTCTAACAGTACTTCCTTATTCACTGGTTTGCTATAACTGCCAGTAGCATTCTTTATCCGTACCCCAGTAACTGGAAACTCTACTGTCCCTGTACTCTTGATTTGATTGTAGAAATCCTCTGAAATACCACTAATTGTTCTTCCAGTATTAATCAATGCAGTTTCACTAACCTCTTCTACCTTAACATTTATAATGGGCTGTACATTTTCAATAATACCTTCCTCAAGTTCATTTTCTGCCAACAAATCCTCCTCAATTTCTTGCATACAGTTCTTAACCATAGTATTTATTTCCCCTACATAACAATATGGTTGTATGTTCTCGTCATTTTCAAATATTTCACTGAATGCTTTCCCAAATTCTGGGTTTATTGCACTCAACTCCTCAAGTTTCCTTGCATACTCATATTTCTCTTCTATCCATGTCACTGGCTCCACTGATTTTAAATGTCCAAGGAAATGGACCCAATCATCTGGACCATATTCACTTACTTCTTTATCAATCCACCCTGCTCCTACACCATCACAATCCATTTCCTTACAATTTTCATTGTTGTATACTACAAAAGTTTGTACACTCTCATTATTATTATCTATCCCCTCCTGTAATACACCAAGTCCTTCATCTACTTCATTTTGGCCTACAGCACACATTCCTAGTCCCCTTAATTCATTGTATTCATTCTCCCCACTCACTAAGTCTTTTACCAGGCTATAGTAAGTTTGATCCCTATTACATTGCTTCCCAAATCGGTCCAAATACTCATATTTGTGTAATAGCCAATCATGTGGTGCCCACTTCCTAATCCACTTTATCTTCTCAATAATACCTCTGTCCTGTCCCAACACATCATCAGTTACAGGTGGGTGTACATCAGCATTGCCAATTTCACCTGCTTCAGAAACATTCACACTTCTCTCATTATTCATACTAGACCCAGTGCCATTTAATGTTTTTACTGGATCACATTTAATTTTTTTAAATTCAGAACTCCATTCATTCTCATTCACACACTCAACACCATCTATGCTGGCTCCAGTACCATCAATATTTACATTCTCACTTTCACATTCAGTCAACACTTGTGCCTCTGACCTATCCAAAACTAAGGCTAACCCAATACTGTTTTTATCTTCTTTAATGTTATTATGAAATAAATTTCTTACATTATACTCTCCTTTATTGTCCTTGTTTCTATCATTCCTCCTCCTGTTTGCCTTTCTTTTGTCATGTTGCCTAAACCAATCCCCAAAAATTTCCTCACTACCTATAACAGCATCCATTTGACACATACTTTCCTCTATTTTCTCCCTTTCCTTGTTTACTCTATTTATGTTTTCTTCCCTCTTTTCTTTATCCTTGCCCTTGTGAACTCCTACTTCCTCTTTCCTATCATTATCTTTCTCCATGTGACATAGTTTTTCCTCCCTTCTCTCCCCATCTCTATTCCTACTGTAATTATGGTCATTTGATCCCCTGCTATCCCATCTTCTGGTCCTGTTATTAGAATAGCTCCTTGTCCCAAAAGGGACCTCATTTGGAACAAATCTTAGTTTCCCTGATTCTGTCTCAGATTTTCTCTCCTACTGTTATCCCCATTCCTATTTCCACCTTCCTGCCTTTGATTTCTCCTATCTTTTCCCATGTTTCCCTCTGGCTTCTATTATCCCAGTTGTCTCCTCTGTTATTGTTATCTCTCCAATTTTCATTTAAATTCCTCTCTCTATTATGGTTTCCCTGGTTATGACCCACATTTCTACTGCCTCTGTTTTCATTGTGGTTCACATGCTGTGTTCCCCTGAGCTGTTGTTCCATAACTAAACCCTGGTCTATCTTTTCTACAAATTCAATGAAATTCTCAGCTGAACCTGTGGGATGGTAAATTAACTGCCAATGCAAATCTGCAGGTAACCTCCTACACAAAGTGGAGATTACTGCTAAAAGACTCAAAGGTGTATCTAAATGCACTAGTTTCTCAAGTTCCTCCTGACAAAATTCCTTCATGCTCTGTCTCCCTTTCACATAGTTTGGCCAGTTCAGAATTCATTTTGTATCTTAGCTTGCTTGGCCTCCCGTCAATACTTATTTAAAAACAATTTTTCAAATGCCTCAAAAGTTAGATTTGCCCAAGTTTGAGCAGAACAGTCAAGCATTCTCTTTGCTAACTTCACTTTACACTGGTATGACATACCAGGCACAAATTGGTCCTTGCATGCAGCCAAAAAATCTACTGGATGATAATTACCCACTCCTGAAAACTTTTTGCCATAAGGTGTCTGCACCATGGACCAATTAGTGTTTCCTGATGTAGTACCCAATTCTAGATTATTTATTCTAGTGTTCACCTTCTCAATCTCAGTATAGTTTACTGTCACTACTTGTTCTATCTTTTTCCTAAAGTTACATTCTGTATTCTCTAATTTTCCTGACAACAAAGTTTTTGTTTCCTCAATACTTGCCACCATCCTCTTGTCAACCTCAGCCAACGCTTGCATAGTCCCCTCAATCCTGTGATCACATATTTGTTTCACAGCATCTAACTTGTCTCCTACCTCAGTCTCAATAGCACCAATTCTGGCATGTATCTCCTTTTCCCTATTATCATACCGTTCTGTTAGACTTCCTATCTTTTTGTCAATGTCTGTGATTATTTCTGCCTTTAATGCACACATTGAATTTTGTAGTGCCCCAATGTCTGCCTTAAAGTCAGCTTTCAATTCTGATTTTACAGTTCCCATTTCTAATTTTAAATTTAAGTTTGAATTTTGTATTTCTGATTTTAAATTTGAGTTTGAATTTTCTATTTCTGATTTTAAATTTGAGCTAAAACTCGCTAACATGGCTGCTAACATCTCCGGTGTCAACAACATTCCCCCAGTATTTACCCTCTCTGGACTTTCTGGTATGCTACTCTCTGACTCTACGTCGCTTGTCGACCTCTTAAAAACACTATCCATTATCGGTATCACAAGAAAGCTTGATTAACACACAAGAATTTATAGCGCCAGCTGCTTTACTTATCTTTTAATCCAGAAGTTGCTGCAACGAGCTGCGACGTCCCCAACGCTCGCTGCCGTCTGTTGTAGAAGCTGTGACTGGAATATGTCCTCACTGCATCCCTTATCCTTTGTAGAATCGAAGCTGCTGGGCCCCGACGCTCCGTTGGCGACTTGCGAAGTCCCCACGATCACTGCCGTCCGTTGGAGAAGATGAAATTTGAGTGCGTTGAACCCACGCGCCACCGCTCACTGCTGCCGGTCCGATGGGCCGTCGATCGCCGGTTACGGATGCCCGCGCCCTTACTCTGCGTCACTAACCGTCGTTAACCGCGCGACGCGATTGCGTATCTGCTTGCAACTGTTCGTAACTGTTTACTGTCCTATACACACCCTAATCTCTCCGTCCGAGCAAGTCCAACGTGAACTTATCCCGGACGAGCCCCCAAATGCGAGCGTGAAGATCGGGGTGAGAGTTTAAAATAGGGAAAGATTAATTTTTGAAACTCACAACCACCAGCTGCGAACCAAATTCCTAAACATGCAAAAACACTGGAACTGTTATTGCGACTGTTTGACTCGTTTTCTAGGGGATGATATCACACGTTCGCAGCTTTCCTTCCCTGCATATGATTAACAAAACAAATTCATAATAAATTCAAGTTCATAAGAGAAAAGGGTGTACTAACTACTATTTTTGAAAACACGAGAAAGTTCACTTTATGTTGTTTATTTCACAATACTTGAACCCTGTGGCTGATACGTCTGTACGTCGGCACATTTATCAAATAAAGTTATAGCTCGAGAGCCCCCAGACAAAATGAATATTTGTCGCGAATTGTTTTCACACCACGTGGCTGTCTCAAACACCGTTTATGTTCATGCCTATGCGACGACACGTGTTACATTAACAAATCACAGTCACTTTAATTCAATGCGATGCACACCTTGTTCCACCGGCTAAATATTCACAAACACACAGTAGCACTCGATTTAACTTGGTGCAGTCTACGACGAGCAACCACACGTGGCGATTGCCACAGACGAATCTCAAGTCACCACCTCGAGATCCACATGCAGAGCGACCCGCCCGGCCAGCCACCCCACGTGCTCCCGAGTCGTCACTTCCTGCCCTCGCGCGCGCACGCGCGCGCCAAAAGCTCAACTGCCGAGGTTTTTTCCCCTACGTCATCAACTTCCCCATGTGAACTGTTCTAACCAATTTGCCAACGTACAGCGCTCAGACAATACATTTCTAAAACTTTACTTAAAATCAAAATAATTACACTACACATTAAACAAATATTTTCTTACGTTTTCATATTAGTATAAACATCCTTTGTACTGTTTATCATAATCGTGCAATTTCTTATATCACAGATAACTGATTTAACTGAATATTTCAAGGTAAAATACAAAAGATTGATTGAAAATAAAATGAAAAATAGTTAATATATTATTTTTATAAACAAACATTGCCATGCTAGTTGTGTAACTGTCTTGTCTTCGTTGGTAATTTATTACTTTTCATTGTCAATTAAACATATTATGTTAGATGTATATCAGCTAATGTATTGTTTATTTATCAACAGGCTATTTTGTAATGACGGCCTTAAAGGTTCCTAACTGCATCGTATTACTTCAAATGCCAGTAGTATTACAATATTTGTGCACTGCACTGTGCCTGGCACTCGCCATTGTCCCTCTCTCCCCTCACCGGAAACGAACTGTAAAATCCTAAGTTGGAACAAGCCACCAACATCGGCCTGCTCGCTGGCCTCCCGTCAGCTACAAGCACACAGCAAATCTCAACGTGGAGAATTTCTACCTATGGCCTAACTATAAATGTTGTCACTCAACTGTGTACATACATTGCTACCATAATTAATAAGATTAAAATTGTGTAACATTTAGTGCATTGGCATGGTCAATGTTTGCAGTGAACTTCATACTGTTTAATTATCAAATGCTATTAATTACCAGTATTTCTATTGGGCGGTAATCTCACAGAGGCCTCTTCGTGTGCCTTGCCACATTGCACTTTGACCTGTTGGTTCGCCAGTAGGGACGGTGCAGTGTGCCTCCGAAGTTTCGTTTTTGACATTTGTGTGGTGAAGCGTCAGATGGAGCGGCGATTGATAATTAATCCTGCTAAAATATTGCGATTGGTTGCGATGAAGTTAACGAAGAACCATTCTTCGTGAAGATGGTATTAGTGTAGAAGATGAATCATTCGCATGCTTTCTCGTATCTGTTATGGTACAGAAATATGAGCATAAGTTAGATACTATTGTAACACTAACACATATTGATGATAATATGGATGATAATGACGAAGAACTCATTGCTAGCGGTAGTGTTACGGTAAGTGCGGGAAGAGGCGATGGAAGTGAATACCAACAGTATTCCGAGATGAAGGTTGAAGTTGCAACTATCATCACGGCTTTTATTGACAATATGCTAGAGAACATGTACGTCGATTATTACATAAGTTATGTTCAGATATCTGCATTACGTATAGCGTCTACAATTGCATCTACAGTGCTATCTAGAGGCCTGCATTTAGCTGTCATGCTTGCTCGAGCGCGTAGTTTCGTGACAGTCCGGTAGATGTAAATGTCGCCGCTTCGCCCGCTGCTTGCAACTGCATTTGATTTTTCTCGTGCTTGCAAGCACTAGATGCTTGCATTGCTCGCTCTCTTCTGTGTTACGCGGTTGCCGTTGATTCACCTGCTGAAGGATCCTGGCGCGTGAACGCGAGACTAAGGACAGTGTGAAAGCGAAAATTGAGCCGCGGTGGCCGAGGGGACTGAGGCGCTTCAGTCACGGTCTGCACGACCACTACGGTCGGGGGTTCGAATCCCCCCTCGGGCATGGATATTTGTGCCGTCCTTAGGATTAAGTAGTTCATAAGAAGTTTGTAAGTTTAGGGACTAATGACCCCATAGTTAAGTCCCATAAGCTATTTTTTGAAAGAATATATGCTCAGCATGAAAATTAGTGGTCGTAGTAGTGTCTGGGAAACTTTTTCATTAGTAAATGATAATGAGGAAAACTATGTTGGCTACGTTTATTATGGTAAGTGTCCTGCTCCACTATCCTATCGAAACACAACAACACACCTGAAGGCACATGTCTGCAGAACACAACAAGAACAAGGACGTTCTGAAGCATTACCGGCTTCAGTTAATGTGTCGAAATGTGTGCCAGGGATCTTCGATCATTTACAATGATTTCAGGAAATGGATTTCGTTCTTTCTGCCAGGAGCTCGTAAATATTGGATCGGAATTTGAACAGATAGACGTCTCCAACAGTCTGCCTACGACAGTGGCACGAAACAGAAAGGCAAGCCGATGAACTACGGGCAAGTTTTATGCCCAGCATTGTCCAGGCTGTAGACGCAAATGCATGTGCGTGCACAGCGGATTTGTGGACCGATCCGTATCGAAAAAGATGTTGCGTGTATGCTAGTGCGCACTTTGTTGATGAACAATGGAAATTAAGGAACACAGTTTTGGCAACAACTCATTTTTCTGAGAAGAAGAACACCGGGGAATATATTAAGAACCATACTGAGGAAGCATTTTTTAATTTAGTAGTAAATCCACAGCACCTTAATAAGATTTCTTTTGTCACGAACCGAGGTGCTAATTTATGCAAGGCACTAGAATCCTTTCCGCATTACGCATGCATTTCACATCTTTTGAACACTGTCCTAAAACACGTTTTCGATGAGGACTATTTAAAAAAAGAGGTGGTAGTGGTTTATGCCACAATTTATGCTGCCTAAAATACTGTCCGCTTCATGAAGAAACGTGTGATGTGAATTCAATACCAACTAGCTTAAAGCAAGAAACGAATACGAGATGGAACAGCTTGTTCAAAATGTTAAGCTCTGAAGTTAGGCAGTATGATCAAATCCGGGAAATACTTGAAAATAAGACCGCCTCTGATAAACTTTGCGGTTACGACAATGAAGCTGCAAAAACACTTCAGACATTTCTGCAGCCATTCAAAAATGCCACAGAAATGTTAGAAGAGAGAAGTACGATTCAGTTAGTTTTGTTGTGGGTCCATAAACTGAAGAGCCACTGCAATAGACAGCCTTGTGATCAGGGGTAAGTTTCTTTAAATCATTGTAATACTACAGTTTCCTTGTTAAGTGCTGCGTGTGCAGAAAATACTTTTTGTATGTAACTATTAAAGCGTCTTTGAGTGTTATTGGTATTTGTCAGTGTATACACTTCCTGTGTTAACTGTAGGTACTACAAATGCTGAACGTTGTTCCGTCTCATGGAGGAAAGGGTTGAGATTCAGACGTTGCACAGAATAGCAACATTTCTTTGGCCACCGTTCCGACAGTTAAAATTGGTATCTGAAGCTGAGAAGCAGGATACTTTAAATGCGGTAAAATATCATTTCCAGGTAAGCTAGAAGACAGTTGTAAAATGGCAGTAATATCTTATTTTGTTTTTGTGATATCTAACTATGACATATTTATGTAGGGCCATCTAGAGATTGTCACCCATGCTCGCCAGCGAAAAAGATGAAGTGTTTGTTTTTGGAGTGTCTAGACTGTGGGCCGGCTGATAATCAGACCACTGATGAGGTGGCGTTGTACTTAAATAGAATGGATGTTGGGGGCAACGATGACACGCTTGAGTGGTGGAAACGTAACAGCAATCTCTTTCCGAAGCTAGCTGTTTTAGCGCGAAGAGTATTTTGCCTTCCGGCCTCAAACGCGACTAGTGAAAAATGTTTCAGTGCTGCAGGGAATGTTACGTCCGACAAAAGAAGCAGACTTGATCCAAAACGGGTCGAAGATATCCTGGCCGGCCGCGGTGACTGAGGCGCTCCAGTCACGGTCAGCACGGCCACTACGGTCGGGGGTTCGAATCCCCCCTCGGGCATGGATATTTGTGCCGTCCTAGTTCGTAAGTAGTTCATAAGTAGTTTGTAAGTTTAGGGACTGATGACCCCGTAGTTAAATCCCATAAGCTTAACAAACATTTGAACATTTTGAAGATATCCTGACCGTACATTGTAATTCTAATGCAAATAATGAATAATATAGAGACAGTTTTATTTGTTATGTTTGTAATTTATTAGGTGGAAATACTGACTTTTCTAAAATGTTCAAATGTTTGTAGAGCTTATGGGACTTCACTACGGGGTCATCAGTCCCTATACTTACAAACTACTTATGAACTAGCTAATACTAAGGACAGCACAAATATCCATGCCCGAGGGGGGATTCGAACCCCCGACCGTAGTGGCCGTGCAGGCCGTGACTGACGCGCCTCATTTCCCCCCCCCCCCCCATTTTTTTGCGGCTACATATAATTTTTTATTATTATTATTATTATTTTCAGTGTATACGTTAAAAAATTTTCATCCCTTACTCAATTCTAAAATCGAATGGAGTTAAAAACAGCCTCTGTTGAGATTCTCAGAAGGGTTTTTTACTTCCAGTGGAGGCAATTTAGGGATTTCTTTGTGTTATTTAACCAGCACCTTTCCTGTCAAATACAACTTTCAACATATTCGCGAATTGTTTTTTGTGAGTACTATATTTTTTGATTGTGTTGTATTCAGATGACATGTATGCCTTGAATTCTATTGTGTTGTCGGTACCTAAGTTGTTAATCACGTAGCTGAGATATTTGCCAAGTAGTCAGTGAATTGCATTGTTTTTTGTTACTGGGCAGTACAGAGTTTGGGGCCTGCAAATTATGTCGGGAGATATATATTCAGCAGACGATCTTGAAAGAAGTGCTATCCTGCCTCTGATCCACTTCCAGTTTTCGATGTTGCCACCACGAGCAAATCTATGCTGTAGCGTATCTGCTAGTTTGCATTTAGAACAAAGGTGAGTTTCACTTATACCAATGGCATACAATCTTTCATTGGTACTGATAATGTTATTCACGACCTTCTACCAGGCGGATTTTACATCACTTGACAGACACTGAAGACTGATGTTTTTTCACACAGGCCGGCCGCAGTGGCCGAGGGGACTGAGGCGTTCCAGTCACGGTCTGCACGGCCACTATGGTCGGGGGTTCGAATCCCACCTCGGGCATGGATATTTGTGCCGTCCTAGTTCGTGAGTAGTTCATAAGTAGTTTGTAAGTTTAGGGACTGATGACCCTGTAGTTAAGTCCCCTGAGCTTAACAAACATTTAAACATTTTGATTTTTCCACACAGCCTCCCATTTGACACTGGGATATTTCATTGTTATTTTATTCGTTCCCTCATTTTGCATTCTTTCACGTATAATGTCTCTTGCGGTCACATTCTGAGAGCTAATAATATCACTAAGGTAACTGGCGTCTACATAGAATATTCTGATATGTCCCAATTGTGGTGTCCCCTCGGCCACCGCGGCCGGCTGACTTTTCTAAACATGAAGCAATAAAATACATAATAGAAGAAAAGAAACTTAATTCGCACGCCGTCTTAAATAGTGACATAACTAAAAACTGTAATAGGTACTTGAGATTAGCAACATTTTTCTTGCCAAGGCAAATATTATGGACTATCTTACAACATAAATTATACTCTTCAAGCGTACAAACTGCTATAAAAACTGTGACGTTTTTGGTTCAGGTTGGAGCTTTTCAAACATATTTTTCAATGTTGTTGTTGTTGTGGTCTTCAGTCCGGAGACTGGTTTGATGCAGCTCTCCACCCTACTCTATCCTGAGCAAGCCTTTTCATCTCCTCATAAGGACGACAACCCACATCCACTTGAATCTGCTTACTATACGCGTCTCTTGGTCTCCCTCTGCGATTTTTACCCCACACACTTCCCTCCAACGCTAAATTCACAATTCCTTGATGTCTAAGAATGTGTCCTACCAATCTATCCCTTCTTTTAGTCAACGTATGCCAGAAATTTCTTTTCTCCCCAATTCGGTTCAGTACCTCCTCATTAGTTACACGATCCACCCACCTAATCTTCAGCATTCTTCTGTAGCACCACATTTCATAAGCCTCTATCCTCTTTCTGTCCACACTGCTTATCGTCCATGTTTCACTCCCATACAAGGCAACACTCCATACAAATGCCTTCAGAAAGGACTTCCTTAGGCTTAAATCAATATTCGATGTTAACAAATTTCTCTTTTTCAAAAACGCCTTTCTACCCATTGCCATTCTGCATTTTATATCATCTGTACTGCGACCATCATTTGTTATTTTACTGCCCAAGTAACAAAACTCATCTACCTCCTTTATTGTTTCGTTACCAATCTAATTCCTTCAGCATCACCTGATTTTCTTACACTGCACTCCATTACCCTAGTTTTACTCTTGTTAATGTTCATCTTATATGCACCTTTCAGCACACTGTCCATTCCGTTCAATTGCTCTTCCAGGTCCTTTGCTGTATCTGACAGAATTACTATGTCGTCGGCAAAACGCAATGTTTTTAATTCTTCACCCTGAACTTTTATTCCTTCACCAAATTTCTCCTTGCTTTCCTTTATAGCTTGCTCAATGTACAAATTGAACAACATTGGGGAAAGGCTACAACCCTGTCTTACTCCCTTTCCAACCACTGCATCCCTTTCATGCCCTTTAACTCTGACAACCGCTGTCTGGTTTTTGTACAAGTTGTAAATAACCTTACGCTCCCTATATTTTACTCCTGCTTGCTTCAGAACTTAAAAGAGTTTATTCCAATCAACATTGTCAAAAGCCTTCTCCAAATCTACAAAAGCTAGAAATGTTGGTTTGCCTTTTCTTAATCTATCTCCTAGGATAAGCCGTAAAGTATTGCCTCCCGTGTTCCTACATTTCTCCTGAACCCAAACTGATCTTCCCCGAGGTCGGCTTCCACCAGCTTTTCTATCCTTCTGTATATAATTCGTGTTAATATTTTTCAATGAAAAACTAAAAATAGCCGGTTTTAAAATTGTGTCACACTTCTTACCGAGATGCGAAATGTAATATTTCATTCCCATAACGCCCACATTACGAAAGTTTATAGTCTTTCTCTTAGACTTTCGCGTTTCGTATTATTTATTGTAACCCTGCTAGAATGTAAGAGTATTGCACAAATAAAATGATACGGGTGTGGTTCCGTCATCTCGTAGGAATATAACAGAAGCGGCAGCGGCGCGCGGACACCCAGAGCTGCTGTGTGGGCCGCATCCACAGCAGCGGAGCGGGGAGCTCACCGGTAAGGCCGAGCGCTCCCCCGTCCACCAGCCCCACGGCACTCTAAACAAGCACAGCTGGACGCGCAAGCGTTCATAATCGGTCAAGCAAAAACCTGAGCGCGGCGCGATCCACCGAGTACCAGCAAGCAAATTAGCGAATATGACATCTAATCTTGAGTATAATTGTTCGTAGAGATACTGTAAACAAACGTTCACACAGATATGTTTGTTCGAGCCCAAGTACTTTCCTTGTAAGTGATGGAATTTACAATTGACAATAGGTTTTAACAGCAAAAGAACTAGTATTGCAAAAAAAAAAAAAAGAAAAAAAAAGTGGTTCAAATGTTTGTAAATCTATTGGACCAAACCGCGTGGTCATCAGTCCGTAGCTTACAAACTACTTAAACCTAGGTAAACTAACCTAAGGACAAATACACACACACACACACACACACACACACACACACACACACACACACACACACACACACACAAGCCCCAGGGAGGACTCGAACGTCCACGGCGAGTAACCGCGCGATTCGCAGCGAGACGCTTTAGACCGCTCCGCTACTCCACAGCGGCGCTAGTATTGCCTCCAGAAAGATATACACTACTCTCTCGTTAAGTCCTAGATTTGGAGAAGGCTTTTGACAATGTTGATTCGAATAAACTCTTTCAAGTTCTGAAGCAAGCAGGAGTAAAATATAGGGAGCGTAAGGTTATTTACAACTTGTACAAAAACCTGACAGCGGTTGTCAGAGTTGAAGAGCATGAAAGGGATGCAGTGGTTGGAAAGGGAGTAAGACAGGGTTGTAGTCTTTCTCCAATGTTATTCAATTTGTACATTGAGCAAGCTATAAAGGAAAGCAAGGAGAAATTTGGTGAAGGAATTAAAGTTCAGGGGGAAGAATTAAAAACATTGCGTTTTGCCGACGACATAGTAACTCTGTCAGAGACACCAAAGGACCTGGAAGAGCAATTGAACGGAATGGACAGTGTGCTGAAAGGTGCATATAAGACGAATATTAACAAGGGCAAAACTAGGGTAATGGATTGCAGTCTAAGAAAATCAGGTGATGCTCAAGGAATTACATTAGGTAACGAAACAATAAAAGAGGTGGATGAGTTTTGTTACTTGGGCAGTAAAATAACAAATGATGGTCGCAGTACAGAGGATATAAAATGCAGAATGGCAATGGCTAGAAAAGAGAAATTTGTTAACATCGAATATTGATTTAAGCCTAAGGAAGTCCTTTCTGAAGGCATTTGTATGGAGTGTTGCCTTGTATGGGAGTGAAACATGGACGATAAACAGTGCGGACAGGAAGAGGATTGAGGCTTTTGAAATGTGGTGCTACAGAAGAATGCTGAAGATTAGATGGGTGGATCGCGTAACTAATGAGGAGGTACTGAACAGAATTGGGGAGAAAAGAAATTTCTGGCATACCTTGACTAAAAGAAGGGATAGATTGGTAGGAAACATTCTTAGACATCAAGGAATTGTGAATTTAGCGTTGGAGGGAAGTGTGTGGGGTAAAAACCGCAGAGGAAGACCAAGATATGGATACACTAAGCAGATTCAGACAGATTTAGGTTGCCGTTCTTATGAGGAAATGAAGAGGCTTGCTCAGGATAGGGTATTGTGGAGAGCTGCATCGCCGGCCGCGGTGGCCTAGGGGACTGAGGCGCTCCAGTCACGGTCTGCACGGCCACTACGGTCGGGGTTCGAATCCCCCCTCGGGCATGGATATTTGTGCCGTCCTTAGTTGTAAGTAGTTCATAAGTAGTTTGTAAGTTTAGGAACTGATGACCGCGTAGTTAAGTCCCATAGACTCTACAAACATTTGAACATTTTTTTTAAATACTTTCTTATCGTCAGCCAACAGTTACAAATGGTTTTATACATTTACTCGCTACACACCTTCTGAATCATCTTCAAAATCTTGTAGTTGCATCCGCAACCCTCCTCGTCTCTGTTGTCGCAATACTTGCAATTTGCGGATGCAACTACAAGATTCTGAAGATGATCCAGAAGCATTGAAACATCTAAAGAAAAAAGTTGCAATTGTTGGCTGATAAGAAGATAATAAATTATTTTAAATCGTTATTACTCCCTGGAAATGTTCTCTCAATGAATAACTATTATAATATATGTTCCTCGCTGCGGAGCGAGCGGTTGCTCGCCGTGGAGGTTCGAGTCCTCCCTGGGGCATGGGTGTCTGTGTTTGTCCGTAGGTTAGTTTAACTAGGTTTAAGTAGTTTGTAAGCTACGGACTGATGACCACGCAGTTTGGTCCGATATATTTTCAAATGTTCAAATGTTTGTAGATCTATGTTCGGCATGTTATAGCTTAAGTAATAATTGTAAGGACTGTTTCACTTCGAATCTGACAAATTTCCACATACATCAACATCTCTTTAGTGCAGCCATTTCTTTCTTCTTCCTATCAATCTTGGCTTTCTAGCGTTATGACGTTTAATTACAGACTCTAGGAAGGACAGCCACTCTGTTGAGGGAGAAAATGATAAAATGTTACGCATTATTCATATTTTATGTGTCTGTTGCGCATGACCTCGACTATTCTTGTTCCGTCCACGATAAATCGACAACCTTGCGCGCTTTCTGTCACGGACTTACGTCATAGGGCGCTTCAGTAATTTTAATATTATCTGCAGTTTCATAACCTTAACGTCAAAAGCAAACTAGCGAGAAATGCTCCTCGTATATTACATACAGTCCTTTCTTGCTACATAGTACAACTTGTTGACAGTATCTCTTCTAGTAAATTGTTCTATATGGTTTGAATGAGACTTAAATAACTAAAAAAATACTTTTGTGTCCCGACTTCGTCGCCGCTTTTGTGTCCCAGCCTCGTCGTAGGTGTCGGTGGCCGAGTGGAACGAGACCGACACAGTAACAAGACAGCACGCCGGTGTAGGTACGGAGGGGAGCAGCCAGAAACTATAAACACTCGAGTAAATTAGAAATAGATATATTGCACAGAATGTAACAATACTTAACTTTTACATAGTACTGCAGAATGTTGATACATAGTTGTTAGAGGCCTGCCTAGTGCCTGTACAATAGCAAAGTCTTCACTGGTGCCTATCTGATTACGACGGTCCTAACTCGTTGCTATCTCAGTCCGAAGTCCGAAGTGCGAAGTGCCCGACGTCCTTCAGTGGTGGCCACGAGCGGCGTTGTACCAGAGGGCGCTCGTGGCTGTCGTCGGAAGAACGCCGCGCCGTGCGTGCATGACGGCGCGCGGCGAAAGTAAGTGGCGCGCACTTTGTACTTGTGCGACACCACACCCCTCCCCCCCAAACCGCCGCGCCGTCGTGGCGTAGGGCTGAGGGCCACGGCGACGGCACTGGGAGGAGGGCCTGGGCGGGGGCGTTACTGGTGGGACGGGCGTCGTAGCGGAGGCCGGGATCGAGGCGCCGTCCGCGCCCCGGCATCCGCCTTGCGATCCTCCAGGGAACCCGCCGAAACCTGGGGAAGGGCGCCCGCCCCCGCCCAGAGGGAGCAGGTCATCTTCTTCTGAGGTGCGTGGCCCAGGCGGCGGCGGCACGCACGGTCCCGGAGTCCCTCTCGGTGACGCTGTCGTCTGCGGCGGCGACAGCGGCGGCGACGACTGCGTCGGATGTACGTCGACGTCCATAGGGATCTCGTAGTCCGGGGACGAACGATGTGGCTGTGCTCCCTGGCGGTGAACTGGGTCTGGAATCAAGAAACCGGAGACAGGATCGCGCGGCCTGTGCAGGCGCAATTGGTTTGCGTGGCGCCGCAGCTCCGACCCTGTGGAAGAACGTACAACAAACATATTGCGGCCAAGCACGCGTTGAATGGTGCCCGGCAACCATGTCTTCTTGTTTCCAGCAAACACCCTGTACAGCACCGGCGTAGAAACCTGAAAACGCGTAGCGCCATACGAACCGACCCGGTGCGTGGGAGGCTGCAGCAGGTGAAGGAGAGTGCGGTGACGGCGGCCGTGTAGCAGCTCGGCAGGAGACGGGCCGTCACGTGGCATGCACCGATACGTAGACAGGAAAATTTGAAGAGCTTGCTGCCTGGAGTGCTGACCTTTCATCTTCTCCATGTGAGACTTGAATGTTCGAACGAAACGTTCTGCTTCACCATTGGACTGAGGGTGAAAAAGTGCGGTGGTGATATGCTGAATGCCATTCACACGACAAAACTGTTGAAATTCCGCACTAACAAACTGAGGTCCATTGTCACTGACGATAGTTTCAGGCAAGCCTTCGATGCAAAACACTGATGTTAAGGCACTGATTGTACTAGAAGCTGTCGTTGAGTTCATGGCAATCACAAAAGGAAACTTGCTGAAAGCGTCTGCAACAATTAACCAGCGCGTATTCCAGAAAGGTCCGGCAAAGTCAATATGTAAACGTTGCCATGGTCCCTTGGGGCGTGGCCAGTCTGAGAAACGTTGCGGTGGAGCCGCCTGATGCTCCGCACAAACAGTACACTGTGACGTCATGTCCTCTATCTGAGCGTCCATACCAACCCAGGTACAATGACGTCTGGCCAGTTGCTTTGTCCTAACAATACCCCAATGTCCTTGATGCAGGAGGCGTAACACTTCTCGTTGCAGGGAACGAGGAACAATCACTCTCGCTTGGTCGTTGTCGGTATGCAACAACAGTACACCCTGACTTAAAGATAATGCATGACGTTGTGCAAAATAACGTCGAACCAGAGGCCGATCAATGTCTTTGGCTCTGGCAGGCCAACCAAAGCGAACAAAACGTGCTACCACACTTAAGTCTGCATCCGCAGCTGTTTCCTGTGCAACCCGACGAGAGTTTAAAGGAAAGTCTGCGACAGCGGAAGCATCTCTGGAGTCTATCTGACAACATGCCATTTCTGAAGAATCAAATGATACATCCTGGCCAACCGGAAGTCGGGAAAGTGTGTCCGCGTTGGCATGTTTAGTGGTAGGTCGGTACAAAATCTCATACTGATAATTTGACAATATCAAGGACCATCTCTGAAGCTTTTGTGCCGTACGTGGCGGAATTGGCTTTGTGGGTGAGAACAACGACGTGAGAGGCTTGTGGTCTGTCAACAAATAGAATTTTCTGCCATAGAGATAATGATGAAACTTTGTGACGCCGTAAATGATTGCTAAGGCCTCCTTTTCTATCTGACTGTAATTCTGTTGCGTCGGCGTCAGTAGCTTGGATGCAAAGGCAATAGGACGATCATGACATCCAATACGATGTGACAGAACTGCGCCGACACCGTACGATGAGGCGTCAACTGCTAACACTACAGGCTTCTGTGGGTCAAAGGGAATCAAACATGCATCACTGAGTAGTGCAGACTTTAATTTGTCAAAGGCAACCTGGCAATCTTTGGACCATACAAAAGGAACATTCTTCCTACGTAAATGATGCAGTGGAGCTGCAATCTGAGAGGCATTGGGAATAAACCTGAAATAATAGTTCAGCTTCCCCATTACTGCTTGCAATTCGTGCACATTCTTAGGAGGAGGCAAGTCTTTGATTGCTAGAAGATGTGACTGTAAGGGATGAATTCCTTGGGCATTAATCACATGGCCTAGGTACTCTATTTCAGTTTGAAAAAACGAACACTTTGCTTTATTACAACGTAGACCTGCTGCAGTCAAAACTTTGAAAAGGCACTCCAGGTTTGCTAAATGTTCTTCAACTGTACGTCCGGATACCACAATATCATCTAAATAGTTCGAACAACACGGTACAGAAACTGTCAGCTGTTCCAAAAAACGCTGAAAAATAGCGGGAGCGGAAGAACTGCCAAAGGGTAGGCGTTGAAATTGAAAAAGGCCCATGTGAGTATTAATGACGAAAAACTTTTTTGACTCGTCATCAAGCGGAATTTGTAAGTATGCCTCTGCTAAATCAATCTTAGAAAAGAAACGAGACTGTCCTAATTTGTCCATTAGTTCGTCAGGTCTGGGCAGGGGATAAGTGTCTACAATTGTTTGACTGTTCACTGTTGATTTGAAGTCCGCACAGAGACGAAGTTTTCCTGACGGCTTGGGTATAATTACTATAGGCGAGGCCCACTGACTCGCAGAAACAGGAGAAATCACCCCACTATCTTGCCAACGTTTAAGTTCTTCGGCAACTGTATCACGCAATGCGATAGGCACTGGTCTAGCTTTACGAAATTTTGGAACTGCAGATTCTTTTAAAGTCACATGTGCCACGAAGTCTTTTGCACAACCTAGTTCCGGCGAAAACAAGTCACTGTATTTGTCACACAATGCATTGATTTTATCCTGAGGCACTATTGACGAAATTTGAAGCACATCTCTTTGAATTGATAAACCAAACAAGTCAAAAGCATCTAGTCCAAAAATATTCTGCGTAGATTTGGCCTGAAGAACAACAAAAGCAACTGTTTTCGTAACACCTTGAAAAGAGGCAGGCAGGCTACACGTTCCTAGCACGGGAATATTTTGACCTGTATAAGCTGTTAACACTTGTTGACACAGCGATAATTTTGGCGAACCCAGAAGTTCATAAGTATCTTTATTAATTAATGTAACAGCGGAACCAGTATCAAGCTGAAATTGCACAGTCTTATTTTCTATAGAGAGAGTAACAAACAGCTTGTGCTTCTGGCGCACGACCGGTGCGCGAATGTGGGCAACGTCTAATACATATTGTTTTCTGCGCTTGCGCGGGTTGCGTGCGGTAGGAAGCGGCGCATACTCGGCACACAGCGGATTAACCACACTGCCACTAGATGACACTACCGCCGGATCGGCGTCCGCGCAATGCGAGGCTACTGCACTAAAATTACTTTGAGTAGCTACACCAATTCTACTGTCACTAGCTACACAGTACTGGGCACTATTACAAGGAGCAGTTGCAGAAGGCACTATTTTCACTACAGGAATGCACTGTTCATAGTCATTTTGCTTGTCCCGAACCCTTTTTCGTTGCACTGTTTTACGCGCTCGTCGGCGCTTGCTACGTGGTGCACTATATAGTTTTGCCATAGGCGCAGAACTACTTTCTTGCAATGGAGATCCAAGGAAAGCAGTGTTCAATTCCACAGCCCGTATAACATTTACAGAATGAACTGTTCTCGCACTCTGCGAAGCACTGTTTCTAACGTTACTGTTCTTTGAGTTTTGAATTTGCATACACACAGACTGCACATGTCCCAATTTGCCACATTGATAACAGGTTGCGTTGCGACTAGGGCAATGAGCACGCTTGTGGCGAGACACACACTGGGGGCAAGATTTACGTACATTTTTCTGAAATGAGCGTTGGCGCCCGTTATTCAAATTACTGTTTCTACTACGACGGGGCGACCTTTGTGTCGCACTTTTACACTGGCTACTGTTCACTGTCTGTTCAGCACGGCCGGTAGAAAAATAAGAATCACTAGTGCTATACTGAGAACTACGGCTAGGAAAGCGTCCGTTGCGGCTCACTGAATTAACACTGTGGCTTTGCATTTCTACATCTGCTAAGTCAAAAGTATCATGCGCTTCTATAAGCTGCAGTACACTGTCTAATGAAGGGTCAGATTGTTTTAGAATTGCTGCTCTAATTCTGGGGTCCTGAATGTTCTGCGTAATCGCATCCCTCAACATAACGTCACTATACGAAAGTCCACAAGAGCAAGTAAATTTACATTGGCGGGTTAAGCCCTTCAATTCCGTAATCCACTCTTGGTGTGACTGCTGCGGTAATTTTTTAAGTCTGAAAAATCGGTATCGTGCAGCGGCTACAAGAACTTTTCTCTCATAATGAGCATTTAGTGCCTCTACTATTTGTTCGAAGTCTACATCACGAGGAGATGCGTGCGGGAATAGTTTTTGCAGTAACACGAAAGTTTTGGGGCCCACCACAGACAATAAAAGATGCTTAACAGTCTGACCTGTAAGTTGATGAGCCGCGACGAGTTCTTGAAACTGCGCCAGATAATCACTCCATTCTTCCTCACGTTCGTTGTATTGGCGGAACGTAGGAAGCGTTGCGGCGGCAGGTGTGGGCTGCTGAAGCGGCGGCTGTTGTTGGTTAGCTGCCCGCGCTGTCAGCTCGGCCACAGCCTGGAGCAACTGGGTGATTTGCGCCGTCTGTAACTGAATAATTTCCATTAAGTTTGGGTTCGGGGTAGTGGCCATGCTGACCGATTAGGCGCCGCGTATACAAGTAAATTAGTACAAAACACAAATGCAAGATAAATGAGGACGCTCTGCAACAAAAAAGTCCACAAAACACGTAACAAAATATCTTTCCCCCAAAATTCTTATAATAAGGGTGGGTGGGCGGGAGCAATTTTTGCGTGCTCCGACTGCTGCTGTCTGGCTGCTGTAAGCGGGCTGGTCCAAGGTTCTATCACTCCTCGTCGCCACTTTTGTGTCCCGACTTCGTCGCCGCTTTTGTGTCCCAGCCTCGTCGTAGGTGTCGGTGGCCGAGTGGAACGAGACCGACACAGTAACAAGACAGCACGCCGGTGTAGGTACGGAGGGGAGCAGCCAGAAACTATAAACACTCGAGTAAATTAGAAATAGATATATTGCACAGAATGTAACAATACTTAACTTTTACATAGTACTGCAGAATGTTGATACATAGTTGTTAGAGGCCTGCCTAGTGCCTGTACAATAGCAAAGTCTTCACTGGTGCCTATCTGATTACGACGGTCCTAACTCGTTGCTATCTCAGTCCGAAGTGCGAAGTGCGAAGTGCCCGACGTCCTTCAGTGGTGGCCACGAGCGGCGTTGTACCAGAGGGCGCTCGTGGCTGTCGTCGGAAGAACGCCGCGCCGTGCGTGCATGACGGCGCGCGGCGAAAGTAAGTGGCGCGCACTTTGTACTTGTGCGACACCACAAATACCAGCTTAATTAAAACTACCATGACGCTAGAATAATACGTAGTCTACATCAAACAAATAATTGAGGACATTGGCTCCAAGTTCAAGGAAATTCAAAAGTTTGTAAATCTATCGGACCAAACTGCTTCGTCATCAGTATGTAGCTTACAAACTACTTAAATTAAGGTAAACATACACACACACAGACACACACACACACACACACACACACACACACACACACACACACACACACACACACACACGGCCCCCGGGAGGCCTCGAACCTCCGACGGCGAACAACCGCGCGCTTCGCAGCGTGGCGCCTTAGACCGCTCGGCTTCTCCACTGAATGTGTCGTCGTGTTCCATTTTGATTTATTCGTTAACCTAAAGTGTTTCTGCACCATTAATGTTATCTGTGTGTTAATTATTTTATTCTTTTGTTAATGATAAATGCCCCATGTTTATGTATATTTACCCAATATTTATGTTTCCACCCCTGTTATTGAACTTACGTGTTCATGTGAATGTGTGCTCTTAATATTGACTGACTGCCGTGCAATGGCTTACAGTCGCCACCTCCCGCAGTAGGCCTCGTTTTGATTTAGTTAAGAAGTCATTGTTTCGTTTGTCTTCTGCACTAGCATATGCTGGGTGGCCAGAGACATGGTTTCCTGACAAGATGGCGAGGTGGCATGTTATTAGTGTCATACCAACCTAATCGTGGACGAAAGAGGTGACAGGAGACCTCTCTGGGGGCGGATGTAGAGTGAATTGTCTTTGCCAGGTAGCAAGGGGTGGTAGACAGGAGGCTCTGAACGAACTCTGCATGGTTTTCAGCGCGCTCTATATCCGTTGTGTGTGGCGGGGGGAGGTTTTTCCGTACCCTTAGAGCTGCACACTTCATTCTGGCTCTGACGACTGTGGAAGTAAGTACTCTACCGAATCATGCTGAGGGGAAGGCATGCTGTTAGAACTTTGCTTTCCTTATGATCAGGCAGTCTTGGTTTTTCATTGATAGTTTTCTTGAGTAATTCTTTCACTGTGCGAGGCGAAGTGTTTCTTAATTTACAAAACTCAAGTCATTCAGTGTAAATTTATTATTTGAATTTTCATTCCAGTGATTTTGTGTCCGGTCTTGCTCAAGTTAGAATACACGTGTGGCCTTCAGCCGTTATGCAAACTGAGTGTGTTTCAATTTCCTTGCTGTTCTTAACCAACGTTTTCACATCGTTACTGTATCTGCGAGTATAATAAATATTTTCTCAGATTTCCTACCGTGATTCCATCTTTCCTGTCTTGTATGACTGATTGCACCACATGCTTTTGTAACGGTCATTACTTCGGCCTCCAGCCATACTTTTACTAATACTAGCTTCCTTCTATACGAATTCTCGCATGTGCTTTACTTGGTTATTTTGAATTAATTTCTGTTTGTAAATGCTATGTAATTCGGCAGGGTCACAACACCACGTTGTACTAAGAATAGTACACTGCTGCTTTTCCACACATGATTTCGTTTAGTGCACAGTGTACTTAAATTTATGATCAAGACACCCACCATCTCATCGAAGTGCCGCCGGCGATTCGTTACACCGCTGTTATCGAGTTTGCCCACAGAGTAATGTACTGCCAAGCATTATGCGCATGTCTGTGAATGAATGAATGTGTTTTCAGCTATCCATTGTGTGTTTGCAAATTTCTTCCCATGTTACCTCTGTATTCATAAAGGGCAGAAACAGTTTTATTATGGACAGTAATTATATGATTTGCCAGCCACGGTGGCCGAGGGGACTGAGACGCTCCAGTCACGGTCTGCTCGGCCACTATGGTCGGGGGTTCGAATCCCCCCTTGGGCATGGATATTTGTGCCGTCCTTAGTATAAGGTAGATGATAAGCAGTTTGTACGTTTAGGGACTGATGACCCCGTTGTTAAGTCCTATAAGCTTAACAAACATTTGAACATTATATGATTTAATTCACTTTTGTCAAGGTGTGTGCTTAATTTGGTCTCCCCACATTTAGTTGCTCGTTCATTTTACTGAATAGATTATGATTTAAAGTAATAAACCTCTGTTTTATGATTTCATGCTCCTCATCCCATGTTTAATTATCTATTCATTCATTTGTTTACATTAATTTTAACATTGATTTTATGTTTGTTAAAACGTTGGCTACTCTCTTAAGGAGTGAGCATGTCCACAAAGTAAGTTCTGTTTGGTTATATAAAACAAACGTGTACAGATACAGAACAAATATTTATTGTTCAAAAATATACAACTACTTTCCTACATAGCTTCCGAAATTTTGTATGCATTTGTCATAGCGTGGCAGAAGTCTTTGTATGCCTTCTTCGTAGAAGGTTGCCACCTGTGTATTCAACCATGTGGTAACATGTTCTTTCAGCTTGTCATCATTGCTGAAGTGTTGACCACCATGGACAGGTTTTAGGTGTAAGAAGAAAGTCGCTAGGAGCGAGACTGTACGGAGGATGGTCAAACACGTTCCAGTGAAATTCTCATAAGAGTTGTTTGATCACCTTCGCCTTGTGAGTTCGGGCGGCAACGTGAAGGGAAGAAGAAGACTCCTTTCATCTCTTCACCCCTAAAATCTGTCCATGGTGGTCAACACTTCAACGATGATCAGGTGAAAGAACATGTTTGACACATGGTTGAATACACAGACGGCAAACTTCTATGAAGAAGGCACACAAAAACTTGTCCCACGCTATGACAAGTGCCTACAAAATTTCGGAAGTTATGTAGAAAAGTAGTTGAATAGTTGCAGATTTTTATACAATAAATACTTTTTTCTGTATCTGTTCACGTTTGGTTAATATAAACAAACGTAACTTACTTTGTGGACATACTTCGTATATTTCCGTTGTGCATGTAAAGTAATTTAGAGCAGCAGTGAGCGTTTTAACTTACATTTGCAGATCGCAATTGCCTGAGATCTTGCTTACAGAACATAACAGGATACTTTCAAGGAGATGAAGAGTTTGTGACAGGGGAGGTAGCGGCCCTCAACATAATTGAACGGAATTTCATATAGACAATGACATTCGTCTTGTTTTGGTCAAATGTACAAAATTCCATCAAGATCGGAAAAAATATATATTGTATGCAACATAAATACATGGAAACACGGAAAAATCAGTTTTTCTCAAATTTTGCAATTTTCCGATAGTTAACAAAAAATTTATTTCAAGAGAACCATTTATTGAGAAATACGACACAGTTAAAAAAAATAAATAATAATAAATGATCAGCGAAATCGGTATTTCCGTTCCGAAGTTACGGTATGACCAAGGAAAGTATATAAAGATTCGATAGTTCATATTAAACTGCTTACTTAATATCAAAATCCCAACAGTCAGTTGGAAATGCATAAATGGATCTCCCTATCTCCCTGTAGATTATTCCATAGCCAATGTTCAGTAACAGCTGATTTGCTACGGTGTTGTTAACGTGAGTAACGCTTACGTTTACACCGGTGCTCCACAGTCCTGACAGTCTGACCAATGTATGGCATGGGGTACGAAAGAGACCCGCCTTACGCAAACCAAGATCATCCTTTACTGTCCTTAATATCGCCTGGTGGTCGAGAAACAGACTAAAAATCATATTTTCGCAAAACTTGACCAATCCTGTTGGAGACACAGCATAAGGCAAAAAAGCCATTAACATGCCTGCCACCGCGGTGATGTCTCCCGTACAGTTTATCGATAACGCAACTCTCGTTTAGTCTCTCGTTCACTGTAACCATTACGACGAAAAATGATTTCCAGGTGCGTCAAGAAACCTCAGCTGACGAACTCTCAGGGTCTGAAATGATGTGCACCAAGATACTAAGAAGACTTGCGCGCTGAGCCGGATGGTGACAGCTGTTGGCCTGCGTATCTAAGACAGGGTTGGTTGGCTTCCTACAAACAGCATGTCGACCTTCCTCTTGAGCAATACATCAAGAAAGGAAAGGCAACCATTCTTTCCCACCTCACCGCGCGAAATGGCCGTAAGGTCTAAGCGTCTGGGCGGCCCGTCCCCTCGGAGGGTGGAGTCCTCCCACGGACATGCATAAGTGTCCAGAATGAAACTTTCACTCTGCAGCGGAGTGTGCGCTGATATGAAACTTCCTGGTGGATTAAAATTGTGTGCCCGAACCGGGACTCGAACCTGGGACCTTTGCCTTTCGCGGGCAAGCGCTCTACCGAATGAGCTATCCCGACACGACTCACGATGCCGCCTAACAACTTTACTTCCGCCAGTACCTCGCCTCCTACTTTCCAAACTTCACACAAGCTCTCCTGCGAACCAAGCAAGACTAGCAGGAGAGCTTCTGTGAAGTTTGGAAAGTAGGAGGCGAGGTACTGGCGGAAGTAAAGCTGTGAGGCGGCATCGTGAGTCGTGTCGGGATAGCACAGTCGGTAGTGCGCTTGCCCGCGAAAGCCAAACGTCCCAGTTTCGAGTCCTGGTTCCGGCACACAATTTTAATCTGCCAGGAAGTTTCATGCATAGGTGTCCTTGTCGTCAGGGACTGATGATCAAGGCCAATAAGTTTACAAACATTTGAACTTTTTATCCCGCTTCCATCGTGAAACTACATTCAGGTGAATTGAATTTAGATATTGAAAAATCTGTTCCAGACGTAGCCTATATATACGTTAATCGTTACACTCCTCCAGATGTATATATACTATCTAATATATAAAAATGAATGTTTGTGTGTTCGTATTTTATGCGTGGTCGTACCACTCAACCGATTGTGATGAAACTTTGCCAGCCGCGCGGGAGCAGCCGAGAGTTCTGGAGCGCCACGTTGCAGATCGTGCGGTCTTCTACATCAACATCTACATGGGATACTCTACAAATCAGAGGGTTCATCGAACCACCATTATACTATTTATCTCCCATTCCATTCTCGAATAGCGCGCGGGAAGAAAGAACACCTGAATCTCTCTGTTCGAGCTCTGATTTCTCGTATTTTGTTCTGATGATCATTTCTACCTATGTAAGTGGGAGTCAACAATATATTTTCGCATTCGGAGGAGAATGTTGGTGATTGGAGTTTCGTAAGCAGCTCACGCCGCAGCGATAAGCGCCGTTGTTATTATGATTCCCATCCTAGATCCTGTAACATTTCCGTAACGCTGTCTCTCCTGTATCGTGGCAGTACAAAACGAGGTGCCCTTCTTTGGACTCTTTCGATGTCCTCCGTCAGACCCACTTGATAAGGATCCCACACTAGGCAGCAATACTCCAAAAAAACACGGACAAGCGTAGTGTATGCAGTTTCTTTTGTAGTACTGTTGCATGTTTTAAGGGTTCTTCCAATAAAACGCAGTCTCTGGTTCGCTTTGTAGCTGTCGTTAAACTTCGAATCCCCAGCTAATTTAGTGTCTTGCACTTGGTGTTTACAACAAATCAAATGTTCAAATGTTTGTAAAGCTTATGGGACTTAACTACGGGGTCATCAGTCCCTAAACTTACAAACCACTTATGAACTACTTACGAACTAGGACGGCACAAATATCCATGCCCGAGGGGGGATTCGAACCCCCGACCGCAGTGGCCGTGCAGACCGTCACTGAAGCGTCTCAGTCCCCTCGGCCACCGCGGCCGGCTTATAACAAATATTCGTGACTGATAGTGTTTCTGGATATTATTTAAAATTGGTCAGTGCACTATAAGTTATGTGCAATCTAAATTTTATATTGAACTGATGATTTCGCAGAATCTGGTAACCCAACCTTTAGGCATTTAAGTGCTAGTGTGTAAACAGGTAATCTTTTTACAGAGTTGTTGTCGTTCATCTGCGTTTGTGTTCCCCTTTTGTTTAAAATATATTTTTGCACAGTTGTTTATAAATAAAGTTATTTTATTGAATGAAAGTGATCGCCTTTTGTTGCTTCGGCTTTTTTTATATATGTATTAGAGACTACATTGTACTGCAGTAAGGTCTTATGGTACAGTTTAAAGCAGTGTTTCTTTATTAACAGAAAGGATTTAATGACTAATTGTGTGGACTGAATATAAATTATCAATATTTTTGGGAAACTGATGCGTTGAATAAAATAGATGTTCGAAATTGTGTTTAAAATTAAAAAAATATAGTCGGGCCGAAACAGGATGATCTCTGGCTCCGCCTACTGGGCTGTTGCCGAATAGGTAGTTCGCTGCAGGACAGTACAGATAATGGTCGCTGTTGTGTGACAGAATTGGAAAAACTACGCAGTGCAGCTGACTTACTCCAATTGTCTGCTTTGCCTTACTCCTAAGGAAATGTTTGTACAGCTTATGGGACTTAACTACGGGGTCATCAGTCCCTTAACTTACAAACTACTTACGAACTAGGTACTACTAAGGACGGCACAAATATCCATACCCGAGGGGGGATTCGAACCCCCGACCGTAGTGGCCGTGCAGACCGTGACTGGAGCGCATCAGACCGTTTGGCCACCGCGGCCGGCCCATTGGTCTGCTGCTGCAGCTGGCACTCAAAGCCGATTGGAACCATCGTATTTCGGCTCGACTATAGTTTCGCAAGGGGCAGAAACTTCTCACAGGTCATCCCAGTTCTACCACTCCCTCTAGCGGTACAATGCTTCAGGAGTTATTCAAAGCTACATGCTTCGATATGTATTTGCCTAACTTTATGGTTACGTAGGATTATGTAGATTCTTACGTTTACTAATTTTGTTTCATATCATGATGACACTCTTAGTATACAGTCCTTTGGAATGAAATATGACGTATACAGTATTAGTGCCGTTTGCAATTCCATTAAGAGCACACATTGTAATAATGTAAATTCATTGAAAACCCCTCCCGAAGTCACAACCTGGCTACGCCTGTGCTTGCACATATTGCCAAAGTTGCTCTGCTGTAGCAGAGGGTGGTTTCCCAGGCCGGTCGCTCCGTAATGATCCAACAGACCTTTTTGATACGTGAGAGATCGGAAGAGGGAGAGGCCAATACAATCTGATGAGCGACGAAGAGGTCTTGAACAATGTGCGTCACCTGTGGTTGTGCGTTATCGGAATGAAAAGTAGGCGTCGACAATCTGTAACGTTTTTGGATAAAAATTGTCAACACTTCGAGATATAACAGACTTGCTGATTATTTTACCATAAATGCACACGAGGGGAGGGGCGGGGGTGCTGGAGCGAAATCCAGTCCCACTGCAGACCGTAATACCAGATGACAAGCCCATCGTCATGGGAAAGGCGAGATCTGGATTGTCGCTAAAAATAATGTCTATCAAATCCCGGTAGTACCTGATTGATCTCGATTGTCTCTGAGGGAGCCTCTTTGGTAACGTTTTTTTATTACCCTGACGCAGCTTGCTCCAGACCACATGTCTTCCATTGACATGTCATGAATTACCAAGGCAGAAAATTGTTGAAATAATCCAACAACTTCTGGCTTTTATAGTTTTAGTAGTACCTTTGGCTGTTATACAGTACTACTTAACTCTTCGAGGCCCATGAATACATATAGGAAGAATACTATAACAATTTCTTCCAAAATCTACTTTTACTGTCTCAAAAAGCGATAATATAGTGTAATAACAATAAAATTGGTATTTCACAATAAAATATTCTAGGTGGTTTCATAGTGAAACCACTAGGCTGTTAAGATAGTTTTCAGTGGGGCTTGATTTGTTAGAAGGGACAATTGCACCATAGTTCTGTGAAAACTCAGTTGCTTCATTTGACAGTACTGTATCTGTTTCACCCAATTACGTATGCGCTTTTATCTCTGTATTGTCAAAATGTTCAAATGTTTGTATAGCTTATGGGACTTAACTACGGGGTCATCAGTCTCGAATGTGATGATATCCGTGTTGTCAGATTACGAAAGCACGTGGGCTTGTGGATTGTCGTCACCAGAGGTACGATACTTCTTGAAAAGCCTCCATGTAAAAATTTGCCGTCACCGCTTATGTGAGTAGCCAATAGCTGCTCCGTATGTTCGATCACAGTAATTTCCAGCGAAGCAAAATGTTCAAATGTTTGTAGAACTTATGGGACTTAACTACGGGGTCATCAGTCCCTAAACCTACAACCTACTTATGAACTAGCTAATACTAAGGACGGCACAAATATCCATGCCCGAGGGGGGATTCGACGCCCCGACCTGCCGGCCGCGGTGGCCGAGGAGACTGAGGCGCTTCAGTCACGGTCTGCACGGTCACAAAGGTCGGGGATGCGAATACCCCTTCGGACATGGGTATTTGTGCCGTCCTTAGTCTTAGCTAGTTCATAAGTAGGTTGTAAGCTTAGGGACTGATGACCCCGTAGTTAAGTCCCATAGGTTCTACAAACATTTTGAAGCCCCGACCGTAGTGGCCGTGCAGTACGTGACTAACGCGCCGCAGACCGCTCGGCCACCGCGGCCGGCTCCAGCGAAGCGAAATTATGTAGACTTAAGGACAAATTCAGTTTTGTTTTGGTTATTCCGAATTTCTGTAACACTTAGACAGCGTTTTAGAGGCGTCAAGTCGAAGGTCAGCGTAAGATCTTCTACTAGGCGGAATTTCTGAACTTGCTGGATGAACTATACTCAACTTACAAACTGCTTATGAACTAGCTAATCCTAAGGACGGCACAAATATCCATGCCCGAGGGGGATTCGAACCCCCGACCGTAGTGGCCGTGCAGACCGTGACTGGAGCGCCTCAGTCCCCTCGGCCACCGCGGCCGGCTCTCTGTATTGTCAACACACGCGTCACATCGTCGTCATTGTTGTCACTACTAACGTAAAGAGACACTTTCATTGCCAACCTCTTCAAATTCAACTACATACTCATCAGGTAAAAGAAGTCGAAGTTGTCCAACAATTTCGTCTCATTCACTTCCAATAACCGAAGCAGCTGACTCAGTATCACTTGGAATTTCAGGAATTAGGCCTATACGTTTGCATATTTGTACTAAGGTCACAAGATGTGAATTGCTGCTTTACTCTTGATGGTAGTCTATTGTGCATGACGTCACGCTGTAAAGAATAATATAAAATGAAACCTGTAGATTTTCCGTTACTGAAGGTCGTTATGTCCCAGTGGTTTCATTCTGTAACCACCTACATTTTCTTAAAAAAACTAAACTTCACATTACAGTTATCAGTGAAAACATATTCTAAATATCATAAAATGGTTTATAGGAATAATGTAATAGCTGAAATTCCAATTATCTGCTCTATAGAAGTCACAAACTAATTTTATTTTGAAGTCTGGGTCGAAAGCACTTGTACTCGTCGCAGCGCTACACAAAAATGGGCCGCGGCGGAGCGGCCGAGCGCATTGAGGCGGTATGCTACGTTGCGTGAAGCCATTCCCCGTCGGGGGTTCTAATCCCCCCCCCCCTTGGGCATGGATGTTTGTGCCGTCTTTAGTGTAAGTTAGTTCATAAGTAGTTTGTAAGTGTAGGGACTGATGACCCCCATAGTTAAGTCCCATAAGCTCTACAAACATCTGAACATCTGAATCTCACAAAAATGGCTTTTACGCAACAGCAATCACTTCGCTACTGTAACAAGTATTTGGCGCTGACGCTAGATGTCACTAGTAATCAATTTGTGGTGATGGTTTCAAGAAGGAACCAGAAAAGCACGCAAAGTAAAAGCGTGGCTTCAGGCTGAAACCACTAGGCCGGAAAGGGTTAGTAAAAAACTGTTTCAGCCCCTATAAACAACTGGGAAAATCCTCGCAACGGGGCTGTGGAGATCTGGCTACATAACAAACAAAATAGTTAAGAAAGTAGCTTTCAATTGAGCAAGGATGAGAAGCAAGCAATTAGTAAAATAAAAGCACAGCGGCAATTTAAAATGAGATCCACATTCGTCGAGACGTATGGTCACCTCGGCGACACCTCTGGCACGATGCTACTCCAGCCCACCACTCATGCACGCAGCATCTTCCATGATCACCAGAACAGCTACTTAGGTCATTCTCATTGTGGGGTTCTGGTACACTCCATGTAGGCTTCAAGAGACCTTATGATTTGTTCCACCTGCAGTGAGTTTCGATATTCTCCCCTGGCTCGTGGGTGAGAATAGGTGCCGTGAGCTGCTCTCAAGGCAACCGAGCACAGCAGTCTGCTACATACAGACTAACATTTAAATACAAGCACCTTGCAATCAAAGCACTAAAAATGTTCAAATGTTTGTTAAGCTTATGGGACTTAACTACGGGGTTATCAGTCCCTAAACTTACAAACTATTTATCAACTACCTTATACTAAAGACGGCACAAATATCCATGCCCGAGGGGGGATTCGAACCCCCGACCGTAGTGGCCGTGCAGACCGTGACTGGAGCGCCTCAGTCTCCTCGGCCACCGCGGCCGGCAATCAAAGCACTGCCAGAAGAGAACTTCATCGGCTTTTCCGAGAAAATATATGCTACATTATATACACTCGGAAATGGGCTAACAGCGCAATTTATCGCGCGGCAGAACATGACGATCTTGCCCTTCCAAGAAACGCTGGAGGTAAAATGCGATGGGAAACAAGCCGTGTACTGAACTCCATTAAAATCAAACAGCCCGAAGGAAAATTTACTTCAGCGCCTCCGAGAAGATACTATCACCCTCCCAGCTGATAAAGGGAATTGTACGGTCCTGATACCACCTGAAGTATAAAAGAAATAAGTAGTATGGCCTGTTATGAAACAATAACAACAACAGAAGAAATATATACGATCTTACAAGCCCATGTGGAAAGGAAGGCCATCGAGCGTCTGTAATACATGTTCGCAGATAAAAATACTTCGAAGACCTTCGTCAGCGAGCAGATGAGCCATCTACACTACCTAAAGCCCACAAGGTACGAATTCCTCTCCATCCGATTGTCAGTAATATTGGAGCACCAACATATGAATGGCGAAGTCAGGTGTTTTGGTCAGTATACTTCACCCAGCAATTTCAGAAATTCCGCGTAGTACAAGACTTTAGATCTTACGGTCACCTTCGACTTGGCGCCTCTAAAACGCTGACTTAAGTGTCACAGAAGTTCGGAATAACAAGAACGAAACTGAAATTGTCCCACATAATTTCGCTTCGCTGATAATTGCTGTGAACGAACAGACGAAGTAGCTATTGGCTACTCACATAAGCGGTGAAGGCGGTGAGGCTCTTCAAGAAGTATCGTACCTCTGGTGATGACAATCTACAAGCCCACGTGCTTTCTTTGATATCTAGAGGATACATTCGTACTCTGACAGCACGGATGTCATCACGTTAAAGACTTGCTGCTACACATCAAATCGCTTCCTCCCTTCCTTTCTGCTATTCGCTACAAAGAATATTTAGTTCACAGTGGAGCTAGAAAAGAAAACTTGTTTTCTTTTCTGGATGTGCTCGAAAACCGAAGTTAAGATGTCACATTAGGACACAGGGACTACCATAATTCGACACGTATAGATTTATACTTGCATGCCTCCAGCTGTCATGCCGTTTCAGAAGGAGAAGGTGTGCAAAGCACAGAACACTTCAGTTATCTGGCCATAACAGTCTGGCACAGCGGTACCAACCTACGAAACGCAGATGACTTGTGGCGCGCCGAGCTTTTTTGAGTGGCCCGGCAAGCTAGTCGTCCAGTATTCAAAATATCGCAATAAAAACCTGGCTGATAAAAATGGGTGAGATGCGTACAGCGAAATCGACGAAGCCAGTGCCCTTAATTCATAATTCAATACCAAAAACTATGTAATACAACTTCTCTAAATTAACAATTGACCATCTCTCAGAGATATTTATTATTATTATTATTATTATTATTATTATTATTATTATTATTATTATTATTATTATTATTATTATTTATTTTGTGATGATAATCACTGCAAACACGCGTGGGCTGTTCCTATTGGATGTCGTGCACAGATGCCAGAACTCTAGGACTGTTAACACATTTTTTGTTATTAACCCCCAAAGCAAACAGAGGGGTGTTGAAACTCAGTGGTATTGTAATCCGATTTGAAAACAGATCTTTTTTTTCTTCTTCTTTAAACTAGGTTCCAAGAAAAATTTGTTCAGAGATTTAAATTTCAGCAGCCAAGTTAAGTAAGAATAGTTACCGCCAGCGTTCTCTCTTGATATATGCTACTAAATGAATAACTGTTACTTCAAATTAGGTAGTATCAGGTTGTAGAGTTCTAAATAAGAGCCAGCTGTCAATATCCATAGTAGAAGATATAAAAGTTATATCAAATTTAAGCAAAAAACCTCTTTAACACTGTGATTTATTTGCCTTTGAAATATGAGCAAGTGAGTGTCAAAAGCTGTATGAAGTTACCTAAGCAAGATTTTTACTAATTTTTAATACTTGAGTGTATCTTACACAGTAGCAGTGAATATATGTATGTTTTGTTATACTTGCTATATTATGAATTATTAGTTTCTCCATGACTGTATGCTTGCTGTTGCCGCAACTGTGGTACGATTTGATGAAAGTCCAGCTCCAGTTGCATTTATTGGTGCTTTATTTAAGCCCACACTACCGGTTTCGGCCTCTATGTTAGGCCATTTTCAAGTGTGACAGACGTTATGCCGTAGAGAAGACACTTGACGTTGCTTTCTGTATGGCATAACGTTTGTCACACTTGAAAATGGCCTAACATAGAGGCCGAAACCGGTAGTGTGGGCTTAAATAAAGCACCAATAAATGCAACTGGAGCTGGACTTTCATTAAATATTATGATTTGGTGCCTGTTATTTCATTGTAAGCTTCAATAATGTATAGCAATCACAGGGCATTCTTGCATTCTGAGTAATGAGTAGTTATAAAATTGATCGCACCTTTGCAAATATGATCACTTTAACAAGCAATTATTATAAGGGAAAAAAGTAGAAGTCAGAGGAATACATATATGATAGTTTGCCTACCAAAGTTGTCATTTCTGCAACACTCTTCCACACAATCAACATTAATTGTAAATACTTATTGGAGAGATGTCTTTCGAAAGAACACATATCACACCAATATATAAGTAGTATTCACATGCGACGATGGCGTCCGGGCTTCCAGTTTCCATCGCTATTATGATGAAATCGTTGGACCTCGTGTGGGAATCCCTGATGGTGAATATTGAGTAATATGGTCAAGGGACGCTCCTTTGGTAGCGTGGGACTGGTGAGAATTTTGAGCGGACGGGAGACGCGCTCCGGATAGACGAGAAGTTAAGGCGACTGTTGCGCCAAAGTTTGTAATCGATTAATACACATTAACGTAATATTTTATCTTAATCCCCAAGTCTTCATATCTTTCCTGCACTAAGATCACACGGTGCGGTAATGAATATAATTTTTTCAATGATTCAGTTTTTTTTATATCAGGTATGGTAATATGTTTCACTTAATTTGCTCTGTTTCAATGGTACGACAACACACGATTATAAATTCAGAGACTGAAGACGAGATTTCATGGATGCACAATACAGTTCCAGGTTAACGATTAACGATAACTACCGTTAAATTGTCCGTAATGTGGCGTTTTAACGTTTAACCAAGTTAACTTTTTTATTAAGGGTTTATGATTAATGAAGTTAACTTTTGGTTAACGCCATCCAGCTCTAGCAAGGACCATAGTTGCAATTTGGATTCGCTTGTGCCTGCAGCACTATAAATGTCATTTAAAGACATTATGCAATGAATCCTAAATGCTGCTTTAAATATAAATATTTTATTTCACTATAGGCCTATTTCGGCTTTTAGCGCCATCGTCAGGTGATGTTCGTTGGTCCTGACATCCATATACATCGATGGTTTTATGGCTGTCAGTCCTTAATTTATTGCTTTGAATTGTAATTATTGCAATATTTCTGATGACTTATGTTGTTTTAATTTTATTGCAATATTTCTGATGACTTATTTACGTTGTGACAGCTTTTGACAACCAGAGATGTAATTACATAATACTATCGATGTTTATGGATGTCAGGACCAACAAACATCACCTGACGAAGGCGCTAAAAGCCGAAATAGGCCTATAGTGAAATAAAATAATTATATTTAAATCAGCATTTAGGATTTATTGCATAATGTCTTTAAATGACCATAGTGGTAGTTCAGAGTAATCATTCGCTCTGTCTGCCTTAAAAAAAATCTCCATTGATTAACGTACGTTAGGAACGAAGATATTTAACAAAACCGTAACTGCTTGGAAATGGCTGTCAAAAGGTTGAAGCAGAGTTTCAGATGACCACTCAAACTTTTTAAGTTCTTACATATCTTTCTTTGAAATTATGATTTGTCTAAAGAACAAGTGCACAAATTCTGAAAAACTAAGATAATATTAACAAACGTTCAGCTATATTTGAAAAAGCAACGTACTCTTCTATTAACAATTATATATTAAAATAGATTTTAACGATAAAACAAATGGGTGTAGTTATTTGGCAGAGGTATTTAGTCCTGTGACAATGTGGCCCACTTGAAATAAAAACTTCGAGAATTTGGCCCGAGGAGGAAAAAGTTTGAGTATGGCTTGCTCTATCTAGCAGCTGAATTTACAAGCAGTGTTCCACATGAACGACCAAAAAAGCGCTAGATACAGTGAGCCTTGGAATAAACATGTTGCGGAAGCAGATAAACTGGCTACTGTGAGTATTCCACCCTCCACCCAAAATGGAAAGATTAGGATCATTCATTGATCAGAAGCTAAGTAGATGGTCTGCTCATTTGCTTGTGCGTAAACTGCTTACATTTTCCTTCTTATTAATTTTTTTAATTATTTTTTGTACCTCTTTGTTTGAACGTAGGGCCTGATGACGGCGGTTTGTATGGCCAAACCCGCTTCGCTTCCCCGTAGTAAATACAGTAAAAATGTAGTCACACCTGAAGGTCCGTGTCTTGCAGGTTATATGTATATTAGCTGTTAACCTGTGATCCATAGCAGTCAGTATAAATGCACCTGTTAGGATCAGCCAAGGATTATCTAAGACTCCAGTAACCGGGAGTCTAGTCTACATCCTTGCCAGTGTGGGAAAATGTGTGTAGACAAGCAAAATTCACTGAGCGTAAACGCCACTGAGACAACATCCAGCTGACAAAGTCTACTATCTTAGAAGATAAAGGGAAACCTACGTTTTTAGCGTTTGTCGATTTGGAGAAAGCTTTTGACAATGTCGACTGGAATACACTCTTCCAAATTCTGAAGGAATCAGGGGTAAAATGTAGGGAGCGAAGAGTTATATTCAACCTATACAAAAACCAGACAGCAGTTATTAGAGTCGAAGAGCAAGAAAGGGACGCAGAGGTTGGGAAGGGAGTGAGACAGGGTTGTAGCCTTTCCCCAATGTTGTTCGCTCTGTACATTGAGCAGGCAGTGAAGGAATGGAAGGAGAAATTTGGAGATGGCATTGAAGTGCAGGGAGAAGAAATAAAAACATTGCGGTTTGCCGACGACATAGTAATTCTGTCAGAGACCCCAAAATATCTGGAAGAGCAATTGAATAGAATGGACAGTGTCTTGAAAGGAAGATATAAGATGAACATTAACAAGAGTAAAACGAAGGTAATGGAATGCAATGTCAGAAAACCAGGCGATGCTGAAGAAACTACATTAGGTAATGAGACAATAAAAGTAGTAGTTGAATTTTGTTATTTGGATAGCAAGATAACTTCTTCTTAAGAAGATATAAAATGCAGAATGGCTATGGAAAGAAAAGCGTTTCTTAAGAAGCCAAACTTGTTAACATCCAATATTAATTTAAATGTTAGGAAGTCCTTTCTGAAAGCATTTGTCTGGAGTGTAGCATTGTATGGGAGTGAAACATGGACGATTTGGAATTCAGATAAAAGATGATAGAAGCTTTTGAAATGTGGTGCTACAGACGAATGATGAAAATTAGTTGGGTAGATCACGTAACTAATGAGGAGGTACTTAACCGAATTGTGGAGAAAAGGAGTTTCTGGCATATCCTGACTAAGAGAAAGGGTAGATTGGTTGGACACATTCTGAGACATCAAGGAATTGTCAACTGAGCATTAGAAGGAACCGTGTGGGGAAAAAATCGTAGAGGGAGACCGAGGGACGAATATGGTAAGCAGAGTCTACATCTACATCTACATACATACTCCGCAATTCACCGTAAGGTGCGTGGCGGAGGGTACACTGTACCACTACTAGGCATTTCCTTTCCTATTCCACTCCCAAATTGAACGAGGAAAAAAAGAATGCCTATATGCCTCCGTACGAGCCCTAATTTCTCTTATCTTGTCTTTGTGATCTTTACGCGAAATGTAAGTAGGCGGCAGCAAGATCGTACTACACTCAGCTTCAAATTCCGGCCCTCTAAATTTACTTAACAGAAATTCACGAAAAGAACGTCGTCTTTCTTCCAGCGATCCCCAATTGAGTTGCCGGAGCATTTCCGTGACACTCGCGCATTGGTCGAACCTACCGGTAACAAATCTAGCTGCTCGCCTCTGAACCGCCTCTATGTCTTCCTTCAAACCGATCTGCTGCGGGTCCCAAATACTTGAGCAATACTCAAGACGTGGTCGTACAAGCGTTTTATACGCGGTCTCCTTTACAGATGAAGTACATCTTCCCAAAATTCTCCCAATAAACCGAAGTCGGCTGTCTGCCTTACTCACAACTGTCCTTACATGCTCGTTCCATTTCATATCGCTCTGCAATGTTACGCCTAGATATTTGAACGACGCGACCGCATCAAGAAGCTCACTACTGATGCTGTATTCGAACATTATAGGATTGTTTTTTCTACTCATGCGCATCACCTTACATTTTTCTACATTGAGAGCTAGCTGCCATTCTTCGCACCAACTAGAAATTTTGTCTAAATCAAACTGTATGCTATTACAGTCAGTTACAGACGACACCCTCCCATACACCACAGCATCATCAGAAAACAGCCGCAAATTACAACTTACTCTGTCCATCAGATCATTTATATAGATAGAAAATAATAGCGGTCCTATCACACTCCCCTGGGGCACGCCTGACGATACACTCGTCTCTGATGAACACTCGCCGTCGAGAACAACGTACTGCGTTCTATTACGTAGGAAGTCTTCCAGCCAGTCACAAATCTGTGAAACTATTCCATAAGCTCGTATCTTCGTTAGCAGTCTGCAGTGTGGCACCGTGTCGAACGCCTTTTTGAAGTCGAGAAAAACACAATCCGCCTGTTGCCCTTCGTCCATGGCTCGCAAGATGTCATGTAAGAAAAGGGCAAGCTGAGTTTCACATGAACGATGTTTCCTAAACCCGTGCTGATTCATGGAAAGAAGCTTTTCCGTTTCAAGGAAATTTACTATATTCGAACTGATAATATGCTCCAAAATTCTACATGAAACCGATGTCAACGATATTGGCATGTAATTGTATGGGTCAGTTCTCTTTCCTTTCTTATACACGGGAGTCACCTGCGCTTTTTTCCAATCACTAGGAACTTTGCGCTGAATTAAAGATTCGCTATAAATGCAAGCTAAGTAGGGGGCCAATGCCGCAGAATAGTCTTTGTAAAACCGAACTGGTATTCCATCCGGACCAGCAGACTTTTTCGTATTTAGCTCTCTCAGCTGCTTCTCTACACTGGAAATACCTATTGCTAAGTCCCCCATTTCGGAATTAGTACGTTGATCAAATGATGGTATATTTGTGCGGTCCTCCTGCGTGAAAGATTTCTTAAAGGTTAAATTTAGAACTTCAGCTTTCCGTTTGCTTTCTTCTATTACTGCCCCGGAATGATCAACTAGTGACTGGACAGTGGGCTTTGACCCGCTTATCGATTTTACGTAGGACCAGAATTTTTTCGGGTTCTCGGAAAGATCTTTTGCTAAGGTATGGCTATGATAATTATTGTATGCTTCACGCATCGATCTTTTTATAGACGCACGAATCTCTACTAACTTTTGCCTGTCATCATTGGCGTGTTCTTTTTTGAATCGAGAGTGCAACAGCCTTTGCTTTCTCAGCAGCTTTCTAACATTATTATTATACCACGAAGGATCTTTTCCATCCTTAATCGTCTTTACTGGCACATATTTCTCTAACCCTTCATTAACAATGCACTTAAATTTAGTCCACAATTCCTCTACATCCATAGTCCCAGAATTAAACGATGCCCATTCATTTTCTAAGTGCGATCGTAACATTTGCTTGTCGGCTTTTCCCAACAAAAACACGCTCCTAGCCTTCTTGACTGGTTTATGAACTTTGGTCACCATCGACGCTATGACGATATCATGATCACTAATTCCTGTCTCTACACAGACATCGTTAATAAGGTCAGGCCTGTTTGTGGCTATAAGGTCTAGAATATTTCCATTGCGCGCGGGTTGCCGGTTTAACTGCTCAAGACAGTTTTCGGAGAATGTGTCCAAAAGTATCTCGCAAGACTGCTTGTCTGTACCGCCTGAAATGTAACTAGCGAGGTCCCAATCTATACTCTTAAGGTTGAAGTCTCCTCCAACTAATATTACATGGCCCGGATACCTATGCACTACCTGGTGTAGACTTTCCTTGAATGATTCTAAAACTGCTACAGCAGCACTGGGGGGGGGGGCGGTAAAAACACCCAACTATTAACTTTACTTCTTTTAGACCTGTTATGCGTGCCCAGATAACTTCACAGTTACTTTCAACCTCGATCTCAGTAGAAACAATATCTTTGTCCACAGCGATGAACACTCCTCCTCCAGTTGTATCAGATCTTTCCGATATACATTCCACGCTTCGCTAAATATTTCTGAACTTGCCACATCATCATTTAGCCAGCTTTCGGTGCCTAAAACTATCTGAGCGCAATAACTTCCGTGCAGCGCTGCAAATTCGGGAACTTTGTTTCTAATACTCTGTAAGTTCGCGGCTAATATTTTTATGTTCGAATTTTTGTTTCGAACGTGGCCTGAATTCGCTGTTTGAATGCTGACAGGAGAGTGCTCATCAGAGTTAGCACCTAGCCTAAAAAACCCCCATGTGCACTCCACAAGTACTCTGCTACCCGAGTAGCCGCTTCCTTAGTGTAGTGCACCCCTGACCTATCTAGGGGCACCCTACAATTCCCCACCCGATAACGCAGATCCAGAAATCTGCAGCCATGACTGTCACAGAGTCAGCGAAGCCTCTGGTTCAGACCCTCCACTCGGCTCCAAACCAACGGACCCCGATCAACCCTGGGAACAATGCTGCAAATCGACAGCTCTGCTTGCACCCCGAGTGCGAAGGCAGCAGCCTTCACCAATTCCGCCAGCCGCTCGTAGGAGGTGCCTTGGTAGCAGGGACAGAGAGCGTAGCGTGTCCCACTCGACGCACCAGACTCCCCACCATCGCTGCACTCCGAGACAGCAGCCTGAAGACGGCTGACCGTAGCCAACAGCACGCTCAGCTGTTCGCGAACCGCGGCCAACTCCTCCTGCGTCCGCACACAGCAGGCACACATACTATCCATCCTATCGATACAATTAACAGCAATTAACAACTTTAAAGAAGCCTAGTACTCTAATGAAGGCGGCTGGCTGCTGACTTAACTGTGGTCAGTGGTAACTACACTGTCGAATCAACAAAACTGAGTCCGGCAGCTTAGCGCTGTTAACGCCGCGACACTGGTGACAGCTGGCACTGGACACATTCAAAAGGCTGTAGGTTGCCGAACGTTTTCTCAGATACTTGCACAGGACAGGGTAGCGTGGAGAGCTGCATCAAACCAGTCTGCCGACTGAAGACCACAACAACAACAACGAAGATACAATTTTGTTGAAGCAACACCTTCTGGGATTTTGTTCTAAAAGAGGCTACGGAGATGGATCTATGGAACCAATTAGTAAATAAAGACAGTTGCTTTCAGTTGAGCAAGGATGCATCGTTATTACATCAGCAAAGACACGCATTCGGAGGCAGCCAAAGCAGTTCCTGAGGCCGACACCTGAGGTGGCGCTTTCCCCACCGTCACTCCTGAACCGTATGTAGAGGTTAATAATGCCGGAAGCAGATGAGGGGGGATTGCATATAAATGTGGCTTCCAGTAGTCAGACATAATGAACTTTGAGAAATGGCAACATGTTGGACTGTTGAAACATCACACCTTCTGGATAAACCACCGAACTGAATACCCAGTGCAGGCCTATATCAATGACGTCGGATTACAGCAGGATTCTAGAACAAATACTTTCCTCAAATATTATGCACTACCTCGAAGAGAACGGCCTATTGACCCATAGTCAACACAGATTCAGAAAGTATCGTTCTTCTGCAACACAGCTAGCTCTTTACTCACACGATGTCATGAGTTCCATCGACAAGGGATCTCAAATCGATTCCATGTTTCTCTATTTTCGGAAGGCTTTTGACACTATACCTCAGAAGCGTCTTCGAATTGCGTACTTATGGAATTTAAGTTGTGTGATTGGATTACTTTCCTGTCGGAAAGGTCACAGTACGTTCTAAATGAGGCAAGGCACTTAGAAGATGCAACAGTTCTGCTAAAGAAACTGCCTACACTACATTTGTGCGACCAACATTGGAGTATTGCTACCAATTGTAGAATCCCCAGGAAGTGGGTCTGACGGGTGATTTACCTCCCCGTATAGGTAAAAAATGTGATTCCTTAATTTCTGCTGGCGAATAACAACTTCTAAAATCTTACGGGTATGCAGACAGGCATCAAATCCGTCGTCGGCCGATATTTCGGCAGCAGACCACTCCGCCATTTTCAAGGCGAAACTGCGGTGTGGAAGCAATGTGCAACGAGCTTTAAAGCCTCGGATTTCAATGAGTAAACAGGAAAGCCAACACACACCAAGCAAGCAACTGATTTGCTGAATTTATTTCGACATGTTTTGACTTCCACATTTTATTCAATGACTAGTACTATGAGCAGACAGATGGAGTTGCGATGGGAAACCCTTTATCACCTATCATTGCTAATTTATTCATGGAGGACTTTGAAAATCGGGTACTGGAGTCAGCGGCGTTGAAATCTGCTTGTTTATTTCAGATATGTAGGTGACCCTTTTGTTGTTTGGCCTCATGAGAGTGAAAACTTTATTTTTTGGAACATATAAATTGAGTCAACCCCAACATCCGTTTTACAATGGATGTGGAAAAGAATGGTTGCCTTTCCTTCCTTCATGTCTTGGTCTGGAGGAAGGTAGATGGTACGTTGGGACATGCTGCTTATAGAAAGCTAACTAATCCTGTTTTGTATCTGCAAGCTGATAGTTGTCACCACCCAGTTCAACGTGAAGGGGCTTTTCGAACCTAGGATAGCCAAGAATCCCTTTATAAGATTTTTATTGCCCTAGATCACTTATTGATTTTATATGACTAGTTTCGACTCATTAAAGAGTCATTATCAAATATTACTTATCCACTCATGTTAAGACATATAATTCAGATGAACCAACATCATTGTGGCAAGTTACAAATGGTATGCACATCATCAGTTGAACATGCCTTTGGGTCATGTTGTTCAGGACCGTGTGCTACATTGTGCCCCTTGTCTGGTAGTACGTTAATCACAGTGCAAACTAATGATGTGCATGCGACCGTCCTATCAATTCTCACCAATAAGACTTGGACAATACATAACTCAGGGTAGTAAAGGTTTATGGCTCGTTGTCTCTGTTCATTGGGGTGAGTTATGTATGTCAGATTCTATGCCCTAAACAGCTACCCAATCTGTTTAAACAAGATCAATAATTAATCTGTAGTTTAGCCAGTCTATCTATCTGCATATGAAGACGTGAAAATGTATTTAACAAACATAAATTAAATCTCTGAATGACCTACAAAAAGAAATTCTAAGATAAAGAAAGAAGTGAATCACTCACGAAGTAATTATTTAAGAATCCAGTTATTACTCTTATTACAACTGAAACGCGGAAGTGGTTCTACTTTATATATTGGTGAAAAACTAAATATTTCCCCAACTATCATTCATAAGTGGCACAATAAGTATCACACCCACTCGAAAGTAAAAGTTCCAAATTGTCACTCGTAAGTTAGAGTAGTCCATCTAACTTTTCAGTTCCAAGTTAATCTGCGATAAATTTGTTATAAAACACAGTTTGTCATCACACGAGTATACGATTGCTGAATTATCACAGTTCCACAGCCGTACTAGCGTGTATAATTTATCACTTTTCAAGCAGTAAATTTTCTAAGTCTACACATGCCTATCTCTTCAAATCACAAGTTCGTAACGCGACTTCAGACCGCCCAGGGTCACAAACTTTCACCACCAAGTCCTAGTTACTTTTTCAAATATACTGCCGCCGTCGAAATATAGTTACGCAATTAATATTTAATTTATCATGGCTTTTTATGTAAATATATTAAGTTATTGTCAACAAATACTTATAATTGTTTATATATAAATTATCTACTGCATATCTACTATTTTTAGTCGGCCATGAAATATTTAAGTGGCAGTTTACAACATAAGAAAACGATCGTTACTAAGAAAAATATTAAATATAATAAAATACATATATAAATGTAATGCGCTTTGCTCGTTTCATGTTTTGTTTTTCTATGGTGGAATCTATGTTCTAACACAAGAATGTTATTACTTCAACGAAAAGCAGAACAAGAGAGTAAAACAAAGTTTATTGAAAGAATACGGAAATAACGTGGTACATCTTTTAAGATAAGTAGCGTGGTGCAATGCTGCTCATTTGCTTCTTAATCTGTTACTGGTAAACACTACGTATCAATAATTGTAAATATAAGTCTTATAATATTATTATTGTACTACTGAAATTTATCGGCTTTTTATCTGTAAGGGATATTCAAATTGTAATTACGGCGTCTGATTCTCTCACGTCTCCTGAATCCATTCATTCCCTGATTTTATATGGATTTTTAGAATAATGTTTGTGGCTATATTGTATTTCAGTTGCTATCTGGAATAGCGGCCCTCGCTCAGCCAAGCGTTTCCGGTTTCCATCTCCATTAGGAAGACCCTGACTACCTGTCTCTTCACTAGGTTCAATCTGTTAACCGGCCGGCTGGGGAACCCAACGGCCTGGAAAAACCCGCATTTCACATGGAAACAATCAGCTTCCCCCTGTATCTGTAATATCACATGCATACCATTTGTAACTTGCCACAATGATGTTGGTTCATCTGAAGTATATTTCTTAACATGTCTAGAAAAGTAAGATTTGTTAATGACTCATTAAGGAGTCGAAACTAGTCACATAAAATCAATAAGCGATCTATGCCAATAAAAATCTTATACAGGGATTAAAAGATCGCCTCCTACAAAATATCCTGAATGTCAGGTTGTAGCGATACACTAATATTTTTTTATTGCAAATTATATCTGCGACGCTTGTCACAAACACCCGTTCTCTCTGCCAATAAATCTCATTATCCTTGTTTCAATTAATACATTAACTATTTCAAACGATCTGGAGAGAAAACGGAATCGCTTGTCGTCTTTCGTTTTCCTACCTTTATACTGAGCGGACGTATTGTACTCGACCTCGCGAACTATGTAAGTGTGAGCCCTGGTTAGCATTCTCTAATGTAATAAATTTTAAATTTCATTTTGAATTCCTAAGGTAAGGTAAAGCAGTCAACAATCCGAAGATTGGTTTGAACACCACAGTGCTTTACTAGGCATGGTCCTGTTTGGAGGTGGTATGCCGTTGCCTTCCTCCGACCTTCGAACCGACTTACCCAGCCAGTTATAGGGGGACCTACAGTTTAACGTGGGTTCCGAACCACGGTGCTACTCGGTATTTTTCATATCAGCAATACTGCCAGAGGTGAAAGAAGTGGAAAGTTACAGATAAAAATCCTAGGACCTGGCGGGGATCGAACCCAGGACCTTCGGATTTGTACTCTGGCACTCTACCACTGTGCAACCGAGGCGCACTTCGAATTCCTATTTTATTTAAATAATGACGATTTCTCCCCATCTTTCATTAAATTTATGACTTGATTTTCAGCAATATTAGTAAATTGATGCTTGGTCATTGTTGCCTATTGTCTCATGATGACGAAAGAACATTCTCGATGCAAAATTTATTTACTCTCATTCTATATTAAAAATTGAATTCAATGCCTGCAGGAAATCTTCATTCTGTTAAAAGCGAAGTCCGATGATTTCTTTAACTTTCGATAACCATAGTGATCAAAATTGCACACGCTCTTAAACCTTTAATAATTAATAGTCATGAAACCAAGCATCAGTTTACGAGAACGAAGATATTAATCAATTCATACAGATTCAACTGCAGTGTCACGGCTTCCACCAATGAATGCATACCAAGTAACTGATTCCGCTATTTTCTTATGTAATGGTGCTTTCTGGTGTTGTCGTAATTTTTAATTTACATTGCTACTGAGAAATGACGGCGGAATCTTTTGTGGTCCTTTCAGTGTATCAACCACTTCAAAAATTAATATTCATTGCTGATCTTACGGTTAGTTAAATTTCAATTCCGGGTTTCAACTTTGATCTTGTGACGACACCAGCGATAAAATTCAGAAAAAAAGTATCATTACAAGGTAATTATAATTAGTGCATAGGGCTCACGTCGTTTTCTGACGCGGAAAGTTTGCCCACTGATCTGTCGCATCTGAAAGTCACTTTTCGTCAGAATGGTTACAGTGCAATGGCGACAATGGCCTTTCTGCCGAACGTTGGCAGCGCTTACAACAAGATTGGCTGCATTTTGGTAAAAACAATGTGAAATGTGTGTTTAGTCCACCATCCAAAATTAAGGCACTGTTGTGATCTGTTAAGGATGATCTCGGTTTGTGAAAGGCGGATGTCTATCGTATCCCATGCAGCGGTGGCACGCCATATGTTGGTCAAACTATTAGGACTGTTGAGGAACGTTGTATTGAGCATAAACGTCAAACAAATCGTATGTGGCCGAACACTGGCTGGACACAGGTCACCCTATGGAATACAACAAAACGGAAATTTTGGCATGCACTTCCAGCTACAGGGACTGGGAAGCGATTGAAATGAAAGAACCAGACAACCTTATGAATAGGGATGGAGGATTTTGCTTAAATTCCGCATGGGATTCTACTCTCCCAGTTGTCAAAAAACAGAGGGACAAAACTAATCCGAGCGCATCCCTTGAAACTGATGTTTATTATCGACATTCTGACCGTTTGGTGTCGGCGCTGTGTGTTTGCTTGCTCGGTGTGTGTTGTCTTTCCTCTTTACTTATTGAAAACCGAGGTTTTAAAGATCGTTCCACATTGCTTCCTCACTACAGTTTCGCCTTGAAAAAGGCAGGGTGGTTTCCTGCCGAAATATCGGCCGAGATACAACTTAATACCTGGCTGCATACCCGGAAGCTTTCTTCGGAGTTGTTATTCGACAGAAAAAAATCTTTCACCAACTTTCTCCATCCATAGGGATCCATGATCATCAAAATAAAATAAGAGAAAATAGAACGAAAACGGAAAGATTCAGGTGTTTTTATTTCTCCCACGATATTCGTGAATTTGAACTTCAGAGAAATACCATAAAGCCGGCTGTGGTGCCCGAGCGGTCTGTGGCGTCTCAGTCACGGTCTGCACGGCCGCTGCGGTCGGGGGTTCGAAATATAGATGTTTCTGCCGTCTTTTCAAAATGGTTCAAATGTTTGTTAAGCTTATGGGACTTAACTATGGGGTCATCAGTCCCTAAACTTACAAACTACTTATGAACTACTTACGAACTAGGACGGCACAAATATCCATGCCCGAGAGGGGATTCGAATCCCCGACCGTAGTGGCCGTGCTGACCGTGACTGGAGCGCCTCAGTCCCCTCGGCCACCGCGGCCGGCTCTCCCGTATTTAGTATAAGCTAGTTCGTAAGTAGTTTGTAAGTTTAGGGACTGATGATCCCGTAGTTAAGTCCCATAAGCTCTACAAATATTTCAACATTTTCAATATCATAAAATCGGATCGATGAACCCTCTGATATCTACATAAAAAGGTGATTAAGAGCGTATTTATGTATATGTAGACGTATATGTAGAAATATTAATTTCCCTAAGTCAGGAAAACCTAAAATTTGTAATAACATCCATAATATGGAGCGCTTCTATAACGACATAAATGGTATCTGCTGTGTTGTACTTCAGTATACCGAAAGCATAAATAAACATATTTTAGCGTTATTTGCGTAATACAATTTTAAATGAAAGAAGGTCGCCTATCCTATTCTGAACAAATTAAGTGAAAAAAAGTTTTATGACTGTTTTTATATTTCGCACTCTTGCTTTTATTAATTCTGTTTTTATGTATCATGAAATTAGTAAAGTCGAAAATTTTTAAATATCTCTATACCATTTTCAGATCTTTGAGAGTCACCGTTTCACTCGTCTATAGGAAAAAAGTGAATGTACCTGAACGCGTTTCTTTTTCTGATAAAAAAAGAGGAAAAACCCTTGATTCAAAGAGAAGATGCTAAGTTCGCTCCTAGAATTTCGACGTGTACCGCACGATTCGCATGAGACGCGCAGCTGCCTCGTGAAGGAATTAATAACAGTAATGGAATTCTTAAGCTCGCTTAGAATGCGCCGACACTTATGAGCCAAAGCAAACGAAATTACCCTAATTAGCGCCTTCGTTTGCACAAAGTAATTAACCCCCTCGTCTTCCCTCACCCTTCCCCAGCGCTTCTATAAATGTCCTCGACTCTCTCAGGTGCGTCGCAGTTGCAAAGTGTCACGTCTCCTGTGTCTGCGGTGCATACATCAGAGACGGACAGGTAGACTAACAACGCGTCATGAACAGATATAGAAAAGTGTTTCCTCAGTCTTACATTAGCAAACAACACTTCGTTTTCATCTCGGTGTAGGTTGGATCTCTCTCTCATGTAGAAGAATCATGTTCTTTAATCTCCTTTCAAGCAAGGATAGTGTACTGTTCTCTCATTTTCAGTGCCGTCAGAAATCACTCGCAGTTAATATGTATTTCCCCTCTAAGTATGTATGGATTATTTTTTTTTATTTATGGCAGCAACCGTGTTTAATAGGTTAGAAAGGAAACAGCACCGGTTGCAGATTTATTCACAACCGGTTTCGAACAATTATTGCTCTCCTTCGGGTATCTGTACAGGAAACAGTTAAGAATAATATACAAGTACAATATGTTCAAATGTTTGTAAATCTATCGGACCAAACTGCGTGGTCATCAGTCCGTAGCTTACAAACTACTTAAACTAAGGTAAACTAACCTAAGGACAACACACACACACACACACAAGCCCACACACATGCCCAAGGGAAGACTCGAACCTCTGACCGCGCTCCGCAGCGAGGCGCCTTAGACCGCTCGGCTACTCCACCGCAGCTATACAATTACAAATATTACATAAAATTGCGGTAGTATCACAGAATTAAAGGGGCAAGAAGTACACTGCATATAAAGCTTTCTTGAAAAGTTACAAAATGTGAAATGTTAATGCTGCTGCATTTTGATGAAGTAAGGAACTATACAAATCATTAAGTTGATATACACGATAAATGTTTAGTTACTTACTGAAGAAGTGCAGGTATTATGCTGGAACTCATAAACTAAGTTCTTAAAATGTGCATCTTTGGATAAACCACATAGTGGGCATAAATAGAAAAGGGAAATAAACTTATACGATGTACGAATCATATAATACAGTAATTTTAAAAGAAAACAATTTTGAGTGTGTATCCCAGCAGACTAAATGCCCAACAGAGTCATAAACCGGTCTACTAACCGCCTAGCAGAGTCATATACTACTTATGACTCTGTTGTGCAGTTATTATGCTGAATTGTATATTCAAAACACGGATTTCTGCTAAGATTACTATATCACTCCTACATCGTATAACCGTATTTCTCTTTTCTCTTTACGCCCACTAAATGGTTTATCCAAAGAGGCACATATTAAGAACTTAGTTTACGAGTTCTAATCTCTGCACTTGATGTTCAGTATTATTGTACGATGGTCTGAGTGAACCTACAGGGCACAATTTATGTAAGTAACTAAATATTTTTTTCCGTTTATATGAACTTAATGCTTTGTAAAGTTCCTTACTTTATCAAAATGCAGCAGAATAGCATAATAATATCTCAGATGTCACTTTTCGAGAAAGCTTTATATACACTTTTCTTCTGCCCCTTTAATTATGTGATTCTACTTCGGACTTTATGTAATCTTTGTAATTTTATTCTTAACTGTTTCCTGTACATATACCTGAAGAAGATCAATAATTCTTCGAAACCGGTTGTGAATAAATCTGCAATCCTGCAACATGTGCTGTTTCCTTTCTAACCTACGTATCGATTGTTTATTCCACTGGCTTCGCTGCTTGAACTAATCAATAAAAATATTTAGCCCAATGTTCCTTCTTTATTTCCACTTGCAGTAGTCTACAAAATATCATACATACTACAGCACTGAGGGACTACACTACCGTACGAAGAGAAATGAATTTTGAGTCACCAGACAAATTACATTCATATTCAAAACAAAAAGACACCTGGAGCAACTAGAGAAGGAAATTTGTATTCATCGTATGACATAACAAGTAACCTACTACCAAATATTAAGAACCCGATACCATCAAACTCAACTGAATCGTTCGACACCAGTAACTTGAAGCACCAAATACATAATTTTAGCATGTGAAACACATGTTCACAGTAATACAATAATTACATAACCTTCATTGCTTTGGCGGTCGTCACGAAGTATTAAGACAACTTATTCACATACAATGCAAGTGTTAGTACATTACTTATGGTATTTTAACACTTGTAGATATGGAAACATTCCGTTAATAGCTTGTAAAAGGTAACATATCCATGTAAATTGGTCATCTTGCATGTTTTGCGATCTGGTCTGATATATAAAAGATTTTGAAGCCTATTGGTTCAGCAAGTCACTTGATATGGATTAATACCGATTTCATCACTCACTTGAAACAGATTGTTAATATTTTATAGTATTTTAACTTATGTTATTTTTCAGAAAGCAACACAGAATCCAAAATATATGTTGTCATGAATGATTACAACACATATTTTTAGTAGTCGTTTACACTTCTTTGTTTGTTTATAAATATAACTGTCAATGTCATTCTGTTTATATATATATATATATATATATATATATATATATATATATATATATATATATATATATATATCCTCTTAGTCATTTGATGTCTGGACGAGATGCTACGAACATGTATTGTTTACACACATAGTGTCCAAAGAACATGAGGTCACAGAGACTATGTACTTGAGAGTGTAAGAGCCAAGATGGCTGTGTATTTTGAAAGTGAATGAAGTCATGATTAGTGGCTGTTACTAAATTTAATTTGTCTGCCTCAAATCTGGCCCTCTGCCTTTGTGGGAATCATATTCAAAGAGAACGGGATCAACTGAACTTAGTATTTTTCATCGATATACTGCAGAGATATTGCGTATTCCGCTACCATATGTAGTCAATGTGCAATCTTTGTCGTATTATGACACACACGAGCACAGAATGCGTCGATCTCAAATGTTATGGGTAGCTGGGATGGTACAACAGGACATTTTCATTAGTATGTTCTGAAGAAATGATTAACATTGCAGGCATTGCGGGCCTAGAAGGCACAGCGTCCACAATGGGCCCTGATACGTTGCTGCATGCGTGGTGGCATCGTCGGTTAGAGGGTGCGAAGGCGTCCTGTGGTACCGCCATCGATGCTGCATTCACCTGGTTCCAAAGTTCGCATGAGATGGTTGGCGTTGGATCACAGCACTGCCCCAATCATTTCAGGATATCCCACATTGACGACAAATCTGGTGATCTGGCGAACAGCCGGCCACAGTGGCCAAGTGGTCTGCGGCGTGCCAGTCTGCACGGCCGCTACGGTCGGGGGTTCGAATCCCCCCTCGGGCACGGATATTTGTGTCGTCATAAGTAGTTTGTAAATTTAGGGACTGATGACCCCGCGGTTAAGTCCCTTAAGCTTAACAAACATTCTGAAACACCAAGAAAGCACGTGTTCGTGCAGCATCATGTGGTCTTTTTTTGCCTATCTGAACATTGGCGTATGTGGGGTTGTGCAGAAAAGTTATGACTGTGGGTCACAGGATCACATTCATATTGATCACGACGCGCGGGACTGGCCGCGTGGTCTAAGGCATCATACTACACACTGGGCTGTCGCTGTCTTGGTGAAGGAGTATCGGAAGACTGTGTTTGGCAATTCTGCTTTAGCAGAACTGTCTTCAGTATCATCATCATTGCCATTCGTAGTGAAGGTATTGATTCTCCAAGGCATTAAAGATAAAGGTGAAGCAATGAATTAAAATTTGAATTGCGGCCGGGAATCGAACCCGGACCTCCATACTTACTAGGCAGACGTCTTACTGTTAGCCCACCGCACCACTATCGATTAAGACGCCTCGGAACAGTCTAAGTACGACTTCCCTCCACGTCACAAACTTTAATTCAGCATCTGTCTTCCATAGATAATTGCCACTAATGCCAAGGCTCTCCATTCAGCGGAATAGCACCTCGCATATTAGAACATTCCTGTTAAGATGATATAAATATCAATTTAAATATAAATTCAGAAACCCTGAGAAGGTTTTTCGTCTCGAACATGTTTTCGTTGTGGAAACTATTATACACTTCTCACACTGAAGCTCAAGCTAAATTTCAAGTTTCTGTAAAGACTGCCAGTTTTGAGGATTTGGTGTCTGTTTAAATTTGGCATGCTTTTCTTATTTGCCTTTGTAAGAGTGATCTAACCTGTTTTGTATACCATCAACCTCCTCTTTTGTTAATTTGTTTTGTATAAATTTGTATATAACTGTCGACAGTCTTTCTCTGAATGTAAGCCACATCTGTTCTACACTCACAATGTTACTTTCGAAAGACTGCAGAGTCTTACTCAGGAAAGCATAAATCAAATGTTTACCTGCTGTTTTGAATTAATAGCATTTTCGTTTAATTTTGGTGGATTTGGGATATCCTAAATTCAGTCTCGCTATTAAGACTCTGTGTTCACTAATCTGTGTGTCTATTTTGATGCTCTTTATTAGCTCTGGATTATTTGTTGCTAAGAGATCAAGTATGTTTCCACAACTATTTATTATTCTTGTCGGTTCATGAACTAGTTGCTAGAGGTAATTTTTCGAGCTTAAATTTCCCTCTGGTATTTGTCTGTAATTTACAGAAGTGTCTGAACTGATAGATTGACGGATAAAAAAAAAAAAACAAAAAAAAAAAACAAATTTCCTTTATTCATCTTATTGCCCAGCGACGTCTTTCACTTAGCTTAAGTTGAAATAAGACAGTAAGGTAAAAATTAAGAGCATTCTTATCAGCTCAAGACGCTATTTAATGCTTCCAAACTTGATACAAATACCAAAATAATGTAAAATTTCTTTTTTCTCCTTTCATCTTCCCACTGTGGCATTAACAGAAACGAAAATTCTAGATGACAAAGGCGGTCGTGGAACGAACGAGGCGCCAGACGATGGAGGTGCTGTCTGCTTTTATTCCTGCTTCGACCGCGGTCGGGTCGGAGCCATTGGAAAAACGTCGTCACGTCTGTAGAGATTGCCTGGGGAGCGGCCAGCATTGACGGCAGCCCACTCCTAATAAAGCGGGCGACAGAGCTTTCGCAGATGGCAGAGAGCGCCATCTGTCCCAGGGGCTCTCCGGGTTATTAGTATAACCGACTCGCTGCCTCCTAGACCCTAATCTGCCTTCTGAAATGAATCTCTGAGAGTAGCTGGTCCTACACACACCAGCACGAATAAGTTAATAAGTTCTGTTCCTACAAAACGTTCGAAAATACCGTATTTGCCGGCATATAAGACGCACCTGCGTATAAGACGCACCCCACATTTTTTTATAGGAAAAAAATAAATAGCTCCTAATTAATTTGATTTGATTTTTCCAGGGAAGCTAAAACAGTCTTGGTCCAAACCGCCACTGCCCGAACCGAAACTAAGTTTATTGTGCGGTATCGCTCCCTGTATATCTAGTAAAACCAACCAATGCCCTTGAACAGTGCAAGGAGTACCTTTACCAGTTCTTTATTAGACGCAGTTTCTTCGGGTCAGGTTGCCCAAATATTCTGTGCCTTTTATTCTCCAATGCAATGCATTCGAAGATTAGATGTGATGCATTTTCATCGCCGTCATCACAGATCCTACATTTAGGGTCCTCTTCTGTTATCCCCATTGTATGTAGGTATTTTTTGAAATCCCCATGGCCTGTCAGCAGTCCAACCAATCTCTCTCCTGTTCAGACCCAGGATTGCAAAGCTTCTTTTAAAACATGGCTTTGGCATCATTACCTTGCCATGTTTTTGTTGATGGACTTTGGTCCAATATTCTACGTGCTGTCTTCTGAGCCAGTTACGTAGCTCCAATTTGATCATTGCCTTGGTGATAGTCAGGACAGGTTCCGGTCCAATAAATGGAGTCTCTGCCCCCATCCTGGCTAATCCGTCGGCAAGTTCGTTGCCACTGATCCCCGAGTGGCCAGGGACCCACAATAGGTTTACTCTATTGCTTTCCCCTAGCTCCACCAGAACCCTGTGACATTCTGCAACAATTTTAGACCTTGTTGCAGGAGCTGCCAGTGATCTCAGGGCTGCCTGGCTGTCTGAATAGATATAGATGCTACGACCTTTGTAGCATCTACGCAAATTCTCTTGCACACACGCCATGGCAGTGATTTCGGCCTGGAATACTGAGGCCCGTTTTCCTAGAGAGATGACGCCCTCCAGTCTTGGCTGCATCCCGTACACCCCGGCCCCAACACCTTGGTCTGATTTTGACCCGTCATTGAACCAGATGTCTAACTATTTTCTCCCACTGCTCCCTACTTCCAATAGTTATATTGAAAGGCTTGTTGAAGCAGTATGGGGTTACAATATAGTCGGCTGGCATTTCCCCAACCTTTCCTATATTTACCTCACTCACTATTTTAGTGTGTGATTCTGGATATCCCAAAGAGTTCCAGTATATGACGCACCGGCGTATAAGACGCACCCCACATTTTTTTAGGAAAAAAATAAATAACTCCTAATACATCTACTACAATATAATTACAATACATTTGTTCATGTACATAAAATATCAAGGCAGTGCCGTCAACAAGTGTTCATAAATTTTACGCCATCAAATTTCTTGACAGTTTGCGCCTATTCAAACGGATATTTCGCCTGTCGCTGTTTACAGAGCGCGCCGACTATATGGCACAATGGTTGACGAGATCGTCCTACGGGCTTACGATATTGACATCTAGGTGGCTCTGCTTACGATTGCTCCGATCAGACAACGCGCTGAGTCATGCTCCCCTACACAAACGCTCCGATTTGTCGACCGACCTACGAACCAACCAAATTCGTAGCAGCCTACACAAGTTCCAACCAACTGCACGCAGCGATTGCAGCGCCTCCCTGTACTGTGGTGTCTATTTGACGAACTGTTTTTGTTTTGGCGTATTCGCTGCGCAGACAGCAGACGATCGCAGCCAGGAAGTTGGTCCAGTAGCACTACACACGCACAATTTCTCGGGTGGAGTGAAAGGGGGGGGGGGGGGCGGATGTCGGACGGCCAGACCTAACCAACCACCCGACAAGCGAAGTTGGTCGGGAAGCGCTTCCTCCAATTTATCGGACCGCCGATAAATTAGTCCCGACAAATCGGAACGTGTGTAGGGGTCTACGCGAACTTCGCGCGTCGAGCAAGGGGGTTAAAAATGACGCTTTTCGAGAATTTATTGTGAAGCGCAAATGTCCATGTAAGTATTTTTGTGATTTTTCCATAAACGGTGAGAATGATGGATGGTTTGCGTCTGTGTATTGGTCGGCGAACTGTATTGGGCACAGCTTGCTATAACCTCAAAAATACGACAACAGTGAGACGCAGAAGCTGTGCAAACGTCACAAAAAATACTTGTGTACATATTTGCACTTTAGAATAAATTCTCAAATATTATCAAATGTTCAAATGTTTGTTAAGCTTATGGGACTTAACTACGGGGTCATCAGTCCCTAAACTTACAAACTACTTATGAACTACCTTATACTAAAGACGGCACAAATATCCATGCCCGAGGGGGGATTCGAACCCCCGACCGTAGTGGCCGCGCAGGCCGTAACTGAAGCGCCTCAGTCTCCTCGGCCACCGCGGCCGACCAAATATTATCAGGCGAGACATGGACAAATACGTGAGCAGTGTTACATTATTCAAATAATGAATGACACCGTTACAGTATTGCCGAAAAAATCGATTATGGTTAAAGAAATTACGTCGAAAGTTTCTATTTTCTATGATACCAGTTTCACTTAATCTTGGCATTAAAAATAGTAAAAATTTTAGGAAATCTTTACTACATAATAAGCCTCCTGACAGGTATTTTGGTGCATATTATGAACATACATCAAATAAAAACTACGAAAATATAAGAGAGAACCTTAAAAGTACATTTTCCCACATAAAACATTATTTTACCGCATCTCCATTTCTATAGTGTAATGAAGGCATTGATTGTGTTTTGCAGCTAGTATATATTACATACCACCAGAATTTCTTAGGAGTCTCTACCAAATTACGTGAAAGGGTTTCGGTCTGGTAACTATAGTAAGCTTCTCGCATTGACATTCGAGATAAATTTCGAGTTTCTGTAAAATATTGCCAGTCTTGGAGCGTTATGTGTGTTTAAATTTGGCAGGTTTTTCTCTTTGCTTTTGTAACAGTGCTCTCAACTTTTGTTTTCCACGGTGGGTCAGCCCCTCTCGACTGATAATTTGTTTGGTAAAACAATCATCCTTTCTTAGTGAGGCGGCGGTCTAACGCGCTATGTACCATGGAGCCACGGTTACAGTAAGTGCACTTTCCTTCTAGAGCGTTGCTCATACTGTGCCATTCAGGATTTGAAGGGTTATGTGGCTGCTACCTGGGGGTGCTGCAGACACTTCGCCGTTAATCTCCGATCGTTGTTTCCTGCTCGATTGAGCGGACGAGGAGGGCCAGTTGCATAGCCTGCCCTTACACCGGATCTCAAACATTGCGATATTGTTCAAAAGTATCGTGTATGCAATTCCAGATTTGGAGACACTGAGCACGGTTTTCATGCAGCATTGTCAGCACTATGTGAGATTACCGCCATACTGGTAATTAATAGCATTTGATAATTAAACAATATGAAGTTCACTGCAAACATTGACCATGCCAATGCACTAAATGTTACAAAATTTTTATCTTATTAATTATGGTAGCAATGTATGTAAGCAGTTGGGTGACAACATTTACAGTTAGGCCAAAGGTAGAAATTCTCCACGTTGAGATTTGCTGTGTGCTTGTAGCTGACTGGAGGCCAGCGAGCAGGTCGATGTTGGTGGCTTGTTCCAGCTTAGGATTTTCCAGTTTCGTTTTCGGTGAGGGGAGAAAGGGACAATGGCGAGTGCCAGGCACAGTGCGGTGCACAGCGTGAAATAAAATATTCTAGTACTACTGGCATTTGAAGAAATACGATGCAGTTAGTAACCTTTAAGGCCCTCATTGCAAAATAGCCTGTTGACAAATAAACAATACATTAGCTGATATAGTCACATCTGACGTAATATGTTTAATTGACAATGAAAAGTAATAAATTACCAATGAATACAAGACAGTTACACAACTAGCATGGCAATGTTTGTTTATAAAAATAATATATTAACTATTTCTCATTTTATTTTCAATTAATCTTGTGAATTTTATCTTGAAATATTCAGTTAAATCACTTATCTGTGATATAAGAAATTGCACGATTGTAATAAATAGTGCAAAGGTTGTGTATACCAATATAAAAACATAAGAAATTTGTTTAATGTGTAGTGTAATTATTTTGATTTTAAGTAAAGTTTTAGAAATGTATTGGCTGAGCGCTGTACGTTGGAAGTTGGTTAGAACAGCTCACATGGGGAAGTTGATGACGTAGGGAAAAAACCCGGGCAGTTGGGCTTTTGTGGCGCATGCGCGCGATGGCAGGAAGTGATGAGTCGGGAGCAAGTGGTGTAGCTGGCCGGGCGGCGTCTCTCTGCATCAGTCGGCATGTGGATCTTCAGGTGGAGACTTTAGATTTTTGTGTGGCAATTGTCAAGTGTGGTTGCTCATCGTAGACTGCACCAAGTTGTATCGAGTGCTACTGTGTGTTGTGAATATTTAGCCGGTGGAACAAGGTGTGCATCGTACTAAATTAAAGTGACTTTTGTTAATATAACACGTGTCGTCGCATAGGCATGAACATAAACGGTGTTTGAGACAGGCACATGGTGTGAAAACAATTTGCAACAAATATTCACTTTGTCTGGGGGCTCACGAGCTATAACTTTATTTGATAAATGTGTCGACGTACAGACGTATCAGCCACAGGGTTTTAATATGGTGTAATAAACAACATATAGTGAACTTTCACGTGTCTTCAAAAATAGTAGTTAGTACACCCTTTTATCACATGAATTTACCTTATTATGAATTTTTTTGTTAATCATACGCAGGGAAGGAGAGCTGCGAACGTGTGATATCATCCCCTAGAAAACGAGTCAAACAGTAGCAATCACAGCTCCAGTGTTTTTGCATGTTTAGGAATTTGGTTCGCATCTGGTAGTTGTGAGTTTTAAAAAATTAAACTTTCCCTCTTTTAAACTCTCACCCCGGCCTTCACCCTCGCAACTACATTTTTCGCACTCATGTGTCAAAGGCACCATTAATACGCATGGAAACAGTTTTCAACACACGCTGTAACTGTTGCTGAATGGTACAGCGTGTGTTACACCGCGGTCTCTGTAACGAAGTATGATTGCATAAATGAACTTAGAAACCATGCATTTCCGGGCATAGGTAATCCTTTTATGTTCCGTATTCTCTCCTCGGTAAATCCCTAGAGTTTTTACACGGTGGAAAAAAAATCCCTGAATTGGATTGCTAACATTCTAAGTTTCAATTGCATGCTCATATTTCACAACTCGATACATGACACGTTGGATGACATTATTCTTTGTGGGCTTTTATCGTCGACCTTAAGAATCATACGTGAGAATATGTCAAGGATAAAACTTCAAATGTTTGTCAAGCTTAAGGGTCTTAACTGCGGGGTCATCAGTCCGTAAACTTACAAACTACTTATGAACTACCTTATACTAAAGATGGCACAAACATCCCTGACCGAGGGGAAAACGAGCCCCCGTCGGGGAACAGCCTCGCGCATCGTAGCATAGCGCCTCAATGTGCTCGGCCGCTCCGCCGCGGCTATGTCAAGACTGATTTAAATATTTCTGATTATGGAAGATAAGCAGAAAAACTAGTTGTCCGCATATCTTTAACTCTGGCTAGGCCATATTCGCTATTTTTTTCTTCTGACGTAAGAGTATTTTTCACTCAGGTACAGAAAACATATTCGGATGTCACTGTTAGATGACGATGTACAAGGAGCGATGAACCAAATTACTCAGTCTGGAATGACTGTAGAAACTTGCATAGGCATAATAAAGTCGGGAGCAATGGACATGAGTAGACCTTTCGTATTCTAGTTTTACGCCATCATTAAACTTAGATTTTAATCTACAAATACCAACTAGATCTTGATCCACAAATACATCTTAGACCTTAGTTCAGTGATAATACTTAGACCTTGATCACAAATACCACCTTGGCCTTTATACATAAGTATCACTTAGATCTTTGTCCATTAATACTGCCTAGACCTTAGTCCGCTACTACTAACCGCCCTACGGTTCACTAATATCATCTAGACCTAGAGTCACTATACCACTTAAACATGGATCACTTGTACCACGTAGACCTCAGTCCACTTGGACAACCTAGACCTGAGTCCTCTAACACGATGTACACATTAGTACAATATTATCATATTGCATGTTAATTGAACTTACACGTATTAGTCCAATTTGTACTTGCATTGATTTATGTTTTAATCAAATTTTGGAAAAATACCCTTTACACCGTGAAATATTGAATAGTCATACATGACACTGTTCCCCACAATATCAGTATTTTTTAGTTTTCTATAGTAATTTATACTTGTCATTAAAGAACAATGGCTATAATAACAACAAACTATTATCAACCAGGATTGCTGATGCATTTTTATTTAAATGTATAGTATTTTATTAATCCCTATAACAACCACTTTTAACTGCAGTGCACACAGGTCTCAAGCTGTAGATCTATCCAAGTTTAGATTTGAAGGTACAGAAACCCCAGACCAAAATGCATGTAAATCGTAGGAGGTAACTGAAATAGTTTTTAAGATTAGTTATGAGGCTACAGCTATTCATAGACCTTTGACTTAAAATGTATCCAGAATTTTACCTACAATTACACCCAGACCTTTTGCTACACATTTAGATACACCCTGGGTTATGGATGTATCCATACCTCAAACTACTTAGACCCTTGGTTCCGTATCTACCTATTTTTCGACTACAAATGTGCTTGAACCACAAATTGTACTGAATCCTCAGGCTATATTTTAAGAAAATTTTATTGTAACTATATTTTGCTCCTTACTTGACTAGATATTTGAAATCATAACTATTCATTTCTTTCTCTCTAGTGAACTTTTGAAAATTTATATATTTTGATATTTTATGTTTTTGCTGACAATTGTCATGAATGGTACTAACAGTTCATATGCATTTTTATGCTTTTTGTCTGCTATGGCGATTGATACCAGCCGTGTTTTTGGGATTTATGAGTGTTTGGATTGATATTGATCTGCTATTGCTATGTACAAATTTTATTCGCACATTTCCAGAATCAATTCCATGTTTGTTCATTTAACTTTTTGATGCATAATACAATAAATATATTTTATGTACTGGCTGTTTTTTTTATTATCGAATACTGGTGAATCGCTAGACATCTGTAATGCTTATGATATTATAATTTATGTAGATATCATTACTTTGTCAAATATTTAAAAATCGTGATATTAATGTAATTTTCTGTAACATTACACTTCGTAAGAATGTATAAAACCAAAAATATGCAGCTGTATATCTATGTAATCAACGCCATCTGCCAGATGTTTGTGTAACTAATATTCTGAAAAAATACATTTTGTATATTAATGCCACCTGGCACGTATCATGGAACTGTGTTGCATATGATGAGTAACTTGTCAACTGTGCTTCACTATGACGTTAGTCCCAATGTGGCTCACTTATCTACAACAGTTCATGGAGCTAGAATTCAAAATCATGTTTTATGTACAAGACACATTCAATGAATTTTAGCTAGCAATGCCTGATTTTAGCTATTGCTCGTCAAAAATGTTTTAACCAACATGTGTCATATATGTGCAACAACCAATGTGGTTTTCTTCAAACGTTGTACCGCCTTTTATTGGCATTTATAATTTTGTATTTTGATTATTGGAGAGTCAAACTGCCTGTTGGCAGATACAACTATTGACAAACACGTAAGTTGTTATGTATTAAAAAAAAAAAAAAAAAAAAAAAAAAAAAAAGTCTTAATGATTTCATATTTTAAACTGTTCACGAATTGTATTATATCTTCTGTTACTTATAAGCCGGGTCCCCACGCAACGATCTGTCTGCGCAGATGTCTATGCAAATATCTGCGCACACCAATCGTTGCGTGCGGACGGGTGTTTACATCGCCACTAACACGATACGCTTTTTTTTTTTTTTTTTAGTTTATTTTTGTCAGTGATGTAGGAAATCTTGTTATGGTCGTTGTTTGCGAAGTGTCATGTAAAAAAATATAATAAAATAAAATAAAAAATGAATTAAAAAATGCAAACAAACCGCAATAAACCGAAAAGACGAACGAAATGGTCTAGGCGATGGCTGCTTTAACGTAGGCAGTTGTCACATGTGATTTTACTTCGTAAATTGGAGTGCGAACCCGATGACTGGTGTAATTATTTGCGAATGGATGTGGAGACTTATCTTTTGACATTGGTAACTCCTCAGATAATACGTAAAGAGCCGCGGTGGAGTAGCCGAGCGGTCTAAAGCGTCTCGCTGCGGAGCGCGCGGTTGCTCGCCGTGGAGGTTCGAGTCCTCCCTGGGGCATGGGTGTGTGTGTTGTCCTTAGATTAGTTTACCTAGTTTTAAGTAGTTTGTAAGCTACGCACTGATGACCACGCAGTTTGGTCCTATATAATTACAAACACAAACACACACAATACGTAAAGACATATGAGGAGATAAATTTCTCCACATGAGCGGCTGACAGTTACATTAACATTCCTACAAAGACCTCAAATTTTCAACAGCAATTTCTAAACAAGCATTGAGTGAAATCATCCCCAACACTAGTGAAGCTATTTACGCTGCCCTGAAGAATGATTTCATGAAGTAAAGTAGGCCTACCTCCTAACACGACACAAATAAAATTGTCAGAGTTTTAGAAATGTTTGTAACACTGTACGCCTACTTCACTTTATATCATATATGTGGCCAATACGATGTGGATAACTTTGTTTCCCAGTCGGGATTTTCAGTTCTCAGCCATTTTCATCCACTGTCAATATAGTAAACACACGATAAAAGTGTACACTGAGACAGATTTGCTGCGATCTCCTGTCCACACGTTCCAACTTGTCTGCGCAGATGTGATTTGAACCCACAGATTTGAGCAATTTTGCTCAAACCTCCAACTCCAACTTCCAGGTTTGCGCGAATCACATATCTGCGCAAATGTGCTATCCACACGCAACGATTTGCAAGGTGTGCGTAGACATTTGCGCAGACAGATCATAGAGTATGGACCCGGCTTTAGATCCGAAGATGACTCAGAAATGAGTTGAAACCGGCCATCACAATTAATAAATTTTCGGTCAAGACTATAGATACTGCGTCTACTTAATCAAAAAGATTTAGACCGCCTCCCAGAAAAAAGTGTCAAATAACATAAACAGAGAGGTTGTGTGGCACCATTAAGGATAATAAAAACGACGAAATAAATATTTGAAGATTATATCACCAAAGGCTTGCACTACACGGCAGAGCTCGACTATAAACGTCCTTCATTAACGATTAGAACGAGTGTTCTGTTTTTATCCACCTTCACAGCGGAGCGATCAGCGTGGCTACCATATGGAGGACCCTTACCGTCAAGGACTGCGGTGTAGTACGGCATGCCCCTCTTTACCTCACCCAATGACGCTATTGCACGAGGACGACAAGACGGTCGGTTGGGGCCATCTACAGCTTGAACGCTGCACACCATCGCTTACCCGTATTCTTTCTTTGTCGAACACAGCTGTTAATGAACTCCACACACACACACACACACAGACACACACACACACACACACACACACACACACAGAGAGAGAGAGAGAGAGAGAGAGAGAGAGATCCAGAAATCCAACAAATATATTTACAGCTGAAGCAAAACCCACAAAGGGAATGCTGCGGGTGAGATTGAGAGAATATTTCCCATTGGGAAAAGTAGGGGAGGTATTTAAAACAACTAAGGAGATGACCACGGCTGGCTGACCACAGTGATAAAATGGGATGAGGCAGCCACTCTATGACATATTAAAACCTCCAGCCTAAGAGCTTAGGCCAGAGTTGAGACAAATCACAAAATCTTAACACATTGCTTACACTCGTCTCGTCTTCAGGTAATATAAAGGGCAGATCACCACAAAATTCCACCTCTACCCTCTCTGCATGATATAAATTGTGTTCAATTAAAATGTGGTGTACAGTAATCTGCACGCCACAGGGATCACATCGGGAGTTCCTCTTGTCAGAATAAGAAACCTATTGTGAAACAGTGCCCAATTCGGAGGCAGTTAAGTGCTACTTCATCCCCCCTGAGAGGCCGGCAGGAGGAGTGGCATGGAAGGAAAGTGTGCTTTGGCAACCTCAACTTGTTGTCTGTCACTGCAAGCCATTCCTCCTCCCACAATTGCAGGGACCACAGCTGTAACAAAGAAGTGATATCATGCATGAGAATCAGGCACATTGTCACTTCATGTGCTCTGCAAGCCTCCTTGGCAGACGGATCAGCTTCTTCAATATACCAAATTCCAACATGCTCCCGCACACACCAAACAACACCTCCTTCCGACGACGTTGGAGGACGGACAGTTTGTCATATATTTGCTGCAGCAATGTCTCAGATGGATATAGCTCTTGCAACAACTGCGCAGCATTGAGAGAATCGGAGCAAAGAAGAAATCATTCACCTTGTACACAAAATATCAGCTGTAGTGCCTTCAAGATCGCATGTAGTTCTGTAGAAAAAGTGGTGTAATTATCCAGGAGACAAACCATGACAACCTGGTTGGGGAACACACTGCAAAACAATGATACTTATCTTTAAATAATAATAATAATACAGACTGAAAAGTAAAATCCGAAGTTTCACCTTATCAAAACGTGTCAGGTCTAAAACAAGTAAGGTCCCTGCTCCAACCACGTTGTAAAATATTAAAACCAGCCACTCCCATCTCCAGAAGGCAATTGCTCGTGCAAATTCCTATACCGCCTCAATACTTGCTGCTGATTATGAAAGAGCCTTTGCATTGTAGGCCGAGTCATAGTACGGTATGTTGGTGTTGACAGCATTTTATATGCCTAGCACACCATGAGTAACTGAGAGAGAGAGAGAGAGAGAGAGAGAGAGAGAGAGAGAGAGAGATGACCATCATAACGTACTTTTGACTTTTTGGCTATTCCGCAAGAATGTCATTCTTAGCTTTCGAAAAACTCGAGTTACAGGTTTTGTTTTGTTAACTTGGTGTGTTGTTTTAGGTAAAGAATGAAAGAATAGACCATGGCAGAGGAGATGTTTCCGCAGCTTGAGAAGCATCGGTAATCGACGGAATATTCCTGTAATATCAGTTTAAAAAAGTTTAGTAAATTCACTGCTAGTGTAAAGCTGGACATCACAGTTCGACTCCTGCTCCAGCACAAAGTTTGACATGTCGCCTTTGAACGATTTTAACGCTTTGGTGCAGTTAATGTCAGAAAATTTCTCATTCCCAACTATCTGCTGGTGTCCGTTGTATCGAACGTGCCGGCCGCGGTGGCCGAGGGGACTGAGGCGCTCCAGTCACGGTCTGCACGGCCACTACGGTCGGGGTTCGAATCCCCCCTCGGGCATGGATATTTGTGCCGTCCTTAGTCTTAGGTAGTTCATAAGTAGTTTGTAAGCTAAGGGACTGATGACCCCGTAGTTAAGTCCCATAGACTATACGAACATTTGAACATCTATCGAACGTGGTTTTTTTTTTTTTTTTTTTTTTTTTTTTTTTTTTTTTTTTTTTTTTTTTTTTTTTTTCAAACGGGAAACTGCAAAAGCACATTTAAAAATGAGATTAAAATAGTCTTCTACGTCGCTATTGTCGATGGTATAACATATTTACACAGTGTAATAATTCTTCTGTGCTGTACATTTCTAGATTGTTCTTGTGTCAAGTGCATCTGCCATAATTCTAGAACTGGAGGAAAAAATTGTTCAGGAAGCAAATTTTAACGCCGATGGAATAATGAAGAAGAAGAAAGTCATCCCGATTTTTCTAGATATCCTACTAATGGCAGTGTGGAAAACTATTTACACTTTAAACGTTTATGACATTAATACAGAAATTTCTTAAGAAAATTTACATCTGCTACATGATCTGACTGCCTACAAGAGATCTCCCACCATAACAGTCTACTACGATCGGCTTTGAAGATCGTCAAGTTTTCGGACACCGTAGTCATAGTCTACTATTAAACATTCTAATATTGTTTTATCAGTTGCATTTTTCATTTGACATTCAGTAAATACTAAATGAGGAGAGCTATTTATTACCTATTCAAATACCAACTATGAAACACCACTGCCAACAGAATGAACTGGAGTACCATAAGACCAGTGAGCTCGCAGTGTCCTCGACTTCCTCTGTTCCCTGCTGGCTAACGAACACATTCAGCCCACTGCTTTAGTTGAAATATCAAAAGAGAAGTTTGCAGAATCTGCAAGAGCACATAGCCCTCTGCTAAAGGATACAAAGCAAATCATCTATTAATTATGCTCATCCATGAATTACGAAGCGTCAAACTGCATAATGAGAGCTCGTCTCGTCTCGCACACGTCTGAGACTGAAAGTTAGCTCTCCGCCATATGAGGTCGGCGCTTCGACAGACACCGCAGAGATCCCGCCGTGAAGTTCTGGCGTAGGCATTTACATCTGAAAGCAACACCGGCGAATCTCCACTTACGTCTTATTCATCGTCCATAAGTAGTTCTTAAAAATCATGACACTCGACTGCATTAATTGTTTTCCATTACTAGTCGTTTAGGTATTTAAATCACCCAACAAAACAAAGAAAGAAATCTAAAGAGAAATATGTAGGTATTACATAAAGTAATACGAAAGCAAGGGCACTTAACAATGCTTCATAGCATCTATTAAAAACTTAATACATATACTACCTGCCTCGTATACAGGGTGCTGCACGGGAACTACCTTATTTAAAACGCGTAGCACCAGAGGCGCCGACTTTTGAAAATCATTGTGGGTGCTCTATATCACGCTTCACAAATTTTCGAAACCAACCCTCCTGAAAAATCATGTTCATGCAGTTTTGAATGAGCAGTATTTGATAAAAGTAAATAGGCAGATGTCTGGCCTTTTATAGATAGAAGGAAGTAGGAGGAGGAAGAAAAGGAAAGCGTGGCTGCATTAGGACACTACAATAAAGCGATCTAATTGTCTGAAGTTGATATTTCAATATAAGTAATACCCCAAAACGTCTACACGACCAATGAAATAATTTTTCACTGTACACCAATCTACTACATTTTGTGCAAAGCTATTCTTTCTGACAAAAGCACTTGGTAGAACACCGTCATCAAGGTTTAAAGAAATCTTTGAAATATTTTGAGATTTTGAAGTCCGACATCAAAATTGTGTGGTCAGTTCCAAGCAAGAACTGTATATTTCATCGAAACTTTCATCACTTCCAGATAACTTCATGACATCTCTGACAGTATTAATATAGTCCAAGGTTTTTTTAAGCCTGAGAGAGCATTGCAAATTTCAACTGAATCTATAATTGTAATAACAAGGGAAGTGACAAAGATAAATGAAAAACGATTAACTTTAGCATCAGCATCAGATTCTTCAAGCTAAATTCCTGAAAGAACACAATTGAATGTTCATAAATACGCACACCTGAAAGGTCAAAAGGACAGACGTACTTCAGGATGACTAAAGCTATAACACGGACACTCATAACTACTCGCTTGGGAACCCGCGTACAAAACTGGTCATTTCTTTCACGTATGAAATATCGTCTCTCGCTATGCTCACATTTTGCATTGCCTCTTGAGTCATAAGCTAGGTTTTGATTTTTCCCGATTTTTTAAAATTTATACAATTTTATTTTCCACCTCAAATTTATGTGGGTGCTCAGCACCCCTAAAAAATTCTTGGGGAGGGTGGGGGGGTGCACGAGCCCCGGAGAACCCACAGAGTCGGCGCCCCTGCAATTTTTTGGTAGCGATCATGCAGTGGGCAAGACAGGATCACGCGTTCGCCATTGCAGCCAACTTTTCGAATGAACGTTCGGTTATCAGAGCTTCAGAGCCCAGCGTGTATTCGGGAAACAGTTCAACATCGTGCTTGCACGTCGTGTTCCTGATGGGAAATCAGCTGTTATGTAGGTACAGTGGCGCAGCCAGTATTTGGTTCTGGAGGGGAAAACTAAAGCCAACTGAATTTATTAATGGTAAATGCTATCAGAAATATAAGAACCTCTCCGATGTTATACTTGTTTAATTAACATGAGACTATGTGTAAACAACTAAAATAACACTATTGTTCTTAGTTTTTGGCAGCATTCATAAGATTCCACTCGGTGTCGCCGCTGACCTGCTAAGCAGCGGGTCGCCGCATATGAACAATTGTCTCGTAACTTCAGCATAACAATAGCGGCAGCATCAAAGCAGGTCGCGGCGGCATTAAAACCGCTCACAATAACAGCAGCACACGTTCTCAGTGGCGGCATCGCATTGGCGACCCATTGTCACGTTAATTTGTGCTTGCCAAATTATAGTCAAGTTTTGATTTATTGTGGGTAGGCTCATTTATGGATACTGAAAATGTACTAAAAAAGAATCCGAGAACCATCTGAACGCCTGAAAACATCTAGAGGGTAAGAATATCTATTGTGATTTCCCCCAATCGGTTTGCACGCAAACATGCAGTTGCCATTGCGTTTTCTGAACGCACAGCGAGACGAATTCTTGATGAAGAGTTGAAATTTCATCCGTATAAACTCATGCTCATGATGTGTTTATTTATTTACACAAAAATGCGTATGAAGCCTTGATCAATGAGCTGGCTGATGACGTCTTAGTGTTCTTCAGCGACGAGGCAGGTTTTCATTTGTCTGTCTTCGTGAATAAACAAAATATTGGAGTGGCACGAACCCTCGAGAACTTCGTGAGCAGCCACTGCATACAGAACGTATGACTGTTTGATGTGCACTACCAAAAGTTGGCATTATTGGCCCACGGTTCCAACAAGATGGCGCCACAGCTCACACGGCATGGCCATGTTGCGAGAAATTTCCCCTATCGTCTCATTTCTTTGATGGGCGATCTCCAATCGCCCGGTTTAGCGCCACGTGACTTCTTCCCATCTCGAATCCTAGGTGTACGCCAAACGTCCGCAGACCCTGGCTGAGCTACGGAACAATATTCGTGCTGCTATTGCAAACATCGACAGAGACAAGTTGGAAAATGTAGACCGCAACTTTCGATTTCGTCTCTCCAAATTCATCGACCGAAACGGAGGTCATCAAGACATAATTTTCCAAATTTAATGGAATAAAGCTTTAGATGTTACTCTTTGTAAAGGAAAATTAGTTAAATTCATGTCTCTAATACGACTTGTACTTTGTGACACAAATACAAAAAATCAGCTCAAAAGTTGGTGTTACCCATTAAAAACTGACCGTCAGGGAGGTCTGTACATGTCAGTGAGTGTAAAACCAAAGATGTTTGTTGCGAATAATAAACGAAATGGTTTCTGTTTGAGAGGAATACGTCCATAATAATGTGGTATTCACGAAATGACAAATAGTAGCAAACTTTCGATGTGCTACTTATTTTTAGAAATTATATCTGTTTTCATTCTTGCCAGCTTTAAAAAAGACATATCTACATATTAACTGATTCTTCCGTCGGCTCTTGGTAGAACAAATTCTTTCCGAAAATTAATATGCACATTTTTGTGTTTGTTCTACAGGTTTGTTTATTTTGCGAATCGATTTTCGGCTTCTTAGGCCATCATCTGACTTTTACTGAAGTTTACTCAAAGGATTTGCGTTGTCAGCAAACCACAATGGATGTTACATGCAGATAAATAAATAATCTTTCATGGTTCAGTTACTCTCTCTCTCATTCTTAATCCGAAGATTGGTTGGCATCAATTCTTCTCCTCCACACTTCTCTGTTCTCGGATAGCCTGTTCATTTCCTGATATGATTCCACTCCTATATCTCTTTGAATCTGTTTCAAGTACTGCAATCTGCGTCTTCCTCTGCCTCTTTTTCCTTCTACCATCCCTTCCATAATATTAATTATAAACTCATTGTGCCTATACAGATGGCCTATTAACTTGTCACTTCTCTTCATTATCGTTTTCACAAGTGCTCTTTTTTCGCCGATTCTTCTAAGAACTTCTTCGTTTGTCAACTTGTCCGTCCAAGGGATTTTCTACATCCTCCTCCAACACCACAATTCAAATGCTTCTAGTCTTCTCTTGTCGCAAACGCTGAGTGTCCAAGTTTCCGAGCCATACAATGCCACACTCCACAAAGAATTTTATAAATGCTTTTTTGGTCTCTTCTTTTATATTTCTTGATGTAAGAAGCATCCATTTATTGTTGAAGGCTAGTTTAGATTGCGTAATTCTGCTTTTTTATGTCTGCTGAACTTTTGCCATCCGGTGTAATTTTACTTCCTAAGTATGTGTAAAATACTTACAGCTCTGAAAATTGTAGTTTACCTTTTGGCACAAGGTGGCAGCACCATAGCTCGTTACACAAATCGTCACATAATGTTAGTCAAAGATAGGAAACCCACATTCTATGTACGGGTGACATTACAATTATATGCTACATTTTTTTATTTATTTATTTTATATTATATTATTATTTTTTTTTTATTTTATATATTTTTATTCCACTCCCATGAACCACAGGCATTGACGAGGTGGGGTGGCTTGCGTGCCTCAACGATGCAGATAGCCGTACCGTAGGTCCAACCACAGCGGAGGGGTGTCTGTGGAGAGGCCAGACAAACGTGTGGTTCCTGAAGAGGGGCAGCAGCCTTTTCAGTAGTTACAGGGGCAACAGTCTGGATGATTGACTGAGCTGGCCTTGTAACATCAGCTAATGTAGCTTTGCCACACAGTTACTGCGAACGGCTGAAAGCAAGGGGAAACTACAGCCGTTATTCTTCCCGAGGACATGCAGCTCTACTGATGGCATCCTCTCGGGTAAAATATTCCGCATGTAAAATAGTCCCCCATTCGGATCTCCGGGCGGGGACTACTCAGGAGGATGTTGTCATCAGGAAAGACAATACTGGCATTCTACGGATCGGAGCGTGGAATGTTAGATCCCTTAATCGGGTAGGAAAATTAGAAAATTTAAAAAGGGAAATGGATAGGTTGAAGTTAGATATAGTGGGGATTAGTGAAGTCCGGTGGCAGGATGAACAGGATTTCTGGTCAGGTGAGTACAGGATTATAAATACAAATTCAGTTGGGGGTATCACAGGAGTAGGACTGATAATGAATAAGAAAATAGGAATGCGGGTAAACTACTATGAGCAGCACAAGCCAACACCGACAACAGTAGTACAGGTTTATATGCCAACTATGCTGATGATGAGGAGATTGAAGAAATATATGAGGAGCTAAAGGAAATTATTCAGACAGTTAAGGGAGAGGAAAACTTAATTGTTATGGGAGACTGGAATTCGGTAGTAGGACAAGGAAGGGAAGGGAAGATAGTAGGTGAATATGGTCTGGGCAAAAGGAATGAAAGAGGAAGCCGCCTGGTAGAATTTAGTTATAACAAACACGTGGTTTAAGAATCAAAAAAGAAGGTTGTATACGTGGAAGAGACCAGGAAACACCAGATAGATATTATAATGGTAAGACATAGATTTCGGAACCAGGTTTTAAAGTGTAAGACGTACCCAGGGGCAGATATAGACTCTGACCATAACTTGTTGGTTATGAACTGTAGGCTGAAACTGAAGAAACTACAAAAAGGTAGGAAAATAAGGAGATGGGACCTGGAAAAATTGAAGGAACCTGAAGTTCTTAAGAATTTCAGAGGGAGCTTTAGGCAACAATTGACAGAAACAGGGGAAAATAAAACAGTAGAGGAGGAATGGGTAAAATTGAGAGATGAAATAGTGAAGGTAGCAGAGGACAAAATAGGTAGGAAGGCAAGACCTACAAAAAATCCTTGGATATCACAAGAGATACTAAATTTAATCGATGAAAGGAGAAAATATAAAAATGCAGTAAATGAAACAGGCAAAATGGAGTACAGACGACTAAGAAATGAGATTGATAGGAAGTGCAAAATGGTTAAGCAGGAGTGGCTAGAAGGCAAATGTAAGGATGTAGAAGAATGTGTTAATAGGGGAAAAATAGATACAGCCTACAGGAAAATAAAAGAAACATTTGGAGAAAAGAAAAACAGCTCTATGAATATCAAGGACACTGATGGAAAGCAAGTTCTCAGCAAGGAAGGGAAGGCTGAAAGGTGGAAAGAGTATATTGAGAGGCTCTATTAAGGAAATGAACTTCGAGACAATATTGTAGGAAGGGAAGAGTATGTTGATGAAGATAAAATAGGAGATACTGTATTGAGAGAAGAATTTGACAGAGCCATGAAAGACCTAAGTCGAAACAAGGCCCCAAGAGTAGATGACATACCCTCAGAGCTACTGAAGTCTCTGGGAGAACTAACCATGACAAACCTGTTTCACCTGGTGTGGAAGATGTATGAGACAGGTGAAGTACCCTCAGACTTTAAGAAAAATGTTACAATCCCCATTCCAAAGAAAGCCGGTGCAGACAATGTGAAAACTACAGAACCATCAGATTAATAAGTCATGGTTGCAAAATATTAACCCGAATTATATACAGAAGGATGGAAAAGCTGGTCGAAGCCGACCTCGGAGAAGATCAGTTTGGGTTCAGGAGAAATGTAGGAACAGGGGAGGCAATACTCACCTTACGGCTTATCCTAGAAGATAGATTAAGAAAAGGCAAACCAACATTTCTAGCTTTTGTAGATTTGGAGAAGGCTTTCGACAATGTTGATTGGAATAAACTCTTTCAAGTTCTGAAGCAAGCAGGAGTAAAATATAGGGAGCGTAAGGTTATTTACAACTTATACAAAAACCACACAGCGGTTGTCAGAGTTGTAGGGCATGAAAGGGATGCAGTTGTGGGAAAGGGAGTAAGGCAGGGTTGTAGTCTTTCTCCAATGTTATTCAATTTGTACATTGAGCAAGCTATAAAGGAAAACAAGGAGAAATTTGGTGAAGAAATAAAAACATTGCGTTTTGCCGATGACATTGTAATTATGTCAGGTACAGCAAAGGACCTGGAAGAGCAACTGAACGGAATGGACAGTGTGTTGAAATGAGCATATAAGATGAACATTAACAAGAGCAAAACAAGGGTAATGGAGTGCAGCCCAAGAAAATCAGGTGATGCTGAAGGAATTAGATTAGGTAACGAAACAATAAAGGAGGAAGATGAGTTTTGTTACTTGGGCAGTAAAATAACAAATGATGGTCGCAGTACAGAGGATATAAAATGCAGATGGCAATGGGTAGAAAAGCGTTCTTGAAAAAGAGAAATTTGTTAACATCGAATATTGATTTAAGCCTAAGGAAGTCCTTTCTGAAGGTATTTGTATGGAGTGTTGCCTTGTATGGGAGTGAGAAATGGACGATAAACAGTGCGAACAGGAAGAGGATTGAGGCTTTTGAAATATGGTGCTACAGAAGAATGCTGAAGATTATGTGGGTGGATCGCGTAACTAATGAGGAGGTACTGAACAGAATTGGGGAGAAAAGAAATTTCTGGCAGACCTTGACTAAAAGGAGGGATAGATTGGTAGGACACATTCTTAGACATCGAGGAATCGTAAATTTAGCATTGGATGGGAGTGTGTGGGGTAAAAATCGCAGAGGGAGACCAAGAGACGCGTATAGTAAGCAGATTCAAGTGGATGTGGGTTGCCGTTCTTATGTGGAGATGAAGAGGCTTGCTCAGGATAGGGTATTGTGGAGAGCTGCATCAAACCAGTCTCCGGACTGAAGACCACAACAACAACAACATATTTTTATTAATAATAATAGATATGGTATACCTCATATAGGAGTTCAGTTTTTAATTAAAGTTTACAATTCGCTGAAAGGGAATAATAAGACAATACAAGTTGCAGTGCTGATGGCCTACTAGAAAGTACAGAGGGGTACTGGATGAGAGACAACACACCTCCTAAGATGACAATCCTTTAAAAATATATGTAATTCTTGCATGTATTTGAGTTAAAATTTGTGTCAATCAAAAAAAAAAAAAAAAAAAAAATAGATGAAGGCATCACGGATTAAGCATATATATTTATAATAAAATTGTTCATATAATAAAGATTTATCTATATGGAATTGCCAATGTCTAAGTTATGAGTCTGTCAAAATGTCTAGGCTGCAAATGTATTGGAAATGTTTAGATTGACATAGGTATCATCCAAGGTCTAGGTGCACTGTAACTCAATATCTAGGTTCATATAAGCTCCCTATAATTGCTAAGGTCTAGGTATAGGAATCACTCAATGTTTATGTTGAAGCTGATCCTATGTTTTAGCTGTGATGTGTCTCATGTCTAAGCAGTATTAAGTTCAATATGATTGTTGTCTCAGCTATACAAAGAACACAATGTCTGGGTTGCTGATACAATTGAATGTCTAGATTAATCAAGATGTAAATATACATGATATAAGGATACATAAGATGCACATATTTTTAATTAATATACGAATAGTCATCAGCAAAAGGTAAAAAATTTTCTAAGAATAGATAACATCAATAAAATTACAAGGTGGAATTTAAGTCACAGCTATACCCACAATACACCTTAAATTAGTGTCCAACTATTTTGGTTCACAATTTAATAAAAGGATATAATAATATGATAAATGAATGGTGAGGACCATTAGAAGATGAATTGCTAATACCTTTACATCAAGAGAACCGTGGGTATTGGAGAGAAGGGGGACATAGCTAAGGTTGCAATGTTTAAGAAAATCAAATGTAAAGTTTGTACTTAAGATTAGCTTCTATGTAAGTGCATTCCTTAACAATTATAGGTAGCTTATTTGAACCTAGATATTGAGTTACCGTGCACCTAGACCTTGTATGATACCTACACCAATCTAAAATTTCCAATACATTTGCAACTTAGACTTTTGTCAACCTCATAACTTAGACATTGACAGTTCCAAATAGATAAACCTTTATTACAGAACAATTTTCTTTATTACAAATGTGTATGCTTAATCTGTGATGCCTTCATCTAATTTTATTGATTGACACAAATTTTAACTCTATTAAATGCAAGTATTACATATATTTTTTAAAGGATTGTCATCTTAGGAGGTGTGATGTCTCCCATCCAGTACCCCTCTGTTCTGTCTAGTAGGCCCTCAGCATTGCAATTTTATTGGTTTACACTGTCCGTGTTATTATACCCTTTCAGCGAATTGTAAACTTTAATTCAAAACTGAGCTCCTATATAAGATGTACCATATGTATTATTATTAATGATAAATATATAAAATAAAAAATAATATAAAAAAAATAAATAAAGGTAGTATATAATTGTAATGTCACCCATACATAGAATGAGGGTTTCATATCTTTGACTAAAATTATGTGACAATTTGTTTTTATGCAATAACTGACTTCTGTGAAACCAGCTATGGTGTTGCCACCTTGCGCCAATATGTAAACTAGAATTTTCAGAGCTCTCAGTATTTTGTTAGCTGTCGTGTTTTTAACTTACGTAATTTTTTATATAGTGAGTAAGTGCAATGTTGCACTTGTTAATTTATACCCAATTTTTTTAACAAGGTAGGTTAAAAGCTGTGTGTGTGTTGTGGATGTTGAAGCTCTCGTTAAATCAGACAACAAATTGTTCATTAACACAGCAATTTGGTTTAATTATGGCCCTGATATTGATGTATATACTATTAAATAAGAAACAGTGCATTAAATTGATTATGTGCGCAACGGATATTTTAAACACAAAACAAATGTGACAAGTCGCCATTTGAAACAGACACTGACTATACTCAAAAATTTTGACTGCGAGAAAGATATTTAAAAAAACCACAAACCACTTTCTTAATGCTTGACTGTGAGAATTTTATGCAGATCAGTTTCTGATTATTGAAATTTAGTATCATAGTCAATTAACTATCATTTACTATGGCACCAATAATGAAATCTGTTCAACAATATTATTAAAATCAATACTGCACTTTAAATCCACTAATAACTAATTATCAAATGAAGGAAGTAGGTTAATTTTGTAACTACGGAAATGAAACAGGAAAGAAAGGTCATATTTGTTACTTATTATTAATAATCAGTATTACATTACCTACATATTACAACTTCTGACTTGCTGGCAAAGCAGCCTCTGCTCTACATCGGAGCCATACACACAACTCAACCGCTCTCTAAGCGAGCTGAACCACAAGTGCTACTCTCTCTCAGCGCGTGCTACAATCCTATGCAATACATGATCTTTGCCAAAGATGAAACTTCACAGAGTTAAGTACACATATCGATACATACAGTAGAAGCGATATTATACATTTTCTTGCAAGCAAGGTACTCGATACAAAACAGGAGGCACAATATTGGACATTTTCTTAAAAAAATAATTTTTATGGACACGTTTCATCACCCCCCTCCTACCTATTAAATTTTGTAGGGTGGGTGATGCCAATGGCATTGCCTAGCCAGCAAAATTACTGAATTTCAAGTCCAAAAATCCATTAATGACATCCAAAATATAACATGAAAAATATGATAACCTGATAAACATTTTTATACAAGATATTCAAGATCAAAACAACAGATGGAGTTCATAAAAAATTGAAAAATGTGACAGTCGTAAATACATGCCATTTTACAGAACAGTACCATCAAAAGTCATGCATGGAGTGGTACAGGATGTGACAGGCATAAGCAAATGTCAAAATTTACAGAACATCAGCAATAAATGGAATATATGAGGAATATACATAATGGTAAACATAAGTATATATAGAATTTCAGAGAGCATAGTTTGACAAATGATATAGTGGAGAAAATGAGATAGCTAGAAGTAATACACAAATGGAAAAAATACAATAATAAACATGAACATATACAAAGTTTTACAAAAGATAGTTTAACTAATGTCATCATTGTTTTGTTTTTTTACGAGAAAATAAGGTAATTACAAGTAATACACAGTAGTGTAAGTCCCATGAGTCTAAATTTTGTAACAGAGATCAGTATTATTATTATTATTTTTAATACATAAAATGAACATTTGTATCTTGTGCACAATGTAGGATATGTAAATTTTTAGTGCACTTAGTATAAGATAAAGTGTCAGTTTTGTATTCTGTGATGCTTTTAAGATGCCATACTTTCATGGATGCTAGAACATACATGTAAAATTTTTTGACTACATAGGTTTCTGATCATGTACAAAGTAATGTGACTGCTTCGGCACAATAGGATTTCAATATAACGTTTGTCAATCGAATAGGCACAATGACATTTCAGACTAAAGGGTATTGACTCATTATAGTTCTTAAAGCATATGTATCTATCAAGAGCACAATTTTATTTTGGTCACTGAATGTAAAAGAACCATGAAATATACCTAAACACTGGTAATGAACCTGTGGACAACGTTTGCAATGGGAGGCACTGAATAGTATAAGCACACGAATAGCACATTAGCTCCTAAGATTCATTTTAGGTCTGCACACGAATAGCCAATTATCCCCTTTCATTTTAGGTCTGCACATGAACACAAAACACTGTAAGATTACACCACACTGTAGGCGAGCTGGCTGCTTGCATTGAAGTTGAAGTCATGGGAAAAGGTTCTGATGTATTCCTCCATGCAATTCGACAACCAAGTGTGCTCCAACCAACGGAGCTATTAGCAGACTGCATCAGCATAGCCAAAATTAGAGCAAAATGGTGGTGGTTGGCCAAGGCTGCAATGGACAGTACTATGTGGCCAAACATCATCCAACAAACATCTTCATTAAAAGGCCCAAAATCAGTGGTGTATAATAACACGTCCATTGTTCTGTGTGCATTATGGAATCTCGTGTGCGAAATCGCCAGTTCCCATGCGTGTCCAAAGTACATGAAATAAAGCAATTTACACACAAATTAGTAACATAGTCATGATATTTCAGTTTACACTGAAAGAAAAGTCATTGATTAGTACATGTCTATGGAAAAACTTTGCCCCAAATTCAAGTGGTACAGAAGGGGTCATGGTATTAAACCGTATTTTTACATTACAAGTAGGGTCTTGAACACGGATACATTTGAATACTAATGAGTGATTTAGTTCTTATACTAGAGTATCTACAAAATTAGTGTCATTTCATATAGGCATAAGGCTTTACATACTATGTACATATTACTTTACAAACACATAATCGTATGAATTCATTCAGGGTGCTTGTCATCAATTTGGCATTAGGTCATGTAAAGTAAATTCGTTGTCATAATTAGAGCGATTAACGTGAAGCCACTTCAAATAACTTAACATTCCAATTACCACTAGTTTACATCTCTTTAAATTGACATACATCACTATGGTGGGGATTGCATTACCACCAAATTATAACAATTAAATTACATATGTTGCCATGACCAGGCTTTTAATTTAGTTCCACATTTCATTGCCTTAAGGAAAATTGCCAGGGAAAATTCATGAGAATATCAAAAGAGGTTCAAGTCATCAGGTCATGTCTGTGTCTGTCTGAGTCAACAGTAGGGTCAAACAAAACAATTAAGGCAAATTTTGGCACAGTAATAGATGTACATCACAGTAAATCATCCGATAACATAAACACAGACGTAACTATTTGTTAGGCATAGCTGCAGATTTTCGTCAACAAGATTATCAATAAAATTTTGAAGATAGCAATAAGCAAAAGCATAGTATCTCTGTGCATTAACTAGACTTAACTAGGCGTAATTTATGGCAAAACTGCAAGTTTGCAAGAGAGATGGCTGTGTGCAACGTATAAGCATAACCATACATTGTCATTGAGCTTCATTATAAAATTAATTAGCATAGTGGTAGGGCTTAGGTATATAATTAGTGAGCATAGCGGTAAGCTTTGATTACAAGAGCAATAAGCATAGCTGCAAGCATAATTAGAAATATTCATTACACATAATTACAAATAATTACAGAGCATCAGAAGGATATGATTCTCACCAATGACACATGCCATTGAAGGCACAATGCATCAACATACAAAATGGTGCACATAAGCACAAAGAGAAAACACAAAAGGGCAGTGCGAGTAAGCACAGAAGAAAAGAACAGAGCATAGCATCATTAGCAACAGAGCGATTCTCCTCATAATTGCTTCATAATCATTGTATACTCTCGTCCACATAACTGCATTTATCAAACATCTTTGACTGTTACCAATACCTTCCTTACCATCATTTATCCATAAATAATAATGCATTTTAAAGACCACCATGACATATTGTGTATTGCCTTACTCATCATCCTCCAGAATGTCCTTTTTCTTTTTTACTGCTTAATTGGCTTACAAATGCTTATGTCAACTCAAAATCTTCTTCACTCGCTCAGAAATTCGTAAGTTATGCAAAATAGATTACTCAATCAAAAATTTCCATTAATTTTAATTTTCTTGCACAGCCACAGAGTACGTTAAATCAAATTGAAAGATAATCATAGTTTCGTATGACAACATCCCAGCGTAGCACAGAGCATAAATATTCACAGTTAGAGAAAAGTAACATTGAGAAAAAGATGTAGATAGAGCGCATTAAGGATAAGCAAAATAATAGTGACACTCAGCTCGAGAACGGGGCACCAATCGCCACTTGGTGTGTCCAAAACAGATTAATGGACTCTCTACCCCAATTTTTATTCCTTCAAAATTTTAATATTGGAAATGTGGTGTATGCCTTTCGACTTGTGCGTCTTTAAAGTTTCTACCTCAACGACGTTGTCGTGGATGATACGTTTGATTCGATACGGACCACTGTAAAGGAGGAAGAATTTGTGAATCATAGATCTTCCCTTGTGGGATAAGTGGTGGAATCTAATTAATACCTTTTGTCCTAAATAGAGTTGTTTGGCATAACAATTACGTTAAGAGCGTTTCCTTTTTTCAGCTGCTTTCTTAAAAACATTAAGCGCCAATTCAATGATCTCATGATGACGTAGTCTTCTGTGTTTAGGAAAAGTTATCAATTCCTTGATACGGTCGGGAGGTTGCTTGTTTTTCAGAACCAGAATTGGTGAAAGACCTGTAGAATCATTAGGAAGTTCATTTATAATATTTTGAAATGACAGAAGATATCTATCCCATGTGTTATGTCGTCGGTAGCAATACAGCCTACATAGTTTTCCAAGCTCTTTCATCTCTCGTTCACAAGGGTTAGAGGCAGCATGGTAAAGTGATATGAACACCAGTTTGATGTTTCTGCGCCGCAACATCCGTGCCCAATCATGAGAACGGAATTGAGGTCCGTTATCGGAGATGACTTTATCTATATGGCCAACATCTTTTAGGAAGTTTTTGACAAAGGCGTTAGTTACTGTCTTCGCCGTGGCACGGCGGAGCGGAGTAAAAGATACAAATTTTGATGTGAGCTCAATAGCAACGAAGACAAAAGAGAAACCATTGTTAGTTCTCGGAAGAGGTCCAAACAGGTCAACGGCTGCTAACTGCTTTAATTTTGAAGGTATAATCGGAAAAAGTGGAGCAGAATGCGATATGGTCGGCGACTTTGCTATCTGACACAATTTGCATCGAGATAGCACATTGCGTATACGTTTCTCCATGTTGATGAAATAACAAGAGTCGCGTAATTTCGCGAAGCACTTCTTGGCACCATAGTGTCCGTAACTGAGATGAATATACCAAATCAATTTGTTCACGGATTCCTCCGGAACACACACTAACCAAAATTGACTGTCAGGGGCTTTACGTTTGAAGAGAATGTTATTATGGATAATGTAAAATTGTCTGATGGAAACATTATATTTATCGTGCCATTTTATTTTAATATCTCGCCAGATTGGATCTTTATCTTGTTCTTTAGCAATGTCAGAAAATGTGGCAGATATGTAATTTTCGAAAGCAACTTGCTGCATATAGAGGATAGTAAATTTATTTTCTAAGTATGCCTCTTCCGTCGCCTTGATGAGCCCAACAGGCGAACGAGATAGCGAGTCTGTAACGATGTTTTGGTTACCAGGAATGTAAATTACAGAGAAATCGAATTCTTGAAGGAACAAAGCCCATCGTCTAAGTCTATCATGGTTAAGTTTTGCCGACATGAGGAATTGTAGTGCACGGTGATCCGTGTAAACTTTAGTGTGTCTGCCAAACAAGAAATAACGGAATTTTTCGAATGCCCAAACTACTGCCAAAGCTTCAAGCTCAGTGACGGAATAGTTCCGCTCTGACTTGGAGAGTATGCGACTAGCAAACGCAATGGTTCTCTGTCCTTTTCCCATCGCAAAATGTATTCTTATAAATTTACCACGGTTCAAGAAATGATGAACAGTGGCACTACCAATCGACGAAAAGAGGATACTCTCACAGCTTGAAGTGGCCAATTCGGGGGAAGACAATATTCGAATTGTTGCAACCACTCTTTAGGGTGCAAGTCGTTCGGAGAGTTTTTGAATATTTTGAATTTACGTACAGTCAAGAAATGCTTGTAGTCAAGCGCTTCCCTTCGCCCGTGCGGCGTAAGTGGGCGTAAACTACGCATCGCGCCTTCATTGTTGTTACTATGAGGTACACTTCGTTCACGTACCAAGCGACCTACTTGAGTCGAATCATCATTGTCATTTTCGTTCATATTTTCTTCTACGTCTTCGTATGGATTTCCACAAGTGTGGTCAAATTTCCTCTCTATTCGCGCCACGCGATCATCTAATTTCCTGACCTCAGCCTTGTATTGCTGATTAATGGTCATTTGACCTTGTTTGAAACGGTCAAGGGCGAGATATTCATTAGTTTCATTAAACGGGTAGGATGCGTTACATCAGAACTTTTGTCAGTGTTATCACTGATTTGGGTCATCTTAACAGTGAGATCCTCAACCTGTTTATTAATTTTGTTGATCTGTTCCGTCGTGACTGACTGGAAATTCTGCAACTTTTCATCAAATAGATTACTCTGTTGCTTCAATTGAGCAGTTCAGTAGTTTCCATATTTTCGACTCGTGACGCAAAGCTTTCCATGTTTTCCACTCGTGACGCAAGGCTTCCCATTACCGGATTAATCTCGTCGCGAATATCTTGTCTTATTTGCTGAGATTCACGTTTGAAAGTAGTGAGCAGTTGTTCCCTGAACCGATTGTTGTCCTCATTTATTTTATTAAAACTACTTTGAATACTCACAAACCTCGAATCGCACGTCTGTTCAATTTTCTCAAGTTTTTCACTTTGTTTCTCAAGTTTTTCATTTAATCTCTGAGATTGTTTCTCAAGTTTTTCACCTAATTTCTGAGATTGTAATTGACTATTCTCAAGTTTTTCATTTAATTTCTGAGATTGTAATTGACTGTTCTCAAGTTTTTCATTTAATTTAGAGAACTGTGACAGTAACATCTGCATGAAGTCATTTGGTAATACGTTTTCCATAGTTGTCGCACATGTATTTTTTTGTAACAGAGCTAGGCGGAACCGATGCATTCTTTTCCGCAACCGCATTACAAGAATCGGAATTCTGGGTTGTCGAATCCTGTACTTTATCATTATCCATATTGTCTATTCCTGAACTAATCTGTTCCGCGTTATCGGACACGGTATTTACTGTCGTATTTGTATCAGTGCAGTGAGAAGACTCTTGTAAAAATTCTTCTTCTCTCCTTGTATCATTCAAGGTCTCATTTTCGCAAGCAGTTTTAGCATCAGCGCGGGCTCTCCTATTCTTCGACATTGTTAACAGAATTTTGCAGTAAAGTGACCACTAATATTTATTTTTACCTACTGCAAATTTTTGAAAATTACACATGGTAATTATGAGAGAACAATAGGCTGAATCGGGCTACTGCAACATACAGTCACAATCGAGATTACGCGAACCGTTAATTATCACACGAATTCCACGGTACTAGAAGTTTCGACACAACAAACATCAGACAATGTAAAAGAGAGACTTTTTCAGCAGTAACGCAATTATTTGTATATTCAGTTAATCTACTATAAACAATACTACACAATCTCAAGAATGGTAAGTAACAAACTACAGAAACAATTACTATGCTACTGTTGCTATAACAGAGGGTGGTGCTGCAAAAATTAAGTTAAGAGCCAAAAGGTAAGTTGGTTAGTGGAAAAGACAAACTAACTGAAATAAGACTACGTACTAACTACGTCACAATCCTGTTTGTGAACTATCCTGGCAGAAAGGGCGTCAGACAAAAGCTGTGTGTGTGTTGTGGATGTTGAACCTATCTTTAAATCAGACAACAAATTGTTCATTAACACAGCAATTTGGTTTAATTATGGCCCTGATATTGATGTATATAATGTTGTTGTTATGGTCTTCAGTCCGGAGACTAGTTTGATGCAGCTCTCCACCCTACTCTATCCTGAGCAAGCCTTTTCATCTCCTCATAAGAACGGCAACCCACATCCACTTGAATCTGCTTACTATACGCGTCTCTTGGTCTCCCTCTGCGATTTTTACCCCACACACTTCCCTCAAATGCTAAATTTACGATTCCTCGATGTCTAAGAATATGTCCTACAAAGCGATCCCTTCTTTTAGTCAGGGTATGCCAAAAATTCCTTTTCTCGCCAATTCTGTTCAGTACCTCTTCATTAGTTATGCGATCTACCCACCTAATCTTCAGCATTCTTCTGTAGCACCACATTTCGAAAGCCTCTATTCTCTTTCTGTCCGCACTGCTTATCGTCCATGTTTCACTCCCGTACAAGGCAACACTCCACACAAATGCCTTCAGAAAAGACTTTCTTACAGTTAAATTAATATTCGATGTTGGCAAATTTCTCTTTTTCAAAAATGCTTTTCTTCCCATTGCCATTCTGCATTTTATATCCTCTGTACTGCGACCATCGCATGTCATAGTCGTTAAGTCCCTTTAAAACTCAAACCATCCATCCATCCATCGCATGTTATTTTACTACCCAAGTTACAAAACTCATCTACCACCTTCATTGTTCGTTACCTAATCTAATTCCTTCAGCATCGTCTGATTTTCTAAAACCGCATTCCATTATTTTTGTTTTGCTCTTGTTAATGTTCATTTTATACGCTTTCTTCAACACACTGTGCATTCCATTCAACTGCTCTTCCAGGTCCTTTGCTGTCTCTGACAGAATTACAATGTCATCAGCAAAACGCAATGTTTTTATTTCTTCCCCCTGAACTTTAATCCCTATTCCAAATTTTTCCTTGCTTTCCTTCACCGCCTGCTCGATGTACAAATTGAATAACATCGGAGAAAGGCTACAACCCTGTCTTACTCCGTTCCCAACTGATGCTTCCCTTTCATGCCCTTCGAGTCTAATAACTGCGGTCTGGCTTTTGTACAAGTTGTAAATAACTCTCCTTTCCCTATATTTTACCCCTGCTGACTTCAGAATTTGAAAGAGTGTATCCCAGTCAACATTGTCAAATGCTTTCCCCAAATCCACAAAAGCTAAAAATGTAGGTTTGCCTTTCCTTAATCTATATTCTAAGATAAGACGTAAAGTGAGTATTGCCTCCCGGGTTCCTACGTTCCTCCTGAATCCAAACTGATCTTCCCCAAGGTCAACTTCTACCAGCTTTTCCATTCTCCTATAGATAATTCGTGTTAAAATTTTGCAACCATGACTTATCAAGCTGATGGTTCTGTAATTTTCACACCTGTCTGCGCCTGATTTCTTTGGAATGGGGATTATTACATTTTTCTTAAAGTCTGAGGGTATTTCGCCTGTCTCATAGATCCTACACACCAGTTCAAATAGTTTTGTCATGGCTGGCTCTCCTCTGAGGGTATGTCATCTACTCCTAGGGCCTTGTTCCGACCTAGGTCTTTCAGGGCTCTGTTAAATTCATCTCTCAGTATAGTATCTCCTATTTCATCTGGCTCTACTTCCAATTCCCTTCCTACAACATCGTCTCTAAGTTCATTTCCTTTGTAGAGCTGCTCTATGTACTCTTTCCACCTTTCAGCTTTCCCTTCTTTGCTGAGAACTGGTTTCCCGTCTGAGTTCTTGATATTGGTAGAGTTGCTTTTCTTGTCCCCAAATGTCTCTTATTTTCCTGTAGGCGGTGTCTACTTTTCGCCTTCTTATGCATTTTTCTACAGATTTGCATTTGGCTTCTAGCCACTCCTGCTTAGCCATCTTGCACTTCCTGTCAATCTCATTTTTTAGTCGTCTGTACTCCATTTTGCCTGTTTCATTTGCTGGATTTTTATATTTTCTCCTTTCATCAATTAAATTTAGTATTTCCTGTGATATCCAAGGATTTTTTGTAGGTCTTGCCTTTCTACCTATTTTGTCCTCTGCTGCCTTCACTATTTCATCTCTCAATGCTACCCATTCCTCTTCTACTGTTTTATTTATCGCTGTTTCTGTCAATTGTTGCCTAAATCTCCCTCTGAAATTCTCCAGAACTTCCCTTTCCTTCAATTTATCTAAGTCCCATCTCATTTTCCTACCTTTCTGCAGTTTTTTCAGTTTCAGCCTACAGTTTATGACTAACAAGTTATGGTCAGAGTCTATATCTGCCCCTGGGTACGTCTTACTGTTTAAAACCTGGTTCCGGAATCTATGTCTTACCATTATAAAATCTATCTGATACCTTCCGGTGTCTCCAGGTCTCTTACACGTATACAACCTTCTTTTGTGATTTTTAAACCATGTGTTTGTTACGATTAAATCATGTTCCGTGCAAAATTCTACCAGGCGGCTTCCTCTTTCATTCCTCCTGCCCAGTCCATATTCACCTACTATATTTCCTTCTCTTCCTTTTCCTATTACCGAATTCCAGTCTCCCATCACAATTAAGTTTTCCTCTCCCTTAACTGTCTGAATAATTTCCTTTAGCTCCTCATATATTTCTTCAATCTCCTCATCATCAGCAGAGCTAGTTGGCATATAAACCTGTACTACTGTTGTCTGTGTTGGCTTGTGCTGCTCATAGTAGTTTACCCGCATTCCTATTTTCTTATTCATTATCAGTCCTACTCCTGTGATACCCCCAACTGAATTTGTATTTATAATCCTGTACTCACCTGACCAGAAATCCTGTTCATCCTGCCACCGGACTTCACTAATCCCCACTATATCTAACTTCAACCTATCCATTTCCCTTTTTAAATTTTCTAATTTTCCTACCCGATTAAGGGATCTAACATTCCACGCTCCGATTCGTAGAATGCCAGTATTGTCTTTCCTGATGACAACATCCTCCTGAGTAGTCCCCGCCCGGAGATCCGAATGGGGGACTATTTTACCTCCGGAATATTTTACCCGAGAGGATGAAATCATCATATGTTCATACAGTAGAGCTGCATGTCCTCGGGAAAGGTAACGGCTGTAGTTTCCCCTTGCTTTCAGCCGTTCGCAGTAGCTGTGTGGCAAAGCCACATTAGCTGATGTTACAAGGCCAGCTCAGTCAATCATCCAGACTGTTGCCCTTGTAACTACTGAAAAGGCTGCTGCCCCTCTTCAGGAACCACACGTTTGTCTGGCCTCTCCACAGATACCCCTCCGCTGTGGTTGCACCTACGGTACGGCTATCTGTATCGTTGAGGCACGCAAGCCACCCCACCTCGGCAATATCTGTGGTTCATGGCGGTAGGATGTATATACTATTAAATAAGAAACAATGCATTAAATTGATTATGTGCGCAACGGATATTTTAAACACAAAACAACTGTGACAAGTCACCATTTGAAACAGACACTGACTATACTCAAAAATTTTGACTGCGAGAAAGATATTTAAAAAAACCACAAACCACTTTCTTAATGCTTGACTGTGAGAATTTTATGCAGATCAGTTTCTGATTATTGAAATTTAGTATCATAATCAATTAACTATCATTTACTATGGCATCAATAATGAAATCTGTTCAACAATATTATTAAAATCAATACTGCACTTTAAATCCACTAATAACTAATTATCATATGAAGGAAGTAGGTTAATTTTCTAACTACGTAAATGAAACAGGAAAGAAAGGTCAACTTTGTTACTTATTATTAATAATCAGCATTACATTACCTACATATTACAACTTCTGACTTGCTGGCAAAGCAACCTCTGCTCTACATCGGAGCCATACACACAACTCAACCGCTCTCTAAGCGAGCTGAACCACAAGTGCTACTCTCTCTCAGCGCGAGCTACAATGCTGTGCAATACATGATCTTTGCCAAAGATGAAACTTCACAGAGTTAAGTACACATATCGATACATACAGTAGAAGCGATATTATACATTTTCTTGCAAGCAAGGTACTCGATACAAAACAGGAGGCACAATATTGGACATTTTCTTACAAAAATAATTTTTTATGGACACGTTTCAAGGTTAAGTGCCTCTTAATCCCAAATGTATGTAATTTTTTATGTTTTTACGTTATTTCTTGCATGTCTTTTATATTTTTGATGGATGACCAGATTGTAACATACATGTGACCAGATAATGGTGACACAGTGCACCGAAACCGGTCGTCATTTAAAAATTGGTAGTGTGCGATCTTGGCTTGTCATTTTGAAAATTATAAAATTAAACAAAAAAATGTTATGTTTGCACTTTTTTGTCGATGTGTAGTATCAATTTTTCCTTTTTTGCGGTACTATTAATTTATAAATTCATCTCAGTATTTATTTACATTGTAACGCTCCATCAAAGAAGATAACTTATTTCTCTGTATGTAACATCTCTTCTGGTAAGTTGTCAATGAAACTTCTTTGACTAAACTTCAGTAAATGTCTGATGATGGCTTAAGAAGCCGAAAATCGATTCGCAAAATAAACAAACCAGTAGAACAAACGTAAAGGTGTGTATTTTAATTTTCACATCTACATACGATTGCAATCCTCGCATTGTTTCTGTCATTTTTCATTCTTTCTCATTTATTAGCTCAATTGTCTTGCAAATATACTGTACATAAGTATTCCTAAAATGCATATAGTGCCCATTTCATCTTGTGAATAGCTTAACTACATACCCACTGAGTGCAAGAAAAAGCGCTAGTTATATAATATCAGCTTTGGCTTGTTTTTCGTAAAAAAGATATTTGATTTTTTACTTATTGCCTTGTATGCGCTACCCCAAACAAAAATTAGTAGTCCGTCTTATGGTTTTCATTTCATTTATTGTTCAAACAGTGCATATGGAGAATGTAAAAAGATTACTTCTACTGATCAATAGCTCACGAGATACTGAGCTATCAGATTACTGTGCGTGCTGGAACACCAATATGTGGAGTAGCCTCTAAGGGCTGCATTGCAATCCATTCGATCTTACAGATGGCGAACTTTGTTTTCGGTTGCATTATTCCACGCCTGCTCGACCCGTTCACGTGGTTCTGCAAGAGTTGTGGATTGACGAGGGGCATATATCAGTTTTTGTCGCATCATATTTCACACATGTTCAGTTGTACACAGTTCCCTAAATCGTGGTTGCCCCGACTTGCATAGCACGTTGAGTTTCACGCGCAGTGTGTGGGCGAGCATTATCCCGTTAGAACAACACATCACCTTCCTGTTTCAAAGATGGCCAAATAACGGGCGTTACAACTTACATGACCCGAGTCACAGACAAATATACTCTGTGCCCGAGTGCTGGTCAGTGTTTCATCTGTCACCAAAGGTGAACGAGAGTTGTAGCTTATCGCACTACAGACCACAAAGCGTGGTGTCGGGCCAGTATGTCTTGGTCATGTAGGCTACTCTACTGAGACACAGTCTAGGGCTCTAGGCAGTTCATAGGCGGGCAGCGAGGTTTGTAACTGGTAGATTCGATCAATGCGCGAGTGTTACCGAAATACTTCGGGATTTCAACTGGGAGTCGCTGGAGGGGAGGCGATAGTCTTTTCGAGAAGCACTGTTGAAGAAATTTAGAGGGACTGCAGAACGATTCTACTGCCACCAACCTATATTTTGCGTAAAGAGCACAAAAATAAGATTAGAGGGATTAGACAACGCCAGCTAGATACACGGCGTGTGCGTTGCCTGCCAAGAGTAGTCACAACACAAGCAAACTACTTGTCTTATATGCAGCCTTGTGCTGATATTGGGAATACGTGCACGATGCACACTGTGTTTCGGAATGTTTTTCATGTTTTCTATGTAATACTCCGTGCAGATTTTTGGTGCTATATGAATCGTCCGATTCCAATATCGGTGAGATATCTTACTAATAGTTCATAAATATCTTATACCAAAACAAAATTAGTCTGTGAATCACATAAATAACATTCAGAACATTGTGAAACACAGTGTGCAACGTGTACGTATTCCCAAACTAAGCACAACGCTACGTTTTATTGTGGTGTGTCTTCTCTTGGCAGACAGCCCGCAGGCCTTTAGGTGGCGTTGCATTAGGGCTCGTACGGATGCATACAAGTAATCGTTTCTCTCTCGTTCTATATGAGAGTGGAACAGGAAAGCAAGTAACTGGTGGTGCTACTGAACACTCTCCGCCACGCACCTTTGGGTGGATAGCGGAGTATGTACACTCAGTGGCAAAAGTATTAGGAAAGCACGTAAATGCGCATAATTTGCAGTTTGCCGCATGAACAAATACAGAAATTGCACTTTGTAATGTATTTGGGACTCTGGGTACGATGCGCAACGTGAAATACGCGTCAACTACGAAGAATTGTTGTTGGACATGTGTCTGTTACGTAATATTTCCTGAAAACGGCATGGGAAGGTGCAACAAAAGTATTCGGACAAAGGCGGACAACATGAGAGAATAGTTCATTCCGAGACGCACAGAGGGTAAAGCGACTGCAGTGTGTCCGACATTTCCGCGAGACGATAGCGATGATTAGTGAACACGTATCGCGAACCTGTGCAGGTCGACGATGGGACACAGAGGGAAGCAAAGGCAACTTGTCTTTTATCATCACGCGAAGGGGAAAACCTACAGGGAAATTGCCGCAATAGGGAACATGAAGAAAAGTACAGTTCACGACATTATTAAATGGTTCGAGAAAGAAGGCCGATTGGAATTCCGTTGCTGTACAGGACGGCCACGGACATTTTCACAGAGAGATGAACGTGTGATTGTGCGAAAGGTACAACAGAATCCGAAAATATCTGCCACACGAATTGCAAGTCAGGTGGAGGGAGACCTTGGTATAAAAGTTCATCCCGAAAACGTGCGAGTACTACGACGATCGCAGTACCATGGTCGAGTGGCACGGCGAAAGCCATTCATAAATGCAGCGAACCAGAAGAGACGTATGCAGTTTGCGAGGGAATACGTCGAATACGATCAGGCTTGGTGGAATCGGGTGATATTTTGCGACGAATGTAAATTTACATTATGGTCAAGCGACGGAAAGGCAAACGTGTGGCGAAAGAGCAATGAAGAGCTGAATCCCAGGAATCGCAAACCAACTGTAAAGTTCGGAGGTGGGAGCATCACGGTGTGGGGATGCATGTCCGGCAATGGTGTGGGTGATTTAGAGTTCATTGATGATACGATGAACAAGGAAGCGTATCTGAATATACTGCGAGGACATTTGAAGCAGAGTACACGCCATCTAGGTATTGCGAACAACTTTCATTTTTATCAGGGTAATGATCCCAAGCATACCGCGCATATTGTACAAATGTGGATGCTCTCTAATTGACCGAAAGTATTGCACCCCCCTCCCCAATCACCAGACCTTAATATTTGTGGGATAAATTGAAACGGTCCGTCCGTGCGGACATCTATACGAAGGAAACCTTGAAAGAGAAACTGCGCCAAGTATAATTCGTGGAAAGTATGCCTAAGAGATTGGATGTGGTATTAAAAATGAAAGGTGGACCCACAAGGTATTGACACTTTCGTCGTACAACTTATGAACATTTATTGGACAGTGTCCGAATACTTTTGTAGCAGCAGGGTGTGCAGGCTATTTCATTTTTGTTGTTAGTTTTTCTGTTATTTATGTTTTGCAAACGAAATAAGACAATAATTCTTTTGTAATTAGTGTTGTTACGTATACATATTGCTAATAAATATGTTTGGGTTTCATAGTCAGTGTTTCTCGAGTACTCATTGTGAAACTTCCCACTGTCCGAATACTTTTGCGACTGAGTGTATGTATACTCCATTCACCGAAACGAGAGACGGACTGTAAACACAGCGAGACGCGTGACCAGGTGTGGACAAAACGCGGGCGCTCGCTAGTATCATCGCATCCGTTTTAGGTGTAAAGCGTGTAAGTGTGTTGTGAGGGGTGATATTACACTGGCTAGAAATTTAATCTTAAAAGACCAGTTGCTGAATAGCAGCGTAAGTATTAAGATTTCATGTTCCATCTCTTTCTCAAAATGTTGAAATGTTTGTGGAGCTTATGGGACTTAACTACGGGGTCATCAGTCCCTAAACTTACAAACTACTCATGAACTAGCTTATACTAAGGACTGCACAAACATCCGTGCCCGAGGGGGGATTCGAACCCCCGACGGAGAAAAGCCTTGCGAATCGGAGCATAGCGCGTTAATGCGCTAGGCCGCTCCGCCGCGGCAAACACATTTTCATGCCCGAGGGGGGGGGGGTGTAGATTAGAACTCCCGACCGCAGCGGCCGTGCAAACCGTGAATGGTACGCCGCGGACCGCTTGGCCGCTGCAGCCAGCCATCTCTTTCTCGTCTGTATCGCGCAAGTGCAAACACATTTTTCAAATCAAATGTGTGTCATCAGACTTTAAACTTACAAATTACTTATAAACTTACTTATACTAAAGACAGCACAAACATCCAAGCGCGAGGGGGGGGATTCGAACCCCCGACGGAGAAAAGCCTCGCGCATCGGAGCATAGCGCCTTAATGCGCTCGCCCGCTCCGCCGCGGCAAACACATTTTCATCCTACATTTTGAATCACCGTGAGAAGCGATCGACAAAGAAATCAGTAAGTTCTTAATTTGTATAAGTGTGTAGAATGGAGCTATTATTTCCAGAACAATAAATTACAGAGAGAGCTTCTGTGAAGTTTGGAAAGTAGGAGGCGAGGTACTGGCGGTAGTAAAGTTATGAGGCGGGATTGTGAATCGTATCGGGTTAGCGTCCAGAGACCTCTGAAGATGTACGGCGCAGCTCTGGACGAAACGTTAGGTGAAACTGGAAAGTTTTATGCACCACGACCTTATAACCCGGAAGTTCTACCAGCAACTACTAAAATAATAAACAGGGCCGCCTCGTACAACACAGAAGAACACAATGACAGGCAAGAATCATATGCAAGATGTGATTGCATCACCTACTAAAAACAAATTGCACATACTTACCTTCGATAACAAATGAGTCACATGACAGGCACCATAGTTAAAAAAACAAGGAATGCAAATAAGATACAGGGCAGACAACAGACAACATAATTCTGAAAAAACTCTGGACACAGGTAACATCAAAAGATAAATTCAACTGATCAGACACACATGAAACATGCAACGCACGTCAATCAATATACTAAGGACAAACATGAAGGAATTTCAGATACTCTGACCTCCTCACCTGAAAGTTCTCATAGCACAATGAACAGTACCTAATAGCCCTCAACCACCAACCAACCAAACTAAGAATATTAAAATAAGGCCTTAGCTTATGCCATAAACTAACTATAGAGGAAAATCACCACATATGATCAATGGCAGGAATACTAGTTATGAATGAATATGCCACACTATGTAAATCAATGGCAGGAATAGTAGTTATTAATGAATATGCCACAGTTTGTAAAAACACTATTTAACACACAAAAGGAGCTATAGAGAAATGATACAAACAGTTCAAATGCGCTCTAACACGCACACACACACACACACACACACACACACACAGGAAGAGAAAGAAAATATACAAAATTCAAATCCACAGCCACTCATACTTGAGAAAAAATGAAGGCTGACTAGTATGCAGGCAGAATAACAACGCTTACACACTCTCTGTAGTATGCGTACTGCTTGTGCGTGACTCAGAGAAACGCAAAAGATGATGTATACGCCAAAACCAACTGTAAGTAATAGACAACACTGGTTGATGCACGATACTTCTCTACTCGCCAAAATTACGTTTCCATACACGAAGTAACATGGTAAGTAATCAAAAATGGTTCCAAAATATGATGTTATAAAAAACTGGAAATGATCCTACTGTATTTTAGGGCGGAAGGTCCCATATGGGATTGTTCTACCGCCAAGTCCTTTTATTTAACGCGTCATGGGCGACGTGCGTGCCGTGACGATGAAATGATGACGAAGACAACACACAGTACCCAGCCCCCTGACTGAAACTGACCGGGGCCCACGCGTGGTAGACAGCGACGCTTTCGTCTGAGCTATGGAGGCGGACATCTGATGTTATAACGATGTCCTTACGCTACCATACACTGCAAAACTAAGGTAATAACCAACACTACTTTTAGGTCCAATTTCACACCTAGGTTAGTACTGACATATGTTCACATTCCCAGGCATAATTAAATAAAAACCCACTGGCGTACCACAGACTTGTATGGATAACAAGAAAGAAACTCCCTATACTTTTCTGCAAACACGGAAGAAACACAAGAGCTAAAATTCAAACTGTTGGATATTATGATTATCATATTATTATTATTATTATTATTATTATTACTATTTTATTACATTATTGTTACTTGGGCAGTAAAATATGAGGGTCGAAGTACAGAGGATATAAAATGCAGAATGGCAATGGGGAGAAAAGCATTTCTGAAAAAGAGAAATTCGTTAACATCGAATATTAATTTAAGCTTAATGAAGTCCTTTCTGAAGCAATACTCCAGAATAGGACGCACAAGTGTAGTGTAGGCACTAGGCAATTTCTTTAGTAGAACTGTTGCATCTTCTAAGTGTCCTGCCAATGAAACGTAACTTTTGGTTCGCCTTCTCTGCAATATTTTCTATGTGTTCTTTCCAATTTAAGTTTCTCGTAATTGTTACTCTTAGGTGTTTAGTTGAATTTATGGCCTCAAGGTTTGACTGATTTATCGTCTAACTGAATATTAACGGATTCCTTTCACTGGTCATACGGATGACCTCACAATTCTCATTATTAAATTACCATTTTTTACACCATGCAGATATCGTATCTAAATCATTCTGCAGTTGACATAAAAGTTTTCTGGGTGTTGTACCGCGTCATGATGTAAGATGGCTTTTACTTAAATAGCCGACGTTTCGGCCAACATTACAGTATACCTAGATGAAGGCCTCTGTAAAGTTGGCCGAAACGTCGGTTATTTAAGTAAAAGCCATCTTACATCATGACGCGGTACAACACCCAGAAAACTTTTATGTCATCTGACAATGGCCGTGGAAGCCTTCGTAATGATACATTCTGCAGTTGCTTTTGATCTTATGGTGACTTTATTAACCGATAAATGACAGCAACATATGCGAACAGTCAAAGAGAGCTACCCAGAATGTCTCTTAAATAGTTTATAAAAATAAGGAACGGTAGGGACCCTATAACACTTGAAAGACGACCGTTGTCGTCTTCCATATATTTTTTGTAAAGTTATAATTTATTTAATGTCCCTAGATTATCATTTTGTTAAAACGTGAACCCCACTCTTTTCAAGGCTTGAGGGATAGCATTTCTATTTCATGTGTTGAAATATTAGTTAATATTGCAAGGTTATATCTTATTTTGTTATGTTAATAATTTATTATTATATTAATTAATGTGGCATAAATGTGGCTTCCACTCCCCTGAACCACAGACATTGCCGAGGTGGGGTGGCTTGCGTGCCTCAACGATACAGATAGCCGTACCCTAGGTGCAACCACAGCGGAGGGTTATCTGTGGAGAGGCCAGACAAACGTGTGGTTCCTGAAGAGGGGCAGCAGCCTCTTCAGTAGTTACAGGGGCATCAGTCTGGATGATTGACTGAGCTGGCCTTGTAACATCAGCTACTGTGGCTACTGCGAACGGCTGAAAGCAAGGGGAAACTACAGCCGTTATTTTTCCCGAGGACATGCAGCTCTACTGTATGAACATATGATGATGGCATCCTCTCGGGTAAAATATTCCGGAAGTAAAATAGTCCCCCATTCGGATCTCCGGGGGGGGGGGGGGGGAGGGGGGGACTACTCAGGAGAATGTGATCATCAGGAAAGACAATAATGGCATTCTACGGGTCGGAGCGTGGAATGTTAGATCCCTTAATCGAGTAGGAAAATTAGAAAATTTAAAAAGGGAAATGGATAGGTTAAAGTTAGATATAGTGGGGATTAGTGAAGTTGGGTGCAGGACGAACAGGATTTCTGGTCAGGTGAGTACAGGATTATAAATACAAAATCAATATGGGGTATCACAGGAGTAGGATTGATAATGAATAAGAAAATAGGACTACGGGTAAACTACTATGATCAGCACAGTGATCGCATTATCATTGTCAAGATAGATACAAAGCCAACACCGACAACCGTAGTACAGATTTATGTGCCAACTAGCTCTGCCGATGATGAGGAAATCGAAGAAATATATGAGGAACTAAAGGAAATTATTCAGACAATTAAGGGAGAGGAAAACTTAATTCAAATCAAATGTTCAAATGTTTGTATAGTCTATGGGACTTAACTACGGGGTCATCAGTCCCTAAACTTACAAACTACTTATGAACTACTTACGAACTAGGACGGCACAAATATCCATGCCCGAGGGGGGATTCGAACCCCGACCGTAGGGCCGAGCAGACCGTGACTGGAGCGCCTTAGTCCCCTCGGCCACCGCGGCCGGCGAAAACTTAATTGTTATGGGAGACTGGAATTCGGTAGTAGGACAAGGAAGGGAAGGGAAGATAGTAGGTGAATATGGTCTGGGCAAAAGGAATGAAAGAGGAAGCCGCCTGGTAGAATTTTGCACAGAACATAATTTAGTTATAACAAACACGTGGTTTAAGGATCACAAAAGAAGGTTGTATACGTGAAAGGGACCAGGAGTCACCGGGAGATACCAGATAGATTTTGTACTGTACTGTAAGACATAAATTTCGGTACCAGGTTTTAAAGTGTAAGACATACCCAGGGGCAGATATAGACCATAACTTGTTAGTTATGCACTGTAGGCTGAAACTGAAGAAACTACAAAAAGGTAGGAAAATAAGGAGATGGGACCTGGATAAATTGAAGGAAGCTGAAGTTCTTAAGAATTTCAGAGGGAGCTTTCGGCAACAATTGACAGAAACAGGGGAAAATAAAACAGTAGATGAGGAATGGGTAAAATTGAGAGATGAAATAGTGAAGGTAGCAGAGGAAAAATAGGTAGAAAGGCAAGACCTACAAAGAATCCTTGGATATCACAGGAGATACTAAATTTAATTAATGAAAGGAGAAAATATAAAAATGCAGTAAATGAAACAGGCAAAATGGAGTACAGACGACTAAGAAATGAATTTGACAGGAAGTGCAAAATGGCTAAGCAGGAGTGGCTAGAAGGCAAATGCAAGGATGTAGAAGAAAGTATAAATAGGAAAAAAATAGATACAGCCTACAGGAAAATAAAAGAAACATTTGGAGATAAGAAAAACAGCTCTGTGAATATCAAGGACACTCATGGAAAACCAGTTCTCAGCAAAGAAGGGAAAGCTGATAGGTGGAAAGAGTATATAGAGGGACTCTACAAAGGAAATGAACTTCTAGACAATATTGTAGCAAGGGAAGAGGATATAGATGAAGATTAAATAGGAGATACTGTACTGAGAGAAGAATTTGACAGAGCCCTGAAAGACCTAAGTCGAAACAAGGCCCCAAGAGTAGATGACATAGCCTCAGAGCTACTGAAGGCTCTGGGAGAACCAGCCATGACAAACCCGTTTCACCTGGTGTGTAAGTTGTATGAGACAGTCGAAGTACCCTCAGAAAAATGTTATAATCCCCATTCCAAAGAAAGCAGGTGCAGACAGGTGTGAAAACTACAGAACCATCAGATTAATAAGTCATTGTTGCAAAATATTAACACGAATTATATACAGAAGAATGGAAAAACTGGTAGAAGCCGACCTCGGGGAAGATCAGTCTGGGTTCAGGAGAAATGTAGTAACACGGGAGGCAATACTCACTTTACGGCTTATCCTAGAAGATAGATTTGGAGAAGGCTTTTGACAATGTTGACTGGAATACTTTCAAGTTCTGAAGCAAGCAGGAGTAAAATATAGGGAGCGTAAGGTTATTTAGAACTTGTCCAAAAACCAGACAGCGGTTGTCAGAGTTGAAGGGCATGAAAGGGATGCAGTGGTTGGGAAGGGAGTAAGACAGGGTTGTAGCCTTTCTCCAATGTTATTCAATTTGTACATTGAGCAAGGAGAAATTTGGAGAAGGAATTAAAGTTCAGGGTGAAGAATTAAAAACTTTGCGCTTTGCCGACGACATAGTAATTCTGACAGAGACAGCAAAGGACATGGAAGAGCACTTAAACGGAATGGACAGAGTGCTGAAAGGTGCATATAAGATGAAGATTAACGAGAGCAAAACTAGGGCAATGGAGTGCAGTGTAAGAAAATCAGGTGATGCTGAAGGAATTAGAGTGGTTAACGAAGCAATAAAGGAGGTAAATGAGTTTTGTTACTTGGGCAGTAAAATAAAAAATGATGGTCGCAGTACAGAGGATATAAAACGCAGAATGGCAATGGGTAGAAATACGTTCTTGAACAAGAGAAATTTGTTAACATCGAATATTGATTTAAGCCTAAGGGCATGAAGGCATTTGTATGGAGTGTTGCCTTGTATGGGAGTGAGTCATGGACGATTAACAGCGCAGACAGGAAGAGGATTGAGGCCTTTGAAATATGGTGCTACAGAAGAATGCTGAAGATTAGGTGGGTGGATCGCATAACTAATGAGGAGGTACTGAACAGAATTGGGGAGGAAAGAACTTTCTGGCATACCTTGACTAAAAGAAGGGATAGATTGGTAGGACACATTCTTAGGCATCAAGGAATTGTGAATTTAGCGTTGGAGGTAAGTGTGTGGGGTAAAAACCGCAGAGGAAGACCAAGAGCAGATTCAAACAGATGTAGGTTGCCGTTCTTATGTGGAGATGAAGAGGCTTGCTCAGGACAGGGTATTGTGGAGAGCTGCATCAAACCAGTCTCCGGACTGAAGACCACAACAACAATAACAAATGTGGCTTCTCCGCTACGCCACTGTCCCTGTGAGAATGAGCAGTTGTTTTACTTTTAAGAGGATGTGCGAGAATTTATGGCTGTCAGAATGTGGGGAGTGACAGTTCGCTTTGCATCGTTCTCTCTGGCTCAGAGTCGATAGCTGCTCACGCTACCACAGAGGTTTCTACACCCTTTGGTTGTGGGCTAGTCAGTGAGCCTTCCCTCAGCGTAAGTCTACCCTCTCTCCTCCCACCACCGCTTTTTCTTGGGGTTTCCAACTTCCGGTAGCAGTTTCCCGCCTCACGACTGCTGGATCTTCATTCTGGGCTGGTCGTCTGGTGAGGTAAGGTTGGTTCTGTTCTTATTTTTGGAGATGGTTGCGTTTCACTGACTAGCATTTTTAACTTAGATTCGTGAACTTAGAATCATTTTTTTTTTTTTTAATTTTCTCCGATCGTGTGCGGAAATGTGTTCTCGTTTTTCAATTCAGTGGTTTCCAATAGATAAATGCGGTGTGTGTGATTCTAGTTGCAGTTTGATAATGGCCGGATATTTAAAACCTTTTGTGATCATGTGGCGGTGTATGAACTCTGTGTAAATACTTTCTAGCTTTGTGGGGCCGATTTCTAATAGGTGATATGTTCATTTTTGTACAGTGCATGTAAAAATCTTCTCATCCTTTCCTTCCGTGAGTGATATGTGTTCCACGTGTTTGGTTCATAGAACAAAGCCTTCAGCTTCCACTCTTGTTAGTTCCTTGCCCATTAGGCAAGTAACTATGCAGGTATCCTTCTGATTTCCACTAATATTTCGCGATCTTTTCTACCCTCCTATTTTAATTTTGCCGTTTCTTCTCCGATTTGTAGTACGCCCTCTGTCATTGTCAGTAATTATCTCTGAGCCTCGTACAACCTCCTTCAATATGTTCCTTATGTAATTCTAAACATTTCTATGGGTTGCATGCTGTAATTCTTAATTTTATTTTTCCGACTTTGTAGTTATTTCATTTTTGTGCTTTTCTGAGACAGGACCTCCTCTTTGTAATCGCCCCCTATCGCATGTGGCTGTATGTCATTCACTTCCTTATATAATTCTAAGAATTTCTATGGGTTGCATACTGTAGTTAATTTTCTTTATTTTTCGGAAACTGAATTTATTCATTTTTATCGGTTTTCGGAACCACGTGGGTCCGAGATCCGACTTACGGGGTTTGCAGCTAGTCGCCTGAGTTCACGCCACTTCTCTTATAAAACCAGTACCTAGACCAATTTCTAACAGACTGCAACTTAAGAATCCACGGTGATTTTGTATAATGAATCCGACTTTCAACCATTTCACCTTCAGTGGAGTGCGTTCATGTAACATAGCCGTGTGTCGCCGTTAGCGTGTTTGCTCGCGGTCCAATTTAGATGTAATGAAACTTGGCTATACACGCGCACCATCTCAAAACAGGCACGACAGATCAAAGCCAACTACAAAGTGCTTTTGTATATTGTGTTTTGTGCTACCTCCGACTTGCTGAATTTCGCCTACGATAGCGGCGCCTGTTTCCGCCTCGTCTCAGTACGCTGATTTTGGTGAGTTTCGCTGTAGCATTGCGTGTGTGAGAGAGAATGAGTGTCGTTTGTGAATCCTTCCCCCTAGTAACGTTAAATCATGTATAATTTAGGCTGGGTACCGTTCGCATTAATCCATGTAAGAGATGCATTTTTATTGTATTAACAAAATTGGTTCCCCATTTTGCTTGTTTTCTATTTGAATAAATAAGTTTAAGTTTAGCATAATTCGTAAGTTGCCTATAAACTGTAGTTTTAGAGCACATACCCTCTTTTATTTAGTATTGTTCTTCACAAGTGCTGAGAACTAGCTGAGATGCACTTTTTCCTGTGTCTAAATTCCGTTGAGCCATAAATATTTTCTTAGCCACATTTCTAAGATAACTTTAATTGTGGTGGCTTGCTTATTAATATCTGTGTATTAATAACGTGTAAGCTGCTATGTATATTGAACACTGTAGTATAACTTCCTGTCATTGAAGTAATTTGAAACTATCAGTTCTCAGTTTGGGCCAGGAAACAAGGCTTTGTAGCAGGGAGTAACAAGTAGTTCACACAGGCCTCATTTGCTAATTTTAGTGATAAAACAAAGCTCTTGTTTCATACAGTGGTCGAGTTTTACACTTTCCTAGGGAACGCCAAATATCACTTCCGTTCTACTCTATGTCTTACCGTCAATTACAACGTACTGTAGCCTTTCTGACAGGAAATCACGAATCCAATTGCAAAATTGCGATATTCCATAAGCAAGCAATTTAATTAGAAGATGCTTGTGAGGTACAGTGTCGGAAATCTATAAATACGGAATCCATTTGACATCCATTATCGATAGCATTCGTCACATCATGTGAGTAAAGAGCTAGCTGTGTTTCACAAGACCGATACTTTCTAAATCTGAGATGACTATGTGACAATAGGTCGTTCTCTTCGAGGTATTTCATAAAATTTGAGAACAGTATATGTTCTAAAATCCTGGTGCAAACCGACGTCAATGATACAAACCTGTAATTTTGCGAATCACTCTTATTGCCTATCTAGAATATTGGAGTGACCTTTGCAAATTTCCACCGTGTACCCAACGTTCGCTAAGCGAGCTGTTGTTTATGATAACTAGGTATGGGGCTACTGCATCAGCATACTCTGAGAGGAAAGTAATTGGTATACAATCAGGACCGGGAGACTTACTTTTGCTAAGTGATTTAAGTTGTTTTAATACTCCATGGATATTTACTTCTAAATTCCGCATGGTGGAAGCTGTTCTTCTCTAGTGAAGGAATTTCGAAAAGCTGTGTTAAGCAATCTGCTTTAGCAGAACTGTTATAAGTAGCATCACCATTTCTATCGTGTAATGAAGGTATTGTTTGTGTTTTGCCGCTATTATACTTTACATACGACCAGAATTGCTTAGGATTCTCTACCAAATTAAGTGCCTGGGTTTCGTTGTAGTAACTATTGTAATCTTCTCTCATTAACATTCCAACTAAATTCCTAGTTTCAGTAAAATATTGCCAGTCTTGCGGAGGCACTCCTAGGCCCTTACTCGTACGGGAATCAAATAACTATGAGTTTGAGTAATAGTGGGGAAGTTGTTGTTGTTGTTGTTGTTGTTGTTGTTGTTGTTGTTTGAGGGGACTAAACATCTAGGTCATCAGTCCCAATAGTGGGGAGGGGAAATTTTAGAATCTGCATTTGAAGGGAGGCGTGCTTGAGTAATCCATTGCAGGGGTGGTGATCGAAGTGCCCGAATTGGTGTAGGGGTCACCGCAGCTGCATAGAAAGCATGACACCCGAGTTAGAATCCCGGCTTAGTACGAATTTTTAACTTTACACATTCGCAGTTAATGTCATACTGCCCGTGAATATGAATAGATAACTTCAGGATTCGTTTGTTCTTTCGGACATAACCGAAAGAACAGACGCCACATACATATACTTTATACATTTGTTTCTGTGAAACCAGTAGTAAGAGAAGACATTTAATCTAGTTGTGTGTTGCAAGTAAAGTAATACATAACTAATGTTGAAAATCGCCTTCAAAAAACGTTAAAGACATGTTGTAAAGACGCCTACATACAATTCTTTGTGGGTGAAGGAATTGTATAGAAGGACGAAATACTTTTAATTTTGAAAGGATCATAGTGTTTTAAACCAAACAATTCATATTTACTGCCTTGTTCTTTCCATAACAGTAGATAAAGGCTATGACTGATGGAGCAAATGCTGCACGGCCAGCCTTGGACATAAAATAATGACTTATTTCGCGAATTTCTGTCATTTTCAGAAACAGTTTATAAATTCAGAAATGTATCCAGCTTGCAAATTTTGCCCCCTCCTAGACAAATGTATTAGATTTTATATGTGGATCAAGATAATATAATGACTGACATTAAAGTTCGGAACAGCGCAGTGGTGTCTGATAGCTATGACTACTGAACACAGCTATTTACATATTTTAGGAGCATTTTTGCTTCCTTTGGGAAAACAGCGCCCTTATGATTTTTTTAAAATAAAACAGTCCATAGAACAAAATGTACTTTTTATTATCAACTAGTTTCGACCCAACATTGCGCCATCTTCAGGATGTTGCTCCGAGATGGTGTCAGCACCTAAGGAACTCGAGCTCCTATTCCGCTCAATATCGGGGCAACATCCTGAAGACAGACCAACAAAGGGACGAAAGTAATTGATAATGAAAGTCATATATAAGGAACAAATTATTGGGGCGATCTAGGATTGTTTAATAATAATAGGTTTTCAGCCAAGATCGCTTTCTTCTTTTAACTACATGACCGATTTCGGCGTGCTAGACGCCATCTTCAGACCTGTCGAAATTTTTACATCACTGCTATTGCAACAATTTGTAACATAGCAAATTGGTAAACATCCACATTGATGTGTCATCAAAATAAAATTTACTCGTCAATAATAAAATGACTGAATACATCTTTCTCAAGGTCTAAGTCAGAGGCACTTCAGAATCAAGCTCAGGATTGTTTAATAATAATAGGTTTTCAGCCAAGATCGCTTTCTTCTTTTAATTACATGGCCGGTTTCGGCGTGCTAGACGCCATCTTCAGACCTGTTGAAATTGTTTACATCACTGCTATTGCAACAATTTGTAACATAGCAAATTGGTAAACATCCACATTGATGTGTCATCAAAATAAATTTACACGACAATAATAAAATGACTGTATACATCTTTCTCAAGGTCTAAGTCAGAGGCACTTCAGAATCAAAGTCAGTACTGACTGACTGAAGCACAATATTGACTATTAGGCGGGAAAATAGACAATATTGTGCTTCAGACAGTACTGAGCTTGATTCTCAAGTGCCTCTGACTTATACCTTGAGAAAGATGGATTCAATCATTTTGTTATTGACGTGTAAATTTTATTTGGATGACACATCAATGTGGATGTTTACCAATTTGCTATGTTACAAATTGTTGCAATAGCAGCGATGTAAAAAATTTCGACAGGTCTGAAGATGGCGTCTAGCACACCGAAACCGGCCATGTAATTAAAAGAAGAAAGCGGTCTTGGCTGAAAACCTATTATTAATAAAAAGTCAGTTTTGGGCTATGGTCTGTTTGTATAAAAAATTATATATATATAAACAATTTTTTACGTTCTCGTCTTCCGGAATAAGGAAAGAGAATACGTGATTAATTTACATGTTTGGGTCTCAATCAATTTCGGTATCCCAGTCAACTAGTATATGGGTTGTATGATGTTTGCTTCACAAGAAGAGCCTTCTACCAATCACCTACACCAGTTCCCTATTTAGGCGTCTGTTTATATATATAAACAATTTTTTACGTTCTCGTCTTCCGGAATAAGGAAAGAGAATACGTGATTAATTTACATGTTTGGGTCTCAATCAATTTCGGTATCCCAGTCAACTAGTATATGGGTTGTATGATGTTTGCTTCACAAGAAGAGCCTTCTACCAATCACCTACACCAGTTCCCTATTTAGGCGTCTGTTTATATATATAAACAATTTTTTACGTTCTCGTCTTCCGGAATAAGGAAAGAGAATACGTGATTAATTTACATGTTTGGGTCTCAATCAATTTCGGTATCCCAGTCAACTAGTATATGGGTTGTATGATGTTTGCTTCACAAGAAGAGCCTTCTACCAATCACCTACACCAGTTCCCTATTTAGGCGTCTGTTTATATATATAAACAATTTTTTACGTTCTCGTCTTCCGGAATAAGGAAAGAGAATACGTGATTAATTTACATGTTTGGGTCTCAATCAATTTCGGTATCCCAGTCAACTAGTATATGGGTTGTATGATGTTTGCTTCACAAGAAGAGCCTTCTACCAATCACCTACACCAGTTCCCTATTTAGGCGTCTGTTTATATATATAAACAATTTTTTACGTTCTCGTCTTCCGGAATAAGGAAAGAGAATACGTGATTAATTTACATGTTTGGGTCTCAATCAATTTCGGTATCCCAGTCAACTAGTATATGGGTTGTATGATGTTTGCTTCACAAGAAGAGCCTTCTACCAATCACCTACACCAGTTCCCTATTTAGGCGTCTGTTTATATATATAAACAATTTTTTACGTTCTCGTCTTCCGGAATAAGGAAAGAGAATACGTGATTAATTTACATGTTTGGGTCTCAATCAATTTCGGTATCCCAGTCAACTAGTATATGGGTTGTATGATGTTTGCTTCACAAGAAGAGCCTTCTACCAATCACCTACACCAGTTCCCTATTTAGGCGTCTGTTTATATATATAAACAATTTTTTACGTTCTCGTCTTCCGGAATAAGGAAAGAGAATACGTGATTAATTTACATGTTTGGGTCTCAATCAATTTCGGTATCCCAGTCAACTAGTATATGGGTTGTATGATGTTTGCTTCACAAGAAGAGCCTTCTACCAATCACCTACACCAGTTCCCTATTTAGGCGTCTGTTTATATATATAAACAATTTTTTACGTTCTCGTCTTCCGGAATAAGGAAAGAGAATACGTGATTAATTTACATGTTTGGGTCTCAATCAATTTCGGTATCCCAGTCAACTAGTATATGGGTTGTATGATGTTTGCTTCACAAGAAGAGCCTTCTACCAATCACCTACACCAGTTCCCTATTTAGGCGTCTGTTTATATATATAAACAATTTTTTACGTTCTCGTCTTCCGGAATAAGGAAAGAGAATACGTGATTAATTTACATGTTTGGGTCTCAATCAATTTCGGTATCCCAGTCAACTAGTATATGGGTTGTATGATGTTTGCTTCACAAGAAGAGCCTTCTACCAATCACCTACACCAGTTCCCTATTTAGGCGTCTGTTTATATATATAAACAATTTTTTACGTTCTCGTCTTCCGGAATAAGGAAAGAGAATACGTGATTAATTTACATGTTTGGGTCTCAATCAATTTCGGTATCCCAGTCAACTAGTATATGGGTTGTATGATGTTTGCTTCACAAGAAGAGCCTTCTACCAATCACCTACACCAGTTCCCTATTTAGGCGTCTGTTTATATATATAAACAATTTTTTACGTTCTCGTCTTCCGGAATAAGGAAAGAGAATACGTGATTAATTTACATGTTTGGGTCTCAATCAATTTCGGTATCCCAGTCAACTAGTATATGGGTTGTATGATGTTTGCTTCACAAGAAGAGCCTTCTACCAATCACCTACACCAGTTCCCTATTTAGGCGTCTGTTTATATATATAAACAATTTTTTACGTTCTCGTCTTCCGGAATAAGGAAAGAGAATACGTGATTAATTTACATGTTTGGGTCTCAATCAATTTCGGTATCCCAGTCAACTAGTATATGGGTTGTATGATGTTTGCTTCACAAGAAGAGCCTTCTACCAATCACCTACACCAGTTCCCTATTTAGGCGTCTGTTTATATATATAAACAATTTTTTACGTTCTCGTCTTCCGGAATAAGGAAAGAGAATACGTGATTAATTTACATGTTTGGGTCTCAATCAATTTCGGTATCCCAGTCAACTAGTATATGGGTTGTATGATGTTTGCTTCACAAGAAGAGCCTTCTACCAATCACCTACACCAGTTCCCTATTTAGGCGTCTGTTTATATATATAAACAATTTTTTACGTTCTCGTCTTCCGGAATAAGGAAAGAGAATACGTGATTAATTTACATGTTTGGGTCTCAATCAATTTCGGTATCCCAGTCAACTAGTATATGGGTTGTATGATGTTTGCTTCACAAGAAGAGCCTTCTACCAATCACCTACACCAGTTCCCTATTTAGGCGTCTGTTTATATATATAAACAATTTTTTACGTTCTCGTCTTCCGGAATAAGGAAAGAGAATACGTGATTAATTTACATGTTTGGGTCTCAATCAATTTCGGTATCCCAGTCAACTAGTATATGGGTTGTATGATGTTTGCTTCACAAGAAGAGCCTTCTACCAATCACCTACACCAGTTCCCTATTTAGGCGTCTGTTTATATATATAAACAATTTTTTACGTTCTCGTCTTCCGGAATAAGGAAAGAGAATACGTGATTAATTTACATGTTTGGGTCTCAATCAATTTCGGTATCCCAGTCAACTAGTATATGGGTTGTATGATGTTTGCTTCACAAGAAGAGCCTTCTACCAATCACCTACACCAGTTCCCTATTTAGGCGTCTGTTTATATATATAAACAATTTTTTACGTTCTCGTCTTCCGGAATAAGGAAAGAGAATACGTGATTAATTTACATGTTTGGGTCTCAATCAATTTCGGTATCCCAGTCAACTAGTATATGGGTTGTATGATGTTTGCTTCACAAGAAGAGCCTTCTACCAATCACCTACACCAGTTCCCTATTTAGGCGTCTGTTTATATATATAAACAATTTTTTACGTTCTCGTCTTCCGGAATAAGGAAAGAGAATACGTGATTAATTTACATGTTTGGGTCTCAATCAATTTCGGTATCCCAGTCAACTAGTATATGGGTTGTATGATGTTTGCTTCACAAGAAGAGCCTTCTACCAATCACCTACACCAGTTCCCTATTTAGGCGTCTGTTTATATATATAAACAATTTTTTACGTTCTCGTCTTCCGGAATAAGGAAAGAGAATACGTGATTAATTTACATGTTTGGGTCTCAATCAATTTCGGTATCCCAGTCAACTAGTATATGGGTTGTATGATGTTTGCTTCACAAGAAGAGCCTTCTACCAATCACCTACACCAGTTCCCTATTTAGGCGTCTGTTTATATATATAAACAATTTTTTACGTTCTCGTCTTCCGGAATAAGGAAAGAGAATACGTGATTAATTTACATGTTTGGGTCTCAATCAATTTCGGTATCCCAGTCAACTAGTATATGGGTTGTATGATGTTTGCTTCACAAGAAGAGCCTTCTACCAATCACCTACACCAGTTCCCTATTTAGGCGTCTGTTTATATATATAAACAATTTTTTACGTTCTCGTCTTCCGGAATAAGGAAAGAGAATACGTGATTAATTTACATGTTTGGGTCTCAATCAATTTCGGTATCCCAGTCAACTAGTATATGGGTTGTATGATGTTTGCTTCACAAGAAGAGCCTTCTACCAATCACCTACACCAGTTCCCTATTTAGGCGTCTGTTTATATATATAAACAATTTTTTACGTTCTCGTCTTCCGGAATAAGGAAAGAGAATACGTGATTAATTTACATGTTTGGGTCTCAATCAATTTCGGTATCCCAGTCAACTAGTATATGGGTTGTATGATGTTTGCTTCACAAGAAGAGCCTTCTACCAATCACCTACACCAGTTCCCTATTTAGGCGTCTGTTTATATATATAAACAATTTTTTACGTTCTCGTCTTCCGGAATAAGGAAAGAGAATACGTGATTAATTTACATGTTTGGGTCTCAATCAATTTCGGTATCCCAGTCAACTAGTATATGGGTTGTATGATGTTTGCTTCACAAGAAGAGCCTTCTACCAATCACCTACACCAGTTCCCTATTTAGGCGTCTGTTTATATATATAAACAATTTTTTACGTTCTCGTCTTCCGGAATAAGGAAAGAGAATACGTGATTAATTTACATGTTTGGGTCTCAATCAATTTCGGTATCCCAGTCAACTAGTATATGGGTTGTATGATGTTTGCTTCACAAGAAGAGCCTTCTACCAATCACCTACACCAGTTCCCTATTTAGGCGTCTGTTTATATATATAAACAATTTTTTACGTTCTCGTCTTCCGGAATAAGGAAAGAGAATACGTGATTAATTTACATGTTTGGGTCTCAATCAATTTCGGTATCCCAGTCAACTAGTATATGGGTTGTATGATGTTTGCTTCACAAGAAGAGCCTTCTACCAATCACCTACACCAGTTCCCTATTTAGGCGTCTGTTTATATATATAAACAATTTTTTACGTTCTCGTCTTCCGGAATAAGGAAAGAGAATACGTGATTAATTTACATGTTTGGGTCTCAATCAATTTCGGTATCCCAGTCAACTAGTATATGGGTTGTATGATGTTTGCTTCACAAGAAGAGCCTTCTACCAATCACCTACACCAGTTCCCTATTTAGGCGTCTGTTTATATATATAAACAATTTTTTACGTTCTCGTCTTCCGGAATAAGGAAAGAGAATACGTGATTAATTTACATGTTTGGGTCTCAATCAATTTCGGTATCCCAGTCAACTAGTATATGGGTTGTATGATGTTTGCTTCACAAGAAGAGCCTTCTACCAATCACCTACACCAGTTCCCTATTTAGGCGTCTGTTTATATATATAAACAATTTTTTACGTTCTCGTCTTCCGGAATAAGGAAAGAGAATACGTGATTAATTTACATGTTTGGGTCTCAATCAATTTCGGTATCCCAGTCAACTAGTATATGGGTTGTATGATGTTTGCTTCACAAGAAGAGCCTTCTACCAATCACCTACACCAGTTCCCTATTTAGGCGTCTGTTTATATATATAAACAATTTTTTACGTTCTCGTCTTCCGGAATAAGGAAAGAGAATACGTGATTAATTTACATGTTTGGGTCTCAATCAATTTCGGTATCCCAGTCAACTAGTATATGGGTTGTATGATGTTTGCTTCACAAGAAGAGCCTTCTACCAATCACCTACACCAGTTCCCTATTTAGGCGTCTGTTTATATATATAAACAATTTTTTACGTTCTCGTCTTCCGGAATAAGGAAAGAGAATACGTGATTAATTTACATGTTTGGGTCTCAATCAATTTCGGTATCCCAGTCAACTAGTATATGGGTTGTATGATGTTTGCTTCACAAGAAGAGCCTTCTACCAATCACCTACACCAGTTCCCTATTTAGGCGTCTGTTTCTCATCAACTAAGTGCAGGTGCCGGCCGCGGTGGCCGAGGCGACTGAGGCGCTTCAGTCACGGTCTTCACGGCCACTACGGTCAGGGCTTCGAATCCCCCCTCGGGCATAGATATTTGTGCCGTCCTTAGGATAAGCTAGTTGATAAGTAGTTTGTAAGTTTAGGGACTGATAACCCCGTAGTTAAGTCCCATAAGCTTAACAAACATTTATCTTATCTTAAGTTCAGGTGGTAGACGGTACCTTATTGATAGATCTAATATCATTTAGGTTACCGACAACCGGAGCGCATTTTTTTAATTTTTATTTATTTATTTATTTTGTATTATTTTTTAAGTGGATGGAGTATTTGGACAGAAGCGGTTATCAACTACGGAAAAGAAAAACCAGCAGTTAAAAACTTTTTTCCAGTATAGATATTGGAGTGTCAGAAACGGTGCAGGGAAATCCGTTTACGAAATCCGGACGTGCGACCCTCATGTGAACGTAGTGAACATGATGCAACAGCTGTTCCTCCCGCTTCTGCATATGCTCTCACGTTAATGTGCAGTATTGTGTGGCATAGCCCAACAGTAAAAGCCTTATCATTTCCCTGCCCAGTTCCGCAAATAATTACAGAGACTCTGCAACGTAAAGCAAACACGCCACACAGCGGCACAATACAAACAACTAAACAAATCGCAGCTGTTGCGTTACCAGCCGCAATCGTCGTGTCGTCTGCAACTCACTGTAATAACTGAGGCAGGAATAGCAACGCGAAGTATATCCGCTTTAGTTTATCGCTTAGATGTATTGCTACGAAATTTGTTGCCTTTGAATCGATCGCTATTGCTCATCGGATTTTGTTCAAAAATGTTCAAATATTTGTATAGTCTATGGGACTTAACTATGGGGTCATCAGTCCCTAAACTTACAAACTATTTATGAATTACTTACGAACTAGGACGGCACAAATATCCATGCCCGAGGGGGGATTCGAACCCCCGACCGCAGTGGCCGTGCAGACCGTGGCTGGAGCGCCTCAGTCCCCTCGGCCACCGCGGCCGGCCGGATTTTAGTGGCGGTGTGATTTAGGTAATTCACAATAGAACTGAGGTATGAGATTAAATCAAAGTGACTGCCAGCGGAGAACGAATGTGATGCTGCAAATCCCGTCAGTTTAACAGGGAGTCGCTTGGGAAAGGCCGAGCGCTCTAAGGTGCTTTGCTGCCGAAAGCGCCACTGCTGCCCGTCGGAGGCTCTAGTCCTCCCTTGGGCATATGGGGGTAAGTGGTCCTCAGTGTAAGTTCGTTTAAGTAGTTTGTAACTTTAGGGACCGATGACCACTTCTTTTTGTCCCCATAGCTTTACAATTATTTGAACTTAAAATTTTAAATATAGCTGCTAATGTCAACGACCGTTAACAACGTCAATTGATAAAAAGCCAGCCCTCGGTCGCAAATTAAAAATTGTTTAACCTGGTTTCGGCAATAACTAAGATTGCCTTCATCAGAAATTATAAAATAAAACAATTCACATAATAAAATTCTTTTTAAACATTGTGACGTAAGCTTTAGAGCTGAGTAGTATATTTAATTATGTGACTTGTTTTATTTTATAATTTCTGATGAAGGCAATCTTAGTCATTGCCGACACCAAGTTAAACAATTTTTAATTTGCGAGCGAGGGCTGCTTTTCTATCCATTGAAATATTTGAACATTTCACTTTAACAGGGAGCTAGCAACTCCATATAAGAGATACAAAATTAGTTCCTAAATGTATATAGTATTGAATAGGTAGGATTCTTTCTCCACCTGAGGTATTACCTATTACAAATGCTTTCATGAGGTTGCATCAAAAGAAAAGCAAATCCTTCTTTGCCGGAATGGCTGATGACCGTCTCTTAACTCAGAAACGCGCCTAGCATAATTATTTTTCATATTAAATGAATTCAAGAGATCTTTCACAGCCTCAGGGCCATTGAGTATTTAACTTTGTCTAAAAACAATAAAAAAACACAGAGCTCACAGTCACTGAGTCATTGCGGCAATTCTTCGCTCTCGTGGTCATGTCGAAAGCGTAATTGCTGAAAATATAAAGACATGGGTAAATATATTGTTAGTTTAGAAAGAAATGTAAAACATTGATATAACACACGGTAACTAATTATGAATTCAATTCGTGAATGCAAAATTAGGTAAACAATTCTACACTGAAGCACTGCAATTGTATTCTAATTCCATGATAGCAGAAACAACTGTCGGATGTCGCATTGTAGCACAGTAAAATTTATGTTTACGATTTCATTTTACGTGTTAATCAAAACCGTCGTCCTTTCTGAAAAATGTATGCCCTTCTAGTCGATATCATAATGAAACCGTTTCTGTAACAAACATATCTGAACTGTAATAAACTGTGATTACTTTTTCTGTACAAAAGTCTTACTTTAGTTCACCGTAATAAGGAAAGAAATCATACACACATTCATAAAGTCACAAGTTTTCTTTCTCTCAATTACAGCGTCTCATCAATTGCCCATGAAAGGGAGTGAGATCAAGCTCATCCTCTGAATGGTGGTTGCTATGCTATCTGCCATTTAAACAAAAAGCTGCCAACACTTTTTTTCTGGTCCCTTTATAAATACCTACTTATCGTTGGCTAGGAAACTGTTGGCTACTTCAGCAATTCAGTGTGGCGTATTTTGTTTCCATGATGATACCGTAGAAAATGCTTTACATAATTAGATTTACAAGAATTCGTTTCCGCACATACGTCACTATTTACAATACCAGAACGAAAAACGCGTCTATTAGTGCACAAAAAGGCTAATATTTTCTGGTCAGAATCAAAGATGTTTTATTGCAAGCTTCAAAATATTTAAATAAACCTGCACGATCTACTAACTTTACTCATACATAGTTCAGCAGAGACGATTTTCCTAGTGGGAAATAGTTTAGGTACAAGAGATGTCCTACGAGGAATTAACTAGTTACCAAGACATGTTCTCATATAGGAGGAGGGAACAAAAACCTAATTACTATGAGAAGTAATCCGTCTTGTGCTAACTGTAATTACGACGTTTATTTTACACCAGGCGCATTTCGCTTTTCTTCTGTGGTCTACAAATCATACAAAGGTTTGTACTATTTGTCTTGTATATGTAGATTAAAAACAGTTTTTTAAAAACGTTATGCATGTTAGGCCTATTTGTTTTTTTCAATGGATATTCACTCTATTCACGGGGTTGTTATCTCTTCTTTATATCTGTGGTTACTTCCTGAGGTGTGTTTTTTGTTTGTGTACAATGTATTGCTCATTAATAGTACTCGACAAAACTTCGCAATATGAAAAGTATAAGTGTAGTTCTTTGTTTCCAAATGATCGAAGTGTCGCGAGAAAACTGCATCTGTGCATGTGTTGTTTCTAGTCGTCGAGCCTTAAGGGATCATTGTTCAGTTCACGGTTCAATATTTTACGCATGTAGTTGATAAACTGTGCTCCACGTCTACTCCGCAAATAAATATTTATATCCTCTCCCAGAACGATAAGTACCAAATAATACTGATTCTCCCTCAGCCTCTTTACGGTAAACCATAACGTTTAATTCGAAGATTTGTCTAACTAATAATAAAGGCGTTCTGAATCCAACAGAGCTCGTGTACCGTCGTTCAGGGGTCCGTTTGTTTCAAGTATTTCTTTAGGATCGAATTTCAACCTACATCTACATCTACATACATACTCCGCAATTCACCGTAAGGTGCGTGGCGGAGGGTACACTGTACCACTACTAGGCATTTCCTTTCCTATTCCACTCCCAAATTGAACGAGGAAAACAAAAATGCCTATATGCCTCCGTACGAGCCCTAATTTCTCTTGTCTTTGTGATCTTTACGCGAAATGTAAGTAGGTGGCAACAAGATCGTAATACACTCAGCTTCAAATTCCGGCCCTCTAAATTTACTTAACAAAAATTCACGAAAAGAACGTCGTCTTTCTTCCAGCGATCCCCAATTGAGTTGCCGGAGCATTTCCGTGACACTCGCGCATTGGTCGAACCTACCGGTAACAAATCTAGCTGCTCGCCTCTGAACCGCATCTATGTCTTCCTTCAAACCGATCTGCTGCGGATCCCAAATACTTGAGCAATACTCAAGACGTGGTCGTACAAGCGTTTTATACGCGGTCTCCTTTACAGGTGAAGTACATCTTCCCAAAATTCTCCCAATAAACCGAAGTCGGCTGTCTGCCTTACTCACAACTGTCCTTACATGCTCGTTCCATTTCATATCGCTCTGCAATGTTACGCATAGATATTTGAACGACGCGACAGCATCAAGAAGCTCACTACTAATGCTGTATTCGACCATTATAGGATTGTTTTTTCTACTCATGCGCATCACCTTACATTTTTCTACATTGAGAGCTAGCTACCATTCTTCGCACCAACTAGAAATTTTGTCTAAGTCAACCTGTATGCTATTACAGTCAGTTACAGACGACACCCTCCCATACACCACAGCATCATCAGCAAACAGCCGCAAATTACAACTTACTCTGTCCATCAGATCATTTATATAGATAGAAAATAATAGCGGTCCTATCACACTCCCCTGGGGCACGCCTGACGATACACTCGTCTCTGATGAACACTCGCCGTCGAGGTCAGCGTACTGCGTTCTATTACTTAGGAAGTCTTCCAGCCTGTCACAAATCTGTGAACCTATTCCATAAGCTCGTATCTTCGTTAGCAGTCTGCAGTGTGGCACCGCGTCGAACGCCTTTTTGAAGTCGAGAAAAACACAATCCGCCTGTTGCCCTTCGTCCATGGCTCGCAAGATGTCATGTGAGAAAAGGGCAAGCTGAGTTTCACATGAACGATGTTTCCTAAACCCGTGCTGATTCATGGAAAGAAGCTTTTCCGTTTCAAGGAAATTTACTATATTCGAACTGATAATATGCTCCAAAATTCTACATGAAACCGATGTCAACGATTTTGGCATGTAATTGTATGGGTCAGTTCTCTTTCCTTTCTTATACACGGGAGTCACCTGCGCTTTTTTCCAATCACTAGGAACTTTGCGCTGAATTAAAGATTCGCTATAAATGCAAGCTAAGTAGGGGGCCAACGCTGCAGAATAGTCTTTGTAAAACCGAACTGGTATTCCATCCGGACCAGCAGACTTGTTCGTATTTAGCTCTCTCAGCTGCTTCTCTACACCGGAAATACCTATTGCTATGTCCTCCATTTCGGAATTAGTGCGTTGATCAAATGATGGTATATTTGTGTGGTCCTCCTGCGTGAAAGATTTCTTAAAGGTTAAATTTAGAACTTCAGCTTTCCGTTTGCTTTCTTCTATTACTGCCCCGGAATGATCAACTAGTGACTGGACAGTGGGCATTGATCCGCTTATCGATTTTACATAGGACCAGAATTTTTTCGGGTTCTTGGAAAGATCTTTTGGTAAGGTATGGCTGTGATAATTATTGTATGCTTCACGCATCGATCTTTTTATAGACGCACGAATCTCTACTAACTTTTCCCTGTCATCATTTGCGTGTTCTTTTTTGAATCGAGAGTGCAACAGCCTTTGCTTTCTCAGCAGCTTTCTAACATTATTATTATACCACGGTGGATCTTTTCCATCCTTAATCGTCTTTACTGGCACATATTTCTCTAACCCTTTATTAACAATGCACTTAAATTTAGTCCACAATTCCTCTACATCCATAGTCCCGGAATTAAACGATGCCCATTCATTTTCTAAGTGCGATCGTAACATTTGCTTGTCGGCTCTTCCCAACAAAAACACGCTCCTAGCCTTCTTGATTGGTTTATGAACTTTAGTCACCATCGACGCTATGACGATATCATGATCACTAATTCCTGTCTCTACACAGACATCGTTAATAAGGTCAGGCCTGTTTGTGGCTATAAGGTCTAGAATATTTCTATTGCGCGTGGGTTGCCGGTTTAACTGCTCAAGACAGTTTTCGGAGAATGTGTCCAAAAGTAGCTCGCAAGACTGCTTGTCTGTACCGCCTGAAATGTAACTAGCGAGGTCCCAATCTATACTCTTAAGGTTGATGTCTCCTCCGACTAATATTACATGGCCCGTATACCTATGCACTACCTGGCGTAGACTTTCCTTGAATGCTTCTAAAACTGTTACAGCAGCACTGGGGGGCCGGTAAAAACACCCAACTATTAACTTTACTTCTTTTACACCTGTTACACGTGCCCAGATAACTTCACAGTTACTTTCAACCTCGATCTCCGTAGAAACAATATCTTTGTCCACAGCGATGAACACTCCTCCTCCAGTTGTATCAGATCTATCTTTCCGATATACATTCCACGCTTCTCTAAATATTTCTGAACTTGCCACATCATCATTTAGCCAGCTTTCGGTGCCTAAAACTACCTGAGCGCAATAACTTCCATGCAGCGCTGCAAATTCGGGAACTTTGTTTCTAATACTCTGCAAGTTCGCGCCTAATATTTTTATGTTCGAATTTTTGTTCCGAACGTGGCCTGAATTCGCTGTTTGAATGCTGAGTGATCAGAGTTAGCGCCTAGCCTAAAAAACCCCCATGTGCACTCCACAAGTACTCTGCTACTCGAGTAGCCGCTTCCTTAGTGTAGTGCACCCATGATCTATCTAGGGGCACCCTACAGTTCCCCACCCTATAACGCAGATCCAGAAATCTGCAGCCATGACTGTCACAGAGTCGGCGAAGCCTCTGGTTCAGACCCTCCACTCGGCTCCAAACCAAAGGACCCCGATCAACCCTGGGAACAATGCTACAAATCGACAGCTCTGCTTGCACCCCGCGTGCGAAGGCAGCAGCCTTCACCAATTCCGCCAGCCGCTCGTAGGACCTGAGGATGTCCTCAGAACCCAAGCGACAAGCGTCATTGGTGCCGACGTGAGCCACGACTTGCAATCGACTGCACCCCGCACCATCGATAGCCGCCGGCAAGGCCGCCTCCACATCTCAGATGAGGCCCCCGGGCAAACACACCGAGTGCACTTTGGAATTCCTTCCAGATCTGGACGCTATCTGCCTAAGGGGCTCCATCACGCGCCTGACATTGGAGCCCCCAATAACTAATAATCCCCTCCCCCCGTGCACCTGCTCGGACCCTGCTGAAGGAGTGGCCACACTTTCACTCACAGGACGAACGGGCGCGGACGGACGTCCAGCCTCCACATTGGCCTTCCGCCTCGAGCGACGCGTACGCCGTACAACCCACCACTCCCCTTGCGGAGAAGGCGGCTCGACGACGTCCGGTACACCTGAAGGTGCCCCGGTAGCAGGGACAGAGAGCGAAGCGTGAGACACCTGAGGTGTCCCACTCGACGCACCAGACTCCCCACCATCGCTGCACCCCGAGACAGCAGCCTGAAGACGGCTGACCGTAGACAGCAGCACGCTCAGCTGTTCGCGAACCGTGGCCAACTCCTCCTGCGTCCGCACACAGCAGGCACACATCCTATCCATCCTATCAATACAATTAACTGCAGAAAGTAGAAAATTAAATAATCAACTTTAATGAAGGCGGCTGCCTGCTGACTGAACTGTGGTCAGTGGTAGCTACACTGTCAAATCAACAAAACTGAGTCCGGCAGCTTTAGCGCTGTTCAGGATGTGGCACTGGTGACAGCTGGCACTGTACTGACTGAAAACGAGCTTTAGTAACGGTCTCTGACTTGTTTTGAAATACACCGGTCAAAGACGAAGTTTAAACACAACGGTATTTATCAAATACGATAGAATAAACTATTAAAACAGTAGTACAAACGAAATCTGCAAGTACGCGGGAATAAACCTCTTAAAACAGAAGTACTAACGAAAATGAACTAGACTGGCAAATTAAATTTGACACAAATTAAATTCAGATACTTAGCGCTGTTTACGATGTGGCACTGGTGACAGCTGGCACTGGACTGTCTGCAGACTGAACTACCGACGGTGATGCTTCATTGTAATCGCACACTCCACCACCTTGTTTCGTGTTGTGTTTGCACTACGGAACGGGACGAAATGCTGGAATCACAACACGCACGTCATTCTCAATTCCCGTTTCTGTTAATGACATGATCCTAAGCTAAGGTATTAAAACATCGGTCGATTTATCTTCACGATAAGATCGCAGACAGAAATTTGAAGGTGTGCAACGAGAGTGCTGTTAGATGAACGTCAAGGTGGGCTTTGAAGTAACGATATGTGTTTCCAGCGGTGATCAGCCTGTAGCGTTCTGAGCGCTGAAACTCGACCAAGAGATCGATTACGGCATGTCTTCGATGAAGGATTGTGATCGCTGACGTTGCGTGATCGATGACGCCAGTTACTTCACATTTTCCGCCCCTGAGATATTTTTTCTGACCCCAGCATGGCATCTCTATGACAAAACACCTGAAAATATTTGCACGTATGTAAAGTAACACGATTCATAACGTCCTGTATAACATGGTACGTGGCATAATGTCGTCGACAACATTTCCCATGACGTGCAATATGACACTAAAAGCCATTGAATTTTACGAAGCCTGTATCCCCGCTCAGGAATGCTTGCTATTGGAGGGGCATTCCCCCCCCCCCCCCCCAATTGTACCGTGGAATTACAGGTAACTCGTACGAAAACACCAGTATGTCAACATTCTTTAATTTGAATGTTTTGTAGCTGCCGAAAGTCGAGAAGCTTGTTCGTATCTTTTATATCTTTTCGAGACAAATTCCTCTTTTATTGTGCCGCGCTAGGGAAATTTTTCAATCCGGTTCCAAAATATATATTCTACCACACTTGATTAACACGCAGTTTACAGGGGTTGAGAATTAAATATTCTTCAAAATTTATTCACAAAAAATTCACTAAACGCCATCTTTACGATTATTTTATTCTACTTACTTAAAATCCTTCTGAAATTAGCACATAAACAGCGAAACCATAATCAGCTGACGAAATACCATCAACTTTTAGGTGCAATATTGTCTAGACATACAATATATTTCAGCACATGCTAATTTACCTTGACTTTGAAACATAACATATCGAGATCGGATAGTGATTATGCGATGAAAATATTCGTTTTGACTCAATCAGGTCATATCTCTTGGTGCAAATTTTCAACAGTTTCGTACTAGCTTTTAAAGGATTGAAGTATCGAGCTTCACAAACCTCCAAAAGATTTTTTTCTTTTGCGTTGTAAGGTTGCCTTTACATGTGAAGCGAATTAAAGTTAGATTTTACAGATATGTGAAATGTCGACGCAATTTTATGAAGTACAGTGTAATATGTATACTCTATATAAACATAATGATTTGTTGTCATCTGTTCAGTATTATATATATCGCATTTGTCAATGTTTATTTTAATTTTTTATAACTGTTTTGTAAATGCATTTTGTACTAGTTGTATTTATTTATGATGTCTTGTTCCATTATATAAACTGTTTTGCTGTGTGTGGAAATTCAAAGATCGATATTTGCATAAAATAGCTCCTTTCAGACCAAAGACAGTGTTAGACTGTGGCGCTTGCTAGCTGTAGCGCAGGCAGCACAGCAGTATCTTCCGCCCCGTGACAACTCTCGGACATACGTAACGCGGCTCGCGGAGTGCTCAAGTTGATTTATTATTTTGAAAGTGAAAAGTATTACAATTACAAGCGTCAAAGGTGAAGGAAGTGAAATATATTAAATAAACAAGTTATTCGTTCGTCCTGCTCAAGGCAGGATCCGTGCGTGCAAAATTGGTTTCCGTCCTGTCGTGCGGAACGGGTATATAGCGTCGCCGTGGACGCTAGGTCGCGGGTATATACGCGGTACGCGAAAATAAATCATCATACTGCTGTTGAGCTGCGGAAGGAGGAGCAAATAAAAGAATTTGTGTGAAAGAGAAATCTAGTAAGCTGATCACTGTATTGGAGAGAAACATTCTCAATGTGATTGTAAAGGACATCGCTGGACAATTAACTGAGATAAGTAGCAACTGCATATGAATGTCAAATTAATTGTAATTAATGTTAAATGTAACTTTACTTGCTGAATTGAATATTTTCAAATATAAAGTTATGTAACTTCTCCTTTTTTTGTAATGAGTAGTAAACCCATTCTTGAGATTAAGTAGCAAAATACATTGACGATAGTAGCCCTATCTTCCTTTCCTTACAAAGAGAGAGAGAGAGAGAGAGAGAGAGAGATAACGTGAATGCAGGTCCAGTAATGGATGATTGACTGTGAAATTTGATTAACTTGACTGCACTTGAACTTAGTATGGCGGTTATTACGATACCTATTGATGATCAGTAATTGAACTAGAATAAACTTTGATAATCATTAATATTGATCAAATACTAATTCAAAATAATAATAATTCAAATTTTAATAATTGGATAAGTTAATGTTAATGTTTGGACGCTCACTGAAAACTGAGTTCAACAATTCTTACCACCGCCAAAATCTATCTAACCAGAACCAATCATTTTTGAAGTAACGAATGTAAATATTTTCAAAGCTTAACATAGGTAAAACTTGCAATATTACCAAAATAAGTGCTGTTTATAAACTATTAAGATTAGTGGTTGCTTTGCACCCACCGACCAACCACGTCGCCTTGATTATCATAAAAAAGGTCATTATTCAAAATTATTGCTATCATACGCGTGCAAATTACAAAATACGCATTGCACATACTCGGTAGATTTATTTTCAGCTATCTTGTGTGCACGTCTCCGAAAGGAGATTATATGGAAGGTAAAGGTGAGTGATATCTTGTGTAAAGTTGTCAGGTCGGACTATAGCTTTGTTAATTACACTAATTGGTTTGCAAATTGATCAAATATTTAATTACATTCACTTGTCATTATATTTACGACTTAAAACGTAGCTAACAACGAGTCTAAGATCAGGTCAGTTACGTTACACAACCATTATTACACATAATACACGTTTATTAATTAAATCAAAAATTAATTTCAATGATCTAAACACCAATCCATCTTACGTTTTCTTACAGCACGTTAAAGTGGAATGATATCCGAACTACTGACATAATAGCAAAGTTTATTGACTCATGAAAAGAGGGGACTTCCGTTTGTTAAGTATCATTCGAAAGGTAACGAGAGGCTAGTTTTGAGTATTCTCTATTGTTCTTTAGTCTTCGTTTCAAAATATTTTACTCATTTACCAAAATCATTTTGTTAATACAGTAGTGGATTATTAGTTTCGGCAAAGTAAACTGCCATATTCAAATCTACATAATAAATTAAAAACTCCAATTTATTTAAATCAGGGCTGCGTGTTGGTTAACGACGTGCACCAAACCGTCCTATCCATGATCCTAAAAAAGACCATTCAAAAGTCTTTGTGAGAAATGCGGGATGGAGCACCATCGCGTAAGAACGATATAACGAAATATCTTCTAACAGAGTTGGTAGTAATAATAGCTCTATAAAGGTGCGGTAATTTTAGCCAGTCACTTGTGCAGGTAAAACGTAAGGCCCAATAATTTAAACATCGATTGTACCGGATTGCACATTTATGGAAAAGTGTTGCTGAAAATGTGTTACTACTATTTGGCGACTTCTATGTACACCACAAGTGTACATGTTTTGGAAATTACGTAGTTATTCCGTCGCGAGTGACACACGCTTCAACTGTGACGAGTATTTTGTTTATGAAATAATACTGCGCAGTTGGTAACATAAACCTCCTGAGAATTCTTGTCGTGGAAGGAAATCTTGGCTTTTCAACACTTTTCTGCGTAGAATGCGGTAAGGCAGCAGCCCCTTCTATTTCAAAGTCCGATGAACAACTTCGTGCGGTAGACCCTCCGGGCAGACGATGCTTCTAGTACGTCATAGTATCTACGTGGACGCGGTACCGAATTTGTTGCACAGCTTCCAACCTTTATCGTCACGTTGTGGGCGTTTGCCTTCTGCCTGGGGCAGTAAAGAGCCATTATCTCTATCTAAGTAAATAAAATACGGTACTCGTAAGTTTTATTTTGTCATTACTCATTTAACAAATGTTCAAATGTTTGTGAAGCTTATAGGACTTAACTGCGGGGTCATCAGTCCCTGAACTTACAAACTACTTATGAACTACCTTATACTAGAGACCGCACAAACATCCATGCCCGAGGGGGATTCGAACCCCCGACGGGAAGTGACCACGCGCATCGCAGCATAGTGCCTCAATGCTCTCGGTTGCTCCGCCGCGACTCATTTAACAGAAAAAATAAGCATATCAGAACAGAAAATACCTTTCGCATAGAGCAGTAAATTTAAAAAACTGAAAGGTAACTACTGTACTTTATTAAGAATAGATTGCAAAATAATCACGTAAAACTGATCGTGCAGTAAGTCTTCGTTATGGAAAGCGTTCTCGATAAATTCATGCAGCTGCCTTCGCATTACCTTTTGCCTCGACATAAATTAAATGACAATTATTAAATATTTCTGACGATGTTACAGCATTCAATGAATGAAATAAATCGCAATTTGCGATCAGTTGTGGCTCTACTGTACTAGGTTTAGGTGGAATACCAACGTGCGGCGAATGAAAATTTGTGCCCGACCGGGGTTCGAACCCGGAATCTCCTGCTTACTGAGCAAACGCATTGACCACTCCGCCACCGAGGACACAGTGACCAGCCCGACTGCAGAAGACTCTTTCCTGCACGTCACCCGCCACACACAAATCTCCATTCGCCACGCTGTCTCTTTCCTATTACCACAGCCTATTTGTACTGTAATGCTCGCAGCCATAATATTGTATTCCCGCGTCAGGGAGAACAGACCATGAGGTATCGAGACACAATTAATTGTCCACAGGAGCCCAACCTCGGCTTGTATACAATTATTATATATAATTTTCATTTTCCATCTAAGCCTAGTACAGTGAATCCATAACTTATCGCAAATTGCGATTTATTTCATTTAAATTAAATGAATATCGCCTAGTTCAGCGATAGTAAATCTTCCATCCTAATGTTTAACAGAGTTGCAATAACGTCTACGATGTATTACTATGAGGTGCCATCTGTGTAATTTTGACAGCTTATGCTGTTAATAACCTGTATTTATTTTTCATGTATTTTCATACAGAGCGTGTATTTTTCCATCGTAAGCCATTGTTCTGACTTGTCACCAAGCAAGGGGGGCGCGCAAGGAGCAACGCAATGGAATCGTATTTGGGAGAACGGTGGTTCAAATAAGTCTCCAACCATCCAGATGGAGGTTTTCCGTGATTTCCCTAAATCGCTCCAGGCAATTGCCGGGATGTTTCCTTACTAATTCATGAAATTGTTACTGAAAAACTGAAATTTCGAAAACTTTTCTCACGTTGAGTACCCAAATTTCTTACTGAACACCACAGAAAACAACGGATGGGCAGTGCACTTTAGTTTTTGACACGCTACAATGAAGAAGGCGAACGTTTTCTTTCTCGGATAGTCACGGGCTATCGCACGACACCCCTGAAACAAAACGGCAATCAATGAAATGGAGGCACATTTCATCCCCAACGAAGGTTAAGCCTAACCAAATGTTGACACCTCAGAAAGTCATGTGCACCTGTTTTGGCACAGAAGAGGCATTTTGCTGATTGATTCCTTAACACGAGACCAATAAATGATGCACATGGTTACTGCGAAACCATTAAGGAATTGCACCGCGCAATACAGAACAAGCGCCGAGGATTACTGTCAAAAGGTGTTGTTTTTTCCCACGACGATGCCCGACTTCATACGGCGAATGTGACCAAACAACTCTTACGGGAATTTCACTGGGACGTGTTTGATCATCCTCCCTACAGCCCGGATCTCTCTCTCTTAGAAACTTCAACCTTTTCTTACACCTAAAATATGTCATTGGTTGTCAACTCTTTAATGATTATGACGAGCTGAAAGAACATGTTATCATATTGTTGAATACACAAGCGGCAACCTTCTACATCTACATACATACTCCGCAATTCACCGTAAGGTGCGTGGCGGAGGGTACACTGTACCACTACTAGGCATTTCCTTTCCTATCCCACTCCCAAATTGAACGAGGAAAAAAAAGAATGCCTATGTGCCTCCGTACGAGCCCTAATTTCTCTTATCTTGACTTTGTGAACTTTACGCGAAATGTAAGTAGGCGGCAGCAAGATCGTACTACACTCAGCTTCAAATTCCGGCCCTCTAAATTTACTTAACAGAAATTCACGAAGAGAACGTCGTCTTTCTTCCAGCGATCCCCAATTGAGTTGCCGGAGCATTTTCGTGACACTCGCGCATTGGTCGAACCTACTAGTAACTAATCTAGCTGCTCGCCTCTGAACTGCCTCTATGTCTTCCTTTAAACTGATCTGCTGCGGGTCCCAAACACTTGAGCAATACTCAATACGTGGTCGTACAAGCGTTTTATACGCGGTCTCCTTTACAGATGAAGTACATTTTCCCAACATTCTCCCAATGAAGAAGGCATACAAAAACTTGTGCCACTTTATGACAAGTGCCTACAGAAATTTCGGGAGCTCTGCAGAAAAGTAGTTTAACACTTGTAGATTTTTGTACAATAAATATTTTTTTCTGTATCTGTTCGCATTTGTTTTACATAGCCAAACGGAATTTACTTTGTGCACATACCTCGCATTTTTAAAGAAGGACGTCGAGATTAGCTTTTTGAGAACGAACCATGTTAAAATATATATATGTATGGCGGAAAATTACTAATTGGGACCTGTACTGCGAGTTGCTGATAACTGCTCTCTCATTTGCAACCGTCTTGTATCTTAAGATAACTGGTGCAAAAATTTGCAGCTCATTACTGGGTTTATGCCAGCTCTACCTTGTATTAACGGTGCTGCAGAAAGAGTGCTTTCCAGTGACAAGTAGTTTGTAGACCGCAGAAGCAACATATTTAGTCTGCAAAATGTGAAGCAAAAATTTACCACAAACTCATTTGCAGAATATTTCACTTGTGCGAAAATACCGAACCTTTGAATGAGATCATTCTTCAGCAAAGTGTAATTGAGAGATAAATAAGCAAATTGAGTAAGTGATAATAACCGCCTTTCCTACTTGTTTGCATGAGACAACTACAAAACAATAAAGTAATTATTTAACTATTCAAATTCAAATTCAATGTTCAAATGTTTGTAGAGCTTATGGGACTTAACTACGGGGTTATCAGTCCCTAAACTTACAAACTACTTATGAACTAGCTAATACTAACGACGGCACAAATATCCATGCCCAAGGGGGGATTCGAACCCCCGACCGTAGTGGCCGTGCAGAACGTGACTGGAGCGCCACAGACCGCTCGGCCACCGTGGCCGGCACTCTTTAACTGTTAATACAATTTATTTGACTTTTTGTTTTACTAGGATGTTTAGGTAATATTTGTATTAGCAGTGACTTCGTATGCCTTAGTTATTGTGATAACCGTATAGGTAGTTTTCCTGTCCCAAAAAACACAAATTCCTATTCTTGCCTCATTGGTTTCATGTTCTGTCAGCAATTAAATACTTTTAGTGTCATGGTAATTCCTTTATTCTCAAAAAGTGGCACTTTATGCACACAACTTACAGCTATAAAAAAGGGGAGTTTCAAGTGAAGCAAATTTAAATAATATAACAATCTAACAATTGTCAGATTTTCGGTGGGGTTGAGGAGAGAAGGACAGAGATTATTTACTCTAGTGTCAGTGCATTAATTCGTGTGTCGACATTAACGAGTGACACAAAGACCGTCATAGTGTATACACTTTAAAGGGTATTAGTCATGTTGATGACGCCGTAGATAAAGACAACATTTGGTTTTGCAGTCTTCGGTACCCTTACGTGTCACGTGCTATAGCCTCACATTTCATAAATATTACAACGAATAATTTATCATTGAGTATTGCTCTTTGTGTCTGTCATAAATAAATCTAATGTAACATCAAACCTCCTTGAGAAACAACCAACAATTAAATAAACTAAATATGCAGCGGTATAAGGAATGGGAAAAGACTGAGAAATCTCCAGTAGAAACGTTAGGACGATGTCTTCTAATTCAAATGTTTGACCAAACGGCTGTGGTCATCAGTCCTTAGACTTACAAACAAAATAACTTACACTAAAGATAACACACACACACACACACACACACACACCGCATGCACGAGGGAGAACTCGAGAATTAATATATTGAGTACACCATCAAAAGTACCAAAATGAAAATTACTAAAAAAAGCAGGTCACCTTTAAGTTCTGTCACAGAGTATCTTAGGTTTATTTCTGTATGTATAGCAATTAATTTTAGATTAAAGTAAGTATACGCTATAATTAAATAAAATAGAATGAAGAAAGTGGAGATAGAGGCACACACACTCATCAAAATTTTCGTTCTGCAGACAACCGCCATTTGCAACTACTCATGGGAAGTCCTACCGCCCAAAATGAAAAAAAAATCCCATTTTTACTCTTATGTAAATTATGAAAATATGATTTTTTATGGTTAATTTGGCGTTGGTTTTATTGAAATATTTGATTATTTACTATTTTAAATAAATATTTGAAAATAATCATGCACTGATATAGCTGAGAATTTTTTTTACCATCATGTCGCACATTGGCATTTCTCTATGCAGCTATGTAGTCACCATGGCAGTAGTTTCTTTTGTTTTGTAGAGCAATGTCCGCTTCGTAAGTTCCTTACGTTAGCGGTACTTCACAGTGATATCTTGGAACTGTACATTTTTTTGGGTTTGACAACAATTATCCACTATCCTGTGATAGTTTTTATCGTGACTAAATCAAAATTGGTGTTCTTACTTTGAATGGTGGCTGTTATGGAAGACTACAGGTTCTGGAACATCTTGGAATTAATAAAGATTACACCACGACTAAAAGTGTGATGGACCGAGACCAACTACGAATGATGATGGCAGAGATTGAAAGAAACAACACGTCAAAAGAAGCCAGATCCAGGACGATGGAGGAAGAGATGAAGACTACCATCCAGGCCGATTCTAACATGTTTTTACGTATCAGTTTTCTGTATATTAAAATTATTTCTTTAAACGCAATTTTCTCCAAATTACATTTTTCAGTATAAATGCCTCTTTTTCTCATAAACTTATCAATCTACATCAATGAATTATTTACATTACATAGATAGTACAATGTAGTTCTACCTCTACTTTAGCAATATTTACTGTATAGTTACCACCCACATGAACCACAGACATCGCCGAGGTGGGGTGGCTTGCGTGCCTCAACGATACAGATAGCCGTACCGTAGGTGCAACCAAAGCGGAGGGGTATCTGTGGAGAGGCCAGTCAAACGTGTGGTTCCTGAAGAGGGGCAGCAGCCTTTTCAGTAGTTACAGGGGCAACAGTCTGGATGATTGACTGAGCTGGCCTTGTAACATCAGCTAATGTGGCTTTGCCACACGGTTACTGCGAACGGCTGAAAGCAAGGGGAAACTACAGCCGTTACTTTTCCCGAGGACATGCAGCTCTACTGTATGAAAATATGATGATGGCATCCTCTCGGGTAAAATATTCCGGAGGTAAAATAGTCCCCCATTCGGATCTCCGGGCGGGGACTACTCAAGAGGATGTGATCATCAGGAAAGACAATACTGGCATTCTACGAGTCGGAGCGTGGAATGTTAGATCCCTTAATCGAGTAGGAAAATTAGAAAATTTAAAAAGGGAAATGGATAGGTTGAAGTTAGATATAGTGGGGATTAGTGAAGTTCGGTGGCAGGATGAACAGGATTTCTGGTCAGGTGAGTACAGGATTATAAATACAAAATCAATTGGGGGTATCACAGGAGTAGGATTGATAATGAATAAGAAAGTAGGAATGCGAGTAAACTACTATGACCAGCACAGTGATCGCATTATCATTGTGAAGATAGATACGAAGCCAACAGCGACAACAGTAGTACAGGTATATATGTCAACTAGCTCTGCCGATGATGAAGAAATCGAAGAAATATATGAGCAGCTAAAGGAAATTATTCAGACAATTAAGGGAGAGGAAAACTTAATTGTTATGGGAGACTGGAATTCGGTAGTAGGACAAGGAAGGGAAGGGAAGATAGTAGGTGAATATGGTCTGGGCAAAAGAAATGAAAGAGGAAGCCGCCTGGCAGAATTTTGCACAGAACATAATTTAGTTATAACAAACACCTGGTTCAAGAATCACAAAAGAAGGTTGTATACGTGGAAGAGACCAGGAGACACCGGGAGATTTTATAATGGTAAGACATAGATTTCGGAACCAGGTTTTACAGTGTAAGACCTACCCAAGGGCAGATATAGACTGACCATAACTTGTTGGTTATGAACTGTAGGCTGAAACTGAAGAAACTACAAGAAGGTAGGAAAATAAGGAGATGGGACCTGGATAAATTGAAGGAACCTGAGGTTCTTAAGAATTTCAGAGGGAGCTTTAGGCAACAATTGACAGAAACAGCGGAAAATAAATCAGTAGAGGAGGAATAGGTAAAATTGATAGATGAAATGGTTAAGGTAGCAGAGGACAAAATAGGTAGGAAGGCAAGACCTGCAAAAAAATCCTTGGATATCACAGGAGATACTACATTTAATAGATGAAAGGAGAAAATATAAAAATGCAGTAAATGAAACAGGCAAAAGGGAGTACAGACGACTAAGAAATGAGACTGACAGGAAGTGCAAAATGGCTAAGCAGGAGTGGCTAGAAGCAAATGCAAGGATGTAGAACAATGTAAAAATAGATACAGCCTACAGGAAAATAAAAGAAACTTTTGGAGATAAGAAAAACAGCTCTATGAATATCAAGGACACTGATGGAAAACCAGTTCTCAGCAAAGAAGGAAAAGCTGAAAGGTGGAAAGAGTATATAGACAGGCTCTACAAAGGAAATGAACTTCGAGACAATATTGTAGGAAGGGAAGAGGATGTAGATGAAGATGAAATAGGAGATACAGTGCTGAGGGAAGAATTTGACAGAGCCCTGAAAGACCTAAGTCGAAACAAGGCCCCTGGAGTAGATGATATTCCCTCAGAGCTACTGAAGTCTCTGGAAGGAGCAGCCATGACAAACCTGTTTCACCTGGTGTGTAAGATGTATGAGACAGGCGAAGTACCCTCAGACTTTAAGAAAAATGTTATAATCCCCATTCCAAAGAAAGCAGGTGCAGACAGGTGTGAAAACTACAGAACCATCAGTTTAATAAGTCATGGTTGCAAAATATTAACGCGAATTATATACAGAAGGATGGAAAAGCTGGTAGAAGCCGACCTCGGGGAAGATCAGTTTGGGTTCAGGAGAAATGTAGGAACACGGGAGGCAATACTCACTTTACGGCTTATCCTAGAAGATAGATTAAGAAAAGGCAAACTTACATTTCTAGCTTTTGTAGATTTGGAGAAGGCTTTTGACAATGTTGATTGGAATAAACTCTTTAAAGTTCTGAAGCAAGCAGGAGTAAAATATAGGGAGCGTAAGGTTATTCACAACTTGTACAAAAACCAGACAGCGGCTGTCAGAGTTGAAGGGCATGAAAGGGATGCAGTGGTGGGAAAGGGAGTAAGACAGGGTTGTAGTCTTTCTCCAATTCAATTCAATTCAATTCAATGTGTACATTGAGCAAGCTATAAAGGAAAACAAGGAGAAATTTGGTGAAGGAATTAAAGTTCAGGGTGAAGAATTAAAAACATTGCGTTTTGCCGATGACATAGTAATTCTGTCAGATACAGCAAAGGACCTGGAAGAGCAGTTGAACGGAATGGACAGTGTGCTGAAAGGTGCATATAAGATGAACATTAACAAGAGCAAAACTAGGGTCATGGAGTGCAGTGTAAGAAAATCAGGTGATGCTGAAGGAATTAGATTGGGAAACGAAGCAATAAAGGAGGTAGATGAGTTTTGTTACTTGGGCAGTAAAATAACAAATGATGGTCGCAGTACAGAGGATATAAAATGCAGAATGGCAATGGGTAGAAAAGCATTCTTGAAAAAGAGAAATTTGTTAACATCGAATATTGATTTAAGCCTAAGGAAGTTCTTTCTGAAGGCATTTGTATGGAGTGTTGCCTTGTATGGGAGTGAGACATGGACGATAAACAGTGCGGACAGGAAGAGGATTGAGGCTTTTGAAATATGGTGCTACAGAAGAATGCTGAAGATTAGGTGGGTGGATCACGTAACTAATGAGGAGGTACTGAACAGAATTGGGGAGAAAAGAAATTTCTGGCATACCTTGACTAAAAGAAGGGATAGATTGGTAGGGCACATTCTCAGACATCAAGGAATTGTGAATTTAGCGTTGGAGGGAAGTGTATGGTGTAAAAATCGGAGAGGAAGACCAAGAGATGGATACAGTAAGCAGATTCAGACAGATGTAGGTTGCCGTTCTTATGTGGAGATGAAGAGGCTTGCTCGGGATTGGGTATTGTGGAGAGCTGCATCAAACCAGTCTCCGGAATGAAGACCACAACAACAACAACAGTTAAAATTCAAGCAATAAATTGTGAAAATTTACACCATAAAGTGTTTGTTTAGGAAAACAATCATAACTTTTATTCTATTTTAAAGTGGTTGTATAGCAATACAGTCACAAAACATGCGAGAACATGTGATAAAGACACCATATTTACATACTCAACAGTTCCTCAGAAGAAGGAGCATTTATATAGAGAATTTAACATTGTAAAACTAGGGCGGTACGACTCCCCGTAACTTCTTCACCAAAATAAAGTCAAATTTTACTTGTATTACTCTAAGTGTAACCAGAATTGTTAAGTAACCACACGTTACAAAAATTACGTTTGGAGTTGCTACATTTGAGGAACGAAATTCTTGTTACATTCTAACTCCGCAGAGAGTGCAACACACTAAAACGCTCCTAATCATTAAGCGAGTATCATAATCCCGTGGTGACTCATAGAAGCAGATGTCAGTGTCATAAGATATTCTCTGAGGAAGATGTGAGGGAGAAAGCCTTATTTTTCTCAACACAGTTCTCGTTTGGGTTAGTATCAGCGATTACTACAAGATATATCAAGATAATCTAAAAGTGAACATCATCCATCAACAATATAATTCCCGTGGACCTGATTTTGTATACCAACGAAGTCATTTGGACAGAGAAATCCTCTAACGGCACCAAAGCGGTTGAAGGCAGTCTGCCGGAAACGCTTATTCCGCGCTGCGCAGAAAACTTGGGAGCAAACTTTTCTCATTCTCACTACAAGGTGCAATTCCGCCTTCTGACTCTCTTGGCCACTTTTAGTTTTCCGCACACTCGTCGTGAATTCACGCACGCCGCTTTCGGCCAAGTCGCCTCACTCTTCCCATCTTTAACTTCCTGTATTACGGCAGCTTGATATGATGGCAAGTGGCGATGTTTATCTGCGACGACATCTTGATATTTTTATTGCAGTCTGAAGTTGATTTGTTGTTTATTATAATTATCACTTTGATTTAATTTTATAACATATTCAGACATACGCATCAAATAAAAGAATAATTGTAATAGGAAGTACATTGCTGTACCATTATTTTCATTATTTTTTAGTGAAGACAATGTTCAGGTCATCTGTAAGAGAACAAGAAAAGAAAGATACCAAGGAAAGAAGATTAGGCTTTAATATCCGGTCGTCAGCGTGGTCATAATTATTAACACTAGTATTGCCTGTGGTCGAAAATCGACCAATTGTGTTTATAATGGTCACTGGGGATAAAATTTTACGTATCATGTCGGCGGCCTCGCGTGATTATGTTGGCAACATCAACTGCACGATATAAAATCTTTGCCCATTTGTTCGAACCACATAGAATGACTCGATTAGTGTATCGTACAGACCATGAAGAAAACAAATAATGCTGTTCCTGCTTTATGGTTGACAGGTTCTTGTATGTACCCTCGTCCGCTCAGTAAAAATAATTGCCCTCGTAAAGCGAAGATTCCATGAGAAAACATCAGCGTTGTCAAGCAATTGGCTAAAATGCTCACAGGATTCTCACTATTCAGCATCTGTTGCCAACATTATCATAGGAGGCTGCCGGGATATTTGGTAAAATTTAACCGGCATTGGGAGGTATGAAACGGTATCTTTTACGTGTTAAGGAAAATGCCTGACACAATAACAACAAATAAAAAACGGAAGTATATACTTCTCATGCCATTTTCGAATTATATAACTTTCACTAGCCTAATATTTGAAATGGAACTACAATTTCGGTGTTCGTATATTTATACAACGCCAAGAAATAATGTTATTTCGATACTGCGATATTAATAATTCCAGAGCTGACAACATGTCGACTTCGTAGTTCCACCCGTGCACAGCTACATGCCTCTCCCGCTAGATGCCTCTCCCGGCGCATCTTCATTTATATCGGCATTCATATGAAAACATCCATTTCCTTTAACCACTATTAATCACTGCGAAAATGAAGCATTTGAACGGCACAAGAAAGTGAGTTGGGAGCACTCCATGTTTCGATATTCACTTATTTTAATGCGTTATTTTAAAACTGCAAATGCGCTGCATTACAGCGTCTTTGGTCGATGCGAATAGCCAATCAGTGAGCTGATTGTTGGAGAATAGAACTTGATTCAAGATGTAGATAGGAAAACTTCTACTTCTTTTTACCACTTTTAATGGCTAAATGCACACATAATATTTATATCCGTGAAATCTACGACAAACAATCTTTCGAATTATGTAACTTTCATTGGCCTTCTTGTACGAATAAATTAGTAATCTGTACCACAATTTTCGTTTTAGCGTAGTTATATAATGATATATAGCTATTACGCGAGTGAACAAAGCATGTATACCATGACCTCCTTAATGTCTATCAACGTAAGAGCTATGTATTGTTTTATTGCTGTTTGGTTTTCCTTCTTTTGTTAACCCACCTAAACACTGTTCACAAACACCTAAAAACATTTGCAATAAAAAATATACAATGTTTTATTTTATATTCATACTCAGAAAGTGAATGTGAATGCTATATCAACAATACCTGTTGAGAAACCTATCACTCATATACATCTACATACTTTCTCTACAAATTTAAGTGCATGACAGATTTATCAATCCGCTTTCATAATATTTATCTATCTTTCCATTCTGTGATAGCGCACGGGAAGAAGGAAGACCTAAATCTTTCAGTGTCAGATCGGATTTCTTTCATTTTATTACGATAATGATGTCTTCCTATGCAGGTGGGTGCTAACAAAATATGCTAGCAAATAGATCTCGCTGCAACGAATACCGCCTTTCTTTTAATGATTCCCACCCCAACTCATGCATCATTTCCATGACACTCTCTCTCCCCTGAATCACGAAAATACGAAACTAGCTGCCCTACTTTGAACTTTATCCTTCGTCTGTCCCGCTTGGTGGGGATCCCACAATGCCCAGCAATTTTGCAAAATAGGACGGACATTTGTAGAATGTTATATTGACCACAGCTGCTTAATTTATTACCTCAAAACTACCGGTTTCAGTTAATACACCATTATCAAGCGCCAGGAGAGCTTAGCCAGTTTATTAACGTGACATGTTACAGTCTTGAAACAACTGAAACTAAATACTTGGCACTTTCTAGATATGTTTTTCCGGTGACTACTCACTACAAACTCAATGTGAAGTCACTGGAAAAACAAAAGTGAATTATAATCACAACATTTATTTTCAATTTTTTTCAAGGTTGTAACGTGTCACGGTAATCAACTGGCTAAGCACTCCTTGCGCTTGATAATGGTGTATTAACCGAAACAGGTAGTTTGAGCTGATAAATTAAGCAGATGTACTCAACATGACATACTACAAATATTTAAAAGCTCATTTTCCCTTTCTGAATAGCACGGACAAGTGTCATGCAAGCGCCGGCTGCGGTGGCCGAGCCGGCTGCGGCGCGCCAGTCACGGTCTGCACGGCCACTACTGTCGGGGGTTCGAATTCCCCCCTCGGACATGGATATTTGTGCCGTCCTTAGTATTAGCTAGTTCATAAGTACTTTGTAAGTTTAGGGACTGATGACCCCGTAGTTAAGTCCCATAAGCTGTACAAACATTTGAACATTTTTGTCATGCAAGCAGTTCCTTTAGTAGCACTGTTGCAGCTTCTAAGTGTTCCATCAATGAAACGTAGCCTTTGGTTCGCCTTCCCTACGATATTTTTATGTTTTCTTTCCAATTAAAGTCTTTCTTAATCGTAATTAGTAGATATTTAATTGAATTTGTGGCCTCTAGATTTGATTAATCGCGTAAATGAAGTTTAATACTTTTAGTGTTCATATGGATGACTTCACAGATTTCATTATTTATGGTCAACTGTCATGTAGCGTACTGTGCGTACTGCGTAGTGAACGCCTGACCTATACAGCGGAACCTCATCTCCGATGGCGTAAGTCGAGGAATCTGCATCCTACACGGTCGCAGAGCCGTCTGAGCCTCTGACCCAGACCCTCCGCTCGCCTCTGTATCATCCGCAGCCTGTCCGGTCATGTAGATGGTCAGCTCTGTCATTATCTTGCAAGGAAGGCTGACAGTCCTTCCCACTTCAGATAGTCGCCAAAATCCGGAATGTTCCGATCTAAAGCGACACACATCGTTGGTACTAACATGTGCCAACACCTGTAGGTGGCTGCACTTTATACTCTTGTGGTATTACAGATACAGGGGGAAGCTTGTTTCCATGTGAAAGGCGGGTTTTTCCAGGGTGTTGGATAAGATTTTTATTGAATTAATAGTGTACCTGAAAGTTTATTTCTCTTCCGCAACAAAACTGATCCTTGACTTGACAATCAGTTTAATGTAATTGAACCGAGATGCGCAGAGGAAATATTTACTGCGCTACGAAGATTCCTGTTACAAATTTGCAGCATTGCAGCTTTGGCTGTAATTCGAGACCAGTGTCACAAATGCCGAATATTGTCCGGAAATGTAGACCAAAAGAGAACAATGAACTCAAACAGAAATCAGTTGTCTGCGATTCGGATTAAAACTGCAACCATACTAGTTTCTTCCAGCTATGTTAACGACAGGTAAATTCAGATCATTCAGGCCAACAGTATGTCAGCTTCACGATCGTATACCTCTTGCCTCACAGTGCAGATCATGTCATATGCCACTAATTTATTTAATTGTCGTTTGTTCAGCTCACATTTCCAAATTTATCTGAAAAGATACTGATAATTAAATACCACGCAGTAGATACAGTTCCACAAACAAGCACAAATTCCAGATTAAAATGTCTCCCAGTGAAAGATCATTCCTATGCGGCTTAATTAAATTTCATGTTTTAATAGAACTTTCAATGTTTATGAAGTTATAGAGATTACTTTTGAATTATCAAACAAGTTACTTGTTTTCCATCTTTTTCGTTTCACTGTCTCTTTTGCATACAACTGCAAAGTCAAGTAAATTGTGTACAGTAATGTTATTAGTTGTCGTTATCTGTATGTAACGCATCAAGCTGATGAAATTTTTGTGTTACAGCAAAACTGTAGTAAAAAAAAAAAAAGAAAAAAAAAAAAACGGTCTGTGTTTATATCTTACATCGGATTAGACATTACAGCATTTGTTGCAAAAATTTTCTTTTAAAGAATAAGTGGTATATGTCAATATCAGCACCAAAACTCCATAGGCCCTTCGGATACCTACCATATACCTCCTCCACGAGAACTTCAGGGAAAGCCAGTTGCCTGACATATACTGGTCACGGATCGATAGAAAACATGAACTAATGTTAACAGATGTCTGTAAAGAATCAGACCCCCCCCCCCCCAAAGCTCCGTACGGACAGCCGAAATTTAGATAAAAGTTAGTTTAAAAACTTTTTATGTTGCTGATTGTCTTGAATGTAAATCCAGAGTCTTCTGTAGAAAAGCAAAATTGTTATATCTTTTTGCCTAGAAGAGGTAAATTCTTCTGATAAACAAGCAGAATACAAAGCCTACTAACGATGTGAGTGAATTAAATTACTCAACAAAATTAGAAATAAACAGTTTCCTTTATTTTTTTCCAATATTTTAAACTTGTACTTACTATAGTTACGTATAACAGTAGTAATTATCAGGTTTACTCCGATAACTACGTTTCATGAAATTTTAGACAACAGGCTTGGTATGACGCATATCAGACTTAATGATTATGAATTTTTATTTTATGCTGTAACATTGTCTTTAGGTATCATCTTTCTGAAGAAGACGGGTTTACATCCGTAGAACCTTGATCGAAGTTTATTAAACCACTATTGTTGCAACTGGTTGTCTGATTATTAATTTGCTTTCCTGTTAAAGCTTCCTGACCAACCACGAGTTAAATTTTATGCTTGCTTCATTCTATTTTTGGCTGCGGCAAAACATTTAGGGCTATTTCATTAGCGTCACATTAAGCCGTTCACGTAAATCTCCCAAGTCTTTCGCACAAGGCTGCAACGCTGCAAACCTCCTGTGATAAATCACGGAAGAGACATTAACGGAAAACTTTTGTGGCGAGACGGCGGTTATTATGGCTGTGGCATCATTCTGCTGGCTACTGGCTTAGCCACAACTGCGCATAAAGTACTTTTACGATTAAGGCCACTTTCTGTGTAAGCTGCTTCGCCTCTATTATTTCATGCGGTTTTTTTCTTCTTCTTTACTGAGCATATAAATTACGTAGCATCAGATTTATCGTTCACAACTTTTGAAGGCGATGCGTCAGTGACGACGTCAAAGATTTGACTGACTTCTCGTTCTCAGCTTACTTTGCGATCCTTTTACTAGAGGTGATCACAAAGTGTGGGTTTGAAATGAGCATCCTGTAAGATCACATATTATATTAAATTTAGTCATGAACAGGGACATTCCATGAAATTATTTCAGCGTATGGTTAGGATTAATCGTAACCAACGAGACAGGAGAAATACTAATTTCGGTATGTACCGCATCTCCATCACTTCAGGGAAGCTATAAGTGAATATATTGTTCAGCTATGTCCCTGAGTTAGTTTAACAGTAGCTTGCCTGAAAACACGTCACTTTCTAGAGCACACATTAATATTGTAAATTTGACAGGCGAATTTATTTCGTGCCAAACTGTAGCAAACAGCTAGCTTACTCATTTTTTTAATTAAAATAATTAATTTTTTTTCTATCGTGCATTGGATTCGTTGAAACCAGCTGCGTCCAAATCAGTTTAAACTACATTCCTATAACTGTTAGTTTGGGAGCTACAACTCTTCAAAGTTTCAGGGGCAGATACAACAAACGCTGCGCCTAATGTGGTGCAGCCGAGTTGTAACGTCGCCGGTGTCACGGAGCGAGAAGCTTCCTCGATGCGCTGTTAGACTGCCGACTGTCGCCGCACACGACCATATACCTGACAGAAGCCACACAAACAACCGGGGCTCAATATACCACAGTTACTGACCTCGGATGACGATGGCATACACGAACAACGAGTACGTTGACATGTTGCTGATGCTCGGCGAGTGCCGACACGATGCCACTGAAGCAGCCACGCCGTATGCCGTGAGGTGAAGAGCCCCGGCAGCCATTACGTTATTACGTGCCGAACAACGACTTCGGGAAACAGGCAGCTTGGTAATGAGTCACAGTAACAGACGAAGACCTGCAAGAAGTGAGGAGACGGAGGTGTTTGTTTTAGCTGCACTACACCGCGATCTTCATGTCAGCTTACGAGCCGTTGCTGCAGTCGCTGTTGTCAGTCTCGCATCTGTTTGGCGTATAGTACACGGCCACAGGTTTCACCCGTACCGCCTGTCACCCAGGAGCTGCATGGTAACGATTTCCGTGCAAGAGTGACATTCTGTGAGTGGGCCATGCGTAATTTCACGCTGGAGTCTTTACAAAGTGTTATGTGCTCTGATGAGTACACGTTCACAAATTATCGTTATCGCCATAACATGCACTACTGGGCCGCAGACAATCCTCGGTGGATACGACCTGTCGACCGTCAACGTAGCTGGTCTATTAACACTACTTCCCACACTACTTCCCAGGTACACTAACAGATGAGTTATATCGCGCTTTTATAGCCGACAGTTTGGGTGGTCTCCTTGAACATGTGTGCCTACACACAAGAGTCCATATGTGGATGCAGCACGATGGTCACCCAGCCCATTCTGCGCGTGCTGTTGTGAAATAACTAAACAACAGGTTTACAGGAAGATGGTTGGGGTGCCATGGTCCTCATTCATGGCCCGCAAGGTCGCCCGATTTAACACCAGTAGATTTCTTTTTGTGGGGATATCTAAATGATCTTGTTTATGTCACTGAGCCCACATCCGCAGATGATCTAAAACGGCGCATCGACGACGCATGTCGCTCCGTCACACCGGCGATGTTACATCTCGTCCGCAGATCCTATCGACGGCGCATTGCATTATGCATTGAGGAACATAGACACACATTTGAACATCTCATGTAAATCAACTTCCCACCGCCATAAGGCCATGTATTATGTACAGCGTGTGGTATCTGCCCCTGAAACTTTGAAGGGTTGTAGCTCCCAAACTAACAGTGATAGGAAAGTAGTTTAAATTGATTTGGACGCAGCTGGTTTCAACGATTCCAATGCACGATAGAAAAAACTATTGTTCAATTTAAAAAATTATATCTTTGTGCTGCAACTCTTTGGAAAATGATACAATAAACTATGTTCATAGCTCCGCAGAAAGTGTAACATTTCTTGTGTTGACCTACCGCATTAAAATTTCCCGTCACCTATTATTTTATAAGTTACAGAGGCAAACACAATTAGTGAAACACTATATATATATATATATATATATATATATATATATATATATATATATAGTGGGAGGAGGGATAGAAGCTAGTCTTGTGTAGTTCGCGAACGAACTAGTTCGGAAGAGCGTTCCCACAGGCGAACTACGCGAACTAGTTCGGAGATCCATCGCTTCTTAGTTCGTCCGCTCCTTTTCCAAAGACTGACGGGTAACAGCGAGAGGACGCGAGAGCGCGCAGAATCGCTTGATTCCCTTCTGCCAGTTGCTGTCATTACGAACTGATATACAGCTCAGCTGTAGTTTTAGTAGCGGTAGCAAAAGCCAAAATGAGCGGACGAACTAAAAAGGGCGACCTACTTCGCGGCCGAGCTGCGAACTAAAAGGAGAGCTACCGGTCGCGTACTAAAATATGCGCGATAGGCCGCGAACTAAAATATGCGCGATAGGTCGCGAACAGAATTGACTTCTGATGATGAGAGCCATTTCGAGGTTCAGCATACTATACGCTGCAAATACTTGCATGAGTTAGCAATGTTTCTTGTCTTAAAGTAGGATGAAGTTATGGGGAATAAGTGAATTGAACATATAGACAATACTCAAGATACAGGAATGAGCTGTACGAAATTAACAAACGGAACAAGTCAAGTACACTGTACATAATAACATTATTTGCATGCAAATCGTCTATAACAAGTAGACAGCCTATTATCTCAAGATAATATACATTAATATAATAATACAAACAGTTATGACAATGTAAAAACAGCTTAACCTAGACCTTGAACCATAATAATTTAGAGATACTATAACAGAAGCTATTGCTTATTATTTTAGTGTGTATTAAGTGTACTTTAGAGAGTGATTAGATGGAAGTACACGTATACAATAAATGAGAACAATCTAATATATAAATAATAAAATATTTCACAATAATATACAGGTTAGACCTGAAGCTATGTTCCAAAGCCCAACGCCGTTTAAAATGATAGACCCAGACTTTTGGTTATGATTTTATTTTCCGAACTGTTAGAAACTAAAAAAGAGACCACTATAATCAATTTGCTACTGTGCGCTTAGTAATAACACTGTAGCTGATAACGTCAGCAATTAAATAACATTAAAAATGATAAACTAGGAACATTGTTATACAAACTGGAAGATACATTTAATAAATAATACTGCTGTGAAACTTTGGCACCTATTTTAAACATAACTCAGGTTGCTGTCACGTCATTGTTTCTTTCAGATTTGAAGTGGAGATTTCAGTTCGCCGCTAACGACGAGCGCTGCGGAGCGCGCGGTTGCTCGCTGCGGAGGTTCGAGTCCTCCCTAGGGCATGGGTGTGTGTGCTGTCCTTAGGTTAGTTTACGTAGGTTTAAGTAGTTTGTAAGCTACGGACTAATGACCACGCAGTTTGGTCCGATAGATTTACAAACATTTGAACATTTAACGACGAGCATTCTGGCCTACCTACAAAATGTGCTTTGCGCTTGGCTTTGATAGCCAGCGCGGGGTTTCATGGGACGTTGCAGTCGCTGCGTGTTCAGAGACGGTTGACTGAGGCTGGTGGAGTGGACTGGCTATTGACCCAGGTGTGTTGTTTTTAGGCATTGCCAGGGAGCCTCCCACATCGTTTCACAACTCTGCTGGATCGACACTGCGTCGAAAGCTTGGTGAGTATGTATGTGCCTCTGGAACAATGGAACATACAATAGGCTAACAACGTATATGCGCGAAGTGTCTCGCGGGCATAGACCCCACGTTTCATACATACGCATAACCGATCCACTACATGACAGAGACTCACATTTAGCTGTCCATGCTGACTGGTTAGTAACGGACCGTCAGTTGTCGATAATCCGTGTGTGCGGCAGCATAGTGCCTTGATAGTGAGTTATATAGTGAACTGTAAGTGGATATTTTGTATTTGTCATCAACACTGACATTGAATTCCATTGTCACAATACTATTATAAACCTTAATGCATTCATCCATAATCAGTTTAGTGCACCCATATTCAGCAACGTGATCAACATGCCTGGAAGAAACCTACATTTGCAGTTGCATGTGATGCTGTTGATAGTCCTGACAATGTTATTTGGAATACTAAAGATTCAAGTTATTATGCACTCAGCTGCAGAACTGTAGCACTTTTCCTGTACGCATACTGTAGGTTGTATTTGTGTTTAACAGTTTTCTGTAACAAGACTCACAAACATGCTTCATAATATGAACATACAGCTAAATGGACCAAGTAAATAAATAATAATAATCATTATATTATACTGGTACACTGTATTTCCTCACCTATTAATTATCACACCACTATATATAATGCTGAGCAAGACCTCTACTTACCGCTATGGACAACTAAAATGGGTGTATTAATTATTGATTATATTTTAAGTTTCCAGTATAATGACTATTATTTCAGTATTGGTGAGATTGCGAATGTACCTTGTGAGTAGTTAGGCATTTGTTAGACGTAAAAGCAACAGTGCCATGATGATGAATGTCTCTTTAAAATAACAAATATAAATAAATAACATTTGTATTCTTCAAAACTGAAACGTCAAGATCGCAAATTAATTATTTATTTAATGACAACCATCGTATGGTCATATACATTTTATAAACTGGTCATCTTATTTAAAAATGCAGATAAAATGATAAGTGAAACATAGCACTTACTCATCATATAAAAATACATAAATTAAAACAAGACAGATAACAAGATTAATTCGCGATCTTGGGCTTTAATTTTTGAAGAATATAAAACTATCAGATCGCCTCCAAAATCTGCCATGTCAGGTAATGCTTACATAATGTTTAATTAAGATTTTTGTCTGAATATTGAACTTTTGATCATGACTGCAAATCTGTTGATACTTCTCAGTTGTGCGAATCTGTGTTCTTTGCATCATTTCTCTGCTGTGTGCGTACAATTATGCATTAATCCTTTCATCAATACTGTGAATAGGTAAATACCTGACAGAGAGAAATAAAACTTATGGCTTTCATTGAGTTGAATCTATCGACAACCAGATAAAATTATCTAATAACTGCGACAAACAAATCCAAATGAATTTTCAGTTAATGTTTTATTGACACTGTGTTTTATTAAAGTCCTGATTGATGTAATTTAAGGCCTACCCATGCACAATGGATTCCACATCTGTGGCAATGCTCTTGAACTACTGCCAAAGCTGCAAATGCTATAAATGATACCACAATACCGTGGTGCAATGCGAACTGTAGTATTACAAATTACGACAATTCTCCCGTTTGCGCCATCGCTCTCCCTTCTCATCTCAGCCTTTTATCAGCACCTTCATTTTTCTTTCTTATAGGGGACGAGCACGATCGTCGGCTATTGTAGCTCTTCTTATTTGGCCCTTTGTCATGGACAGACATGCCGTGGATATCTCTGATAATTTTTTCTGTATGTCTGGGTGAACTGTTTTTCAAATAAATTTCATAAACGCCGAAATGACTTCAATGTTGTTATAATTTCAAACGACAATTAATTATAAATCTTTTAATTTTCAGCGACTCTGTCGATAAGAAATGCAGTTAGAAGCTTCGACGCCATATTTCATGAACAATAGCAACCATTTGATTAGAAATAAGTTTTTCGCTCAATCAAATTTAATAGTCTTTCAAGTTATAATATAGTAACAGTGAATAATAATACCTGCAATTTATTTCATGCGAGTAACCAAAACTTCAAGTTGTTTCATGTAACCGATTTTGGCCAAACTTCAGCTCAGGTAATATATCATCTCGAAATATGAATTCAAAATTTGTTACTGTAGTCTGAATTTGCCTTTCCTTTATTTTATAGTATGAATAATCTTAACTAACGAAACAAGTCGGTAAATCTTCCCCAGTTAAAGTGTTTCTCATCACCCTATTTTTATTCGAAATGGTCACAGGTTGCTTTAAGATTTTTATTTTAAAGCTACTCTAAAAATTATTCAAAATTATTCTTCAGGCAATATAGACATTTCAAATGAAATATTAAATTAAAAATTAATTTATTTCTAAAAGTCTTTTTCGTAATTCACGGTTTCAATTCCAAAACCAATCCCCAACTACATCCGGACGAACGACGCTATAGAATCCGATAATAAACAAAGGAACTATTGTATCTGTCTTGGTTCCCACTGAAAACTGATGAATCTCAATGTTTCAATTTAGGCAAAGGGTGTGCCCAAAACATCCTATCCTATCCTAGGCAAAGGGTTTATTATTGTCTTGGGTGATAAACTCAAGACACCAGTGGTAGCTAAGTTAAAAAATCTGATTCTGTGTTCTCACAAAAAGTTAATTGTAATTCCATTTACTCGTCATATTCTTACCAAAACATAAACTGTATTCCAAGAATTAAACCACTATTTCATAAAAAGGAAAAAAATAGTCATCACTTAAACCTTACATTAACACTTAGTTCATCTTTCAAATATTTAAACATCAAATCTCCCCTTTATTGAATGTTTGACAGAACTAAATTGCACGTATCTAGCAACGAAAAGATAATGAAAAACTATGCCTTATTATGAACTTAAAAAAATAATACCATAAATCAAAATGCGCCATAAAAATTCATCCTTATAATCTTGTTTCTATTTTAGATGATCTATTTTCAGTATTTCACATTGTATGAAATAAAATCAAGTCTTCTACTACCTAAATCGGATCGACTGCTAACTTCTTTCTCTACTCTCTCACTGCTTGTTACTGCTCAGTAGCCACTGCCGGGCTGTGTGAAGATAATGCAGCAAGCAGCACAGCTTTTCTGGGGCAGTGTGCACTCATAGCAAAGAGATTAAAATGTCCCCTAAGCGGTCACGGACATTCAGTAGCAAATAAGTGACAAATTGAATACAAAGTACGTACCTTTCAATGATTTACGATTAATCAACCCTCATCATGAGTAGGAATATAAATATTCTCACTCTAAATCTTGCATTCCTCGCACACGACGCCGACTTGGGAAGGGGGTTACTCCCTCCCCCCACCCTATATTTTCAAGTAGAGGCCTCCCACACTCACCCTTCCCAATGTTCAAGGACACAAGTACTTGGCACAGCATTTCTCAGCGCTGATACTGTGTTTACATGAAGGTGGGTGGTTGAGTGCATTCAAAACAGCCATAAATCGTTGAACGTCATTACACAAACGCTACGTTATGTCAAATGTAGTACCTTATACAATCATGTTTTGTAGCCCCTAACCCCAATAATATTTTGAATTTAGCTTCTCTGTCGCCCTCTTCATCGACGTAAGCTGTGTGTCACCTGATATACCTTACGTTTACATTTAATTATTAAATATGGTTAGGTATATGGACTGAGAACCGGTAGTAAGCCTTTGTAATAACGAAAATCCAATAATAAAATACCATCCTTTCTGATTCTTAATCGTTCTTGAAAAGAATTCTTCCAGTCGCCCCTCATCGAGTATAATTCTTTTTATTCTAATGCCAAATGTGATATTTCTTTCTCTTTAACATAGTCAATTCTAGAAAACATAAATCATTGTTCAGAGACAAATTTTGTCTCACTATATATCTGAGATATCAAACTGAATAAAGTTTGTGTCATGGCTGGGATTTGAACCCAGGTCATCCTGCATACTAGACAGGCGCTATGCACTAATCCACCGTGACAGCGGTTTAGCCGTGCGTACTGAGGCGCCGTGCTGCGGTGCGTGCGGCCATTCGCCGTCGGGAGTTCGATTCCCCCGTCGGGCGTGTGTTTTTGTGTTGTCCTTAGGTTAGTTTACCTTAGTTTAAGTAGTTTTTAAGCTACGGACTATGGACCAAGCAGCTGAGTCCGATAGATTTACAAAAACTTGAACATTTTTGAACTAACCCACCATTAATGGATACAGTCTTCCTCGACAACAGAAACTTCAGTTCTGCCTCATGTTCCCCTATGCAGCCAATTGCAGGTGGTGGGTCACATCGGTACCAGTAATGTGTCTCACTTCGGATCTGAAGACGTTCTTTCGGGTTTTGAGCGACTATCTGAAGTGGTAAAGACTACCAGTCTTGCTTTGAAGGCAAAAGCAGAGCTCACCATCTGCAGCATAGTTGACAGAACCGACTATGGACCTCTGGTACAGAGCCGAGTGGAGGGTCTGAATCAGAGGCTCAGACGGTTCTGCGACCGTGTGGGCTGCAGATTTCTCGACTTGCGCCATCGAGTGGTGGGGTTCCGCTGAATAGGTCAGGAGTTTTTTTAATAAAAGGTAAGGGGGCCTCGGGAACATATAGAAAGGATAGAGTTCAAATATAGGACGAACACATATCTACAAATCGTTGGCCTAACAGTTGTAAATTGTCGTAGCTGTATTGGGAAAGTACCAGAGCTCCAAGTGCTAATAGAAAGTACTGAATCTCAAATCATTATAGGTACCGAAAGCTGACTCAAACCGGAGATAAGTTCAGCTGAAACTTTTACTAACAAGGAAAGTACTTGGGCTCGAACAAACATATCTGTATGAACGTTTGGTTACAGTATCTCTACGTACACCTCAATGTGCTGGTGGATCTCTTTTTTATGCAAAACTATGCAATCATGCTCTACGTAGCACTGTAGATACAATTGTAGCTGCCATACGTAATGCAGATATCTGAACATAACTTATGTAATAATCGTCGTACATGTTCTCTAGCATATTGTCATCAAAAGCCGTGATGATAGTTGCAACCTTAACTTTCTTCTCGGAAGACTGTTGGTATTCACTGCCACTGCTTCCGTCGCCTCTTCCCACACTTACCGTAGCACTACCACTAGCAATTAGTTCTTCGTCATCATCATCCCTATTATCATCATTATGTGTTATTGTTATAACAGTATCAAACTTATGCTCATATTTCTGTACCATAACACATACGAGAAAGCATGCGAATGATTCATCTTGTCGCGGTGGAGTAGTCGAGCGGTCTAAAGCGTCTCGCTGCGGAGCGCGCTGTTGCTCGCCGTGGAGGTTCGAGTCCTCCCTGGGGCATGGGTGTGTGTGTCTGTCCTTAGGTTAGTTTACCTAGGTTTAAGTAGTTTATAAGCTACGGACTGATGACCACGCAGTTTGTTCAGATAGATTTACAGACATTTGACATTTGATTCATCTTCTACACTAACACCATCTTCACGAAGAATGGTTCTTTGTAACTTCATCTCAACCAATCGCAATACTTTAGCAGGATTGCTTATCAATCGCCGCTCCATCTGACGCTTCACCACACAAATGTTACAAAACGCAACTTCGGAGGCACACTGCACCGTCCCTACAGACGAACCGACAGGTCAAAGTGCAATGTGGCAAGTGGAGGTCTGCAAATCGCCTGTTTCGCTCGCTCATACTCGGTCGAGTGCGCAACGCTCGGCGGTGGCGCGGCGAGTGTGTACGCTCGGAGCGAACGCGAGCGAGTTGACACTCGAACGAGGCTGCGTGGGGCGGGGCGGGCACAGGCCGCACAGCGTAGTGCTGCCGCTGTACTCACAAGGAAACCTACCCAAGTGTCACTCTCCGTTTTTTATGAAATTTGCATATTTTATAATATATGAAAAACTATGGGACACGTAATTTTTTTAGCTGTGGAAAAACATATTTAATGGGTGAAATGGTCCCTCCAAAATTGGGCTAAAATGGAAAAATGGCGGTAACTTAGAGATTAGTGAAGCGATTTTATTTATTTTTGGTATGAAAGTATCTTTCGATAAAAGACAAATTTCATAGATTCAACTTCGATTAAATAAAAAACAACATTTTGAGCACAAAAAATTGGTAACTTTAGGGGTAGTTGCCCCCTAATTGTCACCCCCCTGCAATGTACCTAGGCCGGTCTCTTATCAAAAGATACTTTCATACAAAAAATCATTAAAATCACTTCATTAATCTCTAAGTTATCACGGTTTTTCTATTTTAGCCCCAATTCTGGAGGGACCGTTTCACCCCTTCAATATGTTTTTCCCCCGTTTAAAAAATAAATAAACAAAAATACGGGTCCCACAGTTTTTCATGTATTATAACAAATCCAAATTTCATGAAAATCGGAGATTGACACTTGGATAGGTTTCCTTGTTAGTTGCTACAGCAGTGACTCTGAGGTGTGGGCTGCTGTTGCGTTCAAAAATTCAAATGTTTGTAAAGACTATGGGACTTAACTACGGGGTCATCAGTCCCTAAACTTACAAACTACTTATGAACTTACTAAGACTAAGGACAGCACAAATATCCATGACCGAGGGGGGATTCGAACCCCCGACCGTAGTGGCCGTGCAGACCGTGACTGAAGCGCCTCAGTCCCCTCGGCCACCGCGGCCGGTTGCTGTTGCGTCTAACGCACCCCCGCTAACTAAAGGAACTAAAATCAGTTATGCTGTAAACGTGTATTCCTGCATAGTAGCATGTAACCGCAGTATCATTATACCGCAAACGAAACAAAAAGGTTGTTTTCACTAACTACAACATTTGAAAGTAATGTAAAGGATCTAAAGAGAAACTACGGAACGAATAACGTTTTTATTGAAACGTACAAAAGTGAACATTACCGTACAACGAAGTATACATCGAAAAGTAACATTATCCCCAAACTATTCGTAAGTGGCATTGTAATTGCAATGTATTGCTAAAATATCATTGACACGTTGTAGATCGAGTCGAGTTCTTCTATCAGATAACAGGTTCCCTGCCGCACTGAAAGTGCGTTCTCTGGATGCATTTGAGGCGGGCACACAAAATACTGTTTGCCAATACAGCTAGCTCAGGAAAGAGTACTGTTTCGTTTCTACCATTCAAGCAGATCGTCGTCATCACCACTAATTCGTGCTAAATAAAGGTCCACCTCGTTGGTGGATTGCTCCTCGCGCATTTCACGATCCAGCCGTTCAGAAAACATGCGCTTCATTCTTTTGACTGGTGCACCCAGGTGACATTCTTCAGACGGCCCTAAATAAATATAACACAGATGTCACTGAAACACCAGGAGCACCATAAATTCGTACAGCTGTGTAAAGTAAACAGTTGGAATAAGAGGATTTAAATCAGGTACAGGATATATGAGCATTAGACCGGCATATGACCCTGACGACGGAAGAAAGCGCGGATCCTATATATTGCACAAAAGCTTGCATGCGTTCTTTATTATGTACATAAGAAAGACGACAGTGGCAGTGGGGAATATATGAATGTTGCAATTGGAAAAATTCCCGTTAAGGACTCACTCGGAAAAGGTAGAGGCGCAGCAACCACGCACAGTGCCAAAATGCTACGGGAATATGTATTAACGGGGTGCAACAGAGAAGGAGATGCACAAACCCAACCTAACGGGTGTACATCAATATCGTGTATTTAATATCAATATAAAAGACGGACAAAATATTCCAGGACTTGAGAGTGATAAGAGGAATGGATATAAAATACAATAATTTGCTCGGCAAGTAACACCTACCACTAAACAGGAACAAACAGTCCACAAAATGTGAACAAGAAAGTAAGAAAGATCATTGAAAACTCATTTAGTAAATGATCTTAGCACAGATACTTTATGTTAATCACGTATAATAACTTGTATGATAAACTACAACTGCGAAACTGAGTAGCTAGTTCAACTGGATCGAGAGAACAGCTTTCGAAGCACCCGGGAAAGGAAACAATTCCAAATTTCGCAATCAGGATTTATTCTGTAGCGTCTAGTTTGCTCCCGACACTCGCCTTGGACTCGAGTGACGCTGCGGCGGGCGACCGAGTGGCGAGCGGGCAGTGTGGACGGTCGGGCCAGTCGAGCGTGCGCCGCTCGAACGAGCGTGAAGGAAGTCGAGCGTAGCCACACGTCATGCCGCAAGCTGCGGTACCGACACCTGTCGAACTGTCATAGAACGACGTGTACCACGCGGTTCGAGCGAGCAACCGAGCGAGTGCAGACCTCTAGTGGCAAGGCACACGCAGAGGCCTGTAACGGACGACTGCAGAGTTTTGCAGATGCGGGAGTGTTACTAGTGCAATAAGGGATCTTTACATTATCTCTCGTACGATTTTGATGTATATGTGTTTGTTCGAGCCCACGTACTTTCCTTGTAAGAGGCAAATGGTGTTGAGAAAGGACAGATTGAAGAAAAGAGGTGGTGGCGTATTCATTGCGGTTTATCTTGTAGCGTAACTGAAGTAGATAGTCCCTGTGCGTTGGTCTAGTTAGAAGTTATACCCGACAACAAGAATCAACAATTGGCTCTTTTTACCGACCCCCCCCCCCCCGACTCACATGATTCGATTGCAGAAATGTTCAAAGAAAGATTGGACCAAATTTCAAAAACATTCCCCAAGCATACAGTTTCATTTGGTGGCGACTTTAACTTACCCTCAATATGTTGGCAAAAATACATGTTTAAAACCGCAGGCAAGGATAAAGAATCCTACAACATCGTACTGAACGCATTCTCCAGAAATTATCTCGAGCAATTAGTTCGTGAACCTACTAGAATAGTAAATGGCTGTGAAAATATACTTAACCTCTTAGCATCTAATAATCTGGACCTAATAAAGGTGATGAATATGAAAATAATCCCAAATCTACCAAAAACATACGAAAAATATATCTATTCCAAAAATCAGATAAAAATTAGATTAACGCTTTCCTGAGTTGGAATCCCCAATCTTACGAGAATAACAATACTAGTTTTGATCAGGTATGGCTTACATTCAAAGAAATAATATTGACAACTATTGACAGATTTACACCAAACAAATTAACAAAATAGAGGTCTGACCCGCCATCGTACACATCACAGGTTAGATCACTCTTGCAAAAGCAAAGAAAAAAAGCATGCCAAATTTAAACGGACGCAAAATCCTCGAAATTTAACTCAAAATTCAGTGCGAGAAGCTTATAACAAATTCCATAAAGAAACCCTGTCACGTAATTTGGTAGAGAATCGTAAGAAATTCTTGTCGTATGTAAAGTATACCCGCGGTAAAGCACATTCAATACCTTCACTACGCGATAGTGACGGTGATGCCACTGATGACCTGCTGTAGCAGAATTGCTTAACACAGCCTTCCGAAATTCCTTCACGAAAGAAGACGAAGCAAATACTCCAGAATTCGTATCAAGAACAGCTGCCAGCATGCGTAATTTAGAAATATACACCTACAGGCGGTACGGGTGAAACCTGTGACCGTGTACTATACGCCACACAGATGTGAGACTGACACCAGCGACTGGAACAACGGCTCGTGGTGTAGTGCAGCTAAAACAAACACTTCCGTCTCCTCACTTCTTGCAGGTCTTCGTCTGTTACTGCGGCGCATTACCAAGCTGCATGTTTCCCGAAGTCGTTGTCCGGCACGTAAGAACGTAATGGCTGCCGGGGATCTTCGCCTAGGATATCTCACGGCGTACGTGACTGCAATAGGAGGGAAAATTGATAGTGGTACTGAAGGTACCCTCCGCCACACACCGTCAGGTGGCTTGCGGAGTATGGTTGTAGATGTTGTAGATGTAGATGTTGATTTAAAGTAACTGAAATCACTTAACAAAAGTAAGTCTCCCGGTCCTAAATGTATACCAATTAGGTTCCTCTCGGAGTATTTTGATGCAATACCTCCATACCTAGTTATCATATACAACCGCTCGCGCAGCGAACGTTCCGTGCCCAAAGAGTGGAAAGTTGCACAGGTTATCCAATATTCAAAAAAGGCAATAGGAGTGATCCTGTATCATTGACGTCGGATTGCAGCAGGATTTTTGATCATATACTTTCCTCAAATATTATGAACTACCTCGAAGAGAACGACCTATTGTCCCATAGACAACACGGATTCAGAAAGTATCATTCTTTACTCACATGATGAGTGCTATAGACAAGGGATGTCAAATAGATACCATATTTCTAGATTTCCGGAAGGCTTTCGACACTGTACCTCAAAAGCGTCTTCTAATTAAACTGCGTGCTTGTGGAATAGCGTCATAATTGTGCGACTGGATTCGTAATTTCCTGTCAGACAGGACACAATTGACGGAATGTCATCGACTGGAACTGACGTGACATCTGGCGTTCCCCAGGGAAGTGTTATAGGGCCTCTATTGTTCCTTATTTATATAAACGATTCAGTAGACAATCTGAGTAGCTCTCTTATGTTGTTCGCGGATCATGCTGTCACTTATCGGTTAGTAAAGTCACCATAAGATCAAAAGTAACTGCAAAATGTTTCAGATAAGATATCTGCATGGTGCAGAAAATGGCAGTTGACCCTTAATAATGATAAGTGTAAAATCTTCCACATGACTACTTAAAGAAGCCCGTTAAACTTCATTGATACGATAAATCAGTCAAAACTACAGGCTGTTTATTCAACTAAATACCTAGAAGTAACAATTACAAACAACTTAAATTGGATAGAACACTTAGAAAATATTGTAGGAAAAACGAACCAAATACTACGTTTCTTTGGCAGAACACAAAGAAGATGTAACCAAAGAAACTGCCTACACTACACTAGTGCATCCTATTCTAGAGTATTGCAGCGGATTGTGGGATCCCCACCAAGTGGGACTGACAGAGTTCAGAGAAGGGCAGCTCGTTTTGTACTTTCGCAATATAGGGGAGAGAGTGTCACTGAAACGATGCACGAGTTGGGGTGGAAGTCATTAAAAGGAAGGCATTACCTGTTGTCACGACATCTATTTGCGAAATTTCTTTCATCAACTTTCTCTTCCGAATGCGAACATACGAGGGTTGTTTTTTAAGTAAGGGCCGTTCGCGCGTATAGTCCCGTATTTCGCGCGGACGCCGCAACAGGCCACCGCGCCACTTGCCGGCATCCTTCCCGTTCACACTGATGCCAGTTGCAGCTCTGTAGCTGACGTGTACGCATCGCTGTGCTACTTTAAGGTGGGTTGTCCAAGGCGCGATTGCTGCCTGCGGCTGCGATGGGTCGGCTCGTGACGTCAGAGGCTGGCTGCTCGCGCATGCGCACTTTGAGTTTGGAGTGCGCCGCGCGGCTGATGCGGCGACAATCGCAGGACTGCACCAGTGAGCAGTGTTGCGATGGCAGTCGGACGACTTAAGGCAGCGGCAGAAAGATGTTGCGCCAAGCGGACCAAAGAAACACGGATATGAACCACTCATAAGATCAGATCGTCTCGCCATCAAGCTATTTGCCTTTGTACGTTGAAAAGATTTAGATTTCATGGCACTGTAGTGACATATATAAGAGTAGACTGAAAATATTCCGAGATATAAAAGAGAAATGAAGGTTGGAAAAGGAGCTGTATTTGCCTCTAAGGTTTTGGTAATAAAAATGTGAACGGTGGTAACTAATTTTTTTGTTTGTTTAGGTGATCCCACAGGTGTAAGGAAATGCATGACAACGTTGATGTAATATTTTCATTAATTTCATTCATACCAATACAGACCGTTTTGTGCCGCGCCGTAAAAATTATCTTAGTTTATATGAAAAAATATAAATGTTGTGGTGTACCATTTAGATTCAAATGTCTCGTGTACGGTATGGATGATATCTTCGATATTTTAAATTTTTTTTGTTTTTCATATTCCCTGGAAGATGGTTTAGGACAGAAACAGGTCAGAATAAAATAATTATAACAAAACAGCAAACAGTCTTACAACTGTTGTTGATACATTTAACAAGCGACAGAAAAATCTGTTGTTTGGTATGTTTGCTATTTTTGATCTCCCTTGGAAAAATTTCAACTGTACGTTTCGAACACTGGAACTTATTTCAAAGGCAATACAGAAGATGAATCCAATCACAAGCCAGATGCAAGCCACAATCGTAAATAAGAAAATAAAAGAACAATTACCTTAGCGTCACTGCGTTTTATTTTTTATTTATTTATTTTTTCAACTGCACTGATAGATTTGTTGAATCGGTTATAGGATTTTCTCTGTATGTCACTCTCTGCAAGTTCCAATTCATGTGCAAGCTGGCTGACATTTAATCTAAACTCAAGTATGAATTTCGTGTCGTTATTGAAAAGGTGTCTGTTAATAAAAATGTTTAACAGCTTTCATGGTTATGTGTCACAAAAATAGAATCAATATATAGAAAACCCTAACAGTTAAAATCTTGAATGACACAGTGAAGTACACGGTAATTTGATGAAATAAAGAACCAAAACTTCCATTCCTTTGGAGAATACACACACAGCTCCATGAAGTCGCACATAGAATTAACACTAAAAAACTGCCATTGATGATGGTTCACAGATAAAGAAGCGAAACGCCTTTCATTTGGTTGCAACAGACGGAAAAAAACCTCCATAAATATTAAATACTGTTTAATTAATACCTCGTTTCATCGTAAAAAAAACCTATAGTTATTTCTGTATAACTGTAGATAAAAAAAGCTTTCAGTATTAATGATTTTGTAAAACATGAATTCCTTCCCAGGCTATCATTTAAGAGTTTATAAGATGTGATGATTGTTACCTCCGCACAATTCAGGTTGCACGCGGAGAGAAATGGCACGCTAGTCGCGACGCTCCCGTACCGTAGATATGCGAACCGAAATCTCGAAAACGGAGACAGGTATCGTCCTGCTCTCAACTTTAAAAATAATTTCGAATTATTGACTTCATTTCATCCGCAACAATGTATGACCTAAAATGAACCATACGCAAAGTAGCCAGCGACTACATTTTTCAATGTAAACACTTCAAGTTTAATGCAATAGATTACTTAAAAATTAAATATCTGAATAACTATGAGGAATTTTGAGAAAATAGACACTTCGTTATCTAGCTGGGGTATCAGACTACAAGATATGAAAAAACCAAATTTTTGTGTGTGTTAGTTTTCTCAAACTCGACAGAGATGTAATAAAAAGTGAAAAAAAACACGCACAACCGAAAGTAGCGCTTTTTAATTTTTTAAAGGAAAACGAGAATCTGTAACGAATAACTAAATGTGGGAATTGATGTAGCTTTGCTTCCTTAACATGTAGTATTTTTTTACAGCAAAAAAATCGGAAATTTTATTTTCGTCATGAATTTCCCGAGTCGCCGAACAAGAGCCGCGCCTTTGTAAACGACAGCGGCTCGCGTCGTGCTCCCGACTCGCCGCCGTCCGCTACGGCCGGAATAGGGAGGGGGGCCGAGCCGCAATCGCAGTTAACAGCCGCGTCTTGGACAACCTACCTTATAATGTTTACGATTATTGAATCGCCCGCCGCGTGTGAGATACGGTCAGTGATACGTTTTTTGACCGCGAGAAGCCTATCAGCTGCAGAAATTCATCGTCAGTTAACAGAAGTTTATGGCTTGAATGCAATGAATGAAGGGAAAGTGCGTCAATGGGTTAGAGAGTTTAAAAATCGCCGTCAAAACGTCCACGACGAAGAACGCACAGGCCGGCCCTCTGTGATCACTGATGATTTGGTGGCTGCAGTCAAAAGAAAGATTCGTGAGGACAGAAGATTCACAATTTCCACTCTTTCTTTGGAATTCTCACATGTTTCAAGATCGGTTTTGTACAAAATTGTGTGTGAAAACCTAAACTTTAAGAAACTGTGTTCTTGGTGGGTACCATGACTCCTTACAGAGGACCACAAAGGGAAGAGATTTGCCACTTCATTGGACTTTTTGATTCGTTATGAGGAAGAAGGGGATGATATGTTGAGTCAAATTGTCACTGGAGATGAAACATGGATATGCCATCACTCCCGAAAGCAAGCGACAATCGATGGAATGGCGACACACGACCTCACCCGTCAAGGTCAAAGCCAAACAGACGCTTTCAAAGCGCAAGATTATGGCAACTGTGTTCTGGGACCGGCGCGGTGTTTTGCTAGTAGACTTTATGCCACGAGGAACGACAATCAACTCAGATGCCTACTGTGCAACTCTAAAGAAGCTTCACAGAGCAATTCAAAACAAAAGGAGTTTTGCTCCTGCACGATAACGCTAGGCCTCACACCTCACAAAAGTTTCGGGATTTCATTGATTCTTTTGGCTGGGAAGTTTGGGACCATGTACCATACAGCCCCGACCTTGCTCCTATGCGATTTTCACCTTTTCCGGTACCTAAAACACCATCTCGGCGGGCTGCGCTTCAATGACGACGATGAAGTGAAAGCGGCCGTTAACTCTTGGCTGTCGGAGCAGGCTGCCGAATTCTTTGAAGAGGGAATTAAAAACTTAGTTGTACAGTATGACAAGTGCTTAAATAAACAAGGCAACTATGTAGAAAAATAAGTAAAAGTGTGTAGAATCAGAAAAAAAAGTTTTTTTACATAAGTATTTGTATCTTTAAAAAAAAACGGCCCTTACTTAAAAAAACAACCCTCGTATTTTGTTAGCGCCCACCTACATAGCAAGATATGCTCATGAAAATAAAATAAGAGAAATCAGATCGAAAACGGAAATATTTTAAGCGTTACTTTTTCCCGCGAGCTATTAGAGAATGGAACCCTAAGAGATACATCATTAAAGCGGTTCAATGAACCTTCTGCCACTCACTTCAATGTAGCTTGCAGAAAATTTATGTAGATGTATGGAAATAGGTATCAGTGTTAGTATGCAGGAGGTCCCAGGTTCAAATCCCAGCCATGGCACAAATTTTAATTCAATGCCTCTTCTCAGTTTGATAACTCTGGTACATAATGATACAAAATATGTCTCTGAACAATGATGTATTGGTGTAACATATATATATGTATGATACGCTATGTATGATATGCTATCTATGATACGGTATATTTAATATATTACGTTCTGGACATGTATAAATAAATAAAAACTTACATTTACATACATCACCTGTGCCTGATGAACAAGGCAGGATCTTGTCCATTAATAATTCACTGCTGCAGTGCTATTCTGCTATTGGAGTGCTTTGGCAACATTGATACGTAGAGGAACATGAGGCACAAGTGAAGTTTGTGTTATGGGAGGAGACGTGCCTTAAGAGAGTCCATGCAGTCGTCATTTCCATTAAGTCATGGTGGTCGGTTGGTTGGTTGGGAGACCAAATTGCTAAGGTTATCATTCCCCCGGTGGGGAGAGGAAGGAGTGAGGATGGGGAAGGAGCGGAGGGGAAAGGAAATGCAGTCCAGGGAGGAAACAAAGAAGAAAGGACTGCATTAGCTCGGGGCCCCGTGCTCGCCATGCACGTACTCACGAAAGAACCCGGAGACTCCTGGGGGCTAAGTCATGGTGGCTTAGTGGTATAGCACCTGCTTAGTAAACAGTGTGTCCCAGCTTCAAATCACACATATTTCACAAACTGTCCTTCAGTTTGATAATCCTAGAAACGTTCGTAAATTGAAAGCATTGCGACTGGATTCGGCTTTCCTAAATAAGCCCCATGTGATTCGCTAGAAGCTGTCATATGCCGTCGGTCCTTAAACAAAAACCGTTGCCAATCTTGTAATTGTCGTATAGGGCATGAGGTTTTGTCATAATTCCATAGACTATCGTGCTGCAATTTTACTACTACAATTGGTTCGACAGGTCTGCCTGACGTTGTTTGCCTTATTGCTTTCCTCCTTTCCAGTTATGATAAGTTTTCTTGGTTTTTGTGAAATGTTTCATCTTCACTATTAACAAGCGCTACATCAATGTAACTGTATTTCCAAGAGATGTTGAATGCAGTTGAAGTATGCAGATCCAATGAAGGAAAAAAATCATACTTGTTTCAGTATCCTGATTGGTAGAAGAGGTAAATTTCTTTATCATATATCAAAGTACGTGCCCGTTAAAGCAATGTCATCTACCGAAAACTTCGTTTCGAAATCTGGAACTCTCCACGAAATAAAAGAGGTGTTACGTATTATGTGACTCACTATATATATATAAACTATTCAGCTGATCTGCTAATGAAATTTCGCACACTTTATGTCATTTGATCCAACTTGAAATATAGGATAGTGTAATGTCGATTAAATTACCTTAAATGTTATGGAGGTTCAGTAAGCATCCAACAGATGACGCCATGTTTCGTTTGTAATTCATACAGGTCTGTAGTTTTATTCCCATCTTACACGACCTTCAAAACAAGACGCAGGGCACTGTCTACATAAAATTTTGTACGGTGCATGGCGAAATGTAGTTTATTATTGATTTCCACACCATTTACCGGGTTACCATGAATGTAGTCACATGCACTATGGCTGTTCAAAGAAAAGATACTGTTGATCTGTTGAAATTTGAAAATGTTCAAATGTTTGTAAAGCTTATGGGACTTAACTACGGGGTCATCAGTCCCTAAACTTACAAACTACTTATGAATTACTTACGAACTAGGACGGCACAAATATCCATGCCCGAGGGGGGATTCAAACCCCCGACCGTAGTGGACTGCAGACCGTGACTGAAGCGCCTCAGTCCCCTCGGCCACCGCGGCCGGCCTCCCATGTCATACAAAGTGTATTGCCCAAGTTCAAGTGGGAGCAGCACGAGCACCCGTCCTACAGACCGGATATGTCGCTGTGTGATTTCCATTTGTTTGGACCGATAAAATAAAAAAATTAAAAAAAAAAATAGAATAAAAATAAAATAAATAATCTCAAAGGGACGTGCTTCAACTCGGGCGACGAACAGAAGGACACAGTAGAGGACTGATCCCTGTCACAGCCAAAGGAATTCTGAGAACCGGAAATCCTTCGGTACGTTAAACAGTGTGATAGTTCTGATCAGGCCTCTGGTGATTATTTTTGAGTAAAGACTTCAATTATGCCGCGGTGGAGTAGCCGAGCGGTCTAAGGTACCTCGCTGCGGAGCGCGCGGTTGCTCGCCGTCGGAGGTTCGAGACCTCCCTAGGGCATGGAGGTGTGTGTTGTCCTTAGGTTAGTTTACCTTAGTTTAAATAGTTTATAAGCTACGGACTGATGACCAGGCAGTTTGGTCCGATAGATTTAAAAACATTTATACATTTCGAACTTCAGTTATACGTACAGCGTTGTTTCGTATTTCTTCATCTAAACACCACTCGATTTATGTATTCATGGAGAAGGTTTTTATATTCCGCAAGTCATCTTATGGTGCTTGGCGGAACGACCTATGTGATAAACTTTGACACCAGTCCACCGATGATCATGAAAGCTTGGAGATATAGCGTACGTAAGTAGTAGATGGACTGAGAGAGGCAGAATAAAGAGAGAAGAGTAGGAGGCCGACAGAGAGGAGGGAAAGGAGATGACCGTCTGGGGTTCGAATCCTCCCTCGGGCATGGATGTTTGTGCTGTCTTTAGTATGAGTTAGTTCATAAGTAGTTTGTAAGTTTACGGACTGATGACCCTGCAGTTAAGTCCCATAAGCTTTACAAACATTTGGACATTTGATTTTTGAAAAGGAGATGGGCAAAGACAGGAGAGGAGAAGCTTGATAGATAGGGACAGAGAGCGAGTGCAAATGATGAACTAGTGAGAGGAGCACATGAACAGAGAGAGAGGTAAGAAGCAGGTGAAGAGAGAAATGCGAAAGGAGGAGCTGGGATAATTGCAGATTGGAATGAATAAGCAATGTAGGAAATGTTTTTGTGGCTCACATGTAATATATTTCATGAAACTTTCTGGCAAATTAAATTTGTGTGCCGGAACTGGGACTCAAACCTGGGACCTTTGCCTTTCGCGGGCAAGCAAGGAGGCGAGGTACTGGCGGAAGTACAGTTGTGAGGCGGCATCGTGAGTCGTGTCGGTGTAGCTCAGTCAGTATAGCGCTTGCTCGTGAAAGGCAAATGTGCCTTCCATTCTGGAATATATTTCACATCAGAATGTTGGGAGGAGGAGAGGGTGATGGCTAGAGAAAGGGAGGCAGAGGAGGAACAGATAGATGTACAGCTCACAAGGAGGCTTTGGCAAAGGAATCAACACTGCACACAGGGAAAAAAAGAGAGAGGCTGTCCCGAAATACTTTAGGGGAACAACATTCTACTTAATCAATTATCAACCATTTAAGTCAACTTGTAAGACAAATTATTTGGACCCCCTAAGTTCAATTTAAGTTACAATTATTCACATTCAGCTGACAGCAGTGAGATTAAACCATCAATCTACAATGGGCTAATAAATTTCCGTAGCAATGAGAAACTCATTAGTAACGTTAAGAAAGCCCCTCAACATTTGAGCTTTCAACGTTTTGTAAATAACAGCAAATATTTAGCGAAAACACACCTTAAGTGAGGCGGTAACAACAGTGCAGGTAGCCATGACAACATGTGACAAATGTATTCAAATATCTTACGTACCGAATAACTATTACAATAATTTGGACCAGACTTTCAGAATAAAGAAATACGCACAACGCGTGAGTTCTCTGACGCTGTGAATAGCCGTAAACATCCGCAGCAGAGCAAATCAAAACTTCGTTACTGGAAGTCCGCGCGCCAGCCCGTCTTTTGCAGCACAAACAAGAGGTCGCAGCTGCGAGCACTCGGCACTCAGATCCAGGCACAGACGCGACGCATCCCATCAATATATTCAGCACTTGTAAAACGGCGACGGGAGCACATTAATACACAATAATAGTGTTGCACCGCTGGTATGGCCCCAACTGACTTACGAAAAATTTTGGACAAACGTTTGGATTAATACATAATTCTTCTTTACCCCACAAATCAACAACAACAACACAAACGAAAGACATAACACAGAAACTCACCAAACAAACTGGTACACACTTACTTATGGAAATAAACTGACACACAAAATTGGAAACATCCTCACGAAACAAGGAATAAAAATAGCATACCAAAGCCATAACCCATTACAGAAATGCCTAACAAAAACAGAAAGCACTGACATCTTCCAAACATTTGGTATTTATCAGCTCAAATATATCAGTTGTGATGCTCTGTACTTAGGACAGATCAGCATGACATTTGAAACACGATATAAAGAACACAAACGATCGTGGAAATATGGCAACAGCCATACAACATTTTCAGAACACCTTAGACAAAAAACCACTATCCCACCACCATAGAAATTGACATGAAACTAGTTCAAATGTTCAAATGTTTGTATAGCTTATGGGACCTAACTACGGGGTCATCAGTCCCTAAACTTACAAACTAGTTATGAATTAGCTAATGCTAAGGACGGCACAAATATCCATGCCCAAGGGGGGATTCGAACCCCCACCGTAGTGGCCGTGCAGACCGTGACTGGAGCGCTTCAGTGCTACAGAAAAATCTCTCTCTCTCTCTCTCTCTCTCTCTCTCTCTCTCTCTCTCTCTCTCTCTCTCTCTCTCTCACACACACACACACACACACACACACAACACACACACACACATACACAGAACGTCGCTAGTTGAACTAAAATCGTATTTATAAACACGCACGATATAAGTCAGAACATGACACACAAAGTTTCTAGCAGATGCCTGTTTCGACAGAAACGAAACAAAAATACATCTCACACTGCAAACCAAAGAACTTGTAAGCAAATAACACACACACAGATGATGAACAAAATCAAAACAAACGACACACAAAGCCTGCCAGGCCACCGAAATGGCGTTTTTCAAAAACTTTTATAAGAAACTGTAATGTAAAAAGTGTAAATATAAACAGTGACAGCAAGTGGCAACGTGCTACAAGACACACATTAAGAGGACAACATAAGAAATCCGTGCGTAATATTAGTTCAGTATCAAAATGATCCTATTGCATGAGAGCTGCTAGCGATCTAATTTGGTAAAAAATCAAACAAATAATGTAAAACAAAACATTTCTTGTACAGGTGTCCACTGAAGATGCTTTAGAATAAATCAAAACGCGCCTGGTCTAAATTAGTCTAATTCACACTTGCATAAGACGGTCAACTAATCTATACAAATTGCGTTAACATTCAATTTGTTGTGAAATATAGAGTGTTAGTCACTAACTATTGCCATCAAGAATAATTCCGGACATATGATACGAGCTGAAACGTTTGTGGAGCAAACGTTGTATGGGACAGCCGGGGTCCACAATATGACGTTGATTTTTTATTGCTTGGTTCAGAGATATGAATGTCAGCCTTTTTTTTATGGGAAGTTATAGTTTGGTACTTTTGTGATTGCATCTATCGATACAAATCCAATGATGTGTAAAAGTGAGGTCTTTGAAGGTCATCGAAGGTAAAATATGTCATTAACGTCCATTTACAGAAAGTGTTCGAAGTGAAGGCCACTGGTATCAATGCAGCGCGGCAATCGTCTTACCATGGATTCAATGGCATTCCGTATCACTTTGGGACTTACTGAAGCACATGTTCTGATAATTCTCCCTCAAATATCTTCAGGTGTAGTTGGAACATTGTCTTTTACGAATCTCCAAGAAAAAAAAAATGCAGTGTCATAAAGTCTGGTGAACGAGCCGGCCACATCTCCTCCGCGTCCAATCCAACGATTTGGGAATCGTCACTGCAGCTCATTTCTAGACATCAGCGCAGAATGTGCCGGACACCCATCGTGTTATAAAACATTCATTTCCTTCTTCCTATTTCTTGAATATTGTTCATCAGTGTGGGGTCCGTACTATTTAGGGTTAATGGAAGGCATAGAGAAGATCGAACGAAGAGCGGCACGCTTCGTTAAGGGCTCATTAGTAGGCGCGAAAGCGTAACGGAAATGTCAGGACACAGTGGCAGACGCTGGAAGAGAGACCTTTTGTATCCCTGTGCGAGAGCGCACGTTTCATGATTAGTCAATCAAAATATTGCTTCTACGTATACCTCGCCCAAAATCTACAGGGATAAAATCAGAGAGATTAGGTTTCAGTTATTTAACAGTGCTATTAAGGGAGAAATATAAAGGCCTCAGGTGGTGATGCGATTATTCATTTATTGACGCGTTTTGAAACAATCACCATCAGAATCTAAGACTCGTGTAATATATAAATGAATTGCTGTTCGGTAGTCTCGCTAAAACTCCAGAACAACTGAACCGATTTGGCTCATTTTACTCTTGAAATATTCGTATAAATCCAGGGAGTGTTTAAACGGTGATAAAAGAGAAAAATTGGAAAAAAACTGAAACTGCTTTTCCAGTGAGCTACCAATACCGTTCGTCCAATTACGATAAAATGTTGTTCATTTCATGCTGAAAGTAAGAGGAAGATTCGCAGCAAATAAAAGTAGTAAAATTTAGGAAAAAACGAAAGCGATTGTTTTCTATGAATAAAAATCAATTGTCACATGGCTGTAACAGCATCACTTGACTATGGCTTGACAGACAAGGTTTGTATGAAATAATTTTTTTTGGAAAATCTTCCGGAAAATTGGAAAATTTGAGAAAAACGGAAAGTGCGATTTTCAATGTGTTTTTGATTGAATTCAGCACTATAACTGACTATTCGCAGGAGGGGTAATTCTGTTTTTGTTCTGTTCATTATGCTCTTTGGAAAGTTTTCATTCAATATATATAGGGACACTTACAAAGGAAAGTGGGAAAATTCGAACCAAGTTCGTTTTTCAATGTGTTTCTAAATATACTCAACACAATAAGTTGAGAACCGTTCATCCGATTGCGATAAAATTTTGATTATTTGACGTTCAACGAAAGATAAACGTTCTTATGAACTAAAAATTTGGGAAAGTTACCCGGAAAATTTTTAAAATTCGCGAGAAACTGAAAGAGCTTTTTTCAATGGGATATCAATATCATTCGTCTGATTGCGATAAAGTTTGTATATTTGACGTTCAAAGGAAGAGTAACGTTCTTATGAAATAAAAATTAGGAAAACTATCCCCGAAAAGTGGAATATTCAGAAAAAATAGAAAGATATTTTTCTACAAAATATCATTACCATTTATCTTATTACGATAAAGCTTTTCCATATTTTATCACCGTTTAAACCTTCCCTGAACTTCCACGAATGTGACATGACCATTATCCTGGACATGTGTGCGTGATTTGGCCACTCGTTCTCGCCCACTATCGAGTCGATTCTTAGACTATCTGATGATGCCTTTATAAAGCTACTGGATTTAAATTAATATGATTTATTTTAAGAGGTAAGTGATACGAAGTTCACCGGGTCATCTAGTGTTTAATAATAAATTATAACGTCATGGCCCTGCTGAACTATACTATACTGCAGATTCTGATGATGATTATTTCGAAACGCGTTAATGAAAGAAACAGCAGCACCACCTCCTGCGGCCTTTGCATTTCTACAGCGTTCTTAATAGCACTGTTTAATAGCTTAAATAAATGGGCGCACACATCAGATACTCCACGTCATGTCTGGAATTCACAGAGATTGTGGCTCACACGGAGGTGTACCGGGAATAACTTTTCCAGCGAACCATACGCGACTGCCACAGTGGTACGCATGATATCTTTCGCCACATAGCGTGATGTGTCTTTCGGAGTGTGGATGTAGATGTGGAAGAACAGCAAGAATTGAGTTCTACTGCTTCTGTGTTTCAAATATTAATGTTATGGATTAATGTTTAAAGTTTCCATGAACTGGTGCTTGCACGTTAACCCCTGTGAAAGCTGTATTTCTCTGCGTGTATTACTGAAACTGGTTCTCATTTTCTTAGTTATTTGCCATGACTTTCGCTGAACAAAGCCTCAAGCCTAAAATCAAATCATAAAACGAGGAGTATCGAGTGAATGCAAACATATCTTTGATTCACAACTGTTTACTTATGCTACAGTGCTTTCTAGATATTTTTCAATTAATATAAGAACAAATTGCGTGGAAAAATCACTTACGCCTAAAACCAACAACATTCAATTTAGGAATGGGAAGTACCATTAATATCAAGAGTTATCAATTTAACAAATATCACTTGACTTCCCATTTAACTTAGGGTAAAAAGAATTCTTATTGGCCAAAATAGTGGCCCTTTGGGCGTATAATATACTCCTGTATATATACACTCCTGGCCATTAAAATCGCTACTCTACGAAGATGACGTGCTACAGACGCGAAATTAACCGAGAGGAAGAAGATGCTGTGATATGCAAATAGTTATCTTTTAGAGCATTCACACAAGGTTGGCGCCAGTGGCGACACCTACAACGTGCTGATATGAGGAAAGTTTCCAACCGATTTCTCATACACAAACACCAGTTGACCTGCGTTGCCTGGTGAAACGATGTTGTGACGCCTCGTGTAAGGAGGATAAATGCTTACCATCACATTTCCGACTTCGATAAACGTCGGATTGTGCCTATCGCGATTGCGGTTCATCGAATCGCGACATTGCTGCTCGCGTTGGTCGCGATCCAACGACTGTTGGCAGAATTTGGAATCGGTGGGTTCAGGAGGGCAATACGGAACGCCGTGCTGGATCCCAACGGTCTCGTATCACTAGCAGTCGAGATGACAGGCATCTTATCCGCATGGCTGTAACGGATCGTGCAGCCACGTCTCGATCCCTGAGTCAACAGATGGGGACGTTTGCAAGACAACAACCATCTGCTCGAACAGTTCGACGACGTTTGCAGCAACAAGGAGTATCAGCTCAGAGACCTTGGCTGCGGTTACCCTTGACGCTGCATCACAGGCAGGAGCACCTGCGATGATGTATGCTACGACGAACCTGAGTGTACGAATGAATCCTGTTTCTGTTTACAACATCATGATGGTCGCGACATCGCGGTGAACGCACATTGGAAGAGTGTATTCGTTATCGCCATAGTAGTGTATCACCCTGCGTGATGGTATGGAGGTGCCATTGGTTACACGTCTCGGTCACCTCTTGTTCGCATCGACGGCACTTTGAACAGTGGCAGTTACCTTTCAGATGTGTTACGACCCGTGGCTGTACCCTTCATTCGAACCCTGCGGAACCCTACATTTCTGCTGGATAATGCACGATCACATATTGCACGGCCATTTCTAGATACGGAAAATGTTCGACTGCTGCCATTGCTGGCACATTCTCCAGATATGTCACCAATTGAAAACGGCTGGTCAATGGTGGCCGAGCTACTGGCTTGTCACAATAAGCCAGTCACTACTCTTGATGAACTGTGGTATCGTTTTGAAGCAGCATGGGCATCTGTGGCTGTAAACGCCATTTCTGTTTGACTCAATGCCCAGGCGTATCAAGGCCGTTATTACGTCCAGAGGTGGTTGTTCTGGGTACTGATTTCTCAGGATCTATGCACCCAAATTGCGTGAAAATATAATCACATGTCAGTTATAGTACAATATATTTGTCCAATGAATACCCGTTTATCATCTGCATTTCTTCTTGGTGTAGCAATTCGCATCGGTTATTCATTGTTCATCTGTAGTCAAGCGTATGTGGCACCTTCGAGAGTGAAACGTTTGGGAGGTTTACAAACTAATTAATATCGTTTACGGTAATATCATAGCTCAAGGGTTCGTGATCATCTGATCACTGAACATAATCGATTTAGAAGATTTATCAAACATTTTTAATCGAAGCCTCTGAGAAAAAACACGAAGATTAGCAAATCTCCATCATTTTACATTTAGTAATGAACATTTAGATTCGGTTATCTAATTAAATATAAACACATAAGACTAAAATGGAAACAAATAATTATTTTTAATAGTAGATAAGGTAGCCAAACGACTGCCAAATAATTATTTGTATTACAGAAACAATTAAGTCAAATACTGATTTGGTCAGTATAAGTGTTCGTAGGTGAACTAACTAGATAACAATTTATTCCAAAGTTGTCAAATAGGTGTTTCTGTAGATCTAACTAAAGCGAGTTGATTTTAAGTGGTATCTCACAACCTCTGGGTGTATAAAAGGCATTTGACGCGTTGCCACACTGCAGACTGGTAACGAAGATACGAAAGTATGGAATAGGTTCACAGATTCGTGACTGGCTGGATGACTTCCTAAGTAATAGAACGCAGTACGTTGTTCTCGACGGTGAATGTTCATCAGAGACGAGTGTATCTTCAGACGTGCCCCAAGTGAGTGTGATAGGATCGCTTTTTTTCTATCTATATAAATGACCTGATGGAAAGAGTAACTTGTAATTTGCGGCTGTTTGCTGATAATGCTGTGGTGTATGGGTGGGTGTCGTCTTTAATTGACTGTAATATTACTGAAATGACTTACAATTAGACAAAATTTCTAGTTGGTGTGAAGAATAACAGCTAGCTCTAAATGTAAAAAAAAATGTAAAATGATGCACATGAGTAGGAAAAACAATCCCATGATGTTCGGATACAGCATTAGTAGTGAGCTTCTTGATGCAGTCTCGTCATTCAAATATGAAGGGCCCACGGGAAAGAGGGGGTAAGTAAGTTCTTAATTTTACAGGAAAAACGATTTGAACACCAAAACCTTCTGTAAAAAAATGTAACTTTTACCAAACAGCACGTACTCAACACCTGATAATTATACACTATGGAACATTAACAACTGTTGCTTCGTGCTGCCAAGTGACTGACCCCCTTTTTCCCGTTTTCACATTGATTTTCCTGTGGACACTACATTTTTAAACCGCTGTACCTATGAGAGTATCCACCCGATTTCCATGAATCCAAAACAGATAACCGCAGCTTTTTAAGAGCTATCTGAAACTGTAATAACCCCAAATTTCATTTTTTTTACTTACCCTCTTTTTCCAATGGACCATTCATATGTAGGCATAACATTGCCGAGCGATATGAAATGGAACAAACATGTAAGGACAGTTGTGAGTAAGGTGGACAGCCGACTTCGGTTTATCGGGAGAATTTTGGGAAAATGTACTTTATATATATTTTTGACGCCGTTAGAGTGTACAATGAATGAAATAAATCGCAATTTGCGAACAGTTACGGCTTCACTGTACTAAGATCAGATGGAATACCAAAGTGTGGCGAATGAAAATTTGTTTCCGGCCGGGATTCGAACCTGGGATCTCCTGCATACGTGGCAGACGCGTTGACCACTCCGCCACCGAGGACATAGTGACCAGAGAGATTTGGGTGTGGCGGAAGACGTGCAGGGAAGAGTCCTCTGCAGTCGGGCTGGTCACTGTGTCCTCGGTGGCGGAGTGCGTCTGCCTAGTAAGCAGATCCCAGGTTCGAATCCCGGCCGGGCACAAATTTTCATTCGCCGCATATTGGTATTCCATCTAAACCTGGTACAGGGAAGCCATAACTGATCGCGAAATATACTTTATCTATAAAGGAGGGAGTGGGGGTTATAATCACTCCTCGGGCATGGATATTTGTGCCGTCCTTAGTTGTAGCTAGTTCATAAGTAGTTTGTAAGTTTAGCGACTAATTATCCCGTAGTTAAGTCCCATAAGCTACACAAACAAAAAAATCTATAAAGGAGACCACGTATAAAACGCTTGTACGACCACCTCTTGCGTATTGCTCAGGTGTTTGGGACCCATAGCAGATCAGTTTAAAGGAAGACATGGAAGCTATTCAGAGGCGAGCAGCTAGGTTCGTTACTAGTAGGTTCGACGAATGCGCGAGTGTCGTAGAAATGCTTTGGGAACTCAAATGGGAATCGCTGGAAGAAAGACGACGTTCTTTTCGAGAAATTCTGTTGAGGAAATTTAGAGAGCCGGAATTTGAAGCTTAGAACGATCTTCCTGTCGCCTACGAGAAATTAAGGCTCGTATATTCTTTCTTCCCTCGGTCTATTTGGGAATGGAATAGGAAAGAAAATGCCTAATAGTGGTACAGTGTACCCTCCTCCACGCATCTTCGGTGGATTGCGCAGTGCATATGTAGATTTAGATGTAGAAAGACTGCTTTGCGAGTTCTTGCATTTCCTTACATTATATGTTTTCAGATATTTCCTTACATTATATGTTTTCAGATATAGACTCTGACCATAACTTGTTGATTATGAACTGTAGGCTGAAACTAAATAAACTACTAAAAGGTAGGAAAATAAGGAGATGGGACCTGGATAAATTGAAGGAACCAGAGGGTCTTAAGAATTTCAGAGGGAGCTTTAGGCAACAATTGACAGAAACGGGGGAAAATAAAACAGTAGAGGAGGAATGGGTAAAATTGAGAGATGAAATAGTGAAGGTAGCGGAGGACAAAATAGGTAGGAAGGAAAGACCTACAAAAAATCCTTGGATATCACAGGAGATACTAAATTTAATCGATGAAAGGAGAAAATATAAAAATGCAGTAAATGAAACAGGCAAAATGGAGTACAGACGACTAAGAAATGAGATTGACAGGAAGTGCAAAATGGCTAAGCAGGAGTGGCTATAAAGGCAAATTCATGTAGAAGAATGTATAAATAGGGGAAAAATAGATACAGCCTACAGGAAAATAAAAGAAACATTTGGAGATAAGAAAAACAGCTCTATGAATATCAAGGACACTGGTGGAAAACCAGTTCTCAGCAAAGAAGGGAAAGCTGAAAGGTATATAGAGTATATAAGTATATAGAGGGGCTCTACAAAGGAAATGAACTTCGAGACAATATTGTAGGAAGGGAAGAGGATGTAGATGAAGGTTAAATAGGAGATACTATACTGAGAGAAGAATTTGACAGAGCCCTGAAAGACCTGAGTCGAAATAAGGCCCCTGGAATAGATTATATTCCCTCAGAGCTACTGAAGTCTCTGGGAGAACCAGCCATGACAAAATTGTTTCACCTGGTGTGTAAGATGTATGAGACAGGTCAAATACCCTCAGACTTTAAGAAAAATATTATAATCCCCATTCCAAAGAAAGCAGGTGCAGACAGGTGTGAAAACACTACAACCATCAGTTTAATAAGTCATGGTTGCAAAATATTAACGCGAATTATATACAGAAGGATGGAAAAGCTGGTAGAAGCCGACCTCGGTGAAGATCAGTTTGGGTTCAGGAGAAATGTAGGAACACGGGAGACAATACTCACTTTACAGCTTATCCTAGAAGACAGATTAAGAAAAGGCAAACCTACATTTCTAGCTTTTGTAGATTTGGAGAAGGCTTTTGACAATTTTGATTGGAATTAACTCTTTCAAGTTCTGAAGCAAGCAGGAGTAAAATATAGGGAATGTAAGGTTATTTACAACTTGTACAAAAACCAGACAGCGGTTGTCAGAGTTGAAGGGCATGAAAGGGATGCAGTGGCTGGAAAGGGAGTAAGACAGGGTTGTAGTCTTTCTCCATTGTTGTTCAATTTGCACATTGAGCAAGCTATAAAAGAAAGCAAGGAGAAATTTGGTGAAGGAATTAAAGTTCAAGGGGAAGAATTAAAAACATTGCGTTTTGCCGATGACATAGTAATTCTGTTAGATACAGCAAAGGACCTGGAAGAAAAATTGAACGGAATGGACAGTATGCTGAAAGGTGCAGATAAGATGAACATTAACAAGAGCAAAACTAGGGTAATGGAGTGCAGTGTAAGAAAATCAGGTGATGCTGAAGGAATTAGATTGGGAAACGAAGCAATAAAGGAGGTAGATGAGTTTTGTTACTTGGACAGTAAAATAACAAATGATGGTCGCAGTAAAGAGGATATAAAATGCATAATGGCAATGGGTAGAAAAGCGATATTGAAAAAGAGAAATTTGTTAATATCGAATATTCATTTAAACCTAAGGAAGTCCTTTCTGAAGGCATTTGTATGGAGTGTTGCCTTGTATGGGAGTGAGACATGGACGATAAACAGTGCGGACAGGAAGAGGATTGAGGCTTTTGAAATATGGTGCTACAGAAGAATTCTGAAGATTAGGTGGGTGGATCGCGTAACTAATGAGGAGGTACTGAACAGAATTGGGGAGAAAAGGAATTTCTGGCATACCTTGACTAAAAGAAGGGATAGATTGGTAGGACACATTCTTAGACATCAAGGAATTGTTAATTTAGCGTTGGAGGGAAGTGTATGGGGAAAAATCGCAGGGGAAGACCAAGAGATGGATACAGTAAGCAGGTTCAGACAGATGTAAGTTGTCGTTCTTATGTGGAGCTGAAGAGGCTTGCTCAGGATAGGGTATTGTGGAGAGCTGCATCAAACCAGTCTCCGGACTGAAGACCAGAACAACAACAACACGGAGGCATATATTCTTTTTACCCTCGCTCTATCTGGGAATGGAATAGGAAAATAAATGCCTAGTAGTGGTACAATGTACCCTCCACCACGCATTTTCGGTGGATTGCGCAGAGTATATGTGTAGATTTAGATGTAGAAAGACTACTTTGCGAGTTCTTGCATTTCCTAACATCATATGTTTTCAATGGGGTATCTTCATTCGAGTCTCAGTTAATACATATTAATTCACCTCGACCGCTGTGCTCCTTTATTAACATTACAGCGCAGTGGAGCGCGTTAGCAGCGAATAGTGGCGTTCTTATCGCGGGAGTAGCCGAGTCCGAAGTCGGCACTTAATTATGTAACACGGCCGAGCGGGCGGGCGCGGCCGTTTCGCTCCGATGCGCTCGTTAGTTCCGACCCAGTTCACCAGATGCCAGCACGCGCCGGCGCAAACCGTCCAATTAGGCGGCGACTGGGCGAGGCCCGCGTGTAGTTAAGGCCGGCGAGAACAGCCGTAAGGTTAGCCGGGCCGCGCACTTAACAATCTCGGGCAGGGCGACGAATTAATGTAATTGGAGCGGCCATCTTACAGCCGCTGGCTAGACCGTTTAGAAAATTACCTACAAGCTCTCCCTCCCCTGCCTCCCCCCCCCCCCCCCCCCTCTTTCTCTCTTCCCTACGCCGTCACACACACTAGTGTGTTCTAAAGCGGCCTCTGGACTGGATGTTGTGCAGTGCTTTATATTGCATTATATTAATAACCATCTGTAGATGAGATTGAAGGCCAACGGCCGTGCCGCAGTGGATATACCGGTTCCATTTAGATCACCGAAGTTAAGCACTGTCGGGCTCGGCTAGCACTTGGATGGGTAACCGTCCGGATGTACCGAACGCTCTTGGAAAGCGGAACGCACTCAGCCCTTGTGAGGTTAAGTGAGATGCTAATTGATTCAGACGTAGCGGGTCCGATCTGGAAAACCGACACAACGACCCGGATTCCGGGGTACGGACCATGCCCCCCCCTCCTTGCCGCATCCAGAGACGCCTACGGGCGCAGGATGACACGGCGGCTGGTTGGTACAGGCCTCAAGGCCTATGTGGGATGGTGAGAGAGAGAGAAGATTGAAGGTTGTGCAACATATTGCACAATGTAGTGACGGATCTGCTGAAATAGGATGGATAAGATGTGTGCCTGTTGTGTGCGGAGTGTGGGGAGTTGGCCGCAGTTCGCGAACAGCTGAGCGTGCTGTTGGCTGCGGTCAGACGTCTTCAGGCTGCTGCCTCTGGGTGCAGCGATGGTGGGGAGTCTGGTGCGTCGAGTGGGACACCTCAGGTGTCTCATTCTTCGCTCTCTGTCCCTGCTACCGAGGCACCTTCAGGTGTACCGGACGTGGTCGAACCGCCCTCTCTGCAAGAGGAGTGGCGCATTGTACGCCGTTCGCTTCGCTCGAGGCGGAAGGCCAATGTGGAGGCTGGACGTCCGTCCACGCCCGTTCGTCCTGTGGGTGGAGGTTTGGCCACTCCTTCCGTAGGGTCCGAGCAGGTGCACGTGGAGAGGGGATTATTAGTTATTGGGAGCTCCAATGTTAGGCATGTGATGGAGCCCCTTAGGCAGATAGCGTCGATATCCGGAAAGAATTCCAACGTGCACTCGGTGTGTCTGCCGGGGGCCTCATCCGAGATGTGGAGGCGGCCTTGCCGACGGCTATCGACGGTGCGGAGTGCGGTCAACTGCAGTAGTAGCTCACGTCGGCACCAATAACGCTTGTCGCTTGGGTTCTGAGGTCATCCTCAGGTCCTACGAGAGGCTGGCGGAATTGGTGAAGGCTGCTGACCTCGCAAGTGGGGTGCAAGCAGAGCTGTCGATTTGTAGCATAGTTCCCAGGGTTCATCGGGTCCCTTGGTTTGGAGCCGAGTGGACGGTCTGAACCAGAGGCTTCGCCGACTCTGTGACAGTCATGACTGCAGATTTCTGGATCTGCTTTATCGGGTGGGGAATTGAGGGTGCCCCTAGATAGATCAGGGGTGCACTACGGAAGCGGCTACTCCGGTAGCAGAGTACTTGTAGAGTGCACATGTTTTTTTTTTTTTTTTTTTTTTTTTTTTTTTTTTTTTTTTTTTTTTTTTTTTTTTGGCTAGGCTCTATCTCTGATGAGCAATTCAGGTTACGCTCGGCTCAAAAATTCTAATATCAGAATATTAGCCGTGAACTTACAAAGTATTAGAAACGAAGTTCCCGAATTTGCCGCACTGCATGGAAATTATTGTGCTCAGTTAGTTTTAGGCTCGGAAAGATAGATTGGATACAACTGGAGGAGGGGTGTTCATCGCTGTGGACAAAGATATTGTTTCTACTGAGATCGAGGTTGAAAGTAACTGTGAAGTTATCTGGGCACGTATAACAGGTCTAAAAGAAGCAAAGTTAATAGTTGAGTGTTTTTACCGGCCCCCCAGTGCTGCTGTAGCTGTTTTAGTGCGTAGGTAGTGCGTAGTGCGTAGGTATCCGGGCCATGTAATATTAGTCGGGGGAGACTTCAACCTTAAGAGTATAGATTGGGACCTCTCTAGTTATATTTCAGGCGGTACAGACAAGCAGTCTTGCGAGCTACTTTTTACACATTCTCCGAAAACTGTGTGGAGCAGTTAAACCGGCAACCCACGCGCAATGGAAATATTTTAGACCTTATAGCCACGAACAGGCCTGACCTTATTAACGATGTCTGTGTAGAGAATTAGTGATCATGATATCGCCATAGCGTCGATGGTGACCAAAGTTCATAAACCAATCAAGAAGGCTAGGAGCGTGGTTTTGTTGGGAAGAGCCGATAAGCAAATGTTACGATCGCAGAAAATGAACTGGCATCGTTTAAGTCCAGGAGTATGGATGTAGAGGAATTGTGGACTAAATTTAAGTGCATTGTAAATAAAGGGTTAGAGAAATATGTGCCAGTAAAGACGATTAAGGATGGAAAAGATCCACCGTGGTATAATAATAATGTTAGAAAGCTGCTGAGAAAGCAAAGAGTGTTGCACTCTCGATTCAAAAATGAACACGCAAATGATGACAGGCAAAAGTTAGTAGAGATTCGTGCGTCTATAAAAAGATCGATGCGCGAAGCATACAGTAATTACAAAAGCCATATCTTAGCAAAAGATCTTTCCGAGAAGCCGAAAAAGTTCTGGTCCTATGTAAAATCGACAAGCGGGTCAAAGCCCACTGTCCAGTTACTCGTTGATCATTCCGGGACAGTAATAGAAGAAAGCAAACGGAAAGCTGATGTTCTAAATTTAACCTTTAAGAAATCTTTCACGCAGGAGGACCGCACAAATGTACCATCATTTGATCAACGTACTAATTCCGAAATGGACATACTAATAGGTATTTCCGGTGTAGAGAAGCAGCTGAGAAAGCTAAATACGAAAAAGTCTAGCAGTTCGACATTGGCCCCCTACTTAGCTTGCATTTATCGCGAATCTTTAATTCAGCGCAAAGTTCCTAGTGATTGTAAAAAAGCGCAGGTGACTCCCGTTTATAAGAAACGCAAGAGAACTGACCCACACAATTACAGGCCAATATCGTTGACATCAGTTTCATGTAGAATTTTGGAACATATTCTGAGTTCAAATATAGTAACTTGAAACGAAAAAGCTTCTTTCTGTGAATCAGCACGGGTTTAGGAAACATCGTTCATGTGAAACTCAGCTTGCCCATTTCTCACATGACATCTTGCGAGCCATGGATGAAGGGCAACAGGCGGATTGTGTTTTTCTCGACTTCAAAAAGGCATTCGACGCGCTGCCATACTGCAGACTGCTAACGAAGATACGAGCTTATGGAATAGGTTCACAGATTTGTGGCTGGCTGGAAGACTTCCTAAGTAATAGAACGCAGTACGTTGTTCTCGACGGCGAGTGTTCATCAGAGACGAGTGTATGGTCAGGCGTGCCCCAGGGGACTGTGATAGGAGCGCTATTATTTTCTATCTATATAAATGATCTGATGGACAGAGTAACTTGTAATTTGTGGATGTTTGCTGATGTTGCTGTGGTGTATGGGAGGGTATCGTCTTTAACTGACTGTAATATCATACAAGATGACTTAGGAAAAATTTCTAGTTGGTGCGAAGAATGGCAGCTAGCTCTCAATGTAGAAAAATGTAAGGTGATGCGCATGAGTAGGAAGAACAATCCCATAATGTTCGAATACAGCATTAGTAGTGAGCTTCTTGATGTTGTCGCGTCGTTCAAATATCTAGGCGTAACACTGCAGAGCGATATGAAATGAAACGAACATGTAAGGACAGTTGTGAGTAAGGCGGGCAGCCGACTTCGGTTTATTGGGGGAATTTTGGGAACATGTACTTCATCTGTAAAGGAGACCGCGTATAAAAAGCTTGTACGACCACGTCTTGAGAATTGCTCAAGTGTTAGGGACCCGTAGCAGATCGGTTTAAAGGAAGACATAGAAGCAGTTCAGAGGCGAGCAGCTAGGTTTGTTACTGGTAGGTTCGACCAATGCGCGAGTGACGCGGAAATGCTCCGGCAACTCAGTTGGGGATCGTTGGAGGAAAGACGACGTTCTTTTCGTGAAATTCTGTTGAGGAAATTTGGAGGGTCGGAATTTGAAGCTGAGTGTAGCACGATCTTGCTGATCACAAAGACAAAATAAGAGAAATTAGGGCTCGTACGAAGGCATATAGGGATTCTTTTTGTCCTCGTTCTACTTTGTAGTGGAATAGGAAAGGAAATGCCTAGTAGTGGTACAGTGTACACTCCGCCACGAACCTTACGGTGGATTGCGGAGTATGTATGTAGATGTAGTTGTACTAGACATCTCTGGTTAAGCCTAACTGTATTTCTACGTCAGTGTCGTCTGCTGAATTATTTACTGTAATCTATTCAGTGTGTTGTGAAATGGGGTAATGTGGTACAACTGCGATCATTTCGGAAAAAATGTTTTTGTAACTGAAAATACATTGAGAAAAGAAATAACTTTAACTTTGGCCTTGTTCTTCGATGTTTAATGAATATGTGACACAAATATTACACAATTACAAATTATGCTATAGAAAAGGGGGTTACAGAATTGAGAAAAATCGATCGAAAATGAACCAATGTAAGTACAATTGTGATCACTTCCTGGTGCAATTTTGATCATTGGCATCTTCCACATAAAAAGCACTTTATCCCTCGGGCACCAACGCATACTTCGTGGACCAAACATTACATTTTTGACAGCGAATCCATTCACCCGTAGTTACTGATTTATAAGAGCACATTATATTAAGTAGCTTTGCCTACCTCTTAACAGGAATAAAATTCCTGGGAAAGACAGGAGGAACTGTAGAAACCTGCTACACTACAAAGCCACAGAAAGACAAGTGTTGCCAACATTACGAGACTGACATAACGGCGCGAAACCTTGTACGTATGTCGAATTTGTACCACCTTACCTTAATTTTATAATTAGTGGATATGTTTAGGAGTTTTCCATACTTATAGTTTGACAAATGAAACGATTATAGCAATAGAAAACAGAAAACAAATCAGTACTATCAGTTTTCGAAGTGTAGGCAAATGTACTCGGAGATAGATAAGCTTCAATTATTCCACTGAAGAAAAGTATAAATTATAGGAAAGAACCTGGATTCAACTAAGCTTGTTCTTTTCGTTGCGTGAGCGCAAACTCAGCTCGAACCAATTAAAAGTTGACGTTCCTATCCGCCATGTTTATAAATACGAGATTCTGACATACATCTCGATGTCTGGAGAAACCATCAATACGTGGCACAATATTATTGTCCAATATTAATCTAGGGACCACTTTATCCATTTTTGTGACCGAAGTTCAATTCTGGAAGAAGTTTATAAGCACAAGTGAACCCGAAAAAATTCGCTAAACCGCTAGTAAACTTACACTGGTTACGCATGTAAGCACACTACCTCAAAATTTCGAAACTTTTGGCAGCCCAGTTTCTTGTCGTGACAATGGAAGTGTATCCTCCCACAGAGACACATCTGTTATCAGGCATGTTCCTATTGGAGATAGTATACAGGTACTTGATCCGGCTCTTCAATTAACTTACCGAGTCAATTACAGGCGGAAGATTCGGAATATCGTCACATTGTGTATGATGCGTGAAAACCGCCACATCATGGGAAGTGTGAGTAACAAGAATTGATTGATCGACTGTTTGAGAATGATGTATTTAGCGACTTACAACGGATTTACCTCATATTTCAAAACCATTACGAAATTTTTCTCTGACAGTTATTACGATAGGAACAACGGAAAGATGTTTATTTCTTACTACGTTCCCATTGGTGGTGCAGTACAACTATATCTACTCTGTATTCATTAAGCGGCGCTCAGAACAACAAGAGAGCACCAGAATTACTTGTCATCAAAAGAATGAAAGCACTTGGCGTAATTATAACAGAAGTAACACAGCATTTAAGCCTACGAATATCCTCACGGCATATTTAGATGCCAAATTCGTAAAAGGGTACCGTAAGAGAAGCACTTCACGTTTTTGTTAAAAAAAAAAAAAAAAAAAATGTTCAAATGTCTGTAAATCTATCGGACCAAACTCCGTGGTCATCAGTCCGTAGCTTACAAACTACTTAGACCTAGGTAAACTAACCTAAGGACAAACACACACACCTATGCCCCAGGGAGGACTCGAACCTCTACGGCGAGCAACGGCGCGCTCCGCAGCGAGACGCTTTAGACCGCTCGGCTACTCCACCGCGGCGCGTTTTTGTTCCCGTATCTTTTCGTACGTTCTTCTATCGACCTCTCTTTCGCTCTGCACCACGCGTGGCGCCTTCATCGCGTCGCGGCTCTCTGGCCATACTTGCTGTGGTAGTCTCTGATGTGATGAACCATCACCGCCTAGAAGACAAGGCCTGACAACTGGCCGTGCCTACGTCACACCGAGAGGCGGCGGACACAAGCTGACTGGGCAGCCGCTAAGAGGCGGTGGGCGTGCCCTAGCGGGCAGCCAGTCAACTGGCAGGCATGGCCACGCGGCCAACAGGAAATTTAGGCCCCAGCGCAGACGTCATGCCACGTAAGCAAGGTAGTTCCGAGCCGGCGCGATCGCTAGCTCAGTGGCTGCCAGGGGGGGTGAAAGTCATATAGGGATTTCCGGTAACACGAAGTTGGTTCGCTGCCAGGCCACATAGAGCGCTGCGAGCGTTGCGATTTTTCATCTCGCTTTCCTATCGGATGATTTACAGTCCTCCATATTTGTTTTGATTCGTAGGTGGTGTTCTGTGCTGAGCTTCTATAGCAACGTCTTCCTAATTGCGATCTTCTGTGTGCATTTTGTGAGTTTCATAAATTTCATTTATTTGAACTGTACAGAAGTTCCATTTCATATGACTGAAGATGCATAAGTAGTAACGAACAGAAATAAAAATAAATTGGTTTTTGTAGCAGGCCTACATTTTTGTTTGCAGGACAGTGTATATGGCTGTAAAATTATTTATTTGTACAACCTACTATTCCTCTTTTTCACATGATTGGATATAATTGTGCCTTAGCGTGTGTGAAAACTGAAAAATCATTTACATAGACGCATGCAATATCAGACGATTTTTAGTATGACATGCGCTAAATCACATTTATTTCCATGTTATAACGCCACACGGCGAAAATAGCAGTGCCGAGTTTTAGAAACAAACAATTTTACGTCAAAAAGATTACCGTGACATCATTTACGAAGTTTGGCCGACTGTAAACAACAGCCACAAGCAATTAATTTTAGTTTTTTATTTAAATTTCTTGTATACATTACTTTGCAAGGTCTCAAAAACCTTTTTATGAGGTCCACCCTCAAAGAATAAATGAAAAATATTGGCATCTAACACCAATATAACGTTTTCTCATTCGTGTATTTAGAAGTAAACATATGGATTTTCGCGCCACATTTTTCGGATTGAAAGTTCACTGCCAGGCCACTAGTAGCACTGCTGTCGTTCTGTGTTTCCGTGTGATAACACGGTCTTTGCACTTCTGTTATTTTTGGTGTTCTGTGGTGGCTGCCCGCTATGACGAAGTGGGCAGTGCCCCAGCGGCCGGCCAATCGGCTAGCGATCGCGCCGGCTCGGAACTACCTTGCTTACGTGGCATGACGGCTGCGCTGGGGCCTGTCTTTCTTGCTGGCCGCGACATGGCCAGTTGTGAGGCCTTGTCTTCTAGGCGGTGTTGGATGAACGGACTCTGCGCTTGGGACGGTCAGTCTGGCGTGCGCTGTCAACTCGGAGGAGCGGTAAACGCGTCACCGTCCGGCCCTGCTGTTGACGTACCTCGGCAGTTACTCCGGCCGCAGCCGTGTGCCCCGGAGCATGTGGATGCAAGTTTAACGTGATCATCGCCCTAGCTCACGAGCAGTTACTCAGGTGATGTTTTCATCTGATCTCTCTGAACTTCTGGACGCTCTTGGCATTCACTAGACCTTTCCAATTTAGTGGTTGATCTTCCAGTACACCTTCTTGTGGTGCATCTGACAGTCGGGAAACCAGCTCAATTACGCAACTACACTCTCTTCTATATAAATATATGTTAATATAATTCTATTAACTGTTTGGTGTATTTTTTCATTTACAGTGATTCTCCCTAATTTCCTGTGCCAGTCATCGTTTCTGGAATGGCCATTGTTTCTCATTGACAACTACTCATCGTGGTACAGGGTGTGTGGCTTCGCTTTCTCATTGGGCACAACAGAATTGGTGAGTGAATGACGTCTGTGGAGTAATATACCAGTACCAATCTTAAGTTATAATAGAAGAGGTTGGATAAGGAGGGAGTGAAGTGTACCTGAATGTGTTGAAGTTTTTTTTTATGTTAACCAATCTATTCTGTTTGAATGTATTTCACTTTTGCTCTATGCAGTCCTATTTCGGTTTTAGTTACGTCAAAAATTTCACCAAACTAAAAAGTAATTGTAATTTTACCAATTTCTTTTTGAAAAAGTACTTTGTACTTATATTTGTGTACATATTTTTCCAAGTGATTGTAACTGAATCCAATTAAATTTTTTGAGTACTTTTAGCAACACTGCTTATGAGACAACAACACAAGGCGCAATATTTGACTCCGGTAAGTACGCCGATCCAGACAGTGCTCTCAGCAAGGACTCCCAGGCCAAGGCAATGCCGCACTCGCACCACTGGCAGGCGTTAAACCAGATACTGCCGACACCGTCATACCAGCGGTCTGGCTTCCTATTCAGCATTCCAATTAGCAGCACGTGGTGCCTTTATAACTACTTCCACAGCTCGCAACCCACTCAAGCGTCTCCACGAAAAGTTCAAAAACTAGCGGTGTAACCGCATTCATGCATAACACCCGCCACAAGTCACAGGTTCCACTCCAGGCCAACCGCTTCCCGGTTCTAGCAAGCAACACCTCACACTGACCCTGCGCACCATGCTCCGTCACAGACTCTGGCGTGCTTTTGATACAGCGCAGCGCCACCGATTGCGCAGGCGGGACTATCAAAATTATTGTAATACGATGCCTGGGCAGCAAATAAACTACTAGCAAGTAAAGATACCAGGGAGCCAGCACGGCTTAATACCACTAAGGTGGTTAAAGACGTAACATTTTTTAATCTTCGAGTCGTAGTGTAGTAACACATTAATGATGCTTGTCGCTGACTTCTGCCCTCTCTCTGCCAGCGTATCGATAAACATTTGATATTTCTCACGTTCAACTTTTTTTTGCAAGTCACTTACGGTCTTCTCCTCGATGTATTCGGGAGTGTTCCAGGATTTTGTCTAATTATTGTAGGTGTGAGCTTAGTTCCTTTTTTTAAAATTAATTTCAATAAACCTCCACAGTTAATTTGAAATATCTTACTTACTTACAATCCCTTCTCCATTCTCACTAATTTTAAAGTTATTTATTTTCAGCAGATCCAGTACTTCATAAAGTGATGCTCAGGTATTGTTGCGATTTGTTTCGCGATTGTGCTAGAACATTTTCTGTGCAACTTTTATTTATTTCGCGTCTATGAATGGTTTATTACATTTTAATACCTGCAGAAAAATCATCGCGATGTTTATGAAGTCCGATAATTTTGCAATTTTTGGCGACTATCATGATTAATTTTCAACACGGTCATAGAACAATAGTAAACGAAACGCACAATCCCAGCATCAATTTATCGAAGTAATATTCCAGTCATCTCAGCTAGAATCACTACAGAATATGACCGAAATATTAGTACCAGCTCCCAATAAGGTAAAATTACATTCCGCCGACTTCTTTTGTAATGTTGCTTTCTGATGTTGTATTTGCTACCGAAGTCACGACCGCTACCATTTAATGGCAGAATCCAATAATTTTGTTTAAATTGTCCTTCCTTGTCAAAATTGCTCAGTATTTTCATTTAAAAATATTTCACTCCCTGGTAAAATTTTATTTGCGGTCCCCAACCTCAACTTTAATACGCAACACCCATTTTCATACGAAAGCAGCATTACAATAGGTAACGTTCACTTTCCAAACAAGCCATCACGGCTCAGATCTTTCAGAACCTTGTGGGGGACAGTTTCGTGGGGACACTTGAAGTCTGTAAATCTGTGATAAATCGCGCACATGCGTGGGAATCGTGATGTGTTTTGACAGCTACTGAGTCGCCGTTGTTCATGGGTTAGTCAGTAAATAGGGGCACCTCTCATCTGTCAAACGAGCGTCTGGTCGCTCGCTTTGTGTATAGACACGTGACTGGAAAATCCAGGCCACTATGAGACTCAATGTCGACCGCCGGGAAAAGCTCTGTTTCGCCTTTGAGAAATATGAAATAAACCACTTAAAAATAAATAACTATTAATCCATATATGTTACAAAGGAACGCTTAGGCTCATTTTAAAGATAAAGACTAAACAGATGCGCTGATATAAACGCGCCTCTGTCAGTTTAATAGTTTTTCAAATGTTCAAATGTTTGTTAAGCTTATGGGACTTATCTACGGGGTCATCAGTCCCTAAACTTACAAATTACTTTCGAACTACCTTATACTAAGAACGGCACAAATATCCATGCCCGAAGGGGGATTCGAACCCCCGACCGTAGTGGCCGTGCAGACCGTGACTGGAGCGCCTCAGTCCCCGCGGCCACCGTGGCCGGCTAATAGTTTCTTTATAGTAAATCAAAAATCATAATAAAATAACAATTTTGTAAACGATGTCTTGAAAACGGCTAAACCAAATATTACATACATCTTCATCTGCATTCATACTCCGCAAGCCACCCAATAGGTGTGTGGCGGAGGGTACCTTGAGTACCACTATCGGGTCTCCCTCCTATTCCAGACACCTATTGTTCGCGGAAAGAAGGATTGTCGGTATGCCTCTGTGTGGGCTCAAATCTCTCTGATTTTATCTTCATGATCTCTACGCGAGATATACGTAGGAGGGAACAATACACTGCTAGACTCCTCGGTAAAGGTATGTTCTCGAAACTTCGACAAAAGCCCGTACCGAGCGACAGACCGTCTCTCCTGCAGGGTCTTCCACTGGATTTTTTCGATCATCTCCGTAACGCTTTCTAGATTGCCAAATGATCCTGTAACGAAGCGCGCTGCTCTCCATAGGATCTTTTCTACTTCCTCTATCAACCCCACCTGGTACGGATCCCATACCGGTGAGCAGTATTCAACCTGTGGGCGAAAAAGTGTACTGTAACCTACTTCCTTTGTTTTCGGGCTGCATTTCCTTAGGGTTCTTCCAATAAATATAAGTCTGGCATCTGCTTTACCGACGATTGATTTTATATGGTCGTTCCATTTGAAATCACTCCTAATGCCTACTCCCAGATAATTCATCTAATTAACTTCTTCCAGTTGCTGACCCGCTATAATGTAGTTAAATGATACAGGATCTTTTTTTCTATGTATTCGCAGCACATTACAGTTGTCTACATTGAGGTTCAATTGCCATTCCCTGCACCATGCGTCAGTTCGATACAGATCCTCCTGCATTTCAATACAATTTTCCATTGTTACAACCTCTCTATACACTACAGTGTAGGGATGGGCTAAACTGCGATTTTTCGATATCAGTGATTTCTGTGACTGCTACTTTTATATATCTGTGATTCTTAGTTGCGATTTGTCACTGTTTACAATCGCACATGTACAAATCCTCGACATATATCCCTCCGCACTCAAACTGCGATTTCGGTGACTCTGAATGCTACTTCTGCGATTTCTGCTACTGATATTGCTACTTCGCGATTTCTGCTACTTCCGTGATATCTGCTACTTCCGTGACTTATGCGATGTGTGTGGCAAATGCAATATATATATATCATTCATAACAGATCCTCTTCCTACGTGTAAATATATACAAAAAAAGAATATTGATGCTCAATTTACGTGTAATGTTGGGATTATTTACACATCGACAAATGTCAATTAGTCTTATAAAAGCTATTTCAGTGTTTGGTGTGTAATGTATAGTTAAAAGTGAGATTATTCGCAAGTAATGTGTAACCGAAATCGGCAAGTAGGCCTATTGTCTACCTTAACAAAAAGACTTGGTAGATTAGGCACACAGCAACTATAAAAGTGCAACGAAAGTGCTATGTTCTTGCCTGTAGAATGAATTAATAGATTTTTTTAACATTGTGTGATATGTCACTTACCAATTTGAAAGAAATAAGTAAATGTGAAATACAACGTGAGTGACTTCTGAAAATTCCATTTTCTCTTTAAAACCTTTCGGTATCATTACATATTCTGCCAAATAACTATAGATAAGAGCTTGCGTTATATTTTACTAATCGACGTGCCGACCTAGTGTGCTGATGTTGGCAACTAAAGCTTCATTTTATAAGAATTTTTAAGTTACTGACTGTGCAGGGTTACACACAAGAAATCTTACAACCACAGATTAAGAATAACATTAATTACTTATTTTATGATAAACAAAATACTATTTCAATCATTCTGTATGATTTAGATTTTTAGGATCATTCATCGGTCGTTGCCAACATAAGCACACTATGCCACCACTGCAGTAAACAAAAGTTTTAATAATACTGAAGGATCCGATACCACCCATCTGCTTTCACTCATGTCATCACAGGACGGAATGTACGAAAAGGAAAAAGACGGAAAACAACATTCCTAAACCTAAAACAAATCTGATAAAATAAAACTTTCCATTACGCGAAAAACGTGTTTATTTTCAAGTGTAATATTTTATAGAATCCTCGAAGATACAAGTTTACTCCTATATAGCAGTACTTAACACAGTCCACATTGAAAATGGAGTTGGCCTACTGTTAAACATTTCGTAAAATTATCTATACTTAGTTGACCACTTGATACCACCCCCTTGGAATTTTTATTTTATGTACGATGTATAACGCAAGCAAAAATATTCGTCGAAACCAGATTTGCAATGTAACATACGTATTCTGAATTCCCATAATAGTTGTAGGTTCTATGACGAAAAATTATTTTAAACAGGGATCAAGTCCGTAAGACAATATTTATTTGGCATTCACATTTGTTGTCTTTACCAACTATAACCTAAAAACATATATGCCAGGCTTTGCTTCACAACATGTAAATGCTGCCGCCAGGTAAAATAGTGCCACTAAGTGTAAACATTTTCACAAAGAAAATTATGTTTTTGCTCATTAATTCGACAACATCCCTAAACAACACACGAGTGAAAGTACGACAGTTGGTCAACAAGTAGCATAAGGCGGAATATTAAATGCTATTCTCAGTTGCTACTTGCGACTCTTAATCGCGACTTTTCACTGAAATCGCAGTTTGGATCAGTGAGGACGTTCGAGCTCACTGGTTTGAGCCGATGGCGTTCGACCAACACATACACAAAAAGCCACACATACACGAGGCAGACAGCGGGAAGCTAGAAGTACCAATTTCGGCCAACAGATGGCAGCCGGCAAAGTCTAAACTGCGCCTCTTAGTTGCTACTTGCGACTCTTAAACGCGATTTGTCACTGAAATCGCAGGTAGACTCTATAGCCTGCCCAATGCAAAGATATTAGTACAAACTTCGACCAACAGATGGCAGAGTGCAAACTGTTTCTTGCTGCTCTTAGTTGCGACTTGCTACTTTTAGTGCTACTGCGCTTCTAAACTGCGACTGAAATCGCAGTCAGAATCCGTAAAGTTGCGACTGTGAATACTGCTACTTCCAAATCACTGTGACTCTTAACAGATACGCGATTTTCGACCCATCCCTACTACAGTGTCATCTGCAAAAAAGCCTCAGTGAGCTACCGATGTTATCCGCAAGGCCATTTATATGTATCGTGAACAGCAACGACACTCCCCTGTGGCACACCTGACATCACTCTTACTTCGGAAGACTTCTCTCCATTGAGAATGACATGCTGCTTTCTGTTATCTAGGAACTCCTTAATCCAACCACACAATTGGTCTGATAGATCATATGCTCTTACTTTGTTCATGAAACGTCTGACAAAGGTGTCAAATGATAGATCTAAGCGAGTTCTATCAAGATGTATATTTAATTTTTTGCGCAAATTTTCCAGTAACATGGTTTCCAGGTATAAAACCTGGATTTTTAGTAAATAAACAATAATAACTCTAGTATTAGAGGCAGTACGGTAAACTAGACTTAAGTAGCCAATTAATTAAGCCACGGGATCAATAGTACAGTGAATAATCAAGTTTAAATACTGAAAAAGCAAAGGTAGAAAAGGTTTTTATTTATTTATTTATTGTTTGACAATGCAAAAAATTCCAATATGTACAATGTTTCTGATGTCATATACTGTTTCAGCGGAAAATTTACGTTAAATACTATCATCACATGTATTTATTTCCTTTGTGTTTTATGTAAATGAGGTAGTTTTGTCCAAATAAGATACTAATTTGATTTCAGAGTAAGCAAGCGAGGGTACTTAAGGCGGTCATTTTGCCTTGTTAGGGGCAGTGTGTTAGTGTGGTTTGATAGTGCGGAACTTAGAAATATTTGTGCAGTGGTGCATGGTGGTTTCTAACTATATTCTGTGACAGTGGAACTTAGAGCTTCTCAGGATTGTTGCTAGACTTTAATTAGTGACTGTGCGACATACAAATTATTGAGTCAAGTTTCCATTGTTTGGTGTGGCAGCCTTAAGGAACTCGTCATTGCTCTGAAGTCAGGCGTAACAAACATTTCACTGATGAGTATTAGGTAGAATAAGCATCAATTTAGTTAAAAGTGAATGAGTCGTTTGTGCTTTTTTTTCTGCCAGCATTTGTTTAAAGCTAAACACTTATGGGACATTGCAGCAGGTGTGGCTGGCTCCTAGACACAACGCAGCCAGTGTTTATAATAAAATAGGGACTACAGCCGCGAACACAGGCTGTGAATGGATATATATATATATATATATATATATATATATATATATATATATATATATTTATTTATTTTTGCCGTATCACTGGGGGACTCGAGCTAACTTAAGGAAATAAGTGATAAAATTGTGTGTTTCTTCCTGGTTTGAAAATTTCGTGTGCAAGCTCACAACCCAATGTGATAGACAATGAGGTACATCAACAACCGCCCCATCACTGCGAGCTTTTACTTTGTTATGTCTTTACGACTGTGTTCGTACATTTCGTAGGCAATTTCCAAATATTCTACTAAACGTATATATAAAGAACAGTCTAGAGTGCAAACATTTATTTTTTTCGACTAGTTTCGGTCTTCTTTTAGACCATCTTCAGGAAATTTAGCTGCATTGATGTTGTGGAACTAGCAGGAAAATTTGGAGCCTTGTAGTGCGTCACTGCAGTGAAGGCTCCAAATTTTCCTGCCAGCTCCACAACATAAATGGAGCTAAATTTCCTGAAGATGGTCTAAAAGAAGACCGAAACTAGTCGAAAAAAAATAAATGTTTGCACTCTTGACTGTTCTTTATATATAAATTTAAATAAAAGTGCTGTTGCCCAATAAGTGGAACAAAAATGTTTCAAAAAATATCTATTAAACGTGCCTACAAAATCATATGATTGCAAGGCACATTGACCAGGAGATATGATGCCACAAGAATTGAGTTGCATGAAAACGAAAATGCCAAAAACTCTTACAGGTTCAGGTGAAATGGTCAGAGAATGGGGCACGAGGTGATGGGCAAAGCGGTAGAAATGAGACGGACTCATAGCAATGGAAAAATTGCATATCCAGGCAACTCTGAGTACTGAGGGTTTATGAGGAGGAATAGCAAATATTTTAGGAGTTAGTAGTAGTGCAGACGTATTCCATTAAAATACCATTAACAAGTGTTCAGTTTCATTGGCTACAGAGATACAGCTATTAGTATGTAACTCAAACGAAAAGCAAAGGCATATGAGATGTCCACCCCTCATATGCTTAAAGATTTATGGGCAGCCCTGAAGGAGGCATGAAGTCGATTCCCTCTAGCACTAGAACAGCAGAGTCCGCGCCACGTCACGTTGCATCGCATCTATGTGCTCACCGGAGAACTACACCAGCATCTTTGCAGTGTACATCTACGTAGCGCGTCACTAGGAGGTAAAATTTCTCCTGCCACATTAAAACCGTCCTCACACGGACGTGGAAACGCACGTGGAGGAGGACGTGGTGTCGTTGCAGCGTGGAATTCCGCGTTCCACTGCCCTGCGAAGCGTGGAATGAAGGATCCAGCCTTTTAGAATTTTGCTTCGTGGAGTGGAACGCGGCCAATGAAAAGCGACCTGGTTTTCACTTGATCACAACTTTTGATCCGCCATATTTCAAACGGAACTCCGTATTTCGTAACTTCTGTCGTTTTAGCGTACGGTGTATAAATATAATCTTTTTAAAGCGCCAGATAATTGAAGAACTTTTGAAAACGCATCATTTTAGGTATGATTTGTTACAATAAATTACCGCAAACTATATATTCACAGCTTTAAAGGATATCGTATTTAACGTTAGACAGTGTTATAATTTGTATTCCGTGAAAGACTGTTGTTCCTATACTACGGTTCAATGCCATTCTATCAAAGGAGCGTCTTTATGATATTTTGTTATAGACAAATAAGATATTACAACATGTTTTAGGTGCATAGTATATCGAAAAATACAGTGCACTACCTTCTGAGGAGAAATAGTGTATTTGGTAGCGCAATGATCTGGGGAGCGGAAGTTGAAAGTAACTCGGTTTCGCGACCCCGTAATTCTTAAAAATATTTATTTTTTCCTTGTTTGTTTCCTTAATGTTTCTGTTTCTTTCTTATTAATTTAAGTGTAATATCCGATATCCGTTGTTATTTCTTTTTAAGACGCCGGATTAGCGTGATGGTTAGCGTTACGAGCTATGGAGGAAAAAAGATGTAAATTACAATTTTGCATCTACACTCACGGAGATATTTTTTAATGATTTGATTTAATTACGGCTCATGTAATTTATTTGTTAATTTAATACGATTATAATAATCAGTATTCGACGTTATTTACTACAAACATGAACGAACTCTGCCCACGAGAGAACTTGTTGAGTATTTCGTGGAAGGCCACAGGTACCAATAAATTTCGAGACAGTACCCCACGTCATGTGGTTTTCGCCACAGTGTTTGAATTTTGTTGCAGTTCAGTACAGTGCTGGAATAGTGTAATTATGGAAGCAGATAAAGTAAAGGAGCAAAAGTGTTTACGTACAATACTAAAAGACAAAATTATCACAACGAACATTGTCGAGCTGAGTCGTTGTCCCAAGTGTATGAACAAGTAGACTGTATCAGGCAGAACTTATTATCTTCGAAGGAATCCCAAAGTAAACATTTGGATATGCAGAATATGTACATCGTGAAAAATAGCAATATAAGAGAGCAAGAGAATTGGAGCTGGTGCAGATGAAGGATTTCACCGTTTTTTTTTTTTTTTCCCAAAAGTGATTTAGTCGTACATTTTGGTGTCATTATCAAACGGTTTCAGTTAATGTATCGTCTTTGTGTTTCTTGAAGAAAAAAATTACAATTTCTAGAAGAGTATTGCATGCAACGTGCAAGCATAAGAAAGCTACAATATTCAATTTTTTTCCTTAAAAAAATATCTATGTACCAGCCAGCAACGGGCGCTGGAGATCGCTGCGGTCGCAAATCACGATTAGCAGCACGTTGTGTTCCGTGGGATGTAGCGGGTCGTTTCAGAGCGTGCTGTAGCCATAGTCGGGCCGCCGAAAGAACGACCCTGAAAGTTCTCGCACGTGGGCCGCAGAGTGTGTGTGTGGGGGGGAGGGGGGGGGGGACACTCAACCACCAACATGAGCTCTGGAAATCGTCAACATTGCCAGGGTAACGGTGCCGCGTTGCCACCCAGCCACTCAAGGTCGCACGGTGTGGCATGCTTCTGTTGCTGCAAAGCATCTGTCGAGTGTTCATCGTTACCGGTTTTGTTTGTGTCGTGGTACGTGTCGTTAATTTCAGACGTGTGTGAGATGGCTTCTTCCTCTAACCGTAAGAAAGTCACTTCTGTGACCCATAGACTGGCTGTCGAAACTCGAAGAGAACGACCTGTTAACCAGTAGTCAACACGGATTCAGAAAGAATCACTCTCGCGAAACACAACTTGCCCTTTATTCACATCAAGTGTTAAGTGCCATCGACAAGGGATCTCAAATCGATTCCATATTTCTGGATTTCAGAAGGCTTTTGACACTGTACCCCACAAGCGGCTTCTTATGAAATTGCGTGCTTATGGAATATCTGCCCAATTGTGCGGTTGGATTCACGATTTCCTATCAGAAAGAACACAGTTCGTTGTAATTGACGGTAAGTCATCGAGTAAAACAGAAGTGATATCTGGCGTTCCACAGGGAAGCGTTATAGGTCCCCTACTCTTCCTTGTGTTTATAAACGATTTAGGAGACAATCTGAATAGCTCCCTTAGATTGTTCGCGGATGATGCTGTCGTATATCGGTTAGTGAAGTCAACAAAGGATGAAAAGCAACTGCAAAGCGATTTAGACAAAATTTCTGCATGGTGCGAAAATTGGCAATTGACACTAAATAAAGAAAAGTGTGAAGTAATACACATGACCACTAAAAGAAATCCGCTGAACTTCAATTACGCGATAAATCAGTCAAACCTTATGGTAGTAGATTCTACCAAATACCTAGGAGTTGCAATTACGAACAACTTTGACTGGAGAGAACACATAGAAAATATTGTGGGGAAGGCGAACCAAAGGTTACGTTTCACCGGCAGACCGCTTCGAAGATGCACCAGCTCCACCAAAGAGACTGGCTACATCACACTTGTGCGTCCTCTCCTGGAGTACTGTTGCCCCTTGTGGGACCCTCACCAGGTGGGACTGACGGAAGACATTGTGAAGATACAGAGAAGGGCAGCTCGTTTTGTTCCATCACGTTACGTGGGAGAAAACTTCACGGAAAAGTTACACGAATTGGGGTGGAAATCATTAAAAGAAAGACGTTATTCATTGCGGCGTGATCTGTTTGCGATGTTTCAATCACCAACTTTTAGTTCTGAATGTGAAAGTATTTTGCTAGCACCCACCTACTTAGGGAGACATGACCATCCCAATAAAATAAGAGAAATCAGATCGAAAACGGAACGATTTAAGTGTTCTTTCTTCCCGCGCGCTGTTAGAGAATGGAACGGTAGAGAACAGTTATGAAAGTGGTTAATGAACCCTCTGCCAGGCACTTAAATGTGATTTGCAGAGTATCTATGTAGATGTAGATCTGATGATATTACTCGGCCACTATATTATGTCAGTCAGCAGCGACCGTAAATGAATGAGGCCAAAACACACCCTTCCTTTTTATGTAAGAAGACAAATCATTTCACTGGAAGAGGCGATTTTACTATTTGTAAAGTGGTTGTCCTTCTTTGTTTACCCTCTCGGCAGACTGCCACAAAACAGTGTCTGAGTAATAACACCGAGTTTGTGGACAATGGTTATAGAAGATGAAATATACAAACAAAATTCTTCAACTAGCGACCTTTGGCTGAAGACTAAATTATACGTTATATTTAACGGAATACTGGAACATATGAACCTTTACTTTAACTCGACATATATTTCTAAACTTTCCTTTTAACTGCAAAAAAAAAAAAAAAAAAAAAAAAAAAAAAAAAAAAAAAAATGTTTTTCATCACATCATTGTTGTTATCGTTCGTTCAGGGTTTAGTAGTACATAGCAACGGTTCTAAAATATTCGGACGTGATATTCGTATGCCGGCGACTGGCACGGCGTAACAACAAACAGCCGCGTAGCAGCATTGGCAACATAGCCGCTAGCTGTCAGAGTCGTTGTTTCGGCGGCTCGACTATAGGTAGACAGCACGTCTGGCCGGATCCCGGACACTTGCCACGCCGGACTTTTGCCACGCCGGACATTTGCCACACCTGACCCTTCGCCAGGTAGTCGGATTAGCTACCCCTCAGGCAAGGGAGGCCCTTACCCATACTCCTGCTGTTTGCTTCGAAACCTCCGTCTCCGATCTTACACGATACAGCCATTGCGAAAGAGATATTTTTGTGTGACATCTCGCCGAAATGTACAACTTCTTTTCAATATCCCGAAATCGAAATATTTATAACTTTTGGGAAACGAAAGCAATACCGTCGGCTATGGCAGTGTGTTATTAGTTCTTCCAACCACAAATATGGATCCATTCTCCCTCCGTTTGTACGGCTGCTTTCTTCCACACTTACTGATTGCGATAGAAACAGTCCATCGGCATGGGAGGAACATGAAAGGAACGATATAAAGGTAATTCGAATGTTCGCTTATTATTCAAGTTTGATCACTGCATTTGTACATGTATTAGTTGCTACAACTATGTGACAAAACAAGGAGAAAAGACGAATGATACACTTGATAAATTTACTCTTTTGTGGCGAAATATTAGTTAATAAAGTGAATTAGGACAATGTTCAAATCAATGACAGAAAATACGTTTACAAAATATACATAAAAGCGTCTATGTCTGACAGATCACCTAAAAACGACATACAGATTTGAAATAAAGAAATGAAGGAGTATAGAATTCTATGTTGTAAAGTACACTGTTGTTCTACATTGTTTAGCTGAGTCTCAGAGGAAATACCCTAGTTTTTTAAAGGAAATTCCATAATTCCTATGATATGCAAGCTACAAAAGAAACAAAAAGCATAATGTAATGTGTGTACTAGCACGCAAGCGAAACTGATTTCGATAGTTCCTGTCAGTTAGTGTCTCTAGTATAAGGTAGCTCATAAGTAGTTTGGAAGTTTAGGGATTGATGACCCCGCAGTTAAACTCTCGTGACGCAGCCGCTGAACAGTTCATAAAAAACTTGAGTCCCAACACAAATAGGTACACTACTCATAAAATTATAGTTGGCGGTAACTTAAATCTACCATCCGTATGTTGACAAAAATACATCATCCGAAATTGTTCTAAATGCTTTTTTAAAAATTATTTTGAACAATTAGTTCACGAGCCCATTAAAACTGTAAATGGTTTCTGAAACACACTTGAGCTCTTAGTCACAAATACTCCCAAGCATCACGACGGATAGAGGGATAAATGAACTCAAAGTTGTAGCGAGCTCAAATCTGTAACAAATATTTTCACCACAACTAAACGCTAATTACGTCTACTAAAAAAAGATAAAAATTCGGTTGACATCTTCCTAGGAGACAGTCTTCATTTTTTCTAAATTAACTCTGTAAGTGAAGGCCATATTTGGCTTACATTCAAAGGAATAGTATCAACAGCATTGGAGGAATTCCTACCAAATAAATTAATAAGACTTTGAACTGATCCCTCATGGTACATAAAACAGAACAGAAAGTTTTTGCAGAAAATTTAGACGAATTCAAAATCCCCAAGATTGCAGATGTTTCACTGAAGCTCGAAATTTAGCGTGGCCTTCAATGCGACATTTGTTTAATATTTTCACAACGAAAATCTTCGTAGAAATGTGGCGGAAAATCCAAATAGATTCTGGTCCTACGTTATCTACAGCAGCGGAAAGACTAAGTGAATGCCTTTACTGCGCGATAGGGACGGTAATGTTACTGAACACAGTGCCACTAAAGCGGAGTTATTAAATGCAGTTTTCAGAAATTCTTTCATCAAATAAGACGAAGTAAATACTCCACAATTCGAAATGAGAACTGCTGCAAATATAACATAAAAGTAAATACCCTTGGTGATCCAAAGCAAATCTCCCTATCAGATAAGTGATGTTGCAGACGAAATGATCAAATATGTTTTCAAAAGTTTCTAATGCATAAGAAAAATACGTCTAATACATTTGTTTATGATGTTATTTTGTAACAATTATTTTTAAACAGTAAGCTTTTACTGGCCTTGGCCATAATATTAGAAGATAGACAAAAATTCTCTTAACGTGTCAACTGTAGGAGTTTTTACGTAAATAGGAAATTACAAACTGAAAAGCGGTAGATTTAACTATAAGTTCTGTTTGAAGGAGGATCATTTGAGTCATGTTTAATGTATTTGCTTCGTTGAGTCAAATTTCACCGCGTATTGATTAAACGCTAGTGAATCGAACTGTGACCAGCTAGCTTCACCATTAAGTTATTTAAGGATACTGACGTCTGATATACTCTTTTTATTTTTATATCTTATAAAGGTCGCATCGTTAGGTGGTCCTCACAGGTGTTCTCTACGTTAAATACGTCTCCGTTCTTCGAAAGCAGCTTTCCCTTCCAATGATCCTGTTTTCGGCGTAAGCACATCCACACATTATCGCGTAACCATTGTAGTGGGCCGTTGTAATAAATTCCATACTGACGGTCGTACTACGAAATGCGGAAGCGACCGGAGTGCATATGTCGGGACACCGTCCACGGAGTTCTCGGGCCGGGTGGCTGGTGTGGGAGGGGGTAGGGGCAGGAGGAGTAGGTAAAAGTGTGTCAAATGTCCGGCGTGGCTAGTGTCCGCCGTGGCAAGTGTCCGGACACCGTCTGGGCTGCGCCACGTTGGGACAACACGTCCTGTGTGAGGGCGGCTTAAGGAACACTTTACCTTTGAACTTGCGACCTCGTACTAGAGGGCTGACTTGTTAGTACCTTGACGCAGTCGTGTGCGGAACGCCGATACTCAATGAACCGTCCCGCAGTTGTGAATCTCGGGGCGATTAGGAGCGGGCCCGCAGGGCGCCAAGGCGGCAGACAGACTGGTTAGTGAGTCTCGGCGCAGCCCCTCTGCGCGCTGGCTGGTGACGTGACGTGGCATGGCCCGCGGCGAACAAAGCGCCCAGGAAATTCGATGGTCGCTATTAGCTCAGAGCAGAGACTGTGCCGAGAGCAGGGGGCCCGAAATTCCATTCCGGCGGCACGGCGCTGCGCAGGCGACACACGGCGCCCGCGCCCGCCCTCCTCATTCTGCTCATTCGATTCACAAAGCACAGTCGCCGAGCGGCGGAAGTTGTAGGCGCCCCATCGCTCTCCGGGTCCATATTTCAGGGCGGCGCGCCCTTCGACAGGGGTGGCAGGCGGGCAGGGGGCGGCCTTGGGAGGGCGGGCCCGCCACTTGGCCCGTTTTAGTTTATTAGCTGCCTGTCGGCGAGCGCCGGGACAACTTTACGCACCCCCGCAGCGACGCCGCCACCTGCTTCCCAGTGGCGCCACTGACAGCTCCGTGGGACGTGCCAGGCGCTGGCAGCGTAAGTGCGGGACGCACAAAGGAACGCGCCCTCTTGTGGGAAGGCAGCGCCAAGTTGTACGCTGCAAGGCAATACGATCGCTAAACGATGGGAAAAGAAATATTCTAGACATAGCACTGATGCCATCTTTTGGAGAGTATACTAAGTCGTAAATTACATAGGTTAGCTTAACTCTCTTTCGGCAATAAATACGAAAATCTGTTATTTACAGCTTTCTACTGCTGTTAAACATTTGATAGCGCTAGTGTACTTACTTTAGGGATAATAGACGTCCCTTTATGATAATATTACGATATTAAATGTAATCGTTACAAATCTGGAAATGCTGTACCTGCATTCATCCACTGTTGTAGTAAGAATCCCATAGGATATTAAACCGTGAGAGTAGAGCTGGCTCGTTCCTCCTACGTCACTGTCTGTAACTGTCATTTGTTCTACACCGCTGCTAAGGGCTCCGTTCTTTCCCCCCGTCATCTACTCCTTTGAAATGCCCCAACCACAGCCTCCCGTCCATCTCCTTCAACATGCTGACGACACTGTTTTCTGGTCCTTACTCCCTCCCTCGCCCCATCACAGTATTTGCTATAGTCTCACCTCACCATGTTCGCTGCATGGTGCAACCTGTGGCTCTTTTCTGTCAATCCCGATAAATCAGATAAACCACAGGCAGTTATCATAGGTCATACCGTTCCTTCCTTCTACCTCCATTGTCGTCCTGTCCACCACACTCCCACCCTTAAGTACCTTGGCCTCACCCTTGACAGATCTCCTGGACCCTTTACCTCTGCGCAATTCGTCAGAAGGCCATGTCCCATCTTAACCTCGCCAGCCGGACGTGGGGCCTCAAACCATCCACTCTACACCTATAAATCCACCATATGCCCCTTCCTATACAGCTTCCTTCCCGCCTGGATACCCGCCTGCCCCGTCTACCTACTATCACACCCTTCTAATCCTCGAATGCCACGCCCTCTGCCTTGCCTACTGCATCCACGTCTCCTCCCCCATACGGAACTTCTACGACCTCATCCCGTTCTCCCACCTCCTTCTGTTTCTTGAACATCTCCAGCACCTACACGTTACCCGCAAAACAGAATCCCGTAATCCTCTGGTATACCCCATCCTTACGCCTTCACCAGCGCATCCCTCCCTTCCTTAACCTCCACACTCTCCACATCCTCTCCCAGGGTAACTTCCGACTCCAGCCCCTTCCGAAAGATGCCCTCCACACCGAAATTTATCCCTCCCCATGGATTCATTGTTCCCTGTCCTCCTCCTCTTCCAGTCCCTCCCTCCACTTGGCTATCCCCCTTCCCTCTCCTCTCCCTTAGAGTCCCTACACTCCTTCCCAGTCCTCCCCCACCTCTCCCATTTCCGATTTCCCCCCCCCCCCCATCCTTCCCCGGCGGGGTCCTACAATCAGGCAGTGTTTTAGTGCTCCATTCAGTGTTGTGTCTCTTCGTCGTGAATGTGTTTTTAATATCGCAACTACCGCTGCACCAAAAAAGTGTTGCAGTCGCCTGTTTTAAGTGTTTGTTCGTGTTCAGTGCTTCGTCTCAATATGTGTTTTTAACGCCGCCGTGGCACATGCTTTTATTTCCCAACTATATCTGCTATGTACGTTTTACCTACATCATAGCTCCATGCTCAAATTTCATTGTCACCATTCTTAACTTCTCGTTCCTATTGTTTTTACTCCATGTTCATTTCTATAAAATCATGTGACTGAAGAGCAGCGTAGGAGGCTGCTGCCAGCCTACCTGTGTGAAATAACAATAAACGAAAAAAAATCTGATTCTGTAGCAGGGATGGACGTAATTTTCATCTTGAAAATTGAAAAATTTTATATGCTTTTAACAACGGTTTTTAGTGGTGTTGTGTGCGGTTGCTCGCCGTCTGAGTTTCGAGTCCTCCCTGGGGCGTGCGTGCGTGTGTGTGCGCGCGTGTGTGTGTGTGTGTGTGTGTATGTGCCGCGGTGGAGTAGCCGAGCGGTCTAAAGCGTCTCGCTGCGGAACGCACCGTTGCTCGCTGTGGAGGTTCGAGCCCTCCCAGGGGCATCGGTGTGTGTGTTTGCCCGTAGGTTAGTTTACCTAGGTTTATGTAGTTTGCAAGCTTCGGACTGATGACCACGCAGTTTGGTCCTATAGATTTACAAACAATTGAACATTTTTACCGGTTTTGAGCCGTGCCGGCCTGTTTCTTGGTTGCTGTCTGTGGTTTCTCCCGTGTCAATTTTGTGGCGACACTCTTGCGATCTTGTTTTCTGCTTTCGCCACAGTGGGCGCTTCTATTTCGATTGCCGATCGCGACGATCTCAGATGCATAGGCCATTGGATCAACGATGGGAGTTTGGCGGGCAGAGAGTTCTGACATACCGATTAGGAAAGCCGGCGTCGCTGGTGCAAGACATGCTACTATCAGCAGCGCGATAGGGCTGTTGGTTGCTTTGTCGACTGGGGCGGCAGACGGCCACGTTGCGTCGTACGGCGCGCGGCCCTGCCTGCCGCGATTGGAATTAGGCCTACACGGAAGGACGGACGCCGGCAGCATCCGGTAACGCTGCAACCGGAGGACCTAGTTTTCGCATCCTCCTTGCGGGAGTCGCGAACCCGCTTGATGCCTCTTGTCAAGGTTACTGTTTGTGTGTCGACCTGTTGTGCCTTGCTCCTCGCTTTATGAAGCTAGTCGATGTGATTCGGAAGTTCCGTCTGGAATAAATGTTATTCTTGAATGAAACTTCACTCTGCAGTGGAGTGTGCGCTGATATGAAACTTCCTGGCAGATTAAAATTGTGTGCCGGAACCGGGACTCGAACCAGGGACCTTTGCCTTTCGCGGGCAAACATCCCTTAGGCTGTGACTAAGCCATGTCTCCACCATACCCTTTCTTCCAGGAGTGCTAGTCTTGCGTGTTTGCAGGAGAGCTTCTGTGAAGTTTGGAAAGTAGGAGGCGAGGTACTGGCGGAAGTAAAGTTGTGAGGCGACATCGTGAGTCGTGTCGGGATAGAACAGTCGGTAGTGCGCTTGCCCGCGAAAGGCAAAGGTCCCAGGTTCGAGTCCCGGTTCCGGCACACTATTTTAATCTGCCAGGAAGTTTCAATGTTATTCTTATTTATATATTATAATCGTTTACTGAGTTCAGCAGTCTATCTGCTGGTTTGTACATTTTCGCCTGACTGCAGATTCTCAGTGCGCAGAACCAGTTCATTGTAGCATATGTCCTTCCTTTTGGCCGTTCTTCTGTGCGGTTCGCGCAAGGACGAATTTTTTTCCTATGGTTGGTGATTGTTTGTCGTAGCTATTTATTTTGTGTTGCACATCTACTGTCGAGGTGGAAGTCACGTCGGCGAGCAATATTTTTATAGTGAGTGTCCTGTTGTGGTGCCTATTGGTGTGGATGTCTGTATGTTCCACATTCCGGTCCAGGAATCTTAGTTCAATCGGTGTGCAGTTTTAAGCACCTGTGTGTATAGATTGGGCTGTGAGCTGGCTTTGCTGCCGTTTTGGCGATATCTCCGAAACTAGTGTTTATGTAGGTTGCAACCTATTGCTCGCCAAATCGAAGTCTGGTGCAATTCGCCTGTATCGCCTTTGGTAATTAACCACTCCTTTCTCTCTCTCCCGAGTGGCATATTGTTTTGTCTACCCCAAAACATTGTTATCTATGTAGGGAAAGGGAGGGCAAGATGGAGGGAGAGGCAAGACGGAAATTACTGACAACACTGAACCCCGTGACAAAGCACGCGAGTGGCGACACACACAGCAAAAGGCGGCCACCTGGAATCTATGAACGGCGTTTAGTTGGGCTCGCACCACGAAGTGAAGTATACGTGCGCTGTGTTTGTTTTTCGTCGAATTCTCAGGAAAATTGTGGTTTTTTTGCGGCGGTATTGCTCGTAAAAGGTAAGACTTGTTACAATTTTGTTTGTACGATACATATTTACGAAGTATAGGCTATTAGAATTGATATTTGAACGTGGAAAATGGTTACCAGTTTCCAAATACTTCAACTTAATATTGGCGACATGCTTATGGGCAAGATGTATTTAAGGGCAAGATGGAAAAGTTTCTATTTTGCCTGCACGGTACTACTTTCATATTTTGTGACTTTAACGATTAATAGCGGTATTGTTTCTGTTTCTAGATGGTATACAAATACAAACGGAAGAAGAGGGTCTTGGAGTGAGCAAACAATGCAGAAGGCGATGGATGAAACTAAAATCACAACAATAACTGCAACTTCGAAGAAATATGGAATTCCGATTGGAACTTTGCATTACCATATCGAAAAAGGTAGCGCATCAAAAATTTTTGAAGGTTCAGCCTTTTTTTTTTCATCTAAAGAAATGGAGTAGAAGCTCTATGATCTCACAGTCGAACGCGATACTCTATTTTGTGAGCTAACAAATGATAGCCTGCAGACTTGAACGCATCTACGATAATTTATGGACTTTTTCTCAGCATACGTTTTTGGAGAGTCCTGATGACACATATAACATGGACTAGACTGGCGTCAAGACCAGTGCCTCCCGACCTCCTCGAATGGTTTCCGTAAAAGGTAAACGACAAGTAGGAGTCGTCGAAACTGCACAAAAGGGTCAGCTTACTACTATTACTTGTGGTTGCAGTGTCACTGGTCGCTTCATTCCATCATGTTTTGTATTTGGGCAAAGAAAAAGAACGCATGAGCGTCTTTTGGATGGTGCTGCTAACGAATCTCACAAACTTGGTATTCTGAATCTAGCTGGATAACAAACACTGCCGGCCGCGATGGCCGAGGTGACTGAGGCGCTTCAGTCACGGTCAGCACGGCCACTACGGTCTGGGGTTCGAATCCCCCTCGGCCATGGATATTTGTGCCGTCTTTACTCTTAGCTAGTTCATAAGTAGTTTGTAAGCTTAGGGACTGATGACCCCGTAGTTAAGTCCCATAAGTTGTACAAACATTTGAACATTTTTGAACAAACACTACTTTTAATAACTAGCTGCAGCTATTTATCAAAAAAGACGGTATCATCAGCTGACAGGCCCGTTTTATTAATTTTAGACCATCACAAAACCCATCAAAATGTGGAAGGTTTACATATAGCAAGAACAAGTAATGAAATCATGTTCAGCATTCCACCACATACGAGCCACAAGCTTGAGCCAGTAGAAGTGTCAGTTTACCGCTCATTTAAAGTAATCTTTGAGAAAACCATAGACACTTTTGAAAAGAACCATCCTGGAAGAAGAGTGACACAGTTCGACGTTGCAAGTCTTGTTTGCATCGCCTAATAAAAAGGCGCTACTGTGCAAAACGCCACAAGTGGTTTCAGAAAGGCGGTTATTTTTCCATATAACAGAGATTTGTTCACAGATTTAGATTTTGTATCAGCCACCGTTCATGAGAATGCTCACGTGATGGTAGGTGATCAGAATGCCGCTGCGAGTCAGAAGGGGAACAACAATGCTGACAATGACATTACAGACGATTTGGTGGAAACCAGTCCATTGGCTGAAGTCAAAGAAGACTGCCCTACGACCAATGACGAGGATGATGTTATAGCCGCAGAAAATAACTGCGCAGACAATGCAGCTGCTATTAATGACAGTTCTTCAATGACTAAACGTCATTGATATTGTTACTAAGGAAGTCGAGAATACTGATTACTATTGATGAAAACGTCACGTCAGTTAATGAGAAGGACATTTTTAAAAGAACAAGATATTAAGCAGAAAAATGTGGAAGACAGCAAAGATGCATCCAGCGTACACCTTGTTGACGTTTTTGCACAATCGTCTACGTCGTACGCCATCTCTCCATGAAAAATACTTCCGTCACCAAAAGTCACACCATCACTTAAAAAATGGAAAGTCAGGAGTCAAAAATCCGAAATTCTTACGAGTTCGCCAGTCATATCAATAATTGAAAAGAAGAATGACATGAGGGAAAAAATTAGACGTAGTCCAGACCATTAAAGGAAATTAATATAAACGAGAACACAACAGAAGGGGACAGAATGTAAAAGGGAGCCGTGGCGGAGCGGCCGAGCGCATTGAGGCGCTATGCACGATGCGTGAGGCCGTTCCTCGTCGGGGGCTCGAATCCCCCCTCGGACATGGATGTTTGTGCTGTCTTTAGTATAGGGTAATTCATAAGTAGTTTGTAAGTTTAGGGACTGATGACCCAGCAGTTAAGTCCCATAAGCTTGACATTTGATCATTTGTAAAATGAAAAGGAAAAGGTAAAGGAAAGGGAAAATAGGCAAAGAAAGAGGAGAAGATATCGCAGAATCAAGAAGTATCCAGCCATGCAGATGTGTTTTGCCTATTATGCGATGAACAATACTTCGATCCACCCACAGATGACTGGTTGGAATGTGCATCGTGTCATGGTTTACCCACGAGTTGTGCGCCGATACGGAAAATGGTGAAATGTAAGATAATCCCATGCATTCTATCTTGCCCGTTCAAGCTTTCCATTTTGCCTTCAGGGTGAGGATGATTTATCATATATTGATTGTTATTAGTTAAACGTTTTGTAGTTTAATATGATACCTTTCATAATGATTAAAATAAAATGTTTATATTTGCATATTTTCGTATTATTGTGACGTTAAATTAATCCTTCCATCTTGCCCTCCCTTCCCCTATATTAATACCCTCAGACTTCAAAGAGAATATAGTGATTGCAATTCCGAAGAAAACAAGTGCAGACAAATGTGAAAATTATACAACTATCGGTTTAATAAGTTATGGTTGCAAAATACTAATACGAATTCTTTACAGACGAATGAGAAAGCTGGTGCAGTCTGACGTTGGGGAAGATCAATTTGGATTTAGGACAAATGTAGGACACGTGAGGCAATGTTCACACTAGCTTTATAAGGTAGGTTAAGGAAAGTGAAACTTACGTATTTAGCATTTGTGGATTTGGAGAAAGCTTTTGACAACTTTGACTGGGATACACTTTTTTCAGATTCTGAAGGTAGTAGGGGTTAAATATAGGGAGCGAAGAGCTATAATCAACTTGTCAAAGAACAGATAGCAATTATTAGAGTCGAAGGGCATAAAAGGTTCGCAGTGGTTGGCAAAGGAGTAAGATAAGGTTGCAGCCTTTCCCCAGTACTGTTCCATCTGTACATCAAGCAACCTGTGCAAGGAGAAATTTGGAGAGAGAATTAAAGATTCAAGGGAGAGGGACTAAAAACCTTGCGGTTTGCTGACGACATGGTAATTAAGAGACAGCAAAGGACCTGGATGAGCAATAAAATCGGAATTGACGGCGTCTTGTAAAGAAGGTGTAAGATGAACATTGACAAGAGTAAAACATGTAGTGCAGTGTCAGAAAATCAGGTGATACTGAAGGAATTAGATGAGGCAATGAGACAATAGAAGAAGTAGATGAGTTTTGTTATTTGGGTATCAAGATAACTTCTGATGCTCGAAGTAAAGAAGATATAAAATGCAGAATGGCTGTGAGAAAGAAAAGCGTTTCTGAAGGCGAAATTTGTTGACATGCAATATTAGTTTAAATATTAGGTAGTTCTTTCTGAAAGCATTTGTCTGGAGTGTAGCACTGTATGGGAGTGAGACGTGGACGATAAGAAGTTCAGACCACAAGATGATAGAAGCTTTTGAAAAGTGGTGATAGAGATGGATGACGAATATTAGATGGGTAGATCATGTAACTAATGAGGAGGTTCTCAACAGAATTAGGAAGGAAAGAAGTTCCCAGTATATCCTGACTAAGAGAAGGGATAGGTTTGTGGAACACTTTCTGAGACACCAAGAAATCGTCAACTTAGCGTTAGGTAAAAATAGTAGAGGTAGACTGAGGGTCGAAAATAGTAAGCAGATTCAAAAGGTAGTTGATTGCCGTACGTATTCCCAGATGAAGAGACTTGCACAGGACATGGTAGCGTGGAGAGCTGCATCAAATCAGTCTGCGACCTGAAGACCAGAACAACAACACATGCATATTTTCCGATGGTATTTTTTTACTCTAGTTGTGTAAAGTGCCGTGGATATTTGCATTACTTTTCGAAATATAAGATATAACAAATCTGGTTATCAGTCCCTAGACTTACAAACTAGTTAAACTAAATTAAACTAACCCGAGGATGGACTCGAACCTCTGACAATGATATTGTAACATAAAGCTCTGATACGCTCTGTTTGAAAACTCTCAGCAAACATCTCAAATTCTTCCGTTTTTAACTTAGATTTTGTAATTCTTGCCAAGAGAATGAATCTTATTAGTCTTTTAATTTAACTCCCTGGAGTACTTTCGAGGAGTGCCCATAAAACGTTAGAAAGGTAAATAAAAGCTTTCCTTTCCATGTTCCTTGTACCGCAAGTTGCAGGTACCGTGAACTGCACATAGAATGCAGACACATCATAGATCGTTTGAATATTTACTATCCCTACGACAAATGCTGCAACAGGGGGTGGCAGCGGCGCTTGCGGTGTCCAGAACCACTGACGGCCGTTTTCACAGTCTGAGGCAGAGCACCACCTAGATACAAGGCCTCACAACAGCCAGTGCTATGTTATACCGACCAGGCCGCGGCCGCCAGCTGAATGGCTGGCCGCTGGGGCACGCCCACTGTCTCGTAGCGGCCAGCCAGTAAGCTAGCGGCCGCTGCCTGGTCAGTATGATGTAGCATGGGCTGTTGTGAGGCCTTGTATCTAGGTGGTGTTGATTGGGTACCAGAGCGACCAACGTGTTTGCGTTAAGTCATCTAACGAGGATAGTGACAGGGTTGGGAAATGAAGTTCTGGGAGGGGCGGTGCGTGTTTGCAGCACTGCCCCATACAGCCCTTCACGACAAAAACGCTCCAAAACATTCGGTCCTGCGTTACATACTCATACGTCCGCTATCTAAACCGAATGGCGCTGTGGCGGAGGCTGTAACTGGACTGTGTACTAATCTTAAAGTTCTGTATTGGAATCCTCAGCCCGTGATTATTTACTAATTATACCGTATTTTCGTAGTCTTGTTCATTTAACTGATCAATACCTTGACTATAATAATATAATATGTAATATTCTTAACAAGTTGTGGCTCGCCGCGATGGCTGAGGGGACTGAGGCGCTCCAGTCACGGTCTGCACGGCCACTACGGTCGGGGGTTCGAATCCTCCCTCGGGCATGGATATTTGTGCCGTCCTTAGTATAAGGTAGTAAATAAGTAGTCTGTAAGTTTAGGGACTGATGACCCCATAGTTACTTCCCATAAGCTTAACAAACATTTGAACATTTGAACAAGTTGTGCTTCGTATTTTCGAAGTACCTATTTCCTTTTCAGTACTGAAAAATAACTATACAACCACATTCAAATTGAAAACTTCTATTATTTCAACCTTTTGACCTTTTCCGTCTAAATAATTTCCTTCAAATATTTGTTCGTATTGTTTACTGAATATTCTGTGCACAGGAGAATATTCATCAGATTGTGAATAACGAGGAAAGAGAGGTTAATTCACGAGAAGATTGTGTTAAAATTAAGTCGATTGTTCACTATCAGTTACCATTTCCTGGTTTTTCACAATATGATCCAATACGCACGATTCGCATCGAAACTAGCCGCAGAAACACATATTTAGAAATGTTAACGAGTTCTGCTTTGCGACAGGTCTCCTCGAAACTCCCTGCCCGTGTAAAAATCCTCATTTTTTCCATGCGAGAAATCTTCAAATATCTTTTGTTTCGAAAGTTTTTATGTCAAATATCATTCTGGACCTTGTGTAATATCGGAACCTAGTGAATAATTGCATCGTTACTCATATACTTTACAATCTGATTATTATTCTCCCATGCACAGAATATACAGTATAGAATACGAACTAATATTTGAAGGAAATATTTTGGACGAAAAAGTTCAAAATTTTGAAATAACACAAGTTTTCAATTTGAACGAGATTGTATAGTTATTTTTGAATTAATAAAGGCACATAGATACTTTGAAAATACGAAGCTCGTAGTTTTAACAATATTGCATATATAAGTGTTATTATGGTCAATTAACTTTTTGGTCGGTTAAAAAAAACAAGAATCTGAAATAACGGAATAACGAAAAACTACTCGCGGGGCGATGATTCAAACAAGGAACATTTGGTTTGCTGTAGATTACAGCGACAACCTCGGCCACCATGCCATTCGCTCCACAGACCGGATGCGTGATCAAAGTTTCGGAGCCTTTTTCTAGTGAATATCCGCCCATCTGACCGTATGGCTGAGGCGTTGTAACACTATGGCGTAGTGCTGCAAACAGACGCCGCCCCATCCCTAACTTCATTTCTCAATCCTACCACTCCCCTCTCAAGTGTTTTCGGGTTTTCGGATTCCCGTAGACAGTCTCGCACAGCTATTTTGATTAGCCGCCCAACGACTATGATCAGATCTGCCACTGCTAACACCGGCAGATACAAAAGAAATCGTTAAATCATCCTTTAACCGCATAAGGAGACCTTCCGGTGTCAGAAATTTAGTTCGGAACGCCACTTCGCAGGGTAGTATGATACATCAACAGCTCAGGTTTCAGTGTGTTCACCTGACATGGGGGCGATCCAGTTGCGAACCTACCTTCTAGATACGTTTTTATTTAATCCGTGCGAGCGTTGACTCTTCCTGATCATCTGCCCGTGTACACACAATAGTGAAACAGCTACACTCTGCTTTTCCATGAAAAATCCGGTTCCTAGAATTTACAACGAATATTTACAATCTCTCCACACCTTACAATATTACATAATTTCGTAATAAAAATGTAATGACAAACTATTTAAAGCTTTAATCTATCCATATTAATTGAAAAATGAATTTGGAATTATTTGCATTTTTAAAAAGAAAACACTAATTAAAATTTTAATTAGCTGTAATCCTCATTTGATAAATAAAATAAATAGTAATTATATAATTTCGTGTGGCTCATTGGCCTGGTTCAAGTCTTTCAATTGGCGATTTGCATAAATTTCCTCTTGATGGAATTGATAATATTTGTTTCTATCATTTTTTTGTCATTAAAAGTGTTATAATTTTTAAAACAAATAATTAAAGAAATAGTTTCCCGCAGGTATAATCGAACACTAACGACCCTCATAACAGTAAAGAACGCTACTGCCGTATCTATTTCGCCGTCCAGCTGTACAGACCCCACTGACTGATAAATGAGATGTACATGTGCTGCGCTTAAACTTTAGAGCTTTTTTCCTCGGAATTTTCGTGCTCTGAAACTTGTACGACTGGACACCGTTGATACTACTAACTTACGGAGTCTTGCTATGGCACAATTAACATCTATGGTAGCGAAATGCTATAACATCTCAGCAGCTTCCAGATGAAATAATTAGAAGTTCAGCTAGTCTCGTTGTCTTCGTAGGAGGATCCCGCATTGGAAAAGGTCATGATTTTAAATGATAATTGAGTAATAGCCACGAAAAATATGACTTTATTATACTTCGAAGCACAAAATAAACACCTTGATATAGCTTCACCATCTTGGCTCACAGATTTACAAGTATACAGTCTTCACCTTCGTAAGTACTTTGGAATTTGTATTTACTAACGCTGAGTGTCAACAGTACTGTGTCAAAACGTCAACTGGCACAGAATTCAGGCACACTTTGCTTTCATAGAAATACCAAAATCTTACATTGTCATCTTTGGTTTTGAACTAAATTACATACCTCATACAAACATTGAATTTTAACATGAAATCAGCTAATATGACCTTTACAATCATTTAAACCTCATGACATTGGGAGTTACGTTTATAAATAGTCTAATACGTGAATTTGACAACATAAAAGGCATGTTTACAAATTCGTGATAGCATGTATTTTGGATTCTGTGGTAGTTTTCGAAATTATAATATAAACATCAAATACTCTAAAATATAATTAATTTACTTCCAATGAGTAAAAAAATCGGCCTTAATCCATATCAGGCGTCTTAGTGAAATATTACGTTTTAAAATCTTTTACTTAATGAATCAGATTACGCAAAGTGTGTTATGACCAGTTTACATGGATATATTCTCTTTTATCAGCTGTGTATGGAAGATTCCAATATCAAACATGTGTCAGGATACTGTAAGTAATGTCCTTGTATATAAGCAGTCTTAACGTTGCGTGGCAATCCCCAGAGTATTGAAGACTATATCATTGTATCACTGTTAAACTGTGTTTCAGAGGCTGAAATTAAGTACTTGGTGTTTCAAGTTATTGAGATCGAACAATTCAATTTAGTTTCATGGTATCCGTTTCTTAAATATAGTGTCAGATTATTTGTTGCTCCCTCTAAAATGTGAGTTTGTTCAATTTCGTGAGCCACGTCGAAGTACGTGACAACGAAATGAACAATGCTCTTCGGAAGCATATGTACAACGTGGAGGATACTGTGATAATATTGTAAACAACGTGCAGATACTGGGAGTTTCATATACAAATAGAGTGCTAGATTTCTGTGGTAACTGTCGTTCCTTAATGAAACGAATGGGAAGTGTATACATTGCAAGAAATTACCTATTTTTTTCTAACCAATTATTCACTATTAATCGAATATGTTGAAGGTCATTAGAATAAATGCGTCTACTAAAATGTTTGTCTTTGGCATGGTTGCTATGGACGCTTTTAAGGAAGATTGTATTACCTTCTCTGTACTTCAGATATGACTTTGTTCATGTTACTTTGTTCCCCGCTAAAATAAAGAGCAATATTCTGTTTCAAACCGTGACTACGTTTTCTTTTACAGCTAAAATAGCAAACGGAAAACGTATGATACTTCCAAATTCCACAAAGCTGTTGAACTTAATCTGTATGCAAAGTCATTTACAACAGTCATTGTAAAAGCATCTCCTCCGTTTGAATACATGTGATAAAGACTTCTATGTTTGCAATTCATCGGTATGTTTTTCATGATATGTTCACAAAATAGAACAAATATACTTCTCAGAGAAAGCGCTGTTACCTTTGAACAACTGACAATCTTGGAGAATAGAGTTGCGTTCAATTAACAAGAGTCTGTGAAAACCTCTTAGGAAACAATATGAAAAAAATTCTAGTGGCGGATTTTTTATTTTTATTTATTTATATTTTTTTGTTCTTCAGGTAGATCGATGCTTTGCGATCGTTTGTTCGTGTTCATTCTGGGTTGTTCTTTGAGAATTTTGTCAGTTCTTTATTACAGATGGCTTCGAGCCCCCTTTCTCTTTCACTATTTTCATTGGTTCTTCGGTTTGATCGGTCTTTTGTGGATGATAGTTTATTTTGTTTAATTTTGATCGTTTCGTCGTTGAATCAGTTTTTTCGTTGCAAAGGGCGTAGAGCACTCTGACCGAGCACGCTGAGCTACCACGCCGGCAATCCTGTGACCGAGCGCTCTGAGCCACCACGCCAGGCAAGTTTCGAACCACCGTCTAACATGTTGGTGCACCACAAACTAATTCGCTGCCCTTTACGCTACGGTAGTCAGCTACGATCGTAATCCGGAATTCTTGCACCATCGATGCCAGTTGTTATCTGCAAACATGGCATTTTAGACATTAGATTTTAATTAATTGTCCTAACAACGACGTGTTTTTCATAATTTTCATCGCGCTACGGCTTTGAAATGACAACCATTGAGTTACAATAAGAAAATCATCAAATACAGAAAACAAGATGGCGTATACAAAAGAGTTTCGGGCGAGGGATGTCACGTGAATGGTTTCCGAACGCCAAATGTTGAGCACCTCCTTAAAACCAACCAGACATGTGCACTACGGTAGTTATTATTTTATGTATATTTTACTGTTTTAATTTTGACCATCCATTAATTTTATATCTCACTATCCACCAGCACATGATTTTCTATATAACTATAATCCAGTAAACCTGCCAGATTTTATGTGGAGCACTATTAATAAGCAGTTCAGTGTCAATGAGACCACATGGTGATACTACAAAGTGTCGAAATCGGTCGTCTTGAATAAATAAAATAAAAATTGCGATCTTGGCATGTATCCTACTTATACAATACGAACGTTCCCTAAGTGATAATGAAAATGCGGTAGAGATATTAAAATAATAGTTTAAAGGGGTAAAAGTTCGAAAAAGAATAAATTTGTCAAAACTAAACTCAAAAATCAAATAATTTTGGCTGCTTGTTAAAATACGGTCGGAATGAATATTAGGTGTTGGGTGCGTAGGTATTATCACAATAGTTGAAGTATTTTATCCATTTCAGCAACTGTTCAGATTATAAATTAATGAAATGCAGCAACCAGTTGCTTGTGGTTATTTATTTTTAACTTTAACGACCGGTTTCGGGCGCTTGAGTGCCCTTCTTCTGGTCTATTTTTGTACTGTTACTTAATGAATATACATGCTAGTAGTGGAATCAACGCTAAGTGCGTTCATTCCACTACTAGCATGTATATTCATTAAGCAACAGTACAAAAATAGACCAGAAGAAGGGCACTCAAGCGCCCGAAACCGGTCGTTAAAGTTGAAAATAAATAACCCACAAGCAACTGGTTGCTGCATTTCATTAATTTATTATAACAATAGTAAAGTCTTAATCGTATCGTCCATCAATTTTTATTATTTATGTCCTAAAGGTCTTCAAAAAATCATAAAACTACAGACAAATCGAATGTGGACCATAAAACACGCCAGCGCGATTTTTCTCTTTCATGCACGTTTAATTACTAAAGGCTTCTAGGACCATTTTAACACTTGCGTAAATTCTACTTCTCATTCTATATAATGCCTAGGAGTTATATTAAATGCCTAGGAAAAGTTTCTAACATTTCCACAAATAAGTTCAGTTTCTTAGGTTTTCTATACATTACTGGAGCATTCTATAAAATACCAAAATTTCAAACAATGCCGGTACTAACTATACTAACGGTTACCTATGGGTCAAATTGCTTGATTATGGAATATCGCCTCAGATATGTGGATTAGAAATTTCAATTCAGAGTGGGCACAGTTCGTGGTAATTCATGTAAAGGCATAGACTAAAACAGAGGAGATACTGTCGTTCCCCAGGATAATGTTTTTGGTCCTCTACATCTACATACGTACTCTGCAATCCACAATAGGTGTGTGGCAGAGGGTATTAGTTACTTGCTTTCCTGTTCCACTCCCATATAGAACTAGAGAAAAACGAAAACTTGTATGCATCCATATGAGTCCTAATCTCTCTTATCGTTGTGGTATTTAAGCGAAATGTAGATTGGCGGCAGTAGAATCGTTCTCCGCATCAAATTCCGGCTCTCTAAATTTCTTCAACAGTGGTTTTCGAAAAGAACATCGTGGTGCCTCCAGCGACTCCCATTTGAGTTCCCGAAGCATTTCAGTAACACTCGCGCAGTTACAAGCCTAGCCGTCCGCCTCTGAACTGGCTCTATGTCCTCTTTTAAACCGATGTGTTAGGTATCCCAGATACTTGAGCAGTATTCAAGACGGGGTCGTACAAGCATTTTATGAGGTCTCCTTTACAGTTAAATCACACCTTCCCAAAATTCTCCCAATATAGCTGTCCTTATATGGTCCTAATATGGTCGTTCCATTGTATATGTCTGTGCAACGTTACCCCTAGATACTTAAATTGACGCGACTCCGTCAGGGAGCACATACTAATACTGCATTCGAGCATTACGCAATTATGTATCCTACTTACTTGCTTCATCTTCCATTTTCCTACATTTAGCGCTAGTTGCCATTCCTCGCACAACCTACAAATTAGGTCCAAGTCATCCTGCATTCTACGACAGTACGACACCATCCTGTACTCATCCTGTACAGCATCATCAGCAAACAGCTGCAGATTGCATCTCTGTCTGTCATTTATATAGATGAAAAATAACAGCGATCCTAACACATTTCCCTGGGGCATCCCTGACGATACCCTAGTCTCTGATGATCGAGGGCAACGTACAGCGTTCTATTACTGTATTAGTCTTCGAGCCACTTACATATTTGGGTACCTATTCCATAAGCTCGTTTCTTCGTTAGCAGTCTGTAGTGCGGTACCGTGTCAAACGCCTTTCGAAAATCGAGAAATATGCATTCTGCCTGTTGCCTTTCATTCACCTGATGTACATTTATATATTTACTCCGGGAAGAAATTGAGCAGTCTTCTTTGCAGATGATTATGTCATTTATCGTCTTGTAGTCATCAAAAGATCAAAACCAACTGTATAAATACTTACATGTCTGTATGGTGTGGAAAATGGCAGTTAACCATAAAAAAAGAAAATTATGAAGACCTCCACGTGACTACGTGTACAAGATTTTATTTCTCAGGGCAACCGTCAAGATAAATCAATCAAATCCGAAGACCGTACATTTATCTAATACGTAGCAACAATTACGACAGTTTTAAACTGGAAAGAACACACATAAATGTTGTAAGGCTTTTTATTCGCAGAACTCTCAGAAGATGCAACAGAACTACTAAAGGGACAGCCTGCACTACGCTTGTCCATCGTGCTAAGTATGGCACCCTTACCAGATAGGATTGCCGGAGGACATGGAAACAGTACAAAGTAGAGCCTCTCACTTTGAATTATCGCGATACAGGGGAGAGAGGATGTCAATGAAATGATCTAGGAACAATTGTGTTTTCCGAAGTGGCGAGATGTATTTGTGAAATTTAGATCGCCTGAATTCGAAAATACACAGTTGACTCCCACCCAAATACGTACGGAGAAATGACCATCAAAAGAAAATAAGAAAAATCAGAGAGCGAGCGGAGACGTTCAGGTCTTCTTTCTTCCCGCGTGCTATTCCGGAATGGAATTGCTGCTCAAAAATATAGAATCTTAGACTATGGTGTTGAAAAAGTAAGTTTAGAACGATAAAACTATTGTAGGACGTTGTGGAAATAATAAGCAAACAAAATGACTGAGAGACGGACAGGGATCTAAGCAGGTGAAATATGCTGTAATGTTTCATTGCGAAGAACAAAAATGACTCAGCCGTCGAAGAAAGCGCATATCAATTTCACTACAAAAAAGCACCAAAAAACAGAAGTACAAGCGGAAGATGACAGCAACGTGAACTTCAGTACTTTAAACAGATTTCAAACTGTCAGTTTCCACATCGAATCTTTACATATAGTCATGATGATAACGAATATCATATAAAAGAAAGAAAAATGGAGGTGACTGTTGTTGGATCAACATAATTCTAAAAGATAAGTTAACAATTAATTACTTCAGTTGCTTACTGGTACATAGTACATACGGCGGTACAAAGATATAGTGATTGCAAATTACTTTGGAAATCCATACTAATATTATAAATGCGAAAGAAGCTCTGTCTGTTACTGTTTTACAACCGGTTACCTTGAACGCTTAAGAATATGTTTGTTAAGCTTAAGGCACTCAACTTCAGGGTCATCAGTCCCTAAACTTACAAACTACTTTTAAACTACCTTATAATAAAGACAACACAAACATCCATGCCCGAAGGGGTATTCGAACCCCCGACGGGGAACGGCCTCAAATTCAAATGTTTGTCAAGCTTATGGGACTTAACTTACGTTTATTGCGGTATTAGTTACGAAAGAGGATCGTTTCATAATTCTAAATCAGTTGTTCCGCAGACAAGTTCTTAGTGAAAGATTTGTTCCAGAACGCAGCGAGGTATCTGTCTGGATTAGCTTACTGTAACGGCAACAATTGCTAGTAATGGCATTATGCAAATCGCCACAATTTACATATCAGCAGGTAATGCTGCTGCGTAATTGTCCGCTGAACGCTACTATATCGTGAGCTACGGCGTCGCCTGCTCATATTTCAGAACGGTACCTAATTTACAACATCGTTTTGTCTCGGAGGTATAATTCCACTTTCCGCCCAATTTTCTGCTTTATGACGTATGACCAATGGAAGATACTGCTATTCAGTAGTTTCAAGAGCAAAGTGAACGAGACTCGTTTTATTTTGTTTCCTTAGAACTTCTTTCTCTTTCCTGAATCTGTAAGTTACCAACGTTTTCGTAGATTTTTTTTTCCAATTGTTTGTTTTGCGTCTTTACAAACGTAACTGCTTCATATTGTGTACCAATCGTGAATGTTCTTCCATAACCCTACTTTTCAGAAAGGTGAACAGGTGGGGCTTTGACATAACTGTAAAACGTCATATTGACCATAGCTGTTTATTTTTTATCTCAATGCTACCGGTTTCGGTTAGTTTACTATTTTCAAGCGTTAGCACAGTGTCGCTAATAGCTTAACATGTAAAACAAAAATTCAAAATTGTAAAATAAATATTGGTTGTCATTACTGTAATCCTTATTTATATTAACACAGTGGCTGTCAACCACTGTGTTAATGATTACAGTAATGACGACAAATACTTATTTTACAATTTTGAATTTTTGTGTTACGACATGTTAAGCTTTTAGATAAACTCTGCTAACGCTTGATAATGGTAAACTAACCGAAACCGGTAGCAATTAATACAAATAAACAATCCCAGAGACGGATTTACGTCTCAAATATGTCAAAGACATATAAAAATAAACAGCTATGGTCAATATGTCGTTTTGCAAAACCTTACTTTTGCCACCTACCTCAGAAAAAAATTCTTTTATATTTGCACATGTATCGCTCTTACATCTACATCACTCATATCATCATCAGCAGCAACAAGCACTATCAGTGATGTGGCCTTTGAGTCGACGTGTAACACAATCACGGTCCCAGTAGTTTCCTCCCTGTCTTCCGATCTTGAGCCTCCTGTTGCCATTTCAGTTGTTTGACTCAGATCTCTGACTAATCTGTCTGGTGGTCTTCCAAGTGGTCTTTCAGTTTGTAATTTGGCTCCAGTCTAGAACTTGTTTTGTCCATCTACAATCTTTTTTTCGAACCACGACAGACCACCTCAGTGCCATTTCAAAGTATTCACTTCATCCGTTACGTCTGTGACCTTTGTTTTACGTCTGATTTCAGCTGCTGTGTGTCTTTCTTTTTGTAACACAACATTGATCTTTCCATTACTTCTTAGGTAACTACTATTTTAATGGAATGAACTAGTGTAATGTCTATGTTTATTACCGGAAGTATTCATTGGTCAAAAATTTTCTTCACCTCGGCCGACATCTTAGACATAAAAACTAAAGTGTGTCTCCCGTGAACTTGCCAGCGCAATTTATTACGCCGAAATATTTCTGGTTTCAAATCTCCTTTCGTGTTTATCACTTGGCCAAGATAGAAGTATTCTATGATCCTTTGCGTAATTCCAACAAATATACTTCCCTCTGGTGTTCGTTCATTGATAATAATATTGTTTTTATCGACGTTCATATTCAGACCTACTTCAGACCATACTAACGCAGTTTCGCTAATTAATATTTGAAGTTCTTCTTTATCATACTGAAACAGAACAATTTTATCTGCAAACCTCAAGTTGTTCAATCTTTTCCCAAGAACTTTAATTCCTTTTCCTTCCCATTTCAGTTTGGACACAGATTTTTCTGGGACTGCAAAAAAATTGTTTTTGAGATCTAGAGTCAGCATGTTTTGCACCCCTTTCAATGGGAAATACATAGATTTCTTCGGCAACGCTCGCAAAGGCAGAAGAGTTTCTGTATGTTTTATAGGATTTTAATGTAGCACTGTCCTATTCCTTGTTCTATTAGAGCCACAAATATAGCAAGGCGATTGGTGGAATCAAATGCTTCTTAAAAAAAGGCAAAGAGGTAAAAGGTACCCATTTGCCCTACTGTTTTGTGTAGAGATGGAGCCAATTGCAGTAAATCGTGTATGGAACCCAGAGTTTTCAATGGGTTGAGCCAGATCAAGTGTAGTGTTCAATATGGTACACACGATTTTTGCATAAACTTTGTGTAGTATGGACAGAAGGCTGAAAGGACGGTAGGTCTTTATATGTTTCGTACTAACTTTTTATTTTTGCTTTGTTACAATCTCTTGGTAATGTTCCACTGCACAAAAAGTCTAAAGAGCTAAATTCTTTAAAAAGTCCTCTTCCATCAGCTTTAATCTATTGAAAGATCATCACTACCTAGAGGAACTACTATGGCATGTTTGACTCCAGAGGGGAGTATTTCTGGGATTTGGAGATCAGAAGCATCCAATTTGTCTAGGATTAACGATTTTTTTTTTTTAGTAGCAGGACAAAGTTTTTAAAATGGCTGGAACAAAGACTCCCTCTGCCGTCTAAGAAACTGCCATATCGACGCGCTTGTATATAAGAACAAAATTATAATATCATTCGATTTTGATGATAAAGTTTCTCTATTGAGACAAGCTGCGCTCTAATTACCTTATAAGTCCAATGCAATATTTTCTGAGATAAACAAGTTAAAACTCCCAACTACGGCGGTTAAGGATAGATCTTTAAAGCACGATATCTGTTGTTTCAACGGGCCAATTATGGTCAAAGAAAGCCTCAGTTGTTTCCCCAAGTCAGGCCCGATGTGCTTGTTTTGGGAGGTCTAGCGGGAACCGGTGAATCGACTCTGGCACAGCCGTTGGCTTTAGTGCATTTCAAAAAGTCCAAAGAAACTACTTGTCGAGTGAGACAGAATTGATACCTTGCGTATCCCCAGAAATGTTGTAGCGCCCATAATGTTCTTTATCGTTAAAATTTAGGAGACAATCTACGTTATGTCTTCAGTAGCGAAACACACGCTTAGAATTGCCAACCATGCCCAAAGTTTTATTTATCAGTAACCATCTACATCAGAACTATAAAAAGTTTCTCGTTGGAGTGAGAATCAGAAATACACACAAGTACTTGAGTAAGATTAAAATAAAAAAAACTTCCCCTTTCGAGATAATACTAAAATTAAACTACACCGACAAAGAAGCACTCAAGATCATAAAAAATGTCGTGAAATGATGTAAATTATGACAGGCCAGAAGATGGCGTCGAGTGCGCCGAAACCGGTCACATAATAAATGAAAAATGCGATCTTGGCTGCATAATCATTATTATTCAATAAACAGTTCGGGGTATAGTGAGCTATTGGAGTAAACCCGTGGAAGAAGTCACGTGTTTGGCTTCGGCAGAGATGACAGCTTCCGATGATTTCCGGCGGTGAAGTCAAGCTCGTCTGGCCGGCGGTTTCTCCGGCTTAAGTATCCGGATCGATGGCTGGAATTGTAGGATCAATTTGCGACCACGTGACTGGAGTAGGAAAGTAGGCCGCTTGATGGTTGCGACTCCTGGCATGGCTAGTGTGCTTGACGGTACTGCCGGCTCGGTGTCCGAGGGGTCTGCGGCGCGCCAGTCACAGTCTGCACGGCCACTACGGTCGGGGGTTCGAATCCCCCTCGGGCATGGATATTTGTGCCGTCCTTAGTATTGGCTAGTTCATAAGTAGTTTGTAAGTTTAGGGACTGATGACCCTGTAGTTAAGTCCCATAAGCTCTACAAACATTTGAACATTTGATTTTCGGCGGTACTCCTGCAGCGGCCTCTGACGGCTGCTACCCGCGAGGTTTGTTGTTGTTGTTGTTGTTGTGCGACGCCAGTTTTGACTGTTTAAAAACCGACTTGATATTTGTGATCGCCACAACCCGCGTTACTGCTCTGTTGAGCGGGCTGCCTATGTCATAGGCAGCGAGGTGGACATAACAATCTGAGTAGCTCTATTACACTGTTCGCGGATGATGCTGTTTGTTGGTTAGTAAAGTCAGCAGAACATCGAAAGCAGTATGATTTGAACAAGATGTCTTCATGGTGTGAAAATTGGCAATTGACGCTAAATAGTGGAAAGTGTGAAGTCATCCATATGAGTACTAAAAGAAATACGTTCACTTAAACGACGAATCAGTCAAATATACATGACGTAAGTTCAACTAAATATCTAGGAATTACAATTACGTACAAATTTAATTGGAAACATTAAATGGAAAATATCCTGGGGAAGTAAACCAAAAGCTACGTTTCATTGGCAGAACATTTAGGAGACGCAACAGTTCTACTGAGCCGGCCGCGGTGGCCGAAAGGACTGAGGCGATCTAGTCATGGTCTGCACGGCCACTATGGTCGGGGGTTCGAATCCCCCCTCGGGCATGGATATTTGTGGCGTCCTTAGTATTAGCTAGTTCATAAGTAGTTTGTAAGTTTAGGGACTGATGACCCCGTAATTAAGTCCCATAAGCTATACAAACATTTGAACATTTGAATTTTGAGTTCTACTGAAGAAACTGCCTACATTACACCTCTGCGTCCTTTTGGATTCTTTCTGGGCATGCTGGGAACTTCACTAGGTGGGACTAACGGAGGATGTACAGAAAGTTCAGAGAAGACCAGCTTGTTTCGTAGTGTCACAAAAATGAATCAAGAGTTGGAGCATAAAACATTAAAAGAGAGGAGTTATTTTTTGCAGTGTGATTTATTTGCAAAGATTTTCATTAAATTTCTCCTCCAAATGCGAACATATTTTGTTAGCACAATCATCATATTAAAAATAAGAGGAATCAGTCCGAAAACTGAAAGACTTAGATGTTCCTTTTTCACGCGCGCTGTTAGTGAGTGGAAAGGTAGAGAAACTGAATATGGTTCGATAAACCCTCTCTCAGGCACTTAAATGTGATTTCCACTGTAAATGCTGTATGTAGACGTAGACATCACGTTATGTGAAGGAGCTGAAAGCTGTTGCAGTAGATGCATTTTTTAGACTTGGGAGGTATTCTTCTTCAGAACTGTTACTGGCACCAAAATTCATGGAATCGTCACAGTTATTTAATATTTCTAACGTTTCCACAATTTCAAACAACATGTCGGTATCATTCGAATGAATTTCAAGGAAGTCAATCAACCAATGTAACATACGTAGGCCCTCAGGGGAAATAGGTGATTTCACCTTTGCTAATTTGAGAACGTTAATATGATTCAACATTACTGTGAAACTGAAAGAAGAAGAGAAAAGATCATATTAGCAGGCATGCCTTACTAAAGCACAATAAATATTTATTCAGCCTTATCTTTATTGTCAATACCTACCAATATTGCAAAAAGCAACTGATAATTATTAATAGAGTGGAAAATCATGAGAATAGCACTGTGTACTGTAGTGTGAGGAACACGAACGATAACCTGAACGTCCTTACAAATGTACAGTCGACCTCGACTGTGTATGTGTACCTAGTTACCCATGCGCAGTTGCTACGGCGCCGGTAGAGATGTACATTTCTATCGCTGCCTGGCGCGCTACGAATTTGGTAATTTACAGCAATTTTTTTTAAATACTTGCAGAGCCTCTTAGGAGCTAAAATTTTGACAGAGCAATTCTTTCTTTGTCTTCTTCCTGTGTAAAAAGTTTCATTGTTGGTTTCGATATGTCTTTTGGGACAATTATCTTGAAAGAATCGACGTTTTGGTCGCCACAACCCGCGTTACTGCACTGTAGTGCGGGCTGCCGATGTAGTAGGCAGCGAGGTGGACATGGCATTATCAGCTGTGCTACAGTCAGGCTGAATAGGTCGGAATAGGGAAAGTCAAACATCAGGCCAGAATGACTTTATTGTGATGCGTTTCGTATTTTATCCGTTAGGTATCTGTCCGTGAACGATAGCTGCACGTAAATAGTTGTTACAGCTGTTGGACATACAGGCATGCGCACTCATAATCTTTCTGTGCCTTACATATCTTTCACTATTGCGACCCATTCATCCTGAAAGAAGAATTACTGCTTATGGTGGTAAGAGTCTGGTAAGATGAAATGTATTGTGGTTTGTCTGGACACATATCGAGCATACCTGACTTTTAGTAATAGTTATACTATCTACACGACGTAGTAAAATTGAACAAAAATGCTAGAGATTTGAGCAGCGTATAATTGCGCTGATAAATTATGAAAAGAAACAAATAATACTTATTACAGATATGTATGGCGTATAGTTAACCACCATAATAGCCGCCTTTCAACTTGTCCGCTGTTCGCAGTATACCGAAGCCCCTACCACGCCGTAGCGTAGGGATGAGGCAACTGTTATCAAATTGAAGCCAGCCATTTGTAGGGAAGACAACTTCCACACAAACGCGACACTCGGCGTGGAGAGCGATGGGAACGACCTTCAGTGGGAAATGCCCTGAGCTACGACGCCGGCTGTTAACTTAGTTCGAATGGTCTGTAGGAATGTTGACCTAAAGGAATGACAAACAGCACAAGGAGACGGAAAAGCAAAATAGAAAGATTGCTGCTGCATAATTCCTACTAAGCAATCAATTCTAAATGAAAGTACTTTTATGGTACTCAAAACACAGGAAATTATAAACATCTATTCAGATATGCACGGTCAGCTTTTCACAACTAGAAACGATAATGCAATTTATCTAATAATTTCTTCATATCGACTATAGATAATTGCATAAAACTTACAGAATACAATAGTTGGTAAGTTATTTTACGACTTAGTTTTTCACTTTTAGTTACAGTTTAGAATTTACATTCGCCTTTTGGCATTATTTTTGTCTCTATTTTTTGAAATAATATTAGCTACCTACCTATTCATACCGTCATTCCATTCTGTTTTTCTTCATCTAGCTAGGACATGATTAACTGTAACCTCCCTTGTAACTTAAACGAACTCAGTTACATGCCTTTTCCACAGGGATACAGAATATTAGAGCATGTTATTTGCAGGTGTTAAGTCAAGCTGAATGCATTGTTATATCAACTAACTTACATGACTGAACACTCACTGGTACTTTACAAACGGCTGCGTTTAGTTTGGGACTGCTACTCTACTCTCGCGTCAGTACACCACCTAGATGTTTTTAGTAACTCCGTGTGTAGATCACTTACGCGACTTACGGCTATATCACATGGGGTTTCTCCCGTGTTGCCTCAATCACACGCAACACGCACACTTTCCTCATTCCCGACCACGCCGTAACTGCTCTGTTCTTGAACAAAAGCGTGAAGAGGCATGAGTGGTCATGCTCAAAATGCAATCAACTGGTTAGCCTTAGTGTACTAGAATAAATCACCAATGAATGGCTTTCACGTGTCTTACCTGGATAAATTAGTGGCATTCTCGCCGAACTGAGGGCATTATCTGCATCTACATTGGTTGTTACTCTTAAATCACATTTAAGTGCCCGCCAGAGGGTTTATTGAACCACCTTTATACTTTTCAGGAAGCACCTTAAGAAGAGTGCGAGGTATGCAGTTGAAATATCGTGCAAGAAAAGACGCAAATAACAGGCAGAATACGCGATTGTGCAAGATGATAACGCCTCGCCCCTCGCCGGGAAAACCTGAAGAATTACACCTTTATACTATTTATCTCCCATTCCATTCTCGAATAGCGCGCGGGAAGAAATAACACCTAGATCTCTCCGTTCGAGCCCTGATTTCTCGTATTTTATTTTGATGATATTTTCTACCTACGTAAGTGACTGTCAACAATATATTTTCGCATTCGGAGGAGAATGTTAGCGATTGGAAGCCCACCCCGCAGCTATAAGCGCCGTTGTTGTAATGATTCCCATCCCAGAACCTGTATCATTTCCGTAACGCTGTCTCCCCTGTATCGCGACAATACAAAACAAGCTGCCCTTTTTTTGGACTCTTTCGATGTCCTCCGACCTGATTTGGATCCCATACTGGGCGTCAACACAATTTGAATACAAGCGTAGTGTATGCAGTTTCTATAGTAGTTCTGCTGCATCTTTTAAGCGTTTTGCCAATAAAACGCAGTCTCTGGATCGCCTTTCCTACGACATTATCTACGTGTTCTTTCCAGTTTATGTCTGAAGTAGTAGTAATTCCTAGGTATTTAGTGCAGTTAACGGCCTTCACGTTTAACTGATTTATCTTTTAAACAAAGTTCGACGGATTTCTTTTCGTACTCAAGTGGACTACTTCGCACTTCAGTTGCCAAATTTTACATCATAGTGATATCTTATTTACATCGTTCTACAGTTGGTTTTGATTTTCAGTTGATTTTACTGGGCGGTATATGACGGCGTCATCTGCAAACAACCTAAGAGAGCTACTTAGATTTTCCCCTAAATCGTTTATGTAAATAAGGAACAGCAGAGGACCAATAACACTATCCTGTGGAACCCCCGATATCACCTCTGTTTTAGTCGATGCCTTACCATCGATTACTACGAACTGTGTACTCTCTGACAGTAAATCCCCTATCCAGTCGCAATTTGGGGCGATATACTATAACCACGCAATTTGTGTAAAAGCTGTTTGTGGCGTACAGTGTCAATAACCATCTGAAAATCAAGAAATACGGAATCAGTTTGAGATCCCTTGTCGATAGCACTCATCACTTCGTGTGAGTAAAGAGCTACTTGTGTTTCGTATGATTTCCTAAATCCGTGTTGACGTTGGGTCAATAGATCATTCTGTTGGAGATAATTCATAATATTTCAATACAGGATATGTTCCAAAACGCTACTGCAAATTGACGTCAATGAAATAGGCCTGTAGGTTAGTGTAAATCATGGGATTCTTCTAGATAAGCTTAAGTATTGTGGTATGAGTAGGACACTGCACAAATGGTTTAAATCATACTTAACTGGAAGAGTGCAAAAAGTTGAAATAAGCAGTTCACATGATATAGATGAAACAATTAATTCTTCTAACTGGGGAGTTTCAAAAATGGGGTCACACAAGGTTCGGTCTTGGGTCCTTCGCTGTTCTTAATATATATTAACGACTTGCCATTCTACATTCATGAAGATGCTAAGCTAGTACTTTTTGCTGATGATACAAGTATAGGTATCACACCTGACAAAGAGGAATTAACTGATGAAGTTATAAATGATATCTTCCAGAAAGTTATTAAGTGGTTCTCTACAAATGGACTCTATTTAAACTTTGATAAAACCTAGTATATACAGTTTCATACAGTAAATGGCATGACACCATTAATTAATTTAGACTTTGAACATAAATTTGTAGCTAAGGTAGAATAATCAAAACTTTTAGGTGTTTGCATTGACGAGGGACTGAATTGGAAGAAACATATCGAAGACCTCCTGAAAGGTCTCAGTTCAGCTACTTATGCTATCAGAGTCATTGCAAAATTTGGTGATATACATCTCAGTAAATTAGCTTACTACGCCTATTTTCATTCACTGCTTTCATATGGGATCATATTCTGGGGCAATTCAACATTGAGTAAAAAAGTATTCATTGCACAAAAGCATGTAATCAGAATAATAGCTGGAGCCCACCCAAGGGCATCCTGCAGACATTTATTTAGGGATCTAGGGATACTCACTGTAGCTTCACAATATGTATATATTGACTCATGAAATTTGTTATTAACAATCCGACCCATTTCAAAAGTAATAGTAGTGTGCTTAGCTACAACACTAGGAGAAAGGATGATATTCACTATTCAAGGTTAAATCTAACTTTGGCTCAGAAAGGGGTGAATTATGCTGCCACAAAAGTCTTTGGTCACCTACCAAACAGCATCAAAAGCTTGTCAGATAGCCAACTAGTATTTAAAAAGAAATTAAAGGAATTTCTGAATGGCAACTCCTTCTACAATGTAGATGAATTTTTAGATAAAACTTTAAAAATTAAAAAAAAATCCTTAAAATATTGATTGTCAAGTATAAACAACATTTACTAAACTGACACGTCCCACATCATTACGAAATGTCGTATATATGATCTATGGAACAAGTATTAATCTAATCTAATCTAAGTGGGTTAATCCTAATGCCTTTTTATTGAATTGTTGGTGGCTGGGTTCCACTGTATTAGCTTATTAATGGATGAAAATAAATTGTGTGTTGCGCTTAACTGTGTTATTTTATAGCAGTAGGTATACTCAGCCTTATTGAAGAAGCTGTTAGGCCGGAACGATGAAAACTCCCTGCGTTGACACTTGAGCGTCAGAGGCTGGTACGCACGCCACGCCTCGGCGGCGTCCTTTGATGTAGCGCTTTCAATTAAAGCGGCCATCCGCTTGCTAAAGTTAGCGGTCGGCGCTGGCCGGCAAGCTGTGCTCACTAAACCTCAGCACCGCAGAGACCGCCCTTTGAACTTCCTCCGATCGCCCATAACAAACGCGGCCAAGTCAAGCCTCCCAAACCTCCCAAGTGCTTTTGCGTACACTGGCCTGATTCATATTTAGTGCCCTTCTTGAGAAATTCTGTTAGGAAATTCGTCTACCTTAAGGAATATGTTACATACAGGGTGTCCAGAAAAGGACTCCCTGATTTCAAAATTAAATATCTCGAAAACAAAGATCGATAGAGATCGGTATGTTTATTGTGAAAGCTGTATGAAGTCTATACTTCAGTTTGAAACAATAGTTACAAAAGCTGCTAACAGGTAGCGCTGTAATCGCCATACGCAATGTTTCAAATGTTTGTATAGCTTATGGGACTTCACTACGGGGTCATCAGTCCCTAAACTTACAAACTACTTATGAACTAGCTAACAGTAAGGACGGCACAAATATCCATGCCGGAGGGGGGATTCGAACCCCTGACCGTAGTGGCCGTGCAGACCGTGACTGGAGCGCCTCAGTCCCCTCGGCCACCGCGGCCGGCATAAGTAATGCCTAGTATAACTAGTGACCCGACGCCCAGAGCGATCAGTTCCATTATTGAAACGTGAAAGGAGGTTAGCGTACCGAAGGAAGCGATTAAGACCGTGTACTCCGTTGAACAACGCGTTCTTCTGGTGCTAGAGTACCACAGGTTAGAAGAGAGTCCTACGGCAACAAGGCGAAGTTTTCAAGCATGATTTAATGTTTCAAAAGGACCGATGCGAAAACCATTCGTACGCTCTTCGCAAAATTGCAACGAACAGACAGCGTATCTGATGATCTAGTGGGGCATGTTGGCCGCAAGCAAACTGCAGTTACGCCTGAAAATATCGCCACAGTTTCTGGAATTATTCAGCGAAATCCAATGTCATCCGTCCGTAGAATTGCATCTGAGACTGGTTTGAAGCATTCCAGCACGCAGAAAATACTGAGAAAGAGCCTACAAATGTTTCCATTCAAAGGTCATACCCGTACGAGCTGTACAACAAAGGGTTGCCTTTGCTAATCAGATGCTCACAATGATTGATAGTGAAGGATTTGATGTTGGCTGTATCTGGTTTACAGATGAAGCACACTTCCACCTGAATGGATACGTGAATAAGCAGAACTGGCGATTTTGGGGTTCCGAAAAGCCATATTGGTGTGAAGCGAAACCCCTGTATTCTCCTAAAGTTACTGTGTGGGCTGCAGTATGCAGCAGAGGCATTATTGGCCTTTTTTCATTCGAGAAACGGTCACTGGTGCACGTTACGTTGCAATTTTGGAACAATTTGTCGCCACACAGCAAGCGTTAGAGGATCGACCAGGTACTGAATGGTTTATGCAAGATGGAGCCCGACCACATCGGACCGAACAAGTGTTTCGTTTTCTTGAGGAATACGTCCGGAATCGAGTCATTGCTTTGGAATATTCCATATTTACTGATGCAGGCATGGATTGGGCTGCATATTCGCCGGATTTGACTCCCTGTGACTTCTTTTCTGTGGGGCACAGAGACATGGTCTACCCGAAGCATCCCGCCACGCTGGACGAGCTTGAATCGGCGATCTCTGTGGCATGTGAATCCATTTCGGTTGAGACACTACGAAATGTAATGGCGAATTTCATTCTTCGTTTGCGCCACCTCTGTAGTGCCAATGGTGCACATTTTGAAAACATAGTGATGTGATTGTTTCCAAAGAGTGTATTCATACGATTTTTTCAATTGTCTGCTGATATGAGCTGTACAGCGTACAGCGCCATCTTTTAGCAGATTTTGTAACTATTATTTCAAACTGCTGTATAAACTTCATAAAGCTTTCACAATAAACATACCGTTTACTGCATTACTCTATCGATCTTTGTTTTCGAGATATTTAATTTTGAAATCAGGAAACCCTTTTCTGGACACCCTGTATGTACCTAACGTTCTGAAAATGTAGTTACGAGAAAATGTGAAAAGAATGTTCACGGTGTTTTTGACTCATCGTATGCCTCTTTCAGAACATTCCAGTGGCATAATCTAGCTGGCCAGCTGCTTCTTTATCCTCTGCAGACTTTTTCAGGGGTCTTTTCCTTTCTCTTGGACTCCTTGGTGGCGGCTTCCGCAACCCTTTCAGCTTCAGCTAATCGATGACGATATATGGCAGTCAGAGCAGCTATCATATTAATTCCTTGTTGGATGCCAATTTGTCCATTGCTTTTGCCCTGCTAATTGAAACAGATAACAGCATCCATCACACCTATTTTGAGTACTGTCCATCCACAAACACTGTTTTCGGTACAACGCAGCTGTTGAAAATCTCATTAGGATTTTCTGTACAGCCATGTAGACATTTGCTAAGTAATTTTTTATCTGCAGGTTCCCTGTATATTGGCTTTATTGTTTTCATGACTGTGGCAGGCACGGAATGTTTATGGAGATATTCCTTGTCTGAAGCATCAGAATGGCCAGTGGCAAATATTTGTTCAAAGAGCGTTTAAGACTAAAATAACTATTTAAAAGTAAATAAACTGTTTATTTTGGAAACAGGAAATATTTGTCTTTCAGATGAAGGCATTTTTTTTTTTTCTATTTTTCAGTCATACGCTAAAACTCTCGTTCACCCTTGGTGTTTGTGAAGGGAACGCTTTCAGAACATGCAGAATGTTATAAGACCAGATCTTTTGCCAGTATTGCATCAAGAAGGTGAGATTTGGCGACAACTACATAATAATGCTGGCCCTCAGGCTGCATGTGCACGACGTACAGCAACTTCTCTGGCCAGCTCGATCTACGGACTTGTGGGGTATAATGCGAAGGCAACTGACACAGGCAACTCGTCAGTCCACAACTCTTACAGCTCTGAGCTGGTTGAGGTGGCCTGGAGTTACGTATCCCAATACAGTATTCGCCATCCTGTTACAGCGCATAGTTGTGACAGAGAAACTTGTTAAAATCTTAGATTCAAAATGTTCAAATGTTTGTAAAGCTTATGGGACTTAACTGCGGGGTCAAACTACTTATGAACTACTTACGAACTAGGACGGCACAAATATCCATGCCCGAGGGGGGATTCGAACCCCCGACCGAAGTGGCCGTGCAGAACGTGACTGAAGCGCCTCAGTCTCCTCGGCAACGGCGGCCGGCTAATCTTACATTGCTCAAGCAATCGTCAGTCAAGCTAAGGCAAACAGGTCATCGTCTCTGTCCTAAAATGAGACGCTAGTCTCGCGTGACAACAGCAGACGCTGCGTCGGCGAGTTGAAAGCCTAAAATCAACAGTCTGCGACAGACGACCATCAGAGAGAGAGAGGGTTTGTTCGTTAGCTTACGAACCATACGTAACTCTGTTACAAGATCGAATAAGACCAAGGATACTTCAGCGGTTAAAGGGCTCATTGAGTGAGAGCTGCGCTCACAAGTAGGACACATTCAAACCGTATATATATACACACACCGGGTGCTCAAAAAGTCACGGAATAATGCAGATAGAAAGAGGTAAAAATTGACACACATGCTTGGAATAACATGGGGGTTTTATTAGAATAATAAAAAGAAAGTATTGGTAAACGCGTGAAAGATCTCTTGCGTGCGTCGTTTGGTGGTGATCGTGTGCTCAGCCTCCACTTTCGTCATGCTTGGCCTCCCAGCTCCCCAGACCCTAGTCCGTGCGATTATTGGCTTTAGGGTTACCTGCAGTCGCAAGTGTATCGTGATCGACCGACATCTCTTGGGATGCTGTAAGACAACATCCGACGCCAATGCCTCAACATAACTCCGGACATGCTTTGTTGAGGAATGATGGTCAACATATTGAACATTTCCTGTAAAGAACATCATCTTTGCTATGTCTTAATTTGTTATGGTAAGTATTGCTTTTATGATCAGATGAAGCGCCATCTGTCGGACACTTTATGAACTTTTTTTCGCTAATAAAACCCCATGTCATTTCAGGCATGTGTGTCAGTTTTTACCTCTCTATCTACATTATTCCGTGAGTTATTAACTTTTCAAATTTATATTGACTTTATGAACACCCGGCATATAATCCCACTTTTAGGAGTGTAATCGCTTGGTCTTTGGAATCTTAGATGTTCAGGAGAGTATTCGTCGATCCATTGATTCAATTTATGCCCCAAAAAACTACAGACTAATAGCCACCAGTCGCAACTAGGAGATGCAGTCCGAAGACAGCTACTACGCTTCGGAATGACCATCATCTAGGGAAATGATGAAGTGCTGCCTACTGTCTTCACAATGCTGAATATGGTTGCTGCCTGAGGCCAGCTCAGTCTTCATTGGTTGGTTTTGTAATGGTCAATGATCCTCCGACGCGCTAGCACTCTGGTGCTAACCCTGCCAGCGGTATCAAGAGGTCAACTGTCACCACGGCATCCGACTCCAGTGGCTCCAAGCCTGGGCCCACAAACAGCTGCATAGACAGGAGGACGGATACAGGACTCCACCTGGCAGTCTTTCCTTCAGCTCCCAGACGTCGCGGCGCGGGCACCTCCTTCCAAACGGTACAGCAGCCAGCCCATAGAAGACGTGGCGAAACGGCGAGCTAACGCGGCCGAAGCAGACATTACCTGCTGATCTAGCTCCTGACGAGCTAGCGGCTAAACCATGGACTCTTAAATTCCATTGAATAAACCTGTAAACTCTAATACTGTTTTACTAGTGTCCTCTGGCGCTCCACCAGGTTTCACGCCTCATCCTGACATAAAGCTCAGTGACCGGCGGCCAGTGCACACGTGACCAGCAGCGGCTCTAGATTTTACGGTAACCGGCTTCTTAATAGAAGCGACTTATTTACATTTCGTGTGTGCTTTCTCTTGCAGCTCTATATACTTTACTGTGCTCGCGTGTCTGTTTATTAAGAATCGCGTTTATTTGTCTGTTCAGTTACTGAATTTTAGATTTATTAGCTCGCGTATATATTTTTCAGATTCGTCGTTAATAAACAGTTCAGCGTTAGGTTTATACTTTGCAAAGCTTCGTTATCAAACTTCTCTTGCTGCTGTGTATATTTACTTAGATTCGCGTTCAACTAGTCAGTTCAGTGTATTCATCCGCAGTGTAAATCCGCCACTCACTGCTTCTGTTTTGTTTTGATCGTACTCGCGGTTGGTAGTCCTACACTTCAGTTGCTCAGTGACCGGCGGCCAGTGCACACGTGACCAGCAGCGGCTCTAGATTTTACGGTAACCGGCTTCTTAATAGAAGCGAATTATTCACATTTCGTGTGTGCTTTCTCTTGCAGCTCTATATACTTTAGTGTGCTCGCGTGTTTGTTTATTAAGAATCGCGTTTATTTGTCTGTTCAGTTACTGAATTTTTGGATTTATTAGCTCGCGTATATATTTTTCAGATTCGCCGTTAATAAACAGTTCAGCGTTAGGTTTATACTTTGCAAAGCTCACTGTTTATCAAACTACTGTGTCCTCTGACGTACTTACTTGGACGAAACAAAGGTTTTTAGAATGGCTAGGAACTGTGACTGCTGCGAACGGATGGAGGCAGAGTTGGTGACTCTTCGCTCGCAGCTTCAGGCGGTGTTGGCTTCGCTGGCAACGCTTGAGTCTGCGGTAGGTGGGCGCCGCTGTTGTGGGCCGCTCGCAGGGGTGCAGCAGACGCCCTGTGCGTCTGTTGTGCCCTCCGATCGGCCTGCGGCTGTGGCCAGCCCGCTCACTGCCCGCGAGGAGGTAGCCCCCCAATCCGTGGTGGAGTGGGAGGTCCCCTCAGCGCGTGTCAGGCGGCGTAAGACTTCCCGGGGGACCGAAGTGGAGGCCTCCCCTCTTAGTCTTGCCAACAGATTCGAGGCGCTGTCTGTGGCAGGGGATGTTCCTGATGCGGATGGTGTCGCTTGTCCTGTACTCGCCCCTCTGCCTTCAAGATCCGGGCACTCACAGAGGGTGGGTTTGTTGGTAGTTGGGAGCTCCAACGTTAGGCGGGTAATGGAGCTCCTTAGGAAAATGGCTACTAGGGAGGGGAAGAACGAGGGCAATCATTCCGGATGTGGAACGGCTCCTTCCGGATGCCATGAAGAGCACAGGGTGCAGCCAGCTGCAGGTGGTGGCTCATGTCGGGACCAATGATGTGTGTCACTTTGGATCGGAAGAGATCCTCTCTGGTTTTGAGCGGCTATCAGAAGTGGTTAAGACTGCCAGTCTTGCTTGCAAGATGAAAGCGGAGCTCACCATCTGCAGCATTGTCGACAGGACTGACTGCGGACCTTTGGTTCAGAGCCGAGTGGAGGGTCTGAATCAGTGGCTCAGACGGTTCTGCGAATGTGTGGGCTGCAAATTCCTCGACTCGCGCCAAAGGGTGGTGGGTTTTCGGGTTCCGCTAAATAGGTCAGGAGTCCACTATACTCAGGAAACGGCTACACGGGTAGCGGGGGCTGTGTGGCGTGGACTGGGCGGTTTTTTAGGTTAGATGGCCTCGGGAATACACAAAATGGGTTTCAGTCTCAAAGGGGGCAGGTCAGACACGGTAAGAAAGCAGACCTAAAAACCATTGGTGTAACAGTTGTAAATTGTCGTAGCTGTGATCTCCAAGCGCTGATAGAAAGTACTGAGGCACAAATCGTTATATGTTCTGAAAGCTGGATGACGCCTGAGATAAATTCGGCCGAAATTTTTTCAAAGGGCCAAATGGTCTTCAGAAAGGATATAATAAGTAAAACAGGGGGTGGCGTGCTTATTGCTGTTACAAACGGTTTATCCTGCAGCGAAATTGAGGCAGCTACTTCCTGTGAATTGGTCTGGGTAGAGGTTATACCTGACCACCGAAATAAATTAATAATTGGATCTTTTTATCGGCCCCCTGACTCAGACGATGCGGTTGCAGAAATGTTCAAAGAAAGCTTGAATCATATTTCAAATAGGTATCCGAAGCATACTGTTATAATCGGTGGCGACTTTAATTTACCCTCGATATGTTGGCATAATTACGAATTCAAAACTGGGGGCAAATATAAAACATCGTCCGAACTAGTTCTGAATGCTTTTTTCTGAAAACTACTTCGAACAGTTAGTTCATGAACCCACTAGAATAGTACGTGGTTGCGAAAATACTCTTGATCTCCTAGCAACAAATAATCCCGAGATAGTAAAGAGCATCAAAACAGATACAGGGATTAGCGATCATCGAGTTGTAGTAGCGAGACTCTAGATCGAAATTCCCAAATGCACCAAAAATAAACGAAAAATATATCTATTCAATATAGCAGATAAAAATTCGCTTCACGCTTTCCTGATTGATAGTCTCCAGTCCTTCAAAACTAAAAATGCGAAGGTAGATCAGTTGTGGCTTACTTTCAAAGACATAATATCAGTAGCAATCGAGAGATTTATACCAAATAAATTAATAAAAGAGAGGGCTGACCCCCGTGGTACACAAAACAGATCAGATCACTGTTGCAGAAACAAAGAGAAACGCATGCAAAATTTAAAAAGACACAGAATCCGCAAGACTGGCAATCTTTTACTGAAACTCGCAACCTAGCGCGGACTTCAATGCGAGAATCTTATAGTTGTTTCCACAACGAAATCCTGTCTCGTAATCTTACAGAAAATCCAAAGAAATTCTGGTCATATGTGAAGTACACTAGCGGCAAAACACAAACAATACCTTCACTACGCTATAGCAACGGTAATACTACCGACGACAGTACTGCTAAGGCAGAATTACTAAACACAGCTTTCCGAAATTCTTTCACCAAAGAAGACGAAGTGAACACTCCAGTATTCAATCCAAGAACAGCTGCCAGCATGCGAAACTTAGAAGTAGATGTTCCTGGAGTAGTAAAACAACTTAAGTCACTAAACAAAAATAAATCTTCCGGGCCAGATTGTATACCAACTAGATTTCTCTCAGAGTATGCTGATGCAATAGCTCCGTACTTAGCTATAATTTACAACCGATCACTCAGCGAAAGATCCGTACCCAAAGACTGGAAAGTTACTCCAATATTCAAGAAAGGCAATAGGAGTGATCCCCAAAATTACAGGCCTATATCATTGACATCGATTTGCAGCAGGATTTTGGAACATATACTTTGTTCGAATATTATGTACTACCTCGAAGAGAACGACCTATTAACCAATAGTCAGCACGGATTCAGAAAGTATCGCTCTTGCGAAACACAGCTTGCCCTTTATTCACATGAAGTGTTAAGTGCCATCGACAAGGAATCTCATATCGATTCCATATTTCTGGATTTCCGAAAGGCTTTTGATACTGTACCCCACAAGCGGCTTCTAATGAAATTGCGTGCTTATGGAATATCTCCCCAATTGTGCGATTGGATTCACGATTTCCTATCAGAAAGGACACAGTTCGTTGCAATTGAGGGTAAGTCATCGAGTAAAACAGAAGTGATATCTGGCGTTCCACAGGGAAGCGTTATAGGTCCCCTATTCTTCCTCGTGTTTATAAACGATTTAGGAGATAATCTGAATAGCTCCCTTAGACTGTTCGCGGATGATGCTGTCGTTTATCGGTCAGTGAAGTCAACAGAGGATCAAAAGCAACTGCAAAGCGATTTAGACAAAATTTCTACTTGGTGCGAAAATTGGCAATTGAAACTAAATAAAGAAAAGTGTGAAGTAATACACATGACCACTAAAAGAAATCCGCTGAACTTCAATTACGCGATAAATCAGTCAAACCTTAAGGTCGTAAATTCTACCAAATACCTAGGAGTTACAATTACGAACAACTTTGACTGGAGAGAACACATAGAAAATATTGTGGGGAAGGCGAACCAAAGGTTACGTTTCATTGGCAGAACGCTTAGACGATGCACCAGCTCCACCAAAGAGACTGCCTACATCACACTTGTGCGTCCTCTCTTGGAGTACTGTTGCCCCTTGTGGGATCCTCACCAGGTGGGACTGACGGAAGATATTGAGAAGGTTCAGAGAAGGGCAGCTCGTTTTGTTTTATCAGGTTACGGGGGGGAAAGCGTCACGGAAATGTTGCACGAATTGGGGTGGAAATCATTAAAAGAAAGACGTTATTCATTGCGGTGTGATCTGTTTGCGAAGTTTCAATCACCGACTTTTAGTTCTGAATGTGAAAATACTTTGCTAGCACCCACCTACTTAGGGAGACATGACCATCCCAATAAAATAAGAGAAATCAGATCGAAACGGAACGATATAGGTGTTCTTTCTTCCCGCGCGCTATTAGAGAATGGAACGGTAGAGAAAAGTTATGAAAGTGGTTAATGAACCCTCTGCCAGGCGCTGAAATGTGATTTGCAGATTATCTATGTAGATGTAGATGTAGATGTAGATGAAAGCAGGGAACCTACCGCTCGGCCCAGCAATCCAAATGGATGACAGAATTAGCGCTTTTATTCTCGTAGGGGATACACCAGGAACTGATATGGGTATTTCAGCGTGTGTCGACATCTGGCACCTCAGTAGCGGTTGAGCTATTGATCTGTAAAGGTAAACATTTCATGTACTTCATAAGCACTGATTCAAAAAAAAAAAAAAAAAAATCTTGATTGAATTTGAGTACTAAGAGGGTATACTAAATATTATTTTCGGCAGTGTACATTATAAATCATTCTATTTTAAAATTTGTTGCATTAATGGGCTCTTTTAAAAGCTTTGCTGTGCTTACCTAGAATTGGAGTAGCTTGTAGAACAGCAACAGAAAAAAATTGATACCGTGTATGTTTAAAATAAATGTTTGTAAATCTATCGAACCAAACTGCTTACTAACTAGCTAAACTAAGGTAAACTAACCTAAGGACAACACCCATATCCATGCCCCAGGCGACGGCGAGCAACCGCGCGCTCCGCAGCGAGGCACCTTAAAGCGCTCGGCTACTAAGCGCGCCGTGTATGTTTACCTTTCAAGGTATTGATAGCTAAAGTGTAGCATTTGTTACGAGTACGACAATGATCGACAAGCTACTCACACGAGCAGCTGCATCTCGCAGATACATTTATTATACTGCGAGGTACTCTTAAAGAATACATGACCGAGGAGAACAATAAAAAAACGGCTACCAAACTTGTTCCTTTTTTGTAATTTAAATAATAATAATACCGTAAAAGCATGTTTCCGTATTCCGTTCGAGTGAGGTAACCTAGTGGTAATACACTGGACGCGCATTCGGGAGGACGTCGGTTCAAACCCGCCTCTCATCATCCTGATTCGATTTTCCGTGATTTTCCTAAATCACTCCAAGAAAAGGTACAGCAAATTCCTTGCCCATGCCTAACAAAAGCCAAGCATGTGATCAGTCTCGAATGATCACAATGTCGACGGGACGCTAAACCCCAATCTTCTTTCATTCCTTTTGACCGTTAGTGAAATACTAAGAAAAAGTGAACGACATTTGGAAAATTCCTACGCAACTCGAGCTTGAAATGAAAACGCAGAGGACATAAGACACATGTGTACGCCATGGCCAAAACTCATGGAACAATAAACCGAAGATCTATCACATGCAAGGACTATGTGGTCTGCCAAGGAAAGCTGTGTAGTTAGTACAAAGATAAAGATAGTTACGGGAATATTATGGTTTTAGCAATAAATCTAAGTATGAACGCAGTGCTGTCTGTCATGGCACCTGTATGCAACTGACGAGCCAGCAGTATAAACTGAGTGAAGCCGTGTTTTCACATGGCATTCCAAATTATTTACGTCACGGACTCGCACGGACAATGAACTATTCACGCAGCTTGTTTTAATAACTAGTTCACCGTACATGTGGCTTGTTTTTTGTAAAGCTGAATCGAGTGTATATTAGTGCGTCTGAAAATGAAAACACGCAAGCAATTTTCGCGACACTGTTTTATTTCCTTTGCAAAATTACTCGGCTGAGAGAGCCGTTGTGTTAACGCCGGAACGCAAAAAGAACAAAAGCACTGTTGGAGTGCAGTGGGGTGGAGGGTTTTTGTTTTGCACGCGGTAATGAAAAGTTCATTGTGCTGCACCCGAGTCCGCATTTGGCCTACTTTGCCCCGGGTCACTGCGAAACCACAAGTCAGCTGGCTACAACACAGCTAAATTAGTTCTTCCTTTTTTTCTCTTTATTTGATACTCTGACAATTTTTAAAATTGTAATTTCTGCGGATTTTAGTCGTGAATCATCACACTATCGATAGAAAACTCTCACTGACGATTACTACAAATTCCATCGTACAATAAGATTTCGCATTTTCTTATAGTGATATATTTTTTGATAGAGAAAAAACTGATTTTGATAGGTGAATAGAACTCGATTGTAGGAAGGGGAAGAGAAGAAAATATAGTGGGAGAATGTGAACTGCGAAATCAGCCTTGAAAAATTATGCACGGAGCATATTCATTGCTGTTTAAGAACCATAAAAGTAGTTTATGTACTACTAAGAGGCCTGGATACACTGAAAGACTTCATACGGATTATGTAACACCAAAATTGATGAAACAGATATTAAACTCTAAGCCATTTCCTAGTGGAAACGTACATGAAAGTGTAGAATTTGCAGAACGGTAGGAAATAAGAGATGGAACTTGGATAAGACGAAAGAACGAGAAGTTGATGAGAATATCAGTGGGGGAGTTAGGCAACATTTGACTGAAACACAGCAAAAGATATAAACAGAAGATGAACGAGTAGCTCTGAAAGATGAAGTGAAGAAGGCAGTAGTGGGCGCAACATCTGAAAAGACAAGATCTAGTACAAATCAGTGAATATCACGGGAAATACTGGATTTAATTTATGAATGAAGATTATGTACAAGAGCAGAAAATTAAGCTGACAAAAAGGAATACAAACATCAAAAAAATGTGAGTGACATGAAGCACAATGACACAGCCAGAAACGCTAGAATACAAATGTAAGTCTATAGTAACATGTGTAACTATAGGAGAAATGGATACAAGGCGACAGGAAAATAAGAGGTGTTTTTAGCATAGGAAAGCAACTATACGAAGATCAAGAGCTATGGTGGAAAATCAGTATTTAGCAAAAAAGAGAAACTTAAAAGATGTAAAGAATACGTAGAGGTGCTACACAAGGAAAATTATGAAAATGGGCCAGAAAGTAGATAAGACAGGGGATGCAATTATATATGAAGAACGTAAGCCCAAAAAAGGTCCCTGGAGTAGACATTCCCTCAGAGCTGCTACCTTTGCGAGCACCAGCCACCACAAAAAATTCACCTTTTATGCAAACTACATACGAAAGTGGAAATACGAACAGAGTTCAAGATTGTAATAACAACAATTTCAAATATATTTGGTGCTGACAGTGTATTTACCGAACTATCAATTCAATGAGTCATCCCTGTCTTCCCCATGGGGCCAAACTACAAAGGTGTCATCAACATACCTCCAGAATACTTTGGGTTTCAAGTCAGCAGATTCCAGCGCCTTTTCCTCGAAGTTTTGCCCCATGGGGAAGATAACTTATAAGACTTTTCAAGACATCTGAACTCCATCCATGATCAAATAAAGTTACGATGGAAATTGAAAAGGATGGATGCCTTCCATTCTTGGACGTTCTGGTTCGGCGCAGAGAGGATGGCACTTTGGGACATGAAGTTTATCGGAAGCCGACGCACACGGATTTGTATTTACGTGCAAATAGCTGCCACCATCCTTCACAGACGATGAGTGTTCTCAGAACTTTGGTACACAGAGCACATATTCTTTCTGACGAAAGCAGTCTGCAAGATGAACTTTCCCATTTACAGAGAGTGAAGACAATGGGTACGCTCCACAGCAGATACAGAAGGTACTGCAAATGAAACCGAAAGAGGCCACAAAGCATACAAAAGTACAAAAGAAGACGAATAAACCTTTAAATCCATGGCTTTCCTGCCATATGTTGGTAGCCTCTCGTCAAAAAATAGGACGGATTCTCAGCAGGCACAAAGTGAAAGTGATTTTTCGTCCTCCACCCAAGACAGCTGCACTCGTGGGCTACGTCAAAGATGACTTGCTGCTCCGAAAATCTGGAGTCTACAAAATTCCATGTGAATGTGGCCTTTCTTACATCAAACAAGCAACTCGTACTGTCCATGAAAGATGTACAGAACACCAAAGGTACACACGACTTTTACAACCTAACATGTCGGCAGTGACAGAGCACAGCATTGACACAGGTCACAGTATGTTGTATGACAACGTTGGAATTTTGACAACGACGTCATCTTTTTGGGATTCAGTAGTGAAGGAGGCAATTGAAATCCGCTTGACGACGAATTTAATTAATAGAGATAGTGGTTTCAATCTAGATAAATCATGGAATCCGGCACTTTCTGTAATAAACTCAGAATGACGTCGTCACAGTACAGCTCATAGTGATACATCGACACGCCAACACGGATCGACTGCGGAGTCAGAGATTCAACTCGTGCATTATGCACGTCTTTGCCGCCGACCAACGTCTCTGGCGCATATGTATCTGGGGCTGCATGCGCAGTCGTGCGGTACGTGAGTATAAAGGGCCGAAGCGAGCACTGGAGCGTCAGTCTTTCGGCTCACTCTGGAGGTGGCTGAACGTTACACAGCCGAAATATTAGAAGAAGAAGAATTCTTGCGGCTGCACACCCGAAACTTAATGGAGCAGTTATAACAGTCGATGGGAACGAAATTCAAGCAGTGGCTGCGGAGAGAGAAGTATGTTATTCAGTGAGTGAACCGAGAAATCTATGGAGAGATACAAGAAGAATTTGGTAAGGAAATTAAGGTTCATGCAAAAGAAATGAAAACTTTGTGGTCTGCTAATGAGAATGTAATACTGCCAGGATAGCATAGGATTTTTTCACGTTACAAGATAGGTTCCTTCACTCCTTTGTTAAGCTACTGCATTATTTTGAACTACACTTCCGGAAAAAATTAGTACACCTGGAAAGAAGTGGTCGATTTTGATTAGATGGGAGAAAGCCGCCATTGGACAGCGTTGTCACATAGCGGCCAGAGTGACATCTGCGTGTACCCTGTAACAGGGGATGTTTACTGCCGTGAGGCCCAGGTACGATGCAAACAGTCCCATGCCACAGAGACCCACGCATGCTTCCTACAGTCAACTCTGCCAGTTTGAAAGGGGTCAAATTGTGTCCTTACGAGTGGCAACATGGCCCTTTCGGAAAATTGCCACACATTTTGGACGTTCTGCGGTCAGCCGTTTGCTTGTTACAGTAGTCACGTGGACATTCTCACACGTCTCTACGTAGCACAGACCCGCTAAGCCAGGAGTGGCAGATCGCACAACGACTGTACACAAGCAGCGGGTCTGGAGGTACGCATACCTCTCGTCCATCTTCCAACCACGTCACGTCACCGTGCACGGCTCGCAATGGGTGCCGTGAGAACATCACTTGAAATTTCGAGTGGCAGGCCATTATCTTACTGCATGCAAGTGATGGTCGTTTGTGCAAACGACGTAGTGTGAAGTCTCGTATAATGCTCTGTGCAAGATACATTGACCCCACAGTCTGGGATGCGATAAGCTAAAACTCTCGTTCACGTTTGCTGTTGAAGGCTAACGTTGACTAGTGCTCGGTACGCGTAGAATGAAAGACCGTTAGTTCGACATTCTCGCAACAGAACCTGATATATATACATGTGGCGTCTATTCCGAAAGAACAGACGTCACTTCTGTTCCTGCAGTTATCGTTTTCATATTCACAGATTATATGACTTCAACTGCGAATGGGCAAAGCTGAAAATATGTACCCAACCGGGATTCGAACACGGGTCTCCTGCTTTCTAGGCAGTTGCGCTGACCACTACACCACTTGGGACACAGTGATCACCGCACCTGCAAGGACTACCTAAGCACGCCTCCCGTCAGACACAAATTTCCAGCTTTACCCTGCCCACAGTACTCAAACTCGTCACTCGTCACTATCTACTAAATTCCGTAAGAGTAATGGGTCCAAACTTGCCCACCCCTCCCCACTAACGAAAGAATCATTGCCTGTCATATATATATATATATATATATATATATATATATATATATATATATATATATATATATATATGTGTGTGTGTGTGTGTGTGTGTGTGGCGTGCATTCCGAAAGAACAGGTAGTCCTTGCAGGTGTGGTGCTCACTTTGTCCCCAGTTGTATAGGGGTCAGCGAAACTGCCTAGAAAGCAGGAGATCCGGGTTCGAATCCCGGCTGGGTACACATTTTCAGCTTTGCCCATTCGAAGTTGAAGTCATATAATCTGTGAATATGAGAACCTGATGTGTTGTTGCAGCAGGACAATGCGCGCCAACACACTGGAGCAGCAAGTTCTTGACAAGCAGCATCTGCCTGCACATATTGATGGGCGCCCAACTGAACTAGTCAATCCACAAGTACTCCAGAACTACGTGAACAGTTCGAGGAGGCGTGGGATAATGTATCCCACGATAGCATACGTCGTCTGTATGATTGAATGGATGTCAGCGTCTGCATTGCCTTCTCATGGATGCTACACCACCTGGATCGACACCCCAGTAACTCAGCCGGCAGCGTCACTGACTACCGCGGGGGGAGGGGGGGGGCAGGGTTTGTTTTTCAGCAGGGGACTGGGTGCTGTGTGTTATCATTTTCATAGTCATCGACATGCAAGTCGGCGAAGTGGCGTCAAGTAAAAAGACTTGCACTACGCGGCCCGACAATCCCATGAGGGAAATGCCATATAATCATTTCACACCTTGTACCTCAGTAAATACAATATTGTTTCGACAATATTTCTTGGGTGAATTGGAAAAGACTAACAAGGAAAGTACTTGGGCTCGAAAAAACACATATACACCAAAATCGTATGAGAGATAATGTAAAGATCCCTTATTGCACTAGTTGCAGTGTGCCTCCGAAGTTGCGTTTTGTGATGTTATTTGTGTGGTGAAGCGTCAGATGGAGCGGCGATTGTTAATCAATCCTGCTAATGTATTGCGATTAGTTGAGATGAAGTTACGAAGAACCCTTCGTGAAGATGGTATTAGTGTAGAAGATGAATCATTTGCATGCTTTCTCGTATCTGTTATGGTACAGAAATATGAGCATAAGTTAGATACTGTTGTTACAAACTCATAATAATGATAATAGGGATGATAATGACGAACAACTCATCGCAAGTGGTAGTGCTACGGTAAGTGCGGGAAGAGGCGATGGAAGCAGTGGCAGCGAATACCAACAAAGATAGTTAAAGTTGCATCTATCATCACGGCTTTTGATGACAATTCACTAGAGAACATGTACGATGATTATTACATAAGTTATAGTTAAGATATCTGCATCACGTATGGCATCTACAATTACATCTACAGTGCTATCTAGAGCATGGTTGCAGAGCTTTGCAGAAAAACGACACCCACCAGCACATTGAGGTGTAAGTAGAGATCCTGTAAGCAAACGTTCATGCATATATGTTTGTTTGAGCCCATGTACTTTCCTTGTAAGACAGATTACTTTAATTTTGGAAGTGTATTTGTGCTTCCCTCATCAGTTCAGTCACCAAATGTTATGACACTGGATCGTATTGTAAACCAATCAAGACAAAAAATTTCTTACAGAACCCTATGTTACACGAATCAAAGTTTTCCTAATGTCTTCAAGCCTGTAAGGGCCCTTATAAGTAGGTAAAAATTTTATTTTATTTACTAATGATTAAACAATTGGTTGTATGTCCTATCCTTTGTTATTGTTTCGATTGTACAAGCAACACTTTATGAGTTTATGTACGTATATCAAATGCATAATGTATAAATTGAAGATACACTGGATTAATCAGGGAATTTGTTATGGTACAGAGGATTCTGTGGAGTAGGATTCTGTAGGTAACGCGAGGGTGCTCAGTTAATCGTTGTAAATCGTTGATGAGCGCTTTGGTGCTGTATTGTAGTGGCACTACGTCAGAAGAGTTCTCGATAGCCAGGCAGTTCTTCACATTACATGCGGGCTCAGTACATAATAATCAAGGGGAAATAAAAAACAATGAGTGTACTATGGCCACAATTTTGTTACCGAACCAATAACCGTCATCAATAAGAGCAAATGTTGTTCAAATGTTTGTAAATCTATCGGACCTAACTGCGTGGTCATCAGTCCGTAGCTTACAAACTACTTAAATCTAGGTAAACTAACCTAAGGACAAACACCCACACCCATGCCCCAGGGAGGACTCGAACCTCCACGGCGAGCAACCGCGCGCTCCGCAGTGAGACGCTTTAGACCGCTCGGCTACTCCATCGCGGCTCAATAAGAGCCTGTTGTCAACCACTGTGTACCAATAATACAACAGTTATTAATTAAAGTAAATTCCAGTTAGTGTTTTTTATTTATAATAGGTTTTAAGACTAATTATTTAGAATAATGAGGCAACGCGCTTAAACTCATACGATTATATCCTGGAATTTGCAGTCTGACATCGCAAAGAATTCGTTCGCTAAATTGTAGCCTTAGCACGCCTCTCAGTTAAGTCAATATTTTACACGACTTCAATCCCGGCCGTGTTTTCCGCCAGCCAATTAAATGCATGTGCATAATCAGTTTCAGTTTTCAGTTTCCGGCACGCGAGCCCCCTCCCTGTTGTCAGAGCTGCAATTCAAATCGCTGATTAACTTCCGCGTGAAATCAAAAGCAGCGCCGAGTGACACTGACGAAATTAAGTTTGCGTTCTGGTGTATCACATTACGCAGACGTTGTTTTGTTAATTACGCGACCGCCAGCTGCTGTCAGCGACGTGCTCTTAAAACACACAGATTTACAGTACAATCAGCGCCGGCTGCAATCAAATTCATTCTTCGCACAATGACAGTTACGTCGTTGAATTAGGGACGTCATGGATGAAAACGAAAACTCCGTGATGTTCCAGCGTTAATAACGAGTCGTTTTATCGTCCTGACAGCCAGCAAACAGATGCTGCCTGCCAGGACGTGATGTAGTACAGCTGCCGTCCTTGTTGACGGCTGCGGCTATTGACTCAGGCGTAACGCAGCCCCGCGTATTTTACAGTTATATTCCGAATTATAGGGGCCAAAACGTTAACTGGCAAACCCAGTCTTCTATTTATGTGGTCGGAGGTGCTTAGTTTGATATGATTGGACAGTAGCTTCATATCACTCTCGCTTTGATAGGTCTATTCCATTCGCTTGATCGTTCCTGCTAAAATCATCCGTTCATTTTTTTCCCCGTGAGAGGCGCCTACTTACTATTGACAAGCTTTCGAACAAGTTCCGAAATAGCCAAGACGAAAATTTTTCCTATTCTGCTACAGTATGGCATAGATGTTGGCGACAAAAGAAGCTAATTAACTTGAACCTATCACCTGCACCGTTGCACGTATAACTTTACACTAAAAGACATGTTATGAAAGTTTTCATCATCTGTTCTACTCTTCACCGTCATGTATAAACCCTCATTAATCGTTTCTCAATTAATGGTTTCTAACCCGTACTCTGACATAGTGTTTCTAAGGCTCGTTACAAATTACTTTCATTCACTCATTGTTTCGCCAGTAATTAAATGCTGCTATTTGGATTAACAAAGACTCATTATCACAATTACAGAAATTAATGTATCATTACTGAATCACAGAGTTCTTTCTTTTTAGGCAAACTTTTAACACTGAAAACAAAACACATGAGAATTTTATATTACGTTATTCCAGGTAGCTGCAATAATTTTTTATTTTGCTTTTGTTTTAGGAATTTGCACAACAAACTTGTTTCAGCATATTGCCATTTTCAGATGCGTGTCAAGGTGTTAATGACATACATATAGCATTTGGTAGACAACTATCAAGTGTGTTCTTATATAATAATTTTATTAACGAATTTTTCAGTAATTCGATGAAATTTGACGTACTTTCGTATTTTGACAAATATACCAAAGAACGTAAAATTTCAACGAATTAATGAAAAATTCGTTAGTAAAATTATTGTAAAAGAACAGACAGTTGACAGTTTTCCACCAAATGCTATATGTATGTCACTAATACCTTGCCACGCATCTGAAAATGGCAATAAGATGAAACAAGCTTGTTGTGCAAATTCCTAAAACACAAGCAAAATAAAAAATAATTGCAGCTACCTGGAACAATTCAAAATAAAATTTCGTATTTCGAAGCCATAAATGCTGCTGGCCCCATCAACAAGAAAATAATATTATTTAATTTCACTATAACCAACAAACTATATATCTTCTTTTACTGGCACTATTTAATTAAGACACTCGCGATATAATAAAAGGAGTAATAAGATCATACAAATAGTACTTTGTCGGTTCTTGGGTCAAATTTGCAACCACGACAGCCATCGCGCAGAGTATCAACTTAGTTTGCGGGGCCGATATAAAAGCAATGTAGATGGTACAGTACCATCTATTGACAATCTGTTTAACTAACATGAACGACAGCTCTTGCAGATGTTTGGTTGGATTCTTTATGCAATTCAAAGACCTGCAGGTATCACGCGGTTTCGCTTATACACGTCGATGTAACGACGAAAAATACACAAAGAGTTTTATTTAGCACGACAGCTCTTGCAGTGGTTTAGATTCTCTACGCGAGCTTAGTTTATCGCGAGATTTCTTTTTCACACGTCGAAGCACAACAGCTATTGGAATTGTTTACTTTATTCAAGCAAGTATTGTGTACTGAGCGAATGACCTGAATTATCTCAACTTTCGTCATCACAGGTAAATACCTTATAACAATTTATTTAACAATTAATTCCCCGCTACTTTACAGTGCATGCAATATTATTATTATCTTTTATACATATGTACTTGTATCTGCCTTTTCCCTATTACTATTTTACCTTTCCGTGACTAATCAGGATAGAGTGCAAATGTTGGTTTGTGAGCTTATAGGACTTAACTGCGGGGCCATCATTCCCTAAAATTTCAAACTACTTATAAACTAACATATACTAAAGAGATCACAAACATCCATGCCAGATTGAGGATTCGAACCCCCGACGGGGAACGGCATCACGCACCGGAGCATAGCGCCTCAAAGCACTCGGGCACTCCGCCGCGGCAGGGTAGAGTGCGAATTATTCGCACGGGTCAACTAGTTCTTATTCATTTGCTTTAGAGATGGATACGGTCATATATAAGTAAAGCCTCTTAGAATTTTCCAGTTAATTGAATATTATATCGTGAAATTGTGCATATGGAATGAGTACATTTACATTTCAATAATTCAAGCGCTACTGAGGAAGCAGGTGTCGATCCATGCTGAAACACCCATGTTAGATGTTAGTACGTGGCGTAGCTTCTACAGGCGCCACTGCGGGCGCTGATTTTGGCAACCCTTCGCTCAGACAGACGACGAATACGGTCCTGCGATACATTATCCTACGCCTGCTCGACCTGTTCACATTTCTGCAGGCATCAGCGCTGATGCATAAGGTGAAACATCGTTTGGAAGGTCGCAAACAGATGTATGGACATACTGGTTAAACAGTGCAGACCTTGTTCACAGTAGGCAGTTAAACACATCAGAATTTGTGTGCTCATCAAAGGTCTGAAGATGATAATATTGGATTTTCGACATTGGTCAAAGTTCAATAACGGTAACAACTGATGGTGTTTTATGCATAAAATTTAAATATCATCTTGATTACGATGGTTTAAGGTAGTTGTATGTAAAATACGAAACTGCCTCATACAGAAGATATATACGTAAGGAATTTACGTTAATTGCTAGTGGACATTGAAATGACTCAGTATAGAACGTTGAAAATGTGTGCCATGATTTTATCCCGAGTCGTCCTGCTTACTAGGCGGTCGCGCCGCCCACTACGCCACTTGAGATGTTCAGATGTTTGTAGAGCTTATGGGACTGAACTACGGGGTCATCAGTCCCTAAACTTACAAACTACTTACGAACTAACTAAGGACGGCACAAATATCCATGCCCGACCGTAGTGGCCGTGCAGATCGTGACTGGCGTGCCGCAGTACGCTCGGCCACCGAGGCCGGCTACGCCACTTGGGCACAGCCATCACTACGTCCGAACGGACTACTCATGTACGCCTTCCATTAGATGCAAATTGTCCCACACAACACTAACAGTGTCCCTACTCAGTATCACTCCGTAATCGCGGCAAGTCCTACAGATTGCCATAAGAGTCAGGGCCTTCTGTGCATCCGCACTGAAGAAACGATCGTAGGCCGACTGTTCTTTCGGCCTTGTTCGAAAGAACAGAAACCACATTTATAACTAATAGGGAGGATTAATTAAAATTTTTGCATACTTGGAGTTTATAACAGTGTCAATTAAAATATAATTTGCATCAATTAGATATATATTTTAAGTTACTCATTACCATCTTGTTGTACGTTAAGTCAGGAACTTGATAGCTTGATCGATACATATTTCGTAAGTCGAAGCTGCCCAGAAGTATTTTATTTATTTTATGATAGGTGATCGGTTTCGGGTATTATGTCCATTTTGAAACCATCCCAGAGGTAGCTTTTATCAATAACAAACAACTGGGCACATGATTTAATTGTAATGAAAACAATGAAAAACACCATCATCAGCTGTGTTTTTATATTGTCATTTACTGGAAACCAGTTTCGATAGACCACGCCATCATCATCAGGCCCTTAAAATAGGGCAAACTGTATTTTGCTGCATTACAAAAAAAAAAAAAAAAAAAAAAAAAAACTGATGTCGCACTTTCATGGCACTTTATTGATGATCATCAGGGACTATGCCTATTACTATGTCCTCCATTTCGGAGTTACTGCGGCCATCAAGCCGGCCGCGGTGGCCGGGGGGACTGAGGCGCTGCAGTCATGGTCTGCACGGCCACTACGGTCGGGGGTTCGAATTCCCTCTCGGGCATGGATATTTGTGCTGTCCTTAGTATAAGGTCGTAGATAAGTAGTTTGTAAGTTTAGGGACTGATGACCCCGTAGTTAAGTCCCATAAGCTTAACAAACATTTGAACATTTGAGCGGCCATCAAATGAAGGTATGTTTACATGCTTATCCTGCGTGAATGACTTCTTAAATGTTAAATTTTAAACTGCGGCCTTCATTTTGCTGTCTTCTGTTACCACCCCAGAATAAGTGAGTGGCTTGAGACCTTTGATCAACTTACCGATTTTACATAGGACCAGAAGTTTTTTCTCGGCAAGATCTTTTGCTAAGGTATGATGGGGGGTGCTTATTGTATGCTTCCCTAAACTTACGAACCACTAAACTTATGCTGAGGACAACGGACACACCTATGCCCGATGGAGGACTCAAACTCTGACGGAAGCGGCTGCGATTTACTTGACACGGCGCCTTACCTAGAGCGGCCATTTCCCCGTGGTCTCTGACACAGTAGCATTTCACCGCGCAAATAGAGTCCTTTTCGGGATCTCCCGGCTAGTGCTCTTTGCAATGTATTCGGGTGGTCTAAGGTATAATACTAGCTCTGGAATTCTCATTCCATGCTGAATTTCAGAAACCATAAGGTGTCCTTAGTACGCAGTATGCTGAGAGTGTGAAGCATTTTGGCTTCAGCAGGAGGCTGATCGCAGAATACAACAGCTATCAAGAACCGAGTGATTTACAACAGTTCGTCTTTGGCTTTCTTCAAAGGTCAATCTTTTTCCATTGACTCGTAGCTTTCAGAGTGTAAGAACGAGTAATGGCGCGGAAGTAACGTTTATTCGGTTGAGCGGTAGATGTTCTACAAATGGACTCCCAAGTAGCAGCAGAGTAAGAGCCATTAGTGCTACATTCTACGGTCAACAGCCTCACTGTCGTTCTTCGTACGAACCAGCTAATTATGTCTTATTGCTTTTAATGTCCACCTTTATGTAATCGAAATTACATTCATGATAATTATATACAGGGTGAATCACCCAACACTTGCACCGCAAATAATTCGGAAACGGAAATTGCGATTGATGTGCGGTTTTCACATAATCGATTGGTAGTCAGGGACTCGTATTTTTAGCCAACAAGTAGACTGTACTATTACTTAGAAAGTGTATTTTTCATGCAAACATACAGTTTTTAAATGGTACAGTGGTTTCTTCTATCATGTACTGGAATTTTTGACACCAGCTGTGTACAAAGAATTTTAAATGACATTTTTATCACGTTTAGTTTAGCAGCTACAACCGTTCAAAGTTTCGGTCGCGGAGGCTGCGATAGCGTAGCTAACTGGCCGAGTGGCTTGCCCCTGGGCACTGTCTCATGACAACCAGCCAAAAATTTGCCTCCGCCCCCAAAAATTTGAATGGTCGTAGCTGCCAAACTAAACGTGATACAAATGTCATTCAAAATTCTTTCTACTCAGCTGGTGTCAAAACCTCTAGTGCTTTATAGAAACAACAATTGTTCCATTCGAAAAATTGTATGTTTGCATAAAAAAATACACTTTCTAGGTATTTTTACAATCTGTTTATTGCCTAACAATACGAGTCCTTGACTACCAATCCATTCTGTGAAAACCGCGCATCAGTCACACTTTCCGTTTCCGCAATATTTTCGGTGTTAGTGTTAGGTGGTTCACCCTGTATACTACTATCGGCCGCGGTCGAGTAGCCGAGCGGTCTAAGGCGCCTCGCTGCGCAGCGCGCGGTTGCTCGCCGTCGGAGGTTCGAGTCCTCCCTGGGGCATGGGCATGGGTGTGTGTGTTTGTCCTTAGGTTAATTTACCTTACTTAAAGTAGTTTGTAAGCTACGGACTGATGATCACGCAGTTTGGTCCGATAGATTTACAAACATTTGAACATTTTACTACTATCGCCTGCGGTCAAAATTCGACCAATTTCCTACAGGTTGCCTACACAAGTTATTTTTCTTTTGTGCACATCTGTAGCAAAGCCTCTTTCGAATTATGTATTTCATTGGTCAACCTGTAAAATTAAAATGAAAAAAAATCAGTAATTCAATTTTCGTGTTCGCGTATTTATATGAAGACTAGTTGAAACGCCGGTATTTACTTATTCCACAGTGTAGCTAGTCCGTGTCTTCTCCCCTTCTCTCTTTCTTTGTCCATCTCTTCCTCTCGCGCTGTTCGTCTCATCCTCGCCCCCTCTTGACCCGTCTCTTCCACCACCCTCTCTCCTCATTCTCGTCCTGTATCTCTTCAACTCCGCCTCCTCAGTTCAACCCATCCTCCGCTATTCTTCTCCTTTTCTTTCTTGTGCCTTTTACCGCTTATGCAGGATGGCCGAGGTTGACTAGGAATTGACAATGTTAACTGTAAGGGCGGTTGAATGCACTGCCTTTGTCGCCTCTTCCTCTGCCTTGTATGAAGAACCACACGTAACTTCAAATGTTTGTTAAGCTTATGGGACTTAACTACGGGGTTATCAGTTCCTAAACTTACAAACTACTTATCAACTAGCTTATCCTAAGGACGGCAAAAATATCCATGCCCGAGGGGGGATTCGAACCCCCGACCGTAGTGGCCGTGCCTCAGTCCCCTCGGCCACCACGGCCGGCCCACCACACGTAATTATCAACTATAGTGGCGAGCAGTGAAGCAGTGTAAAATTTATTGCATTGCGGTTTCTGCCATTCGGTATCTTGTGAAGGTCAAGTGTACAAAGTTTAATCAGGATCGGAATAAAAATGTTCGAAAATAAATTATCCTCCACCATACGACATCTTAAATTTTATGAAGGCAGTGATCTTCTTATCGTTTGGAAGGGTAAGAGTGTAAAATTTCAGCAAGATCGGAGCAAAACTATAGATTTTGTCGGTATGTAAAAAAGCCTCCGTCATGCACAATACCTGTAATATCTCCTGAACTATGTGTTGTAGGTGGTTCTTAGCCCTACAAAAATTGTTACCTGATGATAGGGATGTATGCACCAAATGTGACTGAAATCGTTACAGTGGTTAAGAAGATGTGCAACACTGTCTCTTGATGGACAATTTCGCACATTTCATTGTTCATGATGGCATATCTCCTGAACTGTGTGTTGCTCGTGATGCTTACACCCACAGTAACCTTCTACATCTACATACATACTCCGCAATGCAGCGTAAGGTACGTGGCGGAGGGTACACTGTACCACTACTAGGCATTTCCTTTCCTATTCCACTCCCAAACTGAACGAGGAAAAAAAGAATGCCTATATGCCTCCGTACGAGCCCTAATTTCTCTTGTCTTTGTGATCTTTACGCGAAATGTAAGTTGGCGGCAGCAAGATCGTACTACACTCAGCTTCAAATTCCGGCCCTCTACATTTACTTAACAGAAATTCACGAAAAGAACGTCGTCTTTCTTCCAGAGATCCCCAATTGAGTTGCCGGAGCATTTCTGTGACACTCGCGCATTGGTCGAACCTACCGGTAACAAATCTAGCTGCTCGTCTCTGAACCGCCTCTATGTCTTCCTTTAAACTGATCTGCTGCGGGTCCCAAACACTTGAGCAATACTCAAGACGTGGTTGTACAAGCGTTTTATACGCGGTCTCCTTTACAGGTGAAGTACATCTTCCCAAAATTATCCCAATAAACCGAAGTCGGCTGTCCGCCTTACTCACAACTGTCCTTACATGCTCGTTCCATTTCATATCGCTCTGCAATGTTACACCTAGATATTTTAACGACGCGACAGCACCAAGAAGCTCACTACTAATGCTGTATTCGAACATTATGGGATTGTTTTTTCTACTCATGCGCATCACCTTACATTTTTCTACATTGAGAGCTAGCTGCCAATCTTCGCACCAACTAGAAATTTTGTCTAAATCATCCTGTATGCTATTACAGTCAGTTACAGACGACACCCTCCCATTCACCACAGCATCATCAGCAAACAGCCGCAAATTACAACTTACTCTGTCCATCAGATCATTTATATAGATAGAAAATAATAGCGGTCTTATCACACTCCCCTGGGGCACGCCTGACGATACGCTCGTCTCTGATGAACACTCGCCGTCGAGAACGTACTGCGTTCTATTACTTAGGAAGTCTTCCAGCCAGTCACAAATCTGTGAACCTATTCCATAAGCTCGTATCTTCGTCAGCAGTCTGCAGTGTGGCATCGCGTCGAACGCCTTTTTGAAGTCGAGAAAAATACAATCCGCCTGTTGCCCTTCGTCCATGGCTCGCAAGATGTCATGTGAGAAAAGGGCAAGCTGAGTTTCACACGAACGATGTTTCCTAAACCCGCGCTGATTCATGGAAAGAAGCTTTTCCGTTTCAAGGAAATTTACTATATTCGAACTGAGAATATGCTCTAAAATTCCACATGAAACTGATGTCAACGATATTGGCCTGTAATTGTGCGGGTCAGTTGTCTTTCCTTTCTTATACACGGGAGTCACCTGCGCTTTTTTCCAATCACTAGGAACTTTGCGCTGAATTATTCGCTATAAATGCAAGCTAAGTAGGGGGCCAACGCCGCAGAATAGTCTTTGTAAAACCGAACTGGTATTCCATCCGGACCAGCAGACTTTTTCGTTATTTAGCTCTCTCAGCTGCTTCTCTACACCGGAAATACCTATTGCTATGTCTCCCATTTCGGAATTAGTACGTTGATCAAATGATGGTACATTTGTGCAGTCCTCCTACGTGAAAGATTTCTTAAAGGCTAAATTTAGAACTTCGGCTTTCCGTATGCTTTCTTCTATTACTGCCCCGGAATGATCAACGAGTGACTGGACGGTGGGCTTTGACCCGCTTATCGACTTTACATAGGACCAGAATTTTTTCGGGTTCTCGGAAAGATCTTTTGCTAAGGCATGGCTGTGATAATTATTGTATGCTTCGCGCATCGATCTTTTTATAGACGCACGAATCTCTACTAACTTTTGGCTGTCATCATTGGCGTGTTCTTTTTTGAATCGAGAGTGCAACAACCTTTGCTTTCTCAGCAGCTTTCTAACGTTATTATTATACCACGATGGATCTTTTCCTTCCTCTTAGTTCGAAGGTCAAGTGGGTAAAATTTCACCACGAATGGAACAAAACTGTGGAATTTGTATGCAACATAAACACGCAAACCCACGAACATACGGAAATTATATATAAAGAAGAAGAAGATGGTATTCCTACATGTGCGAAAGTATAACATTGGTCTACTATAGCTATACATCATAAACAATTTTGGTAATCAATCAAAAGAATAGAACAATTTAAAATTAGTTCAATATTGAGCAGTTATCAATACCGGTATTGCTGTTATCAATTGGTATTATTGCTCACTGATATTATAACAACTTGTTCGTTTAAATAACATATAATTAAGCGTGTAAGACAAAGACTAATAGATCACATACAGTGGAAGTCCTTTACTACGTATTGTACCTATCACACAGAAAACTTGACAATCTTCCTTGACTGGTGATCCTTTACCATGTTCATCTCACTTCCAACAAAGGTGATAGTTAAAATAAAACAAGTTTTTAGTTCTACTGGAAATAAGCATTTCACAACGTGTAGAGGAACCGCTAATAGCCTACTACCATTTCCCTATAGGCACCTCCCATGATACCGTAATGGCATCGTTGATAAGTTGGTTTACCACACTAAAGAGAGCAGCTCCAACCCCAATTCTTCCTAACAGAAACAACAGCTGAAAACCTACATGTCGGGTCTACCTTCCTACAGGGACTCTCCCGTACGTGAGTTAAATGTATCCAGTATAAATTGTCCCAAGTATAACAGATCCCAAACAAAATAATAAAGTTTAATTAGAAGAACGGTATAAAACTTCCTGGAAGTTAAAATTGTGTGCCGGAAACGGGACTCGAACCTGGGACTGCCTTTCGCGAGCAAGCGCTCAACCACTGAGCTATTCCGACACGACTCACGGTTCGTCCTCACAACTTTACTTCTGGCAGTACCTGCCTCCTACTTTCCAAACTTCACAGAAGTTCTCCGGCGAGCCTTGCAAGACTAGCACTCCAGGAAGAAAGGATATGGTGGAGACATGGCTTAGCCACAGCCTATGGGATGTTTCCAGAATGAAACTTCTACTCTGTAGCGGAGTGTGCGCTTCTTCCTGGAGTGCTAGTCTTGCAAGGTTCGCCGGAGAACCTCTGTGAAGTTTGGAAAGTAGGAGGCGAGGTACTGGCAGAAGTAAAGTTGTGAGGACGGACTGTGAGTCGTGTCGGGATAGCTCAGTGGTACAGTACTTGCTTGCAATAGGCTAAGGTCCTAAGCTCGAGTCCCGGTTGCGGCACACAATTTTAATCTGCCAGGAAGTTTCATAACAGTGCACACTCCGCTGCAGAATGAAAGTTTCGCCGGCCGCGGTGGCCGAGGGGACTGAGGCGCTTCAGTCACGGTCTGCACGGCCACTACGGTCGGGGCTCGAATCCCCTCTCGGGCATGGATATTTGTGCCGTCCTTAATCTTAGTTAGTTGATATGTAGTTTGTAAGTTTAGGGACTGATGAACCCGTAGTTAAGTCCCATAGACTATACAAACATTTGAACATTTGAACATGAAAGTTTCATTCTAGAAGAACGGTAGATTAGACTGTAAATCTGAATTTACAATAAGAACCAGTCAGTCTGCTAATATGTTTTCCACATATAAGTGGGTAACTTTGTGGCCAAATAACTGCCATCAGTTTGGAAATTAAATAACTTTTTGCAACTCGACTAAAACGGAAAAATCTATTTCTGTATGTGTGGAATATTTGATGTTGTGACACGCCATGTGATTTCCCTGAGTTAAGTTTGCGAAATACCTCTATGTTGGAAAGTTACAGTTCTTGTGGAGTCAGTAGAGGAGACGGACAGTCCTGTGTGCAGTAGGCTTCATCTCTGAGATCTCGCCGGCGCTCCATTCAGCCCACGAGTGACGCCCGCACCCTGTCCTTTGTACTCTAACAAGGCTGCCCGGTACGTCTTCCCTGCATCTCCGCATCGCCAGGGCTCCGTACAGAAGCAAGCACACAACAACGATGGCTCATATCAGAATCTATCGAGTGCATTCTCTCTTATCAGACGCATTAGTACGGAGCATCAGTGAAGCACTGAAAATGATACCTCTCTGTGAAACTGATTAATTGTCCTCACCCACAAGCGCATTTCATTTATGTTGTAATCAGTTGGAAATAATCACTCTGATGGGAAAAGTAATTTAATGTACATAATTAGACGACGCCTCTCGACTGATTGGATAGCGGTTTCCGTGTCAGTTATTTCGTTAAATACTGGTTTGTTCTGTATATGTTGTACGGTCTGTACAACGTTATTTAATCACTTAAATCGCACAGTGTATATGATTTTTTTTCTGATGTTGAGTGGGAAAGATATTATGTCACGAAACTAATTATTTAAGTCACAATTCAGGGAAGTAAAATATTTTATTGAACTATTGAAACCCAAGTTTTGTAAAAGTTCATGGCCAACGAGAAAGACAGGTCCCGTCATATTTTTACAGCTCAGCATGCACGTCGTATAAAACAGACGAATAATAAACTCTACATATTGAAATGAAGACTCCATTAGGAGCAGTGTGCCCCACGACCATTAAATGTTAAATATCCAAAGAAAATTCAGCGTTGGTCGTAAATTTGTTTTTTATTATTATAGGTCGATTACGGCTAGTGAATAGACATCATCAGTGCAGTCTTTCACAATCGACTAGAATCATTACTGATCTTATTAATCCAGCCACAAGGCATAGCTACAAGCAGATACAAATGATGATTTTGCACTCTGATAACATCATCTGTATCTGCCTGTAGCTATGCCTTGTGGTTGGATTAGTAAGATCAGTAATAATCGCTGTTGAATCTTCCGGGATATGTGGTCGTGGTCGAAGAAACATATCTGCTCCTGAAGTTTCGTCCAGAGCTGCGCTGGACATCCTCAGAGGTGCTACTGGTAGCGGTGAGTCTTCCCGACTACCGTGAAAGCCTGCAAGATCAGTAATGTTTGTAGTCGAATGTGCAACTTACATTGAAGATGGCTATTCAGTAGCCGAAATCAGTCTGTAATAATAAACAAAACAAAATTTACGACCAATGCTGAATTTTCTTTGGAAACTCTACATAATACTTCGAATTATATGAATAGTATCTCCTCGTTTTTTGTATAGCTATTTAAAAATTAAAAAAGAAAATACACGCGATAATTCAGAAGTTCATAGGCCTATTACTAAACCGTTAAGTATGTACGTGCAATAGGACAACAACAAAAATCTACGAGACTGACTTTTGTTTCTATGAAGTGAAAGTGGTAAACATGTAGTAATATTACACTCATGTCTAGGGGAAAAATAAAAAAATTAAAAAAAATGAAAGCCGCGGTGGAATGGCCGAGTTCCTTGCAGCGGAAAGCACGGTTGCTCCCCGTCGGAGGATCGAGTCCTCCGTCGGGCATATGTATGTGTGTGTGTGTGTGTGTGTGTGTGTGTGTGTGTGTGTGTGGGTGGGTGGGTGGGTGGGTGGGTGGGTGTAGGTGTGAACATGGATATCGCGGCGCATCACCACCTACCGGTAAAATATGATTGAGACTTACGTTATCTCTATAAATCGACGTGGCCTTAGCAGATGTGCAGGATGCCTCGCAGACATATTCGCGAACTCTACCGTCAAATTAGTGACATTGGTGCATTATTGGCAGATGTGATGCATCCACCCGGAAAATTACAGATCGGGTGTGTCCATCCGATCGGGTGGTTCGTGGAAGGCCGTAGAAGACAACGATTGCGTCAGGTCGCACCATAGAGACCACCGTCGAAAAAATCGACGCCTCATTCGAGCGACATTTGTGACTTTATGTGGCTTCTCGTGTTGACCTAATTAAGCTGTATTGTCCAAACGAAAAATACACGAGACATGTATGGCTCTGTAAAAGAAATGGGCCTCTTGGAGTCTTAGGTGTCAGAGTTACATGTCAGGTACCAGATTGACTTTATAATGGTAAGGAATAGATTTAGGAACCAGGTTTAAAATTGCAAGGCATATTCAGGGGCAGATATAGACTCTGACCTAACTTATTGGTAATGAACCGTAGGTTAAAAAAATTTTTGTACAGCTTGTGGGACTTAACTACGGGGTCATCAGTCCCTAAACTTACAAACTACTTATGAACTACTTACAAACTAGGACGGCACAAATATCCATGCCCGAGGGGGGATTCGAACCCCCGACCGTAGTGGCCGTGCAGACCGTGACTGAAGTGCCTCAGTCCCCTCGACCACCGCGGCCGGCAAGTAGGTTAAAACTTAAGAGACTGCAGAAAGGTAGAAAGGTTAGGAGATGCAACGTGGACAAATTGAAGGAACCAGAGGTGGTTGAGAGTTTCACAGGGAGTATTGGGCAACGATTGGCTGAAACTGGGGAAAGTAATACAGTAGAAGAAGAATGGGTAGCTCTGAGGGTAGTTAAGGTCGCAGAGGATCATATGGGCAGAAGGACAAGACTTGATAGAAATCCCTGGGTAATACAGGATATACTGGACTTAATTGATGAGAGGAGAAAATATAAAAAATCAGGAAGTGAAGCAGGCAAAAGGAAGTACAAACGTCTGAAAAATGAGACTGACAGGAAGTGCTAAGCAGGAGTGGCTAGAGGACAAATTCAGAACCGTAGAAGAATGTATAACTAGGATAAAGATTGATACCGCCTACAGGAAAATAAAAGAGATATTTCGAGACAAGAAAAGCAGCTGTATGAATATGAAGAATTCAGACGGAAAACCAGTACTAAGTTAAAAGGGGAAAGCTGAACTGTGGAAGGCAGTATTCTAAAAATGGAAGACGAAGTGGAGGAAGTTGAGGTAGGAGATGTGAGACTGTGGGAAAAATTTGACAGAGCGCTGAAGGGTTTGAATCGAAACAAGGCCCCTGGAGTAGATGATATTCCGTCTGAACTGCTGATATCGTTAGAAGAGCCAGTCATGAGGAAATTGTTCCACCTGGTATGCAAGATGTATGGGACAGGGGAAATACTCTCCGACTTCAAGAAGAATATAGTAATTCTAATTCCAAAGAAAGCAAGTGCAGATAAATGAGAAAATTACAGAACTATCAGTTTAATAAGTCACGGTTGCAAAATACTAATTTATTATTTACAGACGAATGGAAAAACTTGTGGAATCTGACCTCGGGGAAGATCAGTTTGGATTTAGGAGATATATAGGAACACGGGAGGCAATACTCACATTACGATGTATCTTAGGATAAAAAGGCAAACCTACTTTTTTAGCACTTGTAGATTTTTAGAAAGCTTTCGACAATGTCGACTGGAGTACACTCTTTCAAATTCTGAAGGTAGCAGGGGTAAAATATAGGGAGCGAACAGTTATATTCAACCTATACAGAAACCAGACAGCAGTTATTAGAATGGAAGGGCAACAAAGGGACATAGAGGTGGGGAAGGGAGTAAGACAGGGTTGTAGCCTTTCCCCGATGTTGGTCAATCTGTACATTAAGCAAGCAGGGAAAGAATGCAAGGAGAAATTTGGAGAGGGAATTAAACTTCAGGGAGAAACAATAAAAGCTTTGCGGTTTGCCGATGACATAGTATTTTCTTCAGAAACTGCAAAGGATCTGAAAGAGCAATTGAATGGAATGGACAGTGTCTTGAAAGGAGTATATAAGATGAACATTAACAAGAGTAAAACGAGGGTAATAGAATGGAATGTCAGAAAATCAGGCGATGCTGATGGAATTAGATTAGGTAATGAGACAATAAAAGTAGTATATGAGTTTTGTTATTTGGGTAGCAAAATAACTTCTGATGGCTGAAATAGAGAATATATATAATGCAGATGGATATTGGAAGAAAAGCATTTTCAAAGAAGCGAAACATCCAATATTAATTTAAATGTTAGGAAGTCCTGTCTAAAAGCAGTTGTCTGGAGTGTAGCATTATATGGGCGCGAAACGTGGACGATAAGGAGTTCAGACAAAAAGATGTGGTGCTATAGACGAATGATGAAAATTGGATAGATCACGTAACTAATGAGGAGCTGCTTAACCGAATTGGGGATAAAGGAGTTTTTGGCATATCCTGACTAAGAGAAGGGATAGATTGGTGGGACGCATTCTGAGACATCAAGGAATTGTCAACTTGGCATTAGAAGGAAATGTGTGGAATAAAATCGTAGAGGGAGCCGAGGGACGAATACAGTAAGCAGATTCAAAAGTATTTAGGTTGCCGAACGTAATCTCAGATGAAGAGGCTTGCTCAGAACAGGGTAGCGTGGAGAGCTGCATCAAACCAGTCTACGGACTGGAGACCACAACAAAGAACTACGACTAATCAATAACTGCAAATATTACTTTGAACCTATAATCCTAGAGCGTGCTGCCACGAGCCTCTTGCCGGCAAAGTGCCAAGTAGCATAATTTAATTTTTCTGAATTTGCATTATCGGTCAATTTCTTAAATTTAGTTACTACTTCTGCTTTCAAGTGCTTCATTCTCAGGTATTTGATAAATTTTGTTGGTGTTTCTGTTTTCAAGGGCTATATCCTCTCGTCTTTTGGTACATACTGTGATTTTAAGTAATTTTACAGGGATGGATAGGGACTGCGCCTGGTCTGTGCAGCTTCAGGACGAGTTGACCACGGTACGTAAGCAGGTGGCTGTATTGACCGCGGTCAACAGTCTTCAGGCTGCTGACCTGGGCTGCAGTGTCACCAAGGTACCTGAGATGATAGCTGCAGTGCCTATGGTGCCTACTGCGACGTCTTCGAGACCAGATGTCTCTGTGGTCACAGTTTCTGAAGTTCCTGCCAGTCGACAACTGTGGAGGGGTGGAGGGGTGGGCAGAAGGCGAAACCGGGATCCTGCCATAAGGCTGTCCCCTTACACCTCAGCAATAGCTTTCAGGTAATATATGTGAGCCAGCAAGGTCTGCCTCTCCTGCTGCAGTAGTGGTCACTCCTTATGATAAGTCCAGACAGACGCAAAGGGTGGGTTTTCTAGTCATTAGGAGCTCCAATGTTAGGCAGATGATGATGCCCCTTAGGTAAATAGCGCGAATGTCGGGAAAGAATGCCAATGTGCACTCCGCTTGCCGGTGCTCTCATCCGAGATGTGAAGGACACTGTGGGTGCACCAGAATACAGATCATTGCTCATGTCGGCACCAGTGCCTCCTGCAGACAAGATTTAGAGATCATCCTCGGCTCCTTTAGGCGGCTAACGGATTTACCCTCGCTTGCGGGATAGAAGCGGAGCTATCGATTTGCAGCATCGACTCCAGAACCGATTTTAGTCCTCAGGTTTTAAGCAAAGGCTTAAGGCAAATGGGTGCAAATTTCTCAACGTCCGTTGTCGGGCAGAGAAATGTCAGGTGGAAGCGGCTACTAGAGTAGCGGAGTATGTGAGAAGTGTACATGGGGGTTTCTTAGACCCGTCAAGACGCATACTGATTCCGATCAAGGCATAACTCGCCACAACAAAATAGAGATAGGAAAGATGAATATTGTAATAGTTAATTGTAGGAGCTTCTATGGAGAGATCTCAGAATTCCTCTCACTTTTAGAAAGTCACAATGCCCACTAGGGGCGGAAAGGTGGCTCAAGCCAGATGTCAATAGTAATGAAATCCTAAACTCAAACGAAAAGGTATACCACAAGAGATAGGTGGAACACTGAAGGGGGTGGTGTGTTTATAGCGATAAAGAATACAATTGTCTCGAGCGAAATTAGTACAGACTCGAAATAATTTGGGTTAAAGTGAGCGTGAAAAGTGGCTAAAACATTGTCACTGGAAGTTTTTGTAGACCACCTGGCACAGCAGCAGTAGTAGCGAAAACTTAGAAAATATTTTTCGTAGATTTCGTAGTCATGTTATAGTTTTACGTAGAGATTTCAACTTACTCGATGTAGATTGGAAGACAAACGTGTTTCAGACGGGTGGAAGGGACAAAAAATCGAGCAATATTGTTCTAAGTGCTGTATACGAAAATGTCAGCGCAGATCAGCGAATCAGCGATCATAAGGCCAGAAGAGCATCAATGAATAGAGCTGTAAATAAAAATATCAAGACCGGTAGAATGATCTTATTTAGCGAAAAATGGGCACATCTCAGAGTACTTGACTGCTCAAAATGATAGTTTCGTCTCTGACAGTGTTGAGCAACGGTGGACAAAGTTGAAGTGCACCGTAAAAACGCGTAGATAAGTAGGTGCCAAGTAAAATTATGGGAGGTGGGGAAGATCCGCCGTGGTTCAACAATCAAATTAGAAAACTATTACGAAAGCAAAGAGAACATCACTGTAAATATAAACGCGGTCAGAGAGAGAGAAGAAAAATTTGGATGATAGTGTTATCAGTGCTTGCAGAGAAGCAAACTTTAAGTGATAGTGTTATTAGTGCTTCCATGTGACAAACTTTCAACGACTTTGACAGCAATGTTTTGTGTACCGATTTGGCAGAAACCCTAAGAAAATTTTGATCCTACGTCAAACACTCTGCGACCATAACGGTGTTGAAATAGAGGATGACACACAAAAGGCCGAAATATTCAATGACTTTTTTCCAAAGCTATAGTTCCTCTTCTAGGTAATCGCATGAACGACGAAGCGGCAGATATTGAAATAAGTGTCAGAGGGACGGAATAGCAACTGAAATCGCTCAACAGAGGAAATTCTGCTGGACCTGATGGTGTGCCAATTCGATTTTACACGGAGTATCCAAATGAACTTGCCTCACCAACTCCTTCTAGTAGCAGTGTACTGAAGGTCTCTAGAGAAACGAAGTGCTCTCAAGGATTGTGAAAAGGCGCAAGTCATTTCCGTTTACAAGAAGGACCGTCAATCAGATGCACAAAACTATAGGCTTATTTCTCTTACATCGGTCAGTTGCAGAATTTTGGAACACATTTCATGTTCAAATATTTGTCATTTCTGGAGGCCAGAAATTACCATCAATATGGCTTCCGAAAGCAACGATCATATGAAACACAACTCCCAGTATTCATCTACGAGATCCAGGTCACTAGGTACAGGGGCAGGTATATGCCACGTTTATTGAAATCTGCAAGGCATTCGGTAGCCTACCGCACAGTCGTCTAATGAGAAAAAGTGTGAGCATTTTAATAATATAGATTATATGTTAATGTTAGCTATAGTTCCGCTATACGCTTATTTCGGCTAAGAAGTTATCTTCAGGTGTTTCGTCTGAATACATAATATTTCGTACTATGTAGCATAATGTTTTATACCGAGTGGAAATGAAATTAATTCATACTACATTCTGACAAGCCGTTTATTTTGATTTATTGCGACGAAATGTATTTTATGATTTATAATATCTCATACATGTAAAGCAGTCAACAATCCGAAGATTGAACACCACAGTGCTTTACTAGGCATGGTCCTGTTTGGAGGTGGTATGCCGTTGCCATCCTCCAACCATCGAACTCACTTACCCAGCCATTTATAGGGGGACCTACGGTTACGTGGGTTCCGAACCATGGTGGTACTCGGTATTTTTCACATGAGCGATACTGCCAGAGGTGAAAGAAGTAGAAAGTGACAGATAAGAATCCTAGGACCTGGCGGAGATCGTACCCGCGACCTATACATTTGTAGTCTGGCACTCTACCAATGTGCAACCGAGGCTTACATATCACAACTTATAATAGTACCTTTTCAAATGAAAACTACATAATACGAAATAATATGAAACACTTATGCACTGCAGGCCAAACACCTCAAGATTGCTTCTTAGCCAAAATTTAGTGGAACTATAGCTAACATTAAAGAGTACAGTGTTATAAATATGCAGGGTGAATCAACTAACACTTGCACCGCAAATATTGCGGAAACGGAAAGTGCGATTGATGTGCGATTTTCACAGAATGGATTGGTAGTCAGGGACTCGAATTTTTAGCCAAAAAACAGATTGTAATATTACTTACAAAGTGTATTTTTTATGCAAATGGAACAATGATTGTTTCTATCATGCAGTGAAAGTTTTGACACCAACTCTGTACAAAGAATTTTGAATGACATTTTTATCACGTTTAGTTTGGCAGCTACAATAGTTCAAAGTTTCTGAGGCGGAGGCTGCGATAGCGTAGCTTACTGGCAGAGTGGTTAGCCCCTGGGGCACGGCCCACTGTCTCATGACCACTAGCCAGTCAGATACTCTGTCGTAGCCTCCACCCCCATAGCTTTGAATGGTTGTAGCTGCCAAACTAAATGTGATAAAAATGTCATTCAAAATTCTTTGTACACAGCTAGTGACAAAAATTCCAGTGCAAGATAGAAATAACCATTGATCCATTTGAAAAATTGTATGTTTGCATAAAAAATACACTTTCTAGGTATTTTTACAATCTGTTTATTGGCTAACAATACGAGTCCTTGACTACCAATCCATTCTGTGAAACCCGCACATCAGTCACACTTTCCGTTTCCGCAATATTTGCGGTGCAAGTATTAGGTAATTCGCCCTGTATAATTCGTATTATTAAAATGTCGTTGTATGACGTTACTAACACTGTGCACCTTGCAGATAATAAATTAAAAGTGTGAGCAGGTAGAATATCAAACTATCTGTGTGACTAGATTGAGAGGTTTCTAACTAACAGAACTCAGCATGTCAGTCTCAACGGAGAGGTTTTCATTATAATAGATAACATCGGAAGTTCAGTGAGGCTTTTTGCGGATGACGCAATAATGTATCTATCGAGGTCGTCCGAACAATGGGGGAAAAGAAACGAAATGCAGAATGACCTGCAGTGTATCGACGCTTGGTGCAGGGAGAGGCAATTGAGCCCCAATATAAACCAGTACATAGAAAGACAGATCATTTATTAAATAAAATCACGTAGCAGCAGGACAAACGCTCGAAGCAGTTACTTCTATATAACATCTCTGAGTAGACATAAGGGACGATTTGAAACGGAACGTCCATATAACACCAGGCAGATGCCAGACTGAGACTGATGAGAAGAATCCCCAGGAACTGTAGTTCGTCAGAAAACTCTCGTTCGGCCAGTGCTTGAATGTTGCTCTTCAGTTTGCGACTTGATAGATGACGCAGAGAAAATCCAACGGAAAGCAGCACGCTCATTTAGTAAGCGCGAAAGCGTCACGGAAATGTTTAGAAAATTCCTTCAGTGGAAGACGTTGCAAGTCAACACAGGAATAAGATTTTAGAGATTACAGCCCACACCGAGATATAAGGTCAATAAATTTTTACCGCGAACCATAAACGACTGGATCAGGTCGTAGTGACAATGTTATGCAAAGTACACACCGTCATACACTATGAGGTAACTTGCGGAGTATAGGTGTAGAGGTGAAGTAGATCCTACAGTCAGACACTCTATACATAGGCTAACGTTGTCAAAATAATGATGAAATGCAGAAGAAATATAAATAATTAATTAATTAAAGAAGTTTTATGCTAACGTTTGTAAATGATGCAGGAAACACCGGATAACTCAGTTGAATAATATGTATTCAAATACCTGTGTTGTTCCATTGGAAGTGGACTCACACAAACAAAAGTAATATATTAGATAATAATAATAATATGGTTTTCCGTTCCGCAGGACCTAATTGAGGAGTAAGACTCCATGATTGTGGAACAAGTCAATACATGAAGTTTAACACAAGAACGGTAATAGAAAATTTTTCAGTAGTCCTATGCACAGGACACTTAAGACTAAGTGAAAACAATCGATAAAGAAAAAATGAATTAGCTTAATTGATTAATTTTTCTAGGAGTTCCTCGATAGAATACAAGGAGTGAGCCATGAGGTAACTTTTCAATTTAGGTTTGAAAGCCTGTGGGTTAGTGCTAAGATTCTTTACTTCTTGAGGCAGCTTATTGAAAATGGATGCTGCAGAATACTGCACGCCTTTCTGTACGTCAAGGTGGTGTGATGCAAATGTAGATTCGACTTCTGTCTACTATTCACCGAGTTAAAGCTACTAACTCGTGGGAATAAGCTGATATTATTAACAACACACTACATTAAAGAAAAAACGTATTGTGACGCCAGTGTCAAAATTCCCAGTTTACTGAAAAGGAGTCGACATGAAGTTCGTGAACTTACACCACATATTGCGCGGACCGCCCGTTTCTGAGCCAAAAATACTCTTTTTGTTTCAGTCGAGTTATCTCAAAAAATAACGCCGTACTTCATAAGTGAATGAAAGTAAGCGTAGTAGACTACTTTTCGAGTCGACAAATCACTTATTTCAGATATTGTTCTAATGGTAAATAAAGCAGAATTTAGTTTTGGAACAAGCTCCTGAACATGGGCTTTCCACGACACCTAGAAATTTAAACTGTTCAGTCTCACTTATCATATGCCCATTATGTGTAATCAAAATGTCAGCTTTCGTCAAATTTAGAAATTGTAAAAACCTAGTTTTACTGTTATTTAACATCAACTTGTTACCTAAAAGCCATGAACTTATCTCTTGAACTGCATTATTTAATACTGTGTCAATATTACGAACAACATCCTTCACCACCAAGCTGGTATCATCAGCAAACAAAATTATTTTACAATCAATATGTTATACTAGAAAGGCATATCATTTATATAAATAAGAAACAGCGATGGTCCCAAAACAGAACTCTGGGGCACCCCACACTTAACTGTGCCCCACTGCGATTGTACGTCATAGGCATTTTCAACACTGCGGAGAATTACCTTTTGTTGTCTATTATTAAAGTAAAAAGTGTACCAGTTGTGAGCTATAATTATCAGAAGAGATGCGTTAACTGCGTTATGACAATGGTAGCAAACTATCCAACAAAGTAATCATCGACCATGCTTAGATACTAAGTCCCTTTAGCGATCACACAACTGGAAATAATTGTTAGCTCAAAATAGTTTAAATCTGATTCCAACGAATAACATAGCAACACTCGTAAAATTCCTTGTAAAATCTCACACACTGTTCAGTTACAAATCCAAAGTATAATAGGTAAAATCTCAAGTTCTTAGACTGACACTCACTAACCCTTCCCATTGTTAAAGTTAGGGCAAAGTAATCGTTTGCCGCACATACTCTAATATTGTCGCAAAGCGGGCAGGTCCTTCTTCTTCCAGGACAAAATTGAAGTGTCCTTGCAGCTGGCAAAGATCTCTCCACACGAGCTGTCCAAGTATTTCACTTGTCCACAGCAGTCTTCTGCCCTAGCCACTCTCTCATTGGCAGATCGCCAACCCCTACAAAAGTATGCTTAACAAAAAAATATTTGTTTTCAGTTAACGTTGACCACTTCCACACTAACCTAACATTTTATAATTTATTGAATAGAAAATTTATAATCATTCAGTGCAAATAATGCAGAAAATAAATAAATGAACAAGCCAGCCTCAATGAGCTTGATTGCTCATACAACACAATATTTTGTGAAAGTTATTTGCAGATGAGATAGATATTGTGTACATTAACTTCTGTTGTTTCCATTATATTAAAAATACTGTAGGTTCATTGAGATGCGCCTAATTTTTCCGAGTTCAGTAGTATATTTGGATTTGCTATAGGTCATCGGGGTGAATTTTGCATTCACAAGTATAGCAAAGTTTCAGCTCAGTTTGATATTGACCGCCAGCTTTGAAAAATACTTAGACCGGCCCTGCCCATTGTATCATCCAGCATTTTCGCTAAGCGATGGGTTTATCCAGGTTCCAGGTCCAGATATCTGTGAAGAACCAGAAAGGACGCTTCCCACTCCAGCTGCACGCTGCCATCTGCTTCCTGGTAAACAATGTTCCACGTCTTACGTCTTTACAAAGGATAAAGATTCCCCGGTATTTTTGTTACTTTTCAAATTGAAAGACAGAGCTGCATTCTCCAGCCAAATTAGTCTAGGACCTTTATGCAATGAATAGGAAAAAATTAGGGGAGAGATGAAATCTTTTGTAACAGTCCCAGTCTGATGGCCTAGTTAACATACTCAAAGTCCCCGAATCTCCGGCCTGTGTAATCACGGTTATGACATCATCAATATGGCCAACTAAGAAATATGTGCTGTAATTTTTGAACGGCTATAAATTCCCACAGAATTAACATAAAAGGTCCTTTTTGCACCAAATTACAAAGGAAGGGGTGCAAACGCATTATGCAGCAATATATAACGTAGCCTATATATAACATTCCTTCTGAGTGATATTAATCGAGCCGGCCGCGGTGGCCGAGGGGACTGAGGCGCTTCAGTCATGGTCTGCACGGACACTACGGACGGGGGTTCGAATCCTCCCTCGGGCATGGATATTTGTGCCGTCCTTAGTCTTAGGTAGTTCATAAGTAGTTTGTAAGCTTAGGGACTGATGACCCCGTAGTTAAGTCCCATAAGTTCTACAAACCTTTGAACCTTTTTTTGATATTAATCGAAAAGGAGGAAATATAATTTTTCATACATTTGTATACGTTACTACAAAGTTCGTTGCCCTGGTGTAGCAACAGTTTATCTATATTTGAATTGAAAAGTAGTCTCTGTTGCAAATTATAAAATTTATATCTTTTTAGCTCGTTTCGTGCTTTTGGAGCATCTTCAGAACACTGTAACCGAGAAAATATGCAAATGTCAGTTTCATGCCGCGGACCTATCCACTACATTATTAGGAAACAATGAATTGGGGGCGTGAACATACCTCAGAAACAACTGGATGGCATTAGTTGGCCTAAAAGCACACGATGCTCAGCATTTTGGACTGGATAAAATCTGAGGATTTAATCAAAAGCATCGCCAAGAGTTATAAGAGGTGGGACAAAAAGTTCCTAAAGTGAAAGGTAGAGAATTTAAAAAACAATCGTGAATGTACAGTGGTAAGCAGAGCGCGTGTGGTTACCACATCAGCAGCGTTGTTTTGGATAGGTCTGCGTTCGCAGAATGAGTATCGATACATCACTTTAACAAACGTAACGGCGCGGACAGCTGATAGTCATGTGACGTGAGGTACCGGATTATAGCAAACGCCGCTATGCGGCGCTGATAAACGCCGTTATGCGTAACTAAGATTTAGGCGGTTAAATTTGAATGATAAAATCGATCAACCTGGTTGCAAATTATTAAAGTATGGAATTAATAACAATGGATGGTAGTAATGACGTGTAAAATTATATAGTCATCTATAGTGTTCTATGACTGCATACATTTATAATTAATTTCCAAGATCAACAATATGAATGAGAAACAATGTTCCCAAAACAGATCCCTACGCCTTCCCACACTTAACCATACCACATTGGGAGTGAAAATCATATTTTCGACACTGCTGTCTGTTATTTAAGTAAGAGGTGAACCAACTGTGATCTACTCCCCATACTTCACAATTTTCCAACTTCTGAAACAATACTTTGTGACCAACACAATCAAACGCTTTTGTTAAATCAAATGTTACTCATAGAATTTTCTTTCAATCTTTCCAGTGACTCACAGAGAAAAGAGAATATAGCATTTTCGGTTGTTAAACCACTTCTCCACTCCCATGAACCACAGACATTGCCGAGGTGGGGTGGCTTGCGTGCCTCAACGATACAGATAGCTGTACCGTAGGTGCAACAACAGCGGAGGGGTATCTGTGGAGAGGCCAGACAAACGTGTGGTTCCTGAAGAGGGGCAGCAGCCTTTTCAGTAGTTACAGGGGCAACAGTCTGGATGATTGACTGAGGTGGCCTTGTAACATCAGCTAATGTGGCTTTGCCACACAGCTACTGCGAACGGCTGAAAGCAAGGGGAAACTACAGCCGTTACATTTCCCGAGGACATGCAGCTCTACTGTATGAACATATGATGATGGCATCCTCTCGGGTAAAATATTCCGGAGGTAAAAGAGTCCCCCATTCGGATCTCCGGGCGGGGACTACTCGGGAGGATGTGATCATCAGCAAAGACAGTACTGGCATTCTGCAGGTCAGAGCGTGGAATGTTAGATCCCTTAATCGAGTAGGAAAATTAGAAAATTTAAAAAGGGAAATGGATAGGTTGAAGTTAGATATAGTGGGGATTAGTGAAGTTCGGTGGCAGGATGAACAGGATTTCTGGTCAGGTGAGTATAGGATTATAAATACAAAATCAATTGGGGGTATCACATGAGTGGGATTGATAATGAATAAGAAAATAGGAATGCGGGTAAACTACTATGAGCAGCACAGTGATCGCATTATCATTGTCAAGATAGATACGCAGTCAACACCGACAACAGTAGTACAGATTTATATGCCAACTATACCGATGATGAGGAAATCGAAGAAATATATGAGGAGGTAAAGGAAATTATTCGGACAATTAAGGGAGAGGAAAACTTAATTGTTATGGGAGACTGGAATTCGGTAGTAGGACAAGGAAGGGAAGGAAGATAGTAGGTGAATATGGTCTGGGCAAAAGGAATGAAAGAGGAAGCCGCCTGGTAGAATTTTGCACAGAACATAATTTAGAATCACAAAAGAAGGTTGTATACGTGGAAGAGACCAAGAGACACCGGGAGATACCAGATAGATTTTATAATGGTAAGGCATAGATTTCGGAACCAGGTTTTAAATTGCAAGGCATATTCAGGGGCAGATATAGACTCTGACCATAACTTATTGGTAATGAACTGTAGGTTAAAAAAATGTTTGTACAGATTGTGGGACTTAACTACGGGGTCAGATATTAAAATTGGTTCAGCCTAGAGGCAACATACATCCATACATACATACATTGTTATAGGTAAGATTAATTGGCTTCCTTGTATAATCAATTATAAAAATCGATATTAATTACAAATCTTTTTTTATTCTATGAGACTGGACTTGTTTGGTTATTAGTCTCTAGGCATTCAAACTACTTAAACTAAGTTAAACTAACCTAAGGACAACACCGAGACACAAGAACACACCCATGTCGAGGGAGAACTCGAACGACTGACGGCGAGCAACTGCGCGCTCAGCAGAAAGGCGCCTTGGAGCTCTTGGCCACTTAATCGCAGCAATCAAATGTTAAAATGTTAGTAAACGCAACGGAAAAAGTGCTGAGATCATCCGTCAGTGCACGGCAGTAGCCGCGTAGTCTACAAGCATTATACTACGGACTGGGCATCCACTCCCGTCGGAGGTTCGAGTCTTCCCTCGAGAATGGGTGTACGTGTTGGTTTAAGTAGTTTGTAAGTCTAGGGACTCATCAGTTTGGTCCAATAGCTTTACAACTATTTGAACATTCGATTTCATCGGTCCATAGACTTCTAAACTACTTAAACTGTCTTGAGCAGTTAAACCGGCAACCCACGCGCAATGGAAATATTCTAGACCTTATAGCCACAAACAGGCCTGACCTCATTAACGATGTCTGTGTAGAGACAGGAATTAGTGATCATGATATCGTCATAGTGTCGATGGTGACCAAAGTTCATAAACCAGTCAAGAAGGCTAGGAGCGTGTTTTTGTTGGGAAAAGCCGACAAGCTAATGTTACGATCGCACTTAGAAAATGAATGGGCATCGTTTAATTCTGGGACTATGGATGTAGAGGAATTGTGGACTAAATTTAAATGCATTGTTAATGAAGGGTTAGAGAAATATGTGCCAGTAAAGACGATTAAGGATGGAAAAGATCCACCGTGGTATAATAATAATGTTAGAAAGCTGCTGAGAAAGCAAAGGCTGTTGCACTCTCGATTCAAAAAAGAACACGCAAATGATGACAGGCAAAAGTTAGTAGAGATTCGTGCGTCTATAAAAAGATCGATGCGTGAAGCATACAATAATTATCACAGCCATACCTTAGCAAAAGATCTTTCCGAGAACCCGAAAAAATTCTGGTCCTATGTAAAATCGATAAGCGGTTCAAAGCCCACTGTCCAGTCACTAGTTGATCATTCCGGGGCAGTAATAGAAGAAAGCAAACGGAAAGCTGAATTTCTAAATTTAACCTTTAAGAAATCTTTCACGCAGGAGGACCGCACAAATATACCATCATTTGATCAACGTACTAATTCCGAAATGGGGGACATAGCAATAGGTATTTCCGGTGTAGAGAAGCAGCTGAGAGAGCTAAATACGAAAAAGTCTGCTGGTCCGGATGGAATACCAGTTCGGTTTTACAAAGACTATTCTGCGGCATTGGCCCCCTACTTAGCTTGCATTTATAGCGAATCTTTAATTCAGCGCAAAGTTCCTAGTGATTGGAAAAAAGCGCAGGTGACTCCCGTGTATAAGAAAGGAAAGACAACTGACCCGCACAATTACAGGCCAATATCGTTGACATCAGTTTCATGTGGAATTTTAGAGCATATTCTCAGTTCGAATATAGTAAATTTCCTTGAAACGGAAAAGCTTCTTTCCGTGAATCAGCACGGGTTTAGGAAACATCGTTCATGCGAAACTCAGCTTGCCCTTTTCTCACATGACATCTTGCGAGCCATGGACGAAGGGCAACAGGCGGATTGTGTTTTTCTCGACTTCAAAAAGGCGTTCGACACGGTGCCACACTGCAGACTGCTAACGAAGATACGAGCTTATGGAATAGGTTCACAGATTTGTGACTGGCTGGAAGACTTCCTAAGTAATACAACGCAGTACGTTGTTCTCGACGGCGAGTGCTCATCAGAGACGAGTGTATCGTCAGGCGTGCCCCAGGGGAGTGTGATAGGACCGCTATTATTTTCTATCTATATAAATGATCTGATGGACAGAGTAACTTGTAATTTGCGGCTGTTTGCTGATGATGCTGTGGTGTATGGGAGGGTGTCGTCTGTAACTGACTGTAATAGCATACAGGTTGACTTAGACAAAATTTCTAGTTGGTGCGAAGAATGGCAGCTAGCTCTCAATGTAGAAAAATGTAAGGTGATGCGCATGAGTAGAAAAAACAATCCTATAATGTTCGAATACAGCATCAGTAGTGAGCTTGTTGATGCGGTCGCGTCGTTCAAATATCTAGGCGTAACATTGCAGAGCGATATGAAGTGGAACGAGCATGTAAGGACAGTTGTGAGTAAGGCAGACAGCCGACTTCGGTTTATTGGGAGAATTTTGGGAAGATGTACTTCACCTGTAAAGGAGACCGCGTATAAAACGCTTGTACGACCACGTCTTGAGTATTGCTCAAGTATTTGGGACCCGCAGCAGATCGGTTTGAAGGAAGACATAGAGGCGGTTCAGAGGCGAGCAGCTAGATTTGTTACCGGTAGGTTCGACCAATGCGCGAGTGTCTCGGAAATGCTCCGGCAACTCAATTGGGGATCGCTGGAAGAAAGACGACGTTCTTTTCGTGAATTTCTGTTAAGTAAATTTAGAGGGCCGGAATTTGAAGCTGAGTGTAGTACGATCTTGCTGCCGCCTACTTACATTTCGCGTAAAGATCACAAAGACAAGATAAGAGAAATTAGGGCTCGTACGGAGGCATATAGGCATTCTTTTTTTCCTCGTTCAATTTGGGAGTGGAATAGGAAAGGAAATGCCTAGTAGTGGTACGGTGTACCCTCCGCCACGCACCTTACGGTGAATTGCGGAGTATGTATGTAGATGTAGATGTAGAAACTAACCTACAGTAAGGACAATACACACACCCATGCCCGAGGAAGCACTCTAACCTCCGGAGGAGTGGCCACCGAGTACATAGCGTGACGTCTTAGACCACGCGGTCATTCCGCGCGACGCTCTATGTATAATAATTAACACAATGAATACTATGGTTATACAATCCTCGGCATGTAGAATCTATATATACATACTAATATCATAGTATAGCGTATATGCTATGATTAAGTGTCAAGGGTAACCGCAACCATGGTCTCCGAGCTGATAGTCCATGCTGCTGCAAACGTCGTCGAACTGTTCGTGCAGATGGTTGTTGTCTTGCAAACGTCACCATCTGTTGACTCAGGTATCGAGACGAGGCTGCACGATCCGTTACAGCCATGCAGATAAGATGGCTGTTACCTCGACGGCTAGTGATACGAGGCCGTTGAGATCGAGCACGGCGTTCCGTATTGCCCTACTGAACCTACCGATTCCCGATTCCATATTCTGCTGACAGTCAGCCACGAGCGCCCTCTGCTACAACTCTGCTCGTGGCCAGCACTGAACGACATCGTCCACTTGGAACTAAGATAGGAACCAGTTAACACTTGGGAATCAGATAGGCACCAGTGAAGACTTGACTATCAGGTAGGCACTAGGAATTATCAGTAGGCAGGCCTCTATCTATGTATCAGCGTTCTGCAGTCAAGAACTATGTAAAAGTTAAGTATAACTACGTCTCTATGAAATATATATCTTATTCTAATTGAGTCTAGTGTTTCCAGTTTCTGCTGTCCCACTGGCTGCACATCTCCGTACCTGCACACGCGTGCATCCTTTATTCCTGTGTCGGTCTGTTTCTACTCGGCCACCGACACCTACAACCGGCAGAAGCGAGACATAAAAGTGGTGACGAGGCTGGGACACAAAAGATATTAGTACATTACTGACAGATCATTGATTTATTCACTGAATCCCAGACAATGTTGTCAAAAATTTTCAATATTTTGGCAGATTAAGGGCTGGCTATAAGGTAAAATGGCAGCTTTTCTTTGATCTTTCGTGTCTTGTCACGAGTCTCATCGGAATGCTGTGACTTATTTTCAGGTTCCGGAGCAGCTGCGCGTGAAGCAGCGGAACAAGAGACGTAGTGTGGGCTCAGCGTGGCGTTAACTGGCCCGTTCCTGGGCCACGGCTGGCGGAGCAATAACGCGGCCGGCGCAAGCCGACCGAGAGGGCGCAGTGGCGCGTGGCCCGCCGTGCCCCTGCCCGTGCCCGTGAAATACAGCCGCGCCGCGCCGGACGCGGGGCTGCGGAAGTCGAGCGGGCGGGCGCCTTACACTGCTCGCGCAGCATCTAGGGGTGCCGAGGTCGTCCGTGCGGATGCACCTTCACCGTCTCAGTAGGGGAATCACTGAATATCCGCGAATTTAAATGTTGCGGTAAATGCAACTGCGCGAAATATGACATGCTGTTTGTGGGCAACCCTTCTACGAGGGTATGCTGATAAGTAATGTCTCCAATTTTTTTCTGTCTGTTCGCAGCATGGTTGAGGTTTCGCATGTCCTGCAAATTACTCGGTTGTCCTTGCCACGTAGCGAGTGGGGGTACAGCCGAGGTCGTCCGTGCGGATGCACTTCACCGTCTTAGTAGGTGAATCACTGAATATCCGTGTATTTAAATGTTGCGGTAAATGCAACTGCGCGAAATATGACAGGCTGTTTGTGGGCAACCCTTCTACGAGAGGATGCTGAAAAGTAATGTCTTCAATTCTTCTTGTCTGTTCGCAGAATGGTTGAGGCTTCGCAAGTCGCCGGCCGCGGTGGCCGAGGGGACTGAGGCGCTTCAGTCACGGTCTGCACGGCCACTACGGTCGGGGGTTCGAATCCCCCCTCGGGCATGGATATTTGTGCCGTCCTAGTTCATAAGTAGTTTGTAAGTTTAGGGACTGATGACTCCGTAGTTAAGTCCCATAAGCTTTACAAACATTTGAACATTTGATTTTTGTTTCGCATGTCCTGCATATTACTCGGTTTTCCTTGCCACGGAGCTGATGCGAAGTACAACCCTCTGCCGCTAGAGGGCTTCGAGTAGTACCGAGTAACACGGCGGTCTGTAACTTTCGCCGTCTTAGTAGGGGAATCACTGAATATCCGTGTGTTTAAATTTTGCGGTAAATGCAACTGCGCGAAATATTACAGGCTGTTTATGGCAACCCTTCTAGAACGAGGGGTGCTCAAATGAAGAATTACGAAACGCCTTAACAACCAAAACGGTTGAAATTTGAATATGCCGCCTCGGTGTAACATAGTGCGACATCTGAAGTCGTCGCCTCCCCCTAAAAAAAATTCACGGCTGTGCCGTCAGAGGGCAAGGTAATGCCGCCGCGGTGGAGTAGCCGAGCCGTCTAAAGCGTCTCGCTGCGGAGCGCGCGGTTGCTCGCCGTGGAGGTTCTAGTCCTCCCTGGGACATGGGTGTGTGTGTTTGTCCTTAGGTTAGTTTACCTAGGTTTAAGTAGTTTGTAACCTACGGACTGATGACCACGCAGTTTGGTACGATAGATTTACAAACATTTGAACATTTTTTGAACAAGTTAATGCCCTCCGTTTCTATATATTCAGTCATGAATTTATTATTAACAGTCCGTCCCAATTCAAAAGTAAAAGCAGTGTTATATTTGGAGATACGAAAAACAGTTGTATGAATATCAACTTATGAATAACCAGTTCTTAGCAAAGAAGGGAAAGCTGAAAGGTGCAAAGAGTAAGGAAAACTTAGAGGCAATATTGTAAGAAGGGGAGAAGAAGTAGATGAGGATGAAATAGGAGGTACTATACTCAGAGATGACAGAGCACTGAAAGACCTATGTCGGAACAAGGCCCCTGGAGTAGATGACATTCTCTCAGAGATACTGAAGTCTCTGGAAGAATCAGCAATGACACCTGGTGTGTAAGATGTATGAGACAGGCGAAGTACCCTCAGACTTTAAGAAAAATGTAATAATCCCCATTCCAAAGAAAGCAGGCGCAGACAGGTGTGAAAACTACATAACCATCAGTTTAATAAATCATGGTTGCAAAATGAATTATTTACAGAAGGATGGAAAAGCTGGAAGATGCCGACCTCGGGGAAGATCAGTTTGGGTTCAGGAGAAATGAAGGAACACGGGATGCAATACTTCACGAAAAGGCAAACCTACATATCTAGCTTTTGTAGATTTGGAAAAGGCTTTTGATAATATCGATTGGAATAAACTCTTTCAAGTTCTGAAGCAAGCAGGAGTAAAATAGAGGGAGCTTAAGGTTATTTACAACTTGTACAAAAACCAGACAGCGGTTGTCAGAGTTGAAGGGCATGAAAGGGATGCAGTGGTTGGGAAGAAATTAAGACAGGGTTGTAGCCTTCCTCCAATGTTATTCAATTTGTACATTGAGCAAGCTATAAAGGAAAGCAAAGAGAAATTTGGAGAAGGAATTAAATTTCAGGGTGAAGAATTAAAAATATTGTGTTTTGCCGACGACACAGTAATTCTGTCAGAGTCTGCAAAGGACCTGGAAGAGCAGTTGAACGGAATGGCTAGTGTGCTGAAAGTTGCATATAAGATGAACATTAACAAGAGCAAAACTAGGGTAATGGTGTGCTCTCTAAGAAAATCATGTGAAGCTGAAGGAATTACATTAAGTAACGAAACAATAAAGGAGGTAGACGAGTTTTGTTACTTGGGCAATAAGATAGCAAATGATGGTCGCAGTACAGATATAAAATGCAGAATGAGAACGGGTAGAAAAGCGTTCTTGAAAAAGAGAAATTTGTTAATGAAGAGGTACTGAACAGAATTGGGGAGAAAATGAATTTCTTGCATACCTTGACTAAAAGAAGGGATCGATTAGTAGGAGACATCAAGGAATTGTGAATTTAGCGTTGGAGGGAAGTGTGTGGGGTAAAAACCGCAGAGGAAGACCAAGAGATGGATACAGTAAGCAGATTAAGACAGATGTAGGTTGCCATTCTTATGTGGAGATGAAGAGGCTTGCTCAGGATAGGGTATTGTGGAAAGCTACATCAAACCAGTCTCTGGACTGAAGACCACAACAACAGCAGCAGCAGTGTGCATAGCTAGAACACTAGGAGAAAGTGTGCTAATTAATATTCAAGTTTAAATCTAACTTTTACACAGGAAGGGGTGAATTATGCTACCACAAACGTCTTCGGTCACTTACCAAGTAGCAACAAAAGTCTGACAGATAGCCAACTGGTATATAAAATGAAATTAAAGGAATTTCTGAATGACAACTCCTTCTACATTTTGGATCAATTTTTAGATAAAACTTTCAAAAAATTAAAAAAAGTCTAAAAGATAAAAATTAAAATATCCTTAAAATATTGTCATGTATAGACACCATTTACTAATCTGACATGTGCCACATCATCACAAAATGTCGTCTATATACGGTCTATGGAACAAGTATAAATGTAATCTAATCCAACGTCAGAGGTATGATAATCATCGAATTCCTCGAGGATGGAAAAACCTTTACCAGTAACGTGTTTCTGTGAGACACCCCGTAGTCTCCGTAGCCTGGGCTGCTCACGGCCTCTGAGCACTCAAAGTGCCCTTCTGAAGAATACAGAGGCGCGCACCTCCGCCGCTACCGACTCCTGCTCACACCATTCGTCCACCTCCATTCCACGTTTTTCCAGGTGATGGAACGACGACTGTCTGGATGAACACAAAATCTTGATTCATCTGAACAGAACCCGGTGCCATTCTTTACGACTCCATTCCTGATGTTACTCCTCCCAGTTTCTGCTGAATAAACAGTGTCTTGGTTTTAATGGTACACGCACCATAGGGCTCCGAGCGTAGAGTCCACAATCCCCAACGTGATTCGGACTGGTTGTGTCAGTATCGCGCGTCCTATTGCTGCCTGGAGGGTGCGTTGCAGCTGAGTTGCATTCAGCACCTGTCTCGAAGGGCTGTTAACCGGAGACAACGGTCATCTCTTGCTGATGCTTCTCTAGGACATCTAAATCAGGTTTGATATGAATTACATTTTGTTGTAATCAGTGTCACTTCGTATTATGGGGAAATCATCTTCCAACACCTTCACATAATGCTCGGTAGTCACTGTATCATCTCGAAATATCGCTTTGATTACGTCGTGACTCTACATTGCACGCCACCAGTCACCCGTTGAGAGTAAGGAGACTTGTACGCTGCGAGATGCGGATTCTCCGTCCCCCAAAGGCGCCAATTTTACTTTTTTGAAGAACCCATGTAAATAAAAATGGGTTCATCGATAAACCACACGTGTGCGCATGCGTATATTAATTCCCACTAGGCCCCGGGGACATGAAGTTTCAACGACCTAACGGAAACCGCATAGAAGTTATGACGACTTTATTTCATACAAGCGTCCCTCCCCGGCTTCGCACCGGCCGCAGAGCATAATACCAAGTTCCGCAGACAAGTCTTTGCGATGAATGTCTCTCGCGGCCCAACGTAGCTAGATCATTAACAAACACTGGTTTAAACTCAGCGGTGATTATTCACCACTTCTCACACACGTCCAAGAGCATAGAATGAACTGACTTCGGCTGGAAGTTACAGAGCATATACACACAAACAAAAAGTTCGGGAACATTATTTCTCTATACATCTTGGTATTGGAACTGTGTGTTTAAATTGTAAAGTACAGACAGGGCGGGTCTCGAACATAGGACCCTTTGCTTCAGCGTCCAACACCCACTGCTGCTGTCTTTCAGCACTTGTGACAATATTACGCAACGTTATGTCTTGACCGTTATTGAAGCCTGAATGTCGAATCTGCGTAATCATCGAAACAATAAACTTAAGCCGGCCGCGGTGGCCAAGCGGTCTGCGGCGCGCCAGTAACGGTCTGCACGGCCACTACGGTCGGGGTTCGAATCCCCACTCGGGAATGGATATTTGTGTTGTCTTTAGTATTAGCTAGTTCATAAGTAGTTTCTAAGTTTAGGGACTGATGACCCCGTAGTTAAGTCCCATGAGTTCTACAGACATTCACAATTCAATAAACTTAATTTCACAGGTATGTTAACGTTGGCCACACACAATATATCACATTTCCGATAAGTATTTATTGTTCTACTTCTTAAATTTTCGCTCGCCACTCTCACCCACTACTTCGTACCTCAATAAATTATATACCTTATAATGTCGCGTGAATTACACCGTCCTTTGGGGAAAACCGCATGCAAGTTTTTGAGACAGACAGGCAGACGCGGCTGGAGGACTTTGTTTTGGTATGTGCAGATAGTTCAATAACTGAAACTTCCTGGCAGATTAAAATTGTGTGCCGGAACCGGGACTCGAACTGGCACTTTTGCCTTTCACGGATAAACGCTCTAGCCTGAGCTATCCCGACACGACCCACGACCCGTCCTCACAACTTTTTCCTGCCAGTACCTCGCCTCCTACTTTTCAAACTAGAACGCTTGCCCGCCAAAGGCAAAGGTCCCAGGTTCGAGTCCTGGTACCGGCACACAAACTGCCAGGAAATTTCATATCAGCGCACACTCCGCTGCAGAGTAAAAATTTCATTCTGGAGTTCAATAACTGTTACCCTATAAGTCCTTGAACAGAGAATGACCAGGCAGTGTGACTTGTCGGTGCGGAGAGCAAGCCTGTCAGTTCGTAAGGCTGGTTGCAAACACACTGATTTTGGACGGCCGATAAAATATCGGTCAGTATTTTATCTTTGGAGCGCTGCTTGCACAAATGCCGGAATTTTACCGGTCAAAGAAGCAGTCGCTCGGCTATCGTGGTCGAGTGAAGTTTATTCCAAACATAAATTATGAATTACAAACATTTGTCCTAATATTATGACAAATATTGCTGACATGATACAAAGAAGTTCCATTCTTTACTCTCCATTTCCTGAAAAACCTTATTCATTTCGCAGGAAACTTGTTTCCATGTACCTCTAGTCACATTTCTATAATCAAACGTGTCCAAAGTTTTGTCCCACAACTTTTCGCGCTTCCATTATCGAAATACGTATATCACTTATGTTTTAACCCAATGCAAACGTATACATAATATGATTCTATGACCATTCCCGTGCGTATATAGAAAGAAATTCGATCCCTTACGGGAATGCAGATAAAGCTGCGAGAAAAAGTACGCGATAAGTTGATTATTTGGACAAGACTAGAAGCGTGTCTGCATAGCCCATGACCCAGAGGGCTAGCCGCCCTCCGTAATAAACAGAGTGAAGGTCTCGAGAACATCATAGGACAAAGGCACGATCTACCAGAAGCAGTGGCGGATTTTCACATTTTCCACTAGTAGGCTATTAAAATTTTGCCGCCCCTACCGACCTCCACAATTCGATTCCATGTTTCACAATCATATTAATTATAATTTTTTGTAAATGAAATTGTAGCTTTTTGTTTTGTGCACTTCCGTCCTCATTACACCACCTATTTTCCGTAATAGACTTGGAACGGGGGAATCTAAGTTTCACGTTCTAGACTATGTTTACAACCCAAGTATTTGTCTTGAACTGAAAAAAAAGTGTTGCTTTATATCTCTGAGCTAATAAACCCAGTCACATACTACTTATAAAGTGGGGATAAGGTATGCCATTAAAACTTCTTCAAAATGTTCAAGTGTTTGTAAATCTATCGGACCAAACTGCATGGTCATCAGTCAGTAGCTTACAAACTACGTAACTAAGGGAAACTAACCTAAGGAAAGAAACACACACCCATGCCCTAGGGAGGAAGCGAACCTTCGACGGCGAGCAACCGCGTGCTCCGCAGCGAGGCGCCTTAGACCGCTCGGCTACTCCACCGCGGCTAAAACTTCTTACACAATAGCTTATTGTAACAAGGTAAACGTAATTAAACATTTGCTGTCTCTAAATCTGCCAACCTAGCCTACAGCCTATTCAGTTTACTGGTAAATGCGCCACTGACCCGAAGAATTAAAAGAAAAGGGGGGGGGGGGGGGGTTAGAGTCCCAGTCTGGCACAAAACGTCAACTTCGCCAGTGAATTAAATTGAATGCCGTGAAACAGTAGAGAATCTGAATATTTGTAATTTGTTGTATACAGAACTTACTGCTAAATCGATATTTTGTATTTTAGTCCTATATGCGTTACGTCGACTGTATTGCGAGAAGGCACAGCGATAACTGTGCAGGGAGACTGGCCGGTAAAAATCGGTGCGTGTGCAGCTCAATACAGCTGCCATTTGCCCACGTGCGCCTCTCTACTGTATGTCCGGCACCAGCCCGGCGCCGGCGGTGTGCAGTGGCAGCGGCCTACAGTGGCAGCTGACCGGCTTTTTGCCGGTGTCGGTCCGTGGTCGGCCAGTGTGCAAGCAACAGTGCCCCCCAACGGTTCACTGCTGAAATGTGGACGCCCGATATTTTACCGGCCGTCCAAAATCGGTCACGCCGCCAAGACGTCAGGCGAGAACTGTGTGCTGCAATGTTGCCCAGATGAAAGGGGCTATAACGACTGTGCTAGGGGGCTCAGTCAGTTGTAGCACTCTCGACGATAATAACAGAGTGAGTACAAGAAAAAAGGAGCAACCATCTTTTTTTTCCGAGGAAATGCACACTGTCAACCATCAGCTGTTTATTATTTTTCTAAACTTCTACTGGTTTCGGTTATAAACCAACTTCACAAAGACTATTAAATAAAAATACAGAAACAGAATTGTACACAAGCTAAAGTAAAATACATAATATAACCCAGTATTTTCATATACTAAGTACTTACGAACTACACAGACTGATCAAACAGGTGCATTATATGCCTCCTTATGCATACTGGCATGCATGTCACACAATAAAAATAAATAAGACGTCACTAGGCATCAAGTCTTGGTTAAAAACATAAAAGCAATGCCAGGCTGTGAGATGGTGAACCAAGGTCTATTACAAGAGAGCTTAACACAACTACTGAAAACCAGTACACATGTAAACCTTACGTTATTATGTTACGTAGCCTAAGGTTTACATGTTTGCTTCATTTAATGTTACTTTGTTCTTTTTCATAATATGTCAGATCTTAGTCATTGAAAGATGTATCCATACACATTATAATGTTGACATTGTGTTATCCACTATGCTCATTAGTAGCCTCTGGCCTAACTCTAAATAAACTGATTACGATTTTACGATCCTGTTATTGGGTTAGGTTTGCTTTATTTCTTAGCATTAGGTCTTTTATGTATACTTTGTTCACTTACTTTTACACTTTGACAGATAACTGTTGTTATTACACATTTTATTTTTTTCATAATCCATCCTGTTATTTTCGTAATGTTTACATACTGCTTTCTGTAACATGTCGCCATGACACATTGTCAAAGATATAAGCTATAATGGTTGCTGAAGATATACCATTTTCACGCCATGTATACTTTGATCATCGCTAATTTTATCTCATTTATGTGTTCAATAGTTGTGTTAAGCTCTCTTGTATTAGACCTTGATTCACCGTCACACAGCCTGGCATTGCTTTTATGTTTTTAATTAAGACTTGACGCCTAGTGACGTCTTATTTATTTTCATTGTGTGACATGCCTGCCAGTATGCTTAGGGAGGCATATAATGCACCTGTTTAATCAGTCTGTCTAGTTCTCTTCCGTGAAGATGGTTTATAACCGAAACCGGTAGAAGTTTAGAAAAATAATAAACAGCTGATGGTTTACAGTATGAATTTCCTGAAATATCTTACGGCTCTTGAACCTAATCTCAATAAAAATTTGAACATCTTTTTTTCTGTGTGCAATAATATGCGCAATGTGTGAAGGTGCATAGTGTTTAGTGTGTAACAAATAAGTACGAAGTATCAAAAAATGTAGTCGTCATGTAACGCAAATGGGGAAATATCAAGCAGAAGAACGTGACGCCGTATTATCGGAGGACTGTGAGAGTAGCAAAGCCAAGAAACTTAGACCATATACTGAGGGTGACTTTGCGAAAGAACTGATTGTGATGGCCGCTAAGAAATGTGCCCACAGTTGGCAGAAGACTTTCAAAGAAAGCGTTTGTCTCCGAAAACTATTTGGCGACATATTCCGGGTATGGGTGCAGATGTCCATGAGGAACTTGGAGTTTCGCCGCGTACGTTTATATATTACTAGCTTAAACCCGCGGCTCCGCTCTCGTGTTGGTTGATTAAGATAGATAAGCAATCTTCCACCCCTATGAATCACAGACATTGCTGAGGTGGGGTGGCTTGCGTGCCTCAACGATGCAGATAGCCGTACCGTAGGTGCAACCACAGCGGAGGGGTATCTGTGGAGAGGCCAGACAAACATGTGGTTCCTGAAGAGGAGTAGCAGCCTTTTCAGTAGTTACAGGGGCAACAGTCTGGATGATTGACTGAGCTGGCCTTGTAACACCAACTAATGTGGCTTTGCCACACAGTTACTGCGAACGGCTGAAAGCAAGGGGAAACTACAGCCGTTACTTTTCCCGAGGACATGCAGCTCCACTGAATGAACATATGATGATGGCATCCTCTCGGGTAAAATATTCCGGAGGTAAAATAGTCCCCCATTCGGATCTCCGGGCGGGGACTACTCAGGAGGATGTTGTCATCAGGAAAGACAATACTGGCATTCTACGGATCGGAGCGTGGAATGTTAGATCCCTTAAACGGGTAGGAAAATTAGAAAATTTAAAAAGGGAAATGGATAGGTTGAAGTTAGATATAGTGGGGATTAGTGAAGTTCGGTTGCAGGATGAACAGGATTTCTGGTCTGGTGACTATAGGATTATAAATACAAAATCAGTTGGGGGTATCACAGGAGTAGGACTAATAATGAATAAGAAAATAGGAATGCGGGTAAACTACTATGAGCAGCACAGTGATCGCATTATCATTGTAAAGATAGATACGAAGCCAACACCGACAACAGTAGTACAGGTTTATATGCCAACTAGCTCTGCCGATGATGAGGAGATCGAAGAAATATATGAGGATCTAAAGGAAATTATTCAGACAGTTAAGGGAGAGGAAAACTTAATTGTGATGGGAGACTGGAATTCGGTAGTAGGAAAAGGAAGAGAAGGAACAATAGTAGGTGAATATGGACTGGGCAGGAGGAATGAAAGAGGAAGTCGCCTGGTAGAATTTTGCACGGAACATGATTTAATCGTAACAAACACCTGGTTTAAGAATCACAAAAGAAGGTTGTATACATGGAAGAGACCAGGAGATACCGGAAGGTATCAGATAGATTTTATAATGGTAAGACATAGATTCCGGAACCAGGTTATAAACTGCAAGACATACCCAGGGGCAGATATAGACTCTGACCATAACTTGTTAGTCATGAACTGTAGGCTGAAACTGAAAAAACTGCGGAAAGGTAGGAAAATAAGGAGATGGGACTTAGATAAATTGAAGGAAAGTGAAGTTCTGGAGAATTTCAGAGGGAGATTTATGCAACAATTGACAGAAACAGGGGGAAATAAGACAGTAGAAGAGGAATGGGTAGCATTGAGAGATGAAATAGTGAAGGCAGCAGAGGACAAAATAGGTGGAAAGGCAAGACCTACAAAAAATTCTTGGATATCACAGGAAATACTAAATTTAATTGACGAAAGGAGAAAATATAAAAATGCAGTAAATGAAATAGGCAAAATGGAGTACAGACGACTAAAAAATGAGATTGACAGGAAGTGCAAAATGGCTAAGCAGGAGTGGTTAGAAGCCAAATGCAAATCTGTAGAAGAATTTATAAGAAGGGGAAAAGTAGATACCGCCTACAGGAAAATAAAAGAGACATTTGGGGACAAGAAAAGCAACTCTACAAATATCAAGAACTCAGATGGGAAACCAGTTCTCAGCAAAGAAGGGAAAGCTGAAAAGTGGAAAGAATACATAGAACAGCTCTACAAAGGAAATGAAGTTAGAGGCAATGTTGTAGGAAGGGAAGAGGAAGTAGATCAAGATGAAATAGGAGATGCTATACTGAGAGATGAATTTGACAGAGCCTTGAAAGACCTAGGTCGGAACAAGGCCCCAGGAGTAGATGACATACCCTCAGAGCTACTAAAGTCTCTGGGAGAGCCAGCCATGACAAGACTATTTGAACTGGTGTGTAGGATGTATGAGACAGGCGAAATACCCTCAGACTTTAAGAAAAATGTAATAATCCCCATTCCAAAGAAATCAGGCGCAGACAGGTGTGAAAATTACAGAACCATCAGTTTTATAAGTCATGGTTGCAAAATTTTAACACGAATTATCTACAGGAGAATGGAAAAGCTGGTAGATGCTGACCTCAGTGAAGATCAGTTTGGATTCAGGAGGAACATAGGAACCCGGGAGGCAATACTCACTCTACGTCTTATCTTAGAAGATAGATTAAGAAAAGGCAAACCTACATTTTTAGCTTTTGTAGATTTGGAGAAAGCATTTGACAATGTTGACTGGAATACACTCTTTCAAATTCTGAAGTCAGCAGGGGTAAAATATAGGGAAAGGAGAGTTATTTATAACTTGTACAAAAGCCAGACCGCAGTTATTAGACTCGAAGGGCATGAAAGGGAAGCATCAGTTGGGAAGGGAGTAAGACAGGGTTGTAGCCTTTCTCCGATATTATTCAATTTGTACATCGAGCAGGCGGTGAAGGAAAGCAAGGAAAAATTTGAAATATGGATTAAAGTACAGGGGGAAGAAATAAAAACATTGCCTTTTGCTGATGACATTGTAATTCTGTCAGAGACAGCAAAGGACCTGGAAGAGCAGTTGAATGGAATGGACAGTGTGTTGAAGAAAGCGTATAAAATGAACATTAACAAGAGCAAAACAAAAATAATGGAATGCGGTCTTAGAAAATCGGGTGATGCTGAAGGAATTAGATTAGGTAACGAAACAATGAAGGTGGTAGATGAGTTTTGTTACTTGGGTAGTAAAATAACATGTGATGGTCGCAGTACAGAGGATATAAAATGCAGAATGGCAATGGGTAGAAAAGCATTTTTGAAAAAGAGAAATTTGCTAACATCAAATATTAATTTAAGTGTAAGGAAGTCTTTTCTGAAGGCATTTGTGTGGAGTGTTGCCTTGTACGGGAGTGAAACATGGACGATAAGCAGTGCGGACAGGAAGAGGATAGAGGCTTTTGAAATGTGGTGTTACAGAAGAATGCTGAAGATTAGGTGGGTAGATAGCATAGCCAATGAAGAAGTACTGAACAGAATTGGTGAGAAAAGGATTTTTTGGCATACCCTGACTAAAAGAAGGGACCGCTTGGTAGGACACATTCTTAGACATCGGGGAATCGTAAATTTAGCATTAGAGGGAAGTGTGTGGGGTAAAAATCGCAGAGGGAGACCAAGAGACACGTATAGTAAGCAGATTCCAGTGGATGTGGGTTGCCGTTCTTATGAGGAGATGAAAAGGCTTGCTCAGAATAGAGTAGGGTGGAGAGCTGCATCGAACCAGTCTCCGGACTGAAGACCATAACAACAACAAGCTATCTTTCAGTAGTGTACTAAGAGAGTGGTTTTGAAGGATGAAATGAAATACAATACCTTTTTTAGAAACAGACATTTTAATCAACATTCGAATAAAAAAAATTATGTGAAGTGCTTAATGATTTACAATAAATAATACATACATTATTCCTTATAGCCTGTGTTTCAATATCTCAACACGTATGGTGAGAGCAATGTCCAAATTCATTTCAATTTCGTTTTTGGGCATTCTAGTAAACTACGTTATTTGTAGTATCGTTTGGAGCGTAAATGTAGAGACTTTTTAGGTTGCCCACCCTTGAGCAAGCGACGTATAATTGAGCATGTGAAAAAAATGAGGGCTGTAAATGGATTCCTGCGATGTTTAATGATTGTCCTTGAGCTTTGTTAATTGTCATCGCAAAAGCTAGACAAACTGGAAACTGAAGTCTTTTGAACTGAATTGGCATATCTGAAGGGATTAAAGGAAATTCAACAACAACGATTGTAATAATATCACAGATCGATCACTTGATGTAATGCGCGAAACGTCAAATCGATTTTTTTAAAGAGATGTATTAAAAGAAATGTCTTTTTTACTGCTTTATTTATACATTCTTATATTTCCTTGCAGAGAAAGAGCTGAAGACATTGTAGCACGCATATACCAAAGATATGTTCTGTGGCATCATGTTTCGCTGTATGTAACCTCCTTGCTATAGAGTCGCAAACGTCATCGCTGCCGGCCGCGGTGGCCGAGGTGACTGAGGCGCTCCAGTCACGGTCAGCACGGGTTGAGCAGGGGTAAGGTGGTAGATAGAGTATTTAAGAAAGGAAATAGCATTATTCATAACTAGTAAAAATCAGCCTTTTCAGTTGCAACAAGAAACCTGGATCTGTAGCTTAATAGTCTTTACTGATTTAACAGATTAGTTACAAATAATCTTTTTAATCTGTGGGGCCAAACTCTTGTGGCCAGAAGCCCCTAGGCACATAATCTACTTCAATTAACTTAAAATAACGTGACAACAGAGGGACGACACACCTATGCACGAGGGAGGACTCTTACCTTCGGCGGGAACGGCCGTCCATTCCGTAGCATGACGCCTTAGACCACATGTCCATTCATGGGTCTTTGTGTTGTCCTTAGTGTATGGTAGTTTAAGTAGTCTGCAGCTCTAGAGACTGATGACCATACAAGTTTGGTCCAATAGGTTTACATTTGAACACTTGATTTTTCTACGCTCTTTACTTTATAACACTGCTGACCCCACTTTAAGTTAGACCTGCCAAATATTCTATCATGATACAGAGTCGAAAATCGTTTATGATCTTTGTCCTTTACTTAATCAAAACAGTAAGCATTAATATTAGGATATCCCAGAACTCAGCTGTATTTTTGCTCTATTTCCTGTCTTTCCAAAATTATTCTGTTTCTTTTTTCCAAGCGGCAGCACTGCATAGCGCGTGACGTCACACGCTCAGCTTTTCTTTCTTTCGAGTAGATACAGCGGGATAGGCTGACGTCACAGCGGCTCTGCCTCTCCTCCTCTGGCAGAGAACGTCCTTAATACACTGACCACTGGCCTATCTCCATGGAAAATAATTCTGAAGAATTTTTTTTTTTGTCTTATTGTCAGCCACGAGTGCAACTGTCTAAGGTTACATACTGGAAGCATCCCTTAGATCCCTTAGGCTATGGCTAAGCCATGTCTCCACCTTATCCTTTCTTCCAGGAGTGCTAGTCTTGCATGGTTCGCAGGAGACCACCTGTGAAGGTTGGAAAGTCGGAGGCGAGGTACTGGCGGAAGTAAAGTTGTGAGGCGGCATCGTGAGTCGTGTCGGGACAGCACAGTCGGTAGTGCGCTTGCCCGCGAAAGGCAAAGGTCCCAGGTTAGAGTCCTGGTTCCGGCACACAATTTTAATCTGCCAGGAAGTGTCTAAGGTTAATTTATTTTTGAGATATAAAAATACTATGCACACTGGCCAATAGTCACATTTTGCATTTGTTACATACACAACTAGTTTCCATCAAATGATATAATTAATCAACCTTAGTGAATGTCAAAAAGATTTTATACTCTAAACAGTAAACTTATTTTGTAATTTGACGTTTAATTATTTTGGAAAGTTCCATGTACCGACAGCAGAGTTAACTAATCTATGTGAATCAGGCTGTTTTAATTTCATGCAGATCAGCTAATTTAAACTACTAAGCTCTGCTAATGTTACATCATATGGTACAGTTGGTTTCATCTCCAGATTGGTGTATCGTATTCCATCTAGAAAATGAAATGTCAACTATAAAAATTCTCTCTTCTTAAATTCTCTACGAAAATGTGAACGTCTTACAAATAATTTCATCTTTAAGTGAAGTTTGTTGAAATGTGCATCGTTAATGAGAAAATTATACCAATATTGCATAACTTTCTCTCTTCTAAATTCAGCGTGCTAGTATTCGAAACAGCATTACGAAAATGAAGCGATCATCTCATTTAAATAAATGAGTAAACATTATCTAGATTCCAGTATTAAGTCTCTATAAAGGTGGAGTACATTACATTCATAACATACATACCTGCAGGTGACTGTTCGAGGAGTACAAAAATAATCAGTGATGATAAATCTACTTCATATATGGTGAATTGCAATTTCACAATACAGACACAGGAATGCCAATTACAAATTACAGCATATGATCTATGTAGTGTGCTATTATTAACAATCAACACCTATTAAATGTCTTCAAACTTGTTTAACATACCATCAAGAATTGGAGAGAAGGATTTATATTTTACTTGTACTTGTTCATTTTTAATTTGTCTGGTCCTGTCTTCTGGCCAGTGTAAATATTAATATTGTCCAGTAAGTCTAGCATCCTTTCTTTTCTAATTTTGTGTCTTATTTCTATATCATGGTTAGTATTTTCTACTTTATGTTTGCACTCTTTCAAATGTACTCCAAAAGCAATTTTGATTTGTGAGTATGTATCTTTGAAATAAACTCTAAAAGCACTGTGGTTTTGTGAGTATATGTGCTCTCTCAACCTAGTACTGAATTTCTTCTCTGTTTGTACTATATATTAGTAATCACGATCTATACATTTCAATTTGTATATTGCAGACCCTGAACATTTATCTCACTAACATTGTGCCTCAACCTAAACCTTAGTATATTGTATATAGTAAATGCTAATTTAATATTATTCCTCTTAAAATTTCTGACAATTTTATATAACACTTTCCCTCTGCATAGTATAGAGACATATTTCTCTTTCCCCATTCTCATTTTTCCCTGTCTACACATTCGTCCAAATACTTTTCTTTCTAATGAAAACTTTTTCTGCATTTTATCTATCATATCTCATAAAGTCAGTTGCTATTGCTATTTGTTTTACTGTTTGTAACTCTTTTTTAGTTTATGTATCATTGAGTTGAAAAAAATTCCTTTATATCAGGGTGACAAGACTTTTCATAAATTATTACATCTGTATTTGTAGCCTTCCTGTAAATATCAGACACAGACACACAAACACATCTGCTACTTTTACAACTTAAAAATTTGAAGTATTATTTTTTTTTTTTCTAATTCAAATGTGAATATTGTTTTCTTGTGCATTTTTTAATCAATGCTGTCCTGGTCTGAGCCTCTAAGCATAATGATATACCATTGAAAAAAACCTTATGAAACATAATAAGCTGGCAGTTGGAGAAATTGTAGAATTAATAGATTGAAGAATTTATATTCAGTACAGTTAACAAACATAACCAGTGCACCTGCTAAGCTATTGTCCATTCCTAAATACTCAGCCTAGAGATACAACTTTTCATTGATGTCAATCTAAGTAACTGTAGTGATGTGTCTAAAAGCGCTATAAATTGTACAATGTCCCCAACTGACAGTTTATTGTGTTTCATGAGGTTTTCTTTAATGGTCTGTATAATTTCTTATATTCAGATATTTTTATATACATTTGTGATATAAAGTGAAGCAAGGCAACATTAACGAGGGATTTCTCTGTCTTGCGGTAACTGTAAAAGATCATAATTGTTTTTAATGTTAGTTGGTTTTTCTATTGTGTATACTTATTCAATTTTTATTTACCATTTAATTAACTCTAATTTTTGATGTTCTGTTATTAACAATAGGACTTACTGATTTACTACTTTGATTGTCCAACTATCTTCTTCATTTTTGTATAGTTGCATCCATTATTCTTTTAAATTTCTCTTTTCCCTACCCGTGAACAATAAAAAATTGTATTTGTTTTATTGTTAAGCAGTGAATGAAGTTTATTTGAGAGCAACGATGCATTATAATGGTTTATCGTGAAATATTGGCGCTGGCACCTTATCAGAACATTGTGTATTTCATACGAGATAGTAGTCGGTTCCATGTCTTCCTAAGAGAAAAACCCTTGTCCCTATTTACCAGAATGTCCGCCAACCTAATTTCAATAGCTTCTCTATAAACACTGCTCCCAAAACCGGAGTCGTTGGCAACTATACGGGTTTTGTTAAATTTTATTTTGTGAACTTCGTATAAATACCTGGTTCAGCCGCTTTTTCAGGCTGTATTAACCTCGTATAGTGACACGTGAAAGATGAGACTTAAGAAGTCAGTGTTGCAAGACGTACATCGGCTGTTCTATCAGTGGCGGCTGGTGATAATGTGCTGCAGCGCACTGTAAATATATTACTAAAATTATGCCATTTCTCTTCGAATGCAAGCGAGAAATCGCTGTAAAATTACATCCTTTCTCTTGGAATACGAGCCAGATATCACAATAAAGTTATGCCAATTCCCTTCCAATGCGTATTAGAATGCTAGAAAACGCATTTTGGAGCACTCTCGCCGCGATAGCTGGAAACCAGGTCCGTGTGCCGAAGTGGGATTCAGCCGCGCTGGTACGTGCGCAGAGAGGCGGCGCGGTCATCTGTTCGCTAGTGCGCATGCGCAGACGTGACGTCAGGCCTGGCGGCTCACATGTGCTGAGACCGACTGCAGCACAACATCAATATTTCTCTACGCGCTGCGTGTAACGGCTGCGGGAGAATAGTAAATGACGAATATTGCGGCTTACAGAGTCAAATAGCGCGCTGACTCACGCGTCTTGAGCTTTGTCTCTCAATTCATCGCATTCAAATACCTCTGAGTCTAAATTTTTAATTTCAGTAAATAAAATTAATATTTTTTAAACGTTATATTTACTACCTGCAGTGAATACATGTAGTTGGCAGCGCTGTTATAGATTCCCCTGAAGGTCTTACTGTTAACTGATATTTAATTAAAGGCAATCAAACAAAAGATGACTTTTTATTTTAGTATATTTTGTTTCCTGTAATATTTTTGTAATATTGTAGCACACTGGTCAAATTTTGTACGAGCCGAAACTGTGTTCTATTCGCACCTTCCATGACAGACGCGTGAAACACTGTCGCCACAAGGGACTACTACAGACTGAAAAATCGGCTGTAGCAGAACACTGTGTAGTCGAGGGACACGAAATTTGGCAGGACCCGTATAGTTCCCAACATCTCCGGTTTTTGGAACAGTATTGAAATTAATTTGGTGGACAATTTGTTAAATAGAGACAAGAGTTTTTCTCTTATCAAGAGATTGAGCTCTCTACTATCTCGTATGAAAAAACACGATGTTCTGAGATCCCGTTAGCGCCGATGTTTTATGATGAACTGTTTGGTGCAAAGTATCGTTGCCACCAGATTTCTGCTAGGGGCAGAAACTGTAGTCAGCGGCGCAGGCGTCGTGTACGCGTCAGGTGCGTGTGTAAGACAATGACGGCGCGTTACCATCCGCCAGAGTCCCGCGCTCCCCCTCTTCACCCAGTCCCCAATGCTCCTCCCTCCATCGACCCCCTCCCCATAGATCCGGCTGCGTCAGTGGTAGTGTGATTTTAGGCAGTGTGGTGTTTTGTGCTCAGTGAACTTATACAGTGCTTCAGTGTGTTTTAATTGGTTGCGCCCGCCGAATACTGTTGAACAATCGTCGGCGCCAGTGTTTTTTATTTATTTATTTATTTATTTTTATCGTCGTCCTTCAATGTGCTGTGTTCTCATTTACACCATGGCTGATTACTTACATGTGGAATTTAAATGTTTAAATGTTTGTTAAGCTTATGCGACTTAACTGTGCGATCATCAGTCGCTAAACTTACAAACTACTAATAGACTAACTTACACTAAAGACAGGACAAACATCTATACGGTGCCTTAAAGGAGAGAAACTGATGGGGACAATGAGGGTGAAGTACAGAGACAGACGATTTACATATACACAAACCCAAACAGATGTAGTTTACCATGAGCCTCGGTGGAGTAGCCGAGCGGTCTAAGGCGCCTCGCTGCGGAGCGCACGGTTGCTCGCCATCGGAGGTTCGAGTCCTCCCTAGGGCAAGGGTGTGTGTGTTGTCCTTACGTTAGTTTACCTTAGTGTAAGTAGTTTGTAAGCTACGGACTGATGACCACGCAGTTTGGTCCGATAGATTAACAAACATTTGATTGTTTACCACGAAGCACGACGCTGGGAAAATTAGCGAACTGAACAACTCTTCCGATCTCTCTTTATTCAGCGAAATTATGTCCAACCGAGATTGACTTTCATAGATATGAAACACAGGAAGGTGCCAATCAATTACTTCAACTACTGTAACACTTCTTTAGTCAACGAAAGGAGTGATATATTCGTTTTAATCAATCCTCTTCTTATAGAGGAAGAGCAACGACCGCAGATACCAATCGCAGCTAGATAACAACTTATTAGCGATCACACCATCGTGCAACGCGATAAGGTTTCAGTTGTCACGCTGATTGCGCACATTCTCTTAATACATAAAGCGCCTTTATTCTGATAGAGCGCACATGCATATCAAAGCCAGAAAATTCAGACAGATAGCGGCGAATAGCCAAAGACTGCCTTGCCGAAATCAGTCATGTGTGTTTCCTGAGGCAGCAAAACTCTAGCTAGCAGATGTCCTATATGTCTGCAAACACATACTCCACAATCCACCGCAAGGTGCGTGGCGGATGGCACCTCGCACCACTACTAGTTTCCTTTTGTTTTCTACTCCCAAATACAACGAGGGACTTTCTACGGCACCAAATATCTCTTTTCTTCGTGGTCTTAACGCGATATCTAAGTTGACGGTAGTAGTATTGTTCTGTAGTCAACTTCAAATTACAGCCCTATAAATCTCCTCAATAGTGTTTCTCCAACGTAGCTTTCCCTCCAGCATCTCTGTAACATTCGCTTGTTGTTTGAACCTACCAATACCAAACCTAGCAGTCCGCGATTGAATTCGTTTTATGTCTTCCTTTAAACCGATATGGTAGGAATACAAAAACTTGAGCAATACTGAAGACGGGGCCGCGCAAGCGTTTTTTACAGATAAACCACATATTTCCAAAATTCTCCCCATAGTGAAATCTATCGACCGCCTTCCCTGTGACAGTCCTAACAGTGTCGATCTGTTTCACATCGTTCTTAATCGTAGCACCTAGATAGTTAAACGATGCGACTGGGTCAAGCAATACACTACTTATTCTGTATCCTACTCATCTGCATCACTTTACTTTTCTTTCATTTACACCTAGTTGTCGTTCTTCACATCAACTAGAATTTTGTATAAGTCATCTTGCATCTTACTACAATAGTTCAAAGAGGACATCTTCCAGTAAACCGCAACAGCATCAGTGAGCAGCCGCAGATTGCTGCACTGTTCCTCAGACCACTTCTGCAGATAGAAAATAATAACAGTCCCTGGTGCACTCCTGACGATATCATTAAATGTACATTATAACATATTGATTTCATACCTTATATGTTATACACAAATGGTTATTGAGAGGTCAATTCATGATATGAAATAAAATGGTTTCAACAGTAAAAAGTTGGCAAAATTACTTAAATATAGAAATTTAGGTGCCAGTTCCTCATAAGTTTTAAACGTTTTTTCGGCTCATACAGCGTATGAAATTCAGTATATGTATAGCTCTTTCTTTTTCTTTTTATTTATTTATTTTTTTAACCTGAGAGCACAATACTACCTCATTGTGTTCTCGAGATACGGTTTCATATCCGCCAGACAAAACCCGTGCGGTGCGTCCACTTCTGTCCAAGAACACTTCATGGTGGTTACGCAAGGGTCAGTATTCCATTTTGAAAAAAAAAAAAAAAAAAAAAAAAAAAAAAAAAAAAAAAAAACAGATCTTACCTCTACATATTCACTCTGCAATTTAGATTTAAGTGCATGGCAGAGGTCTCACGGAAACGGTTGCATAATATTTCTCTACCGTTCCATTCTCTAATAGCACAACTAAATATTTCTGTTTTATATCATTTAACTCATTATGATCATGTCTCCGTATATGTGTGAGCTAACAAATGTATTTTCGCAAACGGCGGACAAAGTTGGTGAACGAAATTTCGCAAATTCATCTCGCTGCAAGTAATAACGCCTTCCTTTTAATCTTTTCCACCCCAACTATTACATCATCTCTGTGATACTCTTTCATCTATATCGCGATAATACGAAACGAGCTGCCCTTCTATGAACTTTTTCTATGTCCTCCGTTACTCCCACCTGGTGAAGACCCCACAATCCACAGCAATACTCCAAAAATGGGACAAAATTGTGGTGTACCTTTTGAGTGTTCTAACACTGCAATGTACACTTTGGTTTGCCTTCACCACGATATTTTCTATGCGTTCTCTCCAATTAAAGTTGTTCATAATTATAATTGATAGGTATTTAGTTGAATTTACGGTCTTTACATTTGAGTTATTTAACGTGTAAATGAAGTTTCATATCATTTAGAGTTTATACGGATGACTTCATGCTTTTCATTATTAGGGGCAATTGTCAGTTCATGAACCATGCAGATACCTGTCTAAATCGTTTTTCAGCAGCTTTCGATTTGTGGGTGACGTTTCTGTAGCTATTGGAAGATCTTGCATCTCCATCTCCAGAGTGTACAAATAAATTTACAGAGATTTATTTACGAAATTACGGTAGTAAATCTGATTTCGATGAAGCATTCAGTTTACTTTAGGAATTAAGTACAATTCCTCATTAAGGATGCGTTATAAGCCTATTCACAGTAAGATCGTCATAATGCAATAGTCAAAGTTCTTGGCTCCTAAAACTAACAACAAAAATTAATGTTGTTTTTGTATATCATTCACAGCGATTCGAAAACCCAATTCTGCCTTATAACTGCGAGTAGCTGATCATTTCACCGGTTGATAAAAACACTTCTGTCAATATTTACATCCAGTGGAGCAGTATCCAAGGAGAAAGCTGTTGACAGTCGAGATTTAAACTCATTGCAAATAAAAATCAAGAACATTATATAAAATTCTGCTATAAGGAAATCTATTGAATACATAATGACTGTAGACGCTTCCATTTCGGCACGATTCGTACAAGACGATAACAACTCAGCTGCTCTCGGCATACCTTACATAAGTAGTTCTCTAGAACAGCTCATGGGACGCACAGCTGGAAAAAGCACACGATTAGTTCGTAGAGTGACACTATAATCAGAAAAAGCATACATTTTTCTGTGCGTAATACGATTACTTTTGTTAACAATAGAACTGCAATAGGAACAGAAATTAATGACTTTCCAAGCATTAAAACTGAGGAGAAAACTGTATAATCAGTACTAGAAAAATTTCTGTACAACAGTTTATATAATTGTATCAATCTTTAACAGAAGAGGTGTGCTGATAGACAAGAAAAAGATAAGCACATCTTATAGAAATCAACACTAAGAAATAACATAGGAACCTCGTTACAAAGGAGGAAACGTAATTCGTAGTGTTGTGTCTAAGCAAATTATCCAAAAAGATTAGCTAAGTCTTTTGCATCTCTGATCTGAGGGTTTTGTACAAATAACTTTTTAACACCTGTAATGGTGCACAAGATTGCCAAGACATTACTTACTGGACGTTAGTATGATTATTTTGACCAACGTTACCGAGACATGGTATATATACAAATTAAAGTAATGGTTGCTTTATCTTGCATGTCAAATATAAAAAACATTCTGCACATTGTGTCGACGACAGCCTTAAAATATTGATACATGTAGAAAATAAAAACATATTAATATTAGAATTCGTGAAAAGGTTTTCAAAGAAATCCAGAGCTCTGAAACAAATTATATACTGAGAATATCAGTAACATATCTCGTTAGAATTAAAAATTACAATTTTGAGTATGTTACACAAGTTCCAAAACTTGTGTAACATACTAAAATTGTGGTTTTTAATTCAGTATGATGATGTTCCACCAAGAACCGACTGAAGAATCAGTCAAAATGATATATCTCGTTAATTTCAGCGGGTAGCAACATAAACTGCGTTTATTCACTGCGTTGAAATTGTACAAAGTTGTCAAAGTTATTATGGCATCACTGGACTAGGTTTAGATGGAATACCAAAGTGCGGCGAATGAAAATTTATGCCCGGCCGGGATTCAAACCCCTTAATAGGCAGAGGCGTTGACCACTCCGCCACCGAGGACACAGTGACCAGCCCAAATGCAGAGGACTCTTCCCTGCACGACTCCCGCCACACCCAAATCTCCATTCGCCACACTGCCTCTTTACTATTACCACAGCCTATTTGTTCTGTAATGCTCGCAGCCACTGTATTCCCGCATATGACTGGTTGTGTGTATAATGGTGTTTTTGTTTTATTAGAAAGGGAGTCCTGATGGTGTGTGCGGTTCAGTATACGAATTTAAGTGTTATCTCTTTCAGTAATATGTTTGGTTCTTTTATCTTCTGTTTCGCCTCCGAAAGAAAGACATGTAACTCGAAGAACGGACGTCACGCAAGCCTGAATCATTCCACAGTGACACCTGCGAGCGGCAGGTGTGCTCTCGACTCATTATCGCGATATCTTCTGCGGATAAGCTGCCAGTTCGGCAGCACAGGTGTTCTGAAACCGATGTACGTCGTATCACACTTCCTGGATTCACTGACGGCAATGTAGCTCTCCTTCAGTTAACTGTTAAGACCAGGATCAATTACATCAATTTAGTACAACGCTATCTCACAAGGTGTGAAACATCCTCCTTGCAGTATGTTGCTCCATTATGTTCTGCTGTTTCTTTACAGCACATAATGCTAAAGTAAAAGGTAGATGCCGAACTATATGAAGTACAGCTTTCCGCAAAAACGTCACACCTATATTCAAGAAAGGCAGTAGTAGAAACCCATTAAACTACAGGCCTATTTCACTGACTTCAATTTGCAGCAGGGTTTTGGAACATATACTGTATTCAAATATTATGAATTATCTCGAACAGAATGATCTATTGGCCCAAGGTCAAAATCGATTAAGAAAATATCGTTCATGCGAAACACAACTAGCTCTTTACTCACACGAAGTGATGTGTGCTATCGACAAGGGTTCGCATATTGATTCCGTATTCCTTGATTTCCAGAAGGCTTTTGACACCGTACCGTAGCAACGGCTTTTAATCAAATTGCGTGGTTACGGTATATCGCCCCAAATTTGCGACTGGATAGGGGATTTCCTCTGAGAGAGGACACAGTTCGTAGTTATCGATGGTAAGGCATCGACTAAATCAGAGATGAGATCGGGCGTTCCACAGGGTAGTGTTAGTGGTCCTCTGCTGTTCCTTATTTACATAAACGATTTAGGAGAAAATCTAAGTAGCTCTCTTAGGTTGTTTGCAGATGACGCCGTCATTTACCGTCTAGTAAAATCATCTGTAGATAAAAACCAACTGCAGAACGATTCGAATAAGATATCAGTATGGTGTAAAAATTGGCAGTTGACTCTAAATAATGAGAAGTGTGAAGTCGTCCACATGAGTACGAAAAGAAATCCGTTAAACTTTGTTTACATGCTAAATCAATCAAATGTGAAGGCCGTAAACTCCACAAAATACCTTAGAATGGCAATTACTTCTGACTTAAATTGGAAATAACACGTAGATAATTGTCGTGGGAAAGCCGAACCAGAGACTACGTTTTATTGGCAGAACCCCTAAAAGATGCAACAGAACAACCAAAAGAAACTGCATACACTACGCTTGTCCGTCCATTTATGGCGTATTCCTGCGCAGTGTGGGATCCTTATCAGATGGATTTGACGGAGGACATCGAAAGAGTCCAAAGAAGGGCAGCTCGTTTTGTATTGTCACGATACAGGGGAGACAGCGTTACGGAAATGATACAGGATCTGGGATGGGAATCATTACAACAACGGCGCTTATAGCTGCGGGGTGGGCTACTTACGAAACTACAATCGCCAAAATTCTTCTCCAAATGCGAAAATATATTGTTGTCTCCCACTTACTTAGGTAGAAATGATCATCAGAATAAAATACGAGAAATCAGAGCCCGAACGAAGAAATTCAGGTGTTCATTCGTCGCGCGCGCTATTCGAGAATGGAATGGGAGATAAAATAATATAACGGTGGTTCGATGAACCCTCTGCCAGGCACATGAATGTAGATGAACTACCTCAGAGAACGGCCTACTGTCAACATGGATTCAGAAAGTATTGTTCTTGTAAAACACAGCTAATCACATAAGATGCTGAGGACTATCGACAAGAGATCTCAAATTGATTCCATATTTCTAGACTTCCGAAAGGTTTCTGACACTGTATCTCACAAGCGTCTTATAATCAAATTGCGTGTTTTTGGAATATCGTCACGTGCACTGCATTCTCAGTTTCCTGTCTCAATCGATACAGTACATAGAATTGAAGGAAAGTCATCGAGTAAAACAGAAGTGCTATCTAACGTTCCCAAGGGACCCCTTCTGTTCCTGATCTTTATAAACAACTTAGGAGATAATGTGAGCAGCTCTCTCAAACTGTTCGCAGTTGATTCTGTCGTTTATCGGATAGTAAAGTCTCCAGATCAAAAGCAACTACAAAATAATTAAGATAAGAATCTGAATGACGCGAAAATTGGCAAATGACACTAAACAATGAAAAGTGGTGAAGTCATCCACATGATCACTAAAAGAAATCCATTAAACTTCATTTACACGATATTTCAGTCAAATCAATAGGCAAAAAAAAATCAACTAAATACCTAAGACTATCAATTACGAACAACTTAAATTGGAAAGTATGCATTGAAGATATTGTAGGGAAGACAAAAACAAAGGCTACATTTCATTGGTAGAACACTTAGAAGTTGCAGCAGTTGTACAAAGGAAACTGGTTACACAACCATTAACCGTCATATTTTGCAGTATTGCTGCCCAGTGTGATATCCCCACCAAGTAGGACTGACGGAGTATATAGAGAAAGTTCATAGAAGGGCAGCTCGTTTTGTGTTATCGCGATATAGGGGGGAGTGGGGGAATTGGATAGTGTCACAGAAGTGATTCAAGGGTTGGAACGGAAATCATTAAAAGAAAGGCGTTATTCGCTGCGACGAGATCTATTTGTGAAATTTCTAACTTTCTCTTCCCAATCCACCCACCTACTTAGAGAGATATGATCATCTTAATAAAATTAGAGAAATTAGATCGAAAATGGAAAGTTCAGGTGTTCGTTTTCCCGGCGCGCAATTAGTAAATGGAACGGTAGAGAAATGTAAAAGCGGTTCAATGAACCCTCCACCTAGCACTTCAATGTGATTAGCGGAGAATTGATGTAGATATAAAAGATGTTCTCATGCATTTTCTTATCTCCAGCCGGGTATCGTGAATTGCATTATTGTTGTTGGACCTGAGCAACCGCAAGTGAATCCGCATATAGTTCGGTCATCAAGATTACTGTTGATATCTCGCTCTAACCTAAACTCTAGAGAGTTCCTTACTTACGGAACATCCTGTCTTATGTGCCAATATCAGCCATTAATCCACTGTGAAAATAATTACAGCCTGTGGGTAAAACGAGTGGCTGTTGGATAGAACATGTACAAGTCGGATCGAGATTCACTTGTTGCCGATCACTACCAACCGTTACTTATGTAAATCTGAAACATCTATACCGAAATAAATTCAATGACGATATCGAAAATATGTGCTGGACCGTGATTCCAACCATGATTTATCACTTCTGGTCAGAGTACGTCTTAAGCAATTAAGTTATCAAGGCACGCTTCCTGTCCTTCCCAAAATCTCAACATATCGCACTCTACGACTGCTAGAGCTCCTGGCCATTATATCGTCTTGCTTGCAGCTCAGACTGTAGTCCTGCAAGGGATCGGGCGTATTTTGTGCGCCCGTACAGAACTTGTCATTTGACATTTGGTGTTCGTTCTTTCGACCATGTCCGATCTGAATTCAGTTTCATACAATATTTGCGTAACTCGTGCGCTAACTATGGTACACTAGGTTGTCTGTGCCGAAGAAAGCTCCTATCAGTAAGCAATAACTCTTAAGGAAGCGACCTGCCAGTAGCTGCACCCATACAATGAATACGGTCCACACTTGTCTTCACTGTGTTATGAAATTTTAACGCCTGGACCAGATTTTGAGGTTCCCATTCATGAAGTGCAACGCTAGAGGGCAGCATAGTATGTACAGAAAACTAATAGTTTTTACACTCTGTATGTAAATGAATAACACATTTTCACTTTATCTCTGTGTCAAACCATATGAGGCAACGTCAAATGTCGTCTGTCTGCGACCTTCCTATCGGTTTTCACCAATAAGAATTGGGCAATACATAACTCAGGGTAGTAAAAGTGTATGGCACGTTGTCTCTGTTCATACAGGTGAGTAATGTATGTCAGCTTCTATGCCCTAAATAGCTACCCAGTCTGTTTAAACAAGATAAATAATTAATCTGTAGTTTATCCAGTCTATCAATCTACATATGATGACGTGAAAATATATTTAACAAACATAAATTAAACCTCTAAATGACCAACAAAATGAATTCTAAGATAAAGAAGTGATTTACTCACGAAGTAATTCTTTATAAATGGAGTTTATTACTCTTATTACATGAAACGCAGAGGTGGTCCTAGTTTATACATCAGTAAATAACTGAATATTTTCCCAACTATTGTTCATGAGAGGCACAGTAAGTATCAAACGCACTCGAGAATAAAAGTTCCAAATTATGACTCGTAAATCAGTGTAGTCCATCGAACATTTCAGTTCCTAATTATTCCGCGATAAAAGTATTTGTTATAAAACACAGTTTGTCATCTCACGAGTACACGATTGCTGAATTATCACAGTTCCACAGCCATACTACCGTGCATAGCTTTTTAAGCAGACACTAAGTTCTGCAGTCACAGTCCCGTAAATTTTCTAAGTCCAAACATGCTTATCTCTTCAAATCACAAGTTCGTAACGCGGTTTCAGACCGCCCAGCATCACAACCTTTCACCACTGCTTCCAAGTTACGAGTCCCTTCCCAAGCTTTCGAAAGCGTGCTCCCTCTGCTCCCAAAATTGTATCCTTCCGCGCATCCTAACGCCTCATCTTTAAAATACAATTTCCCTTCCAAAATATTATGCATTTGAATATCACAGAATTAAATGCTTTGACCAACTCCCTACAAATATTGTTTACATTTAACAAACAAATATGTATTTAACAATACAGAAAACGATTGAGACTGAAGCTCTTTGCTCAGATAGACATTAAGCGTGCCGTCTCACTGCTCAAATATACTGCCACCGCCGAAATATAGTTACACAATTAATATTTAATTTATCATGGCTTTTATGTAAATATATTCAGTTCTTGTTCACAAATACATGCAATTGTTTATATATAAATTAGCTGCTGCATATTTAGTATTTTTAGTTGGCCATGAAATATTTAAGTGGCAGTCTACGACATCAAAAATGTAAATTAGTAAGAATAATATTCAATATAATAAAATACATATATAAACGTAATGCGCTTTGCTGCGTTCATGTTTTGTTTTTCTGTGGTGGAATCTATGTTCTGACACATTAATATTATTACCTCAATGAAAAGCAGAACAAAAGAGTAAAATAAACTCTATTGAAAGAATATGGAAATAACGTGGTACGTCTTTTTAGATAGGTAGCGTGGTGCAATGCTGCCCGTTTGCCTCTTAAATTGTTACTGATAAACATTACATATCAATAATTGTGAATATAACATTATTATTATAGTACTGAAATTTATCGGCTTTTTACCCATAAGGGATATTTAAATTCTAATTAGGGCGTTTGATTCTCTCAAGTCTCCTGAATCCATTCATATATTTGCCGAATGATCATTCCCTAGTTTTATATGGATTTTTAGAATAATGTATGTTGCTATATTGTATTTCAGTTGCAATCTGGAATAACCGCCCTCACTCAGCCAAGCGTTTCCAGTTTCCGAGCACTTTAGGGAAAACCTGACTACCTGTTGTATCCCATTCACTAGATCCAAACTGGTATCCGACTGGCTGGGGAACCCAACATCCTGGCAAAACCTGCATTTCACATGGAAACAATCAGCTTCCCCTGTATCTGTAATATCACAAGTCATTAATTATTCATAATATTTTCAGATTCATAGAGTTTGCTACATATCGAAATTCAGTAGTAATTTCAGCTGCTATCCATTTATTTCAGGTAAAGATAATTTGAGTAAGAAATTTTTCGTTTGCTAAGATCCCAAATATAATTTTTGGCCTTATGACAACCGGTTTAGGTAGCCTGAATTATCATTATCTCATCTTATAAGGCTAATACATTTGATCATTTTATTTTTGTTGGTCCATTTGATTCATTACATACCTAAACAGTGCACCGAATATAGGACAAGTCAAAAACCGAGAAAAGATAAGGACAGTAGGAGAAAGAGAGAGAGAGAGAGAGAGATGTAACATGTCAAAATTCATTTCATGTGGCAATCATAATTTACAAGTAACAAAGTTATATACAAGTAAAAAATAATGCAATTGGAATTTAACAATAGGCATATATTTATTGTTCACAAAACTTCATACATAATTTAAAAAAAAAATCCTTTACTGTTGTTTGCAATACTATTTGAATAATTTAAAAATTATTTTACAGAGTAAAAACACTGTTCAACAATAAATTGCTTAAGTTTATTTTTGAACACATTTTTATGTCGCTGTCATTTTAAGTCAATAGGTAGACTTTTACATAGTTGAACTGATATCTTTGATACACTTTCTTGGTACAGTATTTTTCTACTCTGAGACATGAGGATAGTATTCTTGTTCCTTGTGTTGTGGGTGTGTATATGCTTATTTTGCTGAAGATTTCCAATTTGCTTTTAAAAGATACTCATTTGAAAACAGGATACATATATATAAAGGCTTGGTAGACTCATTATTTACAGCTGGATGAAATGTGGTCTACATGTTTCCAGGTTTTTCGGTTGCAGATAGCCCTGACGGTTTTTTTTACTTAATACACGAAGAGCATAACAAGTGGAGTTCTTTCACATGACAGTCCCATTTTAAATTATCTTGTACCTATATCACTACAACTTTAGTTTCGGTAACTGTGTTCATGAATGTGCTAACAAATTGTTGTACAAGTGGAGAGGTGTGGAAATTCATAAATCTATTTTTTTTTCTTCATTTATTATTATTTTACTTTTCGAAACCAGCTAGTAATTTGGGACATTAAGGTATCTATTTTTTCGTTCATAGAGATTTTGTTAGCAGCTGTTATTAATATGCTGGTGTCATCAGCAAATAAGATTAGTTTTCCAAAGCCAATAAAGTCATTTATATCATCATCCTAGAACAGACTTGTGACACTCCATACTTTATTGATGAATTATTAGAGATGTGTGTTGTTGTTATCATATTTCCTTTCATGCCATCATGCCTTAAAACTACCACTTGCTGCCTGTCTTCTAAGTAAGATTTCATCCCTGACACCTTTTTGGGCTAATTTGTGAATAAGAAAGTCATGGTCAAAATGCTTTTGACAGATCTAGAAAGATACCAGTGACATATTTTGTCATCCAGTGCCTTATGGACAACTTCTAAATACTTATACATGACTGTTATTGTAGTCTTGGATTTGCTGAATTCATGTTTATTTGGTGGGAGTAATGAATTTTTTGTTATGTAGCCTAGTAATCTATTGTAGAAAACTCAAGTATTTTGGAGAAAACACGTAGTTGGGATTCTGGACGACAGCTATTTACATTCTCACAAGGAAAGTACTCGGGCTCGAACAAACACAAATATACCAAAATCGTCTGAGAAATAATGTGGAGGTCCCTTATTGCACTAGCTATACTCTCGCATCTGCAAAACTTTGCAGTCGCCCATTAGAGGACTCTGCGTGTACCATGCCGCAATGCACATTAAGCTCGGTACAACAGTCGGGACCAGTAGGGACAGTGCGGTGTGCATCTGAAGTTGCGTTTTGTGACGTCAATTTTGTAGTGAAGCGTCAGATGAGTCGGCGATTGATAATCAATCGTGCTAATATATTGCGATTGGTTGAGAGGAAATTCCGAAGAGCCCTTCTTCGTGATACGGTCTTGGTGTAGAAGATGAATCATTCCTATAGCCTGGAGGTCCTCCCAGCTGCTGCGCTTCGGAACTTGCCACCGTCGCGTTGTCATATGCAGGATTCGATTCTACGCACTTGTCTCTATACCACATGTCCCGAAGAACCCAACTAGAATCTCGCCTATATGGAGGTTATTTAGTACTTCGCCTGGAAATATTTTCTCCATAATTTGGAGAACGTCCTGGAGTCTTACTAGGGGATAAAACCGCTGGTTGTGGTGTGAATTTTGTGATCCATGACCCAATTTACCCTAAAAAGAGAGATAGAGGTCTGTTTGCTGCATTTGAGCACTTACTTCGTCGTTGGGTCGAGAACAGGGGTATTACAATATACGATTACCGGATGGAGAGTGTTTTTGATCTTGTGCAAGTTTTTTAAACGGTATCTACAAAGTGTTTCTCCACCATGTGGGGGGCGAATAACAAACACCTGGGACAACAGATGCTTTGTAGTGTTTAATAGTGTCCTGCAATTTGTGTACTGGGGTAATAAAAATACCCGAAAATTGATCGGTGTACAGGTTAAACCTTGTACGTTACGTTCTGTCAGCTTTTAGTTTCCATTGTTTACCTGTAAATTAGGTGGAGATTCGTAATACTGGCAGCGGCAAAGACGATATAAGTAGTACACTTAAAAGCTACATTAATGCAGGGGAAACATACTTCTCCCAATCCAGAACATTGTTCTCCACACTGCCTCCAGATATAGATATCGCCGAATTAGGTCTGGTACCTACAAACAATGTCACTCTGCAAGTCCAGCGAAAAGAGTAAATGTATCACATAGGCTTAAGTCGTCCCCATTAAAGAAATTACATCGCTACGTGCAGTTAATGTCTTATGTGCGCGAAAAGAAAACTGGAAATGGCGGATATCGAGACCAAGAGAAGGAAGCTAGAATATATGGCTAAAGCAACTGCCATAAAGGACGAGTACAAACTAATGCTGGAGAAAGACGAAGCTATGGCATATGTGTAAGCCCGGCTTAAACGGAGGGTGTGGAGAAATCTGGTTACGACTGGGACTTATAAAATATTTGCTTTTTACAGTAAACAGTCAGGGAGATTGGTCACGCGTCGGTGTACTGGCCGAAAACAGCGGAAGACACGAAAAACGTATTGCATTATCGTTTGGAGAAGGGACTACATTGCATCCAAATGTGGTGGACTGGAGACAGTCATTTGCAGAGTTAAAAACGGATGGAATAACAAGCAATCGTTTGCAATAATCGTAAAACCTAGTGTTCCATACGGAAATTACCACAGGAGTTGGTAACGTACACACATAGCGACGCATAGTGCTATAACCAGGAAATAATGGGAAAAGTTAAAATACACGATTGTTCTCGTCTAGAAGCATTGCCCGAAGGTGCAGGAGGAAGCGAAGATACGTAATGGAGTTCGAGAACATAATAAAGAACGATTTGTATTCTGTGTCTAGCTTCTCGAGTAGAAAGTTTCGGTCTTATAGGGTTTAGGAGAAGATACCAGAAGACATGTTTCTTGTTAGCAAAGAGCAGTAACTCCTCGGTAAAGTATCTGTTAGGGAGGTGTAATTCTGTGTTGTTCTATTCTACAGTTAAGCAAAGCGTTCGTTTAAATCGATGTTGCTCGGTACATTGCTGCATGGATTGGGGTTTGACTTATTGCACATTGGTTCATCTTGTATAAATTTCGTTCTTCTTCTTCTTATCGAATTTCTAAAAAAACTATGTTTCGTTTCTGTAAGAGCTACATCGCAAATTTGCGCACATCCTACTGTCTGTATATGTATCTGCGTATAAAAGTTTAACGACTGCTCGTACGGTAAAAACATCGCTTGCGTCAGCTGCGAGGAAATCTATCTTCGCGAAAATAGCTCTCTTGTATTCGGAATCTGGTGCGGCCAGGAAAAATTAAACCGAAAACTTCTCCGGGTCAGGTGCGAGCGTGGACAGATATGTTTACATGTATAGGACGTACACACGCTCCAAACCGGCGTCTACGATGAGTCAACAGGTCCGCACTCGCCTACAGCCAGAAATAACATGGAATGTGATTATGCATGCTAGCTTGCGCGAAGTACCTATTTTGAACTGTTTAGTCGTGCGATACGATGCAACGCAGATGTGGTCCACAATTGTGGAAATACATATAGATACTTCGTAGCATGGATGTGGGGCATTTATATCTTCTTTTAGCTGTGTTTACGAATGGACGTCTCTCGGTAGCGTATCGGAGATAATTGCAGTGGTAAATTAATGTTCTTTGGTCGATAAGCATAGAGGATTAGTTACCTACATTGGAGGTGCATTTAATCGTATGTTTAGTCTCTAAAGGCTTGCTCTTGGAGATCGTTAAAAAAAAATCTGGTGTTGCATTAGTTCGAAATGGTGTAGACTATTTTGCGTTGCTGCTTGTAAGGATTATAAGAACTTGGCTTGGATCTAGATCTTTTCTTGTTAGCTGTTCTGTGCGTGTGCACGTCGCTCATTTTTTTTACAGATGTTTATCGAGAGTAAGAATTTGTTAGAAGGAGTGGAATACGATGGTGATTTGTGCGCGAATGCTCGAGGTATATAGTCTATTGGCTGATAGAGAGCGTTCCAGAAATATTGTCTGCCGGGCTATGCATTGGAAACAAAGTTGTGGTTGGATGTTAGGGACAGGTCAAGCAACCAACGTAGTTATTGGGTGGAGAGAGAGCGAGATCGAAACTTTATTAAAACGCTGTGTGTCTGGGAGATCTTGTCTGTTACTGATCGCGGTTATAACACCATCTGTGGTAACTTGTTTAGAGTTGGTACTGGGTTAGTGACGGATGTTAGGATAGCTCTGTCTGGGTTGTTACGAACGTATACATAGCTAGCAGCATGCTAGTTGGGACAAAAAACGAGTTGGAATGGCTAGATTCTTCTGTTGTTGTAGGTTCATGTTGACTGCAAGGTGTAGTTCTGTTACTGTGTTGGAAATGTTTGGCGCTTACAGAGAGTGCTTTAGGCTAGATGGGACGGAATGTAAGTAAAAAGTGTCGATATACCCTAAATATATACGTCACGGTAAAGCTGTAAAGAAAACTGACTTTGGTGGTGCATTGATCTTTCGTCGAAGCATCGTCTGTTTAATCGTATGCTAGTGTTGGCTACTTTACGGCTGGTGTGCAACACGTTTACGTAGCGGATATGCCTGCTGCGGTAAATCATAATTCTTTCGTCGAAAATCAACGTGTTTTATAAAACTCCTATAGTTTCGTTACTTAAAGTGCGCTAGTTGTAGCCAATGGAGTGCGCGCGCGTGTGTGTGTGTGTAGTAAATTCCGCAAGTTCGATACTGCAAACGTTGGAGATAAGACGAAGTTACTATTTCTGGAATACATGGGGGGGAAATATATACGTCCTGTGGGTATATATCTTATAAACTGCAGCTAATCGATGTTTTTTAATGGAGGCGCTCCCATCTATACTACAGCAGCAGCTTCGTGTAGATGGCTTCTATCTCCTGGATTTTTGGACAATACTTTAACCGAGTGGCGTTCGTTCTGAGCATGACTTTCGGATGGGAGGAGCAATATCAAAGTGGTTGCGGGCGAGGAAACGACTGCTTAACGTGGTTGGCGTCGAATTGTAGAACCAAAATAAATTTGTCGAAAAATCACGAGCCCTGGTGTAAGCAAAGATGTCGATTTTATAAAGAGTCCAGGCAGTTGATTGTTAGGACTTTTATTTTTTCGCCGGGTCGAGAAGATGGTATTACCAGGATGGAGGATTGTGTAAGAAGATTGTTTAAGTGTTCTAAAAGAGAAGATACGGTATTTACAAAGGGCGCCGTTGTACTGTGCAAACGCTTTTAGATTTGATACTTGGGTATTAAGAGTACCAGAAAACATTCTGTTTTTTTTTTTTTTTTTTTTTTTTTTTTTTTTTAGTTTCGACTGTAAATTACTTGTAGAGTCGAGCAAGGAACTATATTTTTTTTTTTTAGCATTCCAGGACTTTATTATCCACAGACGTAGATATCGTCTACGTTATTCTACAAGTCCTAAGAAGAAGAAGGGTAAACGAAAACTGGGTTATATGGCGAAGACACATGCTTTTAAAAGGAGGCTATTGTATATGTGCAAGCCCGGTTTAAACAGATAGTGTGGGGAGAAATATTTGCTTTTACAGTAAACAGGCGGGGGGATTGGTCTCGCATAGTTGTACTGGCCGAAATTAGCGGAACACACGACAGACGTGTTTGTACTGTGTGTGACTCCCATCCATTCCTTAGAGAGCAGGTTATGATCGAAGTGTGCGGGAGTTGGTTGCGATATGTTTGCGAACATTACGTTGCATGTACTCAGTTGTACTGTAATAAACAAAACAAAAATTGTAAACACTCCATGTCCTATGTAGAATCATGTGTTGTGGCGTGTAGGTTAGCGTCTTCGTTTGCGGTGGACATCTACTTGTAATTAAAATAATAAATCTTAGTTCGGAGTAGGAATTTTGTGGGTAAAGGGCGGGTCGAGCTGGAAATCTGTGTTGCATTGGGCAGGTAACTTCGGTTCTGTGGTTGCTGTATTGTCGAATAAGGGTGTTGTTAGGCCAATAATTTCGAAAGGTTTTAGTGTAGACGGTCGGAATCGGTAAATTATTTCACGTATTTTTCTTTTATTTCGACTCTCCATTGCACAATAGGGATTAAATGTCATCTGGGGCGCTGGAATATCGGTGTCAGATAAATGTAGTTTGCATCGTAACAGGACATAGAGATTTCTTAGATGGGATGTGTACTGCTGTAGCAAGGAAATAAGAGGTAAAATTAAAATACCCGAACTCTCGGAATGCGCAGTTATACCTCGTTCTAAGAAGAAGGAAATGTAACAGGGCAAGATCGCTAAAGAGAGAGAGAGTGTTAAATTTCGGAACTTTCGGCATGGCTCAGCTCCATTAAATAAATGCATTGCGAGCTATCCTTGTCAGAATGGTGCGTCTGCATAGAAGGTTTTGATCATTTGGAGATGTAACTTAGGTGTTTTTGTTTAAACACTTAGCATGTGTTTCTTTTATGTAGTCTGCCGAGAGAGCGCTCTGCGTTCTGGACGATTGTTAACGGTGCTTGCAGATGTTTATTTAGAGACTTTGTGCTAAATGTCATTGCCGATTTTCGTTATTTGGAATTTTTGTATAAACACTATGTCGTATTCTGCTGCTTGCCGCTGTTGTTACTGTTTTATCGAAAGAGTGGTTGGCATACAAGTTACATCCCGTTCGATGGCTATTGCTTGCATCGTCTAAACGAAGAGATACATTTATAGATGCAAGGTTGTGGTCGAGTTCCGAAACGGACCATTTATTTTCTTTTCGTTAGAATAGTTTCTGTATATCGAAAGAGTTTATGTTAAGATGGATAAGTAAGTTTGTGGCGTTTATTATCTAACCTGCGCTATTATTATTAAACACGGCTGGAGAGAGATGGGAATGTAAATTCTTACTTGCAAATTTTGCATACGAGTTTAACGGTGCTTTGCAGATGTATATTTAGAGACATTGTGCTAGATGTCATTGCCGATTTTCGTTATTTGGAATTTTTGTATAAACAATATGCCGTCTTCTGCTGCTGCCGCTGTTGCAGTTTTATCGAAAGAGTGGTTGACATACAAGTTACATTCCGTTCGATGGCTGTTGCTTGCATCGTCTAAACGAAGAGATACATTTATAGATCTAAGGTTGCGGTCGAATTCCGAAAACGGACCATTTCTTTTCTTTTCGTTAGAATTGTTTCTGTATATCGAAAGAGTATATGTTAAGATGGATACGTAAGTTTGTGGCGTTCGTTACCGTAACCTTGCGCTATTATTATTATAACACGTCTGTCGGTTGTAGTCTATGCAAAGAGCGTGGAGAGAGATGGGAGTGTAAATTCTTACTTGCAAATTTTGCATACGAGTTTTAATATTTAATACTACATGCTGTAGTATACGAGACCAGCTAAGCATTTCTGTTCTAAATTGTTTTTTAGCATACGAAGAACACTATGGTAGCTTTATTTTTTTCCAAGAATAATAATAAACGGCGGAAATTGTTGTTGTTACATAAATCGAGATCTGGCGTACGGATCGCTGCGGCGCGCTTAACAATAAATATGCAATTTAATTGGCTGCTGACCTGTCGGGGCGCTGTCGCCGTGAAAAGAGAGCAGGGGTCGGCCTGTGGGGGCGGTGTCGGTGCGGTCAAGACAATCGTCGCGGTATTGTTTGTTCTCGCGGGTAGGGCGGGTGGCGGCGTCCTTTGAGAACCGGTCGCTAGCATGGAGGAGGAGGGGGGTAGCATCTGTCGGCGGCGGAGGCGGCGGTCCGGCAATCGGCCGAGCGAGTAGGGGTCGCGGGAGCGAGTACAGACATGTCGAGGGGTCTACAGGTCTGGACCTGTCGGAGGTGCCGCCTGTCTGGCGGCAGTGCCGGGGGGGGGGTGGAGGGGGGCGTCGAACCGGCCAGGTGTGTGGTCCAGGGTGCGAGTACCGACATGTCGAGGGGTCTACAGGTCTGGACCTGTCGGAGGTGCCGCTTGTCTGGTGGCGGCACCGAGGGGTGGAGGGGGGGCCGGGGGGCGGGGGGGCGATGCGTCGTGTGTGGCCGAGGGAGGTGTTGCAACCTGTCAATCATCCTTAAGTGCGTTATGGCGGCGTCATTTGATAAGCAGTCGGACAAGTAGCGAATCAAAAGGACCTAAATGTAAACTATCAATCATCCTTAAGTGCACTATTGTTCGAGTTTGGCGGCATCCTTTGATCTGCGGTCCGGCAATTGGCCGAGGGAGGAGGGGTGGGGCGTAATTCAAATTTCCCGCCAAAAAACAAAAGACGCGCGAATCTCAGTGGCGTGAGGCGCCCATCACCCCACTACTATCATTTCCGTGACGCTGTCTCCCCTGTATCGTGACATTACAAAACGGGCGGCCCTTCTTTGGACTCTTGCGATGGCTTCTGTCAAACCCAATTGATAAGGATCCCACACTGGGCAACAATACTCCAAATAAGGACGGACAAGTGCGGTGTATGAAGTCTCTTTAGTAGTTCTGTTGCATCTTCTAAGTGTTCTGCCAATAAAACGCAGTCTCTGGTTTGCTTTTCCTACAACATTAACTACGTGTTCATTCCAGTTTAAGTCTAATGTAATGGTAATTCCGAGGTATTTAGTACGTTCTGGAGTTGGTTTCGATCTTCAGATGACTTTACTAGACGATAAATGACGGCGTAACCTGCAAACAACCTAAGAGAGCTGCTCACGTTTTCTCTCAAATCTTTTTTGTAGATAAGGAACAGCAGAGGACTAATAACACTACCATGTGGAACGCCGGATATCGCCTCTGTTTCAGTCGATGCTTTACCATAGATTATTACAAACTGTGTCCTCTCTGACATGAAAACCGTTTGTAAGGTACGGTGTCAAAAGTGTTCTGGAAATCTAGAAATACGGAATCAATTTGAGATCCTTTGTCGATAGCATTCATCATTTCGTATGAGTACAGAGTTAGTTGTGTTTCACGTGACCGATATTTTCAGAATCCGTGTTGACCTTGGGTCAGTAGATCATTCTGTTCGAGATAATTCATAACATTTAAATACAGGATATGTTCCAATACCCTGCTGCAAATCGACGTCAATGATAAAGGCCTGTAGTCTAGTTTGTTACTCCTACTGCCTTTCTGGAATATTGGTGTGACCTGTGCAACTTTTCAGTCTTTTGGTACAGATCGCACTATGAGCGAGCGGTTGTACATGGCTGTTAAGTAAGCAGCCATCGCATCAGCATAATCAAATAGAAATCTAATGGTATACAGTCCGGACCAGAAGACTTGTTCTTGTTAAGAGATTACACTACTCCGATTATATCTACTTCTACGTTATTCATTCTGGCCTCTGTCCGTAATTCGAAATCTGGAATATTGGTGTCGTCTTCTTTGGTGAATGAGTTTCGAAAAGCTGTGTTTAGTAACTCTGCTGTAGAAGCGCTATCATCGGTGGGATCGCCATTTCTATACTTTAGTGAGGGTATTGCTTTTTTCCACTAGTATATTTGACATATGACCATAATCTCTTTGTTTCTCATTCCAATTTCGAGAAAGAGTTTCGTTGTGGAAAGTATTGTAGGCATCTCGCATTAAGTCCTCGCTAACTTTCGAGCTTCTGTGTAGGAGCGGCAATCCTGAGGATTTTGTGTTCGTTTAAATTTTACATGCCTTTCTCGCTGTTTTGCAACAGTGTCCTGACCTGTTTTCTGCACCAAGCAGTGTCAGCTCCTTCTTTTATTAATTTATTTGGTATAAAACTGTCAATTGCTGTCGATACTACTTCTTTGAAGTGGAGCCACATCTGGTCCACACCCTACCATCGGATCGCAACATTGCGTACCGTGATTTGGCAGTTCTATCTATTGTGTGGCCACGCTGGAAGCAGCTTTATATGCTGCTCTTCAGCCATCAGAATTTCTCAATAAATACATGTTATTACACAAATATGAGACAGTGAAGCAGATAAACGTTATGGATGAATTTTGAAAAATATAACAGGAGCAGAACAAAAACGACATGGGAGCGTTTAAAAAGAGCCACACTGTAAACACTGAAGAAACACAAGAAACACTTATGACACTGAAAGAACACTGACGACACCTCATTAAAACCACAAGCGCCGACGATTGTACTGCCGTTTTCGGCGGGCGCGACCAATTAAAAGGAAAACACTGAAGCACTGACGATATCACTGAAGCGCAAACAAACCCTGCTAAAAAAACTGGCATCACCAGTGTCGCAGAAAGGTCTGGGTGAGGGATGGGCAAGGAAGCGCAGAATGGGTGGGTGGAGGTGAAGGCGAGGTTGGGGAGAGGAGCGCGGGACTCTAGGGAGGAGAGGAGGGGGAGCGGGATTTGAAAAGGGGGATGGCCTACTCTAGAGTGAGGGGTGAGAGGAGGAAGTGTGTCAAAGTTGATAGCAAGGGTTTATGTTGAGGGGAATCATCCTGGAGGGGGCGGGATACAGTGGTGGAGAGGCTCTGGAGGGATACACCAGTGGGTAGTGCTAGTCAAGTTTGAGGTGAATGTAACGGCAATGGATGCCTTTGAGGAAATGTAGGAGGTGGGGGAAAGGAATCTGTGGGGGATGGGAAACGGATTCAGTATGCGAAGCAGAGTGCTTGGTGCTCAAGAACCCGAAGGGCTTTGTAAAACGGCTTTGTAAAAGGAGGCGGCATTCAAGCTGCAGAAGACAGGATGCATAAAGGAGCAGTAGGAGGGTTGGAGGGCCCATGTCTAGTCAGTATAGTTTAAGGTGATGTAGGCATGTATGGGCTTTTTTGTTGTATGGTCTTGAGATGGGATTTCCAGAAGAGGTAGTGATCCAGGGTGAGGCTGAGGTATTTGGAGGTATGGGGGACGAGGTGATCACACAGTATAAGATAGAATTCATGGAGGTGAAAGGTTCAGGTGGTATGACCTGTGAGGAAAGCCTGGTTACACCACGAGGAAAATTGGGAAGTGTGCTCTTGGAGGAGGTGTTGTGAGCGTTGGAGGGAGGGGGCGAGGGCAAGGTGTCATCAGCATACTGAAGGAGATAGAGGAGAGGGGACAGGACTGAGCCTTGGTGCACGCCAGCTGAGGGGTAGAACAAACAGGAGTTAGAGTTGTAGACAGTGGCATAGGATGGATGGTTGGAGAGGAAGGATGCAATGAGACGAATGTAATTAATACAAAGGGCATAGGTCTGAAAAGGAGACCAGAATGGCAGACATGGACGTAGATTCTCTTGATATAAGACAAGGAGGCTGAACCAACGGGAGTTCAGCCAGAGGGAGAGGAGGTGGATAAGGTGAAAGAGCTGGTTATTGGCAGAGAAGGATGGTCGGAGGCCACATTAGATGATGGAAAGGAGTTGGTGTTGATATGTTGGTTGATATGGCGAGACAGGGTAGTTTCCAGGTCCTTTCTGAACTCTAAGGTCAGCCTCATGGGGTATGACAATGTACAGAACGGCGAGGATGGCGTAGAAGGAATAAGGGCAGGCCCACATATGCCTCTAGGTAAGATGGAATGATGATGTATTTGGTGCAGAGTGTAAATTGGATGTCTATGGCAGTAATGGGTGTTGTCCAAGTACTAGTAGCTGGGGCCGAGGTATCGGTGTGCTCATAGATGTCAGGTAAGAGCGATTGTGATTATTGATATGGATAGTTTGGTGAGATAAGTGGAGAAGTGGTCTTACTACCGAGGACAGGAAAGGAACTGTCGTTACGAAGGAGAGGGTATGCAGGATGAGGGTTGACTGCCGGTAAGGTGATGGAAAGCTTGGAGGAGTTAAAAGGAAGGGTTGCGTGAAGATTGGTGCATGTCTGTTGCAAATTGTGTCGTTTCTTCACGATGAGGAAATTTCGGATGTGTCATTGAAGCTGCTTTTGAATCATAGAGTACCTGGAAACGGGTACGATGGAAAAAGTGATTGAGGCGATGGCATTCATGCAGGCTAAGTAAAGCTTGTGGAAGGAGGGTGGGGTGGTTGGATGGCCTTGTTGTGAATGTGGGACTGGACGCCATCAGTCAAAGTTTGGTGCAGGAAGGTAGCAGCAAGCTCAATATAGTAGGGAATATGGTAAGACGGAGGTGGCTTGCGACCTGGGACGTGATGGTAGGCATCCCAGTTAAAATGAGAGTGATCATGGACCAGATTTGGGGGGGGGGAGCCAGATGATGCGCAGAGCGGCAGTGGTGGTCAATGGCAAGTAGGACAGAGGCATGGTTATAGCCTATAAGATAGAGGACATGCCAGGAGGCGAGGACAGCATTGGCAGTTGTGCTACTTTCAGTGTCGTGAGCTTTGGGAGGAGGAAAAGGTTCACTCTGAATGGTGCTGAGGAACTGACGCCACCAGCAGAGGCCATTGGGGGACTGAGTGGAAAGGTTGACGTCAGTGGCTACCACGTAGTTTGTGTAGGTTTGTTAAGTATGGGAAAGAAAGTTATATGGCAGTGGGGTTCTGGGACAGATTTAGATAGTATCACATGTGATAGTGAGAGACAGAAGGAAGAAACTGAGGATAAGGTGTTTGGAGGGATCATTAAGGAGTGGTTCTAACTGGACATAATGGAGGAGGTGGCCGATCAAAACTCTGCTCGAGCAATAGTGCAGAGGCTATCTGTGCGGTGGAGAGAATGGTATTGACAGAGTGGTAGGGTTTCAGGAAGGTTTCATTGAGGGAGAAAGCATCATCCACACAGTGGAAAGAAAGAGTATGCATGAAGTGCTTACTGGATAGTAGGGAGATGATGTGACAGCTATGCTTTGAATGGGGGGAGGAGGGGAAAGGGAGGAGATTAAAAGGATGGGATAGGGGATATTCAATGAGGATTTCAAGGTGGAAGAGTATGATTTAGGGACTGGTCGTGGGAAAAGGTGTATTTAGAGAGGGCAATGAGGGCAATCAGGTGAGGGCGCTGCAAAGGGTGGATGTTCTGCAGAACGGTGGATGTCTTTGCAGTGGGACAGATCGATCTGTTTTTCTAGTTCTTGCTGATGGTCATTATACATGGGCAACGTTGGCACAAGTATGAGTGGAGTGGGGAGCGAAAAGAATCGACTGTGTACCTGTGGTAGTAGATCATTGTCCCGTCTTTTAAAAGTCAATGGAGAGGCGTATTGTAAACACAAGATGGGGCTGGTGGCGTTTTGGATCATCTTAGCGGATTTCTAGGAGGGTGGGCTGCTCCAACACCTCAGTGGTCCTCCGACTGAGCTTAGTAATCACGGCATTGAGGGTAGGTGGGTGGAAAGGATGTTAAGGTTTTGGGTGGGGGGGGGGGGCGGGGAATGAATTGGTAGGAAAGGGGGCTACAGTGGCAAGAGTACCATAGAAGGTTCAGGGGAGATTTTTGCAAGAGGTTGGTATGGGATGTGTGATGGGGTGACTTGATCTGGATGGAGACCCAACAGTGGATAAGTTGGGAGACGGGAGCAGCTGGGAAGTAATTTTGGATTTTTTGTCTACGAATTTGGGATTGGAGTGGAGAGGAAATAGGTCTAGGGGGTGGAGAGGTGGTGTCCATTAGTTCGAAGAAGGGGCGGGAGTCTGTGGGGCAGCCAGTTTAGTGTGACTCATTTCAGACTTGATAGTCCTTTTTCAAACACTTGGATTTAGTTGCAATATTGTTACGTACTAACGTTTCACTAACATCATTATAAACTGAACAGCCAAATGAACTGGTATGGGAATGCGTATGAGAAACAGAGTTTTATAAACACGAGGACAAAGCTGCGATGGGCAACGCCTGTTTAAGAGAACAGGTGCCTGGCGCAGGCATTAGATAGGTTAATGCTGGCAAATTATCACCGTTTGTGTTTGATCGTGATGTTTTAGTCTGCCCTCGAGAGATGGGACACATCTTCGAGACAGCAATTAGATGTGGATTTCCCGTAGGACTAATTCACGAGAGCATCGTATCGGGAATCCGGTGAAACATCAAATTTCCGACATCGCTGCGGCCGAAAATAGCTTCAGCTGCCGCGCAGTAATAGCTGTGCTGTTCTAGGCGGTATTTCAGGAACTTCGCGGCTGCTACCGGTGCAGACTCGAGTCCTCCTCTGGCATGTTTGTGTCTGTATGTGTGTGTTGTCTTTACGATATCTTTATTAAGTAGTTTTTAAGATCACAGAAGTTTGTTCCCATAGGTCTATAAATATTTTGTGAGATCCTGCAAGAACGGGAGTGATGACTGAATAGAATCGTTCAACATGACACAAGTGAAACCATTACGCAAATTTCTGCGGGTTTCAGTGCTGGACAATCAACAAGTGTCAGCATGCACCATTCAACGAGATATCAACGATATGGACTTTCGGAACTAAAGGCTTACTCGCGTACCTTGCTGACTTGGACGACACAAAATTTTACGCCTTGCCTGGACCCGTCATACCGACATTGGACAGTTGACGACTGGAAACTTGTTGCTTGGTCTGACGAGTCCCGTTTCCAATTGTATCGAGTGGATGGACGTGTATGAATATGGAGACAAGCTCATGAATCCAAGGATCCCACACGTGAGCAGGAGACTGTTCAAGTTTACGGAGGATTGGGTAATGGTGTGGAGACGGGTGCAGTTAGATATGGGCCCCTTGATAGGTCTAGATACCACAAGTGACAGGACGCATCATGGCTGATAACCTGCATCCATTCAAGTCCGTTGTGCATTCCGTCAGCCGGGCAGTGCGACACCCCATATCTACAGAATTGCTTCAAAGTGGCTCCAATAACTTTTGAGTTTAAACATTTTCGTTGGCTACCAAACTTCCCGGACATAAACATCATAGGATGCCTTGCAACGTTCTTGCAAAACAGATCTCCATCACCACGTACTGATATCGGATTTATGGACAGCCCTGCAATAGGCATGGTGTCAATTACCACCAACACAACTTCTTTAATCGTCCATGATACGTCGTGTTGCGGCACTCATGTGTGCTCGCTGGGGCCCTACATGGTATTCGGTAGGTGTACCATTTTATTTGGTTCTTTAGTGTATGAATACGTGAACACGAAAATTGAAGTACTGATTACTTATATAGTAAAATTAGCAAGGTGATTTGCCATAAAAGTCATGGCTGTACGTTCCCTTTAAGATTGGTAAATTAGGTGTTTTCATTTCTGTGATAATGATGTTACCATTCCTAACAGGCATTAAAATGTCCGTGTTGTAATAAGTGAACATCGAATTAAAGTCCTACCAACTTCTCCCTAGCATACGGACAGTTGCTCTGGTAGAACTGTCACACGAAAATAACAGCTTTACATGAAATAGCATTTTAGGGTCACTCATGTTTAAATGCTTCATTTTCAGTCACTCACACATACCAGGCAGCTACAGAACAAGATGATAGATCGATGAAGTTGTCAGCAGTGTAAATCTATACATCACGTTGTTTTGGTGTCGGTATTTAGTTTACTGTTCTGTAAGAGTAACTTTTTCAAGGGGAATTATACGTACTTTTTGTCAATCGACTAACTTCACAATAAATAATAATTATAGTTTCCAAATGACAAGCCAAGATCGCACACTAACAATTTATTAAATGAAGACCGGTTTCGGTGCACTGTCACCATCATCTGGTCACATATATGTTATAATCTGGTCATCGTGTTAAAAAAAATTGGGTATATAAAAAACTACATAAGTTAAAAACATGACTATTTTGTAAGCTGTCATGTTTTTAACTTATGTATTTTTTTATATAGTGACTAACTGCACTGTTGCACTTGTTATTTTATACTATTTTGTAAGCTGTCATGTTTTTAACTTGTATTATCTTATATAGTGACTAAGTGCAATGTCGCACTTGTTATTTTACACCCAATTTTTTAAACAAGATGACCAGATTATGAAATATATGTGACCAGATGATGGTGACACAGTGCACCGAAACCGGTCGTCATTTAAGAAATTGTTAGTGTGCGATCTTCGCTTGTCATTTTAAAAACTATAAAACGATTAGATCGCCTCCAGACCCGACTATGTCAGGTAATCATAAATAATCGTTAACTTCTTTTTTTGTAAATTCCCTTTCATTGTAACCAAAGGAACGCAGAGCAGGGTAGATATTTATTTGGCTGTTGAATTTACAAGGTGAGTCTAGGTTCACGGAAATTCTTTCATTTGCTTCTCCATCCATTGCATATCAGACTGAGCTACAGCAAATCTTGGTCGGGTTTAGCTAATACTGCAAATCTAAAAAGTTTGGAAATTGTCTCTATAATAGGTACACAATGACACGCGCTACACGAAGTCTTACTGTTTGCCGGAGTAACCAGCACACACATAATTATGAAGGCTTCCCACATTAAATGAATCATCGAGAGGAGTACGAAATAATTGCGTGACATCAACATTAAATTTACTGGTAACGATTAATAACAAACAACGCATGTGATAACGAAATATTGGATTTCCTTAAAAGATAGTAGTTTTTGGGTTTGACTGATAAAAACTTTACCTGTGTCAGAGTACTATCAGCATGCGATGGAACATAAAAGTGATTTTGTGCTGTCTGAATGAGATTGCGGTTTCCCTTCTATTTTGAGAATACGACTAGCAGTCACGTAAAGCGAGTGTGTGCTGAATCTCCTTTCAATATCGTAGACCAATATCCGGCAAATGACACGTACCACGCGCAAGAGTTACGTCAAAATCAACTTGGTCGACTTTCAGAGCCTAGAAAATTTGACTTCGTTAAAATTTCATTGCTGTGGGTCGCGTTTTGAATTACGAAAGGAATTTATAAAACACATTCATACTAAAGTATGATTGGCATCCGCAGCTGAAAATACTTTTATTTTTATATTTATTGTAACCTTCACGGTAACAAAAATTAGCAGTCCTTTGTGACTAGTTCCAGACTACATCGATAATCAAACACTTGGCCTTAACCGAAATGCTATGTTCTGGCACATGTACTATATTTGCATGTCTCTATTTGTTAAAAATGCTGGAGACGTGCAGAGTTATACATTGGTAAATTTCAATACATAGGATTTCGTAAAAAGATATAAAATAGCCAAGATCGCACATCATCAATTTTTATTAACGACGACCGGTTTCGCTGAACTATGTCAGCATCATCTGGTCAAATAAAATATTTTACAAGACCATAATTTTGTAATGTCTTGTAAAATATTTTATTTGACCAGATGATGCTGACATAGTTCAGTGAAACCGGTCGCGTTAATAAAAATTGATGATAAGCGATCTTGGCTATTTTATATCTTTTTACAATAAGTGGATCGCCTCCTAAAACGGAATCCAACTCAACATAGGATTTCGGTTTAAGCCAAGTGTTTGGTAACGTAAATAGTCCTAAACTAGTCACACAGGAAACCTAAATTTTCCAACTGTGACGGCTACAATAAAAATAAAAATATAACTAAAAATGTTTCTACCAGTTGGAGACATTACTACTAAATGTGTCCAAAAAGAACCAAAGTGCTGTTATTCTTTTCTTGGTTATGAAGGACAAAGGCAAGCAGATATTCATGGGGCATTTAAGACGAAACGTTCGGCTAAACTACGACGAGGGATGCTGCAGTTTCATGACGACGCACGTTCCCATATAGTTACACCGTCTCAAGAGGAAGACACTCGAATCCCTGTCTTGTAGCCTTAATTAGTTATCACGCCTTGATCTTTAACAAAGGTCCTGAAGGCTCCACATTCCTGTCGGATAAGGTTATGCAGCAAGTAGTTAATAGACTTCATCATGCACTTTTCCAAAATAATGTGTCATCGGAATTGTTATTACTACTACTATTATTAACCGTGTCTACCTGCACCCGTTCATAGAGGCGTTACTTCCTCGTCTGATGCAGGGGATTTAAGACACCACACCCCATGTAACGGAACTGCGCATATTCAACACATGTGCAAGATCGGTAAGTTTTAATTTCTCTGGTCGGATAAAGTGTATCGCTATTAGAGAATACAAAAGAACAAAGACTAAACTGCACAGAACAATTAGGAAATACACTATGTGATCAAAAGTATCCGGATATCTGGCTGAAAATGACTTAAAGAGTTCGTGGCGCCTTCCATCGGTAATGCTGGAGGGCTGCACTTAGGAGAGGTATTGAGGTAGGTCAGTTGGGCCTGGCTGGAAGTCGGCGTTACGAAACATTCCAAAGGTGTTCTGTAGGATTAAGTCGGGACTTCGTGAAGGCAGTCCATTGTAGGGACGTTACTGTCGTGTAACCATTCTCCCATAGCACGTGCAATATTAACAGACGCTCAATCATGTTGAAAGACGCAACTGACATTCTCGAATTGCTATTCAACAGTGGGAAGCAAGAAGGTGCTTAAAACATAAATGTAGGCTTGTGCTGTGAGCCTCCTACTATAAATCCCTCCAATCCTCGAACGCCACGCCCTCCACCTCGCTTACCGTATCCGCCCCCCTTCCCCCAAGCGGAAACTATATGATCTTATCCCTTTCCCTCACCTTCTAAAATTCCTTGAACATCTCCGCATACTATACACCTCCCGCAAAATAGAATCTCCTATCCCCCTGAATCCCGGGCCTCTGCCACACCTTTACCAGCATGTTCCTCCCTCGCTCCACCTCCATACTCTCCACATCCTATCCGAGGGTAACTTCCATCAGTTTCCTCTCCCGGATGACGCCCTCCGTCCCGACATATAACCTTCCTAGCAACTTTGGCCTTCCTGGTAGATTAGTGCCACGTCCCTCTCCACCCATCCTTTTCCCTTCCTCCGCTTGATCCCCATTCCCACCTATTCCCTTGGAGTCCTTCCGTCCCATCTCGTCACATCCCCACTCCGCCCCCCCCCCTCCTTTTCTACCCACCCCACTTTCCTTCCCCCTCCCTCTCTACAGCGGGGCCTGCTCATTGTTTCAATTGTGTGTCAGTGATGTTACGTGTGCAGTGACTTCGAGCTTCGAGTGTACGTGTGTTTTTAAAACGTCAGCAATCGTCGCACAGGCAGAACACTGTGTTGCCATGCTTTTTTTTTATTTTTTTTTTTTAATTATCTCTCTGTTATCGTCGCCATTCGCTGTGCAAAATCTGTGTTTTTTAGCCACCGTAGCAGTTTTTAATACTGATTATGTGTGTTCTAAAGCCTAATTTCATTGTATATAGTTCGCCTATTTTCTCTCCTGTTTTATTGTTAAATTCGACATTTTTATCCTCTTTTTATCGTTAAAATCAACAATTTTATGTCCTGTTTTAACCTACCATTCATGTTGTCAAATAGATATGTACCCTGGGCTAAGGAGCAGTGTACAAGGCTGATGCCAGCCTGCCTCGCGGGGCATTAAAATACAATAAAGGAAAAAAATTGTTCTGTGATAGTGTCACGCAAGCTCCCTCCCTGAAAAACACGAAAAACTCCACGGCCTACGAATTTTACTGTTGGCACTACACACTTTGGCAGATGATGTTCACCGGCCATTCGCCATACCCACACCTTGTCGCCGGATCACCACAATGTGTACGGTGCTTCGTCACTCCACGCAACGTCCTACCACAGTTGTCCTCCAATGCCCACGCTCCTTACCCCAAGTGAGGCGTCGTTTCGCATCGCCCTGCGTGATGTGTGGCTTGCAGACGGTCGCTCTACCGCGAAATGCAACCTCCCCGCCTGTCATTTCGTATTGTACGTTTTCCTTCACCTTTCCACTTCACTATAAATTCAGAAACTGTGGATGTGGATGTCGCGTGCAGACTTCTGATACATGTGGCACCTGACCACGTTCGAAGTCCGTGTGTCCCGCGGAGCGCCGCAGGCTGCTCTCTCATAATGTCTAGTACCTGGCAGTAGTGGCAGCACAATGCATCGAATACGAAAAACGTATGTTTTGGAGGTGTCCGGATTCTTTTAATCACAGTGTATCATACATATAATACAGGGTGAACCTAAAGTCCGGGAACACTATCAATTACTTACTGAACAAGAACCACACATCGTACAGACATTAAACTTATGTCATTTTGAAAAGAAACCCTGCAAATGTTTTCATGTATACCGGCAAAAAAAAACAACTGATCAAATGTTTCTTCAATAACTACTCTTTCTTCAATAAGAATAAAAACTGTATAGATTCTTAAAATTATATTTATTGATTACGACGTTTCGGCATCTGCCATCATCAGATCTAAAAACCTCTGAACTTGCACAGCAAAGTTCAGCGTCAATAATAAAACAACTTCCTAGTAAGCACGTCAACTGCCAGTTTGTATAACATAAGAAAACTATCATACATCTCCCTTAGATACCTAAATCAGCCAGTGTCAAAATAACTAAACCGTTGTAGGGAGTTTTAAAGCAGAGACTGAGGACAAAATTTATAGCTCTAACATCGTTCAAGCCATCTGTTGGCATCGCTGCCAAAATCAAGCATAAACTATTAAAATTTTTGCTTTGGACTCTTACTACATATTGTAGCGATATATGTCACGTTAGAAATTTTTTAATGGGTGTACGGGTACTAAAACCTTTCGTGCAAAATAGTCTTCTGTATGTCACAAAATACGTACAGACAAAGTGGATGCACAGATTACGTGAAAGTTGCCAATTGAGATGGGTACAAGCAATTCACACACAATTCCTATACATTAATTTATATTCATTATGAACGGGTTTTACAAAATCTTTAAAGTAATTGGTGGATGTTTTGGTAAAAAAATGGATAACTTTCTGTTGATAACTATAAAGACATTTTAAAAATATTATGTTCTAAGAGTTACTGCTGTTTGCAAAGCCAGTGGTGGTCCAACTCTTTATAAATAAATATATCTTTGGTCTATGACATGGGCTCATTTATTTACCACCCCCCCCCATGCCCTCCCGCTCCGTCTGGAACGTTTCCAAGGAATTGTCGGCATACCAGTTCCAGAATCTTGTATATGACCTTTGTAATCTGACGAATATTTACGACTGAGTTATAAAAGGTTTTCCTTCCACAGAAAATTACTCTGTTTTGATGTTTCGCTTGTAACATCAGTTTTCTCTGCCAGGCACCAACGTTTGTCAGCTATTGGCCCACTTTATGTTACGATAGTAACACTAAAAGTGGTCCTTTGCAATCGTCTTTTGACAACTCGAAATTTAAAAGAAAATAACGTCATAACCATTCATCTGACACGAGAATTGAATAACCGAATTTGTGGAGGAGAAAATTATCTGCAATTTTGCTCTCTCTCTCTCTCTCTCTCTCTCTCTCTCTCTCTCTCTCTCTCTCTCTCTCTCTCTCTCTCTCTCTCTCTTTTCCATGTTCCTTATCGTTTCAGAGATATTTGCAGAAATAACGGCGATTTTGGGATGTCTGTCTGTCTGTCCATAACGTGTTCCCACTTTTTAAGTCGAACCGTTCAACCGATCGGCACCAAATTTTACAGACATAATAGTTGGCCGCCAGAGACCAGAACCTCCTATTTCAAATATCTCGGACAAAAAATACGTTAGTAACACTAAAAAAAGCCGTTTGTAATGTAACAGTAATTACAAACAAACCGTTCATCTCACACGAAAACTGAATAACCTAATTTATAGAGAAGAAAATTCTCTACAATTTTGCTCTGTTATGTTTTTTTCATAATTTGTATAGTTTCAGAGATATTTGCAAAAATAACGGCGATTTGACGACGTCTGTCTCTCCGTAACGTCTTCCGACTTTTTATATCGATCCGTTCGACCGATCGGCACCAAATTTTACACACATAATAGTTGGCCGCCAGAGACCAGAACCTCGCTTTTTAAAATATTTAGGATAACAAATACGTTACTAACAGTAAAAAAAGCCGTTTGCAGTGTAGTTTTAATTGCTAATAAACCGTTAATCTGGCACAATAATTGAATGACAGAATTTGTATAGAATCATATTCTCCACCTTTGCTCTCTTTTTTTTCCTAACTCGCACCGTTACAGAGATATTAGCGAAAATAACGGCGATTTAACACCGTCACTTGATTTCACGTAAGCCGGGCGTTCGGAGATGTCACGTGACATTCTTCGCCTAGAACTCTCTCTGGCATACGCCATCTTGTTTGCCGTATTTCATGATATTCGTATTACAAGTTACGCATTGTCATTTCAAAACAATGGCGCACTGAAGAATTAACAAAAACACGTCGTTCTTAGAACTATAAATTAGAATCTAGTGTCTAAAGTGCCAGCAATAGTACGAGAATTCGGCCGTAGTGTAGTGTGCAGCGCGTTAGATTGTGATGCACATGGTCGGTAGTTTGATACCGGCCACTACTATTCTCTTTTTGCCTTGGCTCCTAAAAGGGTTTTGGGCACCATTATTAACTAAAAAGAGCTAAGTTCTGCAATGTTTAGAATTGTGCATATGTTAGAGTGCTCCATCTAAAATGTGCGTTTGTTCTATTTCGTGAACATGCGGTGAAATACATAACAACGCATTGAACACTGGTCTTCTGAAGCATTTGCACAACGACAGGGAGGATACTGTGATAATGAATATTCTAAACAACGTGGATATACTGGTGGTTTCATATATAAATGAAGTCCTAGATTTCTCTGGCAACTGTCGTTCCTTAATAAAACGAGAGGAAAGCATATACATTGCAATAAATCACCTGTGTTTCGTTCTTTTTTTTTCCTAGTCTATGTTTACAATTAGTTGGTATGTTTTTCATGGCATGTACTCGAAACAGAACAAATACACTTTTCAGAGAAAGTGCTGTTACCTTTGAACAACTCGGAATCTTGCAGTATATAGTTGTGTTTAGTTAACAAGAGTATGCAAAAATGTTTTACGAAGCAAGACGGGGAAAATTGTCAGATATGGCTTTATATATATATTTTTTTTCTTTTTATATTTTCTGGTTTCAGGGAGGTCGATGCTTTGTGGTCGTTTGTTCATCTTCGTCCTGGGTTAAGAATTTTGCTCAGTTTTTTTATTACCTCTCTTTTCATTGTTTCTTCAGTTTGATCGGTACTTTGTGGACGTTGGTATGTTTTGTTATATTTTGATCGTTTCGTCGTTCACTCAGTTTTTTCATTACAGAGGGCGTCGAGCTACCATGGTGGCAAACCTCTAACCGAGCGCGTTGAGCCACCGCACCCTAGCAAGTTTCGAACTACCGGCTGAAATGTTTGTATATCACAAACTAATTCGTCGCCCATTACGCTATGGTGAACAGCTGCGAGAGTAATCCGTAATCCTCTTACCATCGATGGAAGTTATTATCTGCTAACATAGCATTTTTAGACGATTATAATTCATTGTCCTAAGAACGTCGTGTTTTTATCATTTTCAGTGCGCTATTGCTTTTAAATAACAACACTTGAGCTATAATAAGAAAATCATCAAATACTGAAAGCAAGATGACGTATGCAAAAGAGAGCTTCGGTCGAGGGATGTCACGTGACTGATTTCCGAACGCCAAATGTACGCCGTGTTCCATCCAGTCTACAGTCACTCGTTCGAACGGCAAATGTTCATTTCAGGGTAAATTCAATCGTAACCAGTACAGGTAAAGAAAATAAACTTTGAGCAAACTGCCAAGGCAAGAGAGATGATGATATTTTAACGGAAAAAGATAATGAAAATGGGGGAGGGATATTAAAATAATAGTTTCAATAGAAAAAAGTTAAGAATAAAGAGTATGTTTGTCAAAGCTAAAGTGAAATATAAAATAATTTTGGCTGTATGTTAAAATACGGTCAGAAATAATATATATAGATATTACCTCAATAGTAGAGTCGTGATCGTATCGCCCATAATTTTTTATTATTTACATTTTTTATGTTTTAGTACGAAATGTTTGGAAAAAATCATAAAAGTACAAGCAAAGCTAAAGTGGGACGTAAAACACGTCAGTGCGATTTATTATTACTAGTATTGCCTGTGGTCGAAAATCGACCAATTGTGTTTACAATGGTCATGGGGGTAAAATTTTACGTATCATGTCGGCGGCCTCGCGTAATTATGTTGGCAACATCAACAACACGATAGAAAATCTTTGCCCATTTGTTCGAACTACATAGAATGACTGGATTAGTGTATCGTACAGACCATGAAGTAAATAAATAATGCTGTTCCTGCTTTATGGTTGACAGGTTCTTGTATCTACCCTCGTTCGCTCAGGAAAAACAATAAAAGCGAAGATTGCATGAGAAAACATCAGCGTTGTCAAACGATTGCCTAAAATGAAGACTCACAGGATTCTCACTATTCAGCATCTGTTGCCAACATTATTATAGGAGGCAGCTGGGATTTTTGGTAAAATTTAACCGGCACTGCGAGGTATTTTTTTTTTCTTCATTGTAATTTCAATTCCTCTAAAAAAAGGGGCGGGCCGGCAGCGCTCACTGGCGCTCTTCAGCCTACAGAAATAAAATTTGACAGAGGAGAAACATAAAAACACAAAGGAGATAAAATTTTGGAGATAACACATACATAAAACGGAGATTTAAAATGGAGATAAAACAACGTACATAAAACGGAGATTTAAATTGGAGATAAAACAACGTACATAAAATGGAGGAAAACGATGGTGACATAAAACATTTGGAACGGCGAAAGTGGTGAATAAAAACAGTTGCTCGAAGTCAGTGGCACACACACAATTAAAATGAGCATAGGGCGGCGGCTATGGTGAGACCGTCCGGGAGGTATGAAAACGGTATCTTTTACCTGTTAAGGAAAATGCCTGACACAATAAAAACAAATAAAAAGGGAAGTACATACTTCTCATGCCATTTTCGAATTATATAACTTACATTAGTCTAATATTTGAAATGGAACTACATTTCGGTGTTTGTATATTTATACAACGCCAAGAAATAATGTTATTTCGATACTGCGATATTCAGAATTGGAGAGTTGACAACATGTCGACTTCGTAGTTCCACTCGAGCACCGCGAGATGCCTCTCCCGGCGCATCATCCTTTTTATCGTCATATGAAAACATCCATTTCCTTTGACCACTCTTAATCACTGCGAAAACGAAGCATTTGAACGGCGCAAGAAAGTGAGTTGGGAGCACTCCATCTTTCGATATTCACTTATTTTAATACTTTATTTTAATACTGCAGATGCACCGCATTACAGCGTCTTTGGTCGAGGCGAATAGCCAATCAGTGAGCTGATTGTTGGAGAATGTAGAACTTGATCCAAGCTGTAGATAGGAAAATTTCTACTTCCTTATACCACTTTTAATGGCTAAATGCACACATAATATTTATATTCGTGAAATCTACGACAAACAATCTTTCGAATTATGTAACTTTGATTGGCCTTCTTGTACGAATAAATTAGTAATCGGTACCACAATTTTCGTGTTAGCGTATTTATATAATGATTATTGTTATTATTATTATTATTTAAATGTTCCCCGGCATAGCGAGGCAGCCAACGCAAGTGAGACATTTCAGATAACGACGTGCTCTGCTTCCATCCTCCAAAGCGCCACCACTGTTAAATGAAGCAGTCGTATATGGTCACCGAGAGGTGAACTCCGGACGAACTCTAGCATTTAAACGCTCGCTCTTTGCAAACAGTCCAACTGTGGCTACTGCTCAGAATGAAATAAACCTAATAAAGTCCCTGCCTGGGGTTTTTACTATTCAGCGGACAGCACTGTTTGCGGTGCTTCCCCAGAAGCAGGGGCGACGTTTCGGTGCGTACGTGCGAGAACGTCAATGCGCCCTGTGTTTCAGGCAGTGTGCAGTAGTCGGCGGTTCAGACTGCTGGAGCATAAGCATGCCGCCCGGCCCTTACAAAGTTTGTACAAGCACGGCAGCCGTGCATGGACTTCGTGTCGAGCATAGAGAACAGTCTGCACTCCGGTCTTGTAGGCACGAGCTAGCGCTGGCTGATCCTTTGTTCCGTGTAGGTACACCACATATTCTTTTTGGACCACTTTCAGTTAGTGACACCAAAAGTGGACAGTGTGCGATGGCCCTTCGATAGCTCGACTGCGGGGTCATCAGTCCCTAAACTTGCAAACATCTTATATACTAACTTATACTACAGACAGCACCAATGCCCGAGAGGGGGGGGGGAGGGGATTCGAACCCCCGACGAGGCCTTAACCTTCATTCGAGACTTGACTTAATTATCGGACTTGCCCTCTCGTGTTTTTCCCGCACCTCCAACCGTTTCTGAGGGATTTACAAAAATAACGGCAAAATGTGTCAGAGTATCTATCTGTAACGTAATGCAGAATGAATCGTTCACTCTGCAGCGGAGTGTGCGCTGATATGAAACTTCCTGGCAGATTCAAATTGTGTGCTGGAACCGGGACTCGAATTCTGGAAACATCCCTTAGGCTGTGGCTAAGCCATGTCTCCACCATATCCTTTCTTCCAGTAGTGCTAGTCTTGCATGGTTCGCAGGAGAGAATCTGTGAAGTTTGGAAAGTAGGAGGCGAGGTACTGGCGGAAGTTGTGAGGCGGCATCGTGAGTCGTGTCGGGATAGCATAGTCAGTAGTGCACTTGCCCGCTAAAGGCAAAGGTCCAAGGTTCGAGTCCCGGTTCCGGCACAAAATTTTAATCTGCCAGGAAGTTTCATATCTGTAACGTGTTTCATTTTTTTAGGTCGCGACGTTCAACCGATCACCACCATCACCATCATCGGCACCAAATTTTACAGGCGTAGTTGTTGGCCGCCAGTGAGCGGAAACTCCCCCAGGCAGCGTAACCAGACACTGCTAGCGGGCAGCACTAAGCCCTATGTCGGCTATTAAGCGTCAGATCGGAAATATTTTCAAGTAAAAGTTGTTCAGAATATCGAGTAACTTTTCATTGAAGTATACTGCGATATTTTAACAGTGAAAGATGGTTCAAACGTATAAAGATATAATTCTTCACATAATTCTTCACATGGTTCTTTTGCTGGAAGTCATTTAACGGAGATTGTAGGAATGCTCTGACAAGGTAAGTACGCCGGCCGCGGTGGCCGAGGCGACTGCGGCGCGCCAGTCACGGTATGTACGGTCGGGGCTTCGAATCCCTCCTCGGGCATCGATATTTGTGCCGTCCTTAGTGTTAGCTAGTTCATTAGTAGTTTGTAAGTTTAGGAACTGATGGCCTGTAGTTAAGCCCCATAAGCTATACAAACAATTGAACATTTTTGAAGAAAAGTACATGGGCTCGAACAAACATATCTGTAAGAACGTTTGCTTACAGGATCTCTACGTACACCTCAATGTGCTGGTGGGTGTCGTTTTTATGCAAAACTCTGCAATCATGATCTAGATAGTACTGTAGATGTAATTGTAGACGCCATACGTAATGCAGATATCTTAACTATAACTTATGTAATAATCATCGTACATGTTCTCTAGCGAATTGTCATCAAAAGCCGTGATGATAGTTGCAACTTTAACCTTCTTCTCGGAAGACTGTTGGTATTCACTACCATTGCTTCCATCGCCTCTTCCCATACTTACTACCGCACTTGCACTGCCGCTTGCAATGAGTTGTGCGTCATTATCATCCCTATTATCATAATTATGTGTTAGTGTTACAACGCTATCTAACTTATGCTCATATTGTAGTTTCATAGGCTTTCCCTGCGTAATAGTTCTTCATGGTTTCTTCGGGTTTGCTGCCAGATTTTGAAGTCAAACTGACCCAATATTTCGGCGGTACACCTGTCCGCTCATATTTCTGTACCATAACAGATAAGAGAAAGCATGCGAATTATTCATCTTCTACACTAATACCATCTTCACGAAGAAGGGTTATTCGTAACTTCATCTCAACCAATTGCAATATATTAGCAGGATTGATTACCAATCCCCGCCCCATCTGACGCTTCACCACACAAATAACGTCACAAAACGCAACTTCGGAGGCACACTGCACTTTCCCTACTGCTGAATCGACAGGTAAAAGTGCAATGTAGTGTCGGCAGCGGTGGCCGAGGGGACTGAGGCGCTTCAGTCACGGTCTGCACGGCCACTACGGTCGGGGGTTCGAATCCCCCCTCGGGCATGGATATTTAGGTAGTTCATAAGTTGTTTGTAAGCTTAGGGACTGATGACCCCGTAGTTAAGTCCCATAATTTCTACAAACATTTGAACATTTTTGCAATGTGGTAAGACACACGCAGAGGCCTCTAACGGACGACTGCAGAGTTTTGCAAATGCGGTAGTATCACTAGTGCAATAAGGGACCTTTACATTATCTCTCATACGATTTTGGTGTACATGTGTTTGTTCGAGCCCAAGTACTTTTCTTGTGAGACTCATATTTCTGTCACTGTCTGTTGTTTTCAACAGTGCAACCACCGACAACGGCAAAACATTGTGTTGGATACATGAGTTTCATTAGTGTCTTCGTCAGTGTCGCCGCCTTGGAGTCTTACTCAGAAATTTATGTAATTCAGCCAGCGTGGCACCGTTTTACAAAACTACCATCATATGTCTTTCTCATCTATGTGATTTTATTAAGTATCGCATTTATCTCAGTTTTATAACTTCCAGTCTCCTGTTTTACCACCGTTTTATTTTGTATGTCTACATCTTGCCAATCTGTATAAACGATTGGCTGAAAAGTGGCTAGTAGTCCGCTGCTAGTCTGTCCCATCAGGGGCTTGAAAATAACGATGAAGAAAAAATACTGATATTTTTACTAGAGATGAATATATCGCAGGAAAATGTTTTTATAAAGAAATAAAAAAACTATTAAATATCGAACTAGAACGTTTACGGCCCACTCTAGGGTTCCCTGTAGTTGTTATTGTTGCAAACATGTTTTGGACAAAAAATATTAAGTAGATAAATAATATAAAATTAATTGTGTAATAATATTATATATTACATTATTTTTATACAGGGTATTACTGAACGTGAGAGCTCCTAGGCTCGTGACAATAAGCGGAACTTGTCTCGTCCACATATCGTTTATTTGCTACCGATACCATGTTACAGGCACTGATGTGTACCTAGTACTGAGCACTATAGTATGCCGGTTGATGTTGATACAGAGTAACTTACTATGTTTTCTATAGAAGATGCTAAAATGGCTCCTACTAGCTGTAATGCAGGTGTCTATATGCCATATCATTGTCTCAGGTTCCCATATTTCAGGCGTACTTGCTCTACGCACTGCCGCAGCAATTCCACGTTATGAATAGGTATGACATACACAATGACCGTCAAATGACCCTATAAGTCTAATGGATTGAGGTCGGGAGGACGACAAAACGGCGTCGGAGGCTTTCAAATGTTTGTAAACCTATGGGACCGGAATACTGGTGTCATCGATCCCTAGACTTACAAACTACTTAAACCTATCCTATGGACAACACACATACCAATACCGGAGGGAGGACACGAACCTGTGGCGGGAGAGGCCGCGTAGTCCCTGACATTGCGCCTAGAAGCGCACAGCCATTACCTGAAGCCATATTCATGTGTTTGGGAATCGCTGATGTAAAATTGCTACACAGCGGGCATTACGTTTCTTTGAATGCAAAACAGATGCAAACGTATGTGTGGCCTTTGCACCCTAGACAAATGACCAACCTACATAGAGAAGTGGTCTCTGCTAAAGAATATTCAATTTTGTATTATAATTTTTCTATATTTAAGTTTATATTATCTTATATAATAAAAAAGTTATGAAAACTAAAGTAAGTCGCCCAAACCATTGTATCCGGCCGATTTCCTTCATTTCTGTTTTACATGAAAGGTATTCATCCACAGATATATCATGAAGTATCAGAATACATTTAACTCTCGCTTTCCTTTACTTATACCCCAACGCGATATCCTTCTGCCCATGCTGTGAATATTCTAATACGTTATTTTGCGATACCTTCGGTTGTATTTAAGATACGCAGATCTTTTGTGCCTAAGAACGGATCAAGTTCTTTCATTTGAGCTTTTACACACTTACAAAGTTTGATACAGTAAACTTACAGCAAAATCTAACTTCATCCCCTTACGACAGTTTGAATCTTGCAACCAAGAAATGAACATTGTGATCAAATTAATTGGTAGTTTCACATTAACTTCCAGGAAGTTAAATATCTTACACGAGTATGAATACATTGATAACAGAAGTTTCCCGCAGAATTTTTTAACAGCCTAGAGGTGAGCAATGTACCACATCCCCATGTGCTGACTTTGAAAGTAGGTGCTATTGTAATGCTCCTCAGCTAAGCGATTGGTGAATGGGGCAGGGGTAATAATCAGAAAAATGTATGACAATGTCATAGTTTTAGAACATTCAAATCATGTGAATAATGGGGACAGAATACTGTTACCTCTCATAGAGTGAACCCCATTTGACTTTAAAATCGCAGTGAATACAGTGGTTCCCGTTAGGTCACCGCAGTTAAGCACTGTCGGGCTTGGTTGCACTTGGATGGGTAACCGTCCAAGACTGCCGAGCGGTGTTGGCAAACGGGATGCACTCAGCCCTTGTGAGGCCAATTGAGAAGTTACTTGTTTTAGAAGTAGCGGTTCCGGTCGCGAAAACCGACAGAACGGTCGGCCACGCTCCCGTCCCCCTTTCCATTCAACATCCGTTGACGCCTTCGGGCGAAGGATGACACGACGGCTGGTCGGTACCTGATGGGTCTGTCGAGGCCTGAGTGGGACGGAGACACAGACTTTACAATGCCCTTCTCTTTTAAACAATGGCCATTTCCAGTTATATAAGTGTTTTGAATTGCGCAGGGTCAAACGATTGATTAGTGGTAATCTACTTGCCTGATCAAATTTTTAGTCATGAACAAATGTATGTTGCCTTATCCTGGGGCAAAGCATTCAAAAATTTAAAAGTAAAAATTAAAAGTCGACGAACAGAATTATAAAACTACAGACAAACCTAATATAAGCTGTAAAACTCGCCATGCGTGTGTTGGCCGTTGTTAGTGTGGAATTGGCACTGTTACTGTAATTGGAGGCTGACTGATTGCCCTTCCTGCCATCACTCATTACTCTCTCCCCCCCCCCCCCCTCCATTACAGGCAGAAAATCAGTGTACCCCAAATGCCTGCTTATAGTGTTATACAGGTGAAATTACGTGAAAATTTTCTAAACGTCTGCGAGTTGCGCATAACTATGGACGGACTTTACTAGCGGGGTATTCACCTACTGGGATATGGAAAACCACCTAAAAACACATTCGGGCTCGGCAACTCACCGACCTAAGTTGTCAATCCGCTGGGCAGATGAGAACCAGGCCTGCATTACCTCACCATTCGTGAGCATAGCGCCTCAATTCTCTTGGCCACTCCGCCGCCCCTTATGTCTACTCCCGGATATTTTATTGAAGTACCTGCTTCCAGTGTTCGTCATGCTATTGCGTTCTTATATAATAAATTAAGTTTATTTCTATGTAAACAGCGCACTTTACACTTATCAATGTTGAGGTTCAATTACCATTCCCTGCACAAGCGTCGATACGCTTTAGATCACCCTGCATTTCGTTACCCTTTTCCGTTGTTGCGACTTCTCAATAAATTACAGCATCATCCGCAAAAAGCATCTTTGAAAATCAACGTCACTATAACATGTAACACGCCTTAGATCATTAATTACTGAAGACTTCCCTCATTGAGATTGGTTGGTGTTGGGTGTTTAAAGGGGACTAACCTACTGGGTCATCAGTCCCCTGTTCCCAGCTAGGAGATCACAGTATTTAATTTATGGTTAAAAATAAGCGCCGGCCGCGGTGGCCGAGGGGTTTGAGGCGCTCCAGTCACGGTCTGCACGGCCACTACGGTCGGGGGTTCGAATCCCCCCTCGGGCATGGATATTTGTGCCGTCGTTAGTATAAGGTAGTTGATAAGTTGTTTGTAAGTTTAGGGACTGATGACCCCGTAGTTAAGTCCCATAAGCTTAACAAACGTTTGAACATTTGAAAAATAAGTACCCCGCAACCAGTACACAAGATGTACAGGAAGACAGTGTGGGCGAAAATTACAACATAAAAAGAAAAAGGAAACCACAATAGAGGCGGAACCAATAATCAACTACGCTAAAAAATCACAGCAGATATTGTCGGCTGGCTAAATACTGGCTGAAACTGCCAGTCGGAAATAGGACTGACAAGACAAAAGTGACAACAGATTAAAACTATAAGTGGTGTATACCTGTAAGATCAGGCATACGAACCCACCATTAAATCTTATGATAAAAGGCAGCTGCGCGAATAAAACCTAAAACACATCAGCCATAGAGACGTCGTCAGCTAAAATCGAAGGAAGTGCAGTAGGCAGGTTAAAAGACTCCCGCAATGCAGCTAAAAGTGGACAGTCCAACAAGACGTGGACTACAGTCATTAGAGCGCCACAATGGCATTCTGGCGGTTCCTCTCGATGGTGGCCGTACGTTAGCCACGTATGGCCTATACGCAGGCGACAGAGGACGACTGAGACCCTTCGAGAAGGCCTGAGGGAAGTCTTCCAAGCTGCTGTCGAAGGTTTGATTGCACGGAGCTTATTTGGCTTACTCATTGTTGCCCATTCCGAATTCCAGGCCTCAAAGATCTTTCGGCGCAGACCCAAGCGGATATCCCCTTCTGGGGTACCGATATCAAGACACTGGCAGGCTAGAAACGCATCATTATTTGCTAGTCTACTGGTCGTATGAGTACAAATGTACACGTAGTACCCATTATCTGTTACTGCTTATAACGCCATTGTTTTGGTTGCTGTGTGTATTTCTGATTTATCTCTTCATTGCGGCAGCCGTCAGTCAGTGTTTGTGAGTTTCTGGCCGGAAACGTCCGAAGGCGGACGACGCAGGGGTGGGTGTCTCGACCTGTCTGCGGCAGTGACTGGAATTGATTCTTAGAGTTCACGAAAGTAAGCCATTACGGCATTAAGAATTCAAGGGAAAGGCAGGCTAAACGTTCTGAATCATTTATCGCAACTGTTTGTGGGAACTGGTTCTTGCTTTCCTTTGGTATTTGTCATGACTCATTACTTTGTCAGCTCAAGATAAACGACAAAATAATCCCTAACTGTTGATAGCTCACGAAATATTGAACATGGTATGTCGCAGAAAATACCACGCGTAGACTCATTTCATTCGATCTTGTGCTGTTCTGTAATTAAAAATGAAGAAAGCTCTCAATTTTCAGTCATTTCATTTGTTTCACAAGACGCTCTTCACATGAGTTACAGAAATCACGTGACTAATACGTAATATCCTAATGGTATGAGCAAGAAGCACGATGAATTGTGAATAGATGTAGAATTCGAATTATTATTATTATTATTATTATTATTTATTTATTTATTTATTTATTTTTTGTACACCCTTTTTTCGCCATTTTCAGTGTTAAGGATGATTTTAAGGCGAAACATATCTATCACATTTGTCATGTTTTGCTCTAAAGGTCCTTTTATCGAATATTGACTCGATAAGCAAGTTCTTCCCGTCTTCAACTGTTCTTTTCTTTCATTTTATTCGAATGATCTTAACAGTAATTTTTCATTGCGTTCTGTATAATAGATAAAATTATTTTTCATAATCATCTAAAGCACATATCAAACGCTTCCGGAGTTTTGACAGTTCCACTTCTCACTTCCATAGAATGTTCTGCATCTGGTGTAAACTTAAATTCGTATCTCATAATAGTTTCAAACAAAATAGTTGGTATTTGAGATAAAACATTCTTTGCAAGTGTGGTACCATTTGCTCCTCTATTTATCCCTAACGACGATTAGAGAGTCGCTAATATGCTTTTATATTCACATTCTCCATTTGTATGATGTGAGATGTATAACAGTAATATTATTTAAGAAACGTTACATATAGTCTTGGGTTGTTTGGCTGTAACGCGATCTTCTGGGTTCAGGAAGCTGTCCACTTCATTTAAATACTATTAAAACTGTGTGGTCTTCCAATCTCGTCTTTAGTGTTTGTTACTGTGCTACTTTATTCCTGTTATTAAATTTTCTTTTCCTGCTCCGATACCTCTTTATCACCAAGTTATACAACAGCCACTATAAGGCACAACCCCGCCTCACCTCCAAATACATGCTTATCCGCTTGTATTACAGCAATTAAATTATAACTTCGTTGTAGATTGCGTGCCAAACTTGATTCTCACTCTTCTCATTACTTAGATCTAAGAAAAAGTATATGAACCACATGGGATATAGCCGTTGCACTAATGTACAGAAATTATTTTAAAAAATCATATTAATATTGAACTCGAAGAATTGTTTTGTATTTAATATACGCAACTCGTACGTTAACAACATTGATTTCTACTACATGGATAAAGAAACTAGTCTGATCAGGCCAAAGGGTGTTGTTGCTGTTGTTGTGGTCTTCAAAATGTTCAAATGTTTGTTAAGCTTTTGGGACTTAACTACGGGGTCATCAGTCCCTAAACTTACAAACTACTTATGAACTAGGACGGTACAAATATCCATGCCCGAGGGGGGATTAGAACCCCCGACCGTAGTGACCGTGCAGACCGTGACTGAAGCGCCTCAGTCCCCTCGGCCACTGCGGCCGGCGTTGTGGTCTTCAGTCCGTAGACTGGTTTGATGCAGCTCTCCACGCAACCCTGTCCTGTGCAAGACTTTTCATCTGAGAATACGTACGGCAACCTACATCCTTTGAATCTGCTTACTGTATTCGTCCCTCGGTCACCCTCTACGATTTTTACCACACACACTTCCTTCTATGCTAAGTTGACGATTCCCTGATGTCTCAGAATGTGTCCCACCAACCTATCCCTTCCCTTAGGATATGCCATAAACTCCTTTTCTCCCAAATTCTGTTGAGCACATCCTTATTAGTTACGTGATCTATCCTTCTAATCATCATTCTTCGATAGCACACAATTTCGAAAGCTTCTATCATCTTTTTGCCTGAACTCCTTATTGTCCACGTTTCACTCCCATACAATGCTACACTCCAGACAAATGCTTTAAAAAAGGTCTTCCTGACAATTAAACTAATATTGGTGTCAACAAATTCGCTTCTTCAGAAACGCTTTTGTTCCCATAGCCATTCTGAATTTTATATCTTCTTTACTTCGCCCATCAGAAACTATCTTGCTACCCAAAGAACAAAACTCATCTACCACTTTTATTGTCTCATTGCCTAATCTAATTCCTTCAGGGGATGATACAATAAACTACGTCTTCACTGGAAAAATATGGATGACAAAGTAATAGCAGTACCAATCATTTGTTTTAGGAATACTTCTATCACCACAGGAAATGAGTTGCCAGTAGTTTTATAAACTTGTAATATTTTTGTTATAATCGATAACATTAATTCAGTATTAGTAGGAATGAGTTTTATTTGTCGTCTCTTGCTTTAGTGATGCGTAAAACGTCAACACTTTCCTTGGGAATGAAGCGCTTAAGTAAAGGTTATAGCTGGAAGGAAAACTTCAAAATATGTATTTCGTCCAGAATGTAAATTTAATAAAATAAATATTATTTCGAATGTCTCAAATTTGAAATCTTGTCCAACTTTTTCTTTTTCTCGCCTTTGGCATAGATATTGTGACATACACTTTATTATAGCGACCGGGTGCTGTATCCTAAAGGGCCCAAGTTCAATAGGTAAATTCATTTATGCAGAACTATCTCACTCACATAAAGAGAAAAACAAGACAATGTGATATCAATTGTTGTAACAGACAATGACGTAGAAAAAGTTGATCAGTTACATAAGGAAAGACGTTTCCTGAAACTGTGATTAATATTTGTTAGTCAGTGACAGCTCAACTCCAATAATACACACCACTGAAAAAATTTGGTAATTCGTTCTTCAAGAAGAGCTGAAGAGCTTTTGCATGTGTATTTTACAAATCTTTTAAGAAATAGCACTTGAACATTGGTTCCCTAAGACTTATTTACCCTGTGTAGAGTCTATATTCCACTCATACGTGCAACGTGCAACAAAAAAAAAAAAAGTTTCTTGATACGGATAAATTCAGCACTATATCATTACCAATCTAGAACTGATAGGATGTATCAAGCAAAAGTGTAAGAAATAAAAACAATGATCACATAACACGAAATATATCAGTATACACTTACAATTCCACATTACAGACTTTCCCAGAAACTACAAGCTGAAGTAGTAATAGTTGGATTTGTTACAGCAATTGTGCCGGTAATCAATAATCTCAATGTATTTCTTGATTTATCACTCGATGTTTCCAAAAGAGCACAAAATTAATGTGTGAATTTACGTCTTCTATTGTTGTTTTAAACATCTACTATTTTTCACCTAGTACAAATCTAACGCTTAACCATTTTGTACCTTAGCGTAAGAATTAGTTAATTAAAAAGACTACACGGAATTAATATGTCCGAAAATGCAGTGTTCGGAGCATATTCTTCAAGGGCTCATATTTCAAGTTCTAATGATCACAGCCATAAGAAATGAAGTGTTTTTTTTTGGGGGGGGGGGGGGGCTTGGCCTGGTGATCGTCCTTATACTTATCAGAAGAATGGCCATACTGCAGCTATCGTACAGTACAGGATCACAATTTAAATATTACGCATTTCTTGTAGCCCACCTAAATGCAGCAAATTGGTTGACTATTGTATATGGTGTGTGGTCTAATGTGATCTCTATACGACTTGAAAAACGCCATTTGTATATCCGTGTCTTCGGAGAAAACCCCGAACAACCGTGATTTCTTATATATATATATATATATATATATATATATATATATATATATATATATTCCAAAGATTGTGGTTTGTGAGCACGGATACTTCTGTGTATTCTAATTATTGCACTCTTGAAAAAATGTTTAGAATGTTCCCAAGATGACATTCTCGAACTACACGATACTGACAGCAAGAGGTTCAAAGTTGCTAATGTTTCGCACAAAATCACAAAAACTGATTTTTAACCATTTTGCATCATAGGTCACAATTACCTATTTAACTAAGCATAGCAAGTGGCTTACATTTTAACTGTGTTCTGGTATTTCTCTAGAAATGCTATTTTCGAAAATATCCGTTATCAATCGTTTGGGTAGCAAAAATGTCTACTTTGTGAGAGATGACGTTACGGGAACTATGAAACTTACCATTCAGTTTCAAGAAATCTACTCGCCAAAAAGTATTTTCTTACATCTTAAAGTCAGATATCTTCACTCAATAAAAAAATAATTGTCATTTTCGCTATTCGTCACAGTTACTGTACAGCATCAACTGTACGGCATTTTAAACAATTTGCGGAGCTACACACACGTCGCCTAGAAAGTGTGTATGATTGGTTTTTGCTCATACGTAGCGTATTATATTCAGAGGAGATCTCAAAATGTTATTTAAAATGGAGGGCACAAAAAATCTCACTGCATTCTCGAGATATTTTTTTCAAGTCCGGTGGACGAACCCTTGCGGTGTGCTCACTTCTGTTCAAGCGGTTTGGCGGCTGGTAAAAAAGTGCTTATCATTCAATTTGAGATAAGTATTCTGTGAAAAAAAATATTTTGGACATCTTGTATCGATAAATAATTGCACTTCGGATCATATAGGGAAATTTCAAAATTTTTATTGATCTACATAACTTATATAAACAGCTCTATACCCTGATATGTTAATGAAAAGAAAACGGGAAAAATAGTCCTGTCGTAGCACAACGAAGGGACAGAAGTTCCTCCTTAAAATAATGACAGAACAGGTGAAGAATCATCTGCCACAGTCATCATTCCACCTTGATCACCAGTATCAAAGTATTCGCGCTTCGTTCGACTGATGGGGAATAGCTGATAGTATCAGAGAAAGAGAACGGGAGAGAAAGACACAGCATACTGATATGGTTGGAGAGAGGTAGTAGTAGTACGTAAGGTAGATGTATGGTTAATGAAGCAGTGAGAGTAAAAGAAAGAGGATACAGTGAAAAAGATGAAGAGGAATGTGTGGCGAGCACACACTAATTTTAACTATAAAAATTTTGTGCACTCTCATTTTTCTCCCTATACATGTTAAAGTTACACTGTATGCGGGTTAAAGCCGAGCAAACCATCCATAAGGACATGTATACAGAACAATGGAGACAAACGAACAGCAGGCCGTGAGAAAGAAAGGGACAGTGTGAGACAAAAAGAATGAGACTTAGACAATGGCAGAGAGTCGGTGGAATAGAAACGAGACAGTAGTAAGGTGATAGAGAGAAAGGGATTTAGAGAGTATTAGTGGGAGTGGCAGGCAAGAGTTGGAGACAAGGAAACTTCACTAAAAAGAGAGAACGGATAAACGGATTTAGCAAGTTCTGTTTTAAAGGACCGCGAATATGTTGGCATGCCAAACATTTTTTGAGGCAGCCAATTCCATTTTTTTCCCTCCTTTCTTCTGTCAGAAAGGTTTGCCTTTTTTGTGCTCCGACAGAAACATTTTTCAGCAGGTATAATTCTGATCGATGCTAGGAAACAAATCAAAACACGTCACTGGCATGTTAAATTACGTGTTCGGCATGTCTTACTCCATCGAATGTAGAACTTCTGCGTAATAAGGCTTTTCTCATCATGAATGTGATTACTTTCTTTCTACATTCGAATTTTATTAGTGAGTACATATACTCTGTAATTATGCTGTCAAGTAGTAAATTTGATAGAGTCGTCCAGCGTGACATTAGAATTTTCATTTCCATGTGGTATCGAAAGAGCAGCAGGAATTTTTAATAGTATCAACGTTATTGCAATTTACATTCCGCGAGAACGTTTATCAAAACCATTCATGAATGTCGTCAGAGAGTTTCCGCGATCCTGATTTGTATAAACATATGTAATGTCAGTCTTAGAGTTATTTATTGTCATAATGCCAATTTTGTATAAGCTGCCTACCTTCATATTAATTAGTTACAGTGAAACTTGCCACTTGCCACATCTTCAGATGTGCAGCTGGCCCCAAAACGGTCTTGTTAAAAGAATTACATCCACTTAAAGAATGATATTGCGAATTTATATATTTATTTTATTTCTTGAATTTATTCCTTCCTGAAGTTATTCCTTCCTACTCCATACTAGAAATCAGGTAGATAGAGAAAGTTATGTTGAAGAATAAAACAAAGCAGAAATCATGGGAAGACTTTGGAAATAAGATGAAAACTATGGGTCAAGCCGCGGGAAAACCATTCTTGAGCGTAATTAGCAGTCTTCTAAAGGAGGGAAGAAGGAATTAACAAGTGTTTTGGACAGGTCAGGAAAGGTACTAGTGAGTCCTGTGGATACCCTGGAAAGATGGAGGGAACATTTTGAAGAATTGCTCAATGTAGGTGAAACGTTCAACGATGTGTCAGATTTTGAGGTAGAATGGGATAGAAATGATTGGAGAAACAGTATAACAGCCGAGGAAGTGGAGAGAATGGTCAATAGATTGCAGTGCAACAAAGCGGCCGGTGTTGATTAAATTAAGCCGGAACTCCTCAAATACAGTGTACTGTCCGGTTTAAAATGGTTACACAGGATAACTGAGAAGGCGTTGGAGTCGTGACACGTTCCATCTAACTGGACAAAAGCGCTAATCATGCCAATTTTCAAACATGGAAACAGAAAAGATTGTAACAACTTCCTAGGTATCGCTTTAATTAGCTTTGTGGAGAAAATATTCTCAGGTATTGTTGAAAGGAGAGTACGACTATAAATTGAGGACAAGTTGGATGAAAACCAAGGTGGGTTTAGGACTATTAGGAGGCTGTCAGGACCTGATCTTTAGCTCACGGCAGATATGGAGAAGTGCTATGAGTGGAACATGGAATTGTATCTATGTTTTATAGATCTAGAAAAGGCTTATGACCCTGTTTCTAAGAGGAAGCTATTATCAGTTCTACAAGATTATGGAACAGGAGTCAAACTTCTACAGGCATTTACAGGTCTTTTTGTAGACTGTCAGGCAGCAGTTAGAGTAGACGGCAAACTAAGTTTATTGTTCAGGGTAGTTTCAGGGGAAAGATAGGGCTGTAACCGGTCACCATTGTTGTTTATATTATTCGAGGATCATATGCTGAAAACAGCAGACATGCAGATGAGTTAGTTGTGATGGCAGATTTGATTGAAAGGTGGCAATATAATATTTCAGAGCTCGATCAGAGGTACAAGGATTATGATATGAAGATCAGCATCTCCAACACAAAAGTAATTGTGTGAAACAGAATTAAACGGATTGAGTGCCAAATAGGAGGAATAAAATTAGAACAGGTAAACAGTTTCAAGTATATAGGATGTATTTTCTCATAGGATGGGAAAGTAGTGAAAGAAATTGAATCAAGGTGTGGAAAAGATAATGCAGTGAGTGCTCAGCTAAGATCTACTCTCTTCTGCAAGGAGAAAGTCAGTACCAATCTTTCGACGAACTTTGTTGTATGGGAGTGAAAGCTGGGTAGATAAAGGTTACCTTATACATAAGGTAGAGGTTACAGATATGAAAGTAGCAAGAATGATTGCAGATACCAATAGATGGGAACAATGGCAGGAGGGCGTCCATAATGAGGAAATCAAAGCAAAACTGGAAATGAACACCATAGATGAAGCAATTAGAGCAAACAGGCTGAGATGGTGGGGATATGTTACACGCTTGGGTTCGGCAGTAGTCGAGGCAGACCAAGGAGAAAGTACTTAGGTTCGGCGAAGAACGATTTTGAAGAAAAAGGCTTAACTTCAGTCGAGACATCAGTGTTAGCATTGAATAGGGGATCATGGAGGACTGGCTCCACACTGAACGCTGAAAGGCATAATTATTCTTTGATGATGATGATGATTATGATGATTCCTTTCTGTCACATTAGAAGGCTACGATACATGTGTTTATATTTATGATCAGGTGGGTTTGACGAAGGACAATGAAAGAGTCCAAAGAAGGACAGCTCGTTTTGTATTGTCATGACACAGAGGAGACAGCGTTACGGAAATGATACAGGATCTGGGATGAAAATCATTACAACAACGGCGCTTATCGCTGCGGCGTGGGCTACTTACGAAATTCCAATCGCCAACATTCTCCTCCGAATGCGAAAATATATTGTTGACTCTCGCTTACATAGGTAGAAAAGATCATCAGAATAAAATACGGGAAATTAGAGCCCGAGCGGAGAGATTCAGGTGTCCTTTCTCCCCGCGCGCTATTCGAGAATGGAATGGGAGATAAATAGTATAAAGGTGGTTCTATGAACCCTCTGCCAGGCACTTAAATGTGATTTGCAGAGATCCCTTTGTAGATGTAGATTTTTGTTAAAATATATTTTTGCAGAGATTAATTAAAATTGGTAGCAGTATTCAAAAGATAACTACCCTCCACAAAATCCTTTAGGTTGCATAATGATTTATAACGAACGTAACATTGTACATATGCATCAAAAAGAGTCAGAAAATTAGTATCTCGGTGTTAACGTATACTTGTAAGCGCATTTAAAAAATGAAGTTCCAGAATCTCCCAATCCACACTTACTCCGTCTTTCACATCTCCGTCTCTGTATCCACACCAGATGAAGAATGAAAACGACATTAATTCTGCCGTTGCGCTATTTACGAACGCCCATTTACGCTCAAGTATGGCAGCACGGCCGTTATCCGCCAGTACATTCGGCAGAATAAATTGCTACTGCACAAGCATGACGACCAGTACAAACATGACCCTCATTTATTTCAACATCTTGTTTACATTATTCTCGACAGCAGTGTTTGAATATTTACATGTTTGTGCTTGTGGATCCGTTTGTTGTCACTGTTATGTTAATGCCGTGATGATGGATGAGTTTTATTCATAAGGCGATTTTGGCGTGTAAGATTCATTCTCGTTGTTATAATACTGTGTGTGCGAAAGTTACGTCTAATGGCTCGTAACTAGTCGGGCTACTGCGGCAATTCGGCGCGTTTATGATGCATTTATGGCGCAGCTACGAGCTTTATCTGCTCACAATGTATAGAACCTGTTCTAGAACAAGCTTTAGAGCTTCGGTAGTATTTTGTTATTCAACTTTGCATTTAATGTTCTGTCTGGCTTTTCTGTATGAAATTCTGGTCTATTTAATTTTGTTCAACCTCAGTCTTTTATACACAGTGTAAAACTGTATTTGTAGTGAATATAATTTCGAACATGAATTCAGTTTTGCAGACTACTGTTTATATGCTGTAAATATATAAAAGAACGTACACCAATATCCGACGTTTATTGGGCTAGAGCATCTTACAGTCCTCGGATCAAGTTTTCTCATCAAGTAAGAACGTGACAGTGCAAAAAGTAAAAGTAGGGCGTCGAGTGAATGACACCTAAGTGAAGTAGTTTTGAATAATTCTGTTCCATTGGTCTTACTATCACATTAACTGACCTAGTGCAAAAGCAGCAATTACCAAAGCGACAGTAAATTATTGACACTTTTTCAGTTAGTGAACACGAGAGAATGGAACACATTTACTTCCAAAATAACTTACAGTCTTGAATATCAGAAAAATCGAATTGACTTAACAGTAGAACAAAATAAAATTTCTTTCAATATCTACGGAAAAGAAACATATACTGATCAGATTTGATCTGATTTGACCTTAACATTGGAAAATAATAAAATCTTTCTCAATATCTACTGAAAAGAAACATATACTGATCAAATTGTACCCGCCTCTTCTATGCACCCTCAATGTCACAAAAATGCTTTCTTTCATTCTGACATCCACTGAGCCATTTCCATCCCACTTTCGAAAGAAAAATTCGAGGAAGAAAGAAATTTGATTAAAAAAAATTAATAACGAATACGCCGGCCGCGGTGGCCGAGTAGTCTGAGGCGTGCCAGTCACGGTCTGCACGTTCGCTGCAGTCGGGGGTTCGAATCCCCCCCCTCGGGCATGGATGTTTGTTCCGTCTTTAGTATAAGGTAGCTCATAAGTAGTTTGTAAGTTTAGGGACTTATGACCCCGTAGTTAAGTTCCATAAGCTCTACAAACATATGAACATTTCTTATTTGAATAACGAATACGATCCTTTCATAGTTGACAACACCCTTAAAAAGAAAACTGCTAAAAGAGTTACAACACTTGGCAGTCCCATTGAATCTGACCAAAAGAAAAAATATTTCTCCATGCCATTTCTGGGGCCCATTTCCTATCAGATTCAACGACTTCCTAAAAGTATAACTGCAACGTCGCCTTCTCGATCAACAACAATTTGAAGAAAAATTTCATTCACAATTTAAAATCGACGTGTTCTTCCTTAGATAATTCTGTCGTTTACAAAATTATTTTGGATAACTTGCTCTTCCTACTACATAGGTCAAACGGGACGCGCTTTTAAAATCAGCTTTAAAGAACAACTTTTGAGAAAGATTAGCTCTAACCCTCAGCAGGCCGCGGTGGCCGACGGGACTTGTCGCATTCGCGGCCGCACCGCCTCAGCGGTCGGACTTGCGGCTAGAGTGAGCTAGCCGGCGCCGTCGGCTTTGTTTACTTTCGCGCGCGTGTGATTACCGATTGCGTAGCAATGGAATCCCAAATAAGAAAGTGTACGTTAAAATTTAGTTTCAGTTTTGAAATAGACCGTCCGAAAATCTACGAGTTTGATGATTGGTTCTTCGGAACGTTTAATGTACCGGAAGAAAACGTGTTCGGCGTGGCGTACGACTTCATCAGTAACGTATACACCGTGAAGCTGAAAGACGATGACTGCTGCCGGAAGATCATGGAGAAGACCAATGGGACAGCGGAGTACAAGACAACCAAAGGCCAGGTGAGCAAAGTGACAATTACATATGCGGGACTGGGCCTTAGAACCGTGAAAGTGCACTTGCTGCCTTTTGAATTAGATCTGGGCCATGTAAAAGATGCTCTTTCCACTTACGGTACCGTATACGCAGTCACAGCCGACCGGTGGAGCGGAAATTTGCATTATAAGGTAGATAACGGTGTGAGGTCCGTCAAAATTGACTTAGAAAAACATATACCGTCCTTCATAAATGTATGTGGCTTCCGAGCCCTCGTTGTGTATGAGGGCAACCTCGCACCTGTTCTTCCTGTAACTTAGCTGGCCATTACAGAGCACAATGTCCGCGCAGGCGTCCCGTGCAATTACCTGTAGAGGTGGACGCGGAAGGCAGACAGCGAGCCCAGTACGCAACAGTCGCGAGCCGCTTGTTTACACGTCCTGATGCCGTCACAGCCCCGCCGGATGACGTAGTGCTCGCCCTGGCGGCGGCAGCGTCTGAGGTACCGCAGGCGAGCGCCAAGCCCGCCAGCTCTGTCTCACGCTCCCTCAGTTAAAGAACCGAACCCCACATCGAATGTCGGTTGTGAAACAATTTCTGCTCCTAGTACGCCAGAAGCAGAAGTTGCTAGTCCACAAGAAAGTGCACACGGTGTACCGTCGAAAGCTACTAGCACCAATTCCGAAGTACCTACACCTGCTTCCTTAACACAAGCTCAAAGTACCGAAGACAGTAGTCCGCAAATAAAGCAAAACACAACGGAAAATGTGGCGGACCCTTCGGGGGCGACTGAAGTACAGTCGATTGCCCCTGAGCGAGCAGTTCCCGCCTCAAAAAAATCCAAAAAGTCTCCGTCTGGGTGCAACAAACAAGATAAAGGACAAACCTCGCCGGACAAAAAGAAATTACGCGTAGCTCGTGAAGGTGCTTCAGAAACTGCCGAACACCTCCGACCGGTAGCACAAAAGGTAGCCGCAAAACTAAAAAGCAGACCACCTGACGAAACCGATACACCCAGCGCCCCTGCCGTGGCGAGCACGGAGCCTGACGGCAGTACACGACATACTCTAGTCGACCCATGGTGGCAGGACATGGAAATGGAATCGAACGAGGGCCAAATAAGTCTCAAATAATGCGTGCTGCGTGTGTGCGTGTCATTGATATAGTAGTTATACGTTTGTGACCACCCCCCCCCCCCCCTACAAATGAGCGATACCTTCACTTACAATATAACAACTGTCAACATTAATAAGATTCAGAGTGAGACAAAATTCAGAGCGCTCACAGACTTCCTATACAGCAGTAACGTAGACATCGGGCTACTGCAGGAGGTCAACGTAGAACCAAATGTGGCGGGATTTGTCACGATAGCGAATATCAGTGTCGAACATATCAGTGTCGAACACCATACTGGAACGGCAATAATGCTACGTGACGGCATTCCTTATACCAAAATCGTGCGGCTCACGAACGGCCGAGGCATATCGTGTGAGATTAATGGCGTTCAAATAATAAACCTGTGTCAGGCAACAACCTCCGGCAAGAACGCGCCTCCTTTTATAAAAATGCGGTGCCATTCTTAATTAATGACAATGCCGCGAACTGTGTTATAGGGGGAGATTTTAATTGCGTCGTCTCAGCCAAGGATCAGACGCCACACTCCAATAACTGTCTAGAACTGGACCACCTAATCCAAGGTATGAAACTGATAGATACATGGGAAAAAATACACGGCGACCGCATTGCGTACACCTATATCGCCAACAATTCAGCCAGTCGAATCGACCGCATTTATGTCTCTGAAGACCTAGGGCAACAAGTAGTTAATAGTGACATCGCTCCCGTAGGCTTTTCGGACCACAGTGTCCACCAATGCTTCATGAACCTCCACCGCCCCCAGGTATTTCGTGGGAGAGGATACTGGAAGCTGAACACCAGCCTATTAAAAGACAAACAGCTGGAAAAAGAAATCCGGCGGGTATTTACACAAGCGCAACGATCCCAAACTCAATATCGATTGGTCATAGACTGGTGGATACAAAAAGCGAAACCTAAACTTAGATCAACAGTTAAAAGTTATGCATACCAGAAATCCTATTGGTATAAAGAGACGATAGAATTTTATTTCTCATGCCTTCGACAGCTATATCACGCCACCGATTTGCCTCCCAACGATGTTTATAGGCGCATTAAAAAGTACAAGGCGAAGATTAGCAGCTTGTATCGCAAACGATCGGAGGGAGCCATAATACGTTCACAGCCGAAGATATCCCATCAGAGGAATCAGTGTCGTTGTTCCACTCATTACGTACACTGCGGCGGCAAAAATCTAAACTCATTGAAGGGGTTGAAGATGGCGCAGGGACCATAATCACAAGACAGCGGGATATTATGTCACGGATACGTAGCTACTATACAGACCTCTATGACGGACAAGAAATTAACGTCGGACACTGTAATGACGTTATTGCTGGCATAGCACCTGTCATTTCACCAGAAGATAATGAAGCGCTTGAATCTCCATTTAGTGAGGACGACATCAAAGAGGCAGTCTTTAGTGCCGCAAACAGGAAGTCACCCGGACCCGACGGCCTAAGCGCAGAATTCTATCAACAATACTGGAACATCTTGGGCTCTACATTGACTCAACTCGCCAACGACATGTGGCAGCGGGCCTCTATACCAGACGAACTGAAGGAAGGACTTATTGTCCCTTTACCAAAACAAGGCAACAGCAGAAAAGTTAGTGAACTACGGATCATAACATTATTAAATGCGGATTTCAAAATCATAACGAGAGCAATTAAGCAACGAGTGCAACCCTTACTGAGCAAAATACTCGGAAAACACCAATTTAATGGGGTACCAGGACGCAGCGTCATAACGGCCGCCTGCGAACTTCGGGACGTCATATGCATGTTTGCACACAACAATGAACCTGGCGCTCTGCTCTTTCTCGATTTTGAAAAGGCGTATGACCACATAAGCCACGACTACCTGTTCCAGGTAATGGAAAAGATGGGGTTTGGACGACGTTTCCTCTGCCTACTGAGACACTGTATTTACAACGCATCATCTCGCGTGCTCATTAATGGCCACCTGACTGACGCAATACCGATCAGACGATCAATTCCGCAAGGTTGTCCATTATCAATGGCGTTATACGCCATAGCAGTTGAACCTTTGCTCGTGACCATAACACGCACATCACCTGGAATCACCATAGGAACTGAGAAGATCACTTGCGTTGCGTACGCTGATGACGTTTGTTTAGCGGTGACATCTCTGGAAGATCCTTCGAATGTAAGGAATCTCATCAGCAACTTCACTACGGCTACTGGCGCTAAGTTGAATACGAAGAAGACTACGCTGCTTCACATAGGAAGAGGCATTGGCGACACGACCCATCTCGACTGGTGTGCAACTAGAATGCACCACAAAACACTCGGCGTCCGCTGGTGTGCAAAACCAGACGACATGGCTACCAAAAACTGGACGGACATATTGCATAAAATTAGAGCAACAATATGCATCTACTCTGATAGAGCCTTTTTTTGCAAAAGGTGCACACCGTAAGGATATCTATAGCAAGTAGAATGTACTACATGGCTCAAATTTTACCTGTCTCTCATCAACTTGCGGACTCCATACAGAAAGCATTCAGTTGGTACGTTCTACGAGGCCAACTTTTCAAAGTGAGCTTCGACACATTGACATCACCGACTAGCCGAGGGGGACTTGGGCTAATCAGTGCCAGGCATAAATGTCGAACATTATTAATTAGCCGGATCACTAAAACCGTCACCAAAGAGTCATTAAGGTTAATTAAATTTTTAACGTTATATTGGATGCCACACAGTATGATGCCACCTATCCATGAAGCCGCGATACTAGTATCATTTCGTCACATCAGGATTTATTGCAGTGAAATCAGCTACCTAAGACATTCCGACAAAATCCAGCCGCCTTACACGAACAAGAAAACTTATGACTTCCTCACAACAGACAATAGAGACAATAGAGTCACTCAAAAATACCCGCATGCAAAGTGGAATACCATTTGGCGAAACATCCACAGTCCCTTTTTGCCATCACGCATTAGATCCATGTGGTATTTAATCACTAATTACAAGGTACCTACTAACGACAATCTCAACAACATTCACCTGAGCCCAACACCTGCTTGTGCAACATGTGGTCTCGTGGACACGTTAATACACAGGTTTACCTGCGGTAATGCGAAACTTATAGTGGCACGTATGCGGGAAAGATTGGCCATTATAGACCGTACAGTGCCGCACACCATCGAGATTACGGAACTCATACGACCAGAGAAATTACGGTATCCCCGAAAGAAGAACAACGCGGTTCTTTGGGTCTTAGGACACACTGCCGCCTACGCCATCCTCAACCGCCAGGCGACGCTTATAGATTACTGCTCATACATGGAATATGAGCACGCAAAGATATGTGGACACAGTGACTACAAAGGAAGATATGGTAACATGTTGAGAATCATTGGTTCAGGCGTGAACCAAAATTAATTTACACAAGTTCATTTCATAAATGTTCTAACGTAAGAACACGGATCTTTCAGTGTAAGACGCTACCAGAGTTATGAGAAGAAATACTCAAAAAAGGGAGGAAAACCCCTCGGGAAACGGACATACCACAAGAGAAAGAAACGGACAAAATTAACAACAAACTTCGAGAAGACGAACTCTGAGGGAGCGAGTACACTGAAATTGAAATGCAGAGAAAGGAGACTTGTGCATTTTATTTCTATTTTTATTATAATTAATTTCTTTTTCCGCATATGCGCAAGAACGTACATTTAATTTAGTCTGAACAATATTTATGCTAACAGAAGATACATTTCTTTATATATATATATATATATATATATATATATATATATATATGGCAGCAAAGGGAAATAGGTGCAATAATCTTCATTCAAGAAACAGAACATATAAGAAAATTTTGAGTTTCATTATTGCTTGAAGAAGTGTTTTTTTACTTTACCAAATTTCCATGAGAGGGAAAACAAAAAACAAACAAAAAAAAAAAAAAGAAAAAGAAAAAAAAAGGGACTGAGGCGCTCCAGTCACGGTCTGCACGGCCACTACGGTCGGGGGTTCGAATCCCCCCTCGGGCATGGATATTTGTGCCGTCCTTAGTCTTAGCTAGTTCATAAGTAGTTTATAAGATTAGGGACTGATGTCCCCGTAGTTAAGTCCTATAAGTTCTACAAACATTTTTTTAACTAACCCTCAGAATTCGTCTTTTGTTGACCATCTTCTCATTACAGGTCACGCACCTAAAGCCATTCATGAGCTGAACATTTTGCATACCGAAAAGAAAGGCCACAGATTAGACGTGCTCGAGGAATTGCAAATATTTAAACATTTTTCTCGTAATGACGGGCTTATTCTAAATGAACAGTTGCAACTCCGTAACAGAAGCTTTTTTAAGAGTATTAAGCCGTTACTCGGTCGTTGATGTTGAACTTCGTGCACTGTCCGAGATATTTCTTCCGACTTGATCCAAAAATTTGTATTCCAAATCCAATTTTAACTGTTTTGCTTATTACTGTTTTGTTACTCGTTAATTCTCTCTACTAATATTGTAATGCCATAATGACGCCTCAGCCATCTCTCATTTTAAACAAAGCTTTCTGTAGCAATTGTTTTCTCAATACTGTTTTTCTCCGTAGAGTAGCCTATTTGTAATTGCGGCTACTAGATGGCACTACTGAGGTAACGTCTACCTGTTCACAACTCTACTTAGCAAACACCAGTCTGATGCCTCCATGCCGGCGTGCAGCCCATAGTGGCTAGCTCTTTCTAAAAATTTCTTCTTAAATTTTGTGACGTAAGCTCTACAGCTGAGTTTTAACTTTTATTATGTGACTTATTTTAATTTATAATTTCTGATAAAGGCAATCTAAGTTATTGCCGAAACCAGGTTAAATAATTTTAATTTTGCTACCGAGGGCTGCATTTTTATCTTTTGAATAAAAAAATACGTTTTACGAGTACATAAAAGACATAATAGGCCTAATGTACGAAGTTGGAAACGGTTACCGAAAATCTCGGAAGTCATTGACCGAATTATTGCCAATTTTTCAATGATGTTCAAAAGTTTGTAGAGCTTATGGGACTTCACTGCAGGGGCATCAAACCCTAAATCTACAAACTACTTATGAACCAGCTTATACTAAAGACGGAACGAACATTCATGCCCGAGGGGGGATTCGAACACCCGGCGGGGAACGGTCCCGCGCATCGTAGCATAGCGCCTCAATGCGCTCGGCCGCTCCGCCGCGGCCCTAATTTTTAAACCAAACAATGAATAACATTCGGAAGGACATGAGCTGTATATTTTTTGAAATACAAACGGTTTTCTGAAAATCTCGTTATTAATTTCGAGGACTCCTACAGAAGAGTGAACACATACTTTGCCAAGGACCTCATGTTCGTAAATTGCATCCAGTGACACGTGCATTTCTTTATCTATGTTACTGTGAAACAAATCTCTTCCAATGCAAGCACTTTGCTTTCCATATTTTGGGAGGAGCTAAGAAGTATAAAAAAAAAGAATAAAAGGGTGCTAAACATGACATGGGGTCTACAACGAATACCTTTAAGAGTTTTTTTTTTTTTTTTTTTTTTTTTTTTTTTTCTATGAGTAGTTCACTTTGTTGCGGACGCTGTTCGTTTTCGTTCGTTCTTGTTCGGTGTGTTGTTGGCTCAGCTTTTTTATTACAGAGGGCGTTGAGCCCTCTGACCGGGCGCGCTGAGCCACGGCGCCCGGCAATTATGAGCACTTGGCCAGTAGAAAAGACTTATAAACACTAGACAACCGAATATGAAGAATTTGTTGAATGTTGTACTGTATGCATTTTAGAACCAATTGTGTTCTTGTTTTGGTCTATATTACTTCCTTCTAAAATATGAAGAGCAAAGAACTTGCAGTGCTATTGATTTGATTCACAGTAATGGGTGTCATTCTCGGACAGGGTTCCTTACCAAATTATTACGTATTCAAAAAAAAAAAAAAAAAGTAGAAATGTTTTTAAAGCTTATGGGACTTAACTACGGGGTCATCAGTCCCTAAACTTTCAAACTACTTATGAACTAGGTACAACTAAGGACGGCACAAATATCCATGCCATAGGGGGGTTTCGAACCCCCGACCGTAGTGGCCGTGCAGACTGTGACTGGAGCACCTCAGTGCCCTCGGCCACCGCGGCCGGCTATTACGTATTCATTCCCCTGTCTACAAGCGCTCAAAATTGTTAACGAGAATTTCAGAAACCACAAATCTGGATTGGTTTAGTTAGAATGTTTACATGATATTTTACTGAACAATCAATCAGAAATAGACATAATGGTGGGAGGAGGTAATACACAATTAGTTGAGGGGAGGAGAGGATGAATGGAGAGAGGGAGGTGGGGCTGAGAAGATGGGCTGAAACATTGTTGTCGTCTGAACTCGTCGCATCAACAAACTGTGTTCTAGATCGCTTGTACACGAAATAAAATTTGTAGTCCAAAATATTTATTATTGTTATGTTAAAATCATCTTTAAATCCCTCTTTCTAACTGCACTTTTTTGCACCTTACACACTGTTGTGACTTTAATCTTCCCATACAACGACGAAGAATTATACATAGGCGGATACAAGAGGGGGGGGCGAAAGGTCGTTCGCCCCCTCCCCTCCCTAAAAGCTCTTTTCGGCATTTTTTTTTTTTATTTTTGTTTTTTTTGTTTTTAGCTAGCGTGCTGTCACTGCACTGAGTCTTCAAAACTGTGAGACTTTTGTTTGATTGGGCGTGGGGTAAAAAGGGGTGGCCGGTACTAGAGTCTTTCTACTCAGCCAGAGTTTAGCTGACGATGAGATTGTTTCCCGCCCCCCACAGCAGGCCGTCCTGGATCCACCCCTGTGCAAAATAGCGCATCCCGATGAAAGAGTCTGGCTTCATGCGTCCATTAGGGTAAACTCTGTAAATTTTGATCACTTTCTTCTGAAGCTGCTGTTCCAGATGTAGCACATAGCAGGAACTATGTGACTAGTAGTAATATCTACAGCTATAAGCAAAGGATCTCTCGTGACTGAAACCAAATGGGGTGATATTCTTTTCCACTCTCTCAACTTTTTGCTTTATAATACTGAAATTAAGTACGTAATGGAACGCTTCCTCAATAGAAAGAACAGACACGTGGTCCATTGTCATCCTTATAATGACAATTCTTTCGTGTCTGAATATTCAGTAAGTGCTAACAGAATAGTCTTCATCGTCGTGTCACTTTTCTTCACTTTATTTTCCATTTAGCTATTGGGAAGAAGTGTGAGGGTTTTTTTTAATTATTTATTTATTGCAGGCACAAATAGATGGGAACAATGCCAGGAGGGTGTCCACAATGAGGAAATCAAGAAAAAACTGGGAATGAACACCATAGATGAAGCAGTTAGAGCGAACACACTGAGATGGTTGGGTCATGTTACACGCATGGGGGAAGCAAGGTTACCTAAGAGACTCATGAGCTCGGCAGCCGAGGGTAAGAAGAGTGGAGGGAGACCAAGAAGAAAGAACTTAGATTCGGTGCAGAATAATGATTTTGAAGTAAAAGGCATAGCATCAGTCGAGGCATCAATATTAGCATTGAATAGGGGATCATGGAGAAATTTTATTAGAGGTACTATGCTCCAGACTGAACGCTGAAAGGCATAATCAGTCTCTAATGATGATGATGATGATGATTTTTTTGCCAACCTACCAGTTTTACAAATGATAGAAGAAACATTTTCTCTGTCTTCAATATTGAATGACAAAAAGTCTAACTTACGAGAAACGTTAACGATTTATACCAATTGTTCATAGAGTTGCCAGATGGTCGAGATTCGTCTGGATTCTCCCGACATTTCATACAATGTCCAGACGGAACACAGAATCTCGTGAGAAGAAGCTTCTGGTAAAGTTCTCTAGAGCATAGTGAAAGTGATATAAGTGGAAAAAAAAACAGTGGTGCAGATAGAAGAATCCGCGGTACTGCGTGGAACAAACTGACATTCCATGATGTGAGGCGAAAACAAGACTAAAATTTTCGCAATTAATTTCTGTAAACGATATACTGCAACCGTCACATATCGAAACGAATAGCAGAACCCGGGTGGTATTGTCGGTTGTTACACATGAAAAACCACGTGAATGTAGACCATGTAATTGTATTCTATGAATTATATAATCAAGTATCTGAAGTTACCAAACAACCCACAAGATTTAACACATCATATTGAAATGCTCCATATCTCGATAAATTTGATGCTAATCACTTTAATACTTCAAGACACCTGGCTGATTTCTTGTTCATCCGCTACATTATACCGACTTCCGCTGCATTTATCTTTCCTTATCGATTGTGTATCAGCTGACACAAGTAACTACTACATTGCTACCGAAGTAAACTATGAAAGGAAGACTACTGCCACATCATCTTCTAAATGGGGAGGATGTTTGCTTATTCTACGCTCAAGTGAGAAAAGTTATTGCATCCCACACAATTGAGTGTTGGACCTAATTTTCCAGTCGCAGCAATCCATCTTGGCATGAACAATATTTACAGGATGATCTATTAGTTGTTGATTGTTGAGGCATCTCGGCCGTTTAGTGAGGTGATGTGGTGTGGGGAGGTTTCTAAACAAGGGTTCCATGACTGGGGCTAGATCTGGAAATTCCGTGGAGGTGTTTTGGGCTACTGTACACGCTGGTTGTATGTATTTGAATCTTGATCTTCTCGTTGGTCTCGGTCTTGTCGTAAGTAGATCTTCCGTGTCCAGCTCGTTTGGTCAGTATATGTCGTCCGTATCTTGCTCTGAGCTTGGTTAATCTGTCTTGCAGTGGTTCAATTCTAGTGATTTCATAAATGTCGTCACTAGGTGTTAGCCTTGGGAGTTTTACAATGCTACGTAAGAGTCGTCTTTCTGTCGAGTACAGTCTTTCGGCTACTGATGCATGGAGACCTCCCAAGGGGGCCGCAGCGTATTCCAATACCGTTCTAATGTATGTTTTGTATGTGTGGATGGCTGGCTGGTCGTCACATCCGTATAGTCGTCCTTGTTATAAGTCTTATGAGGTTTTATGTCGTTTTCTAACTTCGTTGGGGAGGTAGGTCAGGTGTGCCTTCCAGTTCAAGTATTGGTCTAGGAATATTCCGAGGTATCGTGTCGTGTCGGTAAGTCTCAGTTGTGTGTTCCGTAAGGTCAATTGTATTTCATTTGCCAGTTGCTGTCGTTTCTTGGTGAGGTGTCTACGTCGGAACAATATCAGTTGGGTCTTGTTGGGGTTGAGTCGGATCCTCCATTTGGCCATCCACGCTTCCAGCCGTCTCAAGTAAGTTGAGGTTTTTCGTTGTATGGTGGAGGTCCTCAGTTCCGTGCACCAGTAAGCCGTGTCGTCAGCGTAAAGTCCTACATTGGTTACCGTGGGGATGTCAGCGGTGTACAGCACGTACAGCAGCGGGGAGAGAAAACCTCCCTGTGGGACACCAGCTTGTGGAGTGAATTCTTGGGAATAGTCGCCGGCGACATGTACTCTACACTTCCTATTTTCTAAGTACCCCTGCAACCTTCATAGCCGTCCGTAAACGCGAAAGTAATTCCACTGCAAGTGCCTGTGCACTTATTGACCTCTAGATTATGTCTCACGAATATTTTCTGAGATTCGTATATGGAGATCTGGGTGAAGAAATCACTTGCTGGAACTGTTCAGAATGCTCTTGATACTAATCGCGACTTATTTGATCCTATCACGTGGCGCATCACTTAGACCAGAGAAGCCAGTTCATTCCATGTAAAACAGCCCACACCACCAGATCGCACAAACTATTCTTGACAACTTGTATCCATGGCTTCGTAGGATCTTCGTCTCACTCGAGGTGGATTTCCACGCAGAGATTCGATTCCCGGTCGGAGATTTTCTCCGCTCGGGAACTGGACCATGTGTCGTCCTCAACATCATCATCATTTGACTGAAAACCCTAAGAGATTTTGGTCATTTGTTAGATATACTAGGGGCAAAACACAAACAATACCCTCACTACGTGATAGTAATGGCGATCCTGCCAGGACAGCGCTACTAAAGCAGAGTTATTAAACATAGCTTTTAGAAACTTTTTCACCAAAGAAGACGAAATCAATAACCCAGATTTCGAATTACGAACAGAGGCCGCAATGAGGAACGTAGAAGTAGATATCATCGGAGTAATGAAGCAACTAAAATCACTTAACAAGTCTTCTGGTCCGGACTGTATACCCATCAGATTTCTGATTATGTTGAAGCGATAGCTCCTTACTTAACAGCCATATACAACCGCTCTCTCAAAGACGGATCTGTACCAAAAGATTGGAAAGTTGCACAGGTCACACCTATATTCAAGAAAGGCAGTAGAGTAACCCATTAAACTAAAGGCCTATTTTATTGACTTCAATTTGCAGCAGGGTTTTGGAACATATCCTGTATTCAAATATTGCAGAAGGGTTTTGGAACATATCCTGTATTCAAATATTATGAATTATCTCGAAGAGAATGATCTATTGGCCCAAGGTCAACATGGATTTAGAAAATATCGTTCATGCGAAACACAACTTTACTCACACGAAATGATGTGTGCTATCGACAAGGGTTCGCAAATTGATTCCGTATTCCTTGATTTCCAGAAGGCTTTTGACATCGTACCTCACAAACGGCTTTTAATCAAACTGCGTGGTTACGGTATATCGCCACAAATTTGCGACTGGATATGGGATGTCCTGTCAGAGAGGACACAGTTCGTAGTAATCTATGGTAGAGCATAGGTGAGGTGAGGTGAGGTGAGGTGATATCGGGAGTTCCACATTGTAGTGTTATTGGTCCTCTGCTGTTCCTTATTTACATAAACGATTTAGGAGAAAATCTAAGTAGCTCTCTTACGTTGTTTGCAGATGACGCCGTCATTTACCGTCTAGTAAAATCATCTGAAGATCAAAACCAACTCAGAACGATTTGAATAAGAAATCAGTATGGTGTAAAAATTGGCAGTTGACTAAATAATGAGAAGTGTGTAGTCGTCCACATGAGTACAAAATAAATTCGTTAAACTTTGTTTAGAAGATAAATCAATCAAATGTGAAGGCCGTAAACTCCACAAAATACCTAGGAATTACAATTACTTCTGACTTAAATTGTAATTAACACGTAGATAGTGTCGTGGGAAAGGCGAACCACAGACTGCGTTTTATTTTACAGAACCCTTAAAAGATGCAACAGAACTACTAAAGAAACTGCATACACTACGCTTGTCCGTCCTTTTCAGGAGTATTGCTGCCCAGTGTGGGATCCTTATCAGGTGGGTTTGACGGAGGACAAAAATCAAATGTCTGTAAATCTATCGGACCAAACTGCGTAGTCATTACTCCGTAGCTTACAAACTACTTAAACCTAGGTAAACTAACCTAAGGACAAACACACATGCCCCAGGGAGGACTCGAGCCTCCACGGCGAGCAACCGCGCGCTCAGCAGCGAGACGCTTTAGACCGCTCGGCTACTCCACCGCGGCGACGGAGGACATCGAAAGAGTCCAAAGAAGGGCAGCTCGTTTCGTATGGTCACGATACAGGGGAGACAGCGTTACGAAAATGATACAGGATCTGGGATGGGAATCATTACAACGGCGCTTATCGCTGCGGCGTGGGCTACTTACGAAACTACAATCGCCAACATTCTCCTCAGAATGCGAAAATATATTGTGGACTCCCACTTGCATAGTTAGAAACGATCATCAGAATAAAATACGAGAAATCAGAGCCCGAACGGAGAGATTCAGGTGTTCATTCTTCTCGCGCGCTATTCGGGAATGGAATGGGAGATAGAATAGTATAACGGTGGTTCGAGGAACCTCTGCCAGGTATTTAAATGTGATTTGCAGAGTATCCCATGTAGATGTAGATGTAGATTATTGACACGCGAGCAGTCCCTGCGAATATTCTTTTTTAGTTTGACTGAAAAACCAAAGATATTGGCATTGGCAAACAAAGATATATGAAAAACCAAGATGAAGGCGCTGTGGTTGTCAAGGCCTAAATAACAAAACACATGTCTCCCGCATGGTCCAGGCGGCAGGTCGTAAAAAAGGGGGTTACCTGGAAAGTATTTCGAACTTAATGAAATTTTAGTATGTTGTGTGTAGCTTCTCTGTGGAGTAGAATCTGAGTTTTTGACCTCGAGGACCGTGTGATAACTTTGCAGGGGCCGATAAACCGAGTTTTTTGCCGTTTTTCACTATTACGTTTATAACTTCTAAACGATGCGTTTTCGCGAAATATACCGATGAAACAAAACTGAAAAATATCTCTTTTTTGGGTACATTTTTGCCCCCCACCACTTACGCACAACTCCGCCGAGAGGGAAACTGTGGGATAGTTATATTGGGCCACAAACGAAGCCATTAAAACAATAAAATCTTTTGTAGCAATTTTTTCCGATATCTCTCATTTTTAGGTTTATCCGTACTGGATTATAAGCCAAAAAGTTGAGTTTTGGAGCTATTTTTTTGGTAATTTTAGAAAATAACTGTATTTTTGAACATCTGTATCTCAGACATTAGTAGGTTAAAAAACACTTTTCACCAGGGAAATATGAAGGAAATGTTATGCTCTTCAACTTTATTCTGAGGTATGTTTCGCGGAAAACTCATCGTTTACAAGTTGTAAGCGAAATAGTGAAAAAAGGTAAAAAATTTCGAGGTTTTTCGACCCCTGCAAAGTCAGCACAGGATCCACGAGATCGAAAACTCAAATTCTACTCCACAGAGTACCTACACACAACGTACTAAAATTTCATTAAGTTCGAAATACTTTCCAGGTAAAAGTACCTGACTGAATATGGGGAACACGGTAAAACATCAAATCTCCGACATCGCTGCGGCCGGAAGGAGATCCTGTAAGAAAGCGACCAACGACAACTGAAGAGAATCGTTGAACATGATAAAAGTGCAACCCTTCCGCAAATTGATTCGGATTTCAATGCTGGTCCATCAACAACTGTCATCTTGTGATCCATTTAACGAAACATCATCGATATAGGCTGTTGGAGCCGATGAACCATTCGCGTACTTTAGCTGCCTTCACGACACAAAGCTTTAAGCCTCGCCTGGGCACGAAAACACCGACATAGAACTGTTCATGACTGGAAAATGGTGCCTGGTCTGACGACTCTCGTTCACAATTGTATCGAGCGGTTGGACGTGTACGGGTTGGAGACAACCCCATGAATCCATGGACACTGCATGTCATCAGGGGACTGTTCGAACTGGTGGAGGCTCTGTAATATGTGGGGCGTGCGTAGTTGGAGTAATATGGGACCTGTGATACGACTCTGACAGATGACACGTGTGTACGAATCGTGCTCATCACCTGTATCCATTGAGGTGCATTGGGCAATTCCAGCAGGACAATGCGACGCCTCACACGTCATTAATAGCTACAGAGGGTTCCAGGAACACTCTTCTGAGTTGAAACACCTGCTCTGACAATTAAACTCCCCAGAAATGAACATTATGGAGCATACTTGGACTAAGTAGCAACGTTCTGTTCAGAAGAGATCTGCATCGTATCGTACTCTGTAAGGTGGGGGAGGAAATGGAGTTTTGGTATGGGTAGAAAGGGTGTAATGAAGGGTCGCCAGGCAGGTTATGCCAAGATTTTTGGAGTGGGTGATCTGGTTGTGCGGGGATGTATTCAAAGTGGACGTACATAAAGAATAAGATTAACAATCCCTCCTAAACTATTAATGCAATTGTCCCTCAATTCAACAAGTTCATATGAAAATCCCTTCCAAAATAATGAGATTAGGATCTACAATTATAACGGAAATTCTAATTCAGAGGTAAAATCAACAATTTGCTGGACAAAATAGACAGAAAGATATTTTATAACAAAAATTAAAATAAACAACTAATGAATGTTTTCAAGATGAATACAAAATCTACGTATTCTGTGTATTTATAAACATGCTATTATGGATGTCGCACAGCTGCTATTACGTTCAGCAGGCTACACACAGCTTTAGATTGACAGAGAACTGTCCTATTCGCTGAAAAAACTCGTCTCACGAATCCGCGCTGTGTCAACACACCAATGCAGATGGCAACTAGCCAAGTCACCGACTAGACGTTACAGCAGCTTTATCACTACTTAGTCTGCAGCCCTTGTATGTACGAAGAAGCAATACATAGGCTGACTTTTCAAGTAACATACTATTCTGTGTCGGAATGATGACCATAGTGTAAGTACAGCAGACCAGTATTAGAAACAAGACGTACAAGCATATTATACACAAGCGTATAACACAGATATAAAAAGAAGTGTTGCATCACCTTGGTTCCAAGGTCTCCAGAACACGTGAATTATAGTGCATCAAGATCACTGTCACTCAATCTGCAAGATCTATACAAGCGTGCATGAGCAGTGACAATGTGTCAGAGAGGGTAAGACGGCCAATCAGTTCCAGTCATAGCCGCGACGGATCGGCCGAGCGCATTGAGGCACTATGCTCTGACGCGCGAGGCCATTTCCCGTCGGGCATTCTAATTCCCCCTCGGGGATGGATGTTTGTGTCGTCTTTTGTATAAGGTAGTTCATAAGTAGTTTGTCAGTTTAGGGACTGATGATCCCGTAGTTAAGTCCCATAAGCTATACAAACATTTGAACATTTGAGGAAATGGGAGTTCAGTGCATCAAAAAGAAAGGTTGAGACAGCTATATCCAACCAAGCTGAGTTTCAGCTCGATGAAATTTCAGAAGAAACCTACTTCAGGTGAATCTGCTCCAAAGGCCTCTGATGAAACTGTTCTCAAGGTTTCTGCAGTCGCTGAAAAAGAACCAGGGTCGAATAAATTACCTTTTCTGATGCAGATCAGAATTCAGCGAAACTGCTGTTATCCAACATTTTGAACCGAATGAGGAGTTAAGAAGTGAAAATACGAAAATATTTGTGATGCAGAAAATAAAGAGGACATTGTTCATAAATCATTTACAGAAATCGATCCTGGGAAGTGGGTGATTCCAGTAACAGATTCACAGCATCATGACTTATTTCAAAATGGTCCCCAACAAAACCCCGATGAGAGTTACCCCAAAATTTCATTTTACTAGAAAATTGAGTAACTGTGAACAGCAACATCGCAGGTTGTTGGTTTACTCCACATGTCAAGATAAAGTTTATTGCTTTCCATGTAGACTTTTTTCACATTTGCAGACACAAGTGGTAAAAGAAGGCTGTTGTGACTGTTAAGATCTGAGTAGGATATTGATTAAATGGATGGAATTATATGAAAGAATCAAATATGGAAAACAATAGCTAAGGAAAACGAGATTAGGATACACAAAAGTATTGGTATAACTTATTTGAAAGATTAACCGATATTATCAATTACTTAGCCTCACACAATCTGGCATTTAGAGGTCATCGAGAATCCCTTAACCTGAATGATACTGGAATTAGTGGGGAAATTTTATAGACCTATCAAATAAAAAATCAAATGTTTGTAATTCTATGGGACCAAACTACATTGGTCATCAGTCCCTAGTCTTACAAACTACTTAAACTAATTTAAACTAACCTAAGGGCAACACACACATCCATGCCCGAGGAAGGATTCGAACCTCCGATGCGGGAGGCCGCGCGATCCGTAACGTGGCGCTCCAGACCGCTCGGCTACTCCCGCATGGCAGAGACCTATTTAAACTCTTATCCAAGTATGATCTAACAGTAAAAGAGCACTTGCAACGTATTAATGAAAAGCAACTTTCTTAGAATTATCTGAGCCACGAGATCTAAAATGAATTAATTTAATTAATGTCAAAATCTGCCATTAACAAAACTGTTCAAATGTTTGTTAAGCTTATGGGACTTAACTACGGGGTCATCAGTCCCTAAACTTACAAACTACTTACGAACTACCTTATACTAAAGACGGCACAAATATCGATGCCCTAGGGGGGATTCGAACCCCCGACCGTAGTGGACGTGCAGACCGTGACTGAAGCGCCTCAGTCTCCTCGGCCACCGCGGCCGGCAACAAAACTGTAAAAAGAGTCAGACAAGCAAAATATTATGCCTTCCTGCTCGATTGTACCAGGGATGTGAGCCGTGTAGAACAAATGTCAGTAACGTTCAGATTTTGCAATTCCTCAACTGGAGAGATAGAGGAACACTGTGTTGCTTTTATTGCAGTTGGAGAAACAACAGGAGACTATTTAACAAATCTACTTTTAAAGGAACTAGAAAATAATGATCTAAATATAAAAAACTGTCGAGGACAGGGATATGATAACGGCGCCAATATGGTTAGCATTAATAAAGGTGTTAGAACAAGAATACTCAATATTAATCTACGAGCATTCTTCACGCCATGCGGATGTCATTCTTGGAATTTGCTTCTCATAGATGCAGCGAACTCATCTACAACAGCTACATTTTTCCGTTTCACCAATAAAATTTATGTGCTCTTTACAAGGTCTAGCAAGCGCTGGCTAATTATAAAAACTAAATTAAAATTGACATTGAAACCTCTATCTGAAACAAGATGGGAAAACAGAATCTGAGCACTAAAGGCTATATTATTACAATTTGATTATGTCATCGAAAGCATGAATGACCTGAAAAGTAAAACTGATGATTCTGAAACTCTTTGTGATTGCGAAGCAGTCTTGAACGTAATGTTTACTTTTGAGTTTATTGTTGCAATACATGTGAGATACGAGACTTTACTACGTGTGAACAATATAAATGAACAACGGCAGTCGGTTCAAGTGAATCTGAAAGTAGCTGTCGTCTCTTTATGTTCAATTCATGACTGGATCCGAGAATTCCGTATTACAGAATTTGAACATGCGTTGCAGAAGCTCGATTGTTTGTAGAAAAAAAATAGTTACGAAATTGAATCTGAGTTTTAAAAGAAACGAATAGCACAGAAAAACGAATGTTCCATTACGAACAAATTGATGAAGCAACACAAGCTGCTGAAATGCAGTACAGAGATAATTTTTTAACACGATGATAGATGCTGTCTTAGTCGACAGTGAATGTCGATTCAAAGCGCTCGAAGAATACTTTAAGCGATGTGGTTTTATTTATGATATGAATTATTTGAAATCTCTCTCTAAGAAGGACTTTTTGAAGCATTGTAATGATTTAGGTAAGATACTCCGAGAAGGCGAAAATAGTGACATAGAGTGTTTAGAACTTTATTTGGAGGAAATATATCCAAATGTTTAAATAACAATCAGACTCGTGCTCACAGTTGCAGTCAGTACAGCTTCCGCCGAGAGAAGCTTCTCAAATTTAAAATTGATTAAGACTTCCTTGAGAAGCACAGTGAACCAAAAAAGACTCTCTGCGTTGTCAGCACCTCAATTGAATCGGAAATAGAGGCTAGTATTAATTATGATGTGATCTTTAAAAAAATCTGTGAGGCGAAAAGTCGAAAAGTTTCTCTATTTTAATTTGTGTTTGTTTATTGTAATAATAGTTGTATATTTTACAAATAAAATTTTAGTATAATGATTATTGGTGTATAATTCAGCTCATTTAATTTATTTTCTTCCTTACTGAGAAAATGAAAGGGGCCTCGCAAAGACGAATTCACCGACGCTCAGTTTTCGTCTAGCGCCGCCACTGTCTGGTGTAACAGCAGATGGTGTTTCCCGCGCGCATCAACCATACATTTTCGAAAGACGACAGATAGGGAGTCCACGGCACCAATGCTATAAAATGAGCGACGAAAATATCCTGAACAATGTTTGCCACGTGTGGCCACAGATTATTCCGTTTTAATGGGCCGTCAGCAAAGTCTGGATGTACGAAAGACAACGCTTCAGAGATGTTACGCGTGCTCAATGTGTACTGGCAATGTGTACTGGGAGGAGAGGAGGTGTTGGAGGGGTTATGCGAAAGAGAAATCCAACAGCACTGCAAACCTTAATACCAGTACTGCGATGCATAAGGCAACAGGTCACAACTAGCTCACTCCATGAAGTCTTCATACTGTAATCCAATTATCATGGCAGAATCGGAATTGGAGCAACATTGGTTCACCGACGAATCTCTAATGGATCAACATGCACAGGCAGTATGACCAATCTAGGATATTAGTATGCTATCAAACCGAACACTGTACAGTACGTACTCGGAATTTTAATACTGGACCATCTCAGTTACCCTTTCGAGTTTGCTACATGAACCTGCAATGAAGCGGGCTGATCTGTTTTGGATATATCTTTTCTATCAATCTATCTGCTACAGATCCCACAACGATAAGCAGTATTTAAGTAGTGCTCGAACTCATGTTCTGTAACCTACTTATTTAGTGGACAATATTTTCTGAGAATTCTTCCAAAGCATCTCATTCTGCCATCAGCCTCACCAGCGATTAATTTTATGATGATGTTCCATTAAATGGAATCTGAAATTTTCAGATCGTTTCGTAAGCATATTTCACCAATCGGTTATCTTGTACAGGTCTTCACTACAGTTCACTTCCCTGTTCTAGAAACTTCCTACATCATGTACTTGAAAAGTAATAGCAGTGTAACATGTTCTTGGAATATGGGCGAAGTTATATGTGACTGAAGGGTTTCTAGGCGTATTCCAAAGATGAAATTGGGTCATCACTCGAGTGGTGCCGTCGTCTTCTCGCAGCCTGTTCCAAACTTCTGCTACTATCTGATGTCAGGCAACCAGGCCAATTTTTTTTTTTGGTCTCTCTTTGACATCCTTCTTACAGACACGAATGGCCCGTGTCTCTTTCCAGTCATTAGGAAGGTTTCGCTCATTTTGACAACTTTTTTGTATTGCTGCTAGATGAGGAACGAGTTCTTTTGCATCGTATAGAATCGAATCAGTATTCAATTGTTTTTCTCTCCCATGTTCACTAATTTCTATGTCTTTCGTGTGACAGTTTAAAGAAGGAACTACAGTGTTATTGTCCTCTGTTAAACAATTTTGCAAGAAACGTTTAGTATTTTTTATGTGTAATCCTTTGTTCTAATTTCCACAGAGAATATGTACAAATGGCTTCGATTCGACGCCAAAATTTACTGGGGTTTCTGTCCAAGTGAGCAGACAGAATTACACTTTAGGATTTGTTGAACGCTTCACACATGTTCCCAGAGTCTTAATTCTTCAGTTTCTCCCGGCGTATTTAATAATCAAAATATACACGGGTGTACTGCCGGTCTATAGTGTCCAATGGGCACAATATTTCGGCGATCATACATGTCGCCCTCACATCGACGTCATCTCAGACGCCGTCGCAATTAGTCCAGACAAATAAGCCGAAAAAAGGCGTCAACCTCGGAATGAGAGGTAACAAGCTGAATATTTGCATAAACCTTTGTTTTGGCATTCTAAATGATGTGTGAAAAGTCTCATAAAATCTCGCGTCTGCGTCTTAAGATATTAAAGGTCAAAGGTCACGAAAACCGGTTTTTCGCAAATATCTCGCTTCCTATGCCTTAAATGGTATTTGCATCTCTAATAAAAGTTGTAGAGCATGAAATTCTCTACAATTTTTGTTTTAAACATTTTTTGTGGAATTAATCGTTTTTTAGATAGAGCGCACAGGTCAAAGCGCTCAGACATATAAGACGTAATACAAGTCAACCGCGAATCCCAGTCAATGGTAGGTTGTTTAAAGTTAATAAATAATTGCATCAATTACAATAACAAACCTTCATTCTTTATGAATTATTGTTCAATATTTCATAATATTATTCATAAATCAAAAAGATTTGTTTAATAATATATACTTATTTCAAGAAATTATAAAGTTATGAAACCAAATACTTCAATTATATTTTAATTATATTCTAATAAATCTTAATTATGTTTCATGTAGAAAAGAATAAAATTAATTATAATTAAGACCTAATTATATTTGAAGCAAAAATATATTAAATAAAAAAACGAGGAAATACGTTTTATGTAAATCTTTATTTAGTAGTCATGTACGATTCATTTATTACAATTAGAAGTTCAAACGTGAGGACGATTTTTATTCACTTAAATTGTTAATCATACATTGGTCTCAATTTTCATCTTTTTGATCATCATCGTCGTCTTCATCCGTCCCTCGAAAACGTCCATTTCATTATCATCATCCTCGTAATCGACGATCGTCGTCTCTAAACATTCCAAGATTTCTGGGTCATATGCACTTTCTTCGAGATCGTTCTGGTGTGATGACGCATTGACGCAAGCTTGCCCATTACACTGACCACAAGCTGAAGAACATTGCATTCCCGAAATTCCTGCACCCGCAGCGCGGACCACAACCATTTTTGCAGTTGCAAAATATTGTATTCAGGAGCTCGTCTGGTGCAGATGGTAATATTGTTAGTATTGGCTCCAAATGTTCATTCTGCAGCACCCAACCCCATTACTGGGGTTCTATATAGTTTCCTAACCACGTTTGTACTTGGTAGTAAGCACGATTGATATGTTGATGATCTGCTGCACTAGTTGGTGGCAGATTTGATAGTTGCACAAGTTTATTAAGTTTTGTCGATTTAACAAATTGCGTGTATCGAAGATGATCTATATTGTCTTCAGATTTTGGAGCGTTAAATATTGCCAACAAGATACGTACATCATTTTCAAGTAACGTTTGCGCAGGGCAATTTTCTTGTTGAAATATTTGAGCTAGCTGATCCAAATCTGGAAGTTTCTCCAATATTTTATCAAAAGTTTTTTCGCCTTTTTTAAACAACGCAGATGTCGTGTCACAGCCACCCAATGCGTGCAAAAGTAAAATGTGGTTTTTTTTTTTTTTTTTTTTTTACAACGGGGATAATGTTCAAAACTTTTGGAGGAGTATATTTGTGTTTTAATATTGCCTTTACCAACTTTTTTAAAGAAAATTTCTTGTTGATGCGATTGAGTACGTCCAATTAAAGTACAAGCAAATCAATATCTTCTCCTACGATGACGGCAGTCCTTTGCTGCTCTGATTCTTAATACCTGTTTCGATTATACAAACATCAGCATCATCTCTGGCTTGTTTTGTAGTGATATTAAAAGTTTTTAATTTCTCAACAAGCAAGTCAATTAGCTTTTTTTATTAGATCGATTTGATAAAAAGTTTTCTTGGCTGATTGGCACAATCGTTGTTTCCTCAAAGCAAACTTCATGCGATTCTGAAAGAACAGAAGTTCTTCTTACTTGTTCCATTACTTTAGTATTTGTACTGTAGTCCGAGTACCGTCAAATATAACAACCATTCTTGAGCCATAATGTGTTAGTAAATACTTTATATATTTATCTAAAACAATGGTGAAAGTATCGTCTTTGCTCCATATGACGCGATGCAGAAGAAATCCACCATCGATAATATATGTTACATTACGTTTATCAAGATCGATATCGATAGGTCTCATATTGTCATATAATGTCGCTTTCGTGGTTTTCCACATGCCATTAATATCAAATAAATGTTGGATACGGACTTAGTTCGTATTTAAGATATTCTTGAAGATTACTTTCAAACTTTTTGCCTGCAGCTATTCTCTGGAAGAGTAGTAACCGGTCTACAGCAACTTTACAGTTATTAATCGTGACAGATTTGTTAACAACTGAAAGCGGTAAAACTTTATCAGCACGTTTAAATAGGGAAGTTGGCGATGTAAGGGCCCATATTTCCAGGTATAAACTTAATATTACTAGAAATATTCTACAGTTCACAAATTTAAGAGAAAAAATACTAAAATTAGTTTCTATATAAATATAGTTACGATAGATTGGAACAGAATTAAAATATACTTAAAGTATGGAATTCATGACATTGTAATTACTTGAAATAAGTAAGTATTATTAAATTTGGATATTAATTCGTAAATAATGAAATTTTATTTACAATTATAATTGTTTTATTCAACGTACCATTGACAAAAAATGTTTAAAACAAAAATTGTAGAGAATTTCATGCTCTACAACTTTTATTAGAGATGCAAATGCCATTTAACGCTTAGGAAGCGAGATATTTGCGAAAAACTGATTTTCGTGACCTTTGATCTTTAATAACTTAAGACGCGGACACGAGATTTTATGAGACTTTTGACACATCATTTAGAATGCCAAAACAAAGGCTCATGCAAATATTCAGCTTGTTACCTCTCATTCCGAGGTGAAACCCTAATTTGACTGGACTAAATCGGTTCCAATGCGCGACCGCGGCGCGGGGCGCGGACCGCGGAGGATTCGCTCCGCGGGCCGAGGGTATTTAAATGGCCCGCTACCGGGCTAGCACCCAGTTCCCATCGAGCCGCCGTAGCGTCGGATCTCCGTGCCGGCGCGTCTCCAGGAGCTCAGTCCGTCAGTTCACCTGATGATGGCGACATGTATGATCGCCGAAATATTGTGCCCGTTGGACACTATAGACCGGCAGTACACCCGTGGATATTTTGATTACTTTGACTTAGTTTAGATTTTTGCTCCTATGAGAGGCTTTGGCTACCTTTAAAATTGCAAGGAAGGTCTCCTCACTCGCTCAACAGCTTTCTAACACGATTTTTTTAACCTAGAGTGGGTCTTTTGTGTCCCTAACAACTTTCCTCGGCACATGGCGGTCTGAAACTTAACGTCGCATTCTGAATCTCTACTAACCTCACTACGTATTATTGTGTTTTCATTACTGTAAATGTACACATCTATATTTACATGGATGTACGTTTATACATCTATATCTACATGGGATACTCTGCAAATCACATTTAAGTGCCTGGCAAAGGGTTCATAGAACCACCATTATACTATTTATCTCCCATTCTACTCTCAAATAGCGCGCGAGAAGAATGAACACCTTAATCTCACCGTTCGAGCTACAAAAGAAACTGCATACACTACGCTTGTCCGTCCATTTTTGGAGTATTGCAGCCCAGTGTGGGATCCTTATCAGGTGGGTTTGACGGAGGTTCGATGAACCACCATTATACTAACACCTGATTCTCTCTGTTCGAGCTCTGATTTCTCGTATTTTATTCTGATGATCATTTCTACCTATGTAAGTGGGAGTCAACAATATATTTTCGCATTCGGACGAGAATGTAAGCTATTGGAGTTTCGTAAGTAGCCCACACCGAAACGATAAGCGCCGTTGTTGTAATGATTCCCATCCCAGATCCTGTATTATTTCCGTAACGCTGTCTCCCCTGTATCGTGACAATGCGAAACGAGCTGCCCTTCTTTGGACTCTTTCGATGTCCTCCGTTAAACCCACCTGATAAGGATCCCACACTGGGCTGCAATACTCCAAAAATGGACGGACAAGCGTAGTGTATGCAGTTTCTTTTGTAGTCCTGTTGCATGTTTTAAAGGTTCTGCCAATAAAACGCAGTCTCTGTTTCGCCTTTCCCACGATATTCTCTACGTGTTCTTTCCAATTTAAGTCTGAAGTAATAGTAATTCCTAGGTATTTTGTGGAGTTTACGGCCTTGACGTTTGAGTGATTTATCTTGTAAACAAAGTTTAACGGATTTAGATTATTTAGAGTCAATTGCCAATTTTTCAAATGTTCAAATGTTTGTAGAGCTTATGGGATTTAACTACGGGGTCATCAGTCCCTAAACTTACAAACTACTTATGAACTAGCTAACTCTAAGGACGGCACAAATATCCATGCCCGAGGGGGGATTCGAACCCCCGACCGTAGTGGCCGTGCAGACCGTGACTGGAGCGCCTCAGTCCCCTCTGCCACCGCGGCCGGCTGCAAATTTTTACACCATACTGATATCTTATTCAGATCGTTTTGCAGTTGGTTTTGATCTTCAGATGTTTTTACTATACGGTAAATGATGGCGTCTTCTGCAAACAACCTAAGAGAGCTACTTAGGTTTTTCCCTAAATCGTTTAAGTAAATAAGGAACAGCAGAGGACCTATAACACTACCCTGTGGAACGCCCGATATCACCTCTGTTTTAGTTGATGCCTTACCATCGATTACTACGAATTGTGTCCTCTCTGATAGGAAATCCCCTATCCAATCGCAAATTTGGGGCGATGTACCATAACCACGCAATTTGATTAAAAGCCGTTTGTGAGGTACGGTGTCAAAAGCCTTCTGGAAATCAAGAAATACGGAATCGATTTGCGAACCCTTGTAGATAGCACCCATCACTTCGTCTGAATAAAGAGCTAGTTGTGTTTCGCATGAACGATATTTTCTAATCCGTGTTGACCTTGGGTCTATAGATCGTTCTGTTCGAGATAATTCATAATATTTGAATACATGTTATGTTCCAAAATCCTGCTGCAAATTGATGTCAATGAAATAGACCTGTAGTTTAGTGGGTTACTCCTACTGCCTTTCGTGAATATAGGTGTGACCTGTGCAACTTTCCAATCTTTTGGTACAGATCCTTCTTTGAGAGAGCGGTTGTATATGGCTGTTAAGTAAGGAGCTATCGCTTCAACATAATCAGATAGAAATCTAATGTGTATACAGTCCGGACCAGAAGACTTGTTCTTGTTAAGTGATTTTAGTTGCTGCACTACTCCGATGATATCTACTTCTATGTTACTCATTACGGCCTCTGTTCGTAATTCGAAATCTGGAATATTGGTTTCGTCTTCTTTGGTGAATGAGTTTCTAAAAGCTACGTTTAGTAAGTCTCATTTAGTAGCGCTGTCATCGGCAGGATCGCCATTAATATCACGTAGAGAGGGTATTGTTTGTGTTTTGCCCCTAGTATATTTAACATATGACCAAAATCTCTTTGGGTTTTCAGTCAAAATTCGAGTTTCCGCCACCACCAGCGTTCAAAGTATGAAAATGTGAAAGTCGTAGTTTATATAACACAGCTCATTGTATCCGTAAAGTAATAAAGTATATTCTTGCACCTGACAGATTAAGCTGTCTTAACATCGTGGTGCCCGGTACTTCAGATATACGAGGTCATCTGATCTGGGCCGCCGAATATCATTTTATCTTATATGGTCACTGGCGCATAGATATCGCCCGCTGTGGCCACTGAAAGTAAGTGACGACAGAGGAAAACACCGATAAGAACCCACGAAAGCTTGTGTGTTACTGAATCTGAATATAATAAGAGACACTGTCATTTCTTTATTCATTTATTTACTTACTGTACATAGAAACCCACCGTCTTGAGATGTAAGGTGGGTCGAATATTTTTTATATATACACTTGCTAATGTTGTTTTGATATATACTGAAAAGAAACAAAAATATATAGTTTCTACAGCGTTATCGAGAATTATAAGTACAATATTAAAAGAAGTTCTACATAATTTGTTTGAAATCGATAGTAGAGAAAATTAATATGAAAATAATCCTAAATAATATAAATAAAAACATGCATTGAGTGTGAGACACAATGTGTTGATTGTGTGTTATTGTCTAACTTGCTAGGAGACTGATACTCATATACTCCTACCGATGGCAGGGGAGAAGGCCGCGGTAGAACTTTGAGCTATAGTCACAACAGAAAGAGTGTGTTCGTGTAGGTGCTGTGTTTTAAGTGATGGATGTGTTACTTTGTTTGTGGCATAACATTGATGAAAGTCAGTGATCGTAGAACGTACTTACTTACACTAGTACAATTAGTACCAGAGACAAATACTCCGAGAGTGCATATACATTGCTAGCCATAAAAAATACAACACCCTGAAGAAAGCATCCAAATAGGTAAAATTTACAGCATTTGTGGCGACGAGAGAGTACATGATTAGCACAACAAGGCAAGTGGAAATCATGGGCGCAAGAAACAACCCTGAAGAAACAAATAGGTAAAATTTACAGCATTTGTGGCGACGAGAGAGTACATGATTAGCATAACAAGGCAAGTGGAAATCATGGGCGCTAGTAGAGCAATCCCCCAACGCAATATAGAGGGGCGGCAGACGGCCAGACTACCTGCTGAAATTGTTCTTTCGTGATGTCGTTTTGCGAAACAGCTTTAGTATGGCTTGCAGAAGACGACGAGTGTCTTTCAGTCGCTGTAGTTGTTGAGAATTATCCTCCAGGGAGAATTATCCTTCTAGGTAGTAGAGACAACAACATGAGGCCATCCGAGAGAGTGGTAATAACAGAAGGTTGCTGCAGAAAGGGTTGGTGTTGTGTTTACTCTACCAAATGAATTACACAATCAGTTGGGTTCAAATAACGTAGTGACAGGTATTGCAATGCAACAAAAACGTAACTTGTCCGAAGCTACGGCATGGAGGGTCATAGGAAAGTTGAAAGCGGGAAGGAGACATAGGGAAGTGGCCAAAAGGTAATTTCCAGGACCTGGACGCGATTTCAGACAACAGGAATCTTAAGAGAAGGCAAGGCCAAGATCTTCCACGGATAATATAAGCAAGAGATGACCGTTATCTGCGGTTAACAATCCGTCGAGATAGGATGCTGAATTTTAGGTACAACGCACCTTCGAGGCAGCAACAGGACGCGCAATATCAATACAAACAGTCCGAAATCGCCTTCGGGAATGTGGTATCTAGCCACGGAGGCCTTTGGTGAGTCGTTTAAACCACGACAGTTTAGCTTGTAGAAACTGGTCTTAGGAACATCAGGATCAGAGTCGTAACGAATGGCGCCTGGTTCTGTTGACAGATGAATCAAGATTTTGTGTTCAGCGGACAACCATCGTTCCCTCATCTGAAAACAACGTGGAACTGCTTATGTGCAGGAAACACCACCCTATCCTGATGGTGGACGAATGTGTGGCGAGTAGTCAGTAATCGTGGGCGTACTGTATGTCGTTCAGAATTGCGCTTTGACTGCTCAGAGGTATAGAGACGAAATCCTTCGACTTTTTAATTTTTCCATGATAGGACGGCGATTTCCTTACTTTGAAGTATTAAAAGGCCAAGATCGCAATTAATTAATTTATTTTTCTGACGACCGGTTTCGATACGCTCAGGGTACCATCATCTGGTCACTTGTGTCCTATGTTTTCGTTTCGTTCATGTCATGCGCCTTCACGAAACGAAAACATAGGACACAGGTGGCCATATGATGGTACCATAAGTGTATCGAAACCGGTCGTCAGAAAAATAAATTAATTAATTGCGATCTTGGTATTTTAATACTTTTTCGACTTTTTGTTGTGCCCTTCCCTGTTGCCATGGGCTCCTTCTGGCGGACGATAACGCTGATCCCCACAGACCTGCAACGGTGGACAACATGCTTGACGCTGAGGGAACTGAATGAAATGAGTAGCCAGCTTGTACACTGAAATTAAGCCCGATTGAGCATGTCAGGAATGCAATGGGCAGACGCACTGCAGCTAGACCAGTATCTCCTACGACTGTTGCAAAGCTGTATATTGCACTCATGGAAGAATGACCAAACACCCATCAATAGCTAATGATTAACTTCATACTACCCATGCCAAGCAGGTGTGCAACAGTACTGACCGTCCGAGGTGACCACACATTCTATAAGGTGAGGTACCTATTATGGTACTCCCACGGTGCCTCACTCTAAGTAAACGCCATGTAAACTTCAAGTAAAGAGTTGAGAAAACAAAATATCGTAGTTTATCACACGCGAATTACATTTGTAACCGAGATCTGAATAAACTACGTTCCTATAATTATGAATATTGTGTGTGATGCCTCACCTAATCCCCTAATTGTTTTCAGCGGTGTAGAAGGAAGGGACGTGTCGAGTGAACAGATTGCACCCACCGCGTTCCACCACTGAACGTGATGAGAGACGTATAGTGCACAGAGCCACATCACGAAGCACACAAATTCGATCTGATGCGCAACAGTGTCCTCTCGTAAAGTTAGACGTCGTTTGCAGCAGAGTGGTCTGTCCGCAAAGCGTTGATTCATGTGTTCGTCAGAGAGAGTCAACGCCACAGGCGTTTTCGCTGGTAATGGTGTGATGAACGACGGACATGGGCAACTGAATGGAAACGACGAACCGCGATTCTGCCTGCATTACCGTCTGAAGAGATTCTTGTGACAAGTTGATAAGAGACTGCTGAACTGTTTCTTTACGCGTATGGGTCTTGAATACGGTAGGGGAGACCGGGGCACGTTGGCCATAGGCGCAAGATGGCCCAGTCGAATTAGTTCATACAACAGACGCTAGATAGTCTTACGAGTCAGTCAGAAAGTAGGTAGCAATGTCCCTCTCCTTATACAGTGACAATATCGCAGGCGGCGAAGTTTTGGATAAGATGTAGTCCTTAATTGGATTTGTGAGTCTTTCAGTAAAATTCTACTTGACGTTTAACGTGTGTTATTTCACTTTTGCTTGCTTTAGGCGCAGCGTGGTGAGTAGTATAAAAAATGTCGTAGTTTAAGGATTATTTCTATATGGCATACAGTCTTAATTGCTTCAGTGAGTTTTCTTAAGCACAGAATTTATTATAAATATGGCGATGGGGAAGGTTGGCCCAGAGAGGACGGGGCACGAAGGCCAGCCGAGACAACCTGTGACGTACTACAGGAGATATACTCCTTTAAACTTGATGAAAGGTTTGTTAGTTTTAATAATAAAAATGTTTATAATTCTTCGAGTTTAGTAAATTATTAACGTAATTCTCGAAGTTAAACATATTTTGATATGTTTTAGAGCTCAAAATATCGTCATACTCACGAGATAAAAAGCGTTGAAACAACGCCAACCAGTAAATCCTATTTTATTCTTAAATAGTGATGTGAGAAGTCAGATACTCATTCATTTCCCTGTTTTCAAAAAATGAGTGTCGGCTTTGGTTTAAACCTTCGTTTTATTTGTGGTGTCATAAAAATGATTCATAAAAGAATGAAAGGGTAATGATTTTTGCGGATAGCAGTTTTAGAACTAAAGGAAAAGAAAAGATCTATGAGGACTATTAGCAAAGACTTTGGGATTCCAAGAGGATCTTACTGGAGGTACTGCGCTAGGTGCAGGCAGGCTCTTGTCCGTCTGCACAGGTAATTGAAACTCAGGAAACAGAAGCTGCCGCTGGAAATAAATAGTGAAGAAGAATAAACTCACTGGCTGTAACAGCCATATTTCAAAAAGAAAGTACGAGCAATAATAGAATGTAATTAACTAAATCAACTGCCGGAGGCATAAAACGAAAAAACAGACCAAGACAAGATGGTGATGGTGGTGATGAAGATGATGATGACAGTGAGGAAGAGTCACAGTGCCTTTTTCAAATAACCTGGTGAACAAGGAATTCAGTACACAAACTGCAAGCGGTGGGCTCATCAGATACGCGTGAAAAATGAAATCCCTGGTCTATTTTATGAGTGCTAAACCTGTGCTGATCCTTTGGAGCTGGACAGTGATTAACGTTGGCTGGTTTGTATTAAGACACTATAAATCGTAATAAATTTAACCTGTCCCGTTGTTATAGTTCTCAATATTAACCATTTAACTGAATATTCAATTTCATATTATGTACATTAAAATATGTTCCTTGATGACTGTTAATTTTATTTTGATTTTCTAAAGTTAAACTAGTTTAACTTACTAAACGACTACATCGGTGAACGTGCCCCAACCATTGGGTCAACTTACCCCGACGTAGGGGCAGATTGGCGCATTTGACATATGTCCAATAATTAATTTTCTCTAATACTTTAACTGATATTGTCAAGCTTAATAACTGTCATCCAGATTCAGGAAAGACCTCTCTAAAATTTAACAATAATTTCATAAAGTTAAAAATGTAAAATAAATTAATATTAATAAAAAAAATATGCCTAACGTTCCCTGGTCTCCCCAATTATGGTTTTGTGTGGTACTGGATTCCACTCCCACGCCCTCATAGTACGCATTGCCTGCCATCGTTACACCTCTGAAGTGTTGCAGTCTCTTGTCGTCCTACACCTTCGGAGTTTACCGACGGCAATATTGCAACAGGATAATGAGTGACACGTGGCGTGTAGCTTCCAAGACGTCTCTGTCCACCATCGAATTGCACTGCTGCATGGGTCTACCTGTTCTTGCGACTTCTGTCCTATCGAAAATGTATCGCCGATGACTGCATAACCACTGGCCCGGGAAACAACACCCACTGCTACACCAGACCAGCTTTGGCGAAATGTGGAAGCAGAATGAACTGCTATTCCACAACAACACAACCACATCAGGTATTGGAGGAAATCACGCACCGGTTACAATTTCTCAAAATGATTGTCATTACGGTGGTCACATTTTCAAGTACTGGAAAACAAGGAATCATATAGGCCTATTAAAATACGTCGCTACTAATTCGACGACTGCCTTTTCATTACTTAAAAGTGGAATAGATAATCCGAAACATGTCGTTCTGACAAAACCAAATTAAGACACCAACGCGTGAATTGCCTCAAAAGTTGATCGAGACAGAGTTGTACGATGGCATCAAAACAGATAAATACGTCCAGAGGTTCGCTGTTTCAATATTGAGACCTGTAGCAAAGGTTATTTCCACGATATGCAGCAACAGTCGGTAATGATTTCATCATCTACCTCTCTTGACATGAACCTATACTTTCTTTCTACAGTACATTATCGCCTAAATAACTTTGGCTGTGATATAGCGCGTTCAGAACACAAGTCGGTCAAGTTCAGTTTTGGTCATTTTGGACTACTTTCACGTTTAAATACAATTTACGAGGCTACTTTCAGAGCAGAAAACTTTCATAAGTTATAAAAGATATTGGCTATCCCATGCTACATTTCTGGAACATGCAACAGATGCCTCTCTATACAACATGTTGACCAGTCAGAAAACCGAAGAAAAAGACATGGAGGATGTACTGTTATACATTCTGTATATCACACTCATTTTTCGTATTTCAAGAATTTACCGTATAACAAGAGCTTGATCGGCTTAGAAAGAGCGAACAGACGAAAGTGAACTCATTTTTCATTGAATCAGAGTTGCGCCGCGGCGGATTAGCCCTGCACACTGGGTCGCCGTGCTGCGGTGCTCATGGCCGTTAGCCGTCAGGGGTTCGAGACTCGAAAACTTATGTATCCCGTACTTTTGCAAATCCCCCACCACCGCGTCTTCGGGCCTGTAGCCCAACGACCAATGAGAAGTCAGAACTGGAAGGCCATCGGAAAGTGCTATTCTTCACACGCGCCATATTTATTTTTGTAAACAGTATTAAAACCAGTGTTAAGCAGTAATTACGCATCATTTTAGTACGCATGATTGGGGCAAATTACACGTGACGATTGCAAAAATTTTTGACAAACTTTGCGGTAACACACACCCATTTCACAACAGCATAACATGACGCCCTCATCCGAGATTTGTATTTACGAATTCGGCAATTACGCAGTCTCGAATGTAAGTATAGAATTCTGTAAAGCTTGTAGCGATTTTACGTTATATATGCGGTAGTTAAGATGATAGTGTGTTGATTTACTTTAACGTTTGCATTTTCCCGGTTGTACAGTGGAATTGTGGCATCGTGGACTCTACAAAATCTGCAGCATATAGTCGTGACTACAGTCGAAGATAAAGCGCAAATATAAGTAAAGGATTCTGCAAAGCTTGTAGCGAATTTACATCATACGTGCAGCTGTGCATCTAAATTTCTAAATGATTTTCGCTAACTGTATCGAAACAAATTTTCTTTAAAATACTGGTATTGGTTTATGTTCATAAATTTAGAAGCTTAATCTTCTCATATATATTACGAATATTTCCACACATTCGCCTTGAGTGATAGATTTGTACTTTTGTGATGCATATGTAGTACAACATGCCAGTATATTAAATTTATCAGTAGTTATTTATAGATAATAGTACTTTAACTGAAGAGATTAATAAATAATGCATTATTGTATTTGCAGATGCCAGAAAAATGTTGTGTTCCTGGTTGCAAGAGCAACTACAAATCCAGCAATCAAGAGGGTTATGGATCAGTTTTTAGGTTTCACTCTGAAGAGCGAAATAGAAAACGCTGGATTCGAAACATCTCTAAAAGTGACTGGACTCCGTCCAATAGAAGTGTTGTGTGTATTAAACATTTTGAAGAACGTGATGCGTCAAGAGTGGAGACTTTTAAGGACTCAGATGGGAAATGTCACGAGTTTGCACTGTTGTTACCTGAAACTGTGCAAAAATTATTTCCTAGCGTACCATCATATTTAAGCAAGGTGGAAACGTCAACAAGATGTAATCCAGAAACTAGAAGGAAATGTGCACATGAAGAGGAGGAGGAAAAAAATGAGATGTGGATCAAGCAGGAAACTGTTCAAAATTTTCAATGTTTGTATGCCGAGTATCAAGAAAGAATAAACAGTGTAGGAAAGTGGAGTGTTAAAATTACAGACAGTAAAATCATCTTTTATATTATAGTTTTCTGAAGACAAATCAGTGCCTCAGATAAAAGTCAGTGTTGAAATCAACAACTAACTTATTTTAAAGATATGTGTGAATGGTTTCATTCTATCACATGATGAGCTCAGTTGGATTTTACCATCCTCACTTAGAGTAACCAGATGGCCACAAGTGGAAAATATTTTGAGTAGGTACATCAACTGTGATAGCTACACACATTCTTTTCACTCTCTTTTAAATGCCTTGAACAACATTGTAAATAAACTTACTCAGCATTCAGAAGCCAATGCTAACTGCTGTTCCACTCTCTTGTTTTTGTTGGAACAGAATTGTTGATGTTTAATGAACTTTTTGGTGTTCAAAATTACCATTTCTTTATTACTGAATTTCCAGTATCAAGTGTGTTCCTGTCTATTATTGCTTGTCAAATAGAATGTGACCTACAAATGTTTGGACTGAAAATTAGTACCAAATAAATGTTTACTTTGTTATTAATCCTGCAAGTATGAATTCATTTTTCCTCTCTTATGCCCTAAATACCTTCTTTCAATTTTGTTGATTGTCATGAGGAAATTGTGCTGTGTGAGTATATATGACTTAAGTGCTATGACTTTGTTATTAATCCTGCAAATATGAATTCATTTTTCCTCTCTTATGCCCTAAATACCATCTTTCAACTTTGTTGATTGGCATGAGGTAATTGTGCTGTGTGGGTATATATGACTTAAGTGCTGGAAAATTTTCACCTGCCTCTTACCGTAGTACTGTCACAGACTGGGATCCTGGGACTCTTTTGGGCTATACACAGTGGAAGTTAAAAATTGCGTAATAACAGCATTGATTTTAATTAGAAGCTATATGCCAGAGTCTATATTGAAAGTCTGCAACTGTCTCAATAATTGCAGAATGAATCTTTCACTCTGCAGCGGAGTATGCGCTGATATGAAACTTCCTGGCAGATTTTAATCTGCCAGGAAGTTTCATATCAGCGCACACTCCGCTGCAGAGTGAAAGATTCATTCTGGAAACATCCCTTAGGCTGTGGCTAAGCCATGTCTCCACCATATCCTTTCTTCCAGGAGTGCTAGTCATGGATGGTTCGCAAGAGAGCTTCTGTGAAGTTTGGAAAGTAGGAGGCGAGGTTCTGGTCGATGTAAAGTTGTGAGGCGGCATCGTGAGTCGTGTCGGGATAGCACAGTCGGTAGTGCGCTTACCCGGTCCTAGGTTCGAGTCCCGGTTCCGGCACACAATTTTAATCTGCCAGGAAGTTTCGTCTCAATAATTATTTCAAGATTAAAACATTGCACAGTTACAATTTTTAATGCACAGCACAATGTGTGTCAACAATTTATTGCCATTTTCAAGTACTGTTGTTACATGTTATGTAATTAATGTGATGTTTGTATGTTCTGCCTCTCTTCATTTGCATTTCCATTTTACTAATATACTGTGTTTCTTTCATTATATACACAGCTACACAAACGCAAAACATCACTGAAACTGTTTACAATCATATACAATGTTAACGTTACTACTGTAACTGCTCGATGAAGTTTAAAATACTTCTGTTGTGTCCCTGAAGACTGGGAAAAAAGCTCTGTTAAATGCAGCAGTCTCGACTTGTGCATATAGCTACTCTTTTCCTTTATTATGCCTGCAGTAATGTGATACTATTATACGTTAAGATGCAGCTGTTAAATTTCAGTGACTATTATTGTTGCTTTTTATTACTTTCATAAAAATTTCAATGATATGCAGAATAAGTAGCAGTGTTTGTTACAAAGTCGTATGATAAGTAATAGTGTACTGTAAATATGTCTCAGTATTTATAATGAAAAATATTTTTTTTTAAACACCATTGTAATCATGTAAATGTTAAGCTATTAACAGCAGTAAACAGCAGCCACATACAAAAACTGAGATGGCAGCACCTTTTTTTCAAATTAGCAGCCTTATACTCAAATTAAAATGGCATAAACATGAATAGAGTTAAGCAGTATAGCATAATTTATTGATAATAACAGTATATAGATTAAGATTCAATGTTGTCTTACTCTCCTGTAAATGTATTTCTTGACTCGTTCCACATCCATGAAAGGTTCACCTTCTTGATGGAATCTACATAACACGGTGAATGAAAGATGGTGTTTTTTGTTTGTTATGGAATACCTGCAGACCTTTTCTAAAAATTTCCTAAAGTTGTATGGGAAGATCATCAAACTTTTTTGTACTAAATAAATAAAAATAATAATAATAATAATTCATTCTGTGTTTTGAAATGCTTATGATATTTCTCCTCATTGCTACTGATTACTGCATAGAAAATGCTGTATCTCTATAATGTATGCCAGATGGTGGTATTGAAATATTTACACAGTCCATAGAGAGAATGAACTTATATTTTGAAAAATGGTCTAATTACAGTACATTTTTTGGATATATATAAGTAAATATTGACATTAGGATAAAGGCACCAATACAACTTTATTCTTCTACTATGCTATGATAACACAACTTGTATTTCATTAATAGTAATTCATCTTGACAATTTCCCTGCCTTAATAATGTAATCACCAATTATCAGAAAAAAGACAGTATGAACATCTTGACAATTTCCCTGCCTTAATAATGTAATCACCAATTATCAGAAAAAAGACAGTATGAACATGGGTTGTTTAATATGAATTTTTATACAATACAATTGTTCTGTTGTAAAGCATACACTGATTTATTTTAGGAACACAGAAACTAGAAGGAAACGTGCGCTGGAAAGAAACCTATAACTCCAAACACACAAATTATAAATTTAATAAATTTATTGGCAAATACTCCTATTTTGAATTCTGCTTCCCTTCTGTGCAGACGAAAATTCACATAAGGAGCATGAAAAGTAGTAACTGGATTACTTCTGGAATTAAAATATCTTTAAGAAATAAAAGTTTATGCACAAACTGTCCAAACAATTCACATAATCTAGAATTTGAAGCATATCTCATATTAATGTTGTCAGAGAAGAAAAAAAGGGGGGGGGGGCAAATGACACATATACAAAAAAAGCCACCAATGAGACCAAAGCCATGTCAAACATTGTAAGGAAAGAAACGGCAGCAAAGCAGGGACAAATTCAAAATAAAAACTGCATAGTGAAGTAGTCTGCAATAATTACAGAACCCAGACAAGTTGCAAATACATTTAATTCCTACTTTACACAGATAGCTGGAAATCTCAAAGAGCAAAAATTACATGCCAAAAAAATTAATTATATTTTGTATAGACTATATAGATCTCCAAGTGGCAAGATAGAATTTTTTTCTCAAAACTTACTCAGTCTTGGAAAGATATCCAGCCTAAAAATCAACATTCTTATATGTGTGGATATAAACATCAATACAATGGAATCAGAGAAGGTTAGCGATACCTACTTGAACAATCTATGCAGCTGTGGTATAATTTCACTTGTAAATTGTCCAACTAGGGCGACTAAAACATCTTCCTCATCATTAGACCATGTAGCAACAGACACTAAAAAGAAAACACTGCCAACTACTTGTACAAAAGCTAAGCATATGAGATCATTACTGTCAGGCATAAAAAACAAATATTTATTTAGAAAAGCCGACTAAATTGAATGCATACAAAACGGTATTCTCAGAGTCAAAATTATGCCAGTTCGCATCTCAACTGCAATATGAAGCATGGGAAGAAGTTTTTGTTGAAACAGATGTCAACAAAATGTTTAACAGGTTCATGACGATATTTAAACTAAAATTTGAGGAAACATTCCCCAAAACACTGCAGTCAATAGGAGCTATTGTAAAAATAAATGGGTAACCAGAGGAATTAAAAAAATCTTCTGAAACTCTTAGGTATCTTACATCCATCAAAAATAGTGGGAGTGACCCAGCTTTCTTAGAGAACTACAAGAGAATCTATAGAAAGTTATTGCTAGCCACAAAAAAAAACTTGCAAGTAGCAGAACATTAATACAGACAGACAACAAAAGCAAAACTATCTGGAGAATAGTTAAACAGGAGACTGCACATTCTGAACAAATGCATCTGCAAACACAGATTAAATGCAAAAATCCCTAAATTAGCAACCCAAAGGACTTAGCAAACTATGTAAATGAATACTTTAGCAGCATTGCTAAGAAGTTGCAGGAGAAGTTCTCAGAGACATATGTTCCGCACAACGAGGGCCAGGCAGCACACTCAATGATGCTCTTCCCAACATCAGAAAAAGAAGTGGCACAAGTAGTATGCCAACTTAAAAACAAAAAAATCCACAGGGCTAGACAAGATACTAACCAGTGTCCTTAAGAAATGTATTTAAAAAATAAAAACACCATTAATGGTAATTATTAATGAATCTTTCAGATCTTGCTACCTTCCTGAATACCTGAAACAAGCAAAAGTAATACCAATACCAAAAAATGGTGATGTAAGAGAATCCCAGGCCAATTTCATTACTACCATGTTTCTCCAAAGTAACAGAAACTTGAATGAGAAACAGATCTAATTAAATACAACCTTCTCTGCACAGAGCAATATGGTTTCAGGCCTGCAAGAGGTGCACAACCAGCTATAGTACAATTTACCAAGGTTGTACTTGAAGCACTAGATAAGGGCCTTTGGACTTGCCAAAGGCATTTGACATGGTTGACCACAAAATCTTATTACACACACTACAGCTATTAGGAATAAGGGGTATAGCAAATAATTGGTTTAAATCATACCCAGAAAACAGATTACAAAGAATTGAAATGTCATATATTTCCAATAGGCTAGTGACAAATCACTTATCAGATCCAAAACATATTAATATAGGCGTCCCAAGGGAAGTGTATTAGGCCTCATCCTCTTTCTTATTTATGTAAATGATTTCCCAGACGGCGTCAAGTATGGTGAAAAGATATTGTTTGCTGATGACAGCACTGTAGTGATATCAGACAAAAATCAAACACATTTAACAGAAAAATCCAATGAAGCTCTCAGGGATGTCCACAACTCGTCATCAAAAAATAAACTTTAACTGTAAAAAGACAAATTGGATAGGTAAACAATGATTAAATAAACTGTGTAACCAGTACCAAGTTCTTAGGCGTGAATGTCGATTTCCAGCTGAAATGGACAGACCTTGTTAGAATGCTGGCGAAGAAGCTATCCTCAGCATGTTATGCCCTGCAAATCCTCTCATCAGTGAGCACTATTTAATGCTTCAAAGTAGCTTATTATGGAAATATGCATTCGCTCATGACATATGGGATAATGTTCTGGGGAACAAGTGTGGGGAACAGAAACACTATTTTCAAGATACAGAAAAGAGCTGTGCAGATAATAACAAACAGTAATAGCAGAGCAAACTGTACAAAATTATTTTAAAAAACTAGGAATTCTGACAGTACCAAGCGAATACATCTATCAAAACATAATGTACATAAAGAAAAATCTTCATCTGTATGACCACAAAACTAGATCCAGGCACTGTCTACAGTTCAATATAGCTTTGGATAAACTTGTACAACAAGCTGCCTCGAGAAATAAAAAGATGTAAATGATCACAGTTGTTTACCAGATATAGTTTCAGTCTTTGGTAACAATAAATGAATATTTAAAGTAACTGTAGATAGTAATTGCCCAAATTTGAACATATAAAGTAGAAAAATTGAACGCCTAAGGGAAGAAATTGGGCCTTTATCTTTGAAACAATAGCTAACACATTGTAAATGTGTATTACAAATTACTGTATATATATAGAGTATTGATGCAAAAATGTAATAACTTAGTACGCCTAGTGTACTTGTATGAACACTTAACAACTTAGTACAAAAATAGAACACATAAGCCTAGAAAAGTATCTGTGAAAGAATAGCTGATTATTGTAAATTCATATTAAAAATTACTGTGAATAGTGACATTTGACGACATGTATACAATGTGTATTGTTTATGGATGATTAAATCAATCAATCAATAAATCAGTCCTGCTTCGATATTCTTGGTCTTCCTCCAAGATGACTTCTGCGACCTGCCAAGATCTATTTCCTTCTGCTAATGATGGTTGAACAGGCATGTAATTTCCATGATTTTTTCTTGAATGTCCTGTAAAAAGTAATAACATTATAATAAATATGCAGTTACTTTCTCTCTGTACATTTTATTCACATCTGTGCCTTACGTACCTTCGCCAAATTTCAACAAATGAGATGCACATATAGATGGCGTTTTAATCTTTCTCACACGTCGCTTCCAGACCCTTTCTCACTTCATCTTCTGATGAGAAGAGTTTGAATTTCACTTATCAACTCAATGCCTGTTTTCTGTGGAATGTTTTCGACATGCACTCTCTCTGCCATCTCTTCTTCATGCTTTTCCTTTTGTGTGTCCATTGGCTTCAGATGATGAGCGTCACTTGATCCTGCGCAAGTTTGCGGCCCGTATAGAGGGCTTAGCCAATTTTCAGGCGGGTCCTCGCCTGTCGCAATAAAATAATATGTTTTGCGTATACTCTCAGTATCGATAGCTTTCATATAGTTCTCTGATGGGCAAACGGTACTTACCCAGTCTATATGTTTACAGAGCTTCCCTGTGAGGCCTGAACACAAGTGCCGATGAGCACAGCCATATTTACAATATAATAATGGTTGTTTTTATTCTCTCTTGGAACCAATATAATGTCTTCATTGACATGCTTTATTTTTGTTAGTATATCAGGAGAGGGGACCTTAATGGACTTGGTGAAAGATCTATCGCTTGCTCTGTTTGCAGCATCGAGGAGCCTTCTTTGAAAGTACAAATTTAGTTTGTTCAGAAGAAAGTCAATCAACTGTACAACATTGAAAGCTTTAATTCTCTCAAATATTTTGTCCTTTAAAATTCGCATAAAATCTTCACTAAGGTTGTTGGTATTGTGTCCTTCTACCAACATACCTAAGCGATAGGACACTGCCCATTGCTCCCGCCTAGCCCAGTATCCTTCTAAATATTTCACATAATTTCAGTGTTCACCACAGATATTTTCTTTAGCTTTTTTATAATTAACTGCAGCTTCATCTTTTGTTTGTGAATACATCATTTTTTTTGAAATTCTTAAAGTATTCACATTGTTTTTCCCAAGGTATACCATTTTTGGATTTGATAAGCCACCGCCACACTGCCTGCAGCACATTAAATACACATAATCATGTTTTTGGGCTAGGAAAACATGTTCTAATGGCATTTTGCTCTGACTGACTGTCATCAGTGAGAAATATGCTAGGACCATGGATGTTGCCCCCAAAAATATTGTCTCCTAGTATCTCTTTGATAATCTGGAAGCCTATTTCCAAAACGGCACAGCTCTCTGACGAAGTCACTATAATGCCTAGTGGCAATCCTCCATACTCACTATGTGTGAGTAACACAAAAACTCTACTACCATCATGGTCCAGAGTGCCAGTAGAAGCCATAAAAGCCATTTTGGATGCAGCTTCTATATGGAGGTGTATTTTTTGCATCAATGGTGAGCATATGCTGAAAAGAAAATACATTAATGTTAATAGTGAAAGAACATATGCAAAAATCACTAACCTAATAGATTACGGTAAAACTTCAGTTTATTATTAATATTGACTTTGTCTATTGCTTGTAAAAGTTCAATGACAATAAAATTCATATTGTTATTATTATTACCTAAACTGTGTTTTAGCCTAGATTACAAATATTTGAAAATAGTCTCTTACCCTATTATATAATCCTTATCTTTCAAAACCATCTTAGAACACACAGTTCCTGCTTCAGTGTTGTATTCCTCTATTCTCTGTTGCAGGAATCTCTTTCCTTCTTCATTAAATTCGAAAGGGCCATTCTTCTTCTTGAATATTTTCATGTATAAATGATAGCAGAAATTGTAATCTGGGCACTTCTGTCTGCAAGCACTGACGGGTAGTCATGAAAATTAACCTGAATAATACATTCAAGTGCAGTGGCAGGTGAATGACCTTTCTGATACAGGGATATCATTCCTCTCTAACTTCACTTGACGGTTAATGCAACATCACTTCCAATGCTGTGGTTATGACTCAGTATCAAGTTTATTTGACAAGGCACTTCCTTATATAACTGCACTTTTTCTATAAACTTCCCTCGATACTTATCATGCACAGCGTGGATTGTGACTGTCATTTTCGAGGGACAGTTGGTGTTTTTCGTCACCTTTTGCACTGCTGGATCATGAGTTCTTTCACAGTGTGTGTTGTGCCGACAGACCAACCTTTGCTTAAAAATAACTTGTTTTCCCAAGGCTCGATCGGTGGCTCTTATATAGTAGGTTGTTTTAGTTTTATCTTCGTATTGTGCTAACCATTGTTTAAATTAGTCTCCCGATTTTACATTTATTAGAAAATTTAAGCTTTTTAGTACTGACACACCATTGGCACTTCACTGAACGTCCAGCACATACGTCTTCCATTGTGGAAGAATTTCCTGTTGAGAGAAAAGCATAGTGTAACATATTGTGAAACCAAAAAGAACTTTAGTAAAAAAAACATAATATTAATAGTGATGAATACTTACCGCGATTTCATTATTTTCGTCATCTGCAATGTTATCACTGAATGTAATCATTGTGAATATCGTGATGCTCAATTTCCTGACAGAGAAAACCAAACCACAATCTGCCTCCCATCCCCCATGCAGATCCTTTCTGACCTCATCCCATAGCCCCAACTTCTCCAGTTCCTTGAACACATCCACTACATCAACTAGAAACCAGAGCTCTACAATCCCTTGGTGCACCATATCATAACCAATCCACGTCTCCACCACTTTATCGCTCCAGCCCTCCATCTTCACACCATGTCCTATCACAAAGCATCGTTTGTCACCTACCCCTACCGGATGATGACCTCCGTCCTATCCTTCCTACCACACTCCTTTTCTTTGCTTTTTGTAAATCAACCCCACTTCCAGCGCCCCCTTGTTCCACCTCTTCCGCCCCAGAGTCCTTGCGTTCCCCCTCCTAATTTTCCCTCATGCACCATTCCACTATCTACGCTTCTCCCTCCCCCTCCCCCACCGCCCTCTCACCTTTCCTGTCAGCAGATCCGCCTCGCGACAGTCATTAGTGCCTTTTAACAGTATCAAAGTGTGGTGCCTCAGTGCTATTGTGGTACTACAGTACCTTTTTATGTGGTTTTAACTTCGACCGCAGGCAGGACAATTGAGGCGCCTGTGTTCTTATATAGCCGCGTATCTTCAGTATGTCATCGTGTGTTTTACTTTGGCCGTCACAGTAACAGTGCAATTTTAGACCATGGCTCGTTTTAAAATTCTGGTTGTTATTTTAAATTTTAGTGAATTTTAACTTTCACACAAAAACTGCTCCTTCATTCTGTGTAAATTCATATACTGGGTGATCAAAAAGTCAGTATAAATTTGAAAACTTAATAAATAACGGAACAATGTAGATAGAGAGATAAAAATTGACACACATGCTTGGAATGAAATGGGGTTTTATAGAACCAAAAAAAAAAAAAAAAAAAGAAAAAATAAATAAAGTTCAAAAGATGTCTGATCAGAAAAGCAATAATTAGCATAACAAATTAAGACAAAGGTGATGTACTTCACAGGAAATGCTCAATATGTTCAACATCATTCCTCAACAATAGCTGCAGTCGAGGAATAATATTGTGAACAGCACTGTAAAGCATGTCCAGAGTCATGGCATTGGCGTCGGATGTTGTCTTTGACCATCCCTAGAGATGTCGGTCGATCACGATACACTTGCGACTTCAGGTAACCCCAAAGCCAATAATCGCACGGACTGAGGTCTGGGGATTTGGGAGGCCAAGCATGACGAAAGTGGCGAGCACACGATCATTACCAATTGACGCACCCAAGAGCTCTTTATATATATTTTTTCTAATAAAACCCCATGTGATTCTAAGCAAGTATGTCAATTTTTACCTCTCTATCTATATTATTCCGTGATTTATTACGTTTTCAGTTTTATACTGACATTTTTATCACCCTGTATTTTGACACCTCATTTACTTTTGCAAAAAAAAAAAAAAAAAAAAAAATAGTCAAAGATGTATATGCGTATGGCTGAAGAGCAGCATATTGCGCTGCTGCCAGCCTGCCCAGCACGGGCATTAAAATGACAATAAAGAAGAAACAAACACGGAGGCCGTCTTGGACCACCTCGCAGAAGAAGAGCCGCCGCCGTCACCGCTGAAGCCTTCACCGTCTCCCTGGCCGCCGCGCCGTCCTGCGCACTCTCTGACAACAGCACTTCACTCCGACGCTGGTTCTTCGCGGTGATACAATAAAGTCAGGTGAAAGAGGAACTTCCCGAAAAACCTAGCTGTGAAAAGTATAATTTATTTTCTATATTTTTCAGTAAGAAGAGCCTTTAATTTTGTTACATTATTTTAATGGAAACCGCGGTGGAGTAGCCGAGCGGTCTAAAGCACCTCGCTGCGGAGCGCGCGGTTGCTCGCCGTGGAGGTTCGAGTCCTCCCTGGGGCATGGGTGTGTGTGTTTGTCCGTAGGTTAGTTTACCTAGGTTTAAGTAGTTTGTAAGCTACGGACTGATGACCACGCAGTTTGGTCCGATAGATTTATACACATTTTTAATGGAAGAATATTTCGTTGAGATAAATTTATTTGTTTTAGAGGATTTTCTTATACCATTCAAGAGTTTCTGTTTCAGAGTTCATATTTTCTATTGTCAGTGTATAGTGTTGGTTTGCTCCACGAAGACGCTTGCTTTTTGATGTGGATGTTAACGTCATTTTATGAAATTCATCAAACTTCAATTAGCTTTTATGTTTCTTTTAAGCGGAACATTGATCCTATTAGCCGTGTACCCTGCTCTACAGCCTTTCCAGTGAGGCGTTTGAAATTGACGCCGTTTTTACTCTTTCCTTTTTGCGGACAAGAAACTGATTTGACATTCCCATCGGGCTAACAAGGGTAAGTCCACATATACGGCCAGCCGATTCGGCTCAGATCTGGAAGGTCGTTTGTATAAAACCTAAAACGATGGACTCTTAAGATATTTTGGTTGAACACCCCACTGTTTTTGAAGAAAATACCCCTAAAGGTTATGATGAACAATCGACTCAAAATTAACGGGATCTTTTACAAGTGCCGGTTATGTACTCACATGGTAAACGCTTTAGAATTTAGGCCGACAATGCCGAGAGCGGAACGGCAAAGGTAACTGGGTGGGAAGCGGAGAACCCGGATTAGATTCTCAAAGAAACTCTTCTGTTATTTCTTTAAATTGTAGTTTTTCGTATCAGAATTTTTAGGTATAGGATGGTTAATAACTTACGTAAATCAATAAGGAATAATGTTTTATATGACAAGTACCATCCATATAGTTGCTCGAAGAAAAGTGAGGACACGTAACATGAGTGGAAGAGTCGTTGAAGTGACCAGGAATAACATTTTAGTTGTTTACTGTCACGAGCAGTTTTAGAAATTTATTTGCCTACCTTTCAATCATTCCTTATTGACTTACCTTCTCTCCCTCAGAATTCTGATACGAAAAACTACAACTTAAAGAATGAAAACCGTACAGTTTCCTCGAGTTTCGAACCTTTCCGAGCCAGTTTCCGTGGTCATTTTTCTCTCGGCGTGAAGCGTTTACCATGTGGGAAAATGAACGACAGTTGTAAAAGTTTCTGTCTTTCATTCCTGGAAAAGTATGCGTTTGCAGACCCCAAACATGATGATGAAAAATGTTCTGTTTACACTTTATCGATTCCATCAAATTTGAGTCTACTGCTTATCATAAACATCATCATAGGGGTGATTTTCTCAAAACCCGAGGGGTGTTGTGCCAAATTGTCTGAGGTTCCTTCCTTTTAGGTGGTGCACAGGCGACGTGCCAAATTTGAGCCGAATCTGACGGTCGTATCCGTTGAAACCTGTAGTTTACAAAGTGTTGGAACTGTGCATCAGTGCAAACGATTTAACTCATCACACATAATTTTGAACAGCTTCTGGTGTCCATTTGTCACGACGACAGTTTATTACTTGTATTCTACTCCATTCAGAAACAACTTAAAAAAGAAAAACACGAAATCCATTCTCCGTACGTTTAGAACAGTTAGGAGCTGCACATCCCACTATGATGAAAGTATACTGACTGCCCTATGCTTTTTTCTCACGTCAACGCGAAGGAACTGAAATGACTGATGCGCATTCCCTCCTATATCCACGTGCCTACCCCTGCTCGTTATTACTCATACTCGCGGCATGTACCCGATGCCTGGTGTGCATCCACACGGAAAAAATAGGGTCATCTGTAGTCAGCGCCTATTAGTTATATATACATGGTGTATGTTCTATCGGACAGGTGATTAATGTTTTCGCCTCAGTTATTCAGCGCAGTGATCTCTCCCTACCATTGTTTTGTTGTATACCGTGTATTTCAAGTGTTTAAGGTATATACGTCTTTTGTTGAAGTTTAATTTTTTAACTTTTGGTATTTTTTGCATTAGTTTCCATGTGAGAAACCCCTCTTATTACCGTTGTCAGTAAGGCGGATACACACACACATCATGAAAAGAGTTGCATCACCATGATTCTAGGGGTTCATGGCCCTTCATATAAAAATGGAATTGAGAAACACTAAAGCAACATTTCAGCGTACTGCTCATGAAAGCAGAAACTGACAAGTTGCACGACAGTAAACCAGACATAATAAATTTATGTTCAAGACTGCATCATACGCCAGTACCCCTAATACACTATAACACGTCGTCTTGAACTGATGCAAGCCATTCATCGTCGTATACCATCCACTGGACACCAGGGACTGTTGGTGCAGATTGTCCCAATCCTCAACGGATATTCGGCGTAGATGTCTAAGATTAGTTAGTGCGTCGTCTAATGCTAAAACAGTCCTTTTCAATGTATTCCACACATCTTCGATAGGGGTCATGTCTAGAGAATATGCTGGCTATTCTAATCTTGCATTGTTATCATGAAGGATCACGTTCACTAGATGTGCACAATGAGTGCTAAAGTTGACGTCAATTAAGACGAATCCCTCACCAAAATGCTGCCGATGTGGTTGCACTATACGCCGGAGGATATCATTCCGCACTGTACAGCCGTTTCATTGCCTTTTACGGCCACCAGTGGCTGCACTCGCTGGACGTCGTCTGACCAGCCTACCTCAAAAAACGTCTACGACGATTTACTGCTTTAAAACAGATGCGAGTCGCATCTGTGAATAGCACTTGATGCCAGTTCTGAAGAATGCACTCAGTATGCAGTTGGACCAATCCGCATCTACATCCATATGGGATACTCTGCAAATCTCATTTAAGTGCCTGGCAGAGGGTTCATTGAACCACCTTTAGACTATTTATCTGCAATGCCATTGTCGAATAGCGCACGGGATGAAAGACCATCTGAATCTCTCCGTTCGACCTCTAATTTCTCGTATTTTATTCTGATGATCTTTTCTACCTATACGGCAATCAACAATACATTTTCACATTCGCAGGAGAATGTTGGCGATTGGAGTTTCGTAAGTAGCCCACGCCGCAGCGATAAAAGCCGTTGTTGTAATGATCCCCATCACAGATCCTGTATAATTTCCGTAACGCTGTCTACCCTGTATCAAGACAACTCAAAACTAGCTGCACTTCTTTGGACTCTTTCGATATCCTCCGTCACACCCACCAGATAAGAATCCCACACTGGGCTGCAATACTCCAAATGAGGACGGACAAGCGTAGTGTATGCAGTTTCTTTAGTATCTCTGTTGCATCTTTTACGGATTCTACCAATAAAACGCAGTCTCTGGTTTGCCTTTCCCACGACATTATCTACGTGTTCTTTCCAGTTTGAAGTAATAGTAATTCCTAGGTATTTTGTGGAGTTCACGGCCTTCACTTTTTATTGATTTATCTTGTAAACAAAGTTTAACAGATTTCTTTTCGTACTCATGTTGTCGACTTCACACTTTCCATTATTTAGAGTCAATTGCCAATTTTTGCACCATAGTGATATCTCATTTAGATCTTTCTGCAGTTGGTTTTGATCTTCAGGTGATTTTACTAGACGGTAAATGACGGCGTCATCTGCAAACAACCTAAGAGAGCAGCTCAGGTTTTCTCCCAAATCGTTTATGTAAATAAGGAACAGCAGATGACCAATAACACTACCCTGTGGAACGCCCGATATCCTGTTTTAGTCGATCCCTTACCATCGATTACTACAAACTGTGTCCTCTCTGACAGGAAATCCCCTATCCAGTCGCAAATTTGGGGCGAAATACCATAACCACGCAATTTGTGAGGTACGGTGTCAAAAATATTCTGGAAATGAAGAAATACGGAAGCAATTTGAGAACCCTTGTCGATAACACTCATGACTTCGTGTGAGTAAAGAGCTAGTTGTGTTTCGCATGAACGATATTTTCTAAATCCGTGTTGACCTTGGGTCAATAGATCATTCTGTTCGAGATAATTCATAACATTTAATACAGGATACGTTCCGAAACCCTGCTGCAAAATGACGTCAATGAAATAGGCCTGTAGTTTAGTGGGTTACACCTACTGAATATAGGTGTGACCTGCGCATGGCGCTACATGGGGTCTAGGCATCGAAGTTGGACCTCGTCATAGATGTCCGGACTTGCTGCTTATTACGTTCGGTATGAGTCGAAACACAAAATCCTGTGGCTGCACAAAGTCACTGTTCAGAGTGAAGGCGCTTCTCTCATGGATCCTCAGAACTGAAAGCCTTGAGTAGTGGTCATTAGCTACTGTGGTAGATTTGGTCGGCCAGAGAGAGACAAGTCATCGACAGTCCCTGTGCGAATAACATCGCTTTGGTTCATTCCGTGACGTCTGGAAACTTTCTTTGACGACAGTGTCGCTCCTGGCAGAAAGGAACAAAGCGGATACGATCAAACTTCGGAATTGACATCCTAGGCATGGCAGAACTACAGTCGACTCAAGCAGTGTGCTTCCTTCTTGTTGTTGTGACTGGACCTGATCGGCCGTCTTACCCACTCCGTCGCATTGACAGAGATACTTCGTCAAAATTACTAAAAATTTCCGGGCTGTTATGCCGTGGTCTAGTGGATTTATTATTAAAACCCGCCATTTCGTCCGCGACGTCGGGTTTTAATAATCACTAGACCACCGCATAACAGCCCGGAAATTTTTAGTAATTTTGACCATTCCGGCCGTGAAAGTTTACATTTTACAATAAGACACCTCTAAGGGGAGGAACTGTCAAGAAATGTGCGACGCATGGAATGTCTCCAGAAGAAGAGAGTGCAGCTTTTGTGTTTCCTCACATTTCTGTCTCGTTCCAGATCGGCCAGTGTTATTCCGAAATTTCTGAGGATGAAACGATTATGTAGCACAGCCAAGGCGCAGCGTATTTACAAACGGACGGAAGAGGCTCTACTACGGGAACGGATTCAACAGACCCCGCGGGACCTGGCAAGCACAAACTGTAAGTTATTGTCTGTCCATATTACTATCAGTAATGGTGTGTGTAGTGGTGACTGGGATAGAATTGACAGGTTGTTGCAGGATACCATTATCAAGCGTTGGTTGACGTCTAGTAGACAGAGAAAGAAATTTGTCAGTTTGCGACCGCAACAGACCATCAGTCAATTAGATTCTTCCCTCACTGTTATCAATTTATCGGGACATTTGCTATCTGATGATGAGAAATCGGTGCTTGCCAGGGGCGGAAATTTTGCCGTTAGTCCGCGAGTTGTGCCTACAGAGGAAATTATAGTCAATATAGAAGTGGGTATCCGCAATTTAGACAAAGTCACAGCTGAGGAAATAAGTATAGAAGCTGTCAGAGTATTGGCTCGCGCAAAGCCTCCAAAAAGTAATTTAACAACGGGTGAGAAAAATGCTATAAAAAGCCTGAATGGGGACGATAGTATTATCATTCTCCCCGCAGATAAGGGAAATTGTACAGTGGTTTTAAATGTGACTGACTACCATTGCAAGATTAAGGAATTGTTAGATCCGCAGACCTACAGGAAACTTAGTAAAGATCCTACTGACAAAGTTCTTAGAACTGTTACACAGTTAATAATAAAGTCTTCCATTGAACAGTGTGTTCAGAAAAGTCTGTTCAATTCAGTTGCACTACCGCCAAGACTTTATGGGTTGCCGAAAGTCCACAAAGAAAAGGAAAATGTTCCCCCTCTGAGACCAATTGTTAGTGCAATTGCTTCACTCACCTATTTAATTGCCAAGTTCTTGACAACACTTACGACTATTACGAATTCGAGACATTTTATAAGTAAATTGAATGATATATTGGTCAATCCATAGGACATATTAGTTAGTTTTGACGTGATATCCCTGTTTACTATGGTTCCAGTCAATGAGGTGCTGCAACAGCTAAATCTCCTCTTTCCATCCGACATTGCAGATCTGTTCAAATATTGCCTGACGACCACTTATTTCAAATGGAACGATGATTTTTATGAACATACAGATGGTGTAGCTATGGGGAGCCCTTTAAGCCCGGTTATAGCAAATTTCTAGATGGAAAAATTCGAGGAACAGGTACTGAAAACAGCAAACAAAAAATCTACTATTTGGTTTCGCTATGTAGACGATACGTTTGTTGTGTGGAGGCATGGTAGATAGGAAGTAGATCGTTTTCTTCAACACCTCAACGGGATTAATTCTAGAATCCAGTTTACCTTGGAGGAGGTAGACGGAAAACTGAATTTTCTTGACGTGTCAGTTTTTAAAAAGGGGAATCGCAGATTGGGCCATACAGTTTATCGGAAGCCCACACACACAGACCGTTATCTGCACCGGAATTCAAACCACCACCCACAGCAAAAGCGGGGCATTATAAAGACGTTGGCGGACAGAGCAAGGAACATCTGCGAACCGGAATTACTCGACGCGGAATTGAAACACCTGAGTAATGCTTTACTTAAGAATGGCTATTCGTCTACAGAGATAAGGAGAGCTTTGATACTGACACGTAGAGTTGAAAACGATGAAAGGGTTCCTGTGAAATCTAACGTCTTCCTACCTTTTATTAAGGACGTCACAGACCGCATCGGTAAAATTTTGACGAAACAGAGTGTTGCCGTTATTTACAAACCTACTCGGAAGATACAGGATCACCTTAAATCGGCAAAGTACGCTCGCAAACCGCTGGAAAAGCAGGAATTTATAGGATTCCGTGTAGCTATGTAGCCTGGGTACCACAAAAAGAACAGTCAAAAAACGACTAGACGAGCACAAGGGGAACTGTAGAAGGGGAGAGATTGACAGATCAGCTGTTGCTGAACATGTTTTTCAACCAGGGGACCACCTAATTCAATTTGATAAGACTCAGGTTTTAGCAGCCACAAATGGATACCGCGAAAGACTGTACAGAGACGCCATAGAAATTGTAAAACACCCCAATAAATTCAATAGGATGGAGGAGGACGTGAAACTAAATGATATCTGGATTCCGGTTTTGAAGAAGAAATGTAACAGTCTTTCGCCATGGGACGATATTAACGGACGGAGGGAATCGGCAACGACGAATTGCGCGCGCATGTCAAAAATATCTGACGTCACACCACTGCGCGCGAGCCCTCGTAAACGGAATTTGGCTTCAGTCAGTAGCGAGCCAGGGTGTGTATCAGACATTCAAAAGTGCCACGATCCCCTTGAGAACGTCCTCCGCAGTCGGGGACGAAACGTCGGGTTTTAATAATAAATCCACTAGACCACGGCATAACAGCCCGGAAATTTTTAGTAATTTTGACCATTCCGGCCGTGAAAGTTTACATTTTACAAGGTTACTTCGTGGTTCTTTACAACTTTGAGTAGTTTGAGTGATATCTATGGGCCTTCTAAGGATATGTTGTTCTTCGTGGAATATACACTTTCAAAGTCAGGGTTTCAGGAGACCTTTGAACGAGGTGATACACACTTTTGCGTGGGTGTATATTGTGCTCAACGGCATATAATCTTTTAATATATTATTTTAACTAAAACGGTGAGTCGCGGCAAACTGTATCGTGCACACTAGCGTGCCACTTAATTAGCCATCCCCTTTTCAAATGTTCAAATGTTTGTTAAGCTTAAGGGACTTAACTACGGGGTCATCAGTCTCTAAACTTACAAACTACTTATGAACTACCTACAACTAAGGACGGCACAAATATCCATGCCCGAGGGGGGGATTCGAACCCCCGACCGTAGTGGTCGTGCAGACCGTGACTGAAGCGCCTCAGTCCCCTCGGGCACCGCGGCCGGCATCCCCTTTTCATTGTCGTATGCTGCATTCCTCCCAGGTACGTGCGAGTCTTTGGCTACGTTTAAATTTGCAGTCAAATTCTCTTTGCTTTCGTAGCATTTTTCTGTAATCAAATCAAGGATATTGTGTTGGTGGTGGGGAGGCATGCATGCCATCTCTGCCCAGATAATGGCCTTTTATGAGGACATGCTGTAATAAAAATTAGAGAAATTCATATCCTTAATATACACTCAATCCCATCAAACCCACCTGTCTTTTATATAGATAACTAGCTTAAACACGCGGCTCCGCTCGCGTGTTGGTTGATTATGATAGATAAGCTATCTTTCAGTAGCGTGCTAAAAGACTGGTTTTGAAGGATGAAATGAAATACGATACCTTCTTTAGAAACAAACATTTTAATCAATATTCAAATAAAAAAATAAAATTATGTGATGTGCTTAATGATTTACAATAAATAATATATACATTATTCCTTATTGCCTGTTTTGCAATATCACAACACGTATGGTGAGAGTAATGTCCAAATTAATTTTGATTTCATTTTAGGGCAGTCTGGTAAACATGTTATTTGTAGTATTGTACGGCCTACTTGATGGAATGCGCGAAACGTGAAATCGAATTTTTTAAAGAGATGTATTAAAAGGAATTTCTTTTTTACCGCTTTATTTATTTATTGTTATATATCCTTATTCGTATGTTTATCCTTACAGAGAAAGAGCTGAAGACATTGTAGCACGATATGGTCTGGGCATCACGTTTCGCTGTATGTAACCTTCTTGCTATAGAGTCAAAACGTCATCGCTGGCCTTCAGTCCGAATTTTTTTATAATTTGACGACTTTCAACTACCATATCAACACACACACACGTAGAATTTTATATACACCGATAACTTTCCATCCCAATATACTCCACCCTTTTATCATTATCAACTCTCAAGCAACAATGCAACCAACAAAGCCATTTTCAAAGAGTAAATGTAATTTTCAAAGAGCAATTATTCTTCCGCATTTCGCTTTATATTCTTCAAATTACTAAATATCTATCAGATCGCTATAAAACCGTGCCTAAAACCTTCCTCAGTTATAAATTAGTAACTGTACAAATATTTAAGTCTCTGCGTCTTGTCGTTAGGACGTGATAAGCGTACACCGAACAGACATTCACATTAATATATATATAGATAAATAGCTATCCGACCACCATAAAACCGTGCTTAAAACCTTCCCCAGGTAGACATTAGAAACTTTACAAATTTTTCATTAATTAAAACTTCCGGGCTAAGTATCCGTGGTCCAACCATAAAACGTCTTACTCCCGACGTTTCGTTGCCTACTGCGGGCAACATCTTCTAGGGTGAATCGACGACTGCCTTCTAGGCGCTGGAGGTGCTGCTTATATAGATGGCATAGATGGCGCCACCACTTGTCACGTGCTGCCGACTATGAAGTTATCTTTGACCATGTCTCTCGATTACAAATTTTTAGCTTTTTATGTCTTGTGGTTCAGACGTGATAAACGTACACCGAACAGATATTCACATTTATAGATATAGATGAAACTGAACTTGTTCACCACATGTTTTCTCGAAAAAGTAGAGTTTTATTATGTTTCTCCTGTGATGAGGCATATGGAAATGACGGGCAAGTTTGATAGGACTGAATGTATACTAAGGATATGTGTTTCTCTGATTTTGATTACAGAATGTTCAGTACATTCGTGCATGTGTGCCGTATAATCCACCGAAACCGGTCATCTAAATAAAATATAACAATCTTAGCTGTTTTCACATTTAAAAAAAAAAAGCTATTGAATAGATCGCCCCATGAATGACAAACTTGCAACTATCAATTTGTACAATGGGCTCATTTTATCTGGCAATTTGCAGAGAAACCAAATGTTGGATTTTGCGGCTTGAGACTGTAGAGTGCTTTCTTGAAAGTACAAGCTGAACATCAAATTTTAATCTGAGTCTCAAAATGTTCGCTCTTCGTGCTACCCTAGCCGCCGTCTATACCCGTCTCGTGTAAATAAATTTCATCGTTCCACCGACCATATATTGTCGAATATGGAAGTGACAACAAAAGGGTTGTGAAACAATAGCTATAGACAATTCTGAAAGAGATTATTCCAGCAAAAAATTGTTTGTACAGACTGTAAATTATAGAAATGTCTGCTATGAAACACGTGCACTTTGAATTATTAAGCTGGTTCACCAAGTATTTTAAGGAAATGTTTCCCAGTGGCTATTTCTATTTACTTTCTTCGAGATGAGACATCCTCAAAGATGTAAAGTTTCTAGAATTTCCCCCACCACGCAAAAGAACGAACTTCATTATTGTGTGTTTTCAGATATATAGGAATGTGTGTTAACATTTATGAAATTATTATGAAATTAACGACAACGTTAATCACATAGCTGAGCGGCTACAATGTAAGAGTTTTCCAGGAAATCCACAAAAGCCGTCATCGAGAGTCATATCTAATCTGTCGCTATAAACTACGTCTCGTTGACAGTTGTAGCCCACCTGCAAGAAGCTTATTCAGTAATGATATCTTAAATGGACCACGTGCCTTAAAATGCCAGGTGTCCAGTAGCTAGATCTCAAATATCTACCAACGGAAAATTGAAATGATACAATACCACCCAATGCTTACTTCTGTATACCAGAGCAACGCTGAAGAAGAACACAAAAAAACAGAACTTTTTATTTTATGGATTTTATTCACTTTATCCCGTTAAGAAGCAAATTTCTGGGTATGTTTTAAATTTCTCCTTAAATTTCATGAATTGTGGTACAGAATAGGAAACTTACCACAAATAAACGAAAGCCCACAGTACATCATCATATGTCTCACATAGAAATAACTTGGTGGAAACTCACAAAATTTAAGTAAAGTAAATATGAAAAGCAATTATAATATATACGTTTATGTTTTCAGACACACACTGTACTACTACTACTAATAATAATAATTTAATATTATTAATAACTCGAACCAAGAAGGTTGACGAAACAAATAGCAGAATTCTAAGAAACAGAAGTAAGGCCAAAACTGAGCCAATTAAATGCATCATTGTGATTAAGGAGTATCTTAAAGTAGCCGGTATAACTCGGGCAACATTTGTAGATCGAAAAACGGTCAGGCGATATTTGATTTGAAAATTGATCAGATGGAAATTAGAAAAGGACTGGAACACTGTTTTCAGATGAAAGACATAGACTTCTTTCTGAAAGGATGAAACACATTTGCGCAGAAAGGAAGGCCAACCATCAAAAGCGTCACTGACTGAGTGTATGTCGTACTGAGCCCTTACTTGAGTAATTATTCTGTTGCTGACCCAGAGATATAACCTATTCTTTATTTGGGGGCGGGGGGATATCAGTCTTGTGACTGGCTTGTTGCAGCTCGCCACGAATTCCTTTCAGGCGCCAACATATTTATTTCAGAGTGCCGCTTACACCCTGCGTCCTCAGTTATTTGTTATTTGATGAATCTCATAACAGTACCTTCCTAAATCATTGAACATATTAGACACATTTTTGGTGTATTTGTTGATTCTTTTGGTCTTAGAAGGGGACTGCGATAGCCGTCGAACAGTTGGGTCAGAGCAGCTGGTTACAAATAAGATCACTGTCTTTTTCTCTAATCGTTCACGTGACATAATACTTCTGTCAAATCTGCGTCGGAAAGGAACACCACTCCTACCAAAACCACCACCAACAACAACAACAACATGATGGAATCTTGAGTTTTCCCCCAGTATATATAATTTTTAAAGAACTTACGGAAACACAAGGTGACGTTGTTGACAACCGCCGATATTTCGGCATATGTACACGCATTTTCAAGGTAGGACACGAATGAGTATTATCTACATCTACATCTACATACATACTCCGCAATTCACCGTAAGGTGCGTGGCGGAGGGTACACTGTACCACTACTAGGCATTTCCTTTCCTATTCCACTCCCAAATTGAACGAGGAAAAAAAGAATGCCTATATGCCTCCGTACGAGCAAACTGAATGAAGGAGACACGTTGGAAGACGAGAAACACACACATACACACACTTAAACACTAGTACCACTACACAAACTAAGACGACTAACGTCATAAATTGTGGACAGTGAAAATTATTTACAAACGGGTGGGCAAGAGCACTAAATTTGTCCCTCTGCTGTTTGATCATTACGGCAATTCCAAGTAGAACCAAATCCGTCAGTCACTGTTTATAAGGTCACTAGCTAATTTTATCTCAACTGTTACCTGAGTAAAGCTATCCCAAATCCATATAAATGCGAAAGATACTGTGTCAAGCTTTCAGGACTAAGTCAGTTAACCGACTTTGATTAAATTGGATGTGGAGATAGCTTGAACAGTGAAGAAGAACATGGACTACTTCAGAAAGTGTTTAATTCAAGACTTGTGTCGATTTTAAGCATATAACTCGAAATATGGACCAGCTGAGCGTCAAGGTTTCCATTATAGATTCTGAGACGCTTGTCAATGTCTTCAAACTACCGAACCGGTTTCAATGACATTTGAATCCTGCATAATTCACAATTCAGTCAGCGGCTTAGTAACGATGTAAAACAATCGTATTTATAAATATCTGTATTTTCATCTCTATAAAGACTGACAGTTTCTTTTCGTATTTAGTAATATCTTTAATTTCATCTCTTTATAGAAGGACCGTCATTCTACGCACAGTTTAAACTTGAACCGGAAAATTGGAAGCTTTTCTTTTATCCTGATCATAACGTAAGAACAAAGTTACGAAATTAATGTACTTTCGATGGCCTTTGCCACGTATGCAAGAACATCAACGCAAGCGAAGCAGCGGCTAAGAACTAATTATTGATAATAGTGCATGTCAGATTCACCTTGTTCTTATCATACCGAGTGCACGGTACTAATGATCGATTTTCTGCAGCACTGTGTAATTGAGAACATCTTTTGGTTTTTATAATGCTCAAATGTTTGTAAATCTATTGGACTAAACTGCTATGGTCATGAGTCCCTAGATTTAGAAACTACTTTAACTTACACAGGACAAAACACACACACATATATGCCCGATGGAGGACTCGAACCTCCGGCGGGAGCGCACCCCCCCCCCCCCCCAGTCCGTAGCATTATGCCTTAGACCACGTGGCTACTCCCGTGCGACTGTTTTTTCTTTTTTTTTCCTTTTTTACATATTATATGTGTTACAGCCTATGAAACCACAATTTTTTCAAAGATGGTTCGCGAGAAAATATACTTAATAGTCATTGTAAACCGTCTAAAATTTTAACATCAGTTTTTAAAATGACTCTCGAACTATTTTTTTTAATTTTTTCGATTTCTTACTCCTTTATTGAGATGAAGAACATAATCACAAAACTCGAATTTAACCTTTCTTGGACCATGAGTCGCAAATATCTAAAATAATAGATATAAAAATAATAAACTAACCACACTAAACGAAAGAAATTACAACTGCCTATGCTTTAAACACTTATTTCCCGTTTTCGAAATTTTTCGTCCGTCATCAAGATACACCCGGCAAAACTTGATGTTTTGGTACCAAAAGAGCCAATTTGTGCTGGGGATGACATTCCGACCACTATGAAACTTACCAACCGATTTTAATAAATATAATCGACTAAACAAATAATATTTGTGTATCTTGCAATTTGATATTTTAAAGGGTTGCACAGATGTATACTTTGCGTATACTAGAGTTTAGGTCATACATTGTAGCGTTTGATACTCGGTGGAGGTATCAAAATTTTATTTAAAAATGAGAGCATGACAATATCTCATAGCGGTCTCAAGATATTGGTTTCGTATCCGACAAACGAATCTCCGCGATGTGCCCATTTCTGGTAAAGCAGACTTGACGACTGATACGAAATATCTATGAGAAAACTGTACATAGTATAGTGTGACATCTTCTCTTAATAAAAGATCGAATTTCTATTTATTATGCCGTCGTACCATGTGTATAAATATCTCTAAACATACGAGGAAAAATCTAATTTTCTGATATAAGCAACATACCCTGCAGTAGCAGGGAAAAGAAGAAAACTAGATGAAAAATGTTGCTGTTTCAAAACAAAAAAAGGCAAATACTTTCCCATTTCAAAGGCACAGATTGAAGTGTGGGGAACCAACTGCCTGAGTCCTCGTCCCAACTTTCCCATCAAAAATTTTGACATGTCAAAATATTAGTGCCTTATAAGTTGAAAGAGAATAGCAGAAAGTGGCATTGGAAAAGTGAGAAGGCGGTGCCATTGGGAGAAGGTGAAAGAGGGCCACAATAGACAGTGCCAGTAAAAAAGATAAATCGATGGGATAGTAGTAGTGGGAATAAAAGAGAGAGAAGTGGAAATGAAAACGAGTATTAGTGATGTCCATACATAACTTTGGGGGTCTGGATTGCACAATCCAGCGAATTTTAATTACAAACATTTTGTCCGACATACCCACTCCTTGCGTCCCTGAGTTAAAGTTTAGTGGTCTAGGGGTTACAAGCCTAATTGAACGTTCCAGAAGAATGTATAGAGAGGAGGTAGTAGTGCCGTGTGAGAGAACAGCAGACTGTGAGAAACAGACAGTGGCAGTGTGAGAGGAAATGCATGGGACATTAATATTAACAAAGAGATAAAGTGGCAGAGAAGGAGACAGCGGTAAGGAAGATCGATAAGAAGGGAGACTGTGGCAGAGGCAGCAAAGGGCGACTGTGGGAGAGAGAGAGGGAGGGAATGAAAACTTCGCCAACAAATCTAGGTAAAACGATTTAGCACAGTGTAAAGAGACTCACAATATGTTCCCAGGCCAAATTTTTTGATTAAGAAGGCGGAATGAGGACTGAGGCAGCCGGTTTCCCACTTTTCTGTTTTTGTTTTCTGACAGGAGCATTTTTCTGCTGCTATTCCGTAAGATGGCTGGTGTAAAGCAACTTCGTGTAATGGATTTTCTTAGCTGCTGACACCATGGGTGACTTACGCTTCTGTTGGTCTATATCGTCTTAGCTCCTCTCTTTGTCCATCTCCTCCACGCTTTATCTCCTCTCCCGCACCCCATATATCACTGTTCATTCCCGCCTCCCATCTATCTCCGGCACCTTCTCCTCACCCTCTTAATTTTCCTTCTCCTCTAACCATTCCCCTAACGCGAAGACCGCGTTTGGTTTATTCACGGCAGATGGAATCATACGTTCGAACTCACACGGGAATCCGTAATGGCGAGTTTGCATGGGCGTTACAACCACATCGAGCGACTTTGAACAATTTGACACGGAGGTGAGGCGAATGCAAGTACCAAACTGGTTAAGGCGAAAGCTGGCCCGAAGCGGAAGACCCGGGTTCGATTCCCGGCCCGGCTCCCTTTTTCACTTGTGACCACTGTATTATTTAAATGCCAGTCCTTTCCTTCTTAATCCTTGTTCCTACCCCTCCTTAATAAATAGATGAACCAGTTAGAGCGAATAGTCTAACGTAGTAATGATTCACGCATGGAATAAACCAGGTTATCTATGAGACACATGGATTCAGCAGGAGAGGGTAAAAGTGGTCGCGGTAGACTAAGGAGAAAGTACGTGGATTCAGTCAAGGTTGACTTTCAAGTAACAAGTTAACATCAGACGAAGCATCAAGGTTACCATTGAACAGGGAATCGTGGAGGAATTTCATTATGAGGACTATGCTCTAGACTGAACGCTGAAAGACATAATCAGTCTCTAATGGTAATGATGATGATGATAGCAAAATGAAAATATCTGACTTTGTCAAAGAAAGGCGTATTTTATTTTAGTACACATGGTGCAATAATCTTGATCAGTCTGAATAGAATAACTGACACCTTTCTTAATGCTACAAGCATATGTATAATAATAGGGATCAGGTGGTTTTTATTAAGCATTAAAATGAGTAAAAGTTAGACTCGATAGTCTGAACAGCTTTGTTTGTGCGACTCTTCCATAACTGAAATAGCGAAGGTGGTTGATTTTCAAAAATACATCTTGAGGAAAGAGCCTATGGTATTTTTCTGCAATAATTCGATCACCGTTACTCACATCAGTTTCGTGTAAGTAGCATTTCTTTAAAACGGGAAGAATGAACTAGTATGCCGTTACGGTATCATTCCCTCGAAGAAATTTGCCCACTTGAATACTTACAAGCAGCCTACTTCCTCACTTTCAACAAATACCGAATCGGTATTTTAATTCAAACGAGGTTGTTTACCACAACCTGCATCCATTTGAAGTTGTTTTGCCTTTCATCCCCCACCCCCTCCCCACCTACACACACACACACACACACACACACTTCCATTATTAGACTGACAATTCTTCGATGTCTTCAGATGTGTCCTGGCCTGTCCTGTCAACGGATCCATAAATTTCTCCCACAGTTCTGTTTATCACCTCTTCATTTTTAATTCAGCCTACACACGTAACCTTCAGCATTTTTCTACCATCTGAAACATATGTTCCTGTTTCAAGAATTTTGGCATGGGTATATACTGGCGCATTTTTGTTCTGAAAGACAACAGCAGTGACAATGGAAGACAGGGAAGGAAGGATCGAAGATTAAGGTTTAACTTCCCGTCGACATCGTGGTCTTTAGAAACGGTTTATGTGAGAGAGAGAGAGAGAGGAGACACTGCCAATGGGAGAGAGAGAGTGAGCAGACAGTGGTGATGGAGGTGAGATAGTAAATAAGGTAAAAGTGGATGACGCTAGTAGCAGTAGGAGTTAAACAGAAACGACATTCCGGCCGCTATAAAACTTACCATCCGATTTTAATTAGTCAGCCAGAAAAATTATTTTTGCACGTGTTACAGTTTTATAATCTTTGGGCTCACCGAGGGGGTTTGTACACTGGATATGATACCAGTATCTCTAGATGAGGTTATATTCTCAGTTTTAAATAAAACTGTGATTTCTCCTCTAAGTATCATACGCTGCTATGTATTAGCTAATATCTACATCCGAAACGTCTACGCAATGTCATTTCACCTCTACAAACCCTTTAAAATGTTCTGCACAGTAACTAAGAAAAACGACGAAAATAAATAAATCCTTCATCGACGGTAAGTTTTCAAACTGTAAGCCATGCAATATATTCCTTGTCAAGTAGATTTAGTAAAATCCGACGATAATTTTCAAAGCGGTAGGTACAACGTCTCTCAGTATATTGCAGTTTGGGTACCCAAACATCATGACCTTTTATATTTATCTCGATAACGAATGAAGATTTTCGGAATCAGGAATATGGAATTTGTAGATAAATGTCTAAAAGTATTTACATTTGAAATGTAAATCACTCATGCTGGTCAGTTAGTCAGATATTTACGACCCAAGGTGTGGTATAATCCAATCCTGTATCTCAGTAGCGGATAAGGATCTAAAAATTAGTGAGAGAATGTAATTTTATGATTATATGAATAAGACTTCGACAGTCTGCAATTATTAGAAGTAAAGAAGTTGCCTTCCCCACAAATTGTGTTTTTGGTATCCATAAATCATGGTTTGTCGTAGTTTTCTTAGAAACCACTCATAAATAGGATAGTATTTTTATAAGCCATATAAAGCCCCTCCACATGTAATGTACAAAACCTAACCGATTTGTTCAATTTGGCAGGTCCGCAGAAAGTATGTAATGTTCAAATTTGGATCTGTCTGTAAAACCGTGAAAGACGATCGTCTGTCGTCTTCCAAATATTTTTTGTAAAATTTGATGTCGCTAGATTAGCATTTTGTTAAAACTAGAACCCCACTCTTTTCAAGGCATGGGTGCTATTCATGTTTTAAAATATTAGTTTCTGAAATGTTAGTTAATATTGCTAGGATTTTGTTATTTTAATAATTTATTATTGCGTTTATGAATGTGGCAATAAGTACGGCTTCTCCGCTACGCCACTGTCCCTATGAGAATGTGTACTTGTTTTATTTTTAAGTGGATGTGGGTGTTAATAGCTTGCTTTGCATGGTTCTCTGTGGCTGAGAGTCGATAGTTAGTCGTTACCAACCCCTGCTGCTGATGCGACCAAAGAGGTTTCTACACCCTTTGGTTAAGCTAGTCGAAGAGCCTCCTCCAGGACTAGTCACGCGATCTTCTCTCCCCACCACCGCTGTACTCGAGGTTTTCTTGGTTTCCGGTAGCTTTCCCGCCTGGTGGCAGCTCGTACTTCACTTGGTGTTGGGATCATGGTGAGGTAAGGTTTGTTCTTGTGCATGCGGAGAAGGTAGGGATTCATTGTCTAGCATGTTTAACTTAGACTCTTGAACTTACCTTTATTTTTGTGGAATATTCCTTCCGATCGTACGTGGAAATGTGTTCCAGTTTTTCAATCCAGTGATTTCCAACAGAAAAACACGGTGTATGTATTACTAGTTGCAGTTTGATAACGGCCTGGTATATTCAAACCTTTTGTGATTATGTGGCGGTGTACGAACTCTGTATAAATTTTTTCTGGATTTGTGGGGCACGGTTTCTAACAGACAATATGTTCATTTCTGTACAGTGCATGTAAAACTTTCTTATCGTTTCCTTCCATGAGTGTTGTGTGTTCCACGTGGTTGGTTCTTAAAACAAAGCCTTCAGCTTCCACTATTGTTTGTTCCATGCCCATCAGGCAAGTAACTATGTGTGTACCCTTCTGATTTCCACTAACATTTCGCGATCTTCTTTCCCCGCCAATTTTAATTTTGCTGTTTCTTCTCTGAACTTGTAGTGTGCACTTAGTCTTTGTGAGTAATTCTCTCCGAGCTTTGTACAATCTCCTTCAATAGCTTGCTTATGAAATTCCAAACATTTCTATGGTTGGCATGTCATTTTTTTCCGACTTAGTAATTATTTCACTTTTCCCGGGTTTCAGACCGAACTTCTTCCGTCTGTGTGAACGCTCCCAATAGCATGTTGTTGCACTGCAGTAGCTTCCTTATGAAATTCCACGCAGTTCTAGGGGTTGGATGCCGTAGTTAATTTTCTTTATTTTTTGTAAATTGAATTTATACATTTTTATCGGTTTTCGGAACCACGTGGGTCCGATCTCCGACTTCAGGGGTTTGCAGCTAGTCACATTAATTCACGCCACTTTTCATAAAACCAGTGCCTAGATAGTATACCCTCACATTGCAGCTTAAGAGTCCGCCGTGATTTTGTGTAATGTATCCGATTTTTAACCACTTCACCTTCAGTGGAGTGCGATCGTGTAACGTAGCCGTGTGTCGCCGTTAGCGTGTTTGCTCGCGGTCTAATGTAGATGCAACCTAACTTTGCTATACCCACGCACCATCTCAAATCAGGCATGACAGACCAGAGCCATCTTCGCAGTTTCATTGTATGTTGTGTTTTGTGGTATCTCCGGCTTTGCTGAATTTCGCCTAAGATAGCGGCGCCTGCTTCTGCCTATCTTCAGCACGCTGATTTTGGTGAGTTTCGCTGTTGCATTGCGTGTGTGTGAGCGAGTAAGTGTCGTTTGTAAATCCTTCCCCCCAGTAGCGTTAAGTTCTGAGTAATTTATTGTTAAGCTCAATGCTGGGCGTCGTCAGTATTAAACCCTGTAAATTGAACGCACTTTTATTGTATTAACAAAATTGGCTCCCCATTTTGCTTGTATTCGACTTGAATAAATAAGTTAAGCTCAGTATAATTTTGACTTGCCTATCAATTGTTTTCCCCCTTTTTTTAATTTAATATTGTTTTTCACCAGTGCTGAGAACAAGCTCAGATTCAGTTTTTAGCCACATTTATGAAATAACTTTAATTGTGGTGGCTTGTATATTAATGCCTGTGTGTAATTTCGTGTGAGCTGCTACGTATATTGGCCACTGCATCGTTAACTTCCTGTTATTAGAGTAATTTGAACCAAGTCAGTTCTCAAGTTGGGTCAGGGAACAAGTTTTTCGCAGCAGGGATTAGCCGGTAGTTCACACGGACCTTTTGCTAATTTTACTGCTAAAATTAAGCTTTTTATAACAGTAAATTCTTATCTGGGTACCTCCTACCAGAATTAAGCTTTTACTATGTACAGTGTCCTACTTTCAACAGCTAAAGTTTATCATTTCTTCTAATAGGTAATCAAAAATTCACTAGGCCTAGGGCTAGCCACACTTAGTCCCTTATGATTATCAGAATCTGAAATATGGGCTACTGAAGAATGGCGGGAGATGTTTTTCGAACATGTAACTACCGCACACTGTTTCAAGTTTCCATATTTACGCTTCCTGCCAGAATTGCCGTTGTTTCACTTCCGTACACATCCGTACACACTCCAGAAAAAACCTTTAACATAGGAGCTACCGCATTACACGCCTTGACTCAAACATAGACACATTCTGGGACCTTGAGAAACAATTATTCTTATAATGGAGCGAAGTGCCTGGCAACATGGAAATCGACAGACACATTCTGAGACCTTGAGGAACATTCTGATAATGGAGGGAAGTGTCTGGCAGTGTCTATCGATTTGCATGTTTGAGTCAAGCCGTGTAATGTAGAAAAAAATAAGAAGAGTGAACGGAACGTAGACAGCAGCAATAAAGTTGAAATCAAGAGATTTCCACGGGATAGACTAGTCTTCGGACTGGAGACTCAACCTATAACAACAACATGATTATTCTAAATACCTTCCAAAACTGCACTTCATGGATCACAACTAGTCAGTCAAATAATATTATGTTGTTCACTTAAAAAGAGGGCTGTACTGGAAATAAATCTTGTTTTGCCTTAATACGTAATCTGTTCCTGGTAGGCAAGAAAATTTCGCCTTGTGGCACTGCTTCACAGTATCTGATGTCACCCCTCGCATGTGGTTTTAATTTCCTCGGCAGCTTATCTGGCGAGACCTCCACTGGGAGGCAGAATTACAGTGAGACTGTTTTGGACCACAGACTCAAACCACACTCCTCATCCGATTAGAAAATGTAATTTTCAGTTTTTATCGAAGCTTTGTGACGCCATCGTAATTACGTGACAAAACAAATCATACGTCCTTACGATTTAATATGTCGTCATGACCTTCACACCAGACTCTTAATGAAGCTCATTTGTATGGGTCTAGTGACGTAGTTAATTCTCAACTTTTATGTCATAAAATACCTTTAGTAATTTCATATCACCGTCTCTCTCTCCTTCTCTCTCTCTCTCTCTCTCTCTCTCTCTCTCTCTCTCTCTCTCTCTCTCTCTCTCTCTTCCTTTTTTAGGATTACTCCTTGAACTTGAATATCCCATTTTGTTTCAGAAAGGATTTGTTTGCATTAATGCTGCTAGATATATCTTTAAATCAATTATCAAGAAACTTTCTACACAGTCGTTGCAGAGAATAAGTTACAAAATTTGTTTTTAAATTCAGAGTGTGTGCTTTTGTGTGTAGTATGGAGGGTTGGGGGAGGGGAGAGAAATAGGGTACCACGTATTTATAATCAAATATAAGAGTTCTAAGAATGGTGTCCCGCTGGCATAACACATAACTCAAACAGTAAATAAAAATTTCAAACTAACGAAAAATATAGAGTAATTGCATTTTCCAGCACATATGAGAGATTTTCTGGAATGAGACGTCCTGCCTGCATATAACTCACTTCTTTCGAATAGCATCAAGCGAGGTGCCAAACGTAATTAAATACGACCGCACAATATTTAGACGATTCTGTTTAATGTACTAATTTTTCCTCAGGAATTTTATCTAGCAGTCTGATGAACACATCATCTCCAGACAATCACGTAATACTATTCAAGAAAATTTTATTTACATTTTCAATTGTTGCTCCTCATGAATCACAGACATTGCCGAGGTGGGGTGGCTTGCGTGCCTCACAGATACAAATAGCCGCACCATAGCTGCGATGGGGTATCTGTGAAAAAGCCAGACAAACGTGTAGTACCTAAAGAGGGGCAGAAATCTTTTCAAAAATGTTTGTATAGCTTATGGGACTTAACTACGGAATCAGTCCCTAAACTTACAAACTACTTACAAACTAGCTAGTACTAAGGACGGCACAAATATCCATGCCCGAGGGGGGATACGAACCCCCGACCGTAGTGGCCGTGCAGACCGTGGGCAGTCTCTTCAATACATACAGGAGCAACAGTCTGGATGATTGACTGAGCTTGCCTTGTAACATTAGCTAACATAGCTTTGCCATATAGTTACTGCGAACGGCTGAAAGTAAGGGGAAACTACAGTCGTTAATTTTCCGGAAGACATGCAACACTACTGTATCAATATATGATAAGGGAGTCTTCTTGGGTAAAATATTCCGGAGGTAAAATAGTCCCCCATTCGGATCTCGGGGCGGGGTCTACTCAAGAGGATGTGATCATCAGGAAAGACAACAATGGCATTCTACGGATCGGAGCGTGGAATGTTAGATCCCTTAATCGGGAAGGGAAGTTAAAAATTTCGAAAAGGGAAATGGATAAGCCGAAGTTAGATATAGTGGGGATTAGTGAAGTTCGGTCGCAGGATTAACAGGATTCCTGGTCAGATGAGTACAGGATTTTAAATACAGAATCAATTGGGGATATTACAGGAGTAGGACTGATAATGAATAAGAAAATAGCAATGCGGGTAAACTACTATGAGCAGCACAGTAGTACAAGTTTATATGCCAACAAGCTCTGCTGACGATGACAAGATCGATGAAATGTATGAGGAGATAAAAGAAATTATTCAGACATTTATATGAGGGGATTGTGATGCGGGACTGGAACTCGGTAGTAGGAAAGGGAAGAGAAGGAATGTAGTAGGTGAATAAGGACTGAAGAAAAGGAATGAAAGAGGTGATCGCCTGGTAGAATTTTGTGCAGAGCACAGTTTTATCATCACAAACACCTGGTTTAATCATCATGAAAGAAGGTTATACACGTGGAAGAGGCCGGGAGATACCGGGAGGTGCCAGATTGACTTTCTAATTGCAACGAAAAGGTTTAGGAAACAGGTTTTAAACTGTATGACATATCCAGGGGCAGATATAGACTCTGACCATAACTTATTGGTTATGAACTGCAGATTAAAGCTTCAGACAGAAAGAAGGTAGAAAATTAATGAGATGGAATCTGGACAAATTGAAGGAACCAGAGGTGGTTGAAAGTTTTAGAGGGAGAATTAGGCAAGGATTGTCTGAAATTGGGGAAAGTAATGCAGTAGAAGAAGAATGGGTGGCTCTGAGAGATAGGGTAGTGAAGGCAGCAGAGGACCAAACAGGCAGAAGGACAAGGCCGAATAGAAATCCCTGGATAACACAGGAGATACTGAACTTAATTGATGAAAGGAGAAAATATAAAAATGCAGCACGTGAAGCAGGCAAAAGGAAGTACAGACTTCTGAAAAATGAGGTTGATAGGAAGTGCAGATTGGCTAAGCAGGTGACTAGAGGAGAAAAGCAAGACCGTAGAAGATAGTATAACTAGGAGGTAGATAGATGCCACCTACAGGAAAATAAAGGAGACAAGAAAAGCAACGGTATGAATATCAATAACACAGATGGAAAATAGTACTGAACAAAGAAGGGAAAACTGAAAGGTGGAAGGAATATAGAGGGCCTGTACAAAGGAAATAAACTTGAAGGCAGTAGTCTAGGAATAGACGACGAAGCAGAGGAACGCTATTATTAGACAAGTGCCTTTAAAACTAACATTCCATGTTAAAAAATTTATCTTCTTCAGAAATTCTTTTCTTCTAATTGCCATACCGCATCTTTATCTTCCCTATTGCGGACATAGTAACATGTTTGCTACCCTAATAACATAAGTCATCTACAATTTTTATTATCTACTGTTTTCCTAGTTTAATTCCCTCAGCATCACCTGATTTAGTTCTACCACATTCAATTACCCTTGATTTGCCCTTATTAATCTTCACCTTATACCCCCATTTTAGGACACTACACTCCTTCATTTAGTCCTCAAGACCATTTGGTGTCTCCACAGAATTACAAAGTTATCAGTAAACCACAAAGTTCTTACTTCTTGTCGCTGAAATTTAATTCCGTTCCAAAATTTTTCCTTGCTCTCCATCACATTTTGCTCAGTGTACAGATTGAATAGCACTGGGGAAAGGCTATAACCTTGTTTTACTCTATTCCCAACTACAGCGTTGATTCCATTCCATTGGACCTAAGAACTGCTGCCCTATTTTTGTACGAAGTTACAAATGTTCAAATGTTTGTAAACCTAAGGGAGCAAACCACTTGAGTGATCGGTCCCTAAACTTACAAATTACTTAAACTAACCACCACTAACTTCTGTTAGGAACAACAACACATCCATGTCCGAGGAAGCATTCCAAATCTACATCTACGTGAGATACTCTGCAAATCACATTTAAGTGCCTGGCAGAGGGTTCATCGAACCACCTTTAGACTATTTATCTCCCATTCCATTCTCGAATATCGCGCGGGAAGAAAGAACACTTATATCTATCCGTTTGCGATCTGATTTCTCGTATTCTGATGATCATTTCTACCTGTGTAAGTGGGAGTCAACAATATATTTTCGCATTCGGAGGCGATTATCGCCGCAGCGAAAAACGCCGTTGTTGTAATGATTCCCATCCCATATCCTGTATCATTTCCGTGACGCTGTCTCCCCTGTATCGTGACAATACAAAACGATCTGCCTTTCTTTGAACTCTTTCGATTTCCTCCATCAAGCCCACCTGATAAGGATCCCACACTGGGCAGCAATACTCCAGAAAAGGACGGACAAGCGTAGTGTATCCAGTTTCTTTAGTATTTCTGTTCCATCGTTTAAGGGTTCTGCCCATAAAACGCCGTCTCTGGTTCGCCTTTCCCACGACATTATCTACGTGTTCTTTCGTTTAAGTCTGATGTAACAGAAATTCCTAGGTATTTAGTGTAGTTTACGGTCTTCACATTTGATTGATTTATCTTGTAAACAAAGTTTAACGGATTTCTTTTCGTACTCATGTGGACGACATGACACTTCTCATTATTGTGATATCTTATTTAGATCGTTCTGCAGAGGGTTTTGATCTTCAGTTGATTTTACTAGACGGTACATGAAGACATCATCTGTAAACAACCTAAGAGAGCTGTTCAATTTTCTCCCAAATCGTTTCTGTAAATAAGGAACAGCAGAGGACCAATAACACTACCCCGTGGAATGCCAGATGTCACTTCTGTTTTAGTCGATGTCTTACCATCGGTTACTACAAACTGTGTCCTCTCTGACGGAAAATCCCCTATCCAGTCGCAAATTTGTGGCGATAAACCACGCAATTTGATTAAAAGCCGGTTGTGAGGTATTGTGTCAAAGGTCTTCTGGAAATCAGAAATGCGAAATCAATTTGAGATCCCTTGTCGATAGCACTCATCACTTCGTTTGAGTAAAGAGCTAGATGTGTTTCGCATGAACGATATTTTCTAAATCCGTGTTGACCTTGGATCAATAGATCATTCTGTTCGAGAAAATTCATAGTATTTGAATACAGGATATGTTCCAAAACCCTGCTGCAAATAGACGTCAATGAAATAGGCCTGTAGTTTAGTGGGTTACTTCTACTTCCTTTTTTGAATATAGGTATGAACTGTGCAACTTTCCAGTCTTTTGGTACAGATCCTTCTTTGAGCGAGCGGTTGTATATGGCTGTTAAGTACGGAGCGATGGCGTCAGCATAATCAAATAGAAGTCTAATGGATATACAGACTTGTTCTTGTTAATTGATTTAAGTTGCTTCACTACTCCGAGGATACCTACTTCAACGTTACTCATTCTTTTTGTAATTCGAAATCTGGAACATTAGTTTCGTCTTCTTTTGTGAATGAGTTTCGAAAAGCTGTGTTTAGTAGCTCTGCTTTAGTAGCACTGTCATCGCCAGGAGTGATACGTATTGTAGGCATCTCGCTAAATTACGAGCTTCTGTGTAGGTTCGCCAATCCTGGAGATTTTGTGTTCGTTTAAATTTAGCATCCCTTTTCCGTTGTTTTTGCAACAGTGCCCTGACCTGTTGTTTGTACCAAGGGGGACCACCTCCTTCTTTTATTAATTTTGAAAGGTATCGTTATGATGGTTATGTCGCAAAATAAAAGGTTAAGGTAGGGCAGAGGCAGGACGGTATGCAAATGGAGTATGCAAATTGTTTGTTCACTTGATAGGATATGCGTGTCTGACACACCATCAAATTTCCAAGTAACAAAACCCAACCTAAATTGTGTAAAGGTGGCTATCTAATTTGAATGATTTGAGTAAATAAATTTGTTTTGACTCGTTTTATTCGCTGAAGTCAAATGAACGTCAGAGCAAAAGTTCACATACAATTCAACACAGATCAAATTTAACGAACCTATTTTATAAAACTATATACACTCCTAAGCAAGTGACTGGTAAGTTGAAGGTAATGGTATTTGATTCTAAAGACTTGTGACAACTCACATTTAACTGGAAACCGTGGCGTAATCGAGAAGAATATTCCGATACCAGATTACTGTGAGTTTACCTAATGTTTTCAATAGTCCGAAAACGTAAACACCCCTCGAAACACTAGCAAATGCACGCGATACTGTACCAAAACTTTGTCGGGTGTCGATGTCAGCAACACAACGGCTGGGCGGCGACTGCGAGTGTCGATAACTGTAAGTCGCCGACCCGGAGATAATTCAGCTTCGTATTCCAGAACCAATATTTAACTAATATCAGCCAACTTCCACCCCGGTGGATCTTAGTGCCTACGATCTCACTCGTTTGCCTATGTCGTGCCACTATAGACAATTTACGTGTGAAGCACGAATGTACTGTACGCAGAGATGACACCAGAACTGTGACAATCGCAATCAGAAAGTTGGTGCGTCTAATATCAGGCAGGCTGACCTTGCTCTCGGCTTGCCAATACTCAGCGCTATTAGTACAAGTTTTGGAGCAACTCCAAAAATGATCCCACAAACTCCAAGTACCGCTGCTCGAAGACAAGTACAAAACAGAGCACAAGAGAAGTGTCTGCTCTCCTCGGCTGCCCAAACACCAGTCCCTTCTCTCTGTTTCTCAAATCTCTTTCCCCTCTTTGCAAAGCCTCCAGGCTCCGTCTATCTCTATTGAAACGCCAATCCATAGGTAGGCACCAAAGTACGGCCAATCACGGCTTGGGTTTGGGAGTCGGAAAGCCGAACCCCCTTACTATAAAACAGCAGCCAATGGCCAGCTCTCCCGCGTTTCCACTGGTCGGGCCTCGCCCTTACGTCCAGCGTTCTCGCGGTAGCGGCGGATGGCCTTCAGGCACCTTCGAAAACACGGCCAGCAAGTTGTTCCCACCATATGGCCATACTCCCTCGCTATTGTATAATTACGGCGCCCGCCAGATTGGCGCCAGAGACGTACAATGTCCTAGCCCGTTTATTTATTTAAGCATCAAACTTTAAATGTACGTTAAATAGACAACAGATAGATAAGTTTGTTAGGCTCTTAATAGATATTACATGAACATGTATTTTGTAGGGCTAAGATTTTTTCGGCTAAAGCTGCCCAAGTCCAGAGAGTGATAAATTTTATAAGCTAAAATGTAGGATAAATATCATGTGCAGTAGGTAATGGTAATGTTAGCAGATTTTTGACCAAACACTGGCCACCTCCAGAGCATTGGGAGTAGCCTTCCTGAGCTCCTCGACTGTGCAGGTGCTTGGGCATAACTCAACGGCATAAGGTGGGAAGTAGTCTGCTCTTGTCCATAATTACACAACACCAATTCATCCGATAGCCCCCATCTATGCATGTTGCTCATTGCTTCTTGCAAGTCCAGAACGCAGTCTATTCAAGGATCTCCAGACGTTCCTCTTCTCACCGTGTCCTGGGGGAAGTTCTTCCGTTGGTACAAACCAGTCACGGAGATGTACACTTTTATTTCGCCACATTTCTGTTCTTGTGTTCTGTGGTGTATCGGTGAGGCATTCTGTCGTATGGAGGAAACTCCTCCTTGAGAGAAGTCGTCGATGGGCGGGTTGTTGTCCGAAACGTTGGTGAGCCGCAGACGTGACTGATTTTAGCTTCTCTTTGCTGGCAGCCACTTTGCGTCTAATATTGTTGTTGTTGGGTTTTGAAAGGGGGCTAAACATCTAGGTTATCAGTCCCCTGTTCCTAGCCAAGAGATAACTACTTGTAATGAGCCGGTAAAAAGTACTCCACGTCTAATGCACGAGACAGTCAGAGTGATAACGCGTGGCAAGACGACAACATTTAAAGGAAAACCACCAAAGTAGTTGACGAAACAGACAACACTAAAATCTTACGGCAGAAGATCACAAAGATAATATAGGATGAGCCAGCCATTCTGCACACACTCAAACCGCCAGTCAAAGATGGGACTGACAGAACGAAAGTGAAACATTAAAACCGTTTGAATGGTGGGTGCCTGAAATATGAGGCTTAGGTACCCACCATTAAATCACTTGATAAAAACCAGCTGCGCGAATAAAATCTAATACACGGTCAACCAGGTTCGGTGGCCCCAGCCAGATACTTGGAAGGCTCACGCCTCAGTCCTACCCGATGTGGCCTTCGGCCGTAAGGCGTCTTCCGGGAACCACTGACCCTCCGAATAACAGAGCTCTGAATGCGTGTCACCCCCCCCCCCCCCCCCCCCGTGCTACAGGCCTCACACAACCAAATAACATAATATTTATCTTTCGCCACAAGTTATTAAATCAATAACCTACGAATAATCTAATAAAATTAACAAGGTTGGGTTGTCCTTTTACTGTTGGAAAGCAACGCGGCAGTATTGAAATCTCTCAATTTATTTGGTATAAAACTTCCAATTGCTGTCGATAACACTTCTTTTAATTGATGCCACATCTGGTCTACACTTACGTTTAGTGTTTAGAATGAGTGGAAACTGTCTTTCAAGAAACTATGTATTGTATTTCTATCTGCTTTCCTGAACGAATATACTTTTCATCTATTTTTGGTAACTTTGGGCCTTTCGATATGCAATCTCGCTACGTCAGCTCTGTGTTCACTAATACCTGTATCCGTTTTGATACTTGTTATGAGCTCATGATTATTTGTTGCTAAGAGATCAAGTGTGTTTTGACATCAATTTACAATTATAGTTGGCTCATGAACTGATTGTTTGAATTATCAGAGAATGCGTTGAGTGCAATTTCCCACTATGTTTCATGCGTGCCTCCTGATTTGAAAATATAATTTCGCCAACAGTTGAGAGTAAATTACAATCTCCGCCTACTATTACTGTGTGAGTCGGGTACGTGTTTGCAATATGACACAGGTTTTCTTTTGACCTTTCTACTATTAAATCGTCAGAGTCGGGAGGCCTGTAAAAGGAACCAATTATTAACTTTTTACTATTTTTGAGTACAACATCTACCCATAATAACTCACAGGAACTATCAACTTCAATTTCACTACACGATAGACTACTTTTTTGATGGCGATAAACACGCCTCCACCTATTTTGTTTAATCTACCCTTTCTGAGCACAGTTAGATCTTTTGCAAAAACTTCTGCTGAACTTATTTCCAGCCGAAGCCAACTTTCGCTACCTATAATGATATGTGTTTCGGTGCTTTCTATTAACGCTTGGAGTTCTGGTACTTTCTCTACACAGTTACTACAATTTGCAACTGTTATAACGATAGTTTCTAAATCTTTGAGACAGCCCATTCAGTGTTTCCCCAAAGCCCGCTACCCTAAAAAAGAAAAACGCCCAGTCCACGCCACACAGCTCCCGCTATCCGTTTACCCGCTTCCGGCGTGTAGTGGACTGACCTATTCAGCGGAACCCGGAATCCCACCACCCGAAGACGAAAGTTGAGGAATCTGCAGCCCCCACCGTCTGAGCCTCTGATTCAGACCCTCCACTCGGCTCTTTACCAGAGGTCCACAGTCGGTTCAGCATTCGAACTATTGCCGCGAGATTGTACAACTTTCATATAATTTTTCTAAATGTTACCTCTGCTATCTTCAGAATTGTAAGAAAAGTATTTCATTCAATATTGTCAATAATTTTCTCAAAATCTACAAAAGCTAAAAACTTAGCGTTGCCTATCTTGAGAGATGTCTTAAGGTGAGAACTGCCTCACATGTTCCTACTTTTCTCCTATATCTAAACTGATCTTCTTCCAGGTCAGCTTCTTCTATACATAATTAGTGTTAATATTTTGCAACCATGATTTCTTTAACTAGTAGTTTTGTTATTTTCACATCTGTCTGCCCTTATTAGTATTTAATTGTATGGAAATGAGATATCTACATTGAAAATCGAAACAAAAGAGAATAAAAGAGTTTGAGATATGGTATTAGAAAAGAGCGTTGAAAATTAGATGGACTGATAAAATAACATATGAGGCAGGATCGCCCAAAAAAGGAACATACGGAAATAATAACAAGACTAAGGTAGAGGATGATTGGACATATATTAAGATATTAAGGAATAATATCCATACTACAAAGAGCATGAGTGACCATACCCGGATGCAAGGGTGAAGAGTGGGAAGCAAGAATTTTATATCACTTTCCTAAAAGAAAAGCACCTACCTAAACCATATTTTACTCTTATCACAAGAACAACAGGGTGTGGAAGGCAATTCCCCCACCCTAGTTGTCATATTTTAATATTGTGTAGATAGGTGCTTTTCTATCAAGAAAATGATTTAAAATTCGGCCTATTACCAACAGGACAGAAGTTTTAGGAATTTCAAAGCTAGAACATTTTAACGTCTGCATAAAAGCCGGTACCAGTCCTCCAAAATACTAAAACTACTCCGGACATGTCATCTCAACCTCACTAATTACGTCTCGCAATATTCTTTACGATATACATGTATGTGAGAAGCAACCAGGATAATGCTGAAGGGCTCAATGTCAGTCGTATGTGGATAATTTGGAAATTTGTATTTGATGGGAAGTATGCTGGCGCAGTCCGTGGAGTTGTAGTGATGACTATGTCTGTACAACGTAGCAGGAGACCAGGGTTCGAATCGGGCACAGATTTTCGCCTTTCCCCATTGATATAGCTCAGCTAATGTCTTTAAATCCTTTATGATGTCAGTTGCATCAGGAGCTACGATCTGAACGTGGCTGTTAATAACTGCAACAGGTTTGTTTTTCTCACAGCTTGATTGACACTCATCCACCTTTAGGAACTTATGTTTGACGATTTTTTGGCAATCAGAAAAAACAAATACATAATGACCACCACTATGAAACGAGATGCCTCTACATATACATAAATACTCTGCAAATCACATTGAAAAGCATGGCGGAAGGTTCATCGAAGCGCTTTTATGATATTTCTCTACGGTTCCATTCTGTAATAGTTCGCGGGAAAAAGGAACACCTAAATCAGTTTTCGATCTGATATCTCTTACTTTAATATGAGGATCATGTCTCCCTATGTAGGTGGATGCTATCAAAATATGTTCGCATTCGGAAGAGAAAGTTGGTGAAAGAAATTTCGCAACTACATCTCGTAACAAAGAATAACGTCTTTCTTTTAACGATTTCCATCCTAACTCGTGCAGCATTTCCGTGACACTCTCTCGCCTAGTGCAAAACCAGCTGCCCTTCTCCGAACTTTCTCTAAATCTTCCATCAGTACTAATAGGTGGGGAACCTACAATACGCAGCAATACTCTAAAATAGGACGCACAAGTGTAGTGTAGGCAGTTTCTTTAGTAGAGCTATTCCATCTTCTAAGTGTTCTACCAATGAAACGTAGTCCTTGGTCCGCCTTCCCTACTATATTTTCTTTGTGTTCTTTCCAATTTAACCTCTTCACTTCCCACGTGTCGTATACGACACATAAAACTAGTGATATGTAACCCTAAAGGCAGTGGCGGCTCGTATAAAATTTGATCAGTGTGCTACAACATTACAAAAATAAACAGGAAACAAAATATACTAAAATAAAAAGCGTGACTGACAATGGAAATAACGGAGTTTAGCAATATCCCCACCACGTCATCTGTGTTCGACACAAGTGACCAATGAAACTGCTTGGCTGAAAAGCGCAGTTTCACTCGCATGTTGGCTGTGCATTACTAATATTGTTTGTGATTGAAGTTTTATTTACAGAAATTAAAAATTTGGACTCAGAGGTATTTGAATACGAGCCTCACACAAGTAGATTCGAGAGACAATGCACAAGACGCCTGAGCCAGCGCGCTATTTGACTCTGTATGCCGTAATATTCGTCATATACTATTCTTCCGCAAGCGTTACACGCAATGCGAAGAGAAATATTGATATGGTGGTGCAGTCGGTCTCAGCACACATGAGTCGCCAGGCGCATGCGCACTAGCGAACTGACGATTGCGCCGCCTCTCAGCGCACGTACCAGCGTGGCTGAATCCCACTTCAGCACACGGAGTTCCAAAATGCGTTTTCATCCTTATAACTAACATTGTAATACGTATTGGAAAGGAACTGGCATAATTTTATTGTGATATCTGGATCGCATTCCAAGAGAAAGGATGTAATTTTACAGCGATTTCTCGCTTGCTTTCGAAGAGAAATGGCATAATTTTAGTAATATATTTACAGTGTGCTGCAGCACATTAGCACATTATCACCAGCCGCCACTGCCTAAAGGTACACGCGCATGTCGTTGCCACACCATCCGCCAAGTGTCGCCAACTACCACGACATGTTTCAGCGCTCTACATAGTCATTTCTTGACTCCCGACACTGTCTACCGGACGGCTAAAGTAGAACAGTAAAACGGAATCGCGATTTTGTGTTTGTCTTTTTTACATTTATTCACGTCCTATCTATCTTTAATCGATGTAGTTTAGTTGTTAACAGTCTAATTGTGTTATTCTAGCCCCTTGAAGCACTAAGATATTACTTTCCACGACTTTGTTACATGAATTTCATGTGTGTTATATGACACATTGTATTTGTACCTCCTAAAAATGAGTGACCTTTTGTGATAATATGTAACTTATTTATAATAATAACAAACACATTACTTGCAGGTTGTACTGTTTACATGGACAAGTACTTTACATCCATTGAGCTGCTGGACTGTCTCCACTCTAAGCGAGGCTGTCAGGCAACTGAAACAATAGAACTTAGCAGAATTACAAGGGAGAGTAAGCTCCGGCCTGACAACGAAATGATAAATACAGGCCGTGGTCGCCGGCCGCGGTGGCCGAGGTGATTGAGGCGCTCCAGTCACGATCAGCACGGCCACTACGGTCGGGGGTTCGAATCCCCCCTCGGGCATGGATATTTGTGCCGTCCTAGTTCGTAAGTAGTTCATAAATAGTTTAGGGACTGATGACCCCGTAGTTAAGTCCCATAGACTTTTTTGGAAAAAAAAAAAAAAAAAAAAAAAAAAACAGGCCGTGGTCCAATAGACCAATCCGTACGAGGAGATGGACAGATTTCTATTGTCAAGTAGTATGAAAACAAACCAGTAGTCCTTGTATCAACTTCAGAAGGTAAATTACCTGTGGGGCAATGCACGTGGTGGTAAAAGAAGATAGGTATTATATCAACATCAACAGACCTCATATCATTGAAACATACAATGAAAAAATGAGAGGTGTTGATTTATTAGATCGTATCATTGTAGCATACAGGCAAACTGCAGAAACTGGGAAGTGGACAGTTGTTGATTTTGTATGTGGTGCTTCATGGACTGAATACAGACAGGATCCCACTGCTCTGAAATTGAAGAGCAGAGGAGTAATGGATTACCTGAAGTTCAAGATTCAGATGTCCGAGTGGCTGTTCCATGTGCAAGAAGTAGAACATGATAACATAGGAGAGAATAGTGGAGAAAATATTGATACAGTATCCAGCCCTCCCCACAAAAAATAAAAATAAAAAAAAGACCTGTGCTACGACCAAGTCAAACAAAAAGGAAGAGAGGAGCATTACACATACTGGAAATTGTCAATGATGACATGACGTCGTTGCACATTTCCAGGCTGCAAAAGTGTAAGAGCGGGAGTTTACTGCAAGGAGTGTCATACTCATGTCCACTTGTGAAGGAAAGAAACTGTTTCAAAGCTTACCATACGATGTAAGCAACAAGTTCTCTGTGCCACACATCAATGTTTTTGTTAATGTAGAATCTGATTTTGTATGTAACATTATGTAAATGAATAATTTCATTGTTCTTGTTTGCTTTTCATTGAAAGTTTACAAAAATATAAAATAATTGTATTACACAACTTCAGTTTTAGAATTTGTTTCCCCTCAGAGTAAGGTGTGTCGTACACGACTGATCGGTTTTTCGTAAATGTATCCAATAACTTTTGAAAAAAAGTACATTTTCTTAACCTTATGGGGGAGGTGAATCTGTTATACGAGGTACGTCCAGAAAGTAAGTTCCGTTTGGTTATATAAAACAAACGTGTACAGATACATAAAAAATATTTATTGTACAAAAATCTACAACTTTTAAACTACTTTTCTACATAGCTGCCGAAATTTTGTAGGCACTTGTCATAGCGTGGCACAAGTTTCTGTATGCCTTCTTCATAGAAGGTTGCCGCCTGTGTATTCAGCCATGTGGTAGCATGTTCTTTCAGCTCGTCATCGTTGAAGTGTTGGCAGGACAAATTTTAGGTGTAAGAAGAGGATTTCCATCAAAAGGTGGTGTTTGTTTCCACGATAGTGCCCGACCTTATGTGGCGAATGTGACCAAACAACTGTTACGGGAATTTCATTGGGACGTGTTTGATCATCATCCGTACAGCCCGGGCCTCGCTCCTAGCCACTTTCACCTCTTCTTACACCTAAAAAATGTGTCCTTGGTGGTCAACATTTCAACGATTATGATGAGATGCAAGAACATGCTATCACATGGCTGAATACACAGGCGGCAACCTTCTATGAAGAAGGCATACAGAAACTTGTGCCGCGGTATGACAAGTGCCTACAAAATTTCGGCAGCTATGTAGAAAAGTAGTTTAACAGTTGTAGATTTTTGTACAATAAATGTTTTTTTTCTGTATCTGTACACGTTTGTTTTATATAACCAAACGGAACTTACTTTCTGGACGTACCTCGTAGAAATAATAGATGGATACCAAATTTTTCTGGTAGTGAATTGGAAGAGGTTAAGTTGTTCGTAATTGTTAACTCGAGCATCCGCAACGCGTTTCCTTAGCTCCTTACACCTGCAAATTTGCTTGGGTCCCATTGTCTGAGATCAACAGGTGTCGCATCTGCGAGGTATCGGCGACACGTGTTTCCGGCAATACTCGCGCCAAGATAAGGCCGTCGGCGCCGGGCCAAGCGGGCAGCAGATGTGAGACACCTGCAGATATCTTGCGCCTGATAGCGCCTTCACTTGTTAACTGGGCCCGCCAGTTCGGCAGCCGTCCAGTCGACCGGGAGACGCGGCGCGGGCCAGGTGAGACTCCGCCTCCTATTCTCTTCTGTTTTCTGTTATCCTCGCTATCTAGAAACAAACCGCCACTTGTCTTTAGGCCAGGCGCAAATTGAGACGCGTATAGCACTCGCGCAGTGCAGTGGCGCAGCTCGCGTTTTTGTGACCAGCGTGTTCTAATGGGGCCGCGCAAACTGGCAGCAGTACGTCGCTGACGCGACCTGCGCTGCGTGGCGTTGTGGCCGAGACACAGTTTCCTGCGGCAGAGCGACGCTCGCACCGTGGGAAAGGCGATGCCGGGTAGGGGGAAGCCGTCTGCCATCTGTTCCCTTCGACAACCTGCGCACGGAAGTTTCTCATCCAGTAGTGTTTCGATTTTCGCCACATAACCTGTCGATATTTTTGTTACTGTTTTCCAGTTATTTATGTCGGTATAGTTTTGCTGCTTTCTTCACTGTTGGCCAATGCTTAAAAAGTCAAATGTATGTTAATTAAAATATTTTTCGATTGATATCTTCTTCTCACAGAGCACACCTGGCTACCTATCATATACCTGCGAGGCATAATTCTCAGTTACAGTACACTGACCATCGTGTTTTGTAGTGGATCAACTGCTTACTTCTCGTAATGATAGAATAAAAGTTAATAGAGGCAGTGAGAGAGCATAGGGAACTATACAATCCAAAACTTGCAGACTATATGAAGATAAACCTTAAGTATCGGATTAGGAGTGATACTGCACACGACTTGAATTTTAAAGATGGTAAGCACCACTTAACTAATAGTTAATATTTATTTCACATTATTTTGATTATACATATCACCAAAGTGTAATGCTCATGAGCACATCACCTTTAAATCACAATATTCATTCAGTCATCGAATGTAGCTATATTGTCAATAATTGATAAGCATAACTGATTGATGTTGCCATGGAACTGCTCCAGAAGTGTTGAAATGTGCAGTGAAATTATTCCTCACTTTGAAAGCAGCTGATGAAGTCCTCATCCTGTTTCCATCCACACGAAGTAACTGAATTGGCGGCAGCTGTTCTCTGTCACTTAACTCATCAACAACCACTACAGATGACCGAAATAGTTGTGTAAAACGCAAGCTGCTTTCACAATACCCATTACTGTGTCCACTTTGGTTTCAAATGGTTTCCTGAACACACGGAACCGTGGTGAAAGTATGCCGAAAGCACACTCCATGGTTTGTCGTGCTCTAGAAATCCTGGCATTGAAGGCCTGGTGTTCATAATTGTCTGTAACTTGTCTCTTTGGATATGGTCTCATAATATTTTCCGTTAATGGAAAAGCTTCATCTCCAATAAACACGTAAGGCATAGGGTCAGAAATTGTAGGTATCATTTCAGGAGCGGAAAGTAATAATGTGTCCTTCCTCATTTTCTTGGCCATCACTGATCTGCTTGGTAATTTCAAACTGACCACACCATTTCCTTTCACTCAAAATATATTTGTTCGGAGATTTTAACTTTTTATTTCTTAGTGACGCAAGAAAAGCTTCGTCCTCGGCGTTGGTATCCGAGTCAGATTCGGACTCTGCTGTAACTACAACAAGTGCTTTACCTGCGAATCACACACACAGTCCGACTGGCGAGTAACCATCGTCTGGTAGGGCGCGCCACTCCGCCTGACCGTCGCTCTCGCCCGCGCCCCAGTGTGCGCTGGTCCGGCGCAGCGCGTGTGGAAGGCGCGTGTAGCGCTGAAGAGTCACGGCACTGCGCGACTGCTATACAAGTCTCAATTTGCGCCTAGCCTAATAGACGCCAAAACAATGAAACATTACTATGTTCCCATGTAATGTCCATATAGAAACCGTGAATTACTAAACTAGTTTGATTTGGACAAGTATGCCGTGACGATTTTTTTATGATGATTCTGAGGTACAGCAGCAGTAGTGTCGCAGTGTATGAAAAATGTCGTGTGCGAGACGTTTACATAGATGTCATGAACTTGTGGATGTTTCTTTGTGCTTGCAAAATCCTTTGTGTTATTGTGTGTATGAAGGAGACGGTGCTTAAACCTGCCGTGTTCTGCAAAAGTCAGGACATGTTACGGGTAGCTTATGCTTTCTCACGCAGCGCACTGAAAGTACACGCCACACTGGTAATCGAGCCTGGACTTCTGACAGTTTACCCAGCAACAAGGTCATACATGCTCCCATCAAGATCTGCCTGCAGCTCAAGTAGTCCAGTACCAACGAATTTTGATGTGTCGCAGGTATGTTGTGTGGTAACTCCTCCAGACCACCAAGCTAAAAGGATTTGTTCCAATTCGCCTTGGTTTCCACGAAAATCGCACTCAAAGTCCAGCGCGGAACATCTATACTTGTAGTGAGTCATCAAGAGCCGGTGAGCCAGCGTGGTATAATTAGCAAGGTGTTCGACTCGAGTTCAAATCCTGCTCGGATTATTATTATTATTATTATTTTAATTAATTTATTTTTTAATTAATTTATTTATTTTATTTTTTACACTTGTCCGGAGATTTACTGTGTATAATTATTTCCCTTATTTCTTATTGCAAAGTTACAGTTATATTAGGTAATTACATTGAACGATATCCTACGAATGACTACCCGCCTGGCAGCAGCATAATAATCCGCTGGGACGCGTCAAGTGGGCACACACTGCATTCGACGGTGTAACAACAGTGGGGCCGGGGACTGTAAACGCAGTTAGCAACTGCCGCACAAATATCACAGCTGATAACTACAGACGGTTTACTGAACTTTCAATCGCCGTAAAACTATGCTTCGAAACAACGAATAAAATAAAATAACCGTGCGCAATGCATAACATATTGAGCAATTAACATAAGCTATTATCACCACCAATTACTCAAGCATTAACATAAGAGCGACTATTAAAGCACATAATTATGCACAATCAATCGTCGAACAAGTGAAAAAACTTCGTTCCAAGCAGGATTTGAACTCGGGTCTAGCGACAGGGTAGCACCTTGCTAATTACACCACGCTGGCTCACGTGCTCCTGATGACTCAGTACAGGTATAGCTGTTACGCTGGACTTTGATAGCGATTTTCGTGGAAACCATGGCGCATTGGAACATCCTTTTAGCTTGGTGGTCTGGAAGAGTTCCCGCACAATATACCTGCGACTCATCAAAATTCGTTGGTACCATACTTGGTGTTCCCCTTGTGGGTAGTGCGCAAGTTCGTATCGTTCTTGTTTTGCACGTTGTTATTCCGCTTCCTATGAGGTCGTCATTATTTATTTGTAGTTCACTGTTGCATATAATCATTTTGTCATTTGGAGATAAGCTGTGGACGCTAGAAAATGAAGTGTCAAGTGAAGAAATCAGAACATGTACGACATACTATGCTGTTAGAGGTCAAGAGAGGGATGGCAGCAGCAGAATTAGCCAGAAACATTTGCACCGTGTGTGTGGATAATGCTTCTGGACAGAGCATGACAAGAAAAAGGTTTTCTCGTGACTCACCACGTTGAGAAAGACCTTCGTGGATTGATGAAGATTGTTTACACACATTAGCTCACAATGGTCTACGTCGTTGTACTCAAGAAGTGACAGATGTGATGAACTATGATCAACACACCACATTACTACATTTGCACGCAAAGTTCAAATGTGGGTTTACAGTTACCGCATGTTCAAATATCATCGGGTGGCTAGACAAGCATCTGTGCTTGTTATTCATCAATACGCACGCGAACAACACCGACTATTCCTGTCATGTGTGTTTCCTAACGGTGTCTTGTATGTTAGTATAAGGAAAAGAAATGAATTGTTGAGTCTAAACATAGTATCACTCCCCGCACAAAGACATTCGCGCATCCCCAACGGAGAATGTTACGGATCTTGTGTAAAAATAATGGTGTAGTATACTACGGATTGCTTGACCGAAGTGTAACTATCACTGCTGATAGTTATTGTGAACTGCGATGTCTTGCAGACGCAATCCAAGGACAACGGCCAGATAGACTGCGTGAAGCAATGGTACTCAACGCAAAAGCCTGTCCGCATACCGTGCAGGAGTTGTATTGGGAAGGCTTTCTGCACCCATCTTGTTACCTGACGTTGCGCCCTGATATTTTCACCTTTTCCGCTCTCTATCGAGGAACTTCATTTCCTGATCAACATTTCCTCCTAATATTGCTCGACGAGTTTTCGCCACGAAACCACGTGACTTATACATTGCTCGACGAGTTTTCGCCACGAAACCACGTAATTTATACAATCACGGAATCAAAAAGTTACTCCAAGGCTGGCAGACTGTTGAAAATAGAGAAGGAGAATATGTTATTGATGACTATGTAACATTTATCTGTTGTGTTTATTAAATATATGCAGAAACTCTTCGAACTTATTCACTTATAATTTACCCCAATCCTCTGTGTGATTAGCTCCTCTGTATGGAAATAGGGGAGTTCAATAATTGGTTAGACAAAGAGGATCTAGAGCCTGGAACGGAACTCAAGGGTCGACTCATATCTTTGTAGACCTTCTAGTCCCTGTTACCTCCCGTCCTTGAGAGTGGACCAACGAGATTACCAATTAGGAAGTTAGTGCCGGGGCTGACTTTTCATTTATGACTAACGGAAACCTCATCAAAACTTTACAAAAAATCGGGCTATCCGTCCTCTTGAAATTTATTTCAATGGTAACTCTGTCCACGTCAAAAATATGGAATATTTAAGAAATGGAAGTTGAGCTGGAAATGTACTTTTGTTTCTCATGTTTAGCTTCACGCGTTTCGATAATTTATGATAGTTGTCAAATACTTCTGTTTAGATTTTTTTATGTGTTAGAATTTGTTTTTTTATGCCTTTCTTGCACTGCATTGGTCTATTTTTAACTTTATGAGATGGTGTGCTTCTTCCATCACGCAGAATACCTCACACATGCAAATCGCGTCACATTGTTATTTTTAAATGAAAATGTCGTTGGATTTTTAAAATAGTTAAAGTGATGGTTTCATTTATGTGATATACTGCGTAATTGAGGTGGTACAGTTTCCTAAAACTTAAAATAGACGACTGCAGCGCATTAAATGCAGAAAAACACGCGTTTAAACATCATGCCAAATATAAATCAAAAGTTTTGAGAAATTGAGTAAACACTGTATACATGTCTTGCTACACTTGAAATAATACGTTAACTAGTGAAACATTTCATTATTTTTAAATGGTGAATGCCACAGTGCAAACTTTTCAGAAACATGGATTATTGTGAATGAAATTAAAAAATGAGAAGCTAAACGTTACTACAATTAAGTTTACGATCTACCAAAGATAACCTCGACCAGAGAGTAGACTTAGTTTTCATTTATAATACCCTTGTGGGTGCAACAGCAGTTTCGAGATGCAGTCTACATCAACTGTTGCAAAACGCTGTGTTCAGACACAGTATCACCTTAAGTGCAGGATATATTAAAATTAAGCGGTAGTTTCCTTTTCTTTACTGTCATTTCATTCGCCCCTGCAAGGAAGGAGATGTGACCGCTCTTCCGCCTGCAAGCGACGTCAGGCTGCATAAACAAATGTCATCATTGGGCGTAGACGTTGCTACCGCAACACGGACCGTCATAATGACGTCATTTATCAAGTCATATTCCGTCAGAGACTCAGACTTAGCTCCTAGAGGTAATGATGTAGTAAATATGTAGCTTTGATTTTATCCGAATTTTACGCAGTTAAATTAACAGAGAAACTTTTATATTGCACTTTTTTTAATGTCGCCATTACAGATATGATGGTGGCGGTGGATATCGTACGACCGAATTCCTTCTTTTACTCGTTTCATTTGACTGGTGCGTGTATTTTGTCCTTTCCGTTACATTTGCTGAATGGTTATCGCACAATTTGTAAGTTTGGCCCAACTACAATTCGGAAGCAGATATTTGTTGCAGTATAAGGGAGTAATTATCATGCTTCCTATCAACGTTAAGATTTTTGGAAAAAGGACCTGTTCTGTGGGTTTCATGAATGGAAGAGATTTGTTTCATATCAAAGTTGCAGTTAAAATTTCTTGCCCGACCTGATAGCAACTCGATTTTCTGCCGTTCGAACTTCTTCGCATTAGCTCAATTCACAATGTGCCACATTCATTTCTAATTTTTACTTTTGTTCGCATTTTTGTAGAACCAATGTCTTTTTTACAGTTCTTAAGTAGAAAAAAACATAATACGTCTTTTAATATTTGTGCAACATCGGCTGAAATATGGTTAGCTTCACCGTCATAAAATAGTAACAGAATACCAACTAAACGAATATAGTTCTTAAAAATTTTCTTATCATAGTTACTGAAAATATTTAAATCTATACATATTATAAAAATGTATGCATGCTCCATATCTCCTCCTAAACTACTGGTACGGTTTCAACTAAACTTTGTACACATATTCCTTTCAGACAACAATTTCTGTTGGGTTAATAACCACATACGATATGTTCTTCAGGATATATGAGGTCATTAACAACGACGTTCGCGGTTATGTGGTATGTCATGTGACAATATCGCATATATACTAAACTAATGGACCGATTTCTACCAAATGTGGAGCAAATATTCTTCACCTACAGAAACCAATGGCTATTGGGGTACAAACTATCTACGAGATATAATTCATGGAATATCACAAACGATAAAACTTTCCCCGCCATCCGATGAGTGGATAAAGATAATTTATGCACCTACTATTATCCACTATTTGAGAATGAGAACACATTGCTACTTGCAACGTCCATCTTCAATCGCAACACTTTCCGCAGTCAGATTCCTTATATTCCACTATAGGAATCCAAAAAATTAACGCGCGGAAATAACGTAACTTTTAAATGATTATCCCACAAATTACGATGATTTATCTTCAGTTACATTTCCTGCGTGCGTCTCATTTCTTACTTCCAGTACATTCAAAGTTTAGTCTTCATCTTGTCACGAATTCAACTACTTCTTATTTCCGATCGAATAATACTTTCATAAAGCACCATAACATGTTCTGAATAACGTATTTTAAATGTGTAGAACAATCCATTCATAAGTTCTCATATATGGCTCGGCCCTCATTTTTGCATGACAGTCACTCCGCAATAGGCCCAGGGAATACAGGATGAAGATGTCGAGTTATGGCGTCGAAATGTCTACCGAACATGCGGTCCACCGGCAACGAGTCTCTTTCATGGAGAACCTTTGACTTCTATTACCAATTTTTTTTATTAATGCAATTTTTTATTTAGACATTTTATCTTTATTCAAGTTTTTTTTATTTATTCAATAGAAACTCATTTTCTCCTAATTTCCGACTATAATTCACCATCTGACATCGAGTCAATTTATTGCAGTCTTTCGCAAGTTCTTAGATACTCCCAGTTCATATGGTTCGGCATACAACACACTTCGGTGAGGGGAAGATTCCAGTTCTGTGCAGGTCTTCCGCAACGCAGTCGTAGCGAGTAATTTTTCGAAATTCTGCTACGATTTCCCTTCGTGGGCAGTATAAGCAATGTTTTCCTTTCCCTTGTATCTTCATATGGTCATAAGACTTCTTCTTGAATTTAGTATTATTTTAATTGAAATTTAGGAAATTTTTGGGCAACTTCTTACAGATACCTTCGTTTCTTTTTTAGATGAAAAGTCTTGTCATTTCACTCACAAGGATTCCTGTACATGATGGTATCAACTGAAAAGCTATTTCAGCTTCGGTAATTGAGAAATTGAATGAAGAGTAACAATGCATGAACAATGAGAATGAATGAATCGTAACAAGACAGCGGCATCCATATATTTTTCCCCGGCAATCTAAATTAGAACGTCTGTTTTTGAATGAACAGGAACGTAGGCTACATCTAGTATCGCTTGGAAGCTTCTACGCCACGGGTGCTCCTTCTTCATCATTGTCGTGTATTATTCCTTCAGCTTCAAACCGAAATACCGTTTCTTATCCCGGTTTCCTGTAGAATTCGCTAATGGTGTGCGGAAAGAACGATTATTATCGGAAACTTCAAATGAACGGCCCTAATTTTGCCACCGTGGCGTGCAAAGCTCAAAAACGAAAGTAACTTTCGAGTAATGTGTCCCTTCCAAGTAATATAACTCGATGAGACCAGAACCATGTCTTTTTGCTTCTGCCTTCTACTGAACCAATAGCTGAAGTACTTCGACAACTGTAATGTGTATTCGATAGAAGTCTCTGATTTAAATAACTTAACTCCCGCGCAAAAATTCCTTACAGTTATAGTTGATTTGGAGTTCATGCACAATAGCGTCGTTTTGTAGTATGAAAACAAACACTTGTGTGAGTGTGAATTTTCAGGGTAACTGTGCCCATGACGAAAATACATGCGAAAATAATAGTAGGGCGCATTTGCTCATTACAACCAGGTTTATTTACAAAGGAAAATTAACGATACGACAAGCCCTTGAAATGTTTGCAGAACCAAAGACCACTCTCCAAACGCCATAAAGCAATCTTGGTAAGACCGTAACCAGAGCATCATCTTCGAAGTAAAATAAATTAATAATTAGGTTTTATTTTCGTCAGGATAAGTGTATTACGATATTTAGGCATTTCAAAATTTCAATTTAGAAGTAAAAAATAATAAAAATAAATTAACAAACCTCAAAAGAAAGGATGCAATGACGCGCTATTTTCACTATCATATAATAAAAAACTAATAAAAAATAGGGCGACATTGCATCCTTTCCTTTGAGGTTTGTTGATTTATCTTTATTATTTTTTACTTCTAAATTGAAATTTTGAAATGCCTAAATATCGCAATACACATTTTTATGTGCACGACAAAAATATCTAGTTATTAATTTATTTTACTTCGAAGATAATGTTCTGGTTCACAGTATTACCAAGAGTGCTATTACAGGGTTTTCCTTTAACACCAAAGGGCTTGAGACTGTTAATGAAATAATTCTTGGATGCGGATGCGACTACTGTGCCCATTTTCAAAGAAAATTTGTTTGGAGAAGAGTGGGTTGGGGGACGAGTCTAAGATAATTTAGAGGAAGGTTCTGCAATATTGCAGTGTTAATTTCAGGTGGCAGAAAATACTGTAGGCGTGCATATCTTTGTATTTTCACAACATTTCGTTTGTGACACATGTTCTCCCATTTCTATGGAAACTTCGGCTACTATTACAAATTTTATAAAGAAAAGAAAACGGGACGCAAAATTCATCATTCTTCTTCCATTGTATACAACATACCACAGAGAATGGACCCTAATTTGGACAGAATGTTAAGTTGTCGTCTCAGAACCAAAAAGTTTGTTTTATATTAACTCTTAAGTTTTTAGAAAAGTAAGAAACAGAGGCAAAGTACAGTATGTAGACAAAAGGTGGACGCGATTTGTAGTAATATATGAAGAATAACAACTATTATTTTCCTTATAAGCTCTTTTTAAAATTTTTAAAAAAAGATTATGTTTAATGCTCATCATGGAAATCTCGAATCTAAACGGGCGAATCGTCCCCCCCCCCCCTGAATTTTACTAACAGATATACCTCCTAGCCGAGTACAAAGCAACATTAAGATGCCTGAAGATGGCCTCAAGATCTAACCAAAAATGTTCAAATGTCTGTAAATCTATCAGACCAAACTGCGTGGTCATCAGTCCGTAGCTTACAAACTACTTAAACTAACCTACGGACAAACACACACACACACCCATGCCCCAGGGAGGACTCGAACCTCCGCAGCGAGGTGCTTTAGACCGCTCGGCTACTCCACCGCGGCAAGATCTAACCGCCTGCAAATAAAGCCACTGGCGTTTGAAACGTTTTTCAGCAAGTTTAGAATTTCTCAGTGAAGTCAGAGCCTAGTTCAAATGTTCAAATGTTTGTATAGCTTATGGGACTTAACTACGGGATAATCAGTCTCTAAACTTACAAACTACTTATGAACCCCCGACCGTAGTGGCCGTGCAGATCGTGACTGGCGCACCGCTGTCCCCTCGGCCACCGCGTCCGGCCAGAGCCTAGTAAGAGTAGGCAAAAAATGTATAATACCTGTTTATTACTTCTACTGAGAACCGTTGCAGTTTTGATAACATCACTTCCTGAAAGTGCTTTGAACAGGCACGGGAATTTGCTGACGTAGTACTGAGCTGAGCGAATTGGAGTCACGCCACCTCACGCAGCGTTCCCGGTAAATTACACGTCACTGCTCAGTTTACTTTTAGGAGACCTTGCTTACAAGGGAAACTCTCCGTCTCCCCAGGATTTAGTCGTAAGATGGCGCAAAACTGAACATAGGTCAAGCTTGACAACATGAAGGAGGATTACGGAACTATGAAAAGAGAAGCGAAACAGAGACAATTAACGGTGCTAGAGGAAGATATGCAACATCGTGCAAATGCCATGCAGCAATGCGTTGAGGTAATGTGGGCATGGTTAGAGGCTGTGTAGCGACAGATCTGTGTTGAAAGCCCCATTCTGCTCTTCATATTTATTGGTCCACTTTAGGTTACGGTAGTAACACTAAAAGTGGGCCTTTGCGATCGTCTTTTGACAGCTCGAAATTTAAATGAAAATAACGGCTTAACTATTCATTCATCTGACACGAAAATTGAATAACCGAATTTGTATAGGAGAAAATTCTCCCCAACTTTGCTTTCTCTCTCTCTCTCTCTCTCTCTCTCTCTCTCTCTCTCTCTCTCTCTCTCTTTTTCATATCTCGTATCGTTTGAGACATATTTGCAAAAATAAGGGAGATTTGACACCCTCCATTGAATTAACGAAAACCAGCCGTTCCGAGATGTCACATGACATTCCTCGCGTATTTGATGATTTTCTTATTGTAACTTACACGTTGTCATTTCAAAGCAACGGCACACTGAGAAATTAACCAAAACACATCGTTCTTCGTACGATAAATGATAATCTAATGTCTACAAATGCCATATTAATATCAGTTAACAATGGCTATCAATAGTATGAGATTAAAGACCACCTGTTTTGATTTATAGCCGTAGCGTTTTAAATCAAGACTGAGAAGTAAATGAAGTATATTACGTGGTACATGCATTATCAAAACATGAAGGAGTCTAAACAAAATTAGTTGTTCCAAGTCAACATATTGAGTGCAGGGACAAGTATTTTCAGACTTCATAGAGACTGATTTGTATTGTAATTATAAGTTTATCAAAAAAGAATGATTTGTATTGTAATTATAAATTTATCAAAACTGTAAAGGTTATATATGTAAACCAATAAAGTTGATTGTATAAAAAAAATAGCGTAGTGGGCAAGGTGCTGGACTGTGACGCGAAAGGTCGGTGGTTCGAAACCCGCCACTACCTAATTTTTTTTCCTAAAAGGATTTCAGACAGTCTTATTAATTAATTAATTATTATTTTGGTCCAAAATGTTTACAAAACTTATAAAACTACAAATCTAAAGTGGGCCATAAAACACGTCAGAGCGATTTCTTTTTTTTTTTTTTTTTTTTTTTTTTTTTTTTTTTTTTTTTTTTTTTTAATCACAAAATTGTGAGCTGTTTTTCCGGTCATTCACGCCTCTGTTACTCTATTTTTCAGCCTTGACAATTATTATCATACTGTACATTAGTTACAGAATATGAGTTATGTGGTCACAATATATTACCGTCGCAAATAAATGTGACTTCAAAAATGTTAAAAAAAACTATATTTTGACAGATCACTGGGATAACTGTGTGATTGTGAAATGGTTGCGTTCATGTGTTGCAGCTTATGCGACAAACTGTTATGTTTATCATTTATTTGGGAGTAATCACATTCACATTCATACGAACACCTAAATCGTGCGAGAAGATGTATCTCACTGACCAAGCGCACAAGTTTGTCGCGTCGATAAGAGATTCTTATCATACGATGCACATACCGTCACCAGTGTCGTGTTTGATATTCCATACATGTTTTTAGGCGGAGAATTCGGTTGACTTGTCGCCTTGTCAACAATTACTTGCGGCTTCCATTCGCGACATTTCCAAATGTTCAAATGTTTGTAAATCTATCGGACCAAACTGCGTGGTCATCAGTCCGTAGCTTACAAACTACTTAAACCTAGGTAAACTAACCTAAGGACAACACACACACCCATGCCCCATGGAGGACTCGAACCTCCACGGCGAGCAACCGCGCGCTCCGCAGCGAGACGCTTTAGACCGCTCGGTTACTCCACCGCGACTCGACACTTCCTTTCAGTTCATAATAGAGCTGTTGTTCTGCACGGACATAACACCAGAACACAGACACAAAATTGAATACAGCAGATAGACACAAATATGACCGGACGGAACAGCTCTTAAATTTCTGATAAAGAGGAAATTAAAATATTGAACATGAGGCTACTTCGATCACGTATCTACCACCGCACAATCTAACGCCGTGTCACCACAACTACGACGACATGCAACTACCGACTTCGTCAATGTTACACACTTCCTCAATGTTCACTGTTTCAATTTTGCTTCTTTTCTTACGGTTCCGAATAGCTTATCCCTGTTTTTATGTTCAATGACGGGCTTTGCACTACTCCAATTTACCACTAAATCTAAGGAAGTGCGTTGAAGAGCTCCCCTTGTTTGAGAAACGAAAAAGGATATCACTTTCTGGTGAACGTCCTGTGATAATCAGTCTCTCGAAGTTTCAGCTTCGGAAATTCAGAAAAGGGGGGATTTTATTTCATTTAAGCAAGCATTTAGAAGTTTTTGTAAGGATTCTATTACCTGTATAGCAGAAATTAAATTACAAAATATAACAAACTTTTTGTGATCTTTAAAACTGAGTAAAACTTGCTTTAACGCCTAGTATGTTGCCTCCCATTCTCCATCAAAATGGAAATGAGACAGTCCGACAGACTTGTAAAAAGCAAATGATTTCACTATACACTCCAGCAACAGTAACACTACCGATCTTTCAAGGATCCATCTGTATATACGAGGCGCGTCCAGAAATTAAGTTCCATTTCAATTTATCTCCGCTGCAGCGCTGCGATTACAGTTCCGCACATGCGCTGTAGACGATGTGTAAAAGGAGAAGAACGTGCGCCATTTGGATATCGCTGTCAGTTACATACGTTTTGTTGTGCATGTTTTAAATGTCGCGTTGATTGAAAATCCCGCCGCCTGTGAAATCAGGTCGGTGATTCGGTTTCTGAATGCGAGGAAAGTGAATCCAAGTGAAATTTATCGGCAAATTTGCGATGTTTACGGACCAAATGCGATGAGTGATTCGATGGTGAGAAGATGGGTCCGACAGTTCAATGGCGGGCGTATTGATGTGCACGATGAAGAACGAAGTGGGCGTCCACCTTTGGTAACAGAAGAACTGGTTCACGCGATTGATGACAAGATCCAGGAAAACCATAAGTTTATAATTAGTGCTCTCGCTATGGACTTCCCCCAAATTTCACGATCACTGATGCATGGTTGAAGACACAGGCGGCAGATATCTATGAAGAAGGTATACAAAACCTGGTGCCAAGCTATTACAAATGCCTGCAAAATTTCGGCAGTTATGTGGAAAAGTAGTTTAAGAGTTGTAGAATTTGGGCAATAAAAATTTCTTCGTATCTGTGTACAATTTCATTTTATTACCAAACGGAACTTACTTACTGGACTCGCCTCGTATATGTAATCATTCTGTTTGTTTCTACTTAGTGTTTATAGTTTCTAAAGCCGTTTTTGTAAGTAATTCTTTATTCTCTTCAGTTGAGGGCTGAATTTGACTGAGCATTCGTTATTGAAGACTACATATTGGTGGGACGAAATCGTCTTTACTCACTGGTGAACAGTGGTACTTTCTTAATACATCGCTGCAATGGAGAAAACCTTTTTGTGTTCTCAGAAGGCTAGCATTACGCTAGTAATTGTTCTATTATGCCTCATTCGGCAATCTGATTAATTTTTCGTATTGGTTTAGTGCCAGGCACATAATTTACGATGTTACACGTGGAATTCCTGTAGCTGCTTGAAGAGCTGAAATCTGTCTTGCTTTTACTGCTCCTGTAATAAATGGCAGATTGATTATGGAGAACCTCTAATTTAGTTGCATTCGTCAAGTGATACTTCACATACATACACTACGCTCGTTTTATATAAACAACATAAGTAGAATTTAGTAGTTTCCTGGAACTACCACACCTTTTCTCTGCTTAATTATTAAGGATGTCCACCTTTATCTTTACTTATTAACAGTATTTACCGACGTCGTTTTGCGGTCCAAGGAGAGACTATACTGGGAATTGAAAGAGATAGCGAGAAAACTTGGAAGATTGTCTTTTCGGCGTTAATTGCCAATCAAATTCATTTTGAGTAGTTTGCTGATATATGCAGGGCTTCATTAATTTTTTCCGGAAGTTGAACTATTTTTCTCTTTGGCACTGTGCTCCACATGACTAAATCGTCAGCATAAAGAACTCTTTTAATGCCCACGACTTTTTGTATCTGTCTTTGTAAGTCATTAATCGTGATATTAAAAAAGTTGAACTGATAACAGCTCCTTGAGGTACTCCAGTTTTCAGTAGTTTATAACCTGACACCACATGATTGACCCTTTTAGTACACTGTCGCCAGGGGGGGGGGGGGAATAAATACAATCGTATTAGTACTGAACTTGGATTGCTAGTTGAAAAGTATGACTGCAGCGGTCATTGTCGACTTGAGATTAAGACAAATTTCATAGCAAGACAAATGCGTAGGTAAGCAGTAATCACATCCTATAACACCACTTTGTGCAACCAATTTTCTGTCTGATTACATAATATTATTACATAACACGTAATTAACGAAATATTCAGAGCAATGATATCTGGAGTAAACACATTATTGGTTGCAAAAGAAACTCTTATTTAACAACTTTTTTCGCATTCGTAAAACATGTTCAGATCGCCGTATCTTAAATAGATTTTCGTTTAGATTTTTTTTAAAGGCCTCTGAGCTACAATGAAACATGCGTTAGCTCAGTTAAACCAGCAAACAGCCTCATGAAATGGAAGATTTGTACAACTTTTCAGTCATTTTCTTGTGTTTAGCCCATTTTGATCTGCCTACAAAGGCAGATCAAAATGGGCTAAGTAGCGTACGGTATCTTTCCTCGTGGTGTATATTGTACACAAAGCTCTAAGAAAGTTAAATGTAAATCAATACGAGCAAAACACTCATGCTGCTGCATAGAAGTCTCATGGACTTACTAAGAAATATAAACTATCTGATCGTACATTTTTCCCGAGTAATAAATCACGCACAGTTAAAGGCATACATCTCTTTGCTCTAGAGGCACAGAGAACTTGCATGTTTACTTGGAGACAAGTAAAAGTATTGTATGAGAAAAGATTTCCCTTTGTACAGTGAATTAGGCGGCGTTATGACCTCCCAAACACAAACCAAAAGAAGTGTTTCGAGCAGAGGTTCGCACAGACGAAAAGTGACGTCATTTTCCACACTTATTTCATTTCACAACACAGTTCAGTCGTGTCTACTTTATAAGGTAGTTTACAGGTGTTACAGTGGCGTTATAAGGGGGGGGGGGGGGCTTTTTTTTGTCAGTTCGTCTGAAAATGCCATAACCAAAGCATGGATCGGAAAATTCATGCATCATTTTGGGATACGATGCCACAAAATATTTACTCTTGCCCCCCCTCTCCCCTCCCCCCCCCCGGGTGATCAAAAAGTCAGTATAAATTTGAAAACTTAATAAATCACGGAATAACGTAGATAGAGAGGTAATAGTTGACACACTTGCTTGGAATGACATGGGGGTTTTATTAGAACCAAAAAACAAACGAAGTTCAAAAAATTTCCGACAGATTGCGCTGGACAGCAAAACGTCAGTGACTATGCATGAAAATCGTGAACTGTGTCTCCATGCAAACATGCAAGTTCCCTGTGCCTCTAGAGCAGAGAGATGTAATGAGAGAGAGAAACAGATGCACCAGCAGTCGCAGCATGTTGTCGTTGTCTGAAAAGGTGCTTTTAGTGAAGCTGTATTATCAGAATGGGGAATGTGCTAGTTCAGCGTTACGATCCTATCGCCATAGGAAGGGGATTCGAACGGGTAAAGGTCCGTTGACAAATGCAGCTGTGGCGAGAATGATTTCTAAGTTCGAAGCCACGGGTTGTTTAGAAGATAGACCGTGTAGTGGCCGACCGAGCACAAGGCGTAATGCTGCTGAGACAGTTCAGGAAAAAAATGGAGACTAGTGGGTTCGTCTATGCGCGTGAAAGCGCTCGTGCAGTCGCACGTCGCACCGGCATTCCGTACACTACTGTTTGGTTGGCACTTAGGCGTTCCCTCTGTTGCTATCCTTACAAAATCCATCGGCATCATGAACTATTACCTGGCGATTTATTGAAGCGGGGAGCATCAGCGGTTCGGGCGTTTCAAAAGATGGCGGAAGATGACAATTGGTTGAGTAACGTATTGTGGACCGACGAAGCTCATTTCACGCTCCGAGGGTCTGTCAACGCCCACAACTGCAGAATTTGGGCAACCGAAAATCCTAGAAATGTCGTGGAAACTCCATTGCACGACGAGAAAGTCGCGGTATGGTTTGGTTTACCACATCTTCCGTTATCGGGCGTTTTTTCTTTGAGGAACTGCGTGATTCTAGTTTTGTAACTGCTACCGTGACGGGTGAGAGGTACGCCGATATGTTACAGAATCGCATCATCCCCAGCCTGGCTGATAAACACCTGCTGGAACGTACGATTTTTATGCAGGATGGTGCTCCACCCCACATTGTTAGACGCGTGAAAGATCTCTTGCGCGCGTCGTTTGGTGATGATCATGTTCTCAGCCGCCACTATCGTCATACTTGGCCTCCCAGGTCCTCAGACCTCAGTCCGTGCGATTATTGGCTTTGGGGTTACCTGAAGTATTGTGATCGACCGATATCTCTAGGTTATGCTGAAAGACAACATCCTCACTATAACTGCAGACATTCTTTACAGTGCTGTTCACAACATTATTCCTCGACTACAGCTATTGTTGAGGAATGATGGTGAACATATTGAGCATTTCCTGTAAAGAACATCATCTTTACTTTGTCTTAATTTGTTATGCTAATTAATGCTTTTCTGATCAGATGAAGAGCCATCTGTCGGAATTTTTTGAACCTTTTTTTTTCTAATAAAACCCCATGTCATTCCAAGCATGTGTGACAATTTTTACCCCCCTATTTACATTATTCCATGATTTATTAAGTTTTCAAATTTATACTGACTTTTTGATCACCCGGTATGCTATATTCGCCACTCAGTTGTTAGTACTGTTTTGCAGGAATTAAAAGAAGGAAACATTAATGAATATAAATATTTTGTTACAGCAGCACCATGAACTGCAACTGGCTGTGGATAGGACTAGCTTTGCTTCTCTGCGCAGGAACAACCATTGCGGTAAGACAATTCTGAAGTTTTATTTCGTTCTTTTGTTGGTGTGCGTGTTTGTGGTGGTGTTGTTCTTGTTCTGAAATGACTGAAGGGAAATAGAGGAAGAAAGTAAGGTGTCGTTATTGCCCGTGCAGGTAGTGTCAACACCGTTTTAGTATTTTACTGTAATATAAATCGAGTCATATTAGGAAAATTACTGTTCATAATAACTAACTAGCAGCAAATTTAATATGTGTATCTACACTGCGCGTAACTAGATGAAGCCCTTCCCCCTCTTCCCTATATTGTTCTCCAAATGCTCTCACTGTTCAGCAAAAGGAGGTAAATGTCTCCCGGTATTTGATGCATGTTCGCATTGCTTGTTTGGATCACTTTCTTCTTTATCCCGAAAGTTATCATACTACAGCATATATGGCGTTAGCATATATATCAAGAACATTAGCGAAAGTTTCATTCATTGTTTAATTCTTCGCCTATGAATGAAACTGGGTATATCTTGAGGCAGAACAGTTGCGACAGAGGTCTCGCAAAATGAAGACAAGAAAAAAATTAAGAAAGAATGGTGGCGTACAGAGTCTCCGTGAATGAAACGGAAAGACGGGGACCTAATGGTTAGGGATAAAAGAAGTATCCTTCACCATACGCCTTCAGGTTGCTTGCGGGGTGTGGGAGTAGACAGCTCAATACGTTTGTATTGTATTGTAGTGAGGATCATACAGTAAGCTCTAACTTAGGGACATAGCACAGCTTCAAGACGGTATAATACGTTTTTTGTGCACAGCACACCATTCTGTATCGACCTAAATAGGAACTACTACATCCTGTAGGAGTCTCTGCTAAGAAACTACTTTTCATGTTACTTTGATGGGCAAATTTTTTTTTCCGGCATGAACTGTAGCTTGACACTTTGACAATTTTCATGAAAATCTATCAATTTAGTGCCAGTTGAATAGTTGTTTACGACCCATAGATTTTTGCATTCTGTCGGAAATTATCGTGTATTGTAAAGCACTAGGTATACCGAGCTGAGCATCCCGCCATTTTGGATCCCAATCCGACGACAGCGTTGTATGCTTCGTCTGGTGTAGCGAAATAAATCAGCGAATATTTTGTGAGTTTATTGTTTCATATTGCTCAAATAATAGCAGATGTGGTCGCTATGTTTTATCGGTTTCCTTCAAACATAGATCGGCGTAAAAAAGATGGCTTGTATGGCGCCAAAATCGAGCAACTATCTGTGTAACGTTAAGAACGGAACTTTTTTTTATTTGTATTACAAATAGTTTATTTTAGATACAGTAAGCTCTAACTTAGGGACATAGCACAGCTTCAAGACGGTATAATACGTTTTTTGTGCACAGCACACCATTCTGTATCGACCTAAATAGGAACTACTACATCCTGTAGGAGTCTCTGCTAAGAAACTACTTTTCATGTTACTTTGATGGGCAAGTTTTTTTTTCCGGCATGAACTGTAGCTTGACACTTTGACAATTTTCATGAAAATCTATCAATTTAGTGCCAGTTGAATAGTTGTTTACGACCCATAGATTTTTGCATTCTGTCGGAAATTATCGTGTATTGTAAAGCACTAGGTATACCGAGCTGAGCATCCCGCCATTTTGGATCCCAATCCGACGACAGCGTTGTATGCTTCGTCTGGTGTAGCGAAATAAATCAGCGAATATTTTGTGAGTTTATTGTTTCATATTGCTCAAATAATAGCAGATGTGGTCGCTATGTTTTATCGGTTTCCTTCAAACATAGATCGGCGTAAAAAAGATGGCTTGTATGGCGCCAAAATCGAGCAACTATCTGTGTAACGTTAAGAACGGAACTTTTTTTTATTTGTATTACAAATAGTTTATTTTAGATACAGTAAGCTCTAACTTAGGGACATAGCACAGCTTCAAGACGGTATAATACGTTTTTTGTGCACAGCACACCATTCTGTATCGACCTAAATAGGAACTACTACATCCTGTAGGAGTCTCTGCTAAGAAACTACTTTTCATGTTACTTTGATGGGCAAGTTTTTTTTTCCGGCATGAACTGTAGCTTGACACTTTGACAATTTTCATGAAAATCTATCAATTTAGTGCCAGTTGAATAGTTGTTTACGACCCATAGATTTTTGCATTCTGTCGGAAATTATCGTGTATTGTAAAGCACTAGGTATACCGAGCTGAGCATCCCGCCATTTTGGATCCCAATCCGACGACAGCGTTGTATGCTTCGTCTGGTGTAGCGAAATAAATCAGCGAATATTTTGTGAGTTTATTGTTTCATATTGCTCAAATAATAGCAGATGTGGTCGCTATGTTTTATCGGTTTCCTTCAAACATAGATCGGCGTAAAATAGATGGCTTGTATGGCGCCAAAATCGAGCAACTATCTGTGTAACGTTAAGAACGGAACTTTTTTTTATTTGTATTACAAATAGTTTATTTTAGATACAGTAAGCTCTAACTTAGGGACATAGCACAGCTTCAAGACGGTATAATACGTTTTTTGTGCACAGCACACCATTCTGTATCGACCTAAATAGGAACTACTACATCCTGTAGGAGTCTCTGCTAAGAAACTACTTTTCATGTTACTTTGATGGGCAAGTTTTTTTTTCCGGCATGAACTGTAGCTTGACACTTTGACAATTTTCATGAAAATCTATCAATTTAGTGCCAGTTGAATAGTTGTTTACGACCCATAGATTTTTGCATTCTGTCGGAAATTATCGTGTATTGTAAAGCACTAGGTATACCGAGCTGAGCATCCCGCCATTTTGGATCCCAATCCGACGACAGCGTTGTATGCTTCGTCTGGTGTAGCGAAATAAATCAGCGAATATTTTGTGAGTTTATTGTTTCATATTGCTCAAATAATAGCAGATGTGGTCGCTATGTTTTATCGGTTTCCTTCAAACATAGATCGGCGTAAAAAAGATGGCTTGTATGGCGCCAAAATCGAGCAACTATCTGTGTAACGTTAAGAACGGAACTTTTTTTTATTTGTATTACAAATAGTTTATTTTAGATACAGTAAGCTCTAACTTAGGGACATAGCACAGCTTCAAGACGGTATAATACGTTTTTTGTGCACAGCACACCATTCTGTATCGACCTAAATAGGAACTACTACATCCTGTAGGAGTCTCTGCTAAGAAACTACTTTTCATGTTACTTTGATGGGCAAGTTTTTTTTTCCGGCATGAACTGTAGCTTGACACTTTGACAATTTTCATGAAAATCTATCAATTTAGTGCCAGTTGAATAGTTGTTTACGACCCATAGATTTTTGCATTCTGTCGGAAATTATCGTGTATTGTAAAGCACTAGGTATACCGAGCTGAGCATCCCGCCATTTTGGATCCCAATCCGACGACAGCGTTGTATGCTTCGTCTGGTGTAGCGAAATAAATCAGCGAATATTTTGTGAGTTTATTGTTTCATATTGCTCAAATAATAGCAGATGTGGTCGCTATGTTTTATCGGTTTCCTTCAAACATAGATCGGCGTAAAAAAGATGGCTTGTATGGCGCCAAAATCGAGCAACTATCTGTGTAACGTTAAGAACGGAACTTTTTTTTATTTGTATTACAAATAGTTTATTTTAGATACAGTAAGCTCTAACTTAGGGACATAGCACAGCTTCAAGACGGTATAATACGTTTTTTGTGCACAGCACACCATTCTGTATCGACCTAAATAGGAACTACTACATCCTGTAGGAGTCTCTGCTAAGAAACTACTTTTCATGTTACTTTGATGGGCAAGTTTTTTTTTCCGGCATGAACTGTAGCTTGACACTTTGACAATTTTCATGAAAATCTATCAATTTAGTGCCAGTTGAATAGTTGTTTACGACCCATAGATTTTTGCATTCTGTCGGAAATTATCGTGTATTGTAAAGCACTAGGTATACCGAGCTGAGCATCCCGCCATTTTGGATCCCAATCCGACGACAGCGTTGTATGCTTCGTCTGGTGTAGCGAAATAAATCAGCGAATATTTTGTGAGTTTATTGTTTCATATTGCTCAAATAATAGCAGATGTGGTCGCTATGTTTTATCGGTTTCCTTCAAACATAGATCGGCGTAAAAAAGATGGCTTGTATGGCGCCAAAATCGAGCAACTATCTGTGTAACGTTAAGAACGGAACTTTTTTTTATTTGTATTACAAATAGTTTATTTTAGATACAGTAAGCTCTAACTTAGGGACATAGCACAGCTTCAAGACGGTATAATACGTTTTTTGTGCACAGCACACCATTCTGTATCGACCTAAATAGGAACTACTACATCCTGTAGGAGTCTCTGCTAAGAAACTACTTTTCATGTTACTTTGATGGGCAAGTTTTTTTTTCCGGCATGAACTGTAGCTTGACACTTTGACAATTTTCATGAAAATCTATCAATTTAGTGCCAGTTGAATAGTTGTTTACGACCCATAGATTTTTGCATTCTGTCGGAAATTATCGTGTATTGTAAAGCACTAGGTATACCGAGCTGAGCATCCCGCCATTTTGGATCCCAATCCGACGACAGCGTTGTATGCTTCGTCTGGTGTAGCGAAATAAATCAGCGAATATTTTGTGAGTTTATTGTTTCATATTGCTCAAATAATAGCAGATGTGGTCGCTATGTTTTATCGGTTTCCTTCAAACATAGATCGGCGTAAAAAAGATGGCTTGTATGGCGCCAAAATCGAGCAACTATCTGTGTAACGTTAAGAACGGAACTTTTTTTTATTTGTATTACAAATAGTTTATTTTAGATACAGTAAGCTCTAACTTAGGGACATAGCACAGCTTCAAGACGGTATAATACGTTTTTTGTGCACAGCACACCATTCTGTATCGACCTAAATAGGAACTACTACATCCTGTAGGAGTCTCTGCTAAGAAACTACTTTTCATGTTACTTTGATGGGCAAGTTTTTTTTTCCGGCATGAACTGTAGCTTGACACTTTGACAATTTTCATGAAAATCTATCAATTTAGTGCCAGTTGAATAGTTGTTTACGACCCATAGATTTTTGCATTCTGTCGGAAATTATCGTGTATTGTAAAGCACTAGGTATACCGAGCTGAGCATCCCGCCATTTTGGATCCCAATCCGACGACAGCGTTGTATGCTTCGTCTGGTGTAGCGAAATAAATCAGCGAATATTTTGTGAGTTTATTGTTTCATATTGCTCAAATAATAGCAGATGTGGTCGCTATGTTTTATCGGTTTCCTTCAAACATAGATCGGCGTAAAATAGATGGCTTGTATGGCGCCAAAATCGAGCAACTATCTGTGTAACGTTAAGAACGGAACTTTTTTTTATTTGTATTACAAATAGTTTATTTTAGATACAGTAAGCTCTAACTTAGGGACATAGCACAGCTTCAAGACGGTATAATACGTTTTTTGTGCACAGCACACCATTCTGTATCGACCTAAATAGGAACTACTACATCCTGTAGGAGTCTCTGCTAAGAAACTACTTTTCATGTTACTTTGATGGGCAAGTTTTTTTTTCCGGCATGAACTGTAGCTTGACACTTTGACAATTTTCATGAAAATCTATCAATTTAGTGCCAGTTGAATAGTTGTTTACGACCCATAGATTTTTGCATTCTGTCGGAAATTATCGTGTATTGTAAAGCACTAGGTATACCGAGCTGAGCATCCCGCCATTTTGGATCCCAATCCGACGACAGCGTTGTATGCTTCGTCTGGTGTAGCGAAATAAATCAGCGAATATTTTGTGAGTTTATTGTTTCATATTGCTCAAATAATAGCAGATGTGGTCGCTATGTTTTATCGGTTTCCTTCAAACATAGATCGGCGTAAAAAAGATGGCTTGTATGGCGCCAAAATCGAGCAACTATCTGTGTAACGTTAAGAACGGAACTTTTTTTTATTTGTATTACAAATAGTTTATTTTAGATACAGTAAGCTCTAACTTAGGGACATAGCACAGCTTCAAGACGGTATAATACGTTTTTTGTGCACAGCACACCATTCTGTATCGACCTAAATAGGAACTACTACATCCTGTAGGAGTCTCTGCTAAGAAACTACTTTTCATGTTACTTTGATGGGCAAGTTTTTTTTTCCGGCATGAACTGTAGCTTGACACTTTGACAATTTTCATGAAAATCTATCAATTTAGTGCCAGTTGAATAGTTGTTTACGACCCATAGATTTTTGCATTCTGTCGGAAATTATCGTGTATTGTAAAGCACTAGGTATACCGAGCTGAGCATCCCGCCATTTTGGATCCCAATCCGACGACAGCGTTGTATGCTTCGTCTGGTGTAGCGAAATAAATCAGCGAATATTTTGTGAGTTTATTGTTTCATATTGCTCAAATAATAGCAGATGTGGTCGCTATGTTTTATCGGTTTCCTTCAAACATAGATCGGCGTAAAATAGATGGCTTGTATGGCGCCAAAATCGAGCAACTATCTGTGTAACGTTAAGAACGGAACTTTTTTTTATTTGTATTACAAATAGTTTATTTTAGATACAGTAAGCTCTAACTTAGGGACATAGCACAGCTTCAAGACGGTATAATACGTTTTTTGTGCACAGCACACCATTCTGTATCGACCTAAATAGGAACTACTACATCCTGTAGGAGTCTCTGCTAAGAAACTACTTTTCATGTTACTTTGATGGGCAAGTTTTTTTTTCCGGCATGAACTGTAGCTTGACACTTTGACAATTTTCATGAAAATCTATCAATTTAGTGCCAGTTGAATAGTTGTTTACGACCCATAGATTTTTGCATTCTGTCGGAAATTATCGTGTATTGTAAAGCACTAGGTATACCGAGCTGAGCATCCCGCCATTTTGGATCCCAATCCGACGACAGCGTTGTATGCTTCGTCTGGTGTAGCGAAATAAATCAGCGAATATTTTGTGAGTTTATTGTTTCATATTGCTCAAATAATAGCAGATGTGGTCGCTATGTTTTATCGGTTTCCTTCAAACATAGATCGGCGTAAAAAAGATGGCTTGTATGGCGCCAAAATCGAGCAACTATCTGTGTAACGTTAAGAACGGAACTTTTTTTTATTTGTATTACAAATAGTTTATTTTAGATACAGTAAGCTCTAACTTAGGGACATAGCACAGCTTCAAGACGGTATAATACGTTTTTTGTGCACAGCACACCATTCTGTATCGACCTAAATAGGAACTACTACATCCTGTAGGAGTCTCTGCTAAGAAACTACTTTTCATGTTACTTTGATGGGCAAGTTTTTTTTTCCGGCATGAACTGTAGCTTGACACTTTGACAATTTTCATGAAAATCTATCAATTTAGTGCCAGTTGAATAGTTGTTTACGACCCATAGATTTTTGCATTCTGTCGGAAATTATCGTGTATTGTAAAGCACTAGGTATACCGAGCTGAGCATCCCGCCATTTTGGATCCCAATCCGACGACAGCGTTGTATGCTTCGTCTGGTGTAGCGAAATAAATCAGCGAATATTTTGTGAGTTTATTGTTTCATATTGCTCAAATAATAGCAGATGTGGTCGCTATGTTTTATCGGTTTCCTTCAAACATAGATCGGCGTAAAAAAGATGGCTTGTATGGCGCCAAAATCGAGCAACTATCTGTGTAACGTTAAGAACGGAACTTTTTTTTATTTGTATTACAAATAGTTTATTTTAGATACAGTAAGCTCTAACTTAGGGACATAGCACAGCTTCAAGACGGTATAATACGTTTTTTGTGCACAGCACACCATTCTGTATCGACCTAAATAGGAACTACTACATCCTGTAGGAGTCTCTGCTAAGAAACTACTTTTCATGTTACTTTGATGGGCAAGTTTTTTTTTCCGGCATGAACTGTAGCTTGACACTTTGACAATTTTCATGAAAATCTATCAATTTAGTGCCAGTTGAATAGTTGTTTACGACCCATAGATTTTTGCATTCTGTCGGAAATTATCGTGTATTGTAAAGCACTAGGTATACCGAGCTGAGCATCCCGCCATTTTGGATCCCAATCCGACGACAGCGTTGTATGCTTCGTCTGGTGTAGCGAAATAAATCAGCGAATATTTTGTGAGTTTATTGTTTCATATTGCTCAAATAATAGCAGATGTGGTCGCTATGTTTTATCGGTTTCCTTCAAACATAGATCGGCGTAAAAAAGATGGCTTGTATGGCGCCAAAATCGAGCAACTATCTGTGTAACGTTAAGAACGGAACTTTTTTTTATTTGTATTACAAATAGTTTATTTTAGATACAGTAAGCTCTAACTTAGGGACATAGCACAGCTTCAAGACGGTATAATACGTTTTTTGTGCACAGCACACCATTCTGTATCGACCTAAATAGGAACTACTACATCCTGTAGGAGTCTCTGCTAAGAAACTACTTTTCATGTTACTTTGATGGGCAAGTTTTTTTTTCCGGCATGAACTGTAGCTTGACACTTTGACAATTTTCATGAAAATCTATCAATTTAGTGCCAGTTGAATAGTTGTTTACGACCCATAGATTTTTGCATTCTGTCGGAAATTATCGTGTATTGTAAAGCACTAGGTATACCGAGCTGAGCATCCCGCCATTTTGGATCCCAATCCGACGACAGCGTTGTATGCTTCGTCTGGTGTAGCGAAATAAATCAGCGAATATTTTGTGAGTTTATTGTTTCATATTGCTCAAATAATAGCAGATGTGGTCGCTATGTTTTATCGGTTTCCTTCAAACATAGATCGGCGTAAAAAAGATGGCTTGTATGGCGCCAAAATCGAGCAACTATCTGTGTAACGTTAAGAACGGAACTTTTTTTTATTTGTATTACAAATAGTTTATTTTAGATACAGTAAGCTCTAACTTAGGGACATAGCACAGCTTCAAGACGGTATAATACGTTTTTTGTGCACAGCACACCATTCTGTATCGACCTAAATAGGAACTACTACATCCTGTAGGAGTCTCTGCTAAGAAACTACTTTTCATGTTACTTTGATGGGCAAGTTTTTTTTTCCGGCATGAACTGTAGCTTGACACTTTGACAATTTTCATGAAAATCTATCAATTTAGTGCCAGTTGAATAGTTGTTTACGACCCATAGATTTTTGCATTCTGTCGGAAATTATCGTGTATTGTAAAGCACTAGGTATACCGAGCTGAGCATCCCGCCATTTTGGATCCCAATCCGACGACAGCGTTGTATGCTTCGTCTGGTGTAGCGAAATAAATCAGCGAATATTTTGTGAGTTTATTGTTTCATATTGCTCAAATAATAGCAGATGTGGTCGCTATGTTTTATCGGTTTCCTTCAAACATAGATCGGCGTAAAAAAGATGGCTTGTATGGCGCCAAAATCGAGCAACTATCTGTGTAACGTTAAGAACGGAACTTTTTTTTATTTGTATTACAAATAGTTTATTTTAGATACAGTAAGCTCTAACTTAGGGACATAGCACAGCTTCAAGACGGTATAATACGTTTTTTGTGCACAGCACACCATTCTGTATCGACCTAAATAGGAACTACTACATCCTGTAGGAGTCTCTGCTAAGAAACTACTTTTCATGTTACTTTGATGGGCAAGTTTTTTTTTCCGGCATGAACTGTAGCTTGACACTTTGACAATTTTCATGAAAATCTATCAATTTAGTGCCAGTTGAATAGTTGTTTACGACCCATAGATTTTTGCATTCTGTCGGAAATTATCGTGTATTGTAAAGCACTAGGTATACCGAGCTGAGCATCCCGCCATTTTGGATCCCAATCCGACGACAGCGTTGTATGCTTCGTCTGGTGTAGCGAAATAAATCAGCGAATATTTTGTGAGTTTATTGTTTCATATTGCTCAAATAATAGCAGATGTGGTCGCTATGTTTTATCGGTTTCCTTCAAACATAGATCGGCGTAAAAAAGATGGCTTGTATGGCGCCAAAATCGAGCAACTATCTGTGTAACGTTAAGAACGGAACTTTTTTTTTATTTGTATTACAAATAGTTTATTTTAGATACAGTAAGCTCTAACTTAGGGACATAGCACAGCTTCAAGACGGTATAATACGTTTTTTGTGCACAGCACACCATTCTGTATCGACCTAAATAGGAACTACTACATCCTGTAGGAGTCTCTGCTAAGAAACTACTTTTCATGTTACTTTGATGGGCAAGTTTTTTTTTCCGGCATGAACTGTAGCTTGACACTTTGACAATTTTCATGAAAATCTATCAATTTAGTGCCAGTTGAATAGTTGTTTACGACCCATAGATTTTTGCATTCTGTCGGAAATTATCGTGTATTGTAAAGCACTAGGTATACCGAGCTGAGCATCCCGCCATTTTGGATCCCAATCCGACGACAGCGTTGTATGCTTCGTCTGGTGTAGCGAAATAAATCAGCGAATATTTTGTGAGTTTATTGTTTCATATTGCTCAAATAATAGCAGATGTGGTCGCTATGTTTTATCGGTTTCCTTCAAACATAGATCGGCGTAAAAAAGATGGCTTGTATGGCGCCAAAATCGAGCAACTATCTGTGTAACGTTAAGAACGGAACTTTTTTTTATTTGTATTACAAATAGTTTATTTTAGATACAGTAAGCTCTAACTTAGGGACATAGCACAGCTTCAAGACGGTATAATACGTTTTTTGTGCACAGCACACCATTCTGTATCGACCTAAATAGGAACTACTACATCCTGTAGGAGTCTCTGCTAAGAAACTACTTTTCATGTTACTTTGATGGGCAAGTTTTTTTTTCCGGCATGAACTGTAGCTTGACACTTTGACAATTTTCATGAAAATCTATCAATTTAGTGCCAGTTGAATAGTTGTTTACGACCCATAGATTTTTGCATTCTGTCGGAAATTATCGTGTATTGTAAAGCACTAGGTATACCGAGCTGAGCATCCCGCCATTTTGGATCCCAATCCGACGACAGCGTTGTATGCTTCGTCTGGTGTAGCGAAATAAATCAGCGAATATTTTGTGAGTTTATTGTTTCATATTGCTCAAATAATAGCAGATGTGGTCGCTATGTTTTATCGGTTTCCTTCAAACATAGATCGGCGTAAAAAAGATGGCTTGTATGGCGCCAAAATCGAGCAACTATCTGTGTAACGTTAAGAACGGAACTTTTTTTTATTTGTATTACAAATAGTTTATTTTAGATACAGTAAGCTCTAACTTAGGGACATAGCACAGCTTCAAGACGGTATAATACGTTTTTTGTGCACAGCACACCATTCTGTATCGACCTAAATAGGAACTACTACATCCTGTAGGAGTCTCTGCTAAGAAACTACTTTTCATGTTACTTTGATGGGCAAGTTTTTTTTTCCGGCATGAACTGTAGCTTGACACTTTGACAATTTTCATGAAAATCTATCAATTTAGTGCCAGTTGAATAGTTGTTTACGACCCATAGATTTTTGCATTCTGTCGGAAATTATCGTGTATTGTAAAGCACTAGGTATACCGAGCTGAGCATCCCGCCATTTTGGATCCCAATCCGACGACAGCGTTGTATGCTTCGTCTGGTGTAGCGAAATAAATCAGCGAATATTTTGTGAGTTTATTGTTTCATATTGCTCAAATAATAGCAGATGTGGTCGCTATGTTTTATCGGTTTCCTTCAAACATAGATCGGCGTAAAAAAGATGGCTTGTATGGCGCCAAAATCGAGCAACTATCTGTGTAACGTTAAGAACGGAACTTTTTTTTATTTGTATTACAAATAGTTTATTTTAGATACAGTAAGCTCTAACTTAGGGACATAGCACAGCTTCAAGACGGTATAATACGTTTTTTGTGCACAGCACACCATTCTGTATCGACCTAAATAGGAACTACTACATCCTGTAGGAGTCTCTGCTAAGAAACTACTTTTCATGTAACTTTGTGTGGAGTGTTGCCTTGTACGGGAGTGAAACATGGACGATAAGCAGTGCGGACAGGAAGAGAATAGAGGCTTTTGAAATGTGGTGTTACAGAAGAATGCTGAAGATTAAGTGGGTAGATCACATAACTAATGAAGAGGTACTGAACAAAATTGGCGAGAAAAGGAATTTTTGGCATACCCTGACTAAAAGAAGGGATCGCTTGGTAGGACATATTCTTAGACATCGAGGATTCGTAAATTTAGCATTGGAGGGAAGTGTGTGGGGTAAAAATCGCAGAGGGAGACCAAGAGACGCGTATAGTAAGCAGATTCAAGTGGATGTGGGTTGCCGTTCTTATGAGGAGATGAAAAGGCTTGCTCAGGATAGAGTAGGGTGGAGAGCTGCATCAAACCAGTCTCCGGACTGAAGACCATAACAACAACAGATACAGATTGTTAAAGTAAGATGACATACAGTGTGTTTGAAGTTAAGCTACTTTTCTTGATTTTATTTAGACCAACTAAGGAGTTCTTCTACGGGCTGTTAATTGTATTTTAAGTGATGCATGAGTGCTGCTGGCTTTAGCCAGCTAGCGGTTTTTAAATTGTTTCCCATTAGTTCAGTTTTCGATTAAAATGTGACTCTCAACACGGAAATATGTAGGTCTAAGCCAAGCTGTGAACAAGATTTCTGAAAATAATAATATTAATCGTAAATTGAAATTCGCAAATAATGCGAACCGGAAAGAAGTTGTACATGAAAGGCATTAAATTCAAAACTTAGCATGCAACATTCATTTTATTTTAAAGTGCATGTTACCAGAGACACTTCATTTAGTCGTTATCTAACGAAACCAAACGTTCAAAGTTATTAAAAACATTTTTGACGTTAAATCTTCTCTGAAGTAAGGTGTGTGTAAAACATGCGAGACATTAGAGGGGGCAATACGGAAGTACGCTATCGCAATTTAACATTATTACATAACTGTTTTCGAATGAAATTCTTAGTTACCGTAAACGTATGTGGAAGTACCATTTAAAAACCAGAAAAAACGATAATTGTAACATATCTTGACTGTGTGTGGTAAATATGTAGAACGATAACATATGCCTTAATTTCGAATAAAAGTGAATGTATCATATCTCTAAATATCTCTTTATTGACTGTTTTCAGTTGCTTGCGTGTTACAGTGAAATGTAAGCCAATAAATTTACTATATTGTAATGTTTTCTGCGTTATGAAAGTATATTTAAAGACCTTATGAGCATATTAAACAGCGCAAGTGTTGCGTTTTCTATAAATGCGCGCCCTCAACGTGGGATTCAAAATGGCGGATTGTTCTGCTTGTACTATATAGTGCTCTAGTGTATTGTGTGACACAAAAATGTAGCCTGAAGTAGCAACCGCCCCCATGAAGCAGAGAAACGCGTGTGCCTCAACGATCGAGATAACCGTACCGTAGGTGCAGCCACAGAGGAGGGGTTTTGTGGAGAGGCCAGTCAGTCAAACGTGTAGTTCGTGAAGAGGGGCAGCAGCCTTTCTTACAGGGGTAACTGTCTGCATGATTTACTGACCTGGCCTTGCAATATCAGCTAACGTGCAAACGGCTGAAAGCAAGGGGGAAACTACAGTCGCTATTGTTCCCGAGCATAAGCAACTAAAGTGTAGGAATATATGACGTTGCCATTCCCTTGGGTAAAATATTCCGGAAGTAAAATAGTCCCTCATTTGGATCTCCGGATAGGGACACTCACGAGCATGTCATCAGAAAAAAAATGCACTGTCGTGTTTTACGGTCCAATTTAGATTTGCTTGTATTATTATGTTTTTTTGCAAACATTTCGGACAAAAATAATAAAAATATAGATTATAAAAAATTATGGACGATACGATTACGACTCTACTATTGTGATAATATCTATACACCCAACATGTAATATTCTTTCTGCTCGTATTTTAACAAACAGAATTATTTGATACTAGCTGAAAACCCGGCGTTGTCCGGGTATTTATTTATTTATTCGAGCCTTGAGTTGGTACTTTTCCTATCCACTCTCTGTCTGTCGATCTCCTTTTTTCCAAAAACATGTTACATTTATCAGAGAATACATAAGAAATAAGAAATCACGCGTAAAAATGCACTCGTTACGAAAAATCCAATCACGAAATTCAACAATAATTATTGCAATAATATCACAGATCGATCACTTGATGTAATGCGCGAAACGTCAAATCGATTTTTTAAATAGATGTATTAAAAGAAATTTCTGTTTTACTGCTTTATTTATTTATTCTTATATTTCCTTATTCGTATGCTTACCCTTACAGGGAAAGAGCTGAAGACATTGTAGCACGCAAAGACCAAAGATATGGTCTGTGGCATTACGTTTCACTGTATGTAACCTCCTTGCTATAGAGTCGCAAACGTCATCGCTGGCCTTCAGTCCGAATTTTTTTTATTATTTGACGACTTTCAACCACCATATCTTCCAACCCCTTATAGCTATCGGCATGGAACTGCTATGGTGTACAACATGAGACTTCGGACAACGATTACACACAGACCATTCGTTTCCATCCCAACATACTCCACCCTTTTATTATTATCAACCCTCAAGCAACAATGGCACCAATAAAACCATTTTCAAAGAGAAAATATAATTTTCGAACAGTAATTATTGTTCCGCATTTCGCGTTATATTCTTCAAATTACTAAATATCTATCAAATCGCTATAAAACCGTGCCTAAAACCTTTTTCAGGTATAAATTAGAAATATTTGAGTCTCTGGGTCTTGTCACTCAGACGTCATAAGCGTACATCGAACAGACATTCACATTAATATATCTATCCGATCGCCATAAAACCATGCCTAAAGCCTTCCCCGGGTAGACATTAGTAACTGTACAAACTTTTAGCTCTTTGTCTTGTGGTCCAGACGTGATAAACGTACACCGAACATTCACATTTATAGATAAAGATTTGAGTTTAGCTTTCACAAACATACTCTTTTTTGAACTTTTACCTCTTTAAACTATTATTTCAATATCTGTCCCACGTTTCATTTTATTTTTCCGTTAAAATTTTTTCATCTGTCTGCTTTGGTAGTTCATTCTAAAAATGTTCAAATGTTTGTAGAGCTTATGGGACTTAACTACGGGGTCATCAGTCCCTAAACATACAAACTATTTATGAACTAGCTACTACTAAGGACGGCACAAATATCCATGCCCCAGGGGGGATTCGAGCCCCCGACCGTAGTGGCCGTGCAGACCGTGACTGGAGCGCCTTAGTTCCCTCGGCCACCGCGGCCGGCAGTTCATTCTAAGTTTATTTTCTTTGCCTGTAATGATTATAGCCTGGAAGAACGTAGCGTACATAAGGCGTTCGGAAATCAGTTGCGTGACATCCCTCGCCTGAAACCTTGTCTAAAACTCTCTTTTGCATGTGCAATCTTGCTTTCTGTATTTGGCAATTTTCTTATTATAACTCAAGCGTCGTCTTTTCAGAGCAACGACGCACTGAAAGTTGTCAAAAACACGTCGCTCTTAGAACAATGAATTATAATCAAATGTCTAAAAATGCAGATAACACCTGTCATCAATGGTACGAGAATTATGGATTATTCTTGCAGCTGTTCAGTTTAGCGTAATGGGCGAATTAGTTAGACGGTGGTTCAGTATCAAAATCAATTAAATGCAGTGTTGCATAACAATCATTTACTATGGCACAAATAACGAAATCTGTTCAACAAGATTACCAAAATCAATACTGCACTTTAAATCCACAAATAACTAATTATCAAATGAAGGAAGTAGATTAATCTTCTAACTACGTAAATGAAACAGGAAAGAAAGGTCAACTTTGTTACTTATTATTAATAATCACCATTACATTACCTACATAATACAACTTTTTCCTAATGAGATGAAATGCAGTTACCTTCATTTCAGCGGTGGTACAACCTTTTTATAGTAATAAAAATACAATATATATTCCAAATACAATCAAATTAACTTGCTGGCACAGCAGCCTCTGCTCTACATCGGAGCCATACACACAACTCAACCGCTCTCTAAGCGATCTAAACCACAAGTCCCACTCTCTCTCTGCGCGAGCTACAATGCTAGGCGATACATGATCTTTGCCAAAGATGAAACTTCACAGAGTTAAGTACACATATCGATACACACAGTAGAAGCAATATTATACATTTTCTTGTAAGCAGGTTACTCGACACAAAATAGGAGGCACAATATTAGACATTTTCTTATAAATTTCTTATGGACACGTTTCACGGTGTAGCGTAATGGGCGGCGAATTAGTTTTTGAAGCGTGAATATTTTAGACGGTGGTTCGAAACTTCCCAGTTGCGGTGGCTCAGCTTACTCGGTCAGAAGGCTGTCGACGTGGTAGCTCATCGTGCTCGGTCAGAGGGCTCGACACCGTCTGTAACGAAACAACTGAGTCAACGACGAAACGATCAAACTAAAACCAACTTTCTCAAAACATTGACCAAACCGAAGAACCAATGAAAAGGGAGAAAAAGAAAGAGAGCTCATGCCATCTGTAATTCTCAACGAACATTAACAAATGACCGAAAAGCATCGCTCTACCTGAAGTACAAAAATAAATAAATAAAAATAAAAAAGTAAAAAAGTTTCACTGGCCTATTGGCCCACTTTAGGTTACGGTAGTAACACTAAAAGTGGGCCTTTGCGAACGTTTTTTGACAGCTAGAAATTTAAATGAAAATAACGGCTTAACCATACATCTGACACGAAAATTGAATAACCGAATTTGTAGAGGAGAAAATTCTCTATAATTTTGCTCTCTTATGTTGTTGTTTTTTTTTCATATCTCGTATCGTTTCAGAGATATTTGCAAAAATAACGACGATTTTGGGATGTATGTCTGTCTTTATTATTTAAGAAAACTGCTCCAGTCACTTTTACTTGAAATGGTATTTATTCCATGAACCGGTTTTCAAACCTTTTCAGGTTCATCATCAGATGGATCACGTTACAATAACATTTTAAGCGTCATGTTGGATGCTGGATCTGTGGTGGGAAGACGGAAATTATTTTAAAAAACTCGAATTGCACGTTGCTTCGGTCTGTTTCGTATTTGTAACATCCAGTGAAATTTGCTGATCTACTTACTGCGACTGTATGGCCGGATTTTTGTGGTTAATTTCCGTTTCTTGCGTCTTCTTTTGTTGAAGTCACAGTAATACATCACTTTTTCTGTTGGGTTCTACACTGCACTATAAACAACACTTTACCAGCGTCCAACATGTGCTTTTACAGCTGCTGTTATTTACAAACGTCTTAAATCGAAAGATATAACACTCTTTGTACAGGTAAGTTTGTTTTGAGTATGATATAGTCGATTATTTAGAAAGTAATTTTGTCAATAGTAAATTGCAAAAGTGAATAATAAATAAATACTGTCTGTATTGTTCCCATAGCTTTTCTACTTAATATGTATGTATACAATTAGTCAAAGTACAAGAATAAAATTCGTATTATTGCTATGTTTAATTTATACACTATTTGTGTTCTAGAATATTAATTTAGCCTAGGTTCTATTTATTGTGTTTAAAGACAGTATGAATCTGGTTGCTCTATTATTGTAGGATTGAATGGGTAGGTATTTAGATGTGGGTAAAGCTTTTATGTAATTGTTCTTTAGTAGTGATTTTACCTTATCAGAAATTATATGAAAGAGTTGTCAAGAGTGGAGGGGCTTTTTATTTGCAGGGGGGAGGGTAGGTAAGGGGGGGGGGGAAGAGGCTTTTTGTGAATTAGTTTATTTATATTAGCAGGTTCTCAAAATTTTGGAGGAACATTTTGTTTTTTAGTTCAGTCTGATCATTGAGCAGGTTGTTGGATGTTGTATTTGTATTGATGAGGATTTCAATTTCTTCAAGGAGGTTAAGTTTCATGCCCTTATTGGCAAAATGGAGTATTTGTAGGTTTGTTTGGATGTTGTCTGCAGAATGACCTTGTTGGGCAAGGTGTGAGGCAAAGCTGGATTTGTTTAAGTTATTAAGGCGGAGTGCGTCCATATGTTCTTTAAATCTTGTTGTGAAGCTTCTTCCAGTTTGACCAATATAGAAGCTTGGGCATGAGTTGCAAGTTAGTTTATAGATACCTGATTTTTGAAATTTATCTATGTTGGTTTTTGTGTTGTGGATGATTTTATTTTGTATTTTGTTGTTTGTGGAGAAGCTAATTTTAACCTTTAACTAACGTGGTGCGGTCTATCTGACCGCGCGCTTTCATCAACAATTGCGATTTAGCCAGTTCCCTACCCATTATTGCGCCCGTCGGCTCAGTAGCTTCGAGTTTAGTTGTGAGTGGACCGGCAAAGCGTGTGGTGTTGTTCCAGAGCTTCTATAACGTGAGTGACGTCCGTTTGAAAATAGGTCGCGGTCATTTTGACCGCACTACGTTGTTTGTGTAATTTTTTCTGCTGTGACTTTCCTTACATATTCTCGATATCTTCCATTTCACAGCTTTTGAAATATGGAGGAACCAAGTACTTCTACAGGTAAAGGATCTGCTGCAACCAACAGACAGTGTGTGAACACTTTAGACCGTAACTTTGAGGAAACTGTGAGCAGATGGTTGGAAGAGTCAGATGATAGTGACTGTGACGATAATCCTGAAGAAACTGAACCAATTGTGAGTGATCATGACACATTGTCAGAACAAAGTGCAACAGAAAATTACTCTGACGAAAGTAGTGAAAGTAGTGATCCATCTGACGACCAACGGAGAAGCAATTACGTCTATGGCAAGAATCAGTACAAATGGGCCAAAGCTCCGCCAACCCGAGCTGTTAGAACTCCTCGCCATAACATCATCATGAAATTTCCATCCACCACGTTGACTACAGGAGCTCCAAAAGACCCATTTTCATTATGGCATCTCTATTTTGATGACGAAGTTCTCGATCACATCTTACTGTGGACAAATGCTAAAATAGATTGCGTCAGGCAGAAGTACTCTGACGAAAGCAAAGCTGAACTTCAGAACCTGGATTTGGATGAACTTTTGGCGTTTTTAGGACTTGTGATATATTCTTCTGTCTTTAAATCCAATCACGAAAATGTAAATTATATATTTGCAACTGATGGTTCAGGTCGGGAAATTTTCAAATGTGTCATGTCTAGGAACCGTTTCCTAATGTTGTTGAACTGCTTACGGTTTGATGACTTTCGAACCAGAAAAGAGAGGCTCAAAGTTGACAAAATGGCAGCAGCCTCTTTTCTCTTCAGAAAAATTGTGGAAAATTCCCAAAAATATTTCAATTTAGGCACATGTGCTACTGTAGATGAGCAACTAGTTTCCTTCCGTGGTAAATGCTCATTTGTGGTCTACATGCCAAAGAAGCCTGGTAAATACGGTTTAAAAATAATGTCCTTGTGTGATGCAAGGACCAGTTACTTCTATAATGGGTATGTGTACACTGGAAAAGGCTCTGATGGTGATACTATGCCGGACAATGATAAGAAAATGATGATACCAACGCAGTCTCTGTTGCGATTGTGTAAACCAATCTATGGCAGTAATCGCAACATTACTGCTGACAATTGGTTCAGTTCAATACAAGCTGTAGAAGAGTTAATGAAAAGAGGATTGACTTTTGTTGGAACTCTAAAAAAGAATAAGAGAGAGATTCCGCAAGCCTTCCAACCAAATAAGAATAGGCCAGTTGGTTCGTCTTTATACGGTTTTACGAAGGACACCACTCTGTTGTCGCATGTGCCAAAGACAAACAAAGCGGTTCTTCTTGTCTCTTCCATGCATCATAGCCCTGCTGAGGATTTGACTTCTCAGAAACCAGAAATTATATCATACTACAACGCCACTAAAGGAGGCGTCGATGAACTCGACAAAAAGTGCTCCATATACTCCTGCAGTCGGAGAACTCGACGTTGGCCAATGTGTTTATTCTACCGTTTACTGGACATCAGCACAGTAAATGCATATGTTCTTCAGAAGAGTGGATCAGATGAAGCTCCTGTCGACAGAGGCATCTTCCTGAAAGAGCTGGCCCGTAGTCTTGTGCTGAAACATATGCAAAAGCGAGCTCAGAACCCACGACTTCCGCAGGAGTTACGACTAACGACCGGCCGGATTTTAGGCCCTGATTCTCCAACAGAAGAAGCAGTGGAAGCAGAATTAGGTCCTAAGAACAGGAAAACTTGCAGAATCTGCCCAGCCAGCAAAAAAAGGAAGACTTCCCATGCTTGCTACGTCTGCAAGAGGCCCATATGCATGCAGTGCTGTTCCCAGGTCTGCAAGCACTGTTGTGAGAATTTGTGATTTGAACGTCTCTGATTTTTCATATGGTACTTCTTCAAGTTAAAAACTTAACATTTTTTTTTTCATTAGTTCTTTAAGAAGAAATACAAAATATACCAAAGTATGAATGTCATTATTAGCTAATGGAAACGTATAAATGTATTAGTGTACAATATGTGCAGTAACCACTTCTGAATGCCTGTTCATCAGTAACTATTTGATGTTAATGTTCTGTTTTTTCATGTTTAATTACTTTGTATTAAAGACTCTTTCATATACAAAACAGAGAATTTCAGAGTTGTTCATATTGTTAACATTATACCCACCTATAAGTAAGGGGGTCAGATTGACCGCACCACGGTATTAGTGTCCCATTTTTGCCACCACGTTAGTTAAAGGTTAATCTCATGTTTCTTGAAGAGGTTTGCAATTTGGTATGAAACCTTCCTGAGGAAAGGTAGGCTTATAAAGAAGGTTTTTTTGGTTGTGTTTGTCTGTTCAGAAATTGGTTGTTTTGTTTTTGTTAATTTAATTAATTTATCAATGAGAGCAGGACTGTATCCATTGCTGATGGCAACTGATTTTATGATGTCTGTTTCCTTTTCTCTTTCATTTCTGTCCATTGGAATTTTGTTCATTCGGTTTATCATTGATCTAAAAAATGCTTGTTTGTGTTGGTCTGGATGACAAGAAGAATCATGGATGAAGGTATCTGTTGCTGTTGGTTTTCTGAAAATTTGGAAATTGTGTTTCTGGTTTTTGTTGGATATTTTTAGATCAAGATAGTTAATTCCATCTGGTGTTTCATTTTCAACTGTGAACTGTATTTTGTGGTGCATTTTATTAAGTTCAACAGCTATGTTGTCTATTTCTGTTGTTGTGCCATTGAACAGGATGATAGAGTCATCAACATAGCGTTTGTAATAAAGAAGCTTATTTTTCAGATGAGATTGGGATTTAAAAAACTTGTTTGCAAGGTGGTTGATATATATATTTGCTAGCAGTCCTGCAAGACTATTGCCCATTGCTAGTCCATCTTCTTGAATGTAAAACCTTTTGTTGAACAGAAAATAGTTGTGTGATAATATAAGTTCAAGGATATCTATGAGTTCTATGATTTCAGCTCTACTCGTTGTACCATGTTTGAGGAGATTATTTCTTATTATGGTGATTGTTTCTTTAACAGGGATGTTTGTGTATAGGTTGACTATGTCAAGGGATGCAAATTTAGCTGTGGATGGTATGGAGATGTCTTTTATGCAATTGATAAGGTCATAACTGTTTTTTATAGAGAAGTTATTTTCAAATACATATGTTTTGTGGATAATATCATGTAGCTTTCTGGTGATTTTGTAGCTTGGGCTATTAATTGAGTTTACGACAGGGCGTATCGGACAGTTAGGTTTGTGGACCTTAGGTTGTGATCTCAATTTAGGTGCTGTTGGGTTCATCACTGTACATTGCTTTATTTCTGCTTGTGTCAAAAGAAAGTTGCAATTTTTAAGCAGCTTTTTAATTTTTTCTTGGAATTTGGGAGTGGGATCAAGATCTATTTCTTTTATGTTGTTATTTTTGAAGAATTCATGGGTTTTGTTCACATAATCTGATTCATATAGGACAACAGATGTGTTTCCTTTGTCTGCACGGACTACCAGAGCATTATTACTTGAAAGCTTTTTGTTTATGGCTTGCAGTGTTCTTTGTTCATTATTCATGTTTTGGTACATTTTATTCTGGTCTATATTTCTCCTAATGATGGGGCTTGCCTTATGGGCTATGGCATTCTGTTCATTGTGCTTTAGCTTAGCAGTTGCGCATGCCATTTTAGTACTCACTATTAGCTCTTTGATATTGTTATTGTTGAGTGTGGGGGTAATGTTGTGCTTAAGGCCTTTGTTTAATAATTTTAGTTCATTGTTGTTGAAAGAGATGTCTGTGGTATTTATCACTCTGTCAAAAAACTTATGTTTCATTTGCAAAGGGATACTGGGGAAGTTCATTTCTTTTTTAGTGATCAGGGCATCTATCTTCTTTTGATGTCTAAGTGAGATGGTATTACAGTGTTTGTTTATACATATATTTATATTATCCAGAAAGATCATGAACACATAAGTAGTAAGGTTGTAGCTTAGTTCAAGATGCATATTGTACAGCTGTGCATTAAGTAGATCTTTTTTAATGTAAAGAGATTTGATTTCAGATTTTATCCATATAATTTCACATTTTGATTTCGCTAACTTGGCAGATTTGCTTTGACTTGTTACTTTAATTCTAACATAATTAGGAGTGAGGTTTTCAGAGAGGCACTTTTTGTTGAATCTTATTGCAAGAATGGTTTTCATCAGTTTGAGTTTACATTTCCGAAATTCGCGCATTGTTCTGGTTACCTGGCGTGGTAGCAAGAAATGAACTTCCCCAGTATCCCTTTGCAAATGAAACATAAGTTTTTTGACAGAGTGATAAATACCACAGACATCTCTTTCAACAACAATGAACTAAAATTATTAAACAAAGGCCTTAAGCACAACATTACCCCCACACTCAACAATAACAATATCAAAGAGCTAATAGTGAGTACTAAAATGGCATGCGCAACTGCTAAGCTAAAGCACAATGAACAGAATGCCATAGCCCATAAGGCAAGCACCATCATTAGGAGAAATATAGACCAGAATAAAATGTACCAAAACATGAATAATGAACAAAGGACACTGCAAGCCATAAACAAAAAGCTTTCAAGTAATAATGCTCTGGTAGTCCGTGCAGACAAAGGAAACACATCTGTTGTCCTATATGAATCAGATTATGTGAACAAAACCCATGAATTCTTCAAAAATAACAACATAAAAGAAATAGATCTTGATCCCACTCCCAAATTCCAAGAAAAAATTAAAAAGCTGCTTAAAAATTGCAACTTCCTTTTGACACAAGCAGAAATAAAGCAATGTACAGTGATGAACCCAACAGCACCTAAATTGAGATCACAACCTAAGGTCCACAAACCTAACTGTCCGATACGCCCTGTCGTAAACTCAATTAATAGCCCAAGCTACAAAATCACCAGAAAGCTACATGATATTATCCACAAAACATATGTATTTGAAAATAACTTCTCTATAAAAAACAGTTATGACCTTATCAATTGCATAAAAGACATCTCCATACCATCCACAGCTAAATTTGCATCCCTTGACATAGTCAACCTATACACAAACATCCCTGTTAAAGAAACAATCACCATAATAAGAAATAATCTCCTCAAACATGGTACAATGAGTAGAGCTGAAATCATAGAACTCATAGATATCCTTGAACTTATATTATCACACAACTATTTTCTGTTCAACAAAAAGTTTTACATTCAAGAAGATGGACTAGCAATGGGCAATAGTCTTGCAGGACTGCTAGCAAATATATATATCAAACACCTTGCAAACAAGTTTTTTAAATCCCAATCTCATCTGAAAAATAAGCTTCTTTATTACAAACGCTATGTTGATGACTCTATCATCCTGTTCAATGGCACAACAACAGAAATAGACAACATAGCTGTTGAACTTAATAAAATGCACCACAAAATACAGTTCACAGTTGAAAATGAAACACCAGATGGAATTAACTATCTTGATCTAAAAATATCCAACAAAAACCAGAAACACAATTTCCAAATTTTCAGAAAACCAACAGCAACAGATACCTTCATCCATAATTCTTCTTGTCATCCAGACCAACACAAACAAGCATTTTTTAGATCAATGATAAACCGAATGAACAAAATTCCAATGGACAGAAATGAAAGAGAAAAGGAAACAGACATCATAAAATCAGTTGCCATCAGCAATGGATACAGTCCTGCTCTCATTGATAAATTAATTAAATCAACAAAAACAAAACAACCAATTTCTGAACAGACAAACACAACCAAAAAAACCTTCTTTATAAGCCTACCTTTCCTCGGGAAGGTTTCATACCAAATTGCAAACCTCTTCAAGAAACATGAGATTAAAATTAGCTTCTCCACAAACAACAAAATACAAAATAAAATCATCCACAACACAAAAACCAACATAGATAAATTTCAAAAATCAGGTATCTATAAACTAACTTGCAACTCATGCCCAAGCTTCTATATTGGTCAAACTGGAAGAAGCTTCACAACAAGATTTAAAGAACATATGGACGCACTCCGCCTTAATAACTTAAACAAATCCAGCTTTGCCTCACACCTTGCCCAACAAGGTCATTCTGCAGACAACATCCAAACAAACCTACAAATACTCCATTTTGCCAATAAGGGCATGAAACTTAACCTCCTTGAAGAAATTGAAATCCTCATCAATACAAATACAACATCCAACAACCTGCTCAATGATCAGACTGAACTAAAAAACAAAATGTTCCTCCAAAATTTTGAGAACCTGCTAATATAAATAAACTAATTCACAAAAAGCCTCTTCCCCCCCCTTACCTACCCTCCCCCCTGCAAATAAAAAGCCCCTCCACTCTTGACAACTCTTTCATATAATTTCTGATAAGGTAAAATCACTACTAAAGAACAATTACATAAAAGCTTTACCCACATCTAAATACCTACCCATTCAATCCTACAATAATAGAGCAACCAGATTCATACTGTCTTTAAACACAATAAATAGAACCTAGGCTAAATTAATATTCTAGAACACAAATAGTGTATAAATTAAACATAGCAATAATACGAATTTTATTCTTGTACTTTGACTAATTGTATACATACATATTAAGTAGAAAAGCTATGGGAACAATACAGACAGTATTTATTTATTATTCACTTTTGCAATTTACTATTGACAAAATTACTTTCTAAATAATCGACTATATCATACTCAAAACAAACTTACCTGTACAAAGAGTGTTATATCTTTCGATTTAAGACGTTTGTAAATAACAGCAGCTGTAAAAGCACATGTTGGACGCTGGTAAAGTGTTGTTTATAGTGCAGTGTAGAACCCAACAGAAAAAGTGATTTATTACTGTGACTTCAACAAAAGAAGACGCAAGAAACGGAAATTAACCACAAAAATCCGGCCATACAGTCGCAGTAAGTAGATCAGCAAATTTCACTGGATGTTACAAATACGAAACAGACCGAAGCAACGTGCAATTCGAGTTTTTTAAAATAATTTCCGTCTTCCCACCACAGATCCAGCATCCAACATGACGCTTAAAATGTTATTGTAACGTGATCCATCTGATGATGAACCTGAAAAGGTTTGAAAACCGGTTCATGGAATAAATACCATTTCAAGTAAAAGTGACTGGAGCAGTTTTCTTAAATAATATTGAAAATAAGTCACGGGTTCTGAAACATCCGTAATGGATAATCTAAATGTATGTCTGTCTTTCTGTCTGATCGTAACGTGTTCCCACTTTTTAAGACGAACCGTTCAACCGATCAGCACCAAATTTTACAGACATAATTTTAGGACGCCAGAGACCAGAACCTCCCTTTTTCAAATTTGTCGGGCAAAAGATACGGCAGTAATACAAAAAAAAGCCGTTTGTAATATAATTGTATTTTCAAACGAACGGTTCATCTGACACTAAAATTGAATAACCTAATTGGTAGAGGGGAAATTTTTCTACAACTTCGCTGTATTATGTTTTTTTCATGTATTGCATCGTTGCAGAGGTATTTGCTAAAATAAACAAGATTTGACGCCATCCATTAATTTTACGAAAACCAGCCATTCGCAGATGTCACGTGACATTCCTCGCCCAGAACTCTCTCTGACACATGCCATCTTCCGTCATGTATTTGATGATTTTCTTATTATAACTTACACGTTGTTATTTCGAAGCAACGGCACACTGAAGAATTAACAAAAACACGTCGTTCTTCGTAGGAAAAATGATAATCTAGTGTCTAAAAATGCCACATTAGCATCGGTTAACAACTGCCATCAATAGTACGAAAATTAAGGGCGAATTTCGTAATTGTTATCCGTAGTGTAGTACTAGCGTATTGGATTGTGTTGCACATGGTAGGTGGTTCAAGACCCGCCACAACCAAAAAAAAATTTTTCTCCTTTTCTTCCTAAAAGGGTTACGTGTTGGGTGCATAGATATACAATAGTAGAGTCGTAATCATATCACTATAATTTTTTATTATTTACATTATTATTTTTGTCCGAAATGTTTGCAAAAAATTATAAAACTACAAATTTAAAGTGGGCCGTAAAACACTTCAGTGCGATTTTTTCTTTGCTTTTTTGTTTTCATCTTGATTGCTAAAAGATTTATTTCGTCTTGGCTCCTAAAAGGGTTTTGCGTACCCTTATTAATTAAATAGAGCTATGTTCTGCAATGTATAGAGTTGTGCATATGGAAGAGTGCTCCCTCTAAAATGTGCGTTTGTTCTATTTTGTGAACATACCATGAGATATATACCAATGAATTGCAAACACAGACTTCTTTCTCATGCACAGAAACTGGGAGTTCCTGTTATAATGACAGTTGTAAATGACGTAATGATAGTAATAACTTTATAAATAGATTAAGGATTTGAGTTATGTGGAATTCAGTGTTGCCACACTTATTCCGTTTGTTATTTTAACTGTAAACGACAACGTACTCATGGCTTGAAACAGAATATTTGCTCTTTATGAACAAGTCACATCTGAAATGTAGAAAAGGTAATACAATCTACGTTAAAGCGTCCTTAGCAGCCATGCCAAAAAACTCGCATTTTAGTAGACGTATTTATTCTAATTAATCACTATCAACAAATTCCATAAATAGTGAATAATTGCTTAACAAAAAAGAAGCAAGATAATTTATTGCTCCGCGGCACATTGGCTGAGCGCATTGAGGTGCTATGCTCCAATGCACGAGGCCGTAGTTTGTAAATTTAGGGACTGATGACCCTGCAGTTACGTCCCATAAGCTTAACAAACATTTAAATATTTTGTAATTTATTGCGACATATACACTCCCCTTCCGTTTCATTAAGGAACGACAGTTGCCACAGAAATCTAGGAATTCATTTGTATATGAAACTATCAGTATCAGCACGTTTAGAATATTCATTATTACAGTATCTTCCAGTTTATGTGTATGTGCTTCAAAAGACCTTTGTTACGTATTTCACGTCATGTTCACGAAATAGAACAAACCCACATTTTAGAGGGAGCACTCTGCACAACTCTAAAAACTTCAGAACATAGCTCTATTTAATTAATTTAATTAATTAATATTTAATTAATAAGGGTGCCCCAAACCCTTTTAGAAGCCGAGGGGTAATAAATGGTAGTGTCGGGTTTCGAATTACCGACCATGTGCATCACAACCTAACACACTGCCCACTACACTAGGGCTAACAAGTACGAAAACTGTTCCTTGATTCTCGCACTGTTTATGTCAGTTTTAACTGCTAATATTGCAGTTTAGACACTAGATTATAATTTATCGTACTAAGAACGATGTGTTTTTGTTAATTATTCAGTGCGCCATTGTTTTGAAATGGCAACGCATAAGTTATAATAAGAAAATCCTAAAATAAAGAAAGCAATATGGCGTATGCCAGAGAGAGTTGTGGGTGAAGAACGCCTGGTTTACGTAAAATCAGATGACGGTGTCAAATGGCCGTTATTTTTTTCAAATATCCCTGTAACGGTGTGAGCTATGAAAAAAACGTAAGAGAGCAAAGTTATAGAGAATTTTCTCCTCTACAAATTCTTTTGATCAATTTTCGTGTCAGATGAACGGTTTATTTACAAATAAATTTCCTGCTGTCAAAAGGCCATCACAAACGACCTCCCTTTTTAGTGTTACTAACGTATTTTATTCCGAAATATTTGAAAAATGGAGGTTCTGTTCTCCGTTGGCCAACAATTATGTCTGTAAAATTTGGTGCCGATCGGTTGAATGGTTCAAATTGTTTGAATGGTTAGAATTAAAAAGTGGGAACACGTTATGGAGAGACAGACAGGCATTGTCAAATCGCCGTTATTTTTGCTAATATCTCTGAAACGATGCGAAATATGAAAAAACCACAAGAAAACAAAGTTGTGGAGACTTTTCTCCTCTAAAAAACTGTTTATTCAATTTTCATGTCGGTTGACCGGTTAAGCTGTTATTTAAATTTCGAGCTGTCAAAAAGCGATCGCAAAGGCCCACTTTTAGTGTCTGATATATTATGAATCAGAGCTTGGAAAGTCCCTTAATAGGGTAGGGTGGTTAAAACGGGTAATGCATAAGTTAAAGTTCATAGTGACCGCATTATCATAGAAAAGTAGACATGAAGCTAACACCCACCATATTAGTACTGTTTATACTTCGACTAGCTCTACCAATGATGATGAAATTTAAAAAAAAAAGTGCGAGGAGATAAAAGAATCATGAAGGCAGATTGTATTCGGGAAAGATATCAGAAGATACAGGAAGTTACCAGAACTGATTTCTTACTGGTAAGAGAAAGATCCCAGAACAAAGGTTTAAACTGGAAGACATCCACGGGCAGATAGAGACTCTGACCCTATATCGAATTATTGGTCTTGAACTGTCGATTACAATTGAAGAAATTGCAGAAAGGTAGTAAAATAAGAAGATGGGATTGGGATAATTTGAAGGAACCTGATGTGCTTGAAATTCAGAAGGAAGTTAAGGCAATTGTTGAAGGAATCGGGGGGCTGGAGCAATACGATGACGTAAGGGTAGGTTTCAGAGATAATGAAGGGCGCAAATGACCAAATAGGTAGAAAACAAAGACCTAGAAGAAATCCTTGGATGTCATAGTAGACGCTTTTTCAATTGATGGAATAAGAAAATAAAAAATGAAGCAGGTAAAATAGAGAACAGAAAACTAAAAAATGAGATTGACAGGATGTGCAAACTGGCTAAGCAGGAGTTACCGGAGGGCAAATACAAGTCTGTAGAAGAATGTGTAATTAGGAGAAAGACAGTACCGTTCACAAAAAAAGAAAAGAGTCATTTGGAGACACGAAAACATCGCTATATGAATATAAAGAACTCATATGAAAAACCAGTAATAAGAAAAAAAGGGAAAACAGTAAGTTGGAAAGAATATATAGAGAGGAACTAAAGGGAAATAAACTTCTAGGCAGTATTGTCGAAAGGGAAGAGGAAGTAGATGAAGATGAGATAGAAAATACGATATCGAAAGAAGAATTTGACAATGCTCTAAAAAGAACTAAGTCGAGGCAAAGCCCCAGGAGTCTACCACATTCCCTCAGAGCTACTAAAATCTCTGGGAGAACCTGCAAAATTATGAGACAGGATAAATACCCTACAACTTCAAGAATTAATAATCCCAGTTCCAAAGGAAGCATGCGCAAAGAGGTGTGAAAATTACAGAACCATATTTTTAAAAATCATGATTGTAAAGTTATAACTGGAATTATTTACAGGTGAACGATGAAACCATGAAGCCGACCGTGGGGAACATCAGTTTGGGTTTGCGAGAAATGTAGGAACACGTGAGGCAATTCCGACCCTACGGTTTTCTTAGAGGAAATATTAAGGAAAGACAGATTTACGTTCATTACTTTTGGAAAATGAGTTTGGCAATTTTGACTGCAACACACATTTTAACATTCTGAAGTCAGCACGAGTAAAATATAGAGAATGAAACCAGACAGCCGTTATATGAATCGAAGGCAAGAAAGGCAAGCACTGGCTGAGTAGGGAGTAAGACACGATAATAGCCTTTCCTCAATGTTATCCAATCTGTACATTGAGCAAGCTGTGAAGCACAGCAAGGAGACGTTTTGAATGGTAATGAAAGTGCAAGGAGAAGAAATATAAACTTTGTTGGTGGCGAGAGATTGTCACGCTATCGGAGGCAGCAAAGGTCCTGAAAGATCGGTTGAACGGAATGGATATTGTCTTGAAAGGCGGTTATAAGATTAACATTAACAAGAGCAAAACAAAGATAACTGAATGTATAGTCCAGTCAATTTGTATTTTTACCAGGAAAGTTTTGTGGTAGTTTTGATTTCTTCGATTCCGTATATTTTTTGGGGTGCTGAATCCGAATCTGGCATTTCCCAACAAAATTTCGTGACGCAACATTAAAAAATGCAAAAATTCGAAAAAAATAGCATTTTTCGGCTGTTTTTTGCTTATAACTCGGACACTATAAACTTTTCACAAATAGCCTCGCAGTACAAAATTGAAGTCCATAAAATTTCCTACAGGTTTCACTGTTTATGTTTTTCTGTCCGACGAACCATTCCGACTCAAACGCTAATTGAAAATTGACGTATTTTGGCTGTCACCGTTAAAATTTACTTTTTCCACTCAAGAAGTCTAATTCCTTATTAAAAGCTGACATTTAGTGAATAGGAATGCATGTCACGTTCGATGACAGTTTCAATTCAGATGTGTATTCTGGACGGTCATGTGATTGGACCATACCTCCTTCCATCAAGCTCACGGGTCCCGCATACTACCTCACGTATTGGACCCGTTCGTGAGAGATGTGCCATTGAATGCCCGTCAGGAAATGTGGTTTCAGCATGATGGTGCACCACCTCACTTTTCACTGGCTGTCCGGTGACATCTCAACAGACGATCTGGTGAAATATGGAAAGACCGTGGTGGTCCAACCGCCACGATCGCCGGATTTAACCCCTACGGACTACTTCTTATGGGGTCGTTTGAAGAGTTTAATTTATGAGACACCTGTAGAGATAGGGGAAGATCTGCCGGCACGAGTTCTCGCCGCTGCACAAGACATTAAAGAGACACCAGGTTGGACGGAGAGAGTGTACCAGAACTTCGGAGGTACAATGTGTGTAACGACGTTGTTGGTCGCCACATCGAGCCGCGGTTCTAATGCATCAGTACGTTGCTGCTGGTGCCGTAGACGCTGGGTTCTTGTTGTTGTCGACTAATGGAAACCATAAGGTGAAAATTGTAATTAAATGCGTAAGTAATAACGAAACGCATCAGTATTCTTTTCAAATTTATTGCAACAATTGTACTGGGTCACGTCTAATTACATTCCTCAAGTAGGAGTGGATGAGATATTCATCTGAATTGAAACCATCACGCAAAGGAAACGATACGTTTCTCTACAAGTACTAGAAGATTGTAACGGGAATTTTCCACCGCCCTGTGTATGCCACTGTCGTTTCTTGGAGGGTCCTGGCTGAGGTTATTCGAAGGCGGTGGGTCCTGGAATAGGTTATTCAAACAGTGGTAAATAATTCACAGTCTGTGTTGCAATAGTCTTTATTACATCCAAAAACGCGTTTCGCGCTGTAAGCGCATCATCAGACTGGAAGGAGACAAATGTTTTATTACAGTCCGTCTACCTGGCGGGCAGCGAATCTAATATGGCTAAAGTGAGTAAATTTTTTAGAGTCGGAACTTAATTGGGCGGAGATGATGCCACAGAACTATTTAAATCTGTGGTAGAAGTATCTTGCAATTCTGTGTTTTGTCATTGGGCCCCTGCGAAGAGGTAAACGTACAAAGTACGTAACGGCTATTTGAAGTAGAATAACTAGGGACTAAAGGGGTACAGTACGGAAAGTAATAGAATGCTTTTTATATGATAAAACTCACCATAGCAGCAGAGGAGTCGCTGTCGCGGCAACTGGTAGTATTGTTAATAACTGCGGAACATAGATGCGACTGTTGAACAAAGCGGTACGGGCAGAGTTACGCCTGCGAGAATGAGCGGCTTGCCAAGCTGCAGCTTAGTAATACAGTATAATCCCGAAAACTTGGTCTAATGTGGACCGAAGGTTGGATGAGTTTGTCAAAATGCCGGGTTATCGGAAACAGTGGCGTAACTATGGGGGGGGGGGGGATGAGGGGCATAGAACACCTCCCCCCCAGAACCCAAAAAAATAGAAAGAAATAATATAACAGCAAACTGGTAAAGGTAAAGATTGGAAACTTGGGGTGTTTTACCATAAGCTTTCATTGGATAGGAGTCAATTAGTTTCTTCAACGGGAGTGGTAGATGGTAGTCTGTCTGGGAACTGACTAAAATTTTGCTTGTCAATAAGATCTATCCCTCCCCCCTCCCTAAAGCCAAGTCCTAGTTACGCCACTGATCGGGAACGTTGTTAATAAATAGGTAAGATTGTTTTGTTATAAAATATTTTCTATTGTTACTTTATAATACAATACAAATGATGGAGTACAGTAACACAAAACAAATGTAAGACAGTATCTAACAAATGAAATTCGTTAAGCCCTTTCTATACGAGACGTGTAACACGCGCAAGGAAGTCGTTGTAGAGCCGTGTATTGGGAGAGTAGCGCCAACCTTTTATGTGTAGCTTGCCGATAACCGCCGGCTGCTATTGGTCAGTTGAGCGCGGGTGGGGCACGTCCGCCATTTTAGGCCTAAGCAATCCATTAGCGTAAATGGCATATTTTACTTAACTAGCTGTTATTTTAGCATTTAGAGGTGTTGGAAATGCGTAGACTCATTATGTATTAAATTAAGAGCTTAGCATAGCATATTTCATTTTTATGTGGTGAAAAATACGCATTTTTGGCAGTGAATTGTTATACTAAGACAGTCCGAGGTACTGTAGCACGTTTTACGCATCCCACAGGGCGAAAGAGATGCGAAAAGACGCGAATTGTGGGTACACCGCATTGGAAGCAAAACTGCATTTTCATACGAGACTGCAAAATTTTGCGAAGTAAGTAAATTTGTATTGAAATATCGAGTAAACTTCTAGGTTTATCTGTTCATACAGGTTTCTTGCGAGCAATGTTGGACGGACAAACATGTAAGAGAAAAGATATTTTAAAAGATATAAATACATGGAAATCTAACATAATGTGTCGTATTTGACGAATTTCGTATTTATACTTAGCCTGCATATTACGAAAGTTTGGGCGGTAAATGAAACCGCCCATTTAATAGATCTCCAAAACTCGAATTTTAAGATGTGCGTTAACAATGTGTAAAAACTTAAACCTTCCCAAAATGTTAGCTCAGTTAATGTTTTGTGATATATCACATGTAGGTTAGCACACAACACCTGTCAACGTTGTTGTTGTTATGGTCTTCAGTCCGGAGACTGGTTTGATGCAGCTCTCCACCCTACTCTATCCTGAGCAAGCCTTTTCATCTCCTCGTAAGAACAGCAACCCACATCCACTTGAATCTGCTTACTATACGCGTCTCTTGGTCTCCCTCTGCGATTTTTACCCCACATACTTCCCTCCAATGCTAAATTTACGATTCCCCGATGTCTAAGAATGTGTCCTACCAAGCGATCCCTTCTTTTAGTCAGGGTATGCCAAAAATTCCTTCGCTCACCAATTCTGTTCAGTACCTCTTCATTAGTTATGTGATCTACCCACCTAATCTTCAGCATTCTTCTGTAGCACCACATTTCAAAAGCCTCTATTCTCTTCCTGTCAGCACTGCTTATCGTCCATGTTTCACTCCCATACAAGGCAACACTCCACACAAATGCCTTCAGAAAAGACTTCCTTACCCTTAAATTAATATTCGATGTTAGCAAATTTCTCTTTTTCAAAAATGCTTTTCTTCCCATTGCCATTCTGCACTTTATAACCTCTGTACTGCGACCATCGCATGTTATTTTACTACCCAAGTAACAAAACTCATCTACCACCTTCATTGTTTCGTTACCTAATCTAATTCCTTCAGCATCGCCTGATTTTCTAAGACCACATTCCATTATTTTTGTTTTGCTCTTGCTAATGTTCATTTTATATGCTCTCTTCAACACGCTTTCCATTCCATTCAACTGCTCTTCCAGGTCCTTCGCTGTCTCTGACAGAATTACAATGTCATCAGCAAAACGCAATGTTTTTATTTCTTCCCCATGAACTTTAATCCCTATTCCAAATTTTTCCTTGCTTTCCTTCACCGCCTGCTCGATGTACAAATTGAATAACATTGGAGAAAGGCTACAACCCTGTCTTACTCCCTTCCCAACTGATGCTTCCCTTTCATGCCCTTCGAGTCTAATAACTGCGGTCTGGCTTTTGTAAAAGTTGTAAATAACTCTCCTTTCCCTGTATTTTACCCCTGCTGACTTCAGAATTTGAAAGAGTGTATTCCAGTCAACATTGTCAAAAGCTTTCTCCAAATCTACAAAAGCTAAAAATGTTGGTTTGCCTTTCCTTAATCTGTCTTCTAAGATTAGACGTAAAGTGAGTATTGCCTCCCGGGTTCCTACGTTCCTCCTGAATCCAAACTGATCTTCCCCGAGGTCAGCTTCTACCAGCTTTTCCATTCTCCTGTAGACAATTCGTGTTAAAATTTTGCAACCATGACTTATCAAACTGATGGTTCTGTAATTTTCACACCTGTCTGCGCCTGATTTCTTTGGAATGGGGATTATTACATTTTTCTTAAAGTCTGAGGGCATTTCGCCTGTCTCATACATCCTACACACCAGTTCAAATAGTCTTGTCATGGCTGGCTCTCCCAGAGACTTTAGTAGCTCTGAGGGTATTTCATCTACTCCTGGGGCCTTGTTCCGACCTAGGTCTTTCAAGGCTCTGTCAAATTCATCTCTCAGTATAGTATCTCCTATTTCATCTTGATCGACTTCCTCTTCCCTTCCTACAACATCGTCTCTAAGTTCATTTCCTTTGTAGAGCTGCTCTATGTACTCTTTCCACCTTTCAGCTTTCGCTTCTATGCTGAGAACTGGTTTCCCATCTGAGTTCTTCATATTCGTAGAGTTGCTTTTTTTGTCCCCAAATGTCTCTTTTATTTTCCTGTAGGCTATCAACATTAGGCATAGATTAATGGAAAGCAACATGTATTAATTACATCTACTTTGATAGAAAACAATATATTAGAGATAAAAACGTCAGTCCTTAGCTAATTTGAAAGCAGGAACGTTGCTTATTGCGAAAGCAGTGCATTTGGTGCAGGGTTTAAATTTTAGCACGAAACAATTTTACAAACAGTTTGCTCAAAAATAAAGGTCTTGATCTCAGATTACCAATTTTTCCTTAATATTCGCTGTAGATGTGATAAAACGATTAAAAACTTAAGTTGATTGTTTACTTAACGTATTGTCATATCATATCGATGTACAGACCGGTTCCCTTCATCATAAATGTTAATTTAACAGCGCCGCGCATAGCGCTGCTATTGCCAGATAGGCCTACAATGGCGGCGCTCGCCCGGTTGGCGGTACTCTCCCAATACACGGCTCGCTACAGCGCCCCTTGCGATAGACCTTCGAACTACAAAGAAGCGTTCAAACGGTACGCATTTGCTTAGTCGTCTGCTTCAGCGTCTACTTCGTTTGACTTACAGCAAATGAATCGCCGCGTTAACATCACTTTTCGAAACTGTATGATATGTTGTGATGATTAAAACATTTATTTGTGTTTTAGACTGACACTGTGAAACTGTATTTAATTGTTGTCGTGCAGTTCATGCGAAACTACGTCGCTCACATGTGTTTACGTCCTGATTATAAAATGCGATTACATACTTCCAGACCCTGCGGTTTGAGGCGCCTATGGGTATAATGAACAAGCTCAGGTGTCTATACATAGACCTTTCACTTTGATTAAGCTTCAAATAATGCTCCCCAAAAACAAATATTTCATCTATTAACTACAGCATGTTTCATAAAAATAGCAAATATTTTAGAAGATGGTAATAAAGACGATTTGCAGTTAAAATTTCATAAACGTGTGTCCAATTTTTATTGGGTACAGATATCGTTGGTTATTGGTAGATCACCATATTGACTTTTATTTAAATAATCGGTTTTCGACGTAGTTTAAAGTCTGAGTATGTCCTAGTAAGCCGAAAACCGGGTAACCAAGTGGAAATGAACTGTAGAACATTCACAAAATATTACTTTTAAGTAAGTGTGATGTTGTACTACCAAGAACCGACGGATAAATCAGTGAAAATTTCTTGATTTACACTTGCTCTACGTTTGTTTGGATTTCATATTAACAGCTATATCTCTGTATTCAACAAAAATTTACATAGGTTATATTAAATTTTTAATGCAATTCCTCTATAGTATCACCTCCTCTTAGCAGGAGACAAGTACACATTGTCAAATAAATTGCCGTCTTGACTTCGTTTGTCAGCTGGGTTCCCCTTTCGGTCTCTGCGCATGGGCGAAACACTTCCATACGCGTGAGAATAGGATCCATGCTATTCCGTCTACTAGCGATCATATGCGCGTGCATCTTGTGCAAGTGGACGCGTCTACTCTGTACGCGGACGGCGTAACCGATGCATCATGGGTAATCTCGTAAGCTCTCACTTCCCGTGTAGAAAGGGCTTTTCTTACACTCACATAGACTACAGAAAACGCGGATAAAAAAAGACAAAGGCTGTAGGCAGGCTGAGCGGCAGAGCGCGCGCGGCCCTGTCACATGTGTGTCATTGCTATCTGCTACAACCAAGTTCATTATTGTCCATCACGGCTAAGCTGATTTTAAACGACACCGTGAAAAAATGCACTCCCGTAGTTTTGATAAAGACTGTTTTTAGTATGAAAAAGCATCTACATACTGCATTAATGAAACAAAGGACTCTTAAATAGATTATAAGTGGCACAAGAAAAGATGATTTCTGGGCCCATAAATAGCCAGTAGCTGCTAGCCTGCTACACGCTACAATTTCACTTGTGTCCTGCATTCTGCGAGCACGGAATAATTCCAGGGGTTGTGCCACGGTGTGGCGAAGTTATCCGGACTGCAGGGTTACCGAGTGCCGAGTTTTCGGGACTCTGCTGTACAGAGATGTTTGTGGCGTGCGGGAAATGAATCTTGTGAAATGATACATGGTGGTAGTGAAACAATAATAAAGGAATGAGCCGGCCGAGGGGACTGAGGCGCTCCAGTCACGGTCTGCACGGCCACTACGGTCGGGGGTTCGAGTCCCCCCTCTGGCATGTACTTAGTATAAGGTAGTTCCTAAGTAGTTTGTAAGTTTAGGGACTGATGACCCCGTAGTTAAGTCCCATAAGCTGTACAAACATTTGAACATTTTTTTAAATGAATGAAAATAAAGTTATTAAAGGCCTCGGGGTGGGGCGGAAGAAAGATGTGAATTGAAACTTCCTGGCAGATTAAAATTGTGTGCCGGAACCGGGACTCGAACCTGGGACCTTTGCCTTTCGCGGGCAAGCGCACTACCGACTGTGCACAATTTTAATCTGCCAGGAAGTTTCATATCAGCGCACACTCCGCTGCAAAGTGAAAGTTTCATTCTGGAAACATCCCTTAGGCTGTGTCTCCACCATATCCTTTCTTCCAGGAGAGCTAGTCTTGCATGGTTCGTAGGAGAGCTTCTGTGAAGTTTGGAAAGTAGAAGACGAGGTACTGATGGAAGTGAAGTTGTGGGGCGGCATGGTGAGTCGTGTCGGGATAGCACAGTCGGTAGTGCGCTTGCCCGCGAAAGGCAAAGGTCCCAGGTTCGAGTCCTGGTTCCGGCCCACAATTTTAATCTGCCAGGAAGTTACATATCAGCGCAAACTCCGCTGTTTCATTCTGGATGTTGTGAATTGTCAGAAGGGGGGGGGGGGGGTCATTTTGGAAAAAGATGGATAACATGATATCGTGAAAAGTTCGATGGTGAGTTTTATCATATAAAAATCATTATATTACTTTCCACACTGTACCCCTTTAGTCCCTAGTTATTCTACTTCAAATAGCTGTTAAGTACTTTGCACGTTTACCTCTTCGCAGGTACCCAATGACAAAACACACATTGCAAGCTACTTCCACCACAGCTTTAAATAGTTCTGTGGCTCTATCTCCACCCAAGTAAGTTCTGACTCTTCAAAATTTACGCACCTTAGCCATACTAGATTCGCTGCCCGCCAGGTTCACGGACTGTAATAAAACATTAGTTTGTTTCGTCTGATGTTGCGCTAACAGCGCGAAACGCGTTATTGGATGTAATAAAGAATATTGCAACAGAGACTGCGAATTATTTAATTATTCAAACAGATTTAGGGCTTGCAGCTGGTCGTCGTCGTATCCAATACACGATATTTCATCTGGACACCTGCTGAAATATCGTGTATTGTATACCACGACGACCGGCTGCAAGCCCGAAATCTGTTTGAATATTCAGTTCGCCGGAAAAATTTTAAATTTCCACATAGGTGGAAATTGTTCTGTCGTCAGTGTTGGGGCTACTTCATCTGGAAAATGAAGGATGTGGATGAGAAATCAATGACCACTGAACATATCTGAATGGTTACGAAACAGATTGTGAGATTTGACATACCTTCCACATGGCGCAGGGGTGTTTCTTCAGCCTGTTCTTGGTCTTCTTCTTCTATCTCTTCATCTTCTACATCAGTGCTGATTTCTGGAGATTTGACGTTGCGACCTTCCTATCGGTACTCACCAATAAGAATTGGGCAATACATAACTCAGGTAGTAAAAATTTATGCCTCGTTGTCTCTGTTCATAGGGGTGAGTTGTGTAAGTCAGCTTTTATGCCTTAAACAGCTACCCAATCTGTTTAAACAAGATCAATAATTAATCTGTTGTTCAGCCAGTGTATCGATCTGCATATGATGACGTGATAATATATTTTACAAACATAAATTAAACCTCTGAATAACCAGCAAAATGGATTCTAAGATAAAGAAGTGATTCACTCACGAAGTAATTCTTTATAAATGAAGTTTCTTACTCCTTTTGGACATGAAAATGCTGATGTGGTCCTACTTCATATATCGGTAAATAACTGAATATTTCTGCAACTATTGTTCATGAGAGGCACAATAAGTATCACACTCAGAGTAAATGTTCCAAATTATCACTCGTAAATTAGTGAAGTGTATTGAACAATGCAGTTCCAAATTAATCGCGATTACAGTATATATATATATTAGCTTAAACCCGCGGCTCCGATCGCGTGTTGGTAGATCAATCACACGTAAAAATGCACTCGTTTCGAAGAATCCAATCACGAAATTCAACAATAATGATTGTAATAATATCACAGATCGATCACTTGATGTAATGCGCAAAACGTCAAATCGATTTTTTAAATAGATGTATTAAAAGAAATTTCCTTCAGTCCGAATTTTTTTTATAATTTGACGACTTTCAACCACCATATCTTCCACCCCCGTTATAGCTATCGGCACCACCATATCTTCCACTCCCTTGTAGTTATCGGCATGGAACTGCTATGGTGTACAACTGGAGACGTCGGACAACAATTACACACAGACCATTCGTTTGCGTTCTGTAGTTTTCGCTGCAGAGCGAAATATTAACACATACACACGTAGAATTTTATATACACTGATAACTTTCCATCCCAATATACTCCACCATTTTATCATTATCAACCCTCAAGCAACAATGCAACCAATAAAACCATTTTCAATGAGTAAATATAATTTCCAAAGAGTAATTATTGTTCCGCATTTCGCGTTAAATTCTTCAAATTACTAAATATCTATCAGATCGCTATAAAACCATACCCAAACCCTTCCTCGGGTATAAATTAGTAACTGTACAAATATTTAAGGCTCTGCGACTTGTCGTTCGGACGTAATAAGTGTACACCGAACAGACATTCATATATATATATATATATAGATAAATAGCTACCCGATCGCCATAAAACCGTGACTAAAGCCTTCCCCGGGTAGACATTAGTAACTGTACAAATTTTTAGCTCTTTATGTCTTGAGGTTCAGACGTGATAAACGTTCACCGAACAGACATTTACATTTATAGATATAGATAAATGAATGTTTGTCTATATGTCCTCTTTGTGTTCATAAACCATTCATTCGATTGCAATGAAACTTTGGTGAACTGTTCACCGTACGCCCACGAAGGTTTCTGACCCAAAAACAAAAGAGCACGACACATAGCTCAGGAGATATGACGTCATAAATAATGAGAGGCCAGCGCGTGTGAATACTCAGCTGTATGCGTCAATTATTGGAAAATGGGAATAGTTAGGGACTTGCAACACAGTTCGCATGTAATTTCGGACGATTATGAAGCGTTTTGCAACTGATCCCCCCCCCTCCCACACATAAAATGATGAAACGAAAAGAAGTCTACCGCTCACAACAGTTTCGGTGTAGATGCTGTAAAACTGTCGCATCAGGCATGATCTTGTATCAAATAAAGTTAGCAGTACAGATTTGCAAGTTACTATTTAATTTTGTGTGCAAATCACAAAATTATAGGAAAACCTAAAGTGGGCCCTTAAAACAAGCCACTGCGATTGTTTCAGCAATATTACTAAGTACGTCACTAGTTGCTTTAAAATTATGCCTACATTTCTGTTTTCAGCAAGAAGAAGCTGAGGGCCACTGTGTCTGGTACGGCCAATGTTACGATGATGGCGCGGGCAACAAGTACAACTGTCTTTACAATGGAACAGCGAAGAACATAACCGTCAAGAAAGACCTTGATTACCTAAAGGAAAGGTGTCCCTTTCTGGTGGACGAGAGCGGAAAGTTTGCATGTAAGTAAAACTCGCCGAGCGTGAGAGCCTATCTGGTTACAACTTTCGCGTAACGTTTATGGAACATCGAAATGTCTAGGTTTTTCAGCCCTTCCTGAAGTTTCCTCGAGTCCACAGCTTCCTTGACTCTGAGGCGAGTGGTGTTTAATATTGGTCATGAGGCTACCTAATGAATATCTTGTCCAGGAATTTACCTCGCCTCACTGAAACACCCACCAAATCTGTACGCAATGGAATAATAAAATGTGAATGCCTGTAAATTTGCGGTCCAGGCTCACTGAATGTAAAAGTCTCATATGATTAATTAATTAATCAAGTTATTTTCCTTACAATTACTGAAAGAAATGACTAAGGGATTCTATTTACTGAAGCCGAAGAATGATTTAAAATAACGAATAATGTTATAAAATAAGCACAAGTTGAAAAAATAATAAATCGGCATTCATTAACAAAATGTGTAATTAACTTACTCGCTTGAACCGTAGCCGGTAGCTTCACGTACAACAACGCGCCATTCATCTCTGTCTTAAGCTTCTTCTCCATTCTTTCCCATCTTCTGCAGATCCTTTCTAACGTCATCCATCCACCTCATTCATGGCCTTCCCAATGGTCTCTTTCCCTCTAGACGTTCCTCATAACGTTTTATGCAATGCTGGCATTTTGTCTTACAACGTAACCATAGCATCTCATTCTGTGACTATTGATTGTGGCATCTATGTCTGACTCATTGTACATGTCCCAGAACTCCATGTTTCGTCTTATCCTCCAACCATTATTTTCTATTACTAGTCCATGTATTTTCGTTAGCACCTTGTTTTCAATTGTGATCAATCTTCTCAACGTGTTCTTTGTCACTGCCCATGTTTCGCTGACATAAGTCACTGATGCCTGACGATTGTCTAGTATATTCTCAGCTTCTTTCTACACGAAAGTAGTTTTAACTATACCTGAATTTTTGTTGAAATTTCAATCTCAAGGTTATTGGTGATTTTGATGTTAACTATTATGTATAAACTACTCTACTCCTCATCGGCCTGGCGCAGCAATAGTAAATCCATTTTTGTAATAAATAAGTCTCTGTTGCAAAATTATCAAGTTTCGCGCTTATAGCGCATCGTCAGAACACTGTTAAAAGAGAAGTAACATAAATCATGACAGTTTTATGCAGCGAACCTATCCACAGCTTGAAAAGCAAAAACAATAAAATTAGGGAGGGAGAAACGCTCCCAAAGAAAAGCGGTATTACTGTAGTCATTCGTAAAAATACACAATGATGGTCACCTTAGTCATAAAAAATAAGACTGTTGTACTGTGAACAGTTCCAAATGTTATATTTTTTTATAGTTACACTATGCAGTCGTTCTCTTGTTGCAGCTATTAACTGGTCTTTGTATCACTTATCGTCAGTCCTATTCGTCCAACTTCGTCCATCAGTTCCCCTCCTATCTCCTCCAAAATCTATCACGTTTTTAACCGCCTGAACCCTAACATTTGTAAAAGCCAGTATACTTATTTTCCTACCTGTATCTTCTCCGGTGATTTTATTTGTAATACGTGTTAGATTCTTCTTTAACGCTATAGTGAACAGAGTTGGAGATATAATGTCTTCTTGTCTTACTTCTGATTTCACCTCTTGATTTGATTTTCTCAGGGAAGCCAAAACAGTCTTGGTCCAACCCGCCACTGCCCGCACCGAAACGAAGTTTATTGTGCGGTATCGCTCCCTGTATATCCAGTAAAGCTAACCAATGCCCTTGAACAGTGAAAGGAGTCCCTTTACCAGTTCTTTATTAGACACAATTTCTTCGGGTCTGGTTGTCCCAAATGTTCTGTGCCTTTTACTCTCCAATGCAATGCATTCGAAGATTATTTCACCTCTTACTCCTCTGAAAGTGCTTTCCTACGCAGACCAAGCATTCCGACTGATTAACGCGCAGGTGGATCATCCTTATCAATTTCTTTGCAATTCCATCACCTTCCACCTCCTTCGTGATCGTGTCATAGGCCTTCTTGAACTTTACGAGTAGGCTGTATGTACTTTAGTTGCATTCCCAGTTCTCTAGAATCTGCCTCAGCGTGAAAAACCGATCTGTTGTAGACTCGCATGCTCTGAAACCTACTTGTACCTCTTCTTCTACGTCTTCCAAATAAGGTATAAGCCTCTTTATTATGATTCTCGACAGACCATTTGTATGCTAGACATAGCAGTGATATATCTCTGTAGTTCTTGGTAATTGTCTTATCGCATTTTTTTCCGTCTTGGCATATGACGGTCACTCTTCATTCTTCAGATATCTTTTCCTCATTCCATATCAGTGTTATCAGTTGGTGACTGTGTGTATGTGTCTCCTCACTAACGTATTTTATCTGTTCTGCTAGTATCTGATCTATCCCCTTTGTTGTTGTTCAGTATCGTGATAGCTATCGTCACTTCTAGCGTTTGCACAACGTTTTTTCATTATCCTTCTTTTTATCGTCAGGCACATTGAGCTGATTTTCAAAATGTCTTGCAGTTCTCTAAATTGTCCTTCTCACTAGAAATATAGTTCCCATATGTATCTTTCATCTTACAAACCACTGATAATATAAGGCAGTGTCCCGGCTGACTGACTGATTGACTGACTCATCATCGCCCAACACAAAACCACTGAAGATAGAAACTTAAAATTTGTAGAGTGTGTTGATCTTACTTTGTAGACGTCATTGAAGAAGCGATTTTTCGATATTCTATCCGTAAGGGGGTGAAATAGGGGATCGAACGTTTTTTATTTATTTATTTATTTATTTATTTATTTATTTATTTATTTTTTTTTTTTTTTTTTTTTTTTTTTTTTTTTTTTTTTTTTTTTTTTGAAAATACGTTGCTATTTAGGCAATTTGGAAGTTAGAACTACAAAATTTCGGATTTTAATTAAGGGTTCGAATTTAAAAGACACGTGTTTCGGCATTTTTTTTTAAATTCAACCAATAAGGGGATAAAATAGGGGAAGCAAAAAATTGTTGTTGTTGTTGTGGTCTTCAGTCCAGAGACTGGTTTGATGCAGCTCTCCACCCTACTCTATCCTGAGCAAGCCCTTTCATCTCCTGATAAGAACGACAACCCACATCCACTTGAATTCATTAGTTACGCGATCCACCCACCTAATCTTCAGCATTCTTCTGTAGCACCACATTTCAAAAGCCTCTATCCTCTTCTTGTCCACACTGCTTATCGTCCATGTTTCACTCCCATACAAGGTAACACTCCATACAAATGCCTTCAGAAAGGACTTCCTTAGGCTTAAATCAATATTCGATGTTAATAAATTTCTCTGTTTCAAAAACGCCTTTCTACCCATTGCCATTCTGCATTTTATATCATCTGAACTGCGACGATCATTTGTTATTTTACTGCCCAAGTAACAAAACTCATCTACCTCCTTTATTGTTTTGTTACCTAATCTAATTCCTTCAGCATCACCTGATTTTCTTACACTGCACTCCATTACCCTAGTTTTACTCTTGTTAATGTTCATCTTATATGCATCTTTCAGCACACTGTCCATTCCGTTCAATTGCTCTTCCAGGTCCTTTGCTGTATCTGACAGAATTACTATGTCGTCGGCAAAACCCAATGTTTTTAATTCTTCACCCTGAACTTTAATTCCTTCTACAAATTTCTCCTTGCTTTCCTTTATAGCTTGCTCAATGTACAAATTGAACAACATTGGGGAAAGGCTACAACCCTGTCTTACTCCCTTTCCAACCATGCATCCCTTTCATGCCCTTCAACTCTGACAACCGCTGTCTGGTTTTTTTACAAGTTGTAAATAACCTTACGCTCCCTATATTTTACTCCTGCTTGCTTCAGAACTTGAAAGAGTTTATTCCAATCAACATTGTCAAAAGCCTTCTCCAAATCTACAAAAGCTAGAAATGTTGGTTTGCCTTTTCTTAATCTATCTTCTAGGATAAGCCGTAAAGTGAGTATTGCCTCCCGTGTTCCTGCATTTCTCCTGAACCCAAACTGATCTTCCCCGAGGTCGGCTTCTACCAGCTTTTCCATCCTTCTGTATATAATTCGTGTTAATATTTTGCAACCATGACTTATTAAACTGATGGTTCTGTAGTTTTCACACCTGTCTGCACCCGCTTCCTTTGGAATGGGGATTATAACATTTTTCTTAAAGTCTGAGGGTACTTCACCTGTCTCATAGATCTTACACACAATGTGAAACAATTTTGTCATGGCTGGTTCTCCCAGAGACTTCAGTAGCTCTGACGGGATATCATGTACTCCAGGGGCCTTGTTTCGACTTAGATCTTTCAGTGCTCTGTCAAATTCATCTCTCAGTATAGTATCTCCTATTTCATCATCATCTACATCCTCTTCCCTTCCTACAATAGTGTCTCGAAGTTCATTTCCTTTGTAGAGCCCCTCTATATACTCTTTCCACCTTTCAGCTTTCCCTTCTTTGCTGAGAACTGGTTTTCCATCAGTGTCCTTGATATTCATAGAGCTGTTTTTCTTATCGCCAAATGTTTCTTTTATTTTCCGGTAGGCTGTATCTATTTTTCCCCTATTTATACATTCTTCAACATCCTTGCATTTGCCTTCTAGCCTGCTTAGCCATTTTGCACTTCCTGTCAATCTCATTTCTTAGTCGTCTGTACTCCATTTTGCCTGTTTCATTTACTGCATTTTTATACCTTCTCCTTTCGTCGATTAAATTTAGTATCTCCTGTGATATCCAAGGATTCTTTGTAGGTCTTGCCTTCCTACCTACTTTGTCCTCTGCTGCCTTCACTATTTCATCTCTCAATTTTACCCATTCCTCCTCAACTGTTTTATTTTCCCCTGTTTCTGTCAATTGTTGCCTGAAGCTCCCTCTGAAATTCTTAAGAACTTCAGGTTCCTTCAATTTATCTAGGTCCCATCTCCTTATTTTCCTACCTTTCTGTAGTTTCTTCAGTTTCAGCCTACAGTTCATAACCAACAAGTTATGGTCAGAGTCTATGTCTGCCCCTGGGTATGTCCTACACTTCAAAACCTGGTTCCGAAATCTATGTCTTACCATTATAAAATCTATCTGGTATCTCCCGGTGTCTCCTGGTCTCTTCCACGTATACAACCTTCTTTTGTGATTCTTAAACCAGGTGTTTGTTATAACTAAATTATGTTCCGTGCTAAATTCTACCAGGCGGCTTCCTCTTTCATTCCTTTTGCCCAGACGATATTCACCCACTATCTTCCCTTCCCTTCCTTGTCCTACTACCGAATTCCAGTCTCCCATAACAATTAAGTTTTCCTCTCCCTTAATTGTCTGAATAATTTCCTTTAGCTCCTCATATATTTCTTCGATCTCCTCATCATCAGCAGAGCTAGTTGGCATATAAACCTGTACTATTGTTGTCGGTGTTGGCTTCGTATCTATCTTGACAATGATAATGCGATCGCTGTGCTGGTCATAGTAGTTTACCCGCATTCCTATTTTCTTATTCATTATCAGTCCTACTCCTGTGATACCCCCAACTGATTTTGTATTTATAATCCTGTACTCACCTGACCAGAAATCCTGTTCATCCTGCCACCGAACTTCACTAATCCCCACTATATCTAACTTCAACCTATCCATTTCCCTTTTTAAATTTTCTAATTTTCCTACTCGATTAAGGGATCTAACATTCCACGCTCCGACCCGTAGAATGCCAGTATTGTCTTTCCTGATGATCACATCCTCCTGAGTAGTCCCCGCCCGGAGATCAGAATGGGTGACTATTTTACCTCCGGAATATTTTACCCGAGAGGATTCCATCATCATATGTTCATACAGTAGAGCTGCATGTCCTCGGGAAAAATAACGGCTGTAGTTTCCTCTTGCTTTCAGCCGTACGCAGTAGCTGTGTGGCAAAGCCACATTAGCTGATGTTACAAGGCCAGCTCAGTCAATCATCCAGACTGTTGCCCCTGTAACTACTGAAAAGGCTGTTGCCCCTCTTCAGGAACCACACGTTTGTCTGGCCTCTCCACAGATACCCCTCCGCTGTGGTTGCACCTACGGTACGGCTATCTGTACCGTTGAGGCACGCAAGCCACCCCACCTCGGCAATGTCTGTGGTTCATAGGAGTGGAGCAAAAAATTAATTTTCAAAAATATGTTGCTGTAGACTCAGATTTTAAGCTACAACTACGAAACTTCGGATATGGAATCTTGGTCAGGATTAAAAAAAGACACGAGTTTCAAAATTTCTTTTCGAAAGCACATTGTTGTCAAGATAATTTTGAAGCTAGAGCTGCAAAAATTGGTATTTGTATTGTCCGTTAGAGTTTAAAAAATACGTCTTTCGGTATTTTTCGAAATTCAACCATCAAGGGGGTTAAATTGGAGAGGGGGTGTTTTTCGAAAATATTTTGCTATTAAGGCAATTTTGAAACTTCAACCACATAAATTGGTATCTGTTTTCATGGTCAGAATTAAAGAGACACGTGTTTCGGTATTTTCAAAAAATTAATCATTTAGGGGGTGAAATAGGAGATGAAACATTTTTGAAATTACGTTGCTATTAAGCCAATTTTGAACTCAGAATTACAAAAAATATTAGCATACTTCGTTGGAATTTAAAAGTCACATGTTAGGGTGTTTTTCGAAATTGACCTATTAAGGGATGCCATAGGGGGTTACAAGTAGTAAAATCATATGTTCAAAAGTTTGTAAATCTTAAGAGACTTAACCACGGGGCCATCAGTCCCTAAGGCTTACAAGTTAATTAAACTAACTTATGCTAAGGACAACACAAACACCCATGCCCGAGGGGCGAATAAATAAACATATATATATTCTTAAAAGCTTTTATAATTTTTGTAAAATTATGGTTCTTGTTAATATTCCCTTCCACCTTCCTAAGCTGTCCTGTCTGAGAGATCCTTTTTCTTTCCTTGTGTTTCTTTTCCTCTCTCTTGTGATTAAGTTCTTCTCTATATCATTCCATATCCCGCCTCAGTAGATCATTTTGGACTTTTCCTCGTTTGTCAACCCCTGCTTTCCATTCGTTATTAAACCTAGATTTTTTTCTGTATGTCTAATTGACAAGAAACATTAAATGAAAATTGCGGGTGGCAGAGATAGCGTAATGGTGGACGAATTACTTCTATTTTTCACCTCAATTAAATGGGCGAGTAACAGAGTTTGACGAAATCAGTAGGAACTTTGCATTGCTTGTGAACCTAACTACACATTGACACGAGATGCTCGCAAGGCTGTAAGAAATGGCTCGTTTTTCATCGTGTTATAGCATCTACCTGAATGCATTCCGCCTAATGCACATTGCAGAATGTCCTCTTGTCAGTCGATAAACTGCTCATTCGGCTACCACGTACTGACCAAGTCGTCTCCATTTCTTCATTCCAATGTTCTGGTCCTTCCTTCCCCACAGAACTAGAGGATACGAGCTTGAACCTCCTGAATTCCGTCATTCACAGTGTTTTGTTGGCTACTCGCTACTTCTTTTGATAACCAGACAATTTAAGCCATTACAGCAATATATGGCCTTCGTGCAATTAACAAGCTCAGAACCCATGTAATGTCAACTCCATCTTTAGTGCAATCTACATTTACATACATGCTACACAAGCGACCATATGGTGCGTGGTGGAGAGTACCTCGTACCACACTACTAGTCGTTTCTTTTCTGTTACACTCCCAAATAGAGTGAAGTAAAATCCGACTGCTTGTGTGCCTCCGCACGAGCCCTAATCGATCTTATCTTTGTGGTCCACACGCAAAATTTAAATTGGCAGCAGTAGAATCGTTCTGCAGTCAGCTTCAAACGCCGACCCTCCAGGGATTGCTATCTGAGTGCCTGAAACATTTCTGTAATGGTCGCGGATAGACTGAACGCACCAGTAACTCATCTGTAACACCACCTCTAAATTTTTTCATGTCTATACTGATCTCGTGGGGGATCACAAACAGTATGCAAGAATCGGTACTACAAGTAGTCTATATGAGATCGCCTTTATAAATGAGACACATAATCCCAAAACTCTTCCAACTCTCCTTACATTTTATGGATATTAGAACATATACTTTGTTCGAAAATTATGAACCACCTCGAAGAGAACGACCTATTAACCAGTAGTCAACACGGATTCAGAAAGTATCACTCTTGCGAATCACAGTTTGCCCTTTATACACATGAAGTGTTAAATGCTATCGACAAGGGATCACAAATCGATTCCATATTTCTGGATTTCAGGAAGGATTTTGACACTGTACCCCACAAGCGGCTTCTTATGAAATTGCGTTCTTATGGAATATCTCCCCAATTGTGCGGTTGGATTCACGATTTCCTATCAGAAAGAACACAGTTCGTTGTAATTAGCGGTAAGTCATCGAGTAAAACAGAAATGATATCTGGCGTTCCACAGGGAAGCGTTATAGATCCCCTACTCTTCCTCGTGTTTATAAACGATGTAGGAGACAATCTGAATAGCTCCCTTAGACCGTTCGCGGATGATGCTGTCGTTTATCGGTTAGTGAAGTCAACAGAGCATCAAAAGCAACTGCAAAGCGATTTAGACAAAATTTCTGCATGGTGCGAAAATTGGCAATTGACACTAAATAAAGAAAAGTGTGAAGTAATACACATGGCCACTAAAAGAAATCCGCTGAACTTCAATTACGCGATAAATCAGTCAAACCTTAAGGTCGTAAATTCTACCAAATACCTAGGAGTTACAATTACGAACAACTTTGACTGGAGAGAACACGTAGAAAATATTGTGGGGAAGGAAACCAAAGGTTACGTTTCATCGGCAGAACGCTTCGAAGATGCACCTGCTCCACCAAAGAGACTGCCTACATCACACTTGTGCGTCCTCTCCTGGAGTACTTTTGCCCCTTGTGGGACCCTCACCAGGTGGGACTGACGGAAGACATTGAGAAGGTTCAGAGAAGGGCAGCTCGTTTTGTTTTATTACGTTACGGGGGGAAAGCGTCACGGAAATGTTGCACGAATTGGGGTGGAAATCATTAAAAGAAAGACATTATTCATTGCGGCGTGATCTGTTTGCGAAGTTTCAAACACCGACTTCACTGAATGTGAAAATATTTTGCTAGCACCCACCTACTTAGGGAGACATGACCGTCCCAATAAAATAAGAGAAATCAGATCGAAAACGGAACGATTTAGGTGTTCTTTCTTCCCGCGCCCTATTAGAGACTGGAACGGTAGAGAAAAGCTATGAAGGTGGTTAATGAACCCTCTGCCAAGCACTTGAATGTGATTTGAGAGTATCTATGTAGATGTAGATTTAGATGTAGATATCGTACTGCAACATTATACCTAGATATTTAATTAACATGACAGTGTCAAGATGAAATGTTTGCAAAGCTATGGGACCACACTGCAATGATCGTCAGTCCCTAGACTTACAAACTAATTTTAAACTAACTTATGCTAAGGACTACACACACACACACAACACACACACACACACACACACACACACATACACATACACACACACACACACATGTTCGAGGGAGAAGTCGCGGTCTCCGAAGCAAGCCATCTTAGAGCGCACGGCCGAATGTATCAATCAGCACACTACTAACATTATGGGATTGTTTTTCCTACTCATTTGCTTCACCTTACATTTTCCTACACTTAGAGTTCATCACACAAACCTTAAATACCGTTTAAGTCATCTCGTATCCTACTCTAGTCACTCAAAGACGACACTTTTCCATACACCACAACATCATTAGCAAACAGTAGCAGATTTCTACTCACACTGTCCGTCAAATCATTTATGAAGATAGAAAACATTGTTCTGTACTATTAATTACGTGATCACTGGTGCCCTCAGGAAATTTATTATCTGAATGAGATGTTAGAAGTGAAATATCGGGAAGATCAAATTACCTTACTACTGCTTTTCAACATAACTCACACATCTACTACGTGTAAGCTGTCTACCTTCTTTCCATTTGCCCTCTGAAATAGACCTACATACTTTCTCTGGCAATTTATTATCATGCATACCACCTAAACGGCCATGCTATAGTAACCTCTTCTTCTCAGTAGATTCTACTCCATTTCCAGCATTTTCCTGATTTCTTCATTTCTGATGTTCTCTGACTTCCACTCCACCATTTCGTCTCCAGTGATCCCTTTAAATGGCTATCAGTTGCTTTTTACGACTTTCTTATTTCCCAAACTTCTCAAACATTTGGTATGTACACTTACGTTTTGCCAGCCGCGGTGGCCGAGCGTTCTGCGGCGCGTCAGTCACAGTCTGCACGGCCACTACGGTCGGGGGTTCGAATCCCCCCCTCGGGCATGGATATTTGTGCCATCCTTAGTATTAGCCAGTTCATAAGTAGTTTGTAAGTTTAGGGACTTATGACCCCGTAGTTAAGTCCCATAAGCTATACAAACATTTGAACATATGTTTCCTGTTGTCCTGAATGCAGTTTTATCACAGTGAACGTATAAAATGCCAGTGAAGGTGAAGAGTACAGCAGAGGACTTTAACTGGAAAAATATTATGGTCCACTCAAAGGTCTGACAGATCTCTGTCTGAAAAATATTGATATTATTCCATGTTCAGAAACTAGACAACAGGAATGCGCGCAAACAAAATAAATCAGTCTCATTATCTCAAAGGATTCAGTAACAAAATATGAGTTCAAACAGGACAGAACTACTCAAATAGGTTTTTTGTTTCATTACCTTTCCGTTTATTCCTGTCACAATGTCTCACTTTGTTGATAACGACCGTTCTCCTTGCCACTGTTGAATTGTTTCATCACTGGTATTATTTAACGATTATTTTGTGAAGTTCATTAAATGCAATGAATTAATGTGGCACTATGAGTTTATTAAATAATGTTCAATATTTTTCCGACACTTGACCTTAAAATTCAGTAAACTATGAACTGCGGGATTTAGGTGGAGTGTGGATAGGAAGAGAGTTGTGAAGAATTCAATAACGGTTTGTTACGCACTCAAAGTACTCATATATATATATATATGCAAACATTCTTTGTAGCCATTCTTTATAGGGTTCAAATAGTAACAAACAATATTCTGTATAGTTTGCACATCTTCAGGACTCGATCTGCTTTGATTGAGAAATATGCCAAAGATCGCTGTATTTTAATTGTTTTTAATTGCATAACTAATTTCAACAGTCTAGCTGCCATCTTCAGATGAATAATTTACATACAATAAGTACAAATGTGAGGAGATTATGTAGAAACATTTTCAAAATGTTTCGGAGAGTACTCCACGTATTACTGATTACGTAATATGTAATATGAAACAAGCCATTTTTTTTAATTAGAGAACTCCCGTAAGCTGCCTCACGTTTTTACTTATTTTATGTAAATGAGGCATCTGAAGATGGCAGCTAGACTGCTGAAATTAGTTATGCAATTAAAGACAATTACAAAAAAGTGATCTATGGCCTTATTTCTCTAACATACATATCGTCTTTAAAATAAGCATTGTGAAGTGCAGATGTCTGGCTTTGCTTGATCAGCAAAGACTGGGCGTACGGCGTGGCAGATTCCGCCCTGAAATTAAAATGCTAAATGAAGTTATGAACGGATTTGTTTCCACGTAATCTGCAGAGAGATAGCTCTATCACTGAATTCCAGGTACCAGCATTCTGATAATTTTATCTTGATTAGTCTCATGAGAGTGATTTACTAGTTACGGAATTAATGACAGGGCGCAAGCAAATCCCGTTATTTATTGCAAATTATTGTCCATGTACAGATTGGTAAGAACATTATAAGATGCAATTAAGCAAAACCCGATACGATTTAACTGACACACGAATTCGATTACAAACGAAAACTAATAATCTTGTAAAACTATCAGATGAGGATACGTACAACCATGATAAAGCACTTCGTAGCAAATTCATTGGAGACGGAATAGCCGCTTGAATACAGTGATTGTAGGAGCGGAAGAAAGATAAGAACTAAAATTTTATGCCTGTATACTTTTCCATGGCAAGTCTGTAAAAATTACTTCAAATTTCATTAGTTCCATATTTGTATGGAAGTTGGAATTGTAGCTGGTCAGTATTTATGAAGATGAACTTCAATAGCCTTATATAATTGCATAGGCGTCCGCCAGTGTCAGTTGACTTAAACGTTTTCTGGGTGTTGTACCGCGTCATAATGTAACATGGCTACTACATTAATAACCAGCGTTACGGCCTGAGTTACAGTGGCCTTCTTTTGGGTATACTGATGTGACCTACTTGCTGAGAGTCACTATATTTTGTCACTACTGTTAACTAAAACATTACGTCAGGAGAGAAACGGAAGTCCTCACCTCATTCGCCTACGACCACCAATCATGGCTCGCTATGCAAGGTGCAATAGACAACAACTTCCACCTTAGTATCTTATAATAGTGAAATTCCCACTCTTACACCAAAACTCACCAATAAAATCCATGATTTTAAAATTACAATGTAATGTTACAGTTAACAGTAATGACAAACTATCTCACATCAGTTCATCCAGAAGAAAGCCCTGTAACGTGGGCCTAAACTTTGGTTATTAAAGTTACAGGCATATTACATTATGATTCGATGCAACAACCACAAAACTTTTACGTCACTCAATAGCCTTTATTATGTTTTGTTTAATTACGCTACCCAGTTCGGTTTCCCACTAACACCTCTTTCAGGCCATCTGAACTGATGCAATTAATTTCGGCTGATACGCAAATGTTTGTACAGTCTATGGGACTTAACTACGGGGTCATCAGTCCCTAAACTTACAAACTACTTATGAACTACTTACGAACTAGGACGGCACAAATATCCATGCCCGAGGGGGGATTCGAACCCCCGACCGTAGTGACCGTGCAGACCGTGACTGAAGCGCCTTAGTCTCCTCTGCCAGGCTGATACGCATATGGCCTACATGTACACCAGAATCTATGGATAGGTGGGTAAACATAGGTTCCAATCATTATTAATCATAAATGATTGGATAGTAGCATCAGTTCCTAAGTGGGAGCCTTAAAGAGGTGTTAACGCGACACTTAAACTGGTAGCCTAATTAATAAAAAAACTATAATTGCAGCTGCTAGAGTTTATCTTCTTAAATAACATTTTTTTATCCATTGCAGCAACTGTGTTTTATAGGTTAGAAAAGAAAACAACCACCAATTGCAAGGTTGCAGATTTATTCACAACTGGGCAATAATTGCTCGCAACCGGTTGTGAATAAATCTGCAAGCTTGCGACTGGTGGTTGTTTTCTTTTCGGACCTTCTTAATTACTTCTGCCTAACAAATGGCCTAACTATGTTGTGTGCTGCTGAACAATCCCACCAAAGCTGTTGAACGTGAAAGTTGCCAAAACTCGTCGGTCTACTCAGGCGCTTTCAGGTCTAATGGAAAGTAACTCCTATCACAACTCTCCATCGAAGACCTTGCATCCATTTCCATCAAACTGGAATCGAAAGAAAAGATCTGTCAACATCGTCTGCTGAGTCCAGAGCAAAGCATCAAACTACGCAGTAAGCGCCACGAGGCACTTTCTTGAGGCAGGAAAGAGGGGTGGGGGGAGAGGAGAGTACTGGAAGCAAACAGTTGTGGAAAAAGGCTCATGTTCGACCAGAACACGGAACCTAACTTCATCGTTTAATACGCCTAAAAGAAATATAAGACGGTTCAATCGGCTTCTGTCACCAAACCTGTTCACAAAGACGCTAAAAAATACAGTAAAATCATAGTAAGTGTATACAAATTTAGCTACCTCCATGAACCACAGTCATCGACGAGGTGGGGTGGCTCGCGTGCCTCAACGATACAGATGGTCGTACCGTAGGTGCAACCATAGCTGAGGGGTATCTGTGGAGAGGCCAGACAAACGTGTGGTTCCTAAAGAGGGGCAGCAGCCATTTAAATAGGTGCAGGAGCAACAGTCTGGATGATTGACTGAGCTCACCTTGTAACAACAAATAACGTAGCTTTGCCACATAGTTAATGCGAATGGCTGAAAGCTAGAGGACACTACAAACATTAATTTTCCCGAGAACATGCAGCTCTACTGTATGAATATAAGGTATTAGCGTCTTCTTGGGTAAAATATTCCGGAGATAAAATAGTCCCCCATTCAGGATGATGTCATCAAGGAAAACAAAACAGGCATTCTACAGATCGGAGCGTTGAAAGTTCTACCCCTTACTCGGGTAAGTAAGTTAGAAATTTTGGAAAGAGAAATGGATAGGTTAGTTAGATACGGCGGGGATTAGTGAAGTTCGGTAGTAGGATGAACAGAATTTCTGATCAGGTGAATATGGTTATAAATACAAAATAATTTGGGGGAGGGAGGGGGAGGGAATGAAAGGAACAAGTCTAATAATAAATAAGAAAATAGAAATGCGCGTAAACTACCATGAACGGTACAGTGATCGTGTTATCGTAGTCATAGATACGAAGCCAGCAGTGACAACATTAGTACGTTTGTATACCAATTAGTTCTGCCGATGACGAGAAGACTGAAAAAAATGTATTATGAGATGAAGTCATTCAGACCGTTGACTGTCATGAGGGACAGGAACTCGGTAATGGCAAAAGGAAGGGAAGTAAAGATAGTAGGTGGATATGGACTGAAGAAAATGAATGAAAGAGGAAGCCAACTAGTAGCATTTTGTATGGAATATAAATTAATTATAACAAACACTTCGTTTAAGACGGTTTTATACGTGGAAGAGACCAGGAGACACCGGAAGGTACCAGATAGATTTAATACTGGGAAGACATAGATTTTGGAACCTGTTTTAATCTGTAAGATATATCCAGGTGCAGATGCAGACTCTCACCATATATTACTGGTTATGAACTGTTGATTTACACTGAAGAAACTGCAAACAAGTAGGAAAATAAGGAGATGGGACCTGGATAAATTGAAGGAACCTGAACTCCTTGAAAGTTTCAGAGGGAGCTTTTGGCAACAATTGACAGAAACAGGGGCAAATGATACACTAGATGATGAATGGGTAGCTTTGCCAGATGAAATAGTGAAGGCAGCAAGGACCGAGTACATAGAAAGGCAAGATCTACAAAAAATCTTTGGATATAACGGGAAATACTGCATTTAATTGACGAAAAGAGAAAATACAAGAATGCAGCAAATGGTGCAGGTAGAATGGAAAACAGAAAACTGAAAATTGAGACTCACAGGAAGTGAAAAATGGCTAAGCAGGAGTGGCCAGAAGCCAAATGCAAATCTGTAGAAAAATGGATAAATAGGAGAAAGATATGTACCAGCTACAAGAAAATATAAGAAACGTTAAACGTTTGGGGACAAGATGGAAAACCAATTTGAGCAAAGAGGGGAAAGATGAAACGTGGGAAGAATATATAGAGGAATTTTACAAAGGAAACAAACTTCGAGAAGATATAATAGAAAGGGAAGAGGAAGATAGAAGATAGTACACTGCAAGAAGAATTTGACAAAACACTCAAGATCTAAATCGAAACAATGCCTCTGGAGTATACAAAATTCCCTTAGACTTACTCAAGTCTCTGGCAGAGCCAGTCCTGACAAAAATGTTTCGCCTGGTGAGTAAGATGTATGAGATAGGGGATATACCCTGAGACTGTAAGAAAAATCTAATAATCCCCATTCGAAAGAAGGCAGGGCAGACAGGTGTGAGAATTAAAGAACCATCAGTTTAATAAGGCAAGCTTGCAAAATTTTAACACGAATTATTGACAGAGGATTGGAAATGTTGATAGAATTCGACTTCATGGAAGATCAGCTTGGATTTAAGATAAATGTAGAAACACGTGAGGCAATACTCACCTTATGATTTATCTTAGAAGACAGGCGAAGGAGAGGTAAACCTACATTTATATATCTTGTAGATTTGCAGAAAGCATTTGACAATGTTGATTGGAATATACTCTCCTAAATTCTGAAATCAGCAGGAATATAATATAGGAAACGAAGGTTATTTACAACTTGTACAAAAACCAAACAGCAGTTATTGGATTCGAAGGGCATGAAAGGGACGCAGTGGTTGGGAAGCGAGTGGACAGGGTTATAGCCTTTCTCCAATGTTGTTCAATCTGTACATTGAGCAAGCTTTGAAGGAAAACAAGGAGAAATTTGCAGAAGGAATTACAGTTCAGGGTGAAGAAATAAAAACATTGCGTTTTGCCGATGACATTGTAATTCTGGCAGACAGCAAAGGACCTGGGAGAGTAGTTGATCGGAATGGGCAATGTGTTGAAAGAAGCGTATAAGATGAATATTAACAAGAGCAAAACAACGGTGATAGAATGTAGTGTAAGAAAATCAGGCGATGCTGAGGAATTAGATTGGGTAACGGAACAATGGAGGTGGTAGACGAGTTTTGTTATTTAGGTAGCAAGATAACTTTTGACGGCCGAAGTAAAGAAGATATAAAATGCAGAATTGCTATGGGAAGAAAAGCGTTTCTGAAAAGGAGAAATTTGTTAATATCGAATATTAATTTTAAGTGTAAGGAAGTGTTTTCTGAAGGCATTTGTGTGGAATGTTGCTTTGTACGGTAGTGAAACATGGACGAAAAATAGTTCAGACAAAAGATATAAGCTTTTGAAATGTGTTGCTACAGAAGAACGCTGAAGATTAGATGGGCAGATAGCGTATCTAATGAGAAAGTACTGATCAGAATTGGAGAAAAAAAGAATGCCTGACAAACCTTGTCTTAGACATAAAGGATTCGAGAATTTAGCATTAAAGGGAAGTGCGTGCGGTAACAATTGCAGAGGGAGACCAAGAGACGAACGGGATAATCAGATTCAAATGGATGTGGGTTGCCGTTCTTATGAGGATATGAAGAGGCTTGCTAAAGCAGGGTGGACCGCTGCATCAAACCTGTCTCCAGACTGAAGACCCCAACAATAACAACACGACAAATTTAAGTAATGTCTTTTTCGCTCTCATTTTTACTGATTTACAAATTACTGTACTTTACCCACAAATATTCTCCGCTGTGTGTTTTTACTCCTTCATACTTAGACTACGGTTCAGAGTTTTGTATTTCAAGTACGAGGACGTTTTTAAGCGACAGGACTTACCGCCTTAATTTCTCTTCTTCTAGCTGTGTGTTGCGATTCTGATATGCTGGAATCGTTGGACGAAAAGATGAGTGTGGCTGAGGGACTACTGAAGCGCTGTCCTACGTGCGTGAGAAACTTCCGCAAGCATCTCTGTGCGCTGACGTGCGACCCACAACAGAGTCGCTTTATGGTAGCAGACTCGACAAAAACAGATCCAGAAACTCAAAACGGTAAGTATTCCTCGCTGAAAATGTTTTCGCTGTAATACGATTAATACCCAGTTGTGTCCCAAAAATTACTAATAAATTGTATCCCTAAAAGAAATTTGGCCCAGACATCTTTTTCCTCTTTCTTAAAAAAATAAATAAATAAAATAAAAAGACTTACGGGAGTATCTTGCGTCGTATTCTAAAATACGTAAAATTTCTCAAGCTGGAAAGGGGACGATGATATCGATTTTGATCGGATGACGACAGAAGCCACCTAGGCAGTGGGCAGCCAGGATTATGGTATAGGAGGCAAACTTCTGCAGGCAATTAAAGGGCTTTACGTAGACTGTCAGGCAACAGTTAGAGTAGATGGCAAATTAAGCTCATGGTTCAGGGTAGTTTCAGGGGTAAGACAAGGCTGTAACCTGTCACCACTGCTGTTTATACTATTCATGGATCATATGTTGAAAACAATAGACTGGCAGGGCGGGATTAAAATAGGTGAAAACAAAATAAGCAGTCTCGCATATGCGGCCGACTTAGTTGTAATGGCCGATTCAATTGAAAGGTTGCAAACTAATATTTCAGAGCTCGATCAGAGGTGCAAGAATTATGATATGAAGATCAGCATCTCCAAAACGAAAGTAATGTCAGTGGGAAAGACATTTAAGCAGATTGACTGCCAAATAGGAGGAATAAAGTTAGAGCAGGTAGTTTCAAGTACCTAGGATGTATTTTTTCACAGGATGGCAACATAAGTGAAAGAACTGAAAGCGAGGTGCAGCAAAGCTAATGCAGTGAGTGCTCAGATGAGATCTACTCTCTTCTGCAAGAAGGAAGTAAGTACCAAGACTAAGTTAGCGGTGCACCGCTCTATCTTCAGACCAACTTTGTTGTATGGGAGTGAAAGTTGGGTGGATACAGGTTACCTTATCCATAAGGTAGAGGTTACAGATATGAAAGTAGCAAGAATGATAGCAGGTACTAGTAGATGGGAACAATGGCAGGAGGTTGTCCATAATGAGGAAATCAAGGAAAATCTGGGAATGAACACCATAGATGAAGCAGTTAGAGCGAACAGACTGAGATGGTGGGGTCATGTTACACGCATGGGGGAAGCAAGGTTACCTAAGAGACTCATGAGCTCGTTAGTGGAGGGTAAGGGGAGTCGAGGTAGACCAAGAAGAAAGTACTTAGATTCGGTGCAGAATGATTTTGAAGTAAAAGGCATAACATTGGACGAGGAATCAATGTTAGCATTGAATAGGGGATCATGGAGGAATTTTATTAGAGGTACGATGCTCCAGACTGAACGCTGAAAGGCATAATGTCTCTAATGATGATATGACGATGATGTTTGAATAACCTATTATAGGACCCATCGCCTTCGAATAAACTCAGTCAGGACCCTCTAACAACCGACAGCGGCATACACAGTGTGGTGGAAAATTCCCGTTACAACCTTCTAGTACTTGAAGAGAGTAGTGAGTACAGAACATTTTGAATAGGAACCCATGTCATAATGGGCATAATCAGTCTCTAATGATGATGACGATGATGATGAACACTATTGTTGTTCATAAGATTTCACTCGGTGGCGCCCATGATATGCTAAGTAGCAGTCGCCGAATATGAACAATCGGCCTGTACCTTCAGCACAGCAGTAACAATAGCGGCAGTGTCAAAGCTGGTCACGGCGGCATTAAAATCGCTCACGGTAACAGCAGTTCACGTTCTCAGTGGCAGCATTACGTTGGTGACCCATTGTCATGTTCACTTGTGCTTGGCAAATTATAGTTATGTTGTGATTTATTACTTGTATACTATTTCAAATTTCCGGTTTAAAAAAAAAAAAAAAAAAAAAAAAAAAAAAAAAAAAAAAAAAAAAAAAAATGAAAACAATAAAAGATAATAACATTAAAAAATCCTTGGGGTGCTGGATAGGGGGCTTCAGCCCCATTAGACCCCCCCCCCTCCCACCTGGCTGCGTCACTGCCTACTACTATGGCTGTTTCAACATGTATCGTCAACTAGGGTTGCCAGATCTCCGGGCGCCCGCCCTGCCGCCGGGAGTGCCCGGGTTTGGAATGAATTCTCCGGGTCTACGGGCCAATGACTCTCATCTCCGGGCTTGAATGTAACATTCATCTTAGCTTTTTTTTCCGACGTTTTTTAAATACTATGCTCATGTAGCGACGATCTACATCGAACTTAACGTAACTTAAACTAAGGACACAACATCCATGCCCTAGGGAGGGATTCGAACCTCTGGCGGGAGCAGCCTCGCGCACCGTGGCAAGACGCCTCAGTGCGCTCGCCCATTCCCGGCCGGCTCCTCTCTATTAATTATGAATAACTTTATATAAATGTCAGTTTCTTATTGCAACAAAACGCTACTTTTCTATTCTTCCTCTGAAAACTTTTCATTGTTGCATCGGTAGTAATCGGCTAACGCATTATTAAGCAAACACTGTTGCGGCAACGTGTCAGCTGGCGATTGTCTATTATTTGTGTTCGTTCGTTCATTGTTTATCAGTTTACCGGCAATTTTTGGAATACTTGGATCGTGTGTGAACAGAGAAGCTTACATTAACTCAGATTAGTGAGTAATAACAGTGAAATGAAGAGACGGTGTCTAAGTTCGTTCCGTGAAGAATGGTTGCAGGAAGAAAATTATAAAGAGTGGCTACAAAAAGTCGATACTGATGAGTGTATGTGTAAGTGCAGAATATGCAGTATCTCATTTACTGTTAAGTACGACGGAGTGAAAGCTGTGAATAAACATTTACAATCCGAAATACACAGAGCGAATATTAATACACAAAAGAAGAATCAGTCGCTTCTTAATTTCTTGCCGAAACAATTTTCTGCAGAAGACGACAATCCTGGTTGGGGGGGGGGGGGGGGAGGGGGGTCATTGGCCAAGGGGGAGGGGGGCACGTCTGGTCTCCGGGCCTGCCTCGAGTTCAATCTGGCAACCCTATCGTCAACTGTTAACTATCGCTCGACCCAATTGATATGTAAATTTAGTAATCATTACATGTACTCCATAGACACTGTTTCAGTAATAAATATTAACGTAATTAGAAAACTCTAAAAGGGTTACCGAGTTTTATTTCCGGAAGTGTATTTGAAATGCTAAGATACCAAAGTAATCGCCGTTTGAATGTAATAAAACGGCCTTCCTGAGGGCATAAATCGATTAGCTGCGGCCTCATTGATTATTTGCACACCGAAAATGCAACACCCCGAAGAAGCGTCCATAGATGGTGAAATTTAGAGCATGTCTTTGCGGTGACAATGCACATTAATAGCGTCTCAGCGCAGGCCAGTAGTGCCATATGCAAGTGCTGTATGAAGTGGGGACAGAAAGCCATGTGGAATCCTGGAAACGTTCTTCGTTGCGGTTGTGTTCCGCAAGCAGCTTCAGCATTCCTCATAGAAAACAGCGAGTGCCCCCTGAGCGTATTTCGCAGTTCAACGGAGGAATAATAGTTGCCTGTAGTGACTGCGAATTATCCTTCAGAGAAATCGGTGATCGTGCCTAGTATAATATTAATTACTGTTGCCAACTCCGTCACAAGTAAGGCGGCCAGCTCCAAATCTCAATGCGGGACATTTCGAGGATGTGAAGGAAGACTAAGATCACGTAGACTAATTGTGCCAGTTATTCTGAAACCAGGAAAGAAATTTAGGCGAACAGAGTAGGCTTACTCATTTACTTTTAAAGTAACATATCTAACATGCGGGCATTTTATTCTAAATTTTCGACCTGTATTTAAAGTTCATAAATATTTTTTCATGCTCCTATTTTTAATTTTAGAGTCTGACAATTGTTACATATTCTATCTCCATTACGTTTCTCTGATCACCTTCTCTGTCTGTACTACTTTCATTTGTTCTAGCATCGTGCTCCACACAAATAAAATATCTCAAAAACAGAATTTTTAATAAGTCATCCTATCACCAAATGCAGTACCAGCTTAAAACAAAAACAACGTCCGCTGCTAGCGAATTTGTCATTTTGAAATAGATGATGTGTCTCGGTTCTTCTTTTGTATTTAATGTCATTTATTCGTAGATGATGCATTGTGAAGTTGACTTGTAAGCAGTATGACATAGTGTGCCGTACACAAATAATTTCAAAATTATTAAAATGCGAGACGCTGTAAATAAAGCAAACCAATATTGTCATTACGATTTGATCTTATTTGTGTACCCTTATGTTGTGTTTAAAGCGTCACGAAAGAAGTTCCTGAAATTAGAAAGTATCGTACATGAAGCGGCATTCTTCAGTATGGCACATCTACAGCTGTGGATGCCTGAAATACATAACTTTTGAAATACAAATTTTTTCAAGTATTTCGTTTCAATAAACCTGTAAAACACCGTCAGAAAGAAAATGTTTTCTTATTACATACTGTAAAGGCATACTGTTCTTTTATTTGCATAGTATTTGTTGCCTCAGACTACCCAACATTCACATTTCATCTCATGATAATACTTTTTCTCAATAGAAGACGTGAATTTGAATGACACGAATTTCAGGGGCATCAACGTCTTATTCAAAGTCAAAATCGTCAAATAAATGCACTGACAATGCTGCTGTCAGTACTTTGCTGATAAGAGCACTGCAGACTGTATTGCAAGATGTCTAACAGTTATTGAAGCAATCCACTTGCGACCTTCCTATCGGTACTCACCATTAAGAATTGAACAATACATAACTCAGGGTAGTAAAAGATTATGGCTCGTTGTCTCTGGTCATAGGGGTGAGTTATGTATGTCAGCTTCTATGCCCTAAACAGCTACCCAATCTGTTTAAACAAGATCAATAATTAATCTGTAGTTTAGCCAGTCTATCAATCTGCATATGATGACGTGAAAATATATTTAACAAACATAAATTAAACCTGTGAATGACCAACAAAATGGATTCTAAGATAAATAAGTGATTCACTCACGAAGAAACTCTTTGTAAATGGAGTTTATAACTCGTTTTGGACATGAAAATGCGGAGGTGGTCCTACTTCATAAATCAGTAAATAACTGAATATTTCCGCAACTATTGTTCATGAGAGGCACAATAAGTATCACACGCACTCAGGAAAATGCTCCAAAAATACTGCCGCCGTCGAAATATAGTTACATGATTAATATTTAATTTATCGTGGATTTTTATGCAAAATATTCATTTCGTGTCCACAATTACATATAATTGTTTATATGTAAATTATCTGCTGCATATCTACTATTTTAGTTGGCCATGAAATATTTAATTGGCAGTCAACTACATAAAACGAACGTTACCAAGAATAATGTAATGCGCTTTGCTGGGTTCATGTTTTGTGTTTCTGTGGTGGAATCTATGTTCTGACACAAGAATATTACTACCTCAACGAAAAGCAGAAGAAGAGAGTAAAACAAAGTTTATTGAAAGAATACGGAAATAACATGGTGCGTCTTTTAAGATAGGTAGCGTGGAGCAATGCTGCCCATTTGCTTCTTAAACTGTTACTGATAAACACTACGTATCAATAATTGTAAATATAAATCTTATTATTATTATAGTACTGAAATTTGCGGGCTTTTTATCTGTAAGCAGGCCGCGGTGGCCGAGGGGACTGAGGCGCTTCAGTCACGGTCTGCACGGCCACTACGGTCGGGGGTTCGAATCCCCCCTCGGGCATGGCTATTTGTGCCGTCCTTAGTTGTACCTAGTTCATAAATAGTTTGTAAGTTTAGGGACTGATGACCCCGTAGTTCAGTCCCATAGACTTTACAAACATTTGAACATTTTTTTATCTGTAAGGGATACTGAAATTGTAATTACGGCGTTTGATTCTCAAAAGTCTCCTGAATCCATTCATATAATTATATTTGCCGTATGATCATTCCCTGATTTTACATGAATTTTTAGAACAATGTGTGTGGCCATATTGTATTTCAGTTGCAATCTGGGAGAGCCTCCCTCGCTCAGCCAAGAGCGTCATTTCCGGTTTCCGAGCAGATAAGGAAACTCCCACCTACCTGTATTCCATTCTCTAGGTCCAAACTGTTAGCCGACCGGCTGGGGAACCCAACAGCCTGACAAAACCCGCCTTTCTCATGGAAACAATCAGCTTCCCCCCTGTATCTGTAATGTCACTCACTTTTGTCCCGCCGCTGTCTTATTGCGCGAAACGCCAAGTATTTGGCAACAATACTCAGAATATTGGCTGAAACAATGTATTTTAGCTGCTGTTCTGAAAATCCATACAAAATGTTAACGGCTATTAAGTTACAGGTACTTCTTGTTTGAACCGTGTGTTAAGCTAATTATTAAATTATTTAATTGTTTTTGCAACAGTACGAGAAAACTGCCAGACACTGGTGAATCCGGGGTGGTTCGGGGGGTGGGGAGGGGGGGGGGGAGGCTGGCTATAAGGATGAAGCTCCTCCCCCAAAGCATGACGAACACCTAATAGCCGAGTTTGAGGTACCATGCCACAAAATTAGGGTTACCAGACGTCCTCTTTTACCCGGACATGTCCTCTTTTTTTGGACCCTAAAAATGGTCCGGCCGGGTTTTTAACAAAATGGGGAAATGTCCTCTTTTTTGCGTTGTGCAACTGCTTCAAGTTGAAAGTGCGTAAATACAACTCTCTTGACTGTCACAATCACAATTGTGTGACCCAAAAATAAGACGTTCAGTATGTCGTGCTGAGACTCGGCAGTTCTGTGTGTTGTCTGTCAACCACACTTATGACTTTAAGATCAAAAGCTAGTGCAGTGTTCGTTACACTTAAGTTAAAACCTTGTTGAAAATTTTTCACAAATAAGGTCAGATGACACAGTAACCATTGCCGTTTTACCATTCGCCTGTTTAGGACCAAAGAGACGTAACTACATAAACAGTGTATTGAAAAAATCGATTTAAAGTTTTTGAGTAGTTTTTTTTTAATAATTAATTGCGAGCCTTTGTACGGTAAATAAATCTAGATGCTAATCATAAATATAGTCACGTCCGCCTGATCCGAAATGGGAGCATAGCTGTAACAAGGAACGCTTAGATAAATTACTGTTACTTTCAAATGTTCAAATGTTTGTTAAGCATATGGGACTTAACTACGGGGTCATCAGTCCCTAAGCTTACAAACTACTTATGATCTAGCTTACACTAAGGACGGCACAAATATCCATGCCCGAGGGGGGATTCGAACCCCCGACCGTAGTGGCCGTGCAGACCGTGACTGGAGCGCCTCAGTCCCCTCGGCCACCGCGGCCGGCTACTGTTACTTTATTCGTCACGATTTTACAGTAAACAGTACTATGGTTTCCGTAAATGTTGCATCGCAAAAATTTCAGGTGAAAACAGGGGTGATCGGCAAGGTATCTTATAAGTATGGAAAAAAAATGTTCAGCGCGTAAGACGATAATTACAAGTGGTGCAGTGATGAAATATTAGGGCTTGACTGCTTTGTAGTCCTGTAATTCGTTCTACGGGTCTCAACATTTCATGCTTCTTAATTTGTAAGAAGATGAACAAATTCCGTAAGATGTATTACAAACAAGACGCTGATAATACAGTAGAGACATCACTAGTACTTGAGTTGTCAATACGAAAGAGAGAGAGAGAAGGTTCTTTTATTAATCGAGAAATGTCCTATTTTCTGAAGACGAACATCTAGTAACCCTACACAAAATGTCTATGGCTCACCCCCCACCCCCGCCAAGACCAAAATCCAGGATTCGCCACTGCTGCTTTCGGCTAAATGAGAATATTCTCCGGTTTTGCTTTCTTTAAATCAACCTGCATCAGGTGAAAACGGACTTAATTGGCAACACTTTCGTGCTGATAAGCATTTTCCTCGGTAGAGGAGAGAAACGAGTTTTACTCATCTTCGTAAAGACATGATGAATAGCATCCCCATCATCAGATAGAGTGAAGATATGCAGCTTCATGATGCCCTCCAATCACGAATGCTGTGTCCATACTCCGCTGGACCGGAATGCAAAAGCTTTTATGTTTCGTTATTAGTACATGTGTACATCGGAAATTGCACTTGATTCACACTCTTATTGCTTCTTATGAACAATCAGCATAATTCCATATTAAAATAGACTAATATTACAGTGTAGTCTTCTTTCTTACAGAGTACATCGACAAACTGGTTGTATATCTCTCAAAAGATTACATGGAAGGAACTTTTAATTCTTGCCAGCAAGTTTTGATGCCTTCCAGTGGTGTTCCTGCACTTACCGCCATGTGTGGTACTTTCGATGCCGATGGATGTACTTACGACAAGTAAGTGAAATTTTTAATTGTTTAATCTTTTACATATAGTGAGCAAAAACTGAACAACAAAATAGCATTTAATAGGAGAAAAACTGTGAACTTTCTCCTTTAAGCCTCAAGTGTCGAAGTAGTGTCTCAGATCTTAAATAAAGAGTCTGCATTAAAAACTTTATTGTATTTACTTGAAGCAAGGCTTCACCCCCCAGTCCTGTCCTCACTACCACGTCATTTAATAGTCCTACAGTCACTTAAATTTTAGTGTTCTTTTATAACACTGTGTTGCATATACTTCCAGTTTCTTTTTTCTAGGATTTCCCTACTGTTCACTTAAATTTGAGTATTGTTCTATAACACAATGTTGGATATGCTTTCAGTTCCTAGGATTTCACTTAGACCTTGTTTCCCTTTCATGCAATACTAACATTTAGACAGTACTGTATTGTTAACAAAAATATTGGGCGCACTCACCTAAAGAAGATTCCATATTTTATAGTACCGGTCAGACTGCTGCACGTGTAAATTAGCCTTCTTGCTTTGGTTGAGGATGAGAGATGGCAAACAGAAAGCGAATTTCGCTGTGTTTTCATAACGAAGTTCATTGTTCTGAAGACTTTCACAGTCCGATGAGCTCACTTGTTTAAGATTTTCATGAATGTTCTCTCCACAGCTGTCTATATAATCTCTGAAACCTTCTCTTACATTCGGAAAAGGAAGAAGAAAACGGCCACACAATTTTCTTAGATTTTCTTCCCCTTCTAGCCATGGGATCACAATTGGATAATCCAAAATATCGATCTCTTTCACGAAGGATTTAAATTCTTCACAGTCATCCGAAATTAACCGTTACCTCAAATTATCGATAAGGCTCTGACAGTTTTCTGTTAATTTGGGTGGCAGTTCTGCTTGATTCCCTTCTTGGAGCCAGTGAAACGTGTCTGAAGCATCATTCAGAAATAGCTTTCTCTGCTTCCTTCATGCAAACTTTTGTGTCCCCGCCTCGTCGCCGCTTTTGTGTCTCGTTTCCGTCGTAGGTGTCGGTGGCCGAGTGGAAAGAGACCGACACAGGAATAAAGGAGGCACGTGTGTGCAGGTACGGAGGTGACCAGCCAGTGGGACAGCAGAAACTAGAAACACTATAGTAAATTAGCACGAGATATATATTTCATAGAGACTTAGAAATACTTAACTTTTACATAGCTCAGTACTGAAGAAAGCTGATAGTTGAGCTAGAGGCCTGCCTAGTGCCTATCCGATAGCCAAGTCTTCACTGGTGCCTATCTGATTCCGAAGTTTTAACTGGTTCCTATCTCAGTTCCAAGTGAACGATGTCGTTCAGTGGTGGCCACGAGCGGAGTTGTAGCAGAGGGCGCTCGTGGCTGACGTCGTAAGAACGCCGCGCCGTGCGTGCATGGCGGCGCGCGGCGAAAGTAGGTGGCGCGCACTTTGGACTTGTGCGACACCACACAAACACCTGGCATTTCCTTCAGTTGTTCAATGGCTCCTATTGACCTCGCAATTGCCCTATATAATGAGGGAATATTAACAATGTCCCTTTACAGGTAGTGTGAGATGATACTGATCTCTTCCAGAACATCAGAAAGCAGTGCAATGTTGCTCACGAACTCAGGGCTTGATAGTGTTTTCTAAAATCCCTTGAACTCCTCCCTTGAAATTGATTTTGTAGACATGTCACTCGAACATCTATTGAAATGGACATTCAGAGCCTGGTAGGAGTTTCACTATTCTAAAGCTTGAGGGCACCCTACGCATTGAGAATACTTTAGATATCTTTTAAGTTCTACGACTAACTCTTGTGCAACAGCTGACAGTTCATGCTGATTCTTTGGAGGCTGGTGATACAACGCATACAGCTTGTGAAAATAAATAAATAAAATAAAATTATAATGCATACCAAGAACCTCTTAGATTGCATCTGCAACCCCTAATTAAATTCTGTGGCACAAACAATACAATTTGAATAGATTATTGTATTTGTTCTTAAGTCGTTTTCAAACACCTGAATTTCTACCCAGCATTACACTGGCACCATCACTGCATGATCCAAACAAATTATCATTCAAATAACTTGAAGGAAAACCATGCTTCGAGAGACATTTTAGAAGTTCTGCTTCTATTGTTTCTACGTCTGTTCTTTTGAGTTCAATAATATACGAGAAGAAGGTATTTATACAACCATCACTGATTTATGACCTTAAATACACTATTAAAACTGATTGTAAAGCAACAGATGTAGACTCATCAATGAATACAAAACCTTTGGAATTCTTCGCTATTACGGATGAACAAAACTTCTTCCGCATAATGTTCGCAGCAGTGGCTTAACTATGGGGGGAATGAGGGGGTAGAAACCCCCCCCCCCCAAGAACAAGAACCCGAAAAAAAAAAAAAAAAAAAAAAAAAAAAAAAAAAAAAAAAAAAAAAAGAAAGAAAGAAAGAAAGAAAAGAGAGAGAGAGAAGAAATCGTATAACAGCAATCTCGTAAAGGTAAAGATTGGAAACTTGGGGTGTTTTACCATAAGCTTTCATTGGATGGGAGTGAATTAGTTTCTTGAACGGGGGTGGTAGATACTAGTCTGTCTGGAAACTGACTAAAATTTTGGTCGTCAAGCAGATCTATCCCCCCCCCCCCCAAAGCCAAGTCCTAGTTACGCCACTGGTTCGCAGTCTATGATGTCGGCACAACTGAGTACACTATGATGTGTTTTGCCCATGAGAAGAGCGTTAGCTCTTTATTTTAGTTAGTCAGACTTCATTTATTGCAAATGCATTATCATCTGTGAGTCGTATATCTTATCATTTAGACAGCACAATCTGCAATGACCATCCAAAATGCAGCACCAAGAACGAAGGAAGGTATCACAGCCAAATCTCTTTCGGAGATACGTTCTACAAAGATCATATGATTGAAAATACAGCCGCATACAAAATCAGGAAGCTCATGATACTGATTGTTGCCACCACTGTTGGCTATTACCGCTGCTACACGCTCCAGACGTGTTGTTCGTAGGCCCAGCGATTCGTATTTTTTAAGAGTGGGTAGTAATCCAGCAAAAGTTGCCCCCCTCTCTCCAATCCCCCTCACCCCCCCCCCCCCACTGCAAGTAATCACTATACATAAAAATGTTCTAGGTTTCTAGGTACATGTTTCTTGAATATATTGTATAAAACTATATGTACATTACTTTTGCGATTCTTCGTATCAACTTTTTCCCATTATAAATTTTATATAAATTCATAAGAGACATATACCGAAAAATTATGTATAAAAACATGCGCATATTCCAGTAGAACGTTGCGTTAAAATTTCAAAACATTCGGCCGAGATCTTTCAGAGATATAAGATTTTGAACATAACATTAAATATGGCTCTAGGTTAGATATATTTCTAAGAGGAGACTGAGGAGGCGGAGGAAATTGTTTACAGGGGGGGGGGGGGGGCGGGAAGTTGACGAACAGGTAGAATGATGATAAGATGGATATCAACATGCAGTTACTCGTGAGGCGAGAAACGTTCATTGCGACAACAGTTATAAAACTTTTCGAACTTTTAGTTCTGTTTCTCACTCTGTAATGTGTGGTATAAAATGTATCGAGCAATAAGCTACCCACCATCGAACTGTTTGAATAAATTACGTGCACATACTTAACAAAGAGTGTCATTTTAAAACGACTGTTATGAATTAAGATAAGGATAATGTTTTATTAGAAAGCTAAAATGCTCCACTACCGTGTGTCAAAAAATCGGATCTTTAAATCCTATTCTTTCTTCAGAATAAAGTGAGAACCGTTACGAAACTAAAAACTCACGCAGAATGAAAATTAGGCTTTTTCGATCTTCACAAGCAATGGAAAACATGTAAGGAAAAAATAAATTGATAAAAAGATGTGAGGTGGTCGTAGATACCGACTAAAGTTTTTACAGCGTGAAAATCGGAAAAGTGATTTCCCCCTTTTTTTCCAGCCCGGCCCGATCGGGAATGGCCATCTCCGCGCGGCTCAATATAAATAAACATTCCTTCAATCAAGAGTGGGTATTTTACCCATCAAAAGAACGTGTGAACTGGAAGGCGAAGGCAGTAATGCGATCCGAAGGGCAACGAGGAAGTGTTGCACATTGTGTCTACGTGTGGTCGTGCAATACCTTGTTGAAAGGTGGATGTCGGCAAGCTCCAAAGATATACGAGGACAACAGGCTCCAATTCTGAAAATGTAACGTTGGCTGGTTAGTGCGTTATACAACAGTATAACGTAAGCCAAGGCCCAATGGAGCAGATACTCTCGAGAGGCCCGCTCTCGCCCTTCAGGCAAGGGAATAAAATTTCAAAAAAAAAAAAAAAAAAAAAAAAAAAAAAAAAAAAAAAAAAAAAAAAAAACTGGTATACGCAGCGAACTGTTACTTTGCTGTAAACGATGTTGAATGGTACGGTGGCCACTGCTTACTCCACAACAGGTCGAATTTGTAGCGATATGGTTCATGATGTTCAGAGCGTTCCATTACTACCCTGGGCACAATATAGCCACGATGGCTAAGTTTAGAAACTGTGACTGTGTGAAACAATAAATAAATATTCGTATTTCTGCTGTCAGTCACTTTATTTGTCAGTATTTAATCGAACATAGCACAAAGCGTTTCGAGCATGTTTTGCTCATCATCAGGCGCTTCTTATATATACAGAAATGCTTATGTTGCCTATAATTTACTTATTTGAAGTCTATTTGCTATTATTCAGGGTTGGAGGTAGTTGGGGGGAGGGGGGTGCGGGATGGCCATAAACTAATACGAAGAGCTGTCTTCCGCTAGTCTTCCTGTATGGTACGGTTTTTGGAACACGGAAAAGGTTCTGCCTGTTGCATCTTACTTGTTCGTGCACGCTGGATAATGCCTCCGCTCGACAATAGTCGTTGTGATAAATTTTACTTTTAGTATTGTATGTGAACACTGTCCCTCCTTCACTGCATCTGCTTCCGAATCATGCGCTAGCCATGTTATCTTTATACCGGTTCTCTAGTTACTGTGAAACTGAACTGCAACAGTATTAAAACACAATGGGGAAAACCGTGCCGGCCGCGGTGGCCGAGGAGACTGAGGCGCTCCAGTCACGGTCTGCACGGCCACTACGGTCGGGGGTTCGAATTCCCCCTCGGGCATGGATATTTGTGCTGTCTTTAGTATAAGGTAGTTGATAAGTAGTTTGTAAGTTTAGGGACTAATTACCCCGTAGTTAAGTCCCCTAAAAAAAAAAAAAAAAAAAAAAAAAAAAAAAAAAAAAAAAACGAGTGACGTAGGGCACTTCTCGAAATTTTAGGTTTCTGAGCCCTAGCGCGAAACATTCTCTCATGGACAAAGTTCGTTATTGTTTCTAATAAATAACGTCGAATACCGGACGTTATAAATGTATTAAATTAACAAATAAGTTAGAAAAACAATACAAATAGTTAAAAATATCTGGGTGAGTGTAGATGCAAACTTATTAGTTACATCGCTTTCCCTCCGCAGGTCGTGACGCTAACCAACACGCTAATACGTCGTCTTAAAAAGAAATAATAACGAATATCGGATATTATACTTAAATCAGGAAGAACGAACCAGAAACTGTTGGCTCAGCTTTTTTATTACAGAGGGCGTTGAGCCCTCTGACTGGGCGTGCTGAGCCATGGCGCCCGGCTCGTTATCAACTATGCTATTTCTGCACTACCTTTGTATATACCGTTTCTTGGTATGCTACGCATCTAAAACATGTTGTAATACGTTATTTATGTTATTTATGTATACCACAGCACTACAAAGACGCTCCTTTGACAGAATGATGTTATACCATACAAATTATAACAGTAACACACGTTAAATACCGAACGAGGTGGCGCAGTGGTACGAGACTGGACTCGCATTCGGTAGGATCGTGGTTCAAATCCAAGTCCGGTCATCAAGATTTAGGTTTCCGTGATTTCCCTAAATCACTCCAGGCAAATGCCGGGATGGTTCTTTTCAAAGGGCACGTCCGATTTCCACCTACATCCTTCCATAAAGCTTCCAAGCTTAAGATCCGTCTCTAATAACCACGCTATCGACTGGACGCTAAACCGTTAGCTTTCACGTTACATGCGATAACCTTTAAAGCTATGAAAATGTAGTTTCCGGTAATTTATTGTAACAAATCATATTTAAAATGACGCGTTTTCAAAAGTTCCTCAATTTTCTAACGCTTTAAAAAAGATGATGTTCATACATCGTACGCCACGAAGAAAGCAGGCCCGAAGTACGGAGTTCCGTTTGCAATATGGCGGCCCCGAATTTCTAATTGTCACGTGAAAACCAAGTCGTTTCTCATTGAGCATGTTTCAGTCCATGTAGCAAAAATATAACTTATCAGACAGATCCTTCGTTCCACGCTTCGCAAGGTAGTGGAACGTGGAATCTCACGCTACGACATCACCTCTTCCTCCTCCACTTGCGTTTCCACGTCCCGCGAGAGGACGGCATAAGATGTATCGAAACAGCCCTCATATTATTCAAGAACTAGAACAGAGCATTTCGGATGAAATGCCAGGAATTCCAGCTGTCCAGCTCGTTCCACCTTCGGTAACTTGGTGACAAGAGCCTAAAAGTGCCAAGAGAAGATGGTGTTTACTATCAACATCTGACACAGTCAGCTCTCTACTGTATTTCAGCCTTTCCTGTGTTTCTTTCTACCCTGAAACTCTGTTCTCTGGGCCACTTACCTTGCAGCACCCTGTATACTGTATATCAAAGTTTAATATAATTCGTTCTCAGTTTAGAATATTACCAAATTACCGTGATTTTTTTTCAGGTGGTTCGCATACATGGGAGATGAAGATACTCCATTAGTTCCTTTCCCAATCACTTATTACGAGACTGCGCCAGAAGGAATGAAAGTGTATAATGCGGGAGTGCTTCCATGCAGTGTGGCATATGAGGTGGTTTAATTATACATTTATTTGTGCACTGTGGTTTAAGTCTATAAAAAATGCGCTTACTTTGTGTTGTATCTTCTCCCTGTGTTTATTTAGAATGACTACGCGTGCAGCTGTGTCGACTGCGAGGCTAGCTGTCCCGCAGACGTGTCTGTGGTCGACACTGGAGAAACAGACAACGAATTCAAAATTGGAGAAGCCGACGGTGTCTTCGTTACAATGGCAATAATATATGGAGCTTTTGCCATATGTTTTATCATTTCTGTGATTCTTATACGTCCCAGTGACATGGGTAAGTTGTAGATTAACATACATCAAATAACTGTTACAGATGCGAACTTCATAAATTTATGTCTGACGAAAGGTCTTTGTACTACTTATTGACAGTCTCTCCAGTCACGCACAGAGCTACACTTCGCTTCAATCACAGTTCTCAATTTCAGCTGAGGTTTTCATCAAATGCTCATACACCGAAGGAAGAATTTGACATATTTTCATAAACACTTCCGACTGCTTAAACACCTGATTGTGATTATAATTTTTAATGATGCGTTTTACCTTTTTTTAGGGCACCATCATATTATCACAGAGACGAACTGGAATTCACAAAAATTCTATGTCCCATAATAGCTGTATACCGAAGTGGACTATCGGGGGTGAGTCTTCAAACAAGTTATATTGGTTGGTATAGTGGTGGAGTGGCAGGACCACATGGAAGTATACATAATGCTCAAATAAACATAAAACACTGGAAACCGCTTTCTACACCAGTGACTACCTAGTGCGACAGGAAGTTTTCAGTGTACCATGATTACAGGAGCTTTACGTACGCATTCGTGTGGTCCTATCATTGCACCACTGAACCTGCCAATATCACTTGTTGCAAGACTCGCCCCGGTAGCCCACTTGACGTATGTCTATTACCTGGCGTAAATCTGAAATTTGTTTTGGGGAGGGAGGCACAGTGGGTAGTTCCTCTGCCTACTGGATCTTTGCTTGTCAAATGAAATGTCTTAGTTCAATCCCTACCTCCTCGCTTAATTCCATCTGGCAAGGTTCCCACTAACCCAATCACTATTTAAGAATTATTTTGTAAATTGTCTACTCCCTCGTACATCCGGCCGCGGTGGCCGAGGGGACTGAGGCGCTTCAGTCACGGTCTGCACGGCCACTACGGTCGGGGGTTCGAATCCCCCCTCGGGCATGGATATTTGTGCCGTCCTAGTTCGTAAGTAGTTCATAAGTAGTTCGTAAGTTTAGGGACTGATGACCCGTAGTTAAGCCCCATAGACTACACAAACATTTGAACTCCCTCGTACAACGTGTTTCTTAACAATTTTTATAGGTTTTGGAACCGTCTTTCGCAACTGTAACTTTCTTAAGAAATGTTACTGTAAAAAAAGTGTAAATAGTGTAAATATAAGCAGTGACAGCAAGTGACAATGTGCTGCAAACCACACATGAAGACGAAAGCATAAAAACATTCGTGAGTAATATTAATAGTCCAATTTATTCAGAACCAAAACAATCCAATTGCATGAGAACTGTTACAGATCGAATCTAGTAAAAACTAAAACAAATAATGTAATACAAACCATTTATTGTACAGCTGACCACTGAAGATGCTTTAGAATAAAGCGAAACGCGTCTGGTCTAAAGTAGAATAATTTACAGTTGCAAAAGACGGTCCCAAAACCTATACAAATTGTATAACTGCAACTGCGGAAAACAAGGCCAGAAAACGAATAAATATGTTTCTTTAGTGTTTTTATGATGAATCTCAGTTTTCTCTCGTGTGTTTGTTCAAATTTAAATCGTTCGAGACCCACGTCGGTACTGATAGGTATTTCCAGCACATTATCATCAGTCGAGAAATTAAACAATAACAGACTTTTCAGCCAATTCAATCACAAAACGTTACATGTGTTTGTGCTGAAGGTCAACTGGCGGTTCATTAGTATCCGGACAGCTTTTTCAAGCTTCCTTGGGGTTTATTTTGCGGACGGAGAAGTTAGATTCGGAAGACAAAGTTCCTCACTGCTTCTTACCACAAATCCCCTAAACCTCCACAACCTTACGGATGTTGATGCGTAGCATTGTGCGTTTGTACCGCCCTACAGTACGCACGAGGTGCCGTAGTTGCTGTCCAAAACTTTGTGGAAAGCATAGAGTTCTGACTAACCTGTTGTCTTCTGTAGTTGTGTTTCCAGCGCAGAAGACGGCACCCAGGTCGTTGGTTCTTCTTCAGCATACGAGTGAGGCTAAAATATGTTCGGAAAGATGGAAGTACAAGAAGTAACTCGCGAGATATTCAATTATCAGGTATGCCATTTATATCGTTTAGACGGCGTATGCTGCCCGCAGTTCATAGTGAGACCTCGAGTGCTAACATTACTGCTGAACTTTACTCATGATCGGCGCCTATAAAGGTCATCTCGAGACTGAATCTGCGGTGCGGTGCGAGAGGGCACCTGGCGCTCTATTTAGCGTCAAAACATGGCCGTCGCGCGCTCTCTGCAATATGGTTCTCTTGTTACAATAAGAGAAGACACCTTAAACTTCTTAAACTGTCAAAACGTAGCCTGTCCTTGAGAGATATTTATAACAAATTCTCAGCTCTAAATAATTAATAGTTAATAAATAATAAATGAAACTAATATCAAAAAGAAATCACGTGAGCCGGCCGGGGTGGCCGAGGGGACTGAGGCTCTCCAGTCACGGTCTGCACGGCGACTACGGTCGGGGGTTCGAATCCCCTCTCGGGCATGGATATTTGTGCCGTCCTTAGTCTTAGCTAGTTCGTAAGTTGTTTGTAAGTTTAGGGACTGATGACCCCGTAGTTAAGTCCCATAAACTTAACAAACATTTGAACTTTTTTTTTTCTTTTTGAAATTACGTGACATTAAATTCAGTAACCAATGCGAGGAGAGTACCAGTAACATAGGCGGGCTTTCCCATGGGAACCAGCACTTACTGTGCCATATGTTACAGCTCCCCACCCCACATTCCGACATATGCTGCACTTCTGTCTTACTTCCGCGTTTAAGATACGTACAATGTTAGCAAAGTAACGGCCAACGGCCAGAAATATCACACTATTATTAAACATTAATATGAAGTGGTAAACCGTTTGTATTTAAGACTTGCACGTTACTACTAGAGATCTTTCAATAAAGTGTTCAAAAGTCTGTTGAGAAATGACAGTTCATTCCTCCTGAAGAGCTAAAGCAGAGAAGGTAATGATGTTGGAAGCTGGGGACTAGAGCGACGTCGACGTTCTAACTCACTACAGAGATGTTCCATCGTTATCAAGTCAGAGTTTTCGGCAGGCCAGTCCACTTCAATAATGTTACTGTCTACAAACAATGGCCTCAAAAATGATGTTTCTAGACAGAAATCCTTGTCATCGTCTTTAACCTATAATGCACAAAGAACACGACACTATAAAATTTGTCTAGATCGTTCTGCAATAAGCTAGGACAATTCGGAGGGCAGGGGAGGTGCGACACACTCAGACCATCACCCCTATACTCACCACACCGTCTGTTGTTCACTCTTAGTACTCTATACTATACGTGGCATGAACTCCAAACAATCACGAACAATATTGTGGCCCCGTTTCACAGGGCATTGTGATACGTAAGATTCGATAAGTTTTGTGAACATGAATGGCTCTAATGGTCTCCAGTTAGTCGAACATAACTGTAGCTACTCACTGATCCATATGTACCAGAGGACCCATTTCATTACATGTAAAATTGTACCACACAGTTACGGAGCCACCAGCCTTGTTCGCAACTCAGGTTCATGGCTACGTGAGGTCTGCGCCAAACACAACAACCAGTTCTTACCAACTGAAATTGGGACTGAACTGACCAAGACACGGTTTTCCAGTCGTCTAGGATCCAACTGATGTGGGCAATGTCGTGCTGTTAGCAAAGGCACCTGAGTCAGTCGTCTGCTGCCGTAGCCTATTAACGCCTAATTTCGACGCTGTCCTAAGGAGTCGTTCGCCGTACGTCCCACGGTAATTCTGTGGTCATTTTCCGCTGTGTTTCTTGCCTTTTAGCACCGAAAACACTATGCAAACGGCACTGTCCTCAGTGATGAAGTGTAGGCCATCTGCCACTGCATTGTGGAGATGGGCTATAAGCTCGCTCGAGAAACGAGCGACGCTAAGGCTAAATCTCGAGTGCTCTCGATAAGTTGTCGACAGTACTGTGCTCTTTGGAGAATGAGCGAATCAACTTTGCAAGGAAGCATTGAGACAGAGCAGTCGCAATCGTTGTCTGTCGTACTTGAAAGAAATTGTAATTTTTACACATTGGTTACCTTTTATTCGTACTGAATTAGTAGTAATAGTCGGGCCTGGTGGTCTTGGGGTAAAGCGCTCGATTGGAAACCGAAAGGTCGCGGGTTCGAAACCCGGTCGGACTTCGGATTTTTTCTGTCTGCACTTTAACCCATCCTTTCAACGATGTGAGGAGTCACCAGAAACGATGGTTTCTACGTTAAGCTGTAGTTCCCCTTTCCCCGGTTGGATAACGGGGGTAGGCTAGGGTCACGCAAGTCGCGGAAGTGGAGTCCAACTGAAAGACTTGCACAGGGCCAATGAGCCACATGAAATTATTATAATTATTATAGTAATAGTAGTAGAATGTTTCTCAGAAAACAAAAATCGCAGGACTATTAATAAAATACGTATTTCACACGAAACGAAAACTTGATTCTTCATAAAACGTGTATGCATTCAGCATGTATTTATACTCAAATGGGAGAGAAATGCTGAAACATATTACACCCAAAAATCTCCTTGTATACATGAGTAGCCTAATATCAAACCTGGACATCTGACCTAATGGTCGAAATTTAGTTAGCAGTCGATCCTAAAGAAAGTTTTTTCCGCTCTTTTCATTGGTGAAGCCCGTTTTATCCAAACATTGACGTAAATGTGATAAATAACACGTTAAGTTTGACTGTTCACATCAGAAGCGGACACCTACAGAAGACATTGATATCAAAATTTGGACACTTGTTGAATGAAGCAGTGTGCACTATAAGAACACAGTATATAGAACGATAGATATGCCAGGTACTAAGACGTATTAGCCCGTACTTAAGTTTTTCAGTAATTTTTATAGTATTATTCCTAATAATCATCTTAAAGCAAGTGAAATGAAACATATCACCATCGTCCAAAGGTAAAGCTAGGAAGCGGTTGAGCAACCCATAAAGTGGAAAATTAACCATTTGAAAAGAACAAAGGTAAGACCAGCTTGTAAACTACAGCCGGCCGCGGTGGCCGAGGGGATTGAGGCGCTCCAGTCACGGTCTCCATGGCCACTACAGCCGGGGGTTCGAATCCCCCCTCGGGCATGGATATTTGTGCCGTCCTTAGTCTTAGTTAGTTCATAAGTAGTTTGTAAGTTTAGGGACTGATGACCCCATAATTAAGTCCCATGGACTATACAAACATTTGAAACATTTTTTTTTTTTTTTTTTTTTTTTTTTTTTTTTTTTTTTTTTTTTTTGTAAAGTACACTGTTGTGTTGTACGAAATTAACACTCGTTGGAAAGAAGTTCGATGTCAGAAATAACGTAAGGATATTTACGGAAAAATCTGGCGGCTGTTTCAACAGACCTTATGCTAATAATGTTAGAGATTCAGTGTCGTAACATTTCATTTTGTACATAAAATTAAAAATATTAATATGATTATTGTAGTTCTTCATTTTTTCAATATGTAATAGAGTTCAGAATTTAACATTTTCCACTTTACGTTGATATTCCCATAATTTCCCAGATCATACACCTGTAAATCATGCAAAACGGAGCTCGACCTCACTGAAGTAGGAGAGAGTTTCCTGTCCTGGAGGACCACTTTGGGGATCACATCCTGGCTTTGGGGCACCCGAGACCACTATCATGGGCGTCAATTGATCGCCATATATCCGGATCTGAACGCATGGGACTTATTTTTGTGGGGCTATATTAATGACAATGCACACAGCAATGACCCCAAATCCATTGATGACTTGGAAACAGCTATTCAGAAAGTCATTGGCAGCACAGATGCTCCGACGCTTTAGCGGCTCATGCAGAATTTCGTTCTGCGTCTGCGCCCCAACAATGCTACAGAAGGCAGCCATATCCAACACGTCATAACCTGAATCCGAATATCTGTAACGACGTTCAGATGTTGAATAAAGTGTAGCACGCATTAGTTTGTAACTAATTTACGTTTGTTTTGTTTCATATAGGTCAATAGTTGTCACCATGTAGATACATCCACTGATTAGAATAGTCACAGACCTCTCCTGGTCCACTCATTTTGCTATTACTGCTTCTCTATTGACAACACAGTACCCCTCGCATCTTCCTCCTGTTAATTTCGCTTTCACAAGGGTGTCCTGATACTTTCCATGAGATAGCTTAAACTGGATCAGATCATTACCCTATCAACCTATCATGAACGGCTAGTGGGACAAATTCTTTCGTGTAATGTACCGTACGTATACACGTATCAGAGACAGTCGCCTTTCCTTTTTTGCGTTTTAATGATTTTATATTCTACTATCACTTATCTATAAGTATTTATCAGATTTTCGTTCGTGTGACGGCTGTAAGAAGCAACGATAGTATAATCTTCTGCAGTGAAACAATTTCAGATGCCACCTTTCAAAAATTGGCCCTCTTTGTTATCCCCTTTCCAGCACCTCGATCTCTAAATAACTGTATGAGTAGCAGTGATCTGTTGACTGATTTCACGTAAAGCCATAAAAAAATTTCTTTTGTCTTTGTCATATCGGTAAATATAATTTCCCATAGCTAATTAATTTAAACAATTATTACTCAGAGTGAAAATGGCTCTCATTACAGGATCCTTACTAAGTAATTTTGTTTTATAACTATCACAGAAAAATATGCTACAATTACCTCTACATTTAATAAGTTTAGAAAACATAGTTTTCTTTTGGAAATCAACGAACTGGTGTATGCTTTTAAAATGTGAATAAAAGTTACTTTCGCAAAATGTTATACAATTTATTTAATAGAGTGACCAGTTTCGATCTCGTCTCGCCGTTGATGCCGAGGCGATGAGCGTGCGGCGACTGCTCATCGCCTCATCATCAATGGCGAGACGATTCGGTCTGATGATGGACACAGAAGAGATCGAACTTGGTCACCCTATTGAAATGTATAGAATTTTGCGAACGTGACTGTTATTCTCATTTTTAAAATTTCTATATTTCTTGTACTGACATTGATTTATTTTTGCAGGTGGACTTCCTCCTCCAGCACTCTACAAGTTTTTCTTTGGAGGCATCCCATTATTCCAGACAACGTTAAGCAAACTGTTCAGAAAACTGGGCTTAGGTAAGTCGAGAGACTACATTAAATTGTATAATTTTGTCGAAGCAGTACGTCCTTGCAAGTTTCGTTCTTTCAGGAAATTGTTATGTCGCCAAAGTCCTGTACAGTAGCATCAGTGATTTGTACAATATGTTACTTAGGCCAGTGCCACATATCACTTAAAGTGATGGAAATATCTTACGAAATCTCTATTTACCAAACTTTATGGAGACATTCGTCATTTCTTCTTCCACCTTAGTCCCACATGTGCAGGGTTGGTGTGGTTAATACGATTTGGCCGTGGTTAGTTTTTAGGGGTGGCCGGATCCCCTTCCTGTCGCCTACCATTTACCCCCACCCGAGGGGGAATATGTGTACGCCAGATCTGTGTGTAGTGTTATAGTAATGAAAGTGTGAAATATTTTCCAGATTTTTGTGAATCGTGTAACTGATGCGAACTTTGGGCACCAGAACAGTATTCATCTTGTGGTAAGTGGAAAAATCTCTGAAAATCACAGCCGACCTCGCCAATACAGCGACCCACGTCGTTCGTTCACCAGGCGTATTCGAACCGGGACTGGCACACCTCCAAGTCGAAAATAGTGGCGCCACTGTGCTTGTGTCCACAAGTACTTGGGCGACGAAGCCAATGTGAGGTTCGGGATCGATCTACATTTACAACCATACTCCCAAGCTATAGCTCGCGCAAGAAATCGTGGCCCGTGCGCAGAAACGCATTCCCGAATTGTGTGCAGGGTGAGACGATTCCTTTGTTTCTGAGAAGCGGCCTGCTCTGTTGCATGTTGCCTGCTGGGCCGCACATTCCGTCTGTCGGTCGGCTGTCAACTGCGCCCCGCGACTAGTAGGCAACATGCAAGTGAGGTGTCCACCGCTCCAAAACAAAGCAACTACTCGCCCAGCGCCCAAGTAGAGAAGGCAGGGACCACAACTTGCACGAGCTCTACCTCACAATGTGTGGAGGAGGGGTGCTGGCCTATCACCGTCACTTACTTCTTTTCCTATTCCAGTCCATTTAAAACGGACTTCAGGTATACCTCCTTGTGAGCTATGATCTCTCTGATTTCATCTACATCTACACGAGATACTCTGCAAATCACATTTAAGTGCCTGGCAGCGGTTCATCGAACCACCGTTATACTATTTTACCTCCCATTCCATTCTCGAATAGCGCGCGGAAAGAATGAACACCTGAATCTCTCCGTTCGGGCTGTGATTTCTCGTATTTTATTGTGATGATCTTTCTACCTATGTAAGTGGGAGTCAACAATATATTTTCGCATTTGGAGGAGAATTTGGCGATTGTAATTTCGTAAGTAGCCCACGCCGTAGCGATAAGCGCCGTTGTTGTAATGATTCCCATCCCATATCCTGCATCATTTCCGTAACGCTGTCCCCCCTGTATCGTGACAATACGTAACGAGCTGCCCTTCTCTGGACTCTTTCGATGCTCTCCGTCAAACCCACCTGATAAGGATCCCACACTGCGTAGCAATACTCCATAAAAGGACGGACAAGCGTAGTGTGTGCAGTTTCTTTAGTACTTCTGTTGCATCTTTTAAGGGTTCTGCCAATAAAACGCAGTCTCTGGTTCGCCTTTCCCACGACATTATCTACGTGTTCTTTCCAATTTAAGTCAGTAATTGTAATTCCTAGGTATTTTGTTGAGTTTACGGCCTTCACATTTGATTTATTTATCATGTAAACAAAGTTTAACGGATTTCTTTTCGTACTCATGAGGACGACTTCACACTTCTCATTATTTAGAGTCAATTGCCAATTTTTACACTATACTGATATCACATTCAAATCGTTCTGCAGTTGGTTATGATCTTCAGATAATTTTACTAGACGGTAAATGACGGCGTCATCTGCAAACAACCTAAGAGAGCCACTTAGATTTTCCGCTAAATTGTTTATGTCAATAAGTAACAGCAGAGCACCAATAACACTACCCTGTGGGACGCCCGATGTCACCTCAGTTTTAGTCGATGCCTTACCATCGATTACTATGAACTGTGTCCTCTCTGAGAGGAAATCCCCTATCCAGTCGCAAATTTGGGGCGATATACCATAACCACGCAATTTGATTAAAAGCCGTTTGTGAGGTATGGTGTCAAAAGCCTTCTGGAAATCAAGGAACACGGAATCAATTTGCGAAACCTTGTCGATAGCACCCTGCACTTCGTATGAGTAAAGAGCTAGTTGTGTGTCGCATGAACGATATTTTCTAAATCCATGTTGACCTTGAACCAATAGATCATTCTGTTAGAGATAATTCATAATATTTGAATAGAGGATATGTTCCAAAACCCTGCTGCAAATTTATGTCAATGAAACAGGCCTGTAGTTTAGTGGGTTGCTTCTACTGCCTTCCTTGAATATAGGTGTGACCTGTGCAACTTTCCAACCTTTTGGTACCGTACAGATCCTACTATGGCTGTTAAGTAAGGAACTATCGCTTCAGAATATTCAGATAGAAATCTAATGGGTATACAATCCGGACCAGAAGACTTGTACTTGTTAAGTGATTGTAGTTGCTTTACTACTCCGATGATATCTACTTCTACGTTACTAATTACGGCCTCTGTTCTTCATTATCTTTTCGCGACATGTACTATAGAAAAAGTCTTTAATAAAAGTATGTTCTTCGAGCTTTGGCAGAAGCTCATACAGTGATGCAGAACATCTCTCCTATAGTGTCTGCCATTTAAGTTTTCCTATCATTTCCGTGATGCTTTAGCGCTTTCTAAATAGACCTGTAACGAAGCGGGTTTCTCTCCTCTGGATCTTCTGGATCTCTCTACCACTACTATCTGGTACAGATGAGCAATACTAATCCGGTAGGTATAAGGTGTGATTTCAATTGGAGTGGCCTCATATAATTAATTGTGGTAAGGGAGATGCCATACTAAGATTCATTGGAAGAATCCCCAGGAAGTGACGTCCATCAACACAGGAAGTACTTTCAAAGTTTCAAAACAATCTTTCGACCAACACTAGAATATTGCTCATCCACACCAGATAGTGGTGACAGAGGAGATACAGAAGATCCCAAAGGAAAGAAGCAAGCTATGTTAAAGGATATTTAGTAAGCGCGAAAGCGTCACGGAAATTTTATTTCTGTAATTAATTAACAGGCTACATATTCTAGATTACCAATAAAAAACTAATTACTAATTATACATTCATATATACAGTGATGATTTTCACACATCATACGTTATTATTGTCCATAGCAGACTCATATCTCCCTCCAGTGTTCGGCGCCGGCCGCGGTGGCCGAGGGGACTGAGGCGCTCCAGTCACGGTCTGCACGGCCACTACCGTCGGGGGTTCGAATCCCCCGTCGGGCATGGATATTTGTGCCGTCCTTAGTCTTAGCTAGTTCGTAAATAGTTTGTAAGCTTAGTGACTGATGACCCCGTAGTTAAGTCCCATAAGTTCTACAAACATTTGAACGTTTTGAACCAGTGTTCGGCACACTTCACTACAACGTCGTTGGCCAGCCACAGGTGTTTGAAAGTGCATGGCGCCGGCAAGGATGCACAGCTCAGCAGATGTGTCATTGTTTGTTTTTCTCCACGTTGGCAGAGGTCTTCTTCTTCTGCGAATCCCCACTTGAACAGGTTATCCTCTGATCTTCCCATTCGACACCTAAGTCTATTTAGGCTCTTCTAGACTATCCATCCCAGTTGTCATCCAGGGAGCTGTTCCAGAACACTGTCACGGAAATGATAGGCAAACGTCAGTGACAGACGCTGCAGAACAGACGTTCTGCATTTTTTATGGAAGTAACTGTTTCCAGAGATTGTTCTGCAACTGCGTAGTCATATAATGAATGTCTTTCTTTCTGTATATTCGCAGCAAGTTACTTTTTTTTATACCGAGACTCAAGTACCATTCCCTGCACCAAGCTCCGATACGCTGCAGAACCTACTACATTTCTCCACAATTTTCCAGCGACTTCCCGATATACTGCAGCATAATCCGTGAAAAGTCTCAGTGAACTTCCGAAGTTATGTGCGAGGTCATTTATATGTATTTCGTGCTGGGTAGTCGATGTATTGCTCAGAGCTGTAATGTGACTATGTCTGCAATTTTATTAAAGAAAGTGCCAAATTTCATGACTTGTCAGATCTAAAAGCACTAAAATAACAATTTTTTTTAAATTCTTCCCTAAACAATTTCCACTGTTTCTTTCGTCACCATCTCAAAAAGATGAAGTCGATGCTGTATTTTCCTACTGCATAAAGTAAAAGTAAAGGCACTACACCCATTACTGCCACCTACACTTCACATAAATACTTCAGTACACAGTTCTCATAATTCGCGAAGGAAAGGTGCCTGTGGAAGTGAAGGATAGGGAAAACCTTTCCAGTTAGGCAGCTGAACCTGTCCTTTGGAGTCTCTCAGCCATTCATGTCATACGAGTTGACTTAACTGCATAGAGTGACCGGTATTGACACGTAGCTCCGTCACAGAAGATTTGATGGGCTTTGTACCTATGGTGGTTTCTGCATCTTTCGTTCATTATAAGATTCGTCTGTTCGATCTCAGAAGACCCCTATATCACAGACTCACGGTTCATCAACTCATACTTATCGGAAGCCAAGAGTGCTGTTGTCTTCAGTGGAATGCGAGAAAACGCTTTTACTTTGTGCTTGCTGAGCAGCTGCCTTACTATTTTATTACAGGTTGTAAAGATAGGCTTCTAACGATGGGCCAAGGATTTAAAACATTTTGTATTCTTCTACATTCCTTGTGTCCATTTTCTATTTTATTCGTAGCGCCTTGCAGAAGCCTATCGTTGAAAGTAGAACGGATCTGATGCTACGGAAATATGAGGTTTACAAGATGATGTTCGAATGTAAGTTTCGCACAACGGGCAGACAATTCCTGCAGTCTAAGAAAGAAACGAGGGAAATGCCGTCAGCACAGCCGACTCTTGCGCCCCGAAACATCTGGTTTGCCAGACCACCGAGTCATCACTGATCACTTTATGCTATACGAAATTCTAGAGTAGACTTCATCTTGTTGAGAATAGGTGGTGAAAGAAGCAGCTGAAATTCGTTTGGTGAAAAATTCAGTCTAATTAATAGATATGCACTAGTCCTTGAAGGGGAACATGAAATTACCCCATTTGACTGTTTTGGTTAATTTCTTACTACACAATCATGGTTTCGTCCGTAAACACGTTTAAATTGTTTTATAAAACCAGTTGTCAATTTGTAAAAATTATCAGAAACTGAAAATACATCGTGTTCAGCCGAAACAAGCTCAGAAAAGTAAAAATGTATCCATTAGAAAGCCGTTCCTTTGCTATGTCCACACATAAACTAGCATTATCATTCAGAACCAATTGACTGTTGTGTTACAAATGACGTTTCTTTTTCAGCAAATATCCCTTTCCCATGAAACAAACATGAAATGGCCCTGTTAGTTCATATCCTTAGTACGCTTTATATGATCATTTAAATTCGCCTGAACGAGCGATGTATCTGTATTTTTTATTTATTTATTTTTTTTCCTTGCAGTATTTGCCTCATATCCGGGAGCAACAATATGCTTAACATCCTGGGCAGTTATTGCCATGAGCTACGGCGCACTGTCTCTGACCGTCACAACAGACCGCATAGAGCTATGGGCTTCACCTACCAGTCAATCGAGGATCGAGAAAGATTACTTTGACACTCATTTTTCGCCCTTCTACAGAACTGAGCAAGTGTTCATCAAGGCGCACGGTCTGGACAATGTATGTAAACGAAAATCTGTTTTTTTTTTTTGTTTTTTTTTTTTTTGACAGACTTTATTATTGGAATTATTCTATAGAAAGTAAATGAACTTTTTCCAGATTATGTACAAGACAGAAAACGACAAGGAGCCAATAGAATTTGGGCCGGTTTTCAACAAAAACTTCCTGTTAACAGTCCTCGATTTACAAGAACAGATAACTAAGGTACAGTACCGGTACTGGATGAAGCTAATATAAATAATCTTCACAGGTCATTCTCACAAACCATAGCATATCATAATCTTAAAAAAAAGGCTACTTTGATTCCTATCTGTACCGTATTTAACAATTGCGAAATTAAGTTATCAATTTACTTTTATTCCAGATTGGAGCTGGTGAAAGTTATGAACTGAAGAATATTTGCAATGCACCACTGGCGACGGGTGAAGTGAAAACAGAAGACTGTCTTGTACAAAGTATTTGGGGTTACCTGAAAAACAATGCAAGTTTATTAGAAAATGATACCTACCTGGGCATATTGTTAAAGTGCATGCAGTAAGTTGGTTTTTCACAAATCAAATATTTATCAGCTGCCGGTCGCGGTGGCCGAAGGGACTGCGGCGCGCCAGTCACGATCTTCACGGCCACTACGGTCGGGGGTTCGAATCCCCCCTCGGGCATGGATATTTGTGCCGTCCTTAGCGTTAGCTAGTTCATAAGTAGGTTTTTCAGTTTAGGGACTGATGACCCCGTAGTTAAGTCCCATAAGCTGTACAAACATTTGATTTTTTTTTTTTTTTTTTTTTTTTTTTTTTTTTTTTTTGTTATCAGCTGCGATGAGAAATTTACACAAATTTATGTATTTCAACAGGAACGGCGTTGATTTTGACTGTCTGGCTCCCTTCGGCGGGCCAATTTTCGCTGGCTTGGCACTTGGCGGATTTCCAGAAGATGCGAACGTTAGTTACACAAAATACGCACTGTCAACAGGCCTCGCGCTGACATTCCTGGTCAACAATCACCTGGATAAGTCTGCTCTACAACCGGCTTTGGAATGGGAATCTAGGTAAATATAAGTCTACCATTATGTACACATTAATCTGTAATCACAAGAGTAGCCGATAGTTACTGGGGAAGAATTTGCCTGCAGTGTAATTACAATCGTAATTACGTCAATCTCTCACAGTTCTCTCTTGAGTACATGCCTGACGAGCACGGGGCTGCGAGGTAATGCAGTCTTTCTTCCTTCTTTCTTCCCCTAAACTGCATATCCGTTTCCCTTCCTCTCCTTTCCTATCCTCACTCCTTCCCCTCCGCACCAGGGGACTGATGACCTTAGCTGTTTGGTCTCCCTGTCCCAACCAACCAATTACGTCAATGTCTTCTGCTTGTTTTAACGAATGATTGAAACAGATTCTATACGATCTTGGAGAAATTCAAGCATAGTAAATGGAAGGTATATTTAAATCAGAGAAACAAGGTTGCAGTCGAGACTGGTGACAGGATAACATTTAATAATTGATTACTTAATTAACACTCGTGTTTTGTGCAGAATGTTAATCTGACGCTGGATTGGATAAACCAAAATTTTACACTGGTGACATCATCTCAAGATGTTAAAATTATCTACAAAAAATAAACTTACTATGTAGATTTACTGCTGTCCCACTACATATTCATTGAGAAATGAAAGAGGTACTGGTGTTCCGTGAATATGAATTAATAACTTGTGGATACAGAAATAAAAAATTTCAGCAGAACTGCAAACTGGTTTGCCGTAACATGCTGACAAGAGTACAATCCTAAGAACTATTCATCAGCTCACTGTTCGAAAGTAACATCCATGTGCATTTCATTGGCTTCTTTTCAAAGATATTTGGAAGAACTGTAATTACTTAATACAGTTTAGAATAGTGTTGCACAAAGTTCAGTCAGATATATTAAGTAAGGTCAGTAGCGGATGTTGGACCACATTCCGGACAAGACGTTGTTCAGTAAGCAACCCAGCAACAATTCAGCACAGCCACCTGGGCGTCGGCTGACTTGTCACTGTTGTATTAACCGTGAAACTACCGCCAATCGTGACCATGGGCCATCGACCGGAGTACATTCACCTGTTATACACCTCAAATAAACTGATAGCACGGCCATCAGGGCATCGACCGACTACTCACGTGTTGCGACGAACCCATTGATTCAAACATCGAGCTACTGTGTCATTTAGAAGGATCACATGCCCGACAATTGCACAATATAAGCATCCCACTTCACGTAGTCCAGCGGTGCCACCTCTGTCAAATGCATTCACTTGTTGGATAGGCTGTCTAACACATCTGTGAGAATTCACAGGTGCTTCATGCTGTACATAAATGACTTGCTACATTACCTGACTCATGGCAGTAGATTGGTAACAACTTAGTAACAACAGGATGATGAGATCATGAATGCACTCTGTTGGGCATTCTGTATTACTCACACATCAATGGTATCTATGTATACCAAAATGGAATGGTATTAGAACATTTCTGGACTAAAGCAGTGTACTTTGAAGTTTAACAGAAGATGGCTGTTGCGATTGTTGAGTGGATTTGAGCTGAACTCATTATACAAACCAGAATGTGTAATATTTCATACTATTCCGCTACCGTGCACTTCACTCACATTTATCCAAGCGGCAGTGTCTCAAGGAGCTGGTGAACTGTATGTCCATCAAAATATGGCCATAATATTAAAGCTTGTTAACTGAAATTGAATGAACACCTCTGGACAGCTAAATCTAGGACAATATTCTTGCCGGCCGCGGTGGCCGAGGAGACTGAGGCGCGTCAGTCACGGTCTGCACGGCCCCTACGGTCGGGGGTTCGAATCCCCCCTCGGGCATGGATATTTGTGCCGTCTTTAGTATAAGGTAGTTCATAAGTAGTTTGTAAGTTTAGGGACTGATGACCCCGTAGTTAAGTCCCATAGACTTTACAAACATTTGAACATTTTTGACAATATTCTTGTTTGTGCAGCAGATTTAATTCCAATTAGCCATCTTTTTTTCCAATTTACTGGATTAAATTTCACTGGCATAAACGTGGAGAAATATACTAATAGTTTATTCTTAACATGGTACCAGTATACAGATCATGTTTCTTTATCTTTCATTAATGTGTACTGGTACCTTGTGTCGTACCATATCCCTGAAGGTTCTGTTTGATTATGGGTCCTATTTAATATAACTGAATGAATTGTTTACTGGTGCTGACAAGCAATAAGACGGCATGTGTTCTGTATAATCACAGTCTAGTTGGAATCCAAACAACAGGCAAAAAAATAAATAAATAAAATAAAATTAAATTAAATTAAAAAATTAAAAAAATCAGTGCTTAACACCTGAAAAAGTAACAGATTATATAGCAGATTGATAGCTAAATGGTACACAGCTTGCAGAACTGCTTTCTGCAACAATTTCTATTGAAAAATTTTTGTCACATTTTTATGAAATGCCTCTTCCATGAAATTATAGATCACAATTGTAGTGGGAATAAATTTATTGCACTCTTTTATGAATTTCCATCCACAGGTTCATCCAATTCTTGAAAGAATGGTCAGAGACAAAAATGCCTTCCTTCATGTCAATTGCTTTTTCGGCTGAACGATCAATAGAAGATGAGCTGTCACGTGAGTCTGAAGCAGAAATATCAACTGTTGTCATCAGCTATGCTGTGATGTTCGTGTATATTACACTTGCCATTGGACGGTACAGATCTTTCAGAACGGTATTGGTAAGATAATTATGTTTAAATTATAACTTTATCCTTTTGCATAAAATAAATTCCTGTTTGTGCAAATTGCAGTATATAGAAGATGCATCACACCAATCTGAGATTAAATTGTTGTTATCTTAGGATGAAAACTATGTATCTCAAAAAGTAATAATAATAAATAAGTAAATAATATATAACAAATGATAATTGTATTATTAGGTAGAAAACATTATATTTCAGCAGTCAGTAAGCCAATGAGTGGTAATAACCTATGTGCTGCACTCTACTGATGAAAAAAAGAATCTACAAACTGTATGTTGCTAGACAAATTTTTAAGAAGAAAAATCAAGCAAAACTTTTCTGAGATGTGATATTATCATTATAAGCCAACATTTTACTTTGTTCTCTCTATCTAAATACAACATGATAGCGTAAAGCATCTCCTGCAATTTTTGATGCTCTCTTTTTTAGCAAATCACAAGGAGTACATTTTAAATTTCTTTTCTTTTGTGTATATATCATATTAAGTGTAATTATTACATTCTGTTTACTATTAAAATACTTCCAGAAATAGAGTATAGTAATTGTACTTTTTACTTCACAGATTGATGGAAAATTTACTCTGGGAATAAGTGGAATAGTTGTAGTACTCATGTCAGTATTATCGTCACTTGGAATATTTGGATATGCTGGTGTTGCAACAACATTGTTAACAATTGAGGTATGTTGTGCACCCATTAACACAATTTTATATTTTCAGTGGAATACAGCTATTCATTGCCAAAACTAAGTTACAATAATTGGTTGTACTGTGATCACGATCGGGGTGGGGCTTTCTTCATATTGTGTGAAATGCATTTAAAAAATGATATCGGAGCTCTGCGAAAATTGGAGGAGTATTCATTTCTGTACCTTTCACTACATTTAGAAAAGCTGCCGGAAGCACCGGGAAAAGCACACAAACTCAGAAAAACATACAAGAGCCGTTCCACTTGAAAATTGTAGGTTACAGGGATTAAACGTCCCAATTCATACACAGATATTTAAACAAAACGAAAATGAAAAAGCATTAAACCGCCATGCAAAGTCCTCTTTAATTCAAAGTGTTTATTTCCTTAGTAAGGAAGAAATGCCTCGAACCTTTAATTCGTAAGTCAGTATTAAAAAGCGCCAATGATCTTGAAAAATGTTTAAAATTTTAGAATGAAAGATCCACCTATCTTAGCAAATATACTGCTTCAGAATTATTGACTTGCATTTGAGAGGCTCTAGACTATCAGGATGAAACAATTCTCCATAATTGATATTTTTCCTTAATGGCAGACGAATCTACAAATGTTTCTAATCAAAGTGTACTGTCTTTGGTAGTTAGATATGTTGCACCGTCTCCACCTTCTGAAGTAAACGAAAGGTTTTTATGTCTCGTTGAAATGAAATGCACTACAGCTGAATCTATATTTTCAGGGATCGAGACTGAACTACAGAAACGAAAACTTTCTTACGAGAAATTATTAACATGTTCTTTCGATGGTGCTGCTAATTTCAGTGGTTCTGTCTCAGGAGTCCGTGCTCGGTTTTAAGAGAAGAAGGGCCTCAAGTTGCCATACATTCACCGTAGAGCACATGTTTTGTCAATTGCTGCCACCAACGCTAGAAATAAAAACATGTTGTTAAGTTAAATTTACAAACTTTTTCATGCTTCTCCCAAACGAGAAAATGTATGTATGAATGCATAGTTTCGCGGCGAGTTATGCTGATAAAATTCTCCAGCCGCATCAAGTGGTTTGATATCCACGAGCTTTCGGTAGCAATCTCCTCGGCCATTGTCAAGTGGTGACTTGTCTTATCATTGCTGTCGCCGTCCTTACTGTGACGTCACTGGTGCTCAGCCGCATCGCCATATATGGCAATGTTTTGGCCGCGTACCTGCTGTGTCCACTTCAACCATCCGATGGCCAAGCTGTGCTCAGCTGCAAGCCGCCGTCTTTATTAAGAGATTTTTCAGATATTTTGATTTCGATAGCCTCTTTTATAAAGCTATCCCAGAAAGTATTTTTTGTGGTAATGACTGATGTATCCTCGAACGCAATGCGATGTTTGTTTGTCAATGCGAGCTCCGCAATTGCTGATTTCTCGGGATAACGTAGGCGGAAACATCTTTCATGTTCAACACAGCGCTGTTCAATATTGCACACTGTCTGTCTGATGCAGAACTGTCCACACAAACACGGTATCTTGTACACACCTGGCGTTCTACGTCCTAGATCACCTTTCACAGGTCTCACCATCTGTCGCAATTTTGTAGGACGCCTGAAAACTGCGTCGATCTCGTTTCTCGTAAGAATCCGGCTAATTTTTTCCGTTACCGACCCACAAAACGGCAAAAATGCAAGCTTCTTCGTCTCCGCTTCGACGGTCTCCTTCTTGCATGTCTTCGAATGGAGGGCGTCTGTTATCTGGCGGTTGCTGTAGCCATTTTTCTTCAACACTGTCCTTAAGTGGCTCAGTTCCTTCTGCAGATGTTCACTGTCCGAGACTACTTCTGCTCTGTGCACCAGCGTCCTTAGAGTAGATCGTTTTTTTTGGGATGGGTGGTGGTGGCTCGTAGCGTTCAGATACAGGTCCTTGTGGGAGGGTTTCCGGTAGACACTATGGCTAAGGCATCCATTTGTTTTGCGCCTGACAAGTACGTCAAGGAACGTTAGGGCACCATCTCTCTCTCTCTGCCTCCATCGTGAAATTGATTTTATCATGGATGCTGTTGATGTGGTCCAAGAATTGACCCAGTTTTTCACGTTCATGCGGCCAGACAACGAACGTATCGTCAACAGAACGATAGCAACAGCTAGGCTTTGCAGGAACCGTGTCTATGGCGATATTCTCAAAGTATTCTATAAACAGATTGGCAATAACAGGAGCTAATGGGCTTCCCATTGCGACACCGTCAATCTGGTTGAAATATTCTCCACCAAATAAAAAATATGATGACGTCAAAGAATGTCTGAATAAATCCACAACAGTGTCGTCGAATAACTGGGTCAGCAAGTCTATGGAATCTTTGATGGGAACGTTTGTGAATAATTACAACACATCAAAGCTGACCATGATATCCCTCTCTCCAAGACGCGATTCTTGATTCTTCTGATGAAGTCGGTTGTATTCTTGACATGATACTCATAGTGACCGATGTGTGGAGTAAGAAGGGTGGCCAGATGTTTTGCGAGTATGTAAGTCGGCGTGTGATTGGTACTCACAATCGGACATAGAGGAGTGTTCATTTTGTGAATCTTTGGGAGGCCATATAAGGTAGGTGGTCGAGGTGCCTGTGGAAGGAGATTTTTAATGCAACTTTCTTACTGTGAAATGCGGTTCATTTTATTCATGTATCAGGTCAGGCCACGGCGAAAAACCAAAATTTTTAATTTAACATCTGACAAGCATAAGGAAGGTATGGCCGCTGTAAATACGTCATCATCACTGTTATCGTCCCCCAAGAAAAAATCTGCGATAAAGAATAAAGAAGAAGAGCTTGTAACAGCCGAAAGTATGTAGACTTTTCTGTGGTAAGTCCCAATAAGAAATCTTTCATCGATTTATGCGCTACTAAATCAATTCGTAAAGTTTTTGAAAAGTAGTTTATGTGGGCAAAAACTAATTACGAGGTTATTGAAAGGATAATTTATTGGATGAAATAAGACACATCTCATATTGTGTGGACCAAATGAAAAACAGTTTGGGACCACTATGCTGGGAGATGTTCAAGGAACGTAATGAACAGAAATGCCATTCGAAAATTGCCAGTACGGTAATGGCTATGTGACACTACTTTTTACACTTTCATTTAAAATAAACAAATACTCAGTGAATCTGGATGAAATCAGAATTACTAACTCAGAATAATTTAAAGCACTCCTAGAATGAAATTTTCACTCTACAGAGGAGAGTGTGATATATTTATTTTTTATTTTTATTTTTTTATTTTTATTATTATTATTATTAGTGGAGGATGGAAATGTTGGACTGAACAAGATTCGAGCCATGGGTCTCGTCTTAGGTGCGCTATGGTAATCCATTGCATAATCGGGCTAATTCTTCACTGTGCACAACCAAGCTTCAAAAATAGCCCCACAACGGGAGTAAAATTATCATTTTAAAAACGACCCATAGGTTGTGGCTGAGCCACGATCAAAAATTTCCTTCCTTTCAGAACGCTAGTCCCGCAATATTTGCATGGATATCTCACAGTTTGTGACGTATGGAGAGACAAAATGGTGAATACAAATTGTGAGCCGTCCAAGAGTTGGCCTGGTGTCACATGCATTAGTGCGCCTCTGCACCAAAGAGGAGATCCGTGTTTCGAATCCTAATAGCAAGCCCCCTCGCCCCCCAATGCATGAGCAAAACCTAATCTGGGGAGTGTTTTAATTTTTTTGTTAGTCATCAGTTTGAAGTACGATGCCACAAGCATTCTATGAGCTCAGTCGCTCTCCCCCACCAAGACAAAAACCCTGGATTCGCCACAGACTACAACAATGGTAATTTTGGAGCTAACAAGAACAAACAGCACCTTGGTCTATTTGTTGCTAAAACTGTTATTAATTAAAGATAAGGATCAGTAAAACTTTTAAATATAAAACAGAAGCCAGCATGGGATGTGTACTGAGACATAGGCTAGTTTAGATTAGATGCTTTATTGACCTTTGAGGATTTTTACATGCAATCAGTGTCATCAAGGTTAGATAAAATAGTAATAATGATAAAACAAAATAGCAACAATAAATGACTTAGAAAATCCCATAAGATAGAAGAAAATAATATGAAATGAATGACAAGAATAATAAACAGTTGCTAGAACAGGCACTGAGTGCGGCTGCCATATTTATTCCCATTAGCTCTAAAATTTCCTAGAAAGTAGATGGTATCTCAGAAAAAAAAAGTTAAGCCACTTATCGTCACTTGAAGTGCAACTTCTTAGCGTGCACTTCGTCTCTAGAGAGAATAATAATTGTGCACTTTTCACAACACAGGGTCTTAAAGCAATCGTCACATACATTCAGAGCGTAATTGACTCAAAATTTGTCGTCTTTACTCATGTGGACTATTTGTCTAAAATCTGTTTTCCTTGCCCCTGGACAAACAATATCAGTTAACTGTCGTTTTAGTATCATTAGCGACAGATACTTCTGTTATAACTTCTTAACATATGGTATTTCCACATGTGTGCTCAACAAGCAAAGGCAAGATACTTTCTAACATTGTTATAGTTTATTCGAGCAGGCGTAACGCAACTGACGTGTTTATGGTGTTACTAAATACACGACAGTGGAATGTACACTCATATTTTAAATATTGAATATGCCGGTTTAGCTTTGAACTCCTTGATTAGGAAGAATCTAGATGGCTATTAAATCTTGTAAAGTGGCAAAGCTTATTCACAGTAATATAACAACAAAATATTTTTCACTGTGATAGGTCATACTTTCAGTGGTGTAACAACACCCGTGGACGTGTGCTGCGACATAAGGACAATTGTAATGATTAATAAAGCGTAGTTATAAATGGCACCGAAGGTTGTAGCGAAGCTATGTGGGTAACTTATGGCTGATGCGGTGAGGGAAGACTTGAGAGGATTTCACGATCGGCGATGCCAACACAACTTGCAACGTTTGCTTCACAGTGCAATTATGATACCGAAACTTAGCAATAATGACAACAAAAAAGCGCAATCGACGCAGTGGCGTAGCTATCATAGGGCTAGGCGGGGCAGTGCCCCGGGGCCCCCGAGATCAAGGGGCCCCTCGGCCTCCGTGAGCAAAGTTCGGAAAAAGTTACAGTAGAGCGTCGTTTATTTATTTTTATTTTATTTTTTACCTTCCCACCCTACCGTCCATCAATTCCCCCGCCCATCAAACTAAGCTGCCCACAGTAGCCGCACTGGGCCACAGGGAGAGGGAACATTGCTTCCAGTGGGGCCTGCTGACAGAACAAGCCGACAGTCGCTGAGGACAACAGTCGGCACACTCCAGTCGGCAGAAGTACAGCAGCTGCAGCATCAATCACAGCTGCTCACAGCAACAGCTGCGCCTTCCAAGTGTTGCGGCGTGCAATGTGAAGGATCGCGCGACTCCAAATACTTATTGGCAAGTAGAATAATCGGTTTTCCTAACATCCATGTCCACCAATTACACTTCGGATAATAGACATTCTATTGTATATAATATTTTAGCTGAATGAAGGATTTTTGACTTAACTTTTTGCACACTGCCAACAAACATCAAACGCACGAAGTGAAATCCAAACATTATTCCCATCTCAGAATAAAAACAGAAAAATGTATTGCACCCTGCCACCTGCTGAATTACTAACAGTGTGTGACAATACTGTTCATGGTTTGATTCGCTGCAGGGGGCCATTTTTTCGTGGTTGAGTAAAACTTCATTGTTCACTTTTACTAGCTTCTGCCTGCGACTTCATTCACCGAGTACGGAGCAACTTCGAAAACTATTCCAGGGTAGTTTTATCTGTATGTCCTACCTAGGTCCAACTCTATCCCTCTCCAAAATTTCATCCAAATCCACCCAGTAGTTTCTGCTTGAAAGCATAATTAACTTTCACAGTTATAATTATATTAGAGAGTACGATTAAATATTATCTGCTGCGTGACACACAGTAATTTACTTAAGAATATTTAGGTTTGCCTTATTATGTCTTCCAGTAAGCGGTAAGAACCTAAGAATATTTAGGTTTGCCTTATTATGTCTTCCAGTAAGCGGTAAGAACCTGATGAAGTAGTATTGCATCTGTATAGTTCATAGGCGTTGATTACGGGTATGCTCGGTCGCTCAAGCATACCCCAAAATTTGAGTGGGTATGCTCGGTATACCCCACTGAAAATTTTGGTATTAATTTTTTCTTTACGTTATATTCCTTGATTGTAATTAAATTCGACTCTCTCATTCCACTGATGGGCGGCTGGCTTTTGTAATACACCGCTGTAAAAAGATTGTCTAAAACAAACAGGTAATTGAATTCGTAGGCATTAAAATTCATGTTGAGTGAAGTGATCATTTTCTAAATAGTCCGAATGTTAATGGAATGCTGCTTGTAAGTTCAATATCGTAAACTGAAGGCGGTAACCTTTAATTGTTCTATTAAATAACTAGAAATGAAGTGGGTTTGGTACAATACGATGAAAATGTGTATACTACTAAGTTAATGTTTATGTACTCTCTTAGAAGTCAATTGTTTTCAAGGAATCGTGTTAGTGTTCAATCGTTCATCCTGTTTACTGAATTGGTGTGCGGTGTAACAATGGGTTGTGAACCTGTTGGTATCGACAGACATGGTATGACAGCAGAAGTGGCTATGATGGACAATTTTCTCAATACTGTATAGAAAATAAATCTGCAGAAGAAAGAAGGCAGGAAGATCATCCGATGTTAGTTTTTGCAATACTGAACATAGTATTCACAGTATAGGCACATCATTATCTGATATGCTTGTCTCAGAAGACGAAAACTCTGAAAATGATTTCAGTAGTTACTACAATGGGTAAAACAGGTTCAAATGGTCGCAAGAGCCTCCCAGTAGTTCTGAAACGTAAAATGAAATGAATGGCTGTTAATTTCTGTGCTGTATATTAAAAATTACTTTTCTCCTTTAGAGATTAAAATGATCCTAAACTAACACCAGATGAAGCATAGAAGAAATACTACTAAAATAAAACAAAATTTCCACTTTACGTTTGTACGTGGAATTGGAAAAATGTAATAAAGGTTGTGTGTGTGTTTTTTTTTTTTTTTTTTTTTTTTTTTTAAATACCTGTGGGAGGGCGGGGGGCTGCAAGCCGGCAAACACCTCCCCCCGATTGGAAACGCCACTGAGCATACCCCAAGATTTTCAAAAGTTGGCACCTGTGGTATAGTTTTAGTTTAGAGAGGGCCCCAATGTCACTTTTGCCCCGGGGCCCTTTGTGACATAGCTACGCCACTGAATCGACGCTAAGCTTTCCGGACCTAGCCGATGCGTCACAAAGGCGTACTAAGGGTCCAGCTGCCACCTTTTCTCGTGTAACCCATTCTCTTTGCATGTATCCACTGTGTAGTCTGTGTGTCATTACTACTTGTCCATTGTTAACAGCAGCAGCGGGCACAGTTTAAATTTTGTCACAACAATAAAGCTTATTAGTTATTAAATTACACAAGCCCTGACGATAATTTAAATTCAAATTATTTTAACTTTTTATATTTTACACTAATACAGGTATATCCCAGGGGGAACTTTTCAATTTCCGGAGAGGGGGAGTCTTGTGTCCCCCCCCCCCAGGTCACCCCTTGAATTCATCGCTGCTGCTTGGAGTGCAAACTATTTATACATAGAAAGAATTTTCTGGAACTTAGAAATACATCAAACATAAGAAAGATGTAGAACATTCTAGAAATTGTGAAAACAAAGAAATAAATTATTTTCTGCCCATGGCGGGACTTTAACTGGGGGCCGCAAGCACATCGATCTGCTGTGCTAACCAGTGCGCCAAGCGTTCCATCGGAAGACTCGCAGCATTGCTCCCTTCCTGTAAGAACAGTGACCCGCTGTTAGCTTCCTTTTGCAGCCAGCTGCAGTGTTCTGGATCTTGTCATGGATCCCCTGTATGGCAGTTCCAGGGAATCCTTTCATTCTGCCTGCACGCTTTCCTTATGGTGAAAACGACCGGCGCTAGACCCTCCTGTCGTGGCTTCGTTATTATCATAATGGTCTGTAGATTCCTTGAACAAGAGACCGCTTCTGTCTGTCTGTTCTTTGGGATCGTGGTAGGGCTTCATACGCAGGACGTATACAATATCTCTTCGTTTTTGTCTTTTTGAGGACGGCTCATAATCCTCGACTTCGTATGTGACGTCTGACAGACGGCATATGACACAATACAGACCAAATAATCGTTTCAGTAATTTTTCCGCTAGCCCAGCTTTCCGTAAAGGGGTAAAAATCCATACCAGATCTCTTGCCTGTACACAACAGGTCGGTGCTTGTCATTATACCGCTGACGGTCCTTTTCCTGGGCGTCCAGCGTCCAAACGCGAGCCAGCTGTCTTGCTTCTTCGACCCTGGTGATGAGCTGTTTCACATAGTCATCCTGAGTGTCGTCTGGTGGAAACAAGAACAGCGTATCCATTGTTGTCTCAACTACACGACCGTGGAGCAGGAAAAACACATGTGAAGCGTGTGGTGTCTTGCCTTGCTGTATTATAAGCAAATGCCACGACTGGCTGTATTGTATCCCAATCCTTCTGCTTAACATCCAAGTACATCGACAGCCTATCTGCTAAGGTTGAAACGTTCTGTAAGACCATTTGTCTGAGGATGGTAGGCAGTTGTGATTCTGTGGATAATGTCGCAATGTGACATTACCTCTGATACTAGTTTTGACTGGAATACTTTTCCTCGATCAGATATCAATACACGTGGTGCACCATGCTTCAAAATAATGTCTTCTACTAGGAATTTTGCGATCTCTGTAGCTTCTGAGGTCGGCACAGATATGGTGACAGCGTAGTGAATGAGACAGACAGTGTAGACTATTATCCATCGGTTACCGGATGTCATTTTCGGGAACCTCCTAAAAGGCCGGCTCCAATCTGGTGGAATGGAGCTGCTGCAGGTGGAATTGGTACTAGATGCCCTGGAGGTAAATGTGACACATGCTTCCGTCTCTGGAACTCCTTACAGTGACACACACAGTGCTTGACAGATCGGTACAGATCTTGCCAGTAATACCTGCGTCTGATTCTGTCTGGGGTCTTCACGAATCCCAGATGACCAGATATCGGTGAATCGTGGAAATACTTGAGAATAGCTGGCCGGAGATGAGCTGGAACAACAAGTAGCCATTTGGGCCCTAGTGAACCGTAGTTGCTCTTATACAATGTCCCGTTTATAAGTTGAAACTCTTCTTTGGTCGGTTCTCCTTTCTCCAAGGTCTCTATGTTTTGTAATGATGCTGGATCTTCCCTTTGTTCAGCTGAAATTTCATCCGTGCTGTTTTGATCGGCTAATAGATTTCTCGAAGGCAGTCGGCGTCCTTGTGTTTGTGCCAGTTTTTTAATACCACTGTGACATCATACTCTTGGAGTCTTAGCGCCCATCTTGCTTGTCGACCTGATGGATCCTTGAAACTGATCAGCCAACATAAAGAACGGTGGTCTGCTAAGACGGTGAATGGTTTACCGAATAAATGCGGCCGGAACATGTTGATAGCCCAGATAATGGCGAGACATTCCTTCTCAGTTGTAAAGTAATTTATCTCGGACTATGAGAGAACTCTTGATGCATAGGCTATCACCTTTTTAGCACCTTCTTGAATTTGTACAGGCACTGCACCAATCCCATAACCGCTAGCGTCTGTGTGAAGTTCGGTTTTCACATTTTTGTCGTATAAGGCTAGAACTGATGCAGAAGTTAGAGCCTCCTTAAGTGCTCGGAAAGCTCTTTCTTTCGTCTTATCCCAGTAAAACTTGGCATCTCCCTGCAGAAGTTCTTACAACGGACATGCCTTGTTACAAAAACCTTTTATGAAACGACGATAGTATGAGCACAGCCTGAGGAAACTTCTCACATCACGGATGTGCTGAGGAGTTGGAAAATTCTGTGACTGCCCTTACTTCCTCTAGATCAGTATGGATACCATCCCCGTTCATTAGGGGCCCCAAGAGTTTTATATCTTTTACGAAGAAGAGACACTTCTTTGGGTTGAAGCGGAGTCCTGCTGTCTGAAAACACTTCAACACAATTGACAGGGGGCTTAGATGTTCTGCAAATTCCCTTGAGGAAACAACAATGTCATCTAGATAACAAAGACATGTCATCCATTTAAGATGGTGAAGCAAGTTGTCACCTGACACGTTCCACATCATTATGACGTGTCATATTCATGATCTATGGAACAAGTACTAATCTAATCATGCGTTTGAATGTGGCCGGGGAATTACATAGTCAAAACGGCATGTTCTTAAATTCATAGAGGCCGTCAGGTGTAATAAAAGTAGTCTTCTCGGTGTCAGTTTTATCAACCTCGATTTTCCAGTAACCTGTCTGCAAGTCTATGGTTGGAAAGTATGTAGCTCCTTTCAAACAGTCTAAGGTGTCACCAATTCCCGGCAATGGGTAGACATCTTTCTTTGTGATTTTGTTCAGCCGCCACTAGTTGACAAAGAAATGCCACGTGCCATCCTCCTCCTTCACGAGGACCACCGGAGACGACCAGAAACTCTCAGAAGGTTGAATAATGTCATCGTGCAACATCTTCTTCACTTCTTCCCGAACTATCCGTCTTTCAGCTGGCGACACTGTACGAACACTGGCTAATTGGTGGATGATCCCCAGTATTTATATGGTGTTTTATCGTAGGCCGTTTCATCTGGCTCTTCTTCTGCCTGGCCTGGAATACACCTGAAAATTGGTGTAGTATGGTTAACACCTGCTGACGTTCCTGGGTAATGAAGCATGTTGGGATTTACTCCCATCTGCTGGCATTACAGAACTTCCCAATACCACTGTTACATAATAATAGATGTGAATGTAATTAGTCTATCATCATCTTCTTTTTCAAAACTTTTGTTATTCTATTTTCTAACGTAACTAGCTAAAGTTATTTTTCTATTATTTGGTGTTTCTTTAATTAGTAAATATTAATTAGTTCATGTCAGAGGTATATTGTTAGTTCATGTAGTAAGTTAATTGGTATTTCTGCTAAAACTAGTTAAATTCTTTTCTCATAATATTCAAGTAGGAATTACTGTGTTTCACAGTAATGTTAGGAAAGTTTTGCCTTCATTACTTTCTGTATAATTGCCATTAATTACGAAAGTGTTGTTGATGAACCTATTATGTTAATTCATAAATGAAACACAATTAGTATAACTTATATTTATAATATAGCAATTTAGCTTACTCAGTATTATTTACGCCATCTTTTACTATAGCCATTTGCATATAATTATTTACTTTTCCATTATAATTAATTTGATGTACATAATTAACAATACAGTATGCACTTTCCAGTATTATTCTTTGAAAGATATAAACTGGATTCGTGTGAAGCATGATGGGGTCACTCAGATGCTAGACCCCTTGTCCATGAAAGACATAGGTCCTAGATTCAAATCCCGGTTTTGGCAGTAGGCCTAAGTTTGAATAAAGCTGTTACACACAGAATGTGATTAGATAACAGTACATAGCTGTAAAATGATTTGCTTATCTAGGAAGCATTTTAACTTCGTAAGTAAGCCTTTAAGAATACTTTATCTGAGTTAAAAAACTTTATTACAATTAACTAAATCCAGTGAATATGAATTTTGGTATAGCATTGAAGACGTTTTTTCCATGAATTTAACTTAGATTCTTCCACCTACTCTAAGTGAAGCACAAATACTGGGAAAATTAAACGAGAAAAACAACTGCAAACATCTAAAGCAGAAAAGTGTTACATGAATTTAAGAAACAAAATATATAACTTATGAAAACATAACTTATTAAGAGAGAAAAATAGTTTTTGATGTGTTTATTATAAAAATAAAAATGTTGAAGTAATATGTTCCATGAAATCGAAGACTAGTTAATTTGTCGATATCTAGTAAAGCAGGAAATATATAAATTGCAGAGGAATTGAAATAAATTTCTTATAATTTTTTTACAATGTTGAAAAACAGAAATAATTTGACTGGTAGGTCATAGGGAAGAATGAAGTGCAACAATAAAGTACATAATGATTATAAAAACAATTATTTTAACTGTTTACAAGACTAGCACTAATCTAATTGATATTGACTCTTTTTCCTTTTATTTTACCATATTTGATGAGCACTCTCTATTCAATTTAGGTCATTCCTTTCCTTGTACTGGCTATTGGAGTTGACAACATTTTCATCCTAGTGCAGACACATCAGCGTAATCCAAGACAAAAAACTGAAAGCCACGAGGAACACATTGCAAGGACATTGGGCACAGTTGGACCCAGTATGTTACTCACAAGTTTATCGGAGACATGCTGCTTTCTTATAGGTAAGATCCTCAGCAGGCTTTCTACATCATATTATATTTCAGTAATACATAAACATGTTTATTACATTCAGATCCCTGCCCCATTTTCATGTGTAGTTTGACTACTTTACAGAGTATAATAGGCCTACCTCAGTCTTTTTATACTGCATGTTTTTCACTATTTCAAAAGAAAGTAAATAGAAATTGGAGTTTTCGAGAATCACAAGTGAACAACAATGCAATCATACATATTTTATCAAACAAGAAATTATATTAGGTGTGGTGGTCATAAAATAATCAAATTTTAGATGATCGTAGGCCTAAAGACTAGAGAAAATCAAACTTATGAGAACTCAAAATGAATGTTATGAGTATTTCTTTAAAAATGGGACATGTACCTGATCACATTAACTATTTTGACATATAAAACAGTTAACAATGAAAAATTCAGGCTTGAGGCATGGTGGCCATAGATGGTGGTCATGTGCACGTCAGTTGTGCCTATTTCATTGTGTGAATGTGTGTGTGTGTATTCACTCTCTTTTTCTGATGAAGGATGTAGGTGAAAGCTCTTAGTTTTATGAGTGTGACTGCTTTTTCTGAGTGCTTATCTATGGCTAAGTGATTGTCTTTTTGTTGAGTTGCAACTTATCCTCTTTATAATATTAAATAGTTATATTGGCATGGAAAAAATGGCAATTATTTAATAATTATATTTCATCAAAACTACAAAAGACACTTCAAGAAATCAAAAGAAAATGAATTCTTAAATGGAATGAGGCAACTATTTAATGGAAAGTGAAATTTTTTAATAAATGTTAGCTGGAACATTATAGTATACGCTGAAAATGACAAAACTATACATGCCTTTGAGAGAACCTGAGAAGAAGTTACAGAAGTCTTAAAACAAAGTAGACTCTTATGTTTAACCCATGGACGTTCAGCCATGCAGAATATGCAGACATGTTGCTTGTGGGTACTAAAAAGGCCATGACCCATAGACATTTCTCTGACCAATTAATCCCCTGTACCAGGGTATTTCCCAATGCTTTTCAAACATTAGATGAGTCTAGTGTACGTGTAACATCATAACATGAGGCTCTCAAGTCACATGGAGTGAGGGAAGACATTGTTTCTATGGTACAATGTAACCCTACCACCAATACATGGTGATTTAGTCATTACCTCGACATTAAACAAAGGTGAATGTTGTTTATGTTCTGAGGGCTTGTGCCCATTCCAAGTGGTATTCTTGGCACAATGGATTTGTTTAATTAAACAACACTCATACATGACATGCACATGGCCACATGACTGCTCAGTGATCCAATTAATGATTGCCCCCATACCTCTTGTGGGATAAATCAGTCATCTATCCCACCAGTATCTTGTTCACCACAGCAGTCTGGCAAGTAACACTCCCATTCGCAGTAAATATAACAAAGTAATCCAGAACCTCACACATCAAAAACACTGTAACTAAAATTGGATAGTGCAAAAAAGCACTTGAAAATAGGAATTACTTCCCAAAATGCATCGTGCTAAACAAAATAAAAAATCGTGACTGGAAGCTGAAGTATTCTTTATTTTTTTACATCTATATGCATTTATGCATATACTTACACATCTTCTACAACAATCAAGATTTGCTCATAATCTCATGGCACCTTTACTGGCATATTTCTCCATAATTTCCCAAACAGCATTCCTGCTCCAGTGGATTGTTGCTCCAACTTTCTGCACCAGTTCGAAAAAAATCCCTTTCCTTGCCCAAAGCCTATTCCCATATCCCATTTTTTAAATGCTACCTAAACTATGGAATCCCTCCAAATCATTTTCTAGATCCCACTCCTCCTTTCACAATAAACTTTACCCCTACAGAATCCACCAGTTCTTCACACTTGCAAACGTATCACAATGAAGAAACATTTTCAGTGCTCTAATACAAGTTTACTACATCCATAAAATACAGTTAATGTTCAGTAGCGACTTGATACATGCCATCCCATCTTTAAAATTACATCCTTTGCTCTCCAGCACCTGGAGAAGCATTCCAGACATCACTTCCATAAGTTATCCAGCCTGCTGACACCCTGCTGCTGCGTTGGGACCCCACTATCTGACCCCTCACCAACTTTCGCCTCCCACACCTTCTCAGCATTTCATATCCCCCAAAACTACCTACCAACATTAAACAAATCCAGAGTTGAAACAACCTCAGACTGCTGTTGATAACCTGACTGCTAGAAACATCAAATCCATAGTAGTTTCTGTCCTACCTGAATGTCTCACCCAAATTTCAACACACTGGACTTGTCCAAGACCTCCTCTCTTCCTCCCCCTCCCTATGATGGAAAACGTTTTTCAGCCAATGCCTCCAGCCAAAGCCAACCTAATCCCAACATTGAATGTGGTCACCCCAGTTAATATCACCATCCAACCATTTCCCATTCCAACCTAACCAACCCAAGGTCCTACTTCAGGAATAACTCACCTACAAAATAGTCTCACCATCTTTCACTAAGTCCCTTTCTGTGGACATCAACCTTATATCAGAAGAAAGGACAGCTACACATAACCTCAAAACAGATCCTGACCTAATCATCTTCCCTGAAGACAAAGGTTCTGCCACTGATTAAATGAATCTACCAATTGTCTGACTCCTCCACCTGAAAGCTGCGCTAGAATGATCACATCCCGAAAGTTTAACATGACTTCCAATCTCTTCTGAAATTCTTAATTCCCAACCCTTTAACTCATTAATTCTAACACAATGTTGACACAACTGTACTACACACCACCATTGGTGATATCCATGGCTGAGTCATTCTTTAACACTAGCTCTCCAAATGTCCTTTAGAATCCAAACCCATTAACTCATTCCTCACACCTCTTAGTAATGAAACCCTAACAAACCACTTTTCCTTTGAAAGAAAAGTATACAACCAAACCAGCTAAGCAGTCACCAGCACTAGAATGGCACCCTCCTATGCCAACCTGTTTATGTGTCAACTAGAGAAAACCTTTCTACCCTCTGAAACCATAAACTTGTGCTTTGATTTAGGTGCTGTGATGATATTTTCATGATTTGGACTCAGGACCAGGACACACTATCCTTGATCATTCACAACCTCTACACTTTTTCTCCCATTTGCTTTACCTGCTCCTCCTCACCATGCCACCTTCCTTGATGTTAACCTCTACCACACTGATGACTCTAGACACCCCTCCATCCACAACAAATCCACCAACAATACCTGCATTTTGACACCTGCCATCTCTTCCACATCCATACAGCCTGGATACCACAGGATGGCATATTTTCAATGACCAGGACTTCTTTGTTCAGTATGCTCTACCATATTTACTCAGCTATAGTACCCACCATTTTTTCAATTTCTTACTTCTGAAATTGGGTAGGGTGCTGTAGGTGCAAACTTCTTAATTCAATGGTTCAGGATGGCCTACATTTATTAACCATTTTATCACACTATATAATTATGAAATGGCCATTCTATTAAAATTTTATTTTTATACACAAACACAATTAATACATTACTCAAATATTCATTACAAACTTGACAGCTCTTAATTTAAACAATGCTGTAATGCTAATTCTCTGATTGCTGGGAAAATGGAACCCTGGTGATACTGAATGGATAATAGTTGGTAGGGTTAGTCAGCTATTATTACCATTATGTTGTAAAAGTATCATTATTCTAGAAGTCAGTGGCAGGCATTGTTTTTTAATTTTGCACAAAAAAAGTTTTGCTGAAATTCATGAATTTTTGAGATTTTGTTTAAATTTCATATTTTGACATAAAAAATTATGGGGGGGGGGTGTCTTTAAGCAGTGGGGTACTATAACTGAGTAAATTTACTTTAGGCAGTGGGGTACTATAGCCGAGTAAATAAGGTATTTGCCAGAACTAGTCTGCACACAGATTTTCCATGTCATATCCCCACACATCAGTAATCCTCTGAACACGCTCAATAATCAGCCAGAAGGCAGCTCCCTTCCAGCCCCTCATCACACAATACAATTCCAGACTGGTATGAGTGAAACACTAAGCCATATTCTTCATCAGGACTTTGACAATCAGGCCTGAAATGAAAGGCATCCTACCCAAGATCCTTCTCACTCTCCTAAAGTGGTTTCACAGAACCCACCCTATCTCCACAACATGTTCTCTTTGCTTCTCCCAATCCAAAACCCTAGCCACAGGGGTCTCCCTGTGGAAGAGCCCCACCCAACTAGTAACTACTATTCCAGTCCTGTCACCAGCATATCCTATCCTATCAGAGGCTGAGGCACGTATGTAAACAGCCATGCCCTTTAGAAACTCTGCTACAGTCATTGAATAGCATTTTGTACTGATGGTGGCTGAAAGCTTTAAGTGTGTGAGTCCAATCATCCTTGCTACATCCTTACCTGTGCCTCAGTGATCTCCTTTACAGTGAGTTGTAATCTATCTACATAATGCTGTTAAGACTCTAAAGTAAGGTGCAGAAAATTCTGTGACAATTTCACATCTGTACTACTTTCTTTTCCACTTTCATGTCACCTCCCACGTATCCATGATAAATAACAAGCACATCTCATCTTTTAAGTCAGAATACAGAGACACAATGAAAAATTTAGTTACAGAGGTAAAAACTGTTTCTCAAGGTTTCAAGTGTTTATCTGATTATTTACTGACAGCCTCATTAACTTCATGTGCTTAATTTGTATGAAACTTAAAAATAATTTCTTTTCCAGGTGCTCTGTCAAACATGCCTGCTGTCAATACATTCGCTCTCTATGCATCTGTAGCTACAATATTGAACTTTATTTTCCAAGTAACATGTTTTGTGAGCATTATGACTTTGGATGACAAACGACAGTCAGTAAGTTGTTCCCTATATCATAAAAATCTGTGCTGCAAACAATAGAATTTATGGAAGCAATAGCAAGAATTTTAAATACTGGAGCATAGTCTAAGTAATTTAACGTCTCTGCCAATAAATTGTTTTGAAAAGATTGTAACTTCTTGGGAATTCTTGTGAACTTATGCATAATTTTGAAAAATTTCTATTTTTTTACCACCCATCATATCATATGGGTCCTTTGTTTAGATTCTATAGAAAATTATGCTCTTTTCACTTTGTGACATGATATCTTTTCTACTTCCTGAGAATTCCTAAAAGTGATACATGATTGTTTGTCTCTTAGTATGTTATTTCAACCAAATTTGTCATATTTGTACCAAGATTTGTTGAAATTGCTTCAAGCATTGTAGTTTTAAGTCCACCAAGCTGCATGCCCCCCTCCCCCCTCTTCCCATCACCACCTCAGTGGTTAGTGTCATTGGGGTTCTCACAAATTGCTCTGTTATCTTTGAAAATTAAATACTTAACACCAATAGTTATTTTTCATAATCTGTGAATGTCACCACTTACATAGCCTAACTAACCCTACCTCTAAAGTCATTGGAGTATCTTAGTGATATATTTTTTATATCCCCCTCACAAATCAGAGACCTTGCTATGGTGGGATGGCTCCCATGCCTATACAATACAAGTAAATATTGTATAGGTACAACCACTTCAGAGGGGTACCTGTTGAGAATTCAGATAAATATGGGGTTCCTGAACACTGAAAAGTTATTATCCAGTTGAGAAACATCGAATCATCATCTGCACAACTGATATGAGGTCACCACAAATCATCATGCGATCAACACGCTGGTCTTGCAAAAGAATTCGTGGCACACTGTACTGGGTAAAATGAGACATGCTGAGGTTGTCTTTCAGAATTTTGTGCCAATTGTGGCTGCTGTGAGAGCATCTACCAATTGAGAGCAGTTTACACACACCAGCATTGCAGCTTCCTGGATCTTGGACTTCTTTTCAACTATTTATAATCAACCAGTATGCACATCATCTTCCAAACTGTTCTGTCCTTGCACAAAATTAGACTGCCTCACAGAGTTGGAAATGTTTCACCTCTTTCATCAAGTGAGCGATCAGTTCCCTTGGTTGTACTTCCACCTGTGTGGCAACTTTAAAGTTTTGGTTAATGCATAATCGATCATTGATATGTACCTTCTGCCACACCCAAGTTAATTTTTTGTCAAGTTAGCAGGAGGAGAGGGCTTTTTTTATTTATTTTTTTTAATTGATTTATCAAAGGCATACTTACTACTTCCTTCTTTAAACAAGGCTTCCCAATTTCTGTTCACAATAACACCCTTTTCAGCCTTTATCAGTATTTATGGTTGGCTAAATAGTGGTAGACAAATATTGGCAGCTTCAAACCTTTTCATGAAAACGTTTCTGCTGTTTTATCTCTGTCATGGCCTATGTCAGTAAAAAAACTCCAAGCTTCTCCAGGCAAAACTGGCAACTAAGTTTATCCCAGATATAGCGTCAGTAGCATGGAATGCTGCATGCACTGATCCACAAGGACATCTTGTTTTCCTGTTCACCAGTGTACAAGCATGAATTTTCAACTTTCAAGAGCATGTAACAATCTGCACCATTTTTTGTCATACTTCAACTAGAACAACATGTGATCTTGCTCACCAATGCCTCACAAAATGCATTGAAAGGTGCTCTAACCCATAATAAAAAGATATGCTGATAATTCAGAAATACCTATTGCCTATACACTGAAGAAATTGACTGTTGTGCAAAGTAGATACTCACAGCTTTAAAAGGAAGCTTTAGCAATTGAGTATGCCTTGAAAAAATCCATGTCTTTTTGTACAGTATGAAGTTTCACCCCATTACTGATTGTAAGTCATTGGTTTCCTTATTCAGCCATTCTGCACACTTGCTGGTTAAATGTGCACACCAAATCTATCCTTCACCTCTTTTCTTGTCTAGATATCATTCAGAGATCCATTTTTAGCCTGTGGTCAAACATGGTAATGCTGATGCCTTGTCTTAATTTCCAGGAATCCAGACCTGGATTTCAAACAGGTCAAGCTACTCTGATGTTAGCATTGAAGCCCAATGAACTGTGGATTCTTTACTGGTAACTAGCTAAAGAACTGCATGGACAACTGCTGGTCCTATTTTATGTAAGATTGTTATGTTTATACAGGAAGATTGGCCTGAGCTTCTATCTTCTCTTGCTTCAGATTCTCTCCAAAACTACAATTCTGACATCATTTCTCTGTTACTAACAACGTGTTGATGTTAGAAACAGATCACATGGTACAGACAGTGGTAGTTCCATCAATCACTCATCCAAAAATTCTTAACCTTCTACATGCTGATCACTGGATTGTCTCCCGTATGAAGGCACTGGCCGGTGCCATTTGTTTTCGCTATGTTTAGTTGGTGATATCATGTCTTATTGCTGTTTGCTCCCAGATACAAGCCTGCTCTTGAATGCAGAATGGTTACTACTGGTAAATATGTTCTCCCATTTTCCGTATAGTATTGTTTATTGTGCATCACCATCTACATCTGTTACAACTTTGTCAAAGATATTTTCTATTGAAGGATTTCCCAGAATGTTGGTCACCACAGTGGTTTACAATTTTTATCATATGAATTCAGGTAATTTTGAATCCTTCTTGGTAACTGATACATTGTGGTTCCTCCAATCCACCTTCAGTCAAACAGGGAAGGGGATAGGTTAGTTCAAATATTCTAGAGCTAATAGGAAGAACTATGCAGTGCAGTCACTCTCCAACATTTCCTTGGATTGGTTCCTATCATTGTATCAATTTACACCTTTTAGTGAGAAGAGTCTAGTGGAACCCTCCAGGGATACCATTTATGGGTGGTCTTTCAAGTCCTGCATTATACACCGGGACATTGAACAGGGCCATTGGCATCCTATTTCTGCACAGAGCTGTCTGTCTGGGCACTCAAGTTTTGGATGATTCTCTAAGCAGATCCCTGCAGTCTGCACTAGATGACATGGCAGGCTGCTAATAAGTTTGTCCTCTCTGGTGACCAATCAAGCTGACATTCCATGGGGCATCAGCTGAGTTGCCAGTGATGCTGATGCTGTCACTGGTCTCACTGCCCTCACCCCATGGAGTGGATGTTGAATGTGTTGCTGCCAGCCCATCAGGCACCTTTACCATCATCATCATGGTGGAGACCACACCACTCTCACCTGTGTTACTGTATTGCGTACTAAGGAATGGTGGGCACTGTGTTTGCCCAAACGCTAAACATTTCTAGCCATATGCACCCTGTAGCAGAGCACTGCCTCAGCCAACATCTAACACACTCCACAGAAGAAGAGATGGAAATCTCCAGAGTTCATTCTCCCTGCAAAGAGAAGGGAAATGTATTAACATGCAAGTCTGTGACTCAAAAGCTGCACATGCCAGCAGTAGTGGCCATACCCTTTATGAGGTGTATCAAAACCAACAGCTGTGACCAACAGATTTTGTGTTGCAAACCTGTGACAACTCATATTTTCAAATGTTGTTTTCCACATGAACTGACTGTGATGTTATGAAGTCATGATATACACTAAGTTCTTTTTGTCTGTGCTTGTCACACTGCTAGTGTAAGATTACTTTAGAATGTAAGTTACAGTAGTTAGAATGAGATGTAGAGGCTTACACAGGTTGTTGTGGAGAACTGCATCAACTCAACTCTTGGGTAAATACCACAACAACAAAATAATATAATTATCTTACAAAATTGGTTGAAATTACTTCAAGATTGCACAGTTTTTATTACATGACACTGCCTCTCCCATCCCTACATATCATGTGCAAGGTTAGTTTTACATCCACATTTGTACTATTATGTCATATGTATCTGTCTTTTCATTGTGTTCATCTCCAGCTCTACAAGTTAATATTATGGAAAGTAGAAAACTATCATTTTCATTATATTGTTGATATTCCAACCTAGACTTTCCTTTGTTTAATTTTCAACATGTGCAGCATAACATTGCAAATACCGTGACCCATAGGCAGTTACTTCAACAGAGTTAAATTGGCTGCACATAACTGTGAACACATTACAGAAAATACATAATTTGTTAGGGAATGAAATTAATTATAAGAGCTGTATTGCAAAGAAATTGTATCAGAATAACAGAACGAACATTTTCCATTATAAATTTGAATGAATTCATACATTTCACATTGACTTTCGCTATTAAGAAATGGTTACTCACTCAGTATAATGAAATTTGAACACTTACATTCTGTTGTGGCTGAATATTACACATATTGTTTGTATTATGTTACAGGAGAATAGGTATGATGTGTGTTGTTGTGTTATGTCAGAAAAGACAGTGGATGATACACCTTCTGAAGATTTCCTGTACATATTGTTCAAGTCATACTACAGTAAATTTCTTTTCAACCGCTTTGTAAAAGCTGCGGTTGTTCTCATATTTGCATTCTGGCTGTGTTCAAGCATAGTTCTAATACCCCACATTGAGCCTGGGTTAGATCAAGAAATTGCTGTTCCAACAGATTCATATGTCCGGACTTATTTTCAGGTAAGTATATTAAATTTCATTTGCTCAAAATGTTATTGTAAAAAATCTGTATTTAATCTCAGAATGAATGTTTCCATGGTAAACTGCTGAGGGGGAAAATGATTTTCATTAGTAATTTGGTAGTAAATATTGTGCAAATAGTCTTTAATAACAAGTAAAATACAATTTATCGAGGAATGTAGAAGCAAAATGTTATTTATTTCTGACAGATAAAAATCACATGTCAATATGATGCAGTAAATAAACTAATAGAAATATAAAATATTTTGAAGAGCACTAAGGGGATCTGATCATAGAGTTTACAAGGACAAGAAATTCGCAGAATGAATCTCATGGAGTAGGGTGTATGCCATTATGAGATTTCCTGATAAAAAGGACTGTAAAATACGAGGTGCATTCAAGTTCTAAGGCCTCCGATTTTTTTTTTTTTTCTAATTAACTACTCACCCGAAATTGATGAAACTGGCATTACTTCGTGACATAATCGCCCTACAGACGTACACATTTTTCACAACGCTGACGCCATGATTCCATGGCAGCGGTGAAGGCCTCTTTAGGAGTCTGTTTTGACCACTGGAAAATCGTTGAGGCAATAGCAGCACGACTGATGAATGTGCGGCCACGGAGTGTGTCATTCATTGATGGAAAAAGCCAAAAGTCACTACGAGCCAGGTCAGGTGAGTAGGGAGCATGAGGAATCACTTCAGAGTTGTTATCACGAAGAAACTGTTGCGTAACGTTAGCTCGATGTGTGGGTGCATTCTCTTGGTGCGTTCCCGGACGTTTTTGTTGCAGTGCTGGAAGGAATTTGTTCTTCAAAACATTTTCGTAGGATGCACCTGTTACCGTAGTGCCCTTTGGAACGCAATGGGTAAGGATTACGTCCTCGCTGTCCCAGAACATGGACACCATCATTTTTTCAGCACTGGTAGTTACCAGAAATTTTTTTGGTGGTGGTGGATCTGTGTGCTTCTATTGAGCTGACTGGTGCTGGATTGAAAAATGGCATCCACATCTCATCCATTGTCACAACCGACGAAAAGAAAGTCCCATTCATGCTGTCGTTGGACGTCAACATTACTTGGCAACATGCCACACGGGCAGCCTTGTGGTCATCCATCAGCATTCATGGCACCCACCTGGATGACACTTTTCGCATTTTCAGGTCGTCATGCAGGATTGTGTGCACAGAACCCACAGAAATGCCAACTCTGGAGGCGATCTGTTCAACAGTCATTCGGCGATCCCCCAAAACAATTCTCTCCACTTTCTCGATCATGTCATCAGACCGGCTTGTGTGAGCCCGAGGTTGTTTTGGTTTGTTGTCACACGATGTTCTGCCTTAATTAAACTGTCGTACCCACAAACGCACTTTTGACACATCCATAACTCCACCACCACATGTCTCCTTCAACTGTCGATGAATTTCAATTGGGTCACACCACGCAAATTCAGAAAACGAATGATTGCACGCTGTTCAAGTAAGGAAAATGTCGCCATTTTAAGTGTCTAAAACAATTCTCATTCTCGCGGTAAAATTCCATCTGCCGTACGGTGCTCCCATCTCTGGGACTTATAGACAATGAACGCGGCCTCATTTTAAAACAATGCACATGTTTCTATCTCTTTCCAGTCTGGAGAAATAAAATCAAAGGCCTTAGAACTTGAATGCACCTCGTATTTTATCAGTGTGCAACAGAGTCATCAATTTAGCAATTTGCACTATGTCATTGGTAGCTGTAAGTGATGCTGCACCACTTGTTATTGGTGTTCTGGAAAGCAGGAATTCTCAGTGTATTCAGTCACAAATGGTGATTATTCACAATGCATTTCAAGCTCATCTTCAGGTGTTATTGTCAATTTGTGTGTATGTATAAGACTTTATTAACAATGGAAAATCAAATTGGATAGTCAGTAATGGAGAATAGGTAATAACTCACCATATAGAGTTTCACTGAACTGCTGACAGGCACAAAAAATAGACAAACACATCCACACAATTTAAATTTTTGGCCATCAGAAAAAACCAAAACATTCACATAATCACTCAGGCAACTATACACTCAGAACGACCATCTCCGGTCACTCCACAGCCACAAGCCTATTGACAGTGAATGAGGAGGGAAATGAAGGGGGAAAGATGCCTGGTAAGGGTGGGGATGGAAAGTTCCACATTGCATGGTGGATTATAAAGGTTCTGATAGACAGGAATGTGAGATGTGGCATCGAATACAGTGAAGGGAAGCAGTGGGAGAGGATAAAAGCGAGGTGTAAAAGAGTATGGGGAGGGAAAGGGGGGATTTGAAATGATAAAATTAATAATAAAAATAAATAAAAGTAAAAAAGTAATTAATGAAAGGGGTATTGTGAGAGGTTACATTTGCAAGAAAGACATGAACTGGAGGGATACAGGATAATGAGTGGGGAAGGGGGGAAGGGAGAATGTTAATTCAGTTGGTGTTAGTCTTAGGTTGAGGCCAGGATGGCTTCGGGACCATAGAATGTGTAGAAGTGACAACTTCCATCTGCACAGTTCAGAAGAGCTGGTGGTGGAGGGGAGGATCCAGATGGCTCAGGCACTAAGGTAGCCATTGAAATAAAAAAATCTTGATTTTAGTATCCCTTGCAATATCCCCTTAATTAATTCCTTTTTTATGTTTATTTATTTTTTCCTTACTATTCTTATTGTTTCAAATCCCCCCACACACTCCCCACACTCCTCTACGCCTCACTTTTATCCTCTCCTGCCCCTTTCCTGCACTGTATTCAATGCCACATCTCACATTCCCACCTATCAGAACCTTAACAATTCATCATGCAATGTGGAACTTTCCATCCCCATCTTTACCTGGCAGTCTTTCCTCTCCACTCCCCTACTTGCTTGCTTTGAAGATGCCTGCGGTGTTGGCGCAGGCGGTGGTGGCTCTGTGTGTTTGTGTATGTGTGTGTGTGTGTGTGTGTGTGTGTGTGTGTGTGTGTGTGTGTGTGTGTTTCATGCATGTCAGCAGCTCAGCGAGCCTCTTCACAGTAAGCTATATAAGACCAAACTCATTCACAATATAACCTTCTATTCTGATGCTTAACCTTAACTGAAATAAAAACAGATGTAAATGGACAAAAGCACTTGAAGATGAGCTCCCAGGGCTCAAAACATATTGTGCATTGAAATAAATCACAATCTGTTACTGTGTGCATTTTTTTAAATTACAAAGTTAATTCTGCATTATGAGAGTGTTTACAATTCACTGCAAATGACATACATCAAGCTGTGAGAGGCACACAAAGAAAGTCACTCATACACACAGAACTGAAGCTATCAGCCATTGGCCTTAATCGGACAAGACAGGCACACTTCCCAGATATGCAACCCTGATCTCCAGCCACAACACTCTGCGGTGACGGAATGGGTGGACAGGGCAGGGGAGAGGGACACAAAGGTTGCAAGGTGGTGGTAAGGGTTAGATGCAGCCTTAAAAAGCATCAGTCTTATAGGTTTGTGCAGCCAAACTATTTGGCCTTGACCACAAATATCAGTAAGTTACTGATACATCTCAAGATTCCTTTGCTGATTCTGTGGTTCATGAGGCTATAGACAAAGAAGTCCACTAAAGGATCCTCCAATATGAAAAATCCTTATCAGGCTTGATTTAATTATGACTCTTGTGCTCAATGAATGATTTATTTCATTTTCTTTATTTATTCTTTTTTTTGTGCATATAAAATGGTCATCAATCAGTCGTAAATATTTTGTTTATTTACCATACGTAGATTTTGCTCATTTTATGGTCATTTGCAATGCTTAAAACAAACAGTTGAAACATATAAAACTTTTCAATCAGTATAAACGTAACCTCCAACACAGAAGTCAAAAAGTTTTATGTTTTAACTGTTTGTTTTAAGCTTTGAGAATGGTCACACAATGACTGAAATCTAGATCTGATGAATAATCAAAATATTTACGACTGATTGCTGACAATTTTCTACAAATTGAAAAATCCTTTGTTGATAGAGTTACTGAATATTGCTCAGTCTTTTTAAGTTTCCCATACTGCAGTCAATCACATCAAAACTTGGTGTGACATTGCCACTGTATATTCAGTTTTCAGCTGCAAGGTCTCCATTAGTTCATTAGGGGAAGATGACATTGTAGCCATAGAAACATAGCCATCACACTGTGCAAGCAAAAGGTGCTTCTTACAACAACATTCAATCCCACAGAAATTAAACTGAGGTGGATGTCAATCCTACATTAAAAAAGGAATTGTGTATATCTCTGAAAATAAAATACAGACTTAAAAACGTTATGCCTTTAATCAGATCAGATTGAGGATAACTTTCAGTAAGTAATATCAGAACTTCAGCATTATAATAAAAATATAATTTTGTTCTTAAATACTGTAATTGAATCACTCTGATTAAAACAAGTGAGTTTGTTCTACTCTTGTACTTATGACTGTATGTTTTCCATCCTTAATTATATTGATTTGTATATGTTCCACAATAATTTACATTTCACTTCTGTACTATATTTTGTCTGTTTTCTTATCAATTCCAGTATATGAAAGACGTCCTTTCTATGGGTCCAAATGTATATTTTGTTGTCAAAAGTGGTCTGAACTACAGTAATGAAGAGGTTCAAAATTTGTTCTGTGGTGGCCTGAACTGCTATGCTGACTCCCTATCAACCCAAATTAAACGTGCTTCAAAGTTACCAAACAGGTAAATTAAAATAAATAAATAAATAAAAGAGTTGTGTGTGTGGGGGGGGGGGGGAGTTGCAACCCCCTAGCTCTTAGAGAAGGTAAAAGTAGTTAGATGGTTTTCTTTCAAGAAAATGATTATTAAAAGTTTGCATTTTTGTAATTTGACAAAATTTTTAACAGTGATATTACAGAAACTTCTTTATGACTATTAAAAGTTACCAAATTGCTTCCAAAATAATAAAAACACACTATAATCACAAGCCTTACCTTCCATTCACACAAACTATCATATGGACATTTTTGGAAACATCATTTAATTTGATAATGCATCAATGATACTATATAAAAATATAGTGATAAAAAATTAGAGCCAACTCAGTTTACAAATATACTATTGCTTGTCAAAAGTAATAATACATTAAATAATATGGTTCACTAAAAGGTATCTAATACTTACTATATAATTATAAATATTTCATTTCACTTACTTTGGGAAGTCAGTCACAAGTTACATTGTGATGAAAGTAGACTTCTTTATTTTATTGGCATTTTTAATATCTCCTACCCTAATGACCATGTTAATGGAATGTTCAACTCCAATCTTGCTTCCTTCCTTTTGTAATGTTTAATTCTGAAGAATAGCACTAGCTGAAACTTATTTACCAAATAAATAATATAGTGAGGACAGTTTACAACTCACCACAAAGACGTGGCGACGAGCTGCGACAGGCACATACAAAAGACACACACATACAACACATTCAGCTATCGGCCATGGCCTTCTTCAGAAAATAGAGCACTCACGCAATCACACAGGCACACAACACAGTCATACAACCATCACCTCCGACTGCCACACTTCGATTCGAAGTGTGGCAGTCGGAGGTGATGGTTGTATGACTGTGTTGTGTGCCTGTGTGATCGAAGTGTGGCAGTCGGAGGTGATGGTTGTATGACTGTGTTGTGTGCCTGTGTGATTGCGTGAGTGCTCTATTTTCTGAAGAAGGCCATGGCCGATAGCTGAATGTGTTGTATGTGTGTGTCTTTTGTATGTGCCTGTCGCAGCTCGTCGCCACGTCTTTGCGGTGAGTTGTAAACTGTCCTCACTATATTATTTATTCCAACCTGGACTTTCCATTATTATATTATTTACCAAATACATGTATGTATCAAAGAATAATAGAAACAAAGTGTCCTATGATTTTGAACAGCCTTGTGACAGTACTCTAGGGCAGTGGTCGGGAACCTTTTGGGACGTAAGGGCCACTTAGTAGCAAAGTTAATTAAAGATGGGCCGCACTTGTCCATAATTGGTGATAAATTGGTCTGCATTTCTCTTTCTAAAAGTACCGGAATGCACACCCAAAGATTTTGTGCCATTCTCATGGTACACCCCCTGCAGCCTCCCCTTCCCCCCAAACCGCACTAAATTTGTAAGTTACAACATTGGAAACCCTTTAATATGAAAAGTGAAAAATCATTCTTGCAAAGTACTTTCCTCAAATTCAGATGTTTGGAACGATAAGTCTTATAATCATATCAACAAAACCACAAGATTTATTTTAAACAATAGGTTCTGAATAATATTCTTGGAAATATTCTCATTTAGGTATGTCGACTGTGTCTCATTTATCACCCATATATCATTATGTCGCATTATATGACATAACATTTCTTCCTTTTAATGGTAAAAAAAGAGAACAAGAAAGTTTTAACTAAAATAAGATGTATCTGTTTTCTGTCCCCATTCTTCACCAATAAGTTCAGCAGTTAGCGATAACAAAGACAAGAAAACTTAATAAAATTGAACTCCTCCTTCCTTACTGTCCCTGTCCACATGTAGTATGACAGTAAACAAAAAAAGAAGAGCTTCTCATGGTGCAAACAGTCACCTGTTCTCTCTTACGACCACTTGTGTGCTGCTGCGTGAAGAAGTGAACTTGACGATACAAAATGCTTAAAAGTAAATGTGTTGTCCTTACTATGAGGGACAAGTATTAGATTATTAAAAGGTTAGAAGAAGGTGAATCTGCAACCACTTTATCCAATGAGTCGAAGGTGGGGAAGTCGACAATTGCAGATATAAAAAAACAAAAGACGAGCATAGCAAATTTTATAGCTATGCTTGATTCTACTGATGGATCAACAAGCCGTAAAACTATGAAGCTTGCCACTAACACAGATCTAGATGATGCTGTTTACAAGTGGTTTACACAAAAGAGATCGCAAGGAGAACCTATCTCAGTCAAGATACGGCATTCGTGAGTATACAATACATGGAGAAAAACTGTCGGCTGATTCTTCAGCAGCTGATTCTTTCAAAGTCAAATTAAAGAAGAAGATTATGCTCTCGAAAATGTTCACAATGCTGACATAACTGGAAAGTTTACCGAGAAAAACTCTTGTTTCACATAATGAATTAGCAGCACCTTGTCCTAAAACAAGCAAGGACCGTATTACAGCTTTGGCTTGTGCTAATGGTACTGGAAGTCACCAACTGCCTATGTTCGTCATTGGTAAAAGTAAAAAACTGTGTTGTTTCAAGCACATTAATATGTCAGCCTTGCCTGTTGTGTACACCTCACAAAAGAGTGCCTGGATGGATAGTGCGATTTTTATGAAGTGGTTTCTGGACTTTTTCGTACCCTCTGTAAAAGCTCATCAGCTAAAGAATGGGAAGAGGGAGAAAACACTACTTCTTCTTGACAATACACAAACTCATCCGTCATGTGATATTTTAAATGAAAAAGACGAGTTCATAAAAGTAATATTTCTTCCACCTAACGTAACCTCATTATTACAGACCCTGGATCAAGGCGTTATTGAGACTTTCAAACGATATTACAGGAAAGAATTGTTGCGTAAGTTATTCTTAGAAAGAGAAGATGATGGAAAAGAAACTCTTAAGAAATCATAAAACCATTGACTTGAAAGACGCATCCTACATGATCAGCGCAGCATGGAATAGTATAAAGGAAGATAATTTGGAAAAAGCCTGGGATAAAATTTTGGACACAGAAAAAAATTCGCAAGGTATGATTGAAAATGAGAAACAGAATGATATGTCCAGAATTCTCGGTATGCTAAAAGAAATAGATTGCCACGAATGTGATGAAGAAGACGTTCCTGAATGGATGAATATTGATGATGCAGATATAGGACACCAAATCATGCAGGACAGCGAGATTGTAAACGTTGTCACTGATAAAGATGACGCCGCTAGCATCTCATCAATCAGTGCTCCAGAAAGTGAAGATGAAAGTATGCCAACAGCTTCTGAGGCATTCACTTGTTTAGAAACTGCCTTGCGATGGTTTGAAGCCCAAGATGAAAGTGACCAGTTTCAGATATCTGTAATGAAAAAAGTACGTGACTTAGCTGCTCATAAGCATGTAGGCTTGCTTAGACAGACCAAAATAAAGGATTTTTTTTTTAAATGTTAATTTTGTATACTGTGTGTACTGTTCATGCAAAATGTGTACGTAATATGTATGTATTTTTGTTTAATAAACTGTACCAGATACTATATATTTCTACTGAAGTTGCCTTTGTACATTACTTTGTAATACTAAGAGATGCCTGTTTTTATGAATAAATTTACTGAACAGTACTTCTTTTTTGGAAATAAACATGCACAGTTCGATTATCCAAACAAACCAGTTTTCCGAACACCCATGTCCCCCAATTACTTCAAATAATCAAAATTCTACTGCAGTTGTACTTCTGGTCCCTTTCATACTACTTCTGACACACACACACACACACACACACACACACATACATACACACACACACACTCTGTTTGATAAAATACAAAAAAGCAACTTCAGAAAATTAGAACAAGCCACCCCTGATACAAACAAATCCAAACAAAGCTGTCAGTTCAGAACAGAAAAGGCGATGGGATAGAGACTGACACTATACTCAGAGTTAGTGAATGATGGACACACAAAACTTTTTTACTGAGGAAAACCAGAAGAGTACTGAGAACACTATCAGGTGACAGTCTTTAAAGAGAGAGGCAAAGCGAGTGCATAACTAAATACGAGCAGCAATTTATACATTAATGCTCAACATGGGGTAACAGCAAAAATTAATCTAATGACTACAGCAGAGCATACATTGTTACACAGCACAAGCTGTCAGCCATTGCATGGCAGAACAGTTCCCAATAATCTATTTTTTCATTTGGATTGCAATCTTTGAGAAATGAGACTATTTATTACGGGGGCATAGTGCTAAGTTTCCAGTATGTATCACAACTGTTTTTCTAAAAAAAAAAAAATGCCAATGAGACTTGATCACATTATAACCACATGGATTCTTGGAATGTGAACAAACGATATACGGTAGCTTGCCCACTATGACGTGGTCCACAGCATGGAACAAGACCAGGCAGCGGCTTTCTATGTCAGGAATGACTTGTGGAAGTAACAATGTTCCGTAATAATACTTTGTAGAGACTTCTTACTCAAATGTGGTCATTCAATCTATTGTCAAATACACTGCTAATAATACAGTGCACCACTCATTGCTAGATCACAAATAGTGGCAACACCGACTGCTACCGAGAAGTCCCGAATGGTGGCAGAGCCCACCTTGTAGTGGGCAAGTTATACCTCGTTGCACTCCCTCAAATTGCTGGCCATACTATGGAAAACAAAAGATGCTGCTTGCACAGTGGCAGCGAATTTCAGTCTCTGGTAGATTAAAGAAACTACCTTAGGGAGGTTCCGGAATGACATTCCTGCATTTTCTGGCCCAAATTAAGCCTTGTCTATATAGCTGACAATAAAAATGACAAAATATTCAGTCTGAATTTTATTAATACATAGACAAAAGTAATGACAATGAATAAGAAAAAGTTACCAAACATGAAATTCAGAGCACACAACTGTACTTATTAAAAATTAGTGTGACTTTTGAGACAATTTGCGTGGCTATTTGTTGTATCTTAGCTTTCATATTAGTAGTGGAATTTCTTAGAATGGCTCTCGAATGCTCGTTTGTGAGACGAGAAGCATAATTATTTTTCTATATAATTGAGAACCGAAAAATTTTGTTCGCATAATAAGTACTGCCAATCATTGTAATTAATTGCTGAGCAAACTATTTCAATTTGTTTTAATAAGATGGCAAGCTGCCATAAGATTAAAAAAGGTAATTGATTTTAATGAAAGAGTTTTGAAGACTTATTCCATTGGAGATCAAGTTCATTTGTAATTTACTCAGTACATCCTCAATGTCACACAAAAAAGGGGTTTGCAAAAATCTTCAGACTGCCAGACCTTTTCTTGATGTCATCAAATCTGTCATTAAATTGATTTTGTTGCTGTTTTAAAATGCATTTCATTTTATCATTATTCCAATGAAAAAAAAAATTTCATCTTCCTCGACAGCCATTTTACAATTCGGGAAATGGTCCAACTTTTTTTCGTCAGTATGTTTTATGATCAGCTTGTTTTTCATTTGGAATGCCTTCACAGCTGTGTGCATATCAGAAATTAATTTATTTTTCCCTTGAAACGTTACATTCAGAGTATTTAACTCATGAGTTAAATCTGCAAAAAAAAAAAAAAAAAAAAAAAAAAAAAAAAAAAAAAAACAGCTCTATTAATCATAGAGGATCTGTAAGTTCTGGAACAGATTTATCTTTTTCATTCATAAAAGTACTTATTTCTTTTCTGAGATCAAAAGATCTTTTCAATACTGCAGCTTTGCTTAAACATTTTTCTTCAGGATAATACAAAACATCTCTATGATCTGCGTCAACATCTGTCAGAAACTGTTGAAACTGATGATGAGTCAATGCATTCTTTCCGATGTAGGTTACAGTGGATATCACAATGATCATTACTTCTTTTCGTGCTAGCACTTTGGAACATAATGTTCTTGGGGATAATGTAATGAAAACTTAATGGGATGTCACATCCTAGCTCTGCTAGTTTAGTTTTAATTTTGCCCACCAAATCCTTGTGTTGTGCACTCATGTTCTTGCCGCCGTCAGTTGTTACTCAGTTTTTTCCAAGTTAAATACATAGATACTAAAGCTTGTTGTAAGTGCTAAAACAAATTTTCCCTTGTAGTCGTTTCTTTCAAACTACCTAATTGTAAAAGGTCCTCACAGACATTAAGGTTCCCATTGATTCCGCAAACAAATATTAGAAATTGGGCAGTATCTGAAATGTCATTACTTTCATCCAGAGCTAAAGAAAACCATTCAAATTGTTATGCCTTTTCGCAATGTTGCTGGCATAAATTATTGCCCAAATCTTCAGTGCGGTGGATACATGTTCTGGCTGAAAGACTTATACTTTCAGACTTCCTTTTTCGTTTTGGGCACACCTCCTCAGCCATAACCGATGCACATTGTTTTATTAATTCACTGCCGGTAAATGGTCTTCCAGATTTGGCAAGAATTTCCACTACCCTTAAACTCGCACGTATATTAGACTCATTAATTTGAACTTAAACCTTAAAAACATTTTATTGGTTCTTTACTGATGATTTCAGTGAGCTAATTTGATGTTTTCATGACTTGCCCACAAGACTAGCAAATTTAGCTTTATGCTCAGTGTTGTAATAGCGTTTGACGTTATGTTCTTTCTGAACAGCAAGAGTTTTTTGCCAAATTAAGCATAGCGGTTTTCCATTGTTATTAATAAAAAAAAGTATAAATCTGTCCATGAATCATTGAACAGTCTATTTTCTTCAGACAACTTCCGTTTTTTCGAAGCCATCAGTAAAATCCTATAACCAATAGTAAATTCTGCAACAATAGAAATATCATTGTTTAAAAAAATTAAATCTATGGTTTTAACCCAATGCTTAGTTTTTTTAATTGTGTGTAAAATAGTCTTTCACACCTTCCTAAATTCAAACAAAATAATATTCCTTCAGCTTGGCATGGTTTCAATGAAAATACGTACTTGAGTACTTTCAACACCCAGTGAACTAGCATGGACAAAGTGTGGGTAGCAACTGTATTTTTATTGGTATTTCCTTCTTTCTTCACTGCTAGAGGGGGGGGGGGGAGGGGCCTTATGCAAAAACGGTGTCATTGTGTCCACAACGCTCTTCAGAGATTGCAGAGTGACGCGCTCACTTTAAACGCATGCTCCTTTGAACAGTGTGTGTGCCAATGTAATTGTTTAAGTAGGTATTTAGAAATGAACTGTGGGCCACAAGGAGAAGGCCTGTGGGCCGCATGCGGTCCGCAGGCCATGGGTTGCCGACCGATGCTCTAGGGCAATATTGGCTTGGGCCTAAATTATTTCCACAAAGTTTACTGTTTTCCAATTGTTTTATTATATAACATTTTATATGGCTGTAGTGAAATACACAAATTTGTTGTCATGTTGTACATCACCATTGATTCATTGGGTATAGCATGATTAGTGACAAGATTAATAGGCCTATAACATTGAAAGACAAACCAAATGAAAGTGCTTCATTTGCTGCCAAAAGAGAGAGCCTCATCCTCAAATTGTCTTTAAAACTGTAGTTGGCTGACCATAAGATATAATTGTCATTAGAAATTAAGATGAACTTCCTTTTGGATCCCCAAGTCAAAATTTTGGCCTTTTATGCATTACTTTTTTTTATATAAACTTCTCATCTAATGCATCATTTTTGGATAAAATAAGGGAGCTCACAGTCAACAACTACCTGTTTGTTTTCTTTTTATTTAATTGTCTGTATGAAAATTGGGTATATATATCCAAATTTTTAAATCTTTTGACAGCACAATCAAGTTTTTCAGCTAACTTGCAAAAGCAGATACAGTTATACAATTTCCTGGCACCCATTCTTAAAAATGTAATATGGTTGCTCATATGGGTGCAGAAATGAGAGTTCACGTGGCATAAAAAATCTCCACTATCTTGTGCAGCCTAAAACAACAGCAGACTACTGTTAAGATTGTTTTTCATTCCTAATTTCTGTCATCTGCACAAAACAGCTGTATTAAATACTAAATACTGCTGTGCTTTATATGAATGTCAATGCTTTTCTGGTCTCAGGTGCATATTTGATTCTTTAATATGACACATAAGGAAATCTTGGCAAGTTGTTTTGCAAATGTGAGCACTAAAATTTATTCCAAATGAACTGAAAGTTGAAACTGTAAAAAATAAGAACCAGTACCAGTAAGCAAACAAGCACTGATTTTGTAGTCAACAACCAAACAAATTCAATAAAAGATAAAGTAAATTAATTACAAAATCATCCTTTTATCATCACATACTTGTCTTATAGATAGATAAAAGTTTCTACAAAAAATGACATTAATGAGACCAAATTCATCTTGTTAGTAGATCAAATATGCATTCAAGACTGGAAAAACATTTTAAATTGCTTTTCCTGACACTACATAAATTAAAACAGTTCTTGCCTGCACATAAAATAAATTAAAAGCAGGAGTCAATTATAAAAAACAATCTGCTACTGTCTGTACAAACAATATTGACACCCAGCGCAGTGACTGGTAATACTATTTCCATTCGCAGTCACTTGCAACATACAATATGCTGAGGGTCAACTTAATTTTCACGGGTAAAATGTTTTGGGTATTAATGATTGGTGGTAGACCCCACTCACTGCCTTCAAAACCTAATACAGTGGGAGTCTGTAGTGCCCTTTTCTTTCCTTACACCTCCATGATAATGCAGATAACTTGCCGAAGCAAATCAAAACATTTATAAAATTTCTTAGTATTCTTATCAATCTATTGTGAAGCATGTATTTAACCCACCTGTTTTTTATTTTATTTATTTATTTATTTTAACTATTATATGTATCTGTTTGCAGAACCTACATAACTTCCGGTGCATCATCATGGCTTGATGACTACTTTGACTGGATAAACCTGGACACCTGCTGTTTAGGTAGTGTGTTATCCTGTATCTATATTTACAGAAAGAATTTATCATATTTATGATGAGTTTTTTTTTTTTTTTTTTTTCTCAAAATCGTCATTCAAATCCAATTCTTTAGAATCTTATGTAGGTATTAATGATAAAACATAACATATAAAAATTCCACATTTGAATTGTAAGATGTTCAGAATTGACTTCAGGGTGCAATTTGTGATTCCAGAGTGGGAGGGTGGATCACATATTGACACAACATTCGGGTGACCTGACATTCCGTATTTTATGGGATCATCTCTTATTTGGCCCAAGTGTCTCATTGCCCTGACAAAATAAATATGGGATGTATACTGTTCCATTTTTTACCAACCATCATGAATAGTTTGAAATAACATGATTTATAAGTAATTTGCAGCATAACCAAATGGATAACAAATGTGATAACAATGATTAATAAAATTCAATGGTACTAAGTATTGCTTTCTCATAGCATGTGTAGCCTCTACTTTAAGTGGAAGCATTGATAAGGGTGTGATAGTTAATTGGAAATTCAGATGACCAGTCATGAGCTGTGGCTAGCCAGTCTCATTCTTCATTTGTTTTGCTATTGATGCCGTTCATTTTAAATCACTAGTGGTCTATCATCCCAGTGGATGATGAAAATTGGATTGCTGATAAGGACGGTTTGCCATCATTTCATGCAATGAAACATGACCATTCCATCAGCTCAACTGACACATTTACAATCATCACAAATTTCTTAAGACATTTAATTGTTCCTCAACAAAAGGTGAATCCATAATAATGAATGTTTTGGTTCCATAACCACTGAAACAAATTTGTGCAAAGTATGATGGTATTTGAGTTAAGGTGTTAACGTCCAAACACAAAAGGGTAGAACTGATACTAATGCTTGTTAGATACTTTGTACTGAGTAAACGGTTGATGGCATAACAAATATTATCATGGAAGTTCTTGATAAATAGCCACCTTAGGAATGAATATTTTGCATTTTGTTATGACAACTGCAACACAAACTTGTAAACTGCAGGAAGAAAGGGATAAAACAATTGTTACGAAACTTAAACCTTTACTGAAGATTAATATTACCGATGTAACGGGTAGTCGGGTGTTCTGCCGGCTCTCAGGTTACAAGTTACGTAGCCGAAATATTGTGCAGAGTAGACACTGACAGCCGGCAGAACACCCGACTACCCATTATGTCACTAGATCGCCGGGAAAGCCTGAAGAGTTACATCAGAAAACTCTAGGGAGAGGAGATATACCAGAACATAAAGAAGTTGGATAAGCTTTGTCAGAAGAAAGAAAGGATGTTAAGTTCTCTCAGCTTCCTGCTGAGATGCCGAGATGGATACGTGGTACCGATTCTTGCCCAAATCGAATATCACATCAACTCCAGAGCAGCTAACAAGATAAAACGAAGAGTCAGCATGGCACTGGTGAGGGAGAGGATTCGAGACATGCGCCATAGATTAGATGTTGTGGCTAGAGAGCTGCTACACCTTCATCTGTACATGGCAGCCGCCTTAACAAGGGAAGATTGGGACTGGGTAGAGTGTACCAGAAAAAATACGCCTCTTCCTGTCAATCAGCAAAGTTTGAATACATGAGCAGGAAAGATCAACAGATGGAAGAAACTCGCACTGTGACTATACAGAGTGGCACAGAGTTTGATGATACAACATTAAAGGTTCTCAGCAAGGGTCTCAATTTCACAATTACCCCTAAAAATGTGTCCATCTCAGATTTCGTCAGTGCAGTGGAGCAGGTTGCAGCCACACTCCCACTTAATGTGGCAGAGGAAGTTCGCCGAGAGACTTGCAGAGTGCTCACCAAAGCCAGACCTCCTAAATCTAACATTACAGCTGAGGAGAGCCTGGCACTCAGGAATTTCCGGAAAGACAGCAGTATTGTAATACTCCCAACAGACAAAGGGAACTCTACAGTTATTGATTATGATGAAAAGGTGTGCCAACTTCTTGAGGACCCTGCTTATAGAACTTTGGAGTGTGACCCCCACTGACAAGGTGGACAAGAAGACTCAGGCTCTCCTGAAGGAGACAGGAATACGCGAGAAGATCATCAGACAACTTAGGGCGAAGGCACATTTATCTCCTAGATTGTACGGCCTTCCTAAAATACACAAGGAGGGTGTGCCCCTACGCCCAATTGTCAGTAATATTGGGGCACCCCTGTACAAAACAGCCAAGTACTTGAAGAATCTGCTTTCTCCACATGTGGGAAATGTGTTCACCACATTTGCAATTCAGAAGACTTTCTGCAATGCTTCAACCAACTACGCATCACAGACTCAGACATCATGGTTAGTTTTGATTTGGTATCGCTGTTCACCAGGGTCCCTGATTAGACATATGCTGACCTCCACATACTTCCTGTATGGGAACCAATATTATGAACAAACAAAAGGTGTACCTATGGGCAGCCCCCTGTCTCCTGTCTCCTGTGATTGCCAACATGTTCATGAAGAGTTTTGAGGAGAGGGCGTTGGAGACAGCCAGATATAAACCCACCTGCTTCTATAGGCATGTGGGTGATACATTCGTGATCTGACCTCATGGAAAAGACAGGCTCAATAAGTCCCTTGAACACGTTAACTCATGCCACCCCAACATCAAGTTCACCTTGGAACTGGAGGAGAATGGATGGCTGCTGTTTCTAGATGTGCTAGTTAGAGGAAAGCAGATGTATCTATTGGCCACAGTGTGTGGCTGATACCTGCAGGCCAGCAGCTGCCACCATCCTGCACAGAAGAATTGGGTCCTCAAGACATTGGTCCACAGAGCACGTGCCTTGTCGGACCAAGAAAGTATACCTGCAGAAATTGAGCACCTTAAAACAGTATTCTACAAGAACGGATATACGACAAGACAAATTGAGAGGGCATTCGAACCAGCCCCCACACCAGAGGCTCCAGAAGCAGAGGAAGAGGAAGCAAAGAGACGGCGTATCTGCCTTACGCTGGTTCTATTTCAGCCAGAATTAGTGGGATTCTACATAAACACAACATCAAGTGTATTTTCTGTCCAGCAAGCAAGATGAGGAGCTTGGTGGGAAATGTAAAGGACGACCTGGGGTTATGGAAACCATGGATTTATAGCATCACTTGTCAATGTGGAATGTCCGGCATTGGCCAGACCACCAGAACATTGGACATCAAACACTCGATTAAGGCAAGTGACGAAATAAGCCATTGCTGAACACTGCCTGGAGCTGGATCATGTCATGAACTACAATGACACCAAGATTCTGGCACAGACCCCCCCCCCCCCCCTGATTCTGGGACAGTGTTATAAAGGAGTCCATAGAGATAAAAGTGGCTGACAATCTCTTGAACCGAGACACCGGCTATCAGCTAACTAGGGACAGAGACCCTGATCTGGAACTGTTAAAGAAGCAGCAAGGACAATATCAGTATATCTACATCTACATCTATATAATAATGGAAAGTCCAGGTTGGAATAAATAATATAGTGAGGACAGTTTACAACTCACCGCAAAGACGTGGCGACGAGCTGCGACAGGCACATACAAAAGACACACACATACAACCGACTGCAGTCGGAGGTGATGGTTGTATGACTGTGTTGTGTGCCTGTGTGATTGCGTGAGTGCTCTATTTTCTGAAGAAGGCCATGGCCGATAGCTGAATGTGTTGTATGTGTGTGTCTTTTGTATGTGCCTGTCGCAGCTCGTCGCCACGTCTTTGCGGTGAGTTGTAAACTGTCCTCACTATATTATTTACATCTACATCTACATAGATACTCTGCAAATCACATTTAAGTGCCTGGCAGAGGGTTCATTAACCACTTTCATAACTTTTCTCTACCGTTCCATTCTCTAATAGCGCACAGGAAGAAAGAACACCTAAATCGTTCCATTTTCGATCTGATTTCTCTTATTTTATTGGGATGGTCATGTCTCCCTAAGTAGGTGGATGCTAGCAAAATATTTTCACATTCAGAACTAAAAGTCGATGATTGAAACTTCGCAAATAGATCACGCCGCAATGAATAACGTCTTTCTTTTAATGATTTCCACCCCAATCCATGCAACATTTCCGTGACGCTTCCCCCCCCCCCCCCCCCCGTAACGTGATAAAACAAGACGAGCTGCCCTTCTCTGAACCTTCTCAATATCTTCCGTCAGTCCCACCTGGTGAGGGTCCCACAAGGGGCAACAGTACTCCAGGAGAGGGCGCGCACAAGTGTGATGTAGGCAGTCTCTTTGGTGGAGCTGGTGCATCTTCTAAGCGTTCTGCCAATGAAACGTAACCTTTGGTTCGCCTTCCCCACAATATTTTCTGTGTGTTCTCTCCAGTCAAAGTTGTTCGTAATTGTAACTCCTAGGTATTTGGTAGAATTTACGACCTTAAGGTTTGACTGATTTATCGCGTAATTGAAGTTCAGCTGATTTCTTTTAGTGGTCATGTGTATTACTTCACACTTTTCTTTATTTAGTGTCAATTTTCGCACCAAGTAGAAATTTTGTCTAAATCGCTTTGCAGTTGCTTTTGATCCTCTGTTGAATTCAATAACCGATAAACGACAGCATCATCCGCGAACAGTCTAAGGGAGCTATTCAGATTATCTCCTAAATCGTTTATAAACACGAGGAAAAGTAGGGGACCTATAACGCTTCCCTGTGGAACGCCAGATATCACTTCTGTTTTACTCGATGACTTATTACAACGAACTGTGTCCTTTCTGATAGGAAATCGTGAATCCAATCGCACAATTGGGAAGATATTCCATAAGCATGCAATTTCATTAGAAGCCGCTTGTGGCGTACAATGTCAAAAGCCTTCCGGAAATCCAGAAATATGGAATCGATTTGAGATCCCTTGTCAATGGCACTTAACACTTCATATGAATAAAGGGCAAGCTGTGTTTCGCAAGAGCGATACTTTCTGAATCCGTGCTGACTATTGGTTAATAGGTCGTTCTCTTCGAGGTAGTTCATAATATTCGAACAAAGTATATGTTCCAAAATCCTACTGCAAATCAACGTCAATGAGATAGGCCTGTAATTTTGGGGATCACTCCTATTGCCTTTCTTGAATATTGGAGTAACTTGGGCAACTTTCCAGTCTTTGGGTACAGATCTTTTGCTGAGTGATCGGTTGTAAATTATAGGTAAGTACGTAGCTATTGCATCAGCATACTCTGAGAGGAATCTAGTTGGTATACAATCTGGCCTGGAAGATTTATTTTGGTTTAGTGTCTTAAGTTGTTTTACTACTCCAGGAACATCTACTTCTAAGTTTCGCATGCTGGCAGCTGTTCTTGGATTGAATACTGGAGTGTTCACTTCATCTTCTTTGGTGAAAGAATTTCGGAAAGCTGTGTTTAGTAATTCTGCCTTAGCAGTACTGTCGTCGGTAGTATTACCATTGCTATCGCATAGTGAAGGTATTGTTTGTGTTTTGCCGCTAGTGTACTTAACATATGACCAGAATTTCTTTGGATTTTCTGCAAGATTATGAGACAGGATTTCGTTGTGGAAACAACTATAAGATTCTCGCATTGAAGTCCGCGCTAGGTTGCGAGTTTCAGTAAAAGATTGCCAGTCTTGCGGATTCTGTGTCTTTTTAAATTTTGCACGCGTTTTTCTTTGTTTCTGCAACAGTGATCTGACCTGTTTTGTGTACCACAGGGGGTCATCCCCCTCTTTTATTAATTTATTTGGTATAAATCTCTCGATTGCTACTGATATTATGTCTTTGAAAGTAAGCCACAACTGATCTACACTCGCATTTTTAGTTTTGAAGGACTGGAGACTATCACTCAGGAAAGCATGAAGCAAATTTTTATCTGCTTTATTGAATAGATATATTTTTCTTTTATTTTTGGTGCATTTGGGAATTTCGATATTCAGTCTCGCTACTACAACTCGATGTTCGCTAATCCCTGTATCTGTTTTGATGCTCTTTACTATCTCGGGATTATTTGTTGCTAGGAGATCAAGAGTATTTTCGCAACCACGTACTATTCTAGTGGATTCATGAACAAACTGTTTGAAGTAGTTTTCAGAAAAAGCATTCAGAACTAGTTCAGACGATGTTTTATATTTGCCCCCGGTTTTGAATATGTAATTACGCCAACATATCGAGGGTAAATTAAAGTCGCCACCGATTATAACAGTATGCTCCGGATACCTATTTGAAATATGATTCAAGCTTTCTTTGAACATTTCTGTAACAGCATTGTCTGAGTCAGGGGGCCGATAAAAAGATCCAATTATTAATTTATTCCGGTGGTCAGGTATAACCTCTACCCAGACCAATTCACAGGAAGTATCTGCCTCAATTTCGCTGCAGGATAAACCGTTTGTAACAGCAATAAACACGCCACCCCCTGTTTTATTTATTCTATCCTTTCTGAAGACCATTTGGCCCTTTGAAAAAATTTCGGCCGAATTTATCTCAGGCGTCAGCCAGCTTTCAGAACCTGTAACGATTTGTGCCTCAGTACTTTCTATCAGAGCTTGGAGCTCTGGAATTTTCCCAACACAGCTACGACAATTTACAACTGTTATACCAATGGTTTCTAGATTTGCTTTCTTCCTGTGTCTGACCTGCCCCCTTTGAGACTGAAACCCATTTTGTGTATTCCCGAGGCCCTCTAACCTAAAAAACCGCCCAGTCCACGCCACGCAGCCCCCGCTACCCGTGTAGCCACTTCCTGAGTATAGAGGACACCTGAACTATTTAGTGGAACCCGAAAACCCACCACCCTTTGGTGCAAGTCGAGGAATCTGCAGCCCACACGGTCGCAGAACCGTCTGAGCCTCTGATTCAGACCCTCCACTCGGCTCTGAACCAAAGGTCCGCAGTCAGTCCTGTCGACAATGCTGCAGATGGTGAGCTCCCCTTTCATCTTGCAAGCAAGACTGGCAGTCTTAACCACTTCTGATAGCCGCTCAAAACCAGAGAGGATCTCTTCCGATCCAAAGCGACACACATCATTGGTCCCGACATGAGCCACCACCTGCAGCTGGCTGCACCCTGTGCTCTTCATGGCATCCGGAAGGAGCCGTTCCACATCTGGAATGACTCCCCCCGGTATGCACACTGAGTGCACATTGGAATTCTTCCCCTCCCTAGTAGCCATTTTCCTAAGGGGCTCCATTACCCGCCTAACGTTGGAGCTCCCAACTACCAACAAACCCACCCTCTGTGAGTGCCCGGATCTTGAAGGCAGAGGGGCGAGTACAGGACAAGCGACACCATCTGCGTCAGGAACATCCCCTGCTACAGACAGCGCCTCGAATCTGTTGGAAGACTAACTGGGGAAGTCTCCACTTCGGTCCCTCGGGAAGTCTTACGCCGCCTGACACGCGCTGAGGAGACCTCCCAATCCACCACGGATTGGGCGGCTACCTCCTCGCGGGCAGTGAGCGGGCTGGCCACAGCCGCAGGCCGATCAGAGGGCACAACAGACACACAGGGCGTCTGCTGCACCCCGCGAGCGGCCCACAACAGCGGCGCCCACCCACCGCAGTCTCAAGCGTTGCCAGCGAAGCCAACGCCGCCTGAAGCTGCGAGCGAAGAGTCACCAACTCTGCCTCCATCCGTTCGCAGCAGTCACAGTTCCTAGACATTTTAAAAACCTTTATTTCTTCCAAGTAAGTACGTCAGAGGACACAGAAGTTTGATAACCAATGAGCTTTGCGAAATATAAACCTAACGCTGAACTGTTTATTAACGGCAAATCTGAAAAATATATATGCAAGCTAATAAATCAAAAAATCAGCAACTGAACTGACAAACGCGATTCTTAATAAACAAACAAGCGAGCACACTAAAGTATAAAGAGCTGCAAAAGAAAGCACACACGAAATGGAAATAAGTCGCTTCTATTAAGAAGCCGGTTACCGTACAATGTAGAGCTGCTGCTGGTCATGTGTGCACTGGCCGCCGGTCACTGAGCAACTGAAGTGTAGGACTACCAGCCGCGAGTACGATCAAAACAAAACAAAACCAGTGAGTGGCAGATTTACACTGCGGATGAATATACTGAACTGATTAGTTGAACGCGAATCTAAGTAAGTATACCACAGACAAAAGTGCTGGAGGCATGAACATGCAGAACGATCCACAAGCAGAGTGCCAGGTGTATGGGACTGAACATACAATGCCGAGGAGTGGTCACAACGGACGCGGATCACAGCGGGAGTGCCAGACCAAAGATGAGGCTCTCAGAGGTGGGTACGATGGGCGCGGACCACAGAGAGAGCACCCAGGGCTGCAACAGACGGAAAAGAAAACATCGGTGCCCCAGAACAACTCAGCAAGCGGGTGCGGACCGCAAACAGAACACCAGACCACAGATGGTACGATCGGAGGCGAGAATGGCGGGTGCGGACCACTGAGGGGACACCTAGTGTCGTTGCTGACATCTGCACCCCAGAACACCTCAGCGAGCGGGCGCGGACCGCAAACGGAACGCCAGAGCGCAGATGGTACGATCGGAGGCGGGATTGGCGGGCACAGACCACAGACAGAGCACCCAGCGCCCCAGAACAGTTCAGTGAGCGGGTGCGGACCGCAGATGGAGTGCCAGACCGCAAAAGCCATGGTCGGGGGTGGGCGCAGACCACAGAGGGAGCACCTACAACCATCAGTGGAGGGGGAAGGCCACAGACATAAATACTGGACCAGGTCCACTCAGAAAGCAGTCTCAGGTCACACCTGATGAAGGTTACGAGTTACGTAGCCAAAATATTGTGAAGAGTAGACACTGACAGCTGGCAGAACACCCGACTACCCATCATGTCACTAGACCACCGGGAAAGCCTGAAGAGTTACATTACCGATGTAGTCTGGCTCTGTAGCCCAGTAGACAACATCACTATCACACAGAGGGCTCGGGTTCAACTTCCGGCTGGGGAATGGCTGTTGTGTGTGTTTACTCATCCTCATTTCATCATCATTGACACACATCACTAAGTGGTGCCAAATGAAAAGACTTGTACTAGGTGTCCTAACAATCCCAGGGGAGATCTCCTGGACAAAAATGCCATACAATCATTTTTATGGTGTAGATTGAGAAGTGCATAAAGTGCATAATGTTTGTAAACCATTAGACATAAAAATCATTGCAAACTAATTTTTGCAATATTTCCACATATTCTCGAAGCTTGTTTTGTATTGTAGAAGTGGAATATAAACAGGTGCTTGATTGTGTCAAAATCAGATGGCCTTTTTTGAAGCCAACTGTTAACAGAATAATCAATATTTATGATTGATTGCTAGCTTATTTTTGTCTCATGAAAAAGATCCTAGAATACTACAACTTTCAGCAAGCCTCAATCACTGCTTTGGATCTGTTTAATTCTGAGCCATTCTACATTTTTTCATAAACAATAAAAACTGTTGCAGCAGTAGGTATGTCAACAAAACAAAAGGAGGAAAACATTCAAACAATGAAAATTTGGACTTTGATAAGTACATTGCAAGAAGATAGCTTGTTGAAATAATCTTATTTCTTAGACATTTAAATTTTATCCTACAAGACATTACTGTAATTGATTGTATTGAGGATATGGCATATCCATTTAATGTGCTGAAAACATTTTAATGGACTGAACTCAAACATCCTCTTCTTTGGAAATTGTTCAGAAAATTCTTAAAATTCGTAAAAATATTTGAAGTTAAAATTCATTTATTATTTAAAACTGAAAAATGTGTTGGTGATAACATTATCTTGTAGTTCTTGTAGTCTTCAGTCCAGAGACTGGTTTGCTGCAGCTCTCCACCCTACTCTGTTCTGAGACAGCATCTTCATCTCTTCATAAGAACAGCACACCACATTCATTTTAATCTGCTTACTATATTCATCTCTTGGTCTCCCTCTGTGATTTTCCCCCTGTACACCTGCCTACAATGCTAAATCCTGTTGCATCTTTTAAGTGTCCTGCCAATAAAACGCAGTCTCTGGTTTGCCTTTCCTATGACATTATCTACATGTTCTTTCCAGTTTAAGCCTGATGTAATAGGAATTCCTAGGTATTTAGTAGGATTTACGGCCTTCAAATTTGATTGATTTATCTTATAAACAAAGTTTAACGGATTTATTTTTACACTCATATGGATGACTTGACACTTCTCATCATTTAGAGTCAATTGCCAAATTTTACACCATATTGATGTATTATTTAGATCGTTCTAATCCTCTTCCTGTCTGAACTAATTATCATCCATATTTCATTTCCGTACAAGGCAATACTCCAAACAAATTCCTTCAGAAAAGACTTCTTTACACTTAAAGTAACATTCAATGTTAGCAAATTTCTCATTTTCAAAAATGCTTTTCTTCCCATTGCCATTTTGCATTTTATATCCTCTGTACTGTGACCGTCATATGTTATTTTACTGTCCAAGTAACAAAACTCATCTACTACCTCTATTGTTTCATTACCTATCTAATTCCTTCAGCATCACTTGATTTACAGACACTACATTACATTACCCTTGTTTTACTCTTATTAATGTACATATTATATCTTCCTTTCAAGATACTTCCCATTCCGTTCAATTGCTGTTTCTGGTCCTTTGCTGTCTCTGACAGAATTACAATGTCATCAGCCAAACACAATGTTTTTATTTCTTCACACTGAACTCTAATTCCTTCTCCAAATTTCTCTTTGCTTTCCTTCACAGCTTGCTCAATGTACAAATTGAATAACATTGGAGAAAGGCTACAACCCTATCTTACTCCCTTCCCAACCACTGCTTCCCTTTCATGCCCTTCAACTCTAATAATTGCTATTTGGTTGATGTATAAACTGTAAATAACCTTCCGTTTCCTATATTTTACCCCTGCTGACTTCAGAACTTGAAAGTTTATTCCAATCAACATTGTCAAAAGCCATCTCCAAATCTATAAAAGCTAGAAATGAAGGTTTGCCAAAGCTAGAAATGAAGGTTTGCCAAAGCTAGAAATGAAGGTTTGCCTTACTTAATCTGTCTTATAAGATAAGTCATGAGTATTGCCTCCCATTTTCCTAAATTATCTTATTATCATTAATTGTCTGTTCCAGAGGAACAGAAATTGCTGGTGGCCCACAGCAGTGGTAAATATATCACATATTATGAAATTTTCTTACATCTACTGCTCTTCTAAAGACGGAGTATCGATCTGTAACACACGAAAATTTGTGCCCGACCAGGACTCATACCCGGGTCTCTCGCTTTTTACCTCACTTTACCTCTCAGCCACTC